>OY728122.1:1347641573-1348965704 GCA_963277665.1 Viscum album
ATTAGAAAATAATCAATTTTTTATAACTTATTCAAACAACAAAGTGTCATATCAATTCATAGTAACATGATGACATCCTATGCTTGATAATAACTTTTGGAGGAAAAATTATGAATATCAAATTGGGGAATATCAATGAATTTTCTAAATAAGGTGTCGATACGAATATCACATTACAATAAATATAGACAAAGAAACATTATGGATATTTTGAATTACCAAAACACATAGTTTGGTATGTTAATGTAATTTTCCTGAATGTGAAATGTGCATTTCATATTAAAATTATCGATGAATGAGGAGAATTGTATCATTCATAATCCTAACCCACACAATGTAATGTGGGATTTTTCATTATTTTTGGGACCAATACATAGGATCTGGAAATAAATTTATTTCCCGTTGAAGATAGATTCATTCCAAACATAGTTACTGGAGAGATTACCCACAATTTTTTAATTAATTTTTGGAGAATTATATTTTTAAAATTTTTAATACGGGCTCAAGAGTAGGGTGAGAAACTATAATATACCATCCTATGTAGATTTAACTCCTTCCTAGGAGTGTTGTGATATTTATTGAATTGTGGATGGAATAGGGTGTGTGATCTGGGAATTTAAACATATAACATAAAATAAATAATCATTGAACAAGTAATTATTGAATTTATTTAAGGAATGTAATATAATCCATCATGCTTAATCTCCCAAGTTAAGGGTATCTATTGTCCATTTTATGATTTTAAATCTATAAAAATGATAACTTTGATATGAACTGATACTCCTTGATCATGTGGTGAATAATTTACCAAAAATATTAACAAAATGTGAGCTATTTTAAGTGTGATAAACATGGAATTTCAAATGATTCATAGACCACAGACAGGTGATTAAAATAATTGTTTTGAGTATTTTAATCTTTTATTAGCTGGTACAAGATATAGGATATTAGAATCACTATGTATATCATTAGAATTAAAATAGATCCATACATATATAATGAATTACATGTAGTTTATCATCATGCAGTATGGATGAAGGTTACCCGAAGTAAAAAATAAGGCATAAATCACTTGAATCACAATATGGGAATTCAAGAAATCTAGTCAGGTAAAGAATCCTAAGGTTATAACTCATGGAATGATGGGATGGTTTTCCATGGTATCCTATGGTTGGAAATGATAGCAAGACACAACTTAAAAGTCAAATGTGGAATACATTTTAATATATTTTAACATCATGTGACTATGAGTACATGGTATGTTCCAATATTAGGATATATGGCTAGGACCAAATTTCATGGAAATAATGAGCAGTATGATGATTACCAGGTGGTGGATGTCTCGAAACACATCAAATAGGAAGAAGGAAATCCTAAACTATAGACAGTATTATTAATATTTTATGAGATGTGATATAGGATATAAATTGAAGGGATGACCATAAACCAATTATTGAAATATGGGATTGCATCCTAACATTATGGAGTCTTAAAGAGATAGAATAGGTCTATTCTAAGGAAGAATGTGCATTTGGATGATAAGAACATTTTGTGGGAAACATATACAAAACTAGACTGGGCGATATCAATGCATAGTGAAAAATATGGGTTCCTATAGGAGTTTGAAATTATATTATCAATCGATGTGTAAGGATTATGGAGTTTTGTTATATCCCATGAAAATTTGTTTTTTGTGTAAAGAGAATATGTATAGGTACAATGTATGAATTTTTATTGGTATTAGCCATAAATGATGATGTCCAGTACATATGCCTTTATTAGTATGTAGGGGGGTTATTTTATTTTCTTCATGGCTACACATGGGAAATAGGGAATCTATTTCACTACATATCCCATTTTAGGAGAGAATTTAGAAACACATAGTTCTTGTATGAAGTCCACGTCCACTAGTCTATCTCATACATAGTGAGTAGGATATTTTTAGATTTTTTTGAGACCCATTATTATAGATCTAGGTGTAACTATATATCCCATGATTTTATGAATCAAGAAAAATTTATTCCTTTAATGGAGGTGTGGTGGGAGGCAAATACCAAGGATCATGATCTGATCAATCACAGATAGAAATGTTTTTTAGTTTTATGTCATTCAATGTGGATTTTTTCATATATTTTAAAAAATTATTACAAGGAAATTAAGACATATAGTTTAGAGTCTTACAACTCTGACAATGGGTTCGTGTTGTTTTAGTTTATACAACTAGGTCCATTTGTTCTACCCTTTTTGGTCATGCATCAAGGACCAAATGTCATGAAGTCTATTATTGTGACATATGGATGATATGTTCTTTTTAAGTTAACGAATATGGGACCATGATGTTATGTAGATTACATTTATGAATAATATATGAAGAAACTATGAAACATAATGTTATATGGTTGGAATAAAGGGATCATGCAGTTTATCATCATGCAATTTGGATGAAGGTGTCTTTATTACGAGAATTATTTCATGAAGAATCCTTCATTGGTACAGTCCATAACAATCACTCCATCCTTAGATATTAGGGAATAAGTACCAATATATTTGACCTTATGTATGGAATAACCTCCCTATAATATTAGTTCAAGGATTAAAGGATTATTCATTAATATCAATTGAGTCTGGAGGACCAGTACTAGTTATCCATAGTCAAATGGGAGTAGGTGTAGTATCACATTAACATCTTGTGATATATGATTTTTATAGACCTCCAAATTTCTAATGGTATTTAGTACATTCATATCAATTCAATCTAATTCAACCAAATATTCTTGGTACTTATCAAATGTTGATAATTGATCCAATATGAAAACTAAAAGTGTAGAAAATTGGATGTCCATTTGAATTAATGATTATTTCCCACATATAAGTAAATACAGGGTTTCTATGTTGCTTTGTGGGTTATAGTCTTGTAGGATCACAAGGAGTGAATTATATTTTTAAGAAATGTATTTTTACCTTCATCCACTATATTTTTGAGTAAGTTTGATAGTTTCTTGTTCAAGGAGAGTATATATCCATTAGACTTTTCATGATTGAAATATGAATAGTTGGATTTGATATTATACTCATGATATAGATTCTCACACTCAAAAGAATAGAAATTGGTGTTTTTTATTTCATTAATATATGGGGACTAGCAAATCTGGAAATGATATTGGATTTCATGATGGAGAAAATGATTTTTGTCCCTAATCCATTGAAGTTTATTCCCTCAGACCATTTATTAAGATGTTGTAAGCAGTGAGGCTGTATTTGAACTTCTTTGTCATTGCTGGAAGATACGACCTTACAATACTCATTCATAATGTGAAAAATGTCATGGATTATCCAAATATGTGTAGAAACTCTAGGGGGTTATGGATGTTGTAGGCATACAATTGTAAATAATGAAACTTCTAAAAGAATTTTTATCTATCCTATTTCTTTAAAGGAAAAAACAATCGAGGCCTCTGGATATGAATAGATATCATGACCCCTATATGGTGGGAAACTTAGGATCCCTTATATAGTTCATTCGTGATATTAATATTCTCATCTCCGTTAATTAACCTAATATATAATCCAGAAATATATTTTTTATAATGTACTAACTGGTGATTTTCTGAATCAAAAAGATTATAGTTGGATTCTAATCATTGGATTTTCTATTTTACATAATTTTTTAATGAGAGTAATCCATATTTAATGTTGTAAATAATGGGTATCATCCAAAAAAATTTATGACGGTATAGTTCAAGGATGTAATTAACCACATTGATTCAATCAATACTGACATTTTAAAAAGGTGAGACAATTCATTGTAATTCAATACTGATCACTATTTCATCCCTATCTAGATCATTAATATCTATGGATTCATTCATCAATGAATCATTCTTGGAATTATATAATCATGAGACATGAATCAATGTCTTATCTAAGGGGAATTCATTGATTAGTCCTCATACGTAGTCTAGTAGTTTGATTAACTCCTTATTTCTAAAAGACTAATCCATGTTGATCTACCTAATAACCAAATCCATATATCCATTCACCATCTCATGTTTAATTGAAACTTGATAGTATATTTCTATCCTTCTAATGAATTATTTATATTCTACAGAATTTTTAGTAGAACCATCTTATAACTAGATAGAGTAAGGAGGGAATTACTTCGCGAGATTGATGAATAGGACTCCCAAACTAAATTTGTTGACATGTGGGTCTTCCATAATCTTCCCTATTGGTCTTCCAGAGAGACTATCAAAATAAATTTTCAATTATCAGAGAATTTATTAAATAAATAAGATCCCATCATATGGATTTTCATTTTAATATGGATATTCTTCAAGGAAATATTCCAAATCTAAGACTTTTAATACATTACAAGGAACTATCTAAATGACAGAATGATGCGGGATAATAGCTCAACAAAAAAAACTTGTAATCATAGTTCAGCTGAGAATATATTAGAGTGAGGTGTTGGGAAGAACCAAATGGACACTGTGGTGTTGCATGTAGTGCCTCAACTTATGGATCATAATGATTAAGACAAGTAATATCATCCTGGTATATGAATAATGAGTATTGGTGTTGAGAATAGTTTAACTAAGATAATAAATGTTGTTTTTATTTCCAATGTAATTTTTTTCTAAGAGAAAAGAACCCAGTGATCAATCCAAGGTTTCACATATAAAATTATGATTTTCCCCGAAAAATAGTGTCATTAGAAATGGTGAAATCAATATATTTTTTTATTATGTTTTTGAACGATTCTAGATATCCATCATTCCATTAATATGTATCCACTTCTTCATGAACCAGATGAAGGAAAACAGATTCTATTGAGTATTTATTTGAATAAATATATGTTGTTCCAATATCCCTATAAAACCTTAAAGTATGTGGCATTTTTCGGAGGGGAAATATTTAGGATATCCATTGTCTGCTTATTGATTATAACTATTCCATGATGGCATTTGATCAATCCTATAAATATACATGTGGTAACCACAAAATAAAATTTCAAGGGCTTCATATTTATCCTATGATCTCACAATTTTATGAATGATTCAAGAATGTCCATGTGGTGATAATGTTGTCAATATTTAACAACTATATGATTGACATATAGTTTGTAAATCATATCCATGAAGGTTTTGGAGATGTGTTTCATGTCATATTGATATGTAGAACCAATATCATTAAATAAAAAGGTAATTATGTGACAAAAACAATAAGGTACGGATGGAAGAGTCTTATTCATCATATTGAGCATTAATATATGATTATATCCCAAATTTACATCAAAAAAATATGGGGATTAGGATTATCCATTTCAACAATATAATGTTCCTAAATTAGACCTAAAAACCATATTTATAATTATACAGTTGGGATTTATGGTGTCATTTCAAAACAAGATATTCCCATTATACATGATTACCATAAAAATGATAGATATACATTTAAGATACTAAACATGATAAATGAAATTGACCATAAAAATCATATCAAATTCAGAAACAATTTTTGCGACATGACTATGGTATGTTCTTCTTGCTATATGTTTGTATACCTTGTCATTCTCTGGAAAGACCAATTTCTATGTAGGCACCTCAAGATCATGGATTATCACTTATGTGTAATTCCACGTGAAAATATCTTGATTCTTATTCAGAATGGATTCATAACCCTTATTTTCATTTCAATACTTTGCATCAATAATCTCAATGAGACATTGGTCTTCCTGTGTGACATATTTTACTAGTCTATATTTATCAATAGTGGTAGAGGCATCTTCCATGAATTTTATAGTGGGATATATGAGGTCCTCCTCCTATTCTTATTAAATTTCCTTTACCACTTCCTATTCCACTGTACTATTTGTGGATTAAGGAAATAAAAGAAAATTATGATAGGAGTTAAAATTTATAAATATAAATGATTAAACAGCTTCCTCTAATAAGATTGATGATGTGCGGTGTCTTTGATGCTCGAGAGGGGATACATGGGATATAGAGTTAGTATCCTTACACTCTTTATGTGACATCAATAACTTTTCCGATTAATAGAATGAGTTAGGGATTTATCGAACATATGTCGATGGAATGAGGATATTTTAATATTATCCTTTTTCCATTTCATGGATAGTTAGTTACCTTTCAGTGATACTAGGACAACTTTACATTACACTTATCATCAATGATTTTGAATATGCACCCAAATTTTGGCCCATTCATTTGATATGTTGGTTTGGAAGCACATATTCTTAAATATGGAGTTTAAATGTATTGGGTGGGGTAATTTGTATAATTTTGGGGTAGTGACATAAGATAAACTTTCATTTATAGGTTGATTATTTTTTTCTGATAGAATCATGTGTAAACATTCTACGATTCATAGGATTATATAAGGTCTTTAACATCATAAACCATCCATATTTTACCATTAATGTGATACTTATGGAATTGGTGGCATGAAGAGGGTATTTCCACATGTAGATACATCCAAGGGATTTATAGGAGAATTTTGAATGTTGTATCATTCCAAAAGACTAGAAATTCAGATTCAAATACAAGGTCTCCAAACATAGAAATTTGATGTAATTTTCTAAGATTATTTTTCTCAATCTTTTCCTAACTAGGTTGCATCCTAGATGAATGGTGAAATTGGGAATCAATATATGTCAATAAATTATGTGTTAAAACGATAGCGTGGTTGACTCTTGAGTCATTTTTAATAATAACTCGTAAAATATCAACATCATTTATCCTACAATTCACATAGAAGGAAATGATGTGTCCCTAATCAATGAAATATTTTTTCCTTCTCTATGAATGTGATGATCGTGTAGAATTCATATTGATCGATCCCTCTATAATAAATTTCAATAGTGTTAAATTCAGTATTAAACTCATGAAGGTTATAAAATCCGCTATGAGATATTCCTAGAGTTCTTTTTAATAGGCATAAAATATCATGTATTGAAAACATTTCTGACACAACGACCAATTTCAATAGTATATTGTATTTGTGTGGTATATATCTACACATTCCACATCTATTTTGAAGGATTATTTTGAACTGGTGTAATTGATAAGGGATGAAACACCGTTAGACAAAGAGTTAAAGGTTCTCTATTAATTTTTTTGTTATATTGATTTGGTCGTCCCACTCACTAAGGTTGATTTGATGGCCACCCCTCCTCTAATCGATCTTCTATGTTGGTTGGGTAAGGGAAAACCTGGTGTATGTGAGGCAACATTCCATCAATTTTTAGGATGTCTATAAATATCTCCACAAATATTTGGGAACATATATGGTTCCTGTAGTGATGTGGCTAGAGTATTGATTTCTTCCACGACTACATCATCTACTGTATCATCAGTTGCTACAACCTCTTCTCCCGATTCTCTAGTAAGGTGTAGAGAACTCAGGTCTATGGAATTATTCTTTACTATATAAGGGATCCATTATTTGAATGAAATTAATAAACCAATAGATAAGTTATTAATCTAATTAATATTCTATCATTCTTTTTAACTCTTGTGGTATTTCATAGAGGGAAGAATCCAATTGTACAATTAGGCGGGGGTGGTTCCCATTCATTCAAAAATGAAGGAATGATGTTTAAGATAGTTAAAAACAAAATATTCTTTGTTATAATTTATTATTATTTTCTTATTTCATCTCATTCAGACATATTATTTCATAAAAGAATTGGTTTTATATGATTTTAGTGCCAAAAGAGTTGGATGTGGCCTAAGAGCAGTGGTTGGGGGTAAAGTTTATTGTGATCATAATTATTCTTAAACAACAGTTAATTAATTTTAATTACAAAAAATTTAATATATATATATATATATATAGGATCATTGTATTACTGTATTGGATAAATTAGGACCACATATAACTATAATAAAATAAAACATAAATAATTAAGTAATTCATTTATTTATATATTATTATTGGCGATTATCTTCTCCTATTCAACTGAGGATATACATCAAAATAAGGGCTGAGCTAAAATGCCAATAAGAGGATGAGTAAGAGAAATGAAACAATGGTGAGAAAAAGAATTATCATCATAACATATGAAAAGGATCATTATAATAATCTTGAGACAAAACATTAGATCAAGTTAGGGATTTTAGAATTTAAAATAAAATAAACATCATTTCTTAATAGTCAAATAAAATACATAGTATTGAATAAAACTGAGACTTTGTTGAAACATTTGAAATTTTTCTCAAGAAATACATCACATTACCCGATTCATTGGACCACTTTATAATTTTTATGTCACCCATCACATTATAACATTTAAAAGTTTTATATAATTCATGGTTTAGCCATCACTTCATAACCTTTAAGTTATCATGCATGCCACATAGAATGTACATCTATCATAGACATAATATAACCCATGGATTAGAATGGGTTTAATTTAATAAAGATTAATTTTTTATTAGACTTTTTGGTTCACAAACTAATGAGGAAATATCATAACTAGTAAAAAATCAATCATGATTGAATAAGAAAAAACCTCATGAGAAGTAAAAGATCAATTTTTGGAAGGAAGAGTTATTTTGGAACAAACATTGAATTTTTTCATAAAAAAGAGTTAGAAAAATGCATATACTACAAAATTAATGGTATTAAAAAATAAATTATTTTTAGGGAACATTAAATTAACATCCATAATTAAAATGGAGTGAATGAGACATAACCCAAACAAATGCAGTTGGGGTAGATAATCCCCTTACCTTATGTAATAATTTTTTCAGCACATTAGTATCCTGAATAATAAAAATATATTCATTAATTAATATTTCCAAAATCATTTATATATGATTATAATTCATTATAGTGTTATTTTTTTCATTTAAGTGATTTTCAATGAATTGTTTAGTTGAATTTCATATTTTGTGTGTGTTTGGTTTTCTTAATTTTCATGAATATCATTGTTTTATATAAGTATGGAAGTTCATGTATAATATAAAAAATTATAAAAAATTGAAATTATAGGTTATTAATTATCATACATATGTTTTAATGGCCTTATATATCAATTGGTTATATTTTATATGGATGAATCCTTATATAAGAAATTCATGATAATCATTTAGATTATGAGGGTGGTTTTGATAACAACAAACTCGTTAGATTTTGTCGCATAGAATTATTTAAATGTTTTACACACCTAACCTAATAATATTTACAATATACACTATAAAATATGTAATAATAATAAAACTAGTTTCATGTTCAATCATAAAGGCAATAAGTGAAAATTAAAACTTGTCATCCTTGAAGGCGATAAATCAAAAACTCATGAAAAATTCAATCATTTTATGATTAAAAGGGATAGAACAAGGTGTTTAATGAATAGTGAATACATTTGACTAATAACATTGCAGTATATTTACGTTATTGTAGTTATCATTCCATTTGGATGAGGGGTGGTGAGGATATATTAAGAAAAGAAAATAACTTGAAAATAAATTAAACGAAAAGAAAGAGGATGTTACCTCTTGAATCATTCTCCTTGAAAACCTCCTTATGTAAAAGGTTATGTCCTTTTGATAAGACCAAGTTCACTTGGAAATGGGGGAGGGACATGGGAAGATTATTTGGTAGAATTTGGACAAGGTTCAAGGATTTGATGGTGTGAGGAGAAGATGTGCTGAGGGTTGGTATTTCTTGTGATAGATAGGGGTGTATTATACTTATATTTTTAATTATTTTATTATTTTGGATCAATAATATAAATATAATGATTATTATTACTAAATATGTTATAATGATGATTTTTATTTCATGACTATGGTAGTTACATTTGAAATGACTCAATGGATTGTGCATTTATCACATAATGTATATATATCGTAAATTAATGTATTTTACTATTCTAAAAAATTCATGTATTTAAATATAATTCCAACATTTCACCACAACACAATTTCAACGTGTAGATTTCAAAATGAACTCCATTTTATGATAATGATTTTCTATGTATAATAGATTTAATTTTTAATTTAATTTTTTAATTTACATTGAAAATACATATTTTAAAACTATAACTGATTTTATAAAACATTGAAAAAATAATTATAGTCTCATATAATTATCATATAATAATATGAAAAAAATATTAAATTTTAAATACACTTTAAGAAAATTAATTTTCTATTAAATCATCATATTAAATATAAAATTTTAATTATATTATTTATGACTTAGAAAACAATCGAAAATTAATTAACTATTTCAAAATAATATATTTACATATACTAGGATAGAATTATAACATATTAAAGTTTATAAGATGCTTAAAGTTTATTTATAATTTCATGGGTGAGTTTTCTATTCTATTATATGGTTTACTATTTAAAAAGTCATATTACTATTCTGAAGGACATGTTACTATTCTATTATTTTAGGTTCATTGACATCTAGAAATACCTATTATTACATTCAGTCATCATTTATAATGATTTTATTTTGTTATCTATGATACTTTATTTGATATAAAATTCATGGAATAATTATAAAAAAATAGAATTTTCATTGATAAAATTTTTAGTCCCTATAGTTTTCCCCCTTATGAAATACCCCCCCTCCAAATATCATTTTACATGATACAGTGAAAACAAGTGAGGGTAATTCTCCGTCATCGATTCCCATGGTTTCAATGTTACCTCTTTGTACATATGGTTCTATCGTTGTAAATTGACTAGGTGAGTAGTCTTGTTTCATATGACACTATCTATATTTTCCTAGATCTTCCCCAGATTCTCCTCATAAGAGAGATCATCTTCCAAAAGTACCACCTCTTGATTTAGAACATGTGAAGGATCCAATAAATACTTCCTCAAGATATAAACAAGGAATACATCATTTATATGACCCAGGGTTGGTGAAATATGTAGTTGATAGGCATCAAATCCAATTCGATCATGAATCAAGAAGAGGCCAATGTCCCTAGGACTCATCATTCTATCCCTCCCAAATATTGTGATACTCTTATATGGATATATATAGGGGAATGAAATCCCACCAACCATAATATCAAGGACTCATTGATGAATATCGGCATAGGTATTTTTTCATCTTTTGGCTTCCCTTATATACTATTAAATGGTTTATCCAATTTCTAGAGTTTCACCAACCATTTATGTTCGAACCATTGTATGTTCACCAACTTCATCCTAGCATGTTGGTGTTTTACATCTTTTCCTATAAAGGGATTCATATGGATCCATTTGGATTCTCTATTGGAAACTATGGTGGTATGTGAACTCAACATGAGGTAGATGTTGGTCCTATCCAGCATTGAAATTCATAGATCCATCCGTAAATATTTACTACATTGCATGAATAGATTTCTTTCAATTATCCATTTGTTTTTGGATAATAACATATACTATATTTCAGCTCATTTTTTAGAGAATGTTGGATGTTGTACCATAACATGGAGTTGAATCTTTGAACATGATCATATAAAATCTATAGTAGCACTCCATGTATCTTTACAAATTCTCTTATGTATATCCATGCATGTTCAAATAGTGATAAGTCCTCTAAAATTATGACAAAGGGAGATATATTTATATGATGATCCAAAATAACATATATTACATTATTTCTTCTCGAATTCCTACATAGTGTTTTGAAACATTCCATGGGGACGTTTTCCCTTTTCTATGTTGGTATAGGTAATAGTTTCATAATACCATTATAAATTTGTCTTTTAACCTTCACTTGCAGACAAACTTGTCATATTGATGTTTATTTAGCAATATCCTTCTTTATATTGTCCCAAAAATAGTTATCTCTAATATCTTGATACATCCTTCTTCTCCTTGGATGAATACAGAATTTTGAGCTATGTCTTTCATTCTTAAGCTCCTTATTTTTCATTGGATCATATTGTACACATAATCCAGTCAAAAACATTATGACTCTTTTCTCTTGAATTTTAAACTCTAAGGATTTATCATTTCTCATAGCTTCAACCATCTAATGAATTTCAGCATAATTTCACCGAGAATCCATTATTTTATCTATAAGCCATGTTTATGAATTCATTTGAGAATGGGTTGATGATGTTCCTTCCATAATTATTCTCATGTCCATACTTTAAAATATATGAATATTCTATCCTTTTCAGTTCTCATCAATAATAATGTTGTAGGATAATTTCTACATATAGAATCCAATACTTTATTCACCTTACCATGATGATGATGGATTGAGTAGTCACAATCCATGATGAGATCTAACTATTCTAATTGCTCATATTAATAACTTTTTGTGTGAATATATAGTTGAGGATCGTATAATAGGTACATATTTAATGTTTTCCCATTAGAGATAATGTTTCATGATTTTCATGGAAAATATCACAACTCTCAAATCCAAATCATGCATATGATAGTTTGGTTCATGAATAGTAAACTTCCTTATGGTGCATGATATCAATTTATCATTTTTCATCAGTATATATCCAAAGTCCTTTTTTGAATAATCTCTATACAATACATGGTGTTCTCCAATATTATAATTTGTGAGTACTGGGATGGTGAGGAGACTTCTTTTTTAACTTATGGAATTTTTCATCACATTCACTGGTCCTGGAAAACGTTTCTCCATTCCTAGTCACCATGATTAGTCGATTTGAAAATTTTCATAAGTTTATAAAAAATCTAGGTTAATAAATAGGGAGAAGAAGGAAACTACGGATATACATTATATATGGATGTCTGGGCCACTCCTCAATTTCCTTTATCTTGTAAGGGTCTATATATATTCTTTTATAGGTGATAACATTCCCAATTATTGATAATTACTCCATATAGAACTCATATTTAGAATAATATTTATAATTTTTCTCCATTAACAAAGTCATTTCAAAAAGATTCAAATGAACCTCATGTTTCACCTTTCTCATGGAGTATATCATAATATAATCAATAAATACTACCCCAATTTTTGTTGGTAATCTCTAAAGACTACATTCATTAAATCCATGAATATTACTAGAGAATTATTGATTCCCAAAAGAATAACTATGAACTCATAATGTCCATTAATCTTTAAAAAGGTATTCATGGGAATATTTTCATTCTATACCATCAATTGGAAATATCCTGATCATAGTTCCACGTTAGAGAAATACATGGAACCACATAGCTGATTGAACAAGCCATCTCTCTATGGATGGGGATACATGTCAATTATCATGATTTTTTATATCACGATAATCAATGAAAACATGTGTTGATCAATCCACCTTATTGATAAGTTGGACTAATTCTCCCCATGTTGTTGCTCTTAGGAATATTATACCCTTCTCAATATTCTCTTGTAATTACTTCACCATTTCATTGAAGTCAATAGTGGCCTTTATATAATGGGTATATGATATATGATATTATAATGGAATAAGTTCAATTGTGAACTCTACATCATAGTGATGAGGAAGACTAGAAATTACTTTTGGGATCAAATTAGTGTATTCCCTCACAATAGGCATGTTTTTTATCATGATTCTCTCTATCTAAAAGATTTTATAAATACATTATTTCTCATAAGGAAATACTTTTAACACTTGCGATGATGATTCCAATAGAGATTAATCATCCCCTTCCACATGTATATAATTAGAGGATAGATTATGATTTTATGAGTGATATTTTTGTTTTCCGGACAATTGATGTCGATTTTATATAATGATAGCCATTCCATGACAAAAATAAGTTTGAAATGTACCAAAGGAAGTAAGAGCATATTTGATGGAAGGATCATTCAAAAAAAATTATCCAGGGAAGAGTTATATATATTGGATGAAATAATATCATCATTTAATAATCTCATAGATAACTCATCATCCATAATTGAGGTCGTTTTTTATTATGTCTACTTAAACTACATGACATGAAAGAATGAGTAGAGCCAAAATCAAAATAGTATGTTCAATATAATTGAATGAATTGCCAGAGGACATATCCCCACATCATTGCTGGGATCCACCTCATTTTTAGTGATTTCATAAGCCTTCCCTTTCTCCATTGGATTTTGTGGTTAATGTTGTTTCTTACCCTCGAGGGATCATGGTTTGGTGAACTATACATAGTGACCTTTCACCCTACAGTAGAAGCATTGATCCATTAGTGTTTCTATACTTTCCTACATCACATTTTCATACAAACTAATGTATCTTATATATTCATGATCTTTGTGGTCTTCTCTCCCACACGTATAGTATTTTTCCATCCATTTGATGAAATTCCCATGATTCTTATTATAAAATTTTTGACTTGTGGGTGGTTGGGTTTTTTTCGACATATCTCAAAAGATGCTCCATAATGAAACAAATTTTTTTTTGTATCCCAATAGAAAGGGACCATTGACAAAAATTCAACTCTTATTTTAGATAACATCAGAAAACAACTTCATAACACCCCAAGTCTCAAATTCATAGATACATTATAACATCTTGTTTTAAATCACAAATTAATCTATATATTTTCTAATATATTTTATAACAAAACCCAATGTGTACCTTTAAATCCTTTTGAAATATTCTTCATAGATAGTGACAAATTCACTTTAATTTTTCTTCATCTCTATGATCCCCCTCTGTCTCTCTATCTTTTTAATCATGTTTTTAGAGAATTAATTATTTATAATCATTATCATAGAGTCTTACCACTATATCTCTTCAATGTTTTCCTTTGTCTTGTTATTATTAATCAATATCAACAATTGGTAAGCCTATCCATCTAGATGAAAATTGGCCAAAGCGACATTCTCTGTCTATGAACAGTGAATTACATAAAATTACACTTTCATTGAGTTTACAGATTGTTCCATGACTAGTAGATCAGAAGATCCAATAAATGTTGTTGGTCATTGATATATAAAATATGCATTTTCATTTTTCTCCATCTTAGGTGAATTATGATGTTCCACATTGTTCAATTTTTTTTCTAATCATGAGATAATAAGATATGAATTTCCAGGAAATGTTTAACTCCACCTACCAATGCATTCGGTTTGTCATTCAGGTAATCATTGAATTTTCCTTCACATGGGTTGTTGGCCTAGTTTCTCCGTGTTCTCATCATTTTGTGAAATATAAATTATTATAATATAACATAAGTAAAAAAGTCATGAATAAATAAATTATTCCTTTATTAAATTAAATCTCATGAAATATCTTTTGGGATCCCTATGTTTGTCATTATTTTAAAACAAATATTATTGTGTTCTTACTTATACATAGTCCCATACAAAGTGTATTCAATAAGGTTCTCTAATCCTAATTTCAAAATTAACTGAACCATTCTCTGAAACCAATAATACATACCCTACTTTTTTATACAACACTATTACTTCATATTGATGATAAACATTAAAAAGTGTTACATAGATATTAAATAGAGTTTTAGTGTATTGGAAAAATTAAAAATATACCTAAATTTTATATACTTAAAAACCATTTATTTAATTACTTATTTTCTAGATTTTTATTGGCACTTCTTTTATCCTTATTACATGTATTCTCTTAGGGATATATATTAATATAAGGGGTGAGCTAATATCAAAGTAAGAGGATGTATTAAAGATAAAAAAACATGGATGAACATATTAAACATCATCATGACATTTGAAAAGTATCATAATCATATTCATGAGAGGAAACATAAGATAAAGTCGAGGAATGTAGAAATTAATAAAAATGAATCATCATATCATAGTGGTCAAATAAAAATCATAGTTTTGATGAATGATAGTATTATATACAAGAATTTTCACTTTTTCCCATGAGATAGATGAAATTACTGAATTCATTAGAGAACTACATAATTCTATGAACACATGTCACACTAAAACTTTTAAATGTGTTGTATTATTCCGAGTGCACCTGTCAAATTATAACATTTACATTATCATGCTTCAAACAAAGAGAATATATCAATCTTGGATATAAATTAAGCCATATATTGTAATTGATTTAATTTAATAATGAATAAATTAATGAATAAATATTTGGGATACTAATTAAAACCTGTAATATCATACATTTTATTTGAATCATCAATATTGATTGAAGAAGAATCAGTCTCACAATATGTAAAAGATGTATTTCTGGAAATAAGAGTTATTTTGAAAAAAATCATTAATTTTATCATAAAAATAGTTTGGAAAATTTTATATCTAAAAAATGGAAAGGGAAGGAAAAACGGAATAATATTAATTGAACATTAAGGGAACATTGAAACTAAAAATAGAGTGAAAGAGTGAAAACCCAATGAAATAGTGTTGGGTTTGAGAATCCACTTACCTTATGTCTATATGGTTTCTTCAAATTAATTTCCTAGTTAGTCATATTAAATTAATTATTTAATAAATATATAACATTATATAAATAAATTATATTCATTATATTTTTATTATGTAAATTATTTTATGAGTTATAGTGTCAATTTTAATTGTTTAAGGGTGTTCGTTTATATGGTTTTTATGAACGGTTCACTTATATATATGTATGGATGTCCGTGTACAATTATAATAATTCATATTATTTGAAATTAATGGTTATTAATGATAAACTGGTGGGTTAAATGATTATATATATCATTTATTTATATGTTACGATGATGAATCATTACATAAGCCATTATAGATAGTCATTTAGATTATTATAGTTATTTTTATTCACCACAATCTCATATTGTATTATAATTCAATTTTATGTAAATATGTTACCTTCAGAATAGAAAATATGTTATACCATACAAATTATAATATATTTTAACCATTAAAATAGTATAATGACTATAATTAATGGATGTAAGGTAAAATGAAAACATATCAGCCTTGAAGGCGATAAATTGACACCTCAAGGATGAGGCTTTCATTTTATGAATAAAAGTTTGAGAATAAGGGGTTTGTTGATGGATTATTCCCTTATCATAATAAAATTAATGTTTATGTATGTTTATTGAGTTATAATTCCATTTTTATTAGGTGATGTTAGTAGAGATTAATAAATGAGGTGGACTTGAACAAGCATTAAATGAAAAGAAAAAAGATTTTAAATTTTGAATAATTATCCTTGAGATCCTAGTTTAGGAAAAATGTTCTGTCTTCTGATTAGAACAAGAGATACTAAACATGGAGTAACAGAATTATTTGATAATAAGAATGAATTGGGGAAAGTATAAAATATTTTTAGGTGTTTGGAGTAGAGATGGTGGGTGGCATTATTCATTGTGTAGTATAGGGGTGTATAGTTTTACTGTAGTTTATTATTTTAGATCAAGACTATAAATTGATTCATAATTATCAGTAAATATATTAAACTACTGTATAATAGTATGATATTATAGTGATTAAATCAGTGATGAAAAAAGGAATAATTTATTTATCATAAAAATTATATAAACCATAAATTAAAGTATTTTATTATTTACAAAAATTCAATTATTTTTGAAAAATAGATAACAGACACCATAAATATTTTGTGATGTATATAAATAAAAAATGAACTTCATTTTATTAAAATAATTTCCATGTATGAGGGATTTATTTTTTAATTAAAATTATCATTAACTTATAAAATAACTATTTTTTAATTAATACGGATTTTATAACACATTGAAAAAATAATTAAGGTATAATAAAATCATCTTATAATCTATGGGGAAAATTATTTTATAAATAAATTTTATAAAAAAATTAGTTTTAAAATAATTTTAATTATTATAAAACTATAATTAAATATCAATGACTTATAAAAATACAAAAACACAATTAATATTATATAAATAATTTATTTTTATTTAAAATGATAAAATAATAATATATTAGAATTCATAATGTGCTTAAATATTATTTATACATTCATGGGTTTGGTTCATATTCTATTTTCCAGTTGACTCTTTATAAGTTTCATGTTACTATTCTGAAGGTCGTGTTACTATTCCTTTGGTATAGGTTCAAGAACTTATTTAAATTCCTCTAATTATAATAATTTCACATTTATAATGTTATTATTTTTTTCTCTATGTGACTTATATGATTCAAAATTCATTATATAAATATATGAAGGAGATTCCTATTGATGTAATTTTAGGTGATTATATAGTAGGATGATTCAATTGATTTTGGTGGATGGAATGAGTCCAATTTATTTTCTCTCAATCCATCCAATACCTAATCATCTGCACTCTATTATTGGTATCCACATTCCATTCACCATATTCTTCTACATTGGAGGCAAAAACACATGCTACATGCACATGCGGTTTTTCCAGCATCACATTCTGAGATTCAACAATTTCTTATGGGATGTCATTCAAAAACAAATTGGTTGATGGTGTGCACTAATTTCTAGTGAAATTGGAAATAATTTTGGAGATCATAAAGAACATATTTCATGTGATTATTGACCATTGGAAAGATTAGAATTTGTTCACCAATAATTTGATGACGTAAACATGGACTTCTTCATCTCTAAATGAATAAATGTAATTATTAGTTCATTTAACATGCTTCCCCTATACTCCATTAAAATTTACTATTAAGGAGGGAATTGTTCATAATGATAAAGAGTAAGTGATTCATAATATGGTGTAGGATTTAGAGATTTATCTAGTTCTATTGATGTCAAAATCCTCGCTACGGTATTCAATTCATACTATGTTATGTTCCCTTAAACTGCTGGAATTAATCAGGATAGGGGCCTAGTTTGTGAGATGGATGTTTCTAGTATTTGCAAATATGTGACCAGATCTATAATAAATCTTTATATTTTACAAGTATGATAAGTGTTTGTAACTCATTGTGATGATTATCTATATAGATGGATAGAAAATCTTCTTGGGAAATCTATTTTCTAATGGATTATGTTACCTCTTTAACAAAGATATGAAATGAATGACCCTATCATCCTTCCACGGTTTTAATTTTGAGAGTTTAATGTCTTTTATCTTCTAAATTCATGATATTAATTGAATGATAAACTATATATGTATGTCATCCCATCCCATGATTTACTGTGGGAAAAAAGGAATACAACATGAAACATGTACCCTAAAATGTTTTCATGAATCTCCAAATATACACTACTTATTATTGTATAGGGGATAATGGGATCACACTGGGACACAAAATGCATCAAATAATGCTCAAGTCCACATATTTGTTAAAAATCAAAAATAATGGCTTCAAAACTTTGTTGGGGGAGGGGTCAGATTGAAAATTGAATGTAAGAATTAATTTTTGGAAATATTATTTCTCCCCATTCTTCCAAATTTCAAATATAGGTTTAAATAAGTCAATAATATTGATAATTCATCATGGGATGTCAGCTTTAATAGAAGATTGAAAAGGGGATGCAATAGCTGGGTCCATCTATGTAGGCTTTGTGTTTACTCGTGGTGGGTGGCCTATATGGGCTAGTCTATGGGGATGTGTCTAGACTAACCATGTATGATTAATCAAGGGAGATAAATCCAGATTTCAAGTTATTTTGGGGTCCAACTATAATGGTTTTTGGTATCCTAGATTTATTGGGTTCCCTTACACCAATTTAGCTACTATTAAAAACTGTAGTTAATGGGGTTTGATTGTATGGGACCGTGAGTTGACTCTCTAATTATAGAATATATCATGTATGTATGTATCTTTTTAGTAGTTCTACATTGTGTTTTCTTAATAAATTCATCTCTTACTCCTTCTTGTAATATAATTCGATGAATGAGGAGTTCAACCTATTGGTGTGGTGGGTGGTATGTAGCCTACCCATTACCATTTTCCTTAGAGTATTCTCATCAAATAGATATTATTAGTTTAGTTATGGGAATAAAAACAATTATATAAATCCTATAGTTTTCAGTATATAAACATTCTTCAACTATTTCATTTTGGATCATATTCGGAATAAGGACTTCCTCCTCCTATTACACTTTGTCTTCATTATATTATGTTGTGTCTGGAGAGTTGGTGTTAACAATTTTCATCAATTCATAATTAATTTTCGTCATTTCATCAACCTGGTTCAGAGACATCCTTTATTTTCACCATCTATGAGGCTTTTTCAAATGCTCCACTTTTCCTCTTGGAACCATTTGATGGACAATGATCTAAAAGAAATATCTAAAAATTTTGGTGGAAATGTACTAATTGAGGAAATTAGGTCACCTGATGGTATGAATGAGGAGAATCCATTTTGTGGTGTTAACCATAATCATAATATTTATAACTTTTGTTGAAGAGTAGGATGTTGTTGACATATGAAAATAATTCCTTATAGGATGGGGCCGTAATGACCCAAAAAAATTTCAATGGATCTTCTTATATAACAATTAATTTATATAGTATAAATCACATAAAATGACATAGAGGACACAATATAATATTTAAAAATGTATAATGAACTGAATAAGATGCATTTCTATAAGTCAAGGAACCTATACCAATAGAATATTAACATGACTTTTGGAATAGTCATATGAAAATTAAGAATAGTAATCTGGCTAATAGAATATTAACCTCATCTAGGAATGTATAAATAAAATTTAAGAATATTATATATGATAATATGATATAAATATATCATAAAATGACTAATTAAATATTTTAATAATTATTTATAAAGTATTAGTATTTTTATATAGCAAAAATGTTTATTTATAGTTTTATGAATAATATAATTATATAAAATAAAAATTATTTTCTTAACATAGACTCAGAAATTAGATTTTTGTTGTCTTTTAATTATATGATAATTTTATGAGCCCATAATAAAATTTTCAAAGTGCTGTAGAAGCAGTTATCATTCAAACAATTATAATTTTTTTATCACCTGATGATTTTAATTAATAATTAAATTTCCCATATTTAATTTTTTTTTCATAAAATGGGGTTCACCTTTTAATTCCACACATTGTTAAAATATTTATGATTAATTTTTGTATTTTTATAATATACATGAGTTTTTTTCTGAATATTAAAATCCTAGAATTTACGATATATATACATTATAAATTAAATACACTTTTTATAATGTTATGGATCATGTAAGAACCATAATATAAATTGCTACTTCATTATTTAACATAGTTACTATTTATTATTAGACTATTCATATTAAGCTATCGAAATTGTAATCTAATGAAAAAAATATTGAGAAAACCCCTCAATCCTCATCTATAAAAACCACAGTTCAGCACCTCTTTTCATCACAATGTCCAAGGTTTGAGCCTTATAAACATTATTCCAAATCCATTTATCAATCCCCTCCTCCTCAACTAGGATTCTTTTGTCTCATAAATAGACCAAGGTAAATTTATATAAGGAGGTTATCAGTGGGGATAATTCTTGATGTAAAATCGTATTTAATTTTCATTTAAATTATATTCAATTTATTTTATTTTCGTATTATCTTTTCATATTCTCTTATCCAAGTTTAATTGTATATCCAGTATCTTATATAAATTGTAATTTTAATATGTTAATGGAATAATCCATCATCAAACATATTATCCTCTCCCTTGTATTATAGAAAATGAAATCATTATTGGGGATGTTTCGATTTCACACCATCATTAATGATGCCATTCTATTTTCTATTACCACATTTATGGATGGTCATAAAATTATTATAGTGGAAGAAATAGAATATAAATTTTAATCTATAACCTTTTTATGATCTATAATTATCATTTATACAAAACTATTACCCATCCTGTTCTTTTTCACTTCATGATCAATTAATTACTGTATTTCATACACATGCTAAAATAATTGTCCTGGTGATCTATGGAATTTGTATATACATTTGTGATAGATGGAGAAAATTTAAAGAAGAAATATAGTTTTTTTACTGCATTGGAATGATGTAAATGTAGTTTGGGATAGTGTCATTGGGACTGTGTTGGAGGTGAATGAGTGGTGGAGGAGGAGGCATAATAGGAGGTCGGGGCCGAGGTGGAGACAGAGGCTTATGCGGAGGGGGAGGAAGTGTCGAAGCCAATGTGGGGGATAAAACAATTTAATAAATATATGAGGAGGAGTAAGATCAATAAAAGACATAATTACTTAATGTTTTAGTGACCACTTTAATAATATGAGATAAAACATTCAATTAAATTCAAACTAAATCTGGGAATCAATAAGTATATCTCAATACATTAAAAATATTTTAAATAGGTAAAATTTTTATTTAGAATGTATAGTTTATGAGCCAATTACTCTTCCCCATAACACTCAGTAAACATCTATTATTCTACAAAATAAAATTGTAGATAAAATAATTATTTAATTTATAAAAATAATAATATGAATGAAATGGGGGAATATAAAGTAATTTATCTATAATTCAATAATGAAAAATAGCTTAACTAATTATTATGAATCGAAATTATATGGGAAAAAACAAAATAACAACACTAATACAAAAAGTTTATACAGTAAGGACTCAATTCCGCAAAAACTTATAGACTTATTTCCTTCAGGTCAGGTAAATCCACTACAATGCCTTTTTGATTGTCAACACTACGTTAAATAATTTCAATGAAAGCCTCACCAAAAATCCCTTTTCAGTGATCAAATTCATTGAAATGCCTTTTTCAATGATCGTATGTTAATTTTTTCTCTCATAGAAACCATACAAAAAAATAAATACTAATGTGTTACAATCAATTAAATCAGTACACAGAGGAGATATCAACATGGAGATCACTACAATAATGTAAGAGATGTAATTTAAAACCCTAGATATTTAGTTTCCATTGGGAATTCATGAAAAACACTATGTTCATTATATTCACTTGTGACTCTATTTCTAATGGTCTATTTACATTTGAAAAATGGAAGAAACTATCTTAATGAAATAGAACAGAATTATTGATGTTTTTAATGAAGATAAATATTGTGATTCATTGTATGGGGACTTTTATCTGATGAACACATCAATTTTAGTGTTGATGCAACAAAATAATTAGAGCATTTGGTAGGAAAATGTTTTGTATTCAAATGTTTTCTTGAGTTAAGCCCATCCAAGGGTAGATTATTCATAGTGATCAAAAATATCTACATTCATGAAAAAATTATTATTCTGACAAATGATTAGGAAATAGTCCTTTTAAATGGCATAGATTTATTGTAATATATTCACGTTATAAGATAAAATTTTTAGAAAGAGTTATTGAAACTATGATCATAAATAATAATGGGAATTAAAAAATGAAGCTAATATAGAATGTAGTGTCATAATAATAGTTTATGTTATGCAATATTTTTTTAGAAACTATGATCGTATTAAGATACGGGTATTTGGAAAAATAATGTGATAGAAATGAGTTATATGAATATTCATCTTGAATGTATTTATCAAATGGTAATTTATTTTATAAAATATTTATAGATAATGAATATATTATCAATAAAAATTTTTGGGGGTATTTAAAAAGTCACATTGCATATTAATATTATATGTATGTCATTAATGTCAACATGTAATTCATAACCAACAAATTTTACATGCATTTTGTTGTATTTGTATGTGTCAATAATCTTGATAATTTATTTATAATATTATATGGTTTCTATATATATACAATAAAATATAATTTTGTACGATGTTTGATGCTTGGATTCAGTACATATTTTCATAAGAATCTATAGATAATGATACAAAATAATTGATGGAAAAGAAAAATTATACTAAATTGTAGAAATATGACATATGCATCAGTTATTTAGTAAAGATCAATTAGGTTTCAAGGGTGTCAAAAGTAGTTTTGTTCCTTCCAACATGTTATTGTATACAAGAAAATATTAATTAAAATTAGAAACATATAAAAATGGTGACTGATTTAATAATTAGGTAAAGAACATTGAAAAATAATTCATTTTTTAAATTCTCAAAATGAAATAGTTAATTTTATTATATATCATATATATAATTAAAGGTTGATTCATCTAGATCCATTACCTATATGAATGCAAATATGTAGTCAATATTTTAACAAATCAATAATTTTTAATCGAGGTAAATGCTATTTTAAATTGAACATCATTATTTCGTAGGCTCCCCAAAATAAAATTTCTGTCATTAATACCTCTTCTAGGGTAATATATGTCTTCAAAACAATTAAATACATTATTCTACTCTAATAAAGTGCATTAGTTTATAAGAATTCATTTATAGTCTGCAGGTATAAAATAATTTTCAGTGTGAGAATAAATATAGTATACAGACAAAGGTAAATTTTGTTTTGATGAATCCATATTCAAAAGGTATTAAAAGTACCAAAGTTATTATATACAGTGGAGATATGTCAAAAATTTCATCTTCATGATTGCATATGCTTCCAAATAAACATTTTATTTATCCTACATATCATTATTATAGAAACATAATAAATCAATATAATGTTTCCTAGATATATTAGATATTTTATGATGAAAAAAATATAACATATATTCTATAATCTATATATTTCCACATTCATAATTGAAACTACAAAAATGATACATTTACATCTAAAATAAACAAAACTATGTACAACTATAAATAATAGCGGGAGTCATACCTTAGAATCGTGTTTAGGAATTTCATAAATTCATTCATCATTAACATTACTTTTAATAATAAGTAGATTTATTGTATTATTTTCATAGGGTAAATATCGGTTTTTTTCATTCAAATCAGAAATATCAATAGTAATGAGAAACTCCTCATGATTGAATACAATAAGATCATCTAGAAAATGCAATTTATTGTCCTGTTGTAATTTATTTTTTATTTTTTAAATAATTGAATAGTTAAAATAATTTTTATATAGGAAAATACTATTGAGCTACATGAATTAGATTTCTTCATTTCTTAGATTCTGGTTTTTCTACAAATTACATCAATTGTTTCCCAAAGATAACAATATACATAGATCCATGATAGTTTCTGACCAAAATATAATTCTTGTATCTACAACATTATGGAATTTATTAATAATATATTATATATTATAATAACAAATTTTTAAGGGTATAAAGGGAATATTACTTATTAAAATTAAGTATAATCCTCTTCATTTGGTTCTTAAAAGTAAACAAAATAGAAGAATAAATTTTCTTCCAAAGTAGTCATGGAGAAAAAATAATGGCGTAAAAATTAAACTCCAATTTATATGTACATACTATAAGATTTTTTAATATAATAGAATAATAAAAACTCTTACAATTGTATTCATGCCTTTATGGATACACCACAATTTTAACATCAAAATTTATTATTGAGGAAGTCCACCTTCTTTTGGGAAGAAGTACACAATTCATAAAACGAGTTGAAGTGAATTGGTATTTTTATGACAGTTGAAAATATGGTATTCTTGGTTTCCTATAATTCAATAAAAATTTAACGTATATTAATATATATGTCAAATATTCTTAAATACTATAGATAATATTATAGGACTATGTTTTTACAAGTATATGACCTCAGTACAATTAATACTACATAATATGTATCTCTGGTTTGTGAATGGAGGATTCTTTATTCAAGATGAGATTCCTATAGTAAAAATATCAATAATAATTTATTGGTAATCCATTATAGTTGATTCAATAATGTTTTAATGTAGTTATAGAAATTTTTTTACCAACAAATAACTAAATTTATATTCTATAAGAGTATTTTTATATCATTTAATCTATAAAAAATATATGAAAAATTTGAAACAAATCACAATAAAATGGAAATGAGCACATATTATAAAAAAATATTATGGAAATAAGAGTGAATTTTCATGAGGTGGATGATTGAAAATCAATTTTTAATATTTTTAGCTATAGGGGAATCTCTATAGAGAAGTATTTTCATGGAATTAAAACTCGTTCAAATCATAATTATATCTGTATGTTAGTAATAATATTATTTAAAATTTAAGAAAATGTATTTTTTGTCATACTAATAGAATATATCCTATTTTCATATTAAAAAACATAATGGGGAGCCATTTTATGGAAAATTTGAAGGATAAAATTTATATTTGACTTCATTTAAACTAGATTTATCATATTGGATTGTTTAGTATATTCATCCAACATTATAAATCTATGAGTACCTCCACTATAAGAATGAGATGTGAAATGTTATGAAATAGTACAATGTCTATGTCAAATAGAAGATAGACCTTAACTGTTTTTAGAATAGTATATGTGATCCCTCAATGTAATATCCATCCTTTTTCTAGAGATTCCCCATAGTTGGGAGGGATGATATTTATTATTCATACCAATAACATCTAACTCACATATTAATCAATAAATTTAAAAAAATATAACCCTAAAATAACATATCTTATTTAAACATATATGTAAAAAAAGGATCCATAAATTTTTTGATATTACATGTACTCTTTTTATTTTAATTTTAAATTTTTTGCATAGATATTTTAGTTATTAAATAACCTAATAACACTTAAACGATATTTTGTGAATGAAAAAAATATTATTAAATAATAAGAATAATAAATAGTACTGAATTAAGGATATGTATTACATATATAGTAATATAGAAAATCAGTATTCAAATTATAATTAGTTTCATAGAAATACTTAAAAGTAAGTTTTATGCAACCTTTTACTCACTAATATATGTTAATGGAACAAAATGGAAAACAAAAAGAAGAAAACCATCATCTCAATTCCCAATGTGAGTTTTATAGTTAAATAATTTTTGTCACCATTGATGACTTTATAAATATATTCCATTATATACAGTAATTTGAATATTATGTATAATATAATAGACACATTAAGGATGTTGTGATGCATACTTTTAAATGAGTTGGCGACCGTTAATTAATGCTTGAATCATTGATTACCCTATGATTCTACATTACCCATTTGAAGAGAAAAAATAGAAGATAATAAATTATAATGTTGAGGCAATGTTTTTAATTATATCATTGTTGAAATCAATTTAAACAAAAAATAATTAACTAATTTTTTATTTAATTGATATAATATATGTGTGATATATATTTTTCTAATTTTAATGACAGAAAACATAGACATTAATCCTAAAGAATAAGATCAGAAGGAATTATGTCTTCATAGAATTTTGATGCTCTTTTATATAAAAATTATATAATAAAAACATTAATCTTCAACATTTTTTCATCATCAATATAGTTTTTTTAGCTCGGTAAATAAATTTTCCATTTGAATATTGTTGTATGGTAATGGGAAAATAATTACAATGACATTGAGAAACAATCAGTTTAATTACAATGTAAAAACAATTCAATGTTTTTTTACTATATTGTTCAGAAATCATATTCAACCATAATAACAAATATATATACTGAATCCATGTTTTGGAACATTTAATTATAAAAAACTTTATATTTCAAAACATCAAAATATTTTCACTATCATATATAAAAAATTTAACCCATTTTTTTCTAACTGTAGAAACTACAACATATAGTTGACGATAATAGAAAATAGACTGCTAAAGAAAAATTCCAACATAATATAGATATTGTCCCTAACATTTATTAATTGTAATTTTATATGATATAGTTAAATGGTATTGTGTTATTTGTGTCTTAAACAACCACATAGAGTCAAAGAATGTCATATTATTTGTTGTTATAAACTACTTATGTCCAAAATGAGTTCCTATAATAATGTATATTCTAATGAAATGAACATCCAAAAATGAAATGAATAATTTCATTGTATTGTTGTGTCCAAAATACTGATCCAAATTTCTTATAATTATAACTAAGACCAAATTAGAAGGATAATTTATTTTATGGGAAACCATATATATTAAATACATTAATTATTTCTAGTATATATATATATTATGTAGTGTGAATATCCAAAAATGATTTATAAACTGAATCTAAACTAATATAAACCTTCTCTTCACTAGTATTTAGAGAAAAATATAATCATTTACCTCTTATAAAACATGACATGTATATTCTAGAATAGATTATTCTTTGAAATCATCTTTGAATTTTTAATTTTATACTATAGATGGTTATTTGTGCTCAATAATGGAATCAATTAGATTCTCAAATGTATTTATTTTATAATATTTGAGAATTTAAGAAACAACTTCTGCATCATTTTAACCTCCATCCATCCCATACCCAATGTTATTAATCAAATTTGAAAAAATAGAATTCTACGATAGTAAATGAAAATGAAGAATGTTGACTCGTGTTATTTTTCAATGTAAGAACTTAATAATTCTTCCATAGATATGATTATTTAATATTTCTAAAAAGTATTCCATACCTTGTACCACATTGTGATACATGCAAGAGAGATCAAATATCAGATCAAACAAAAAAAATTTTCTGAACGAAATGAAATTGTGCACTATTTAGGTCATGTGGGGATATAATATATCTCAAGGTAAGATGAAGTTACTGAAAAAATATTTGTGAACCATAAGTTCTTCATTACCAATGATTAAATAGGTATTTCATAAAAGATCATGCAATTCATTTCCCTATGGAATGTTGCACATCGAGTCTATATTAACATCACCTGGTAAATAGAATTGAGAATGTGTCATTCTACCACCTTGTAAAAGGTGTTATGATATCACAATTAAGTCATATGTTAGTCTAATGTTCCCTTCATAAAATAGTATCAATGTTATGACAAGCCATATAAATGTTTTCCCAGTGCCACCCTATCCATGAACAAAAAATAGTCCACCATTTGCAGTACATGATCATAAAAGAAAGGTGTAGATGAAATTTTTTTGTTCCCAACTGATATATTTCCTTTTAAAATTACATATTCTAATTGAAAAATATATTTTTCATAGTTTCATTTAGATACAATAAAAGTTTTTCCAATATACATATATGATAACTCTGGAACATGCATTGGAGTGTAATTTTTCAATTA
Source organism: Viscum album (assembly GCA_963277665.1). NCBI lineage: Eukaryota > Viridiplantae > Streptophyta > Magnoliopsida > Santalales > Viscaceae > Viscum > Viscum album. The sequence continues at coordinate 1,347,670,521 of OY728122.1, forward strand.
TCTACCATTTCTAAAATGGATGTTATCAATATCCGGTGGTGAAAACAATTTCAATTTACTATCAGTGAGTTGTAATTATTTTACTGCAAGATATAGTTAGTTGAATATATTTTGTATATAAAAAATAAAATATCTTAATGATTGGGTTACTAATGTATTCTAAAATTTCTTTGTAAAATTTAACTGACAGAGGATGTTTTATAAAAAAATCATAACATAAATACAATTATGGTTAATTCAATTAACTAAATATATTGGGAATAATTCAATTACATGTGAAATTCATATGATTGATCCATACATTAACCAATAAAAACTTAATTGAATCAAAATTCGAGTATTTTTCAATAATGTTTTAGATAAATAAATTAGACAAGTCGATGACATTTTTTCTAATTTTCATCATGTAAAATAACAGATGTCATAAATATAGAAGGGAAGTAAGACCATGGTAATTATATTGCTACTCATCCTTCAATATCGTGGTTCATAAAAATGTTCATATATTATATACCTTTAATTTGTAACATATTTCTACTATTATATAATATATATTAGGATGGTAATTTCCACATTTTATAAAATAAATTATGTGGATTAGAAAATACGTTCGAGAACAAAAAGTGTGTGAATAATCTACCCATGGATTTACATGTGGCCCGTAAATAATACTCTAGTATAAGATCCAAGAAACACTAAATCAACAAGATGTAATTCCTATGAAAAATATTCATCTATAAATTTTTCCAATTTAGTATGATTTATTTTCAATATATCATCATATGATTTAGGTCAGGTAACTTAATTGAGAAATATTTGGATGCAATACTATTCACCAACAGTGGTAAGAACATAATGAAATACTCTAAGTGTAAATACTTACTTTCTAGGAAACTATTTACTATCACATGAGGGTAAAAATAACATCATGAATTCAGAATACAATAAATGTTGTTCTTCATGATAAGGTTCATTGGCTTCAAACTATGAAATGAACATAATTTGTGATATTTTTGTATTTGACAGAATGTCTTCAATATTTAATCAATCATTTTAAATTACATATTTCTCACACAAAAGGAGAAATTAAATATTTTAAAAGGATGTAATTTGTAATTTATGTCATAAATAGATATTCACCTTGATGGTTCAAATGTTGAAATATATCAGAAATCACAATTCATTTTAATATCATCAACTTTTTTTCACCATGCAATGTAGTATTAGATCCATAATAATATATTGTAAAATTATCATGCTATATTTTTTGGTATTTGAAATAATATATGATATAAATTTATTGATTACAAAGTTCATCATTCAGATGAGCCTGATATTTAACCATCAATGTTAGATTATAAATTAAACAAATGGGTATATATTATGACCCCATTCATAAATATTATTATCTTAGTATCTTTTTATTTTGTAAATAACATACTCATACTCATCCATAGATTAATTGGATGAAAATTTAAAGGAAAATATTTTGAAAAAATCTTATTTTTAATGAATGATGAATGTGGGATATTAACCCCACCTGGTCGATGAATCATAAAATTTGTCACATACTCATGTCATTGAGGATGCACTATTTTATATGGTATTTCATCAAAAATAATTCAACAAAAAGTAGAAACATTTGAAATATAATAAGAATCTTTTAGAAATAAATGTACATGAACATGGGTAAAACATCAATTTTGAAATTTTGTGGTTTAAACTACTAATTAAATAAATAATGAAAATACATAAATGTAAATAATTAATTTTTTACTAAAAAATGAGGAAATTATTATAAACTTTCAAATAAATAAAATTTTAATTTTTTCCAATAATGTTACCATTTTTTATAACATTAATGAGATTATCAAACATTATATTATTAAAAAAAGAGAGTTTTTTGGGTAGTCATCAAATCCAAGGTTTTGATTGCATAAAAAAATTGTAATCACTATCTAGTAGACATTTCATGTGAATGATATAAAAACAATAGGATATCCATCCCAATTATAATTTCAATTGTATCTTGATAATTCAGAATCATGTATCTAAGGATACTCGTAAATGATTATTGAATAATTATATAACTTCCACAAATGGAAATGGAATTCTCACCATTGATATAGTCTTAGTTCAGGTCATTGTATAAATCCAGTGTTAATTTTTTTTTGAATTCAACAAATAAATGAAAAATATTAAGATTCAACCATTGTATATACATCCACTAAAAATTGTTAAACAAATCATATCAAATGTAAATGACTAGAAAACTATGTCTAATTTTCTTATGGTATATAATATAAACTGTGACTGTGATAATATATAATATAATAGAATATATTGTTGTACAGTTTTGGTACTCATTATCATAATATCAATCTTCACTAGTTGCATATATTATAGAATACCACTAGACATGTTATAGTGGATGTATTGCATATATAAATTTTAGTTCCCCTATTTTCTGCTATAAAATATTATTTTTATTTTTATTTATATATCCAATATCAGCAAATATGAGCATAATTGTTTTTGATTTCATTGGTTGTTGTAACAATTTGGTTCAGAATATATCATTATAATATGTTTGAATCCCAAATGTAGAGCTATAAGTGATGTCAACAAATCTCTCCTAATTTTTAAATTTTAAAATAAATAATTATACTCATCAATGATACATTTAAGGATTTCAACAATTATTTGATTGATAGAATTACAATTTTTTTCTGATCTACAAAAAATAAATACATCTAAAATGATATAAATAAAAACAATTTCTAGAATACATTAATATCAATTCTTGTAATGATTATAATGTACCTGAATGATTTAATTATGTTATTAAATTAATTTGATGTGTCAAAAATATATAACTATGAAAATGTTGTTTCTTTTCCAAAATAGGGAAATTAGATTTAAATGAAATGTTAGTTTTAATTATTTATTCTATATACATAAGGATCACCTAAACCTTTTATGAAGCATCCAATTCTCCAACCCATTGATGTAATGGAAAATATTTTCTTTTAAACAAGAATATTATCATAACATTACAAGGCTTATTTATAAAGATCAAATAATATAATGGACCTCAAGTAATCATGTAGATTGACTAATATATATAAGTTGATTTCTCTAAGAGAGGGACACAATTAAAAAATATGTCTCTTTGGTGCTATATCATTTAAAAATTTCATCAAACCAAAAAATCACTAAACAAAAGGTACAATAGTATTGAGAATCACCAAGTTGCACATAATATATATGTATCAAATGTAAAATTCGATATCATGTTATATTATGAATTAATTACATTATTAAGGAACTTGTATGAACCATTTTCTAAGAAGTGTAAAATTTCAAACTGAATATTTCATAGCATAAAGGATAAAAGAATTAGGGGACATATTTTAACAGTAATTACTTATTAAAATAATAGTTATCTACATTATTTTCTTTTAGATCTTCAGTAAAACTATGGACTGGATTTTAAATCATGTGTATTGAACAATTATAATTTTTTTTGATATATGCCTAGATTTGATAGAAATATATATCATTACAACATAATAGTCAATTATTTAAGTGAGTATAATACAACTATTTCCTAATGATGATTGTGTGCATGTATTTTCTTGTATAAAATTTTAATCATTGATATGTTTTTGAGGGTATAAATGGTTGATAAATTCATCTATGAATAATTAAAACTATTATCCATATCAAAATAAATGTATACTTGGATCATATATTAGTGTCATTAAATAAAAAAATCATAAATCTTTAAATAATTACATGTAAGAATGATGAGAACTTTTATCCTTACATGAAAAAAATAATACTTTTTTGATATATTGATAACATTAAATAAGAAATATATTAGAAATAAATATATTACAGTATGTTTTATAATAACATAAATAGTTATGAAGATGGAATTTATAGGATTAAAGTATTATCTGATGCAATTTTTTGATTGATATATACCTCCATTTCCTTTTCGATTAGGGGAATTGGTTTTTAGGTTTGTGTTTCTATATTTTAAAAAAGTTCCTAATTAATTGGAAAATTTTAAACAATAGACGAGTATAAAAAATAGTATATATAACCAATTGAATTAAAATTTAACCAATAAATTGTGAATTAGAATTACTGATGGAAAATAAAATTTCAATTTATAGTCAGATTTGAAAAATGTGTTTGATATGAAAAGATAATTTTATTTTCATCTAAACATTGTATATTTGTTTCACTCAAAAGATATAGTTGGTAATTTAATTTTAAATAACTTCTTCCATCTGAGGACTTTGCAACAAAAAATAGATTATATTTTTCTAAATTCATAAATGTGAAATTATGTTTATATTTAGATTAATAATAATTAAATGTCAGTAGAAAATAGATTTTAAAAAACGAGAGGATTAATATTTTATTGTTTCATTATTAACCATCAATTTATTATAGCCCCATTTAAGAGGACATTTTTATTCTCAAACAAATTTTATATTTTTTATATGATTGTTTTAGAAGATTAAGAATTTTTATTGATATTTGAAAATATTGATATGCAAGCTAAGATGAAATATATTTTCCCTTAATGTATACATAGAAAAAATATTGTTTCCTTTTAGTTTATCCTTTTTTATTTATTCTAATTTAATTATAGAATACATGAGGAAAATTTATATCTGAATATACATAAATAATCATAAATATTGATAATGTTTATAATATTTAGGTTCTAATTTTGTAAACATAGAAGAATAAAAAAACCAATTATAAGGCATGGAATAATCTCATAATAAATTTATATTTAACATATCTTAAAGAGAAAGAAATATAAATTTACCGTGAAGATAGATAAAAAATTCATGTTAGATACAAGTGTAAATTTTAAATTACCAACAATATGAATTAAATGATATATATTTCTGATGTTATTGGTAATAATGTTATTATAAAACATAACTTTTTTTGAATAAATTTATATTTATTTGATTTCAGAAAACATTAATAGAATAAATCCACATTGTATTTAAACAAATTGTGTTTCAGTGTAGAAGGATACAATGTAGAGACCAAATTGATTATAGTAAGAGAGAGTATCCTTTGTTATCAGAAGTGAAAAAACCTATGTCTCTTGTCTTCCGAAAAAAATTACAACAATGCTTCATAGAATAAATCAATATATAACCATAGCAGATAAAATTCTTCCAGACGATAATGAAAAACCCAAAAAAAAATTCAAAAAATGAATCTATGGGTGAGATGATTATAGAGGAAATATATGGTGATACTTATATGAATTATATGTTCAGGAAAATACAAGCTAATCAATGGGGACCATGGGAGTAGAGGGACTGGGAGATGCCCCTGAAATTCTAGAATGATTATCAAAAGTAGGATATGTGAGATCTCAAGGGACACTGATTGGAGCATGAGTCAATGATAAGATGATCCAATGGAATGAACAAAATCATTTAAGGAATCAGATTGGGGCTGTTTGGGTACACAATTGGAACATTTACAAGGAGTCATAGATATGGTGAGTGAGTGGTGGGAACAACGATAGAGGAGAAAGTTCTTTTGTAATGGAGGATTAGCGGTAGAGCTGGGGTGATCAGATATGGAGGTATTATTGAGGGAGATAAGGATGAGGCGATAGATATTAGAGACATTGATAAGGAGAAGATGAGTGATTCTAGGGATAGTAGGGGGTATGTCGGAGTTGAGGATGCAAAGTTGTAGGTTAGTGGGGAACAAAGAAAGAGAGAGGGAGAGGGAGGGTTAGTGAGGAGCGAGAAAATGAAAGAGGGGTCATTCTTGGTTGATTAGACCCATTCTAGTGGAGCCATGTATTTTAGAATGAATAAAACATAATATATAATATAGAACAATTTTTTTGAATGAAAACATCCAAATTAATATAAATGATTATCATTAACATTTTACATATGGAAACATCTTCATATTTGGAAGGAAAATATTATATTTGATCAATTTCAGTCCATTATGATCATTATTAACATATATTTTAAATTTTAGAGAATTATTCTTATTATACATTAATTCAATACCTATAAACAAGAAGAATTTTAATTAAAACCAAGAAAATGAACACTCATAGATGACGAAATTAAACACTATCACACATCAAAAAGTCAATAAATGAGATTAATAGAAAAAATAATAAATAAATAACATGTATAATAGGTTCTCTATTAATTAATAAATGAATTTAATTTATTAACTATGATATTTAAGTGGAAAAATCATTCAAACAAAAGGATTGGGTATTCTCAAAACACAACTCCCTTTCAATTGATTATCACTCATTCTCTAAATTTCCAGTGGGGATGTTCCTTTAAATTTCATTAAATATCCTTTATTTGTCGTTCCCATATATTTTAGGGAATATATTTGTATCCAGTGTGATATTATAAAGAAATCAACGACTTTTCCAAAATTACTATTCATTCCCTATATAAATATATTACATTAGAAGAGATTGTTTCATCTTGATGATTCTTATAAATAGTATGTTCTGCCATATTACAATCAAGAACACCAATGTTTATTCATATATGTATACTTTATAAAATTATATACATTACTTTCCATGGTTTATTATATTTCCATGATTGATATATGTTTATTGGGGGCATAAATGATTATGTAAATATTATTATGTGACAGGTGCACCTAGAATTATTGGGTGAATGTAAATGTTATGTTGTGATGGTTTTTCGTGAAATTATATATCACTCTAATGAATTGTGTAATGTAATTTATCTCCTATGATAATGTGAAATATTAATGAAAATTATGTTTTCATTGTGCACAAATATGTATGTAATTTGGCCACTAGGTCCTGATGATTCTTTATTATGCCTTTCCTTATTCGATTCCTTTGTCGAATGATATCTATGTCACGACCCGTCCTCGGTGCCCATGCCGTGACTACCCCAAGCCCGCCTTCCATAGGCCAGGGGCTGGCGACTTGCACCAAGGCGTAAATCCCGGTAAAAGGGAAGGCATTTCCATTGTAATGTAAACAAGCACCATAGAGTAAGTAAGCAGAAAAGTAAACACTATGTAAAAACAGAGTACAACTGAAAGTACGGAAAAGTAAATGGTCCAGTATAAAAACTCAAATTGAATGTAAAGTACAACTCGAAAGGGAAAACAGAAACTGTAAAGTAAAATCCGCTACACCGAGCTGTCCACTGGAAATCCCACCTGAAGGGTGGGTACATATAGCTCTACTGCTCCTCAGGTCCAGCCGTCCGCTCCGAGTACGTCCCGCCCAGTGGTCCACCTCCAGGTACCGTCCTGCTCTGCACGCCTCAACCACGATCAACGTTGTCTGTCGTCTGCTAACAAAACAATGTAGTGCGGGAATATCCCGTGCAGGGGTGCGTATAAGCTACTTAGTAGGGACCCCGAGACCCCCGAAGGTCTCCCAAAATCCACAAAGGATAAACCACAAAATAAAGATACAATCAAGAAGTAACAACTGACACTGCTTAGGTATATTCCCATACATATACCTAAGTCATCAATTCCAATACGCTCCAACCTCCGAGCCCAAGTACAACTCGGTCCACATAGGAAAGTATACGTATTGCACACAGGAAAGCAAAACGTAATCCACACAGGATAGTATAACACAATCCACACAGGAAAGAAAACATGATTCATCTCACACAGGTATACTTCTTCGAAATATGATAGATATGATCACTGATCCATCTAAGTCGTCGGACCCACAAAGGATCGATAGATACTAACCCCCACAAAGACCCACAGAGGATCGGACCCACATAGGATCTGTAGGCACTGGTTCACACAGGACCGCTGAGCGCTGACCCACATAGGATCAGACCCACACAAGATCGGTAGCACTGATCCACACAGGATCGCTGAGAGCTATAGTCGTCATCGTCGAATCCACTAAGGATCTCTGCACAGTCGTCGTCGTAGTCACAGTAGAAGTCGCAGCCAGCTCTAGGGTTCCCGCACACAACAAGCTCGTTTGGAAGGGTCCGCTCCACGAGCCGAGAGGCTGATACATCAACTGTCACATAGTCCAGATTTGATGTACCCAAAAGTTCTGTATCGTCAACAGGAACTCAACGCAACAGACGGTGCGTCAATCAGACGCCCGGTCTGAGAGTTATTTGATTTTTCGTCCCAGGGGCCCGGTTGGTTTTTAAGGCAAAACCAATCCTTCCATACTCCACCTGCGTCCAAACCACAGGCGGAGTATTCCAAAAGATCCGTCTCACTAAGAGGAACTCAACAAAGCTGACAGCACGTCAATAGGATGCCCGTAGCTCATGATATGAGTGTTTCCGCTCCGAGGGCCCGGTTGGTTTCGTGTACGAACCAACCCTTGTGAACTCAAAGTATTCTGAAACCTATAGTGCGATATACCGAAACGACCGTCTCGATCCAAGGATCACATCGCCGCTAACGGCGCGTCGTTTGGAGGTCCGTAGCCCGAGTTATGGGCATTTGAATCCAAACAGCTCGGTAAGGGGGGTTTCGGGCCCGGGCCGTCCCGACCCGAGACCCCCCGGTTGGCCCGAACCTGGTCGACCCGCCCCGGACAGGGTCAACCCGGCCCGGCACGGCCTGGCCCGTCCCGTCCCGAGCTGGCCTGGCGGACCGGCCAGGAGCCGGTCCGGCGCAGCGCGCTGGGCGCGCTGCCAGCTCGGCCAAAGGCCGAGCTGTTGGAAAAACGGGGGGCGCTTGCCCCCCCATGTGAAGCTGCCCCCCCCCCCTCATTATGGAGGGCCATTTTGCTGGTCGGGGGAATTAAATTCCCCCGGTTCTTCTCCCCTCCGGCTGGCCCGACCTGGCCGGCCGGTTCTTCCTCAACGGGACCGGCAAAGGCCGGTCCCCTTCCGGCTTCCGACACCGGCGGCTCGGCTGGCTGCTGGTGATCTTGTTCCTTCGCGGCCTGGAACCGGCCGTGGCCTTCATCGTCCGGCGCGGTGCGACGACACCGCGCCCCTCCGCCGTAGCCCCGCTCCGGCCGCGGCGCCTTCGATTTCATTTGACGAGGCGCGACGGTGTCGCATTCTTGAATATCATTCCACGGCACGGCGCGACGACGCCACACAATAATTGACGCGCAATTCCCAGGTGGTGTGACGGCACCACTCCATCCCGTTCCATCCGCAAGGAAACAAATATGAACATAGGAGGGGGGTTCGGCCGTGTTTGTGTGGTCCGGCCCCCCTCTCGTTAATCGATAGCATTTATTCGTTATCTTCGAAGTTCGATGTAACATCCCAAGTAAGTAATGAATAATAGATATTTTTATCTATGTCTATTAATGATTAAGATAGTGTTATAGTGGCTTAAAATGAAAATAAATACAATCTTATGCATGGAATACACTAATATTCTTAAAAGATTGTTTTACTGCCTTTTGATGGCAAACCATTTTTAAATCTATATTTTGACAATTTTATAAACTATGTTTGTCAAAATAAACTTATTCTTTATTATTGGGACATCAAAATTTACCTTGTGTGAATTTTTGGTATTTTTCTGACAATGTTCATTTTTTAATGAATAGTGAAAAATACTGCATTTTACATCAAAACTACTTTTTAATCTAATTTATTTATATGATTAGATTATGTTTTGAATTGGTTTTGAAGTGAAATTAGAATATATTTTTAGCATTTTATCCAATTGTGGTCATTGGAATCAATTTCACTTTGAAATTAGTCTTAAACTGGTGTCAATCTTTTGATACTTATTGTTTTGTAAAAACACGCTATTTTCTCTGGCAACGGGAATTAATTATTAAATTAATTAATGTGACCTATATGTTTTGAATTTTGTAAAATAGACTTCATTTTTGAATTCGGAATATCAAATATAGCTTAGGGTGAATTTTTGGTAATTTTCTGAAAAACTTCAATTTTTGATGAATAGTGAAACCACTAAGTGATAATCAAGAAAACTGATTTTTCAGTTAAATGAAAGTTTACCACTAATGTGTATTGAATTTTGAAAATCCGACATACATGTTTTTCATTAAGAAGTAAAATTTGGTTCAATGAGATTATAATAATTTTTTGGTGAATAGTAACTTATTATGTTCTTAATCACGATTAGTGGTAATTAGGGTAGTTTAAGGTATAAATAATACTTTAATAAAATGAAATGACCTAGACACATGTCCCAACCTCATTGGTTGTGTCATGGCCGACCATGAAATGCCATGGGTCAACTTGGGGACCCCATGGATCCACTTTTGTTGGGAAATGACATAAATTACTTTTTATTTAATGTTAAAGTGAAAATAACACAAACATAATATGTTTTACGAAAACCATTTCTTAAGTGGGGTTATACAAGTCCAAATTTTGATTATAAATATTCATTGGAAGGATAGAAAGATTTCCTATATCATAGTATTTTTTTTATAATTTTTAGACATTAAATAAATTTAATTATTTATGACATAATAATGATGCAGCGATGACATCATTATTTGACGATTTAAATAAAATGGAAAGATAATGTAAAATCTATGAACTACACATGTCCAAAACCAATTGGATGAGTGTATTTCGAACCCTTATCACCTTATCCACGAATTCTATCAATGTGGGACCTTTTAAAACCGAAACATATTTTCAAATAATGTAATATTTCTTTACATTCCAAAAGTGCCCCTCCTCTCCTCTTATAAAATGCCCCCACCTCTACCTCATTTCACACACTCTTCAAGCCTTTGGCTCGGACAACCCCTTCCCATTTGCTCTCTCCACATCCCTCTCCTCATCCTAGAGGATTCCCTTTGGGAAGAATCCTTTCAAAGGAAGCCATTAGGATCAACTCAAAAGGAGTTACACTTTTAAAGGTAATTTATTCTCTCATGTTCATTTTGCTTCTCGAACCCCCTAAACTCTTTTTATTTACTTATTTTGTAACAACACCAGTATCATCAATATACTAGGATGTTGTTATAAGATTTATTTGAGCTACACTCTCACACAACTACATCAAATGGTTAAAGAACATACGGTTTCCGTGGATGGCGAAATTCTGCCTCCCGAAATGATGATTGTTCAACACTCATTTAACACCTTCAAAGGTGGCCATTATGATGTCACTATTTTTATATATGATATATTATATTTTTATGTTTTCCTTAAGCTTCTGTTTTTTTTATTTTGGGCATACCTTTATGGTTTCCATTATGGGTAAAACACGATATCTTCATTTTAGGAAGTGCGGACTACCGCCCCCTAAAAGTGATTTGATTCGTTAATACCATATGTGGGATGTGTAAAGGATAAAGTTAATGATATTATATATTTTATTATACTGGAATTATAATATACTATTATATCATTATGATTCCATTCCAGAAAATATGAAATAGAAATGGAAGTAGCGTTCATGCGTACGTACGGCTTACCGTCTCCATGAAGGGTGCATTTCATTTCTTACCTCTAAATGTGATGTAATATTATAAATGCATTATGTACTGGATATATATGACATATATGATATCTAAATCATTAATACCATTCTGGATATAATGAACCTTTGACCAAATTAACAACATGTAAGTGTATGAAGTCTATTTTTGACTTAAGAACCAAATACCGACAAAATGAACATTGTTAACTTAACAGATTACATGATGTTCATAACATGGTATAAAAGGAATAATGAACTTGAAAAAGGTTCTTAAGAAAGTAGAGATTAACTCAAGTTTATTATTCAGGAGATTAAAGAACGGTCGGGTCAAGTCGGATACGAGGTATGGGACTTCGTCTCAATCTCCTTTCGTTGAGGCATATTTTATTTTATACACAACTTTCTTTTATACGGTGTATAAACCCCTTTGACTTTTACGTTTATTCAAAAGGAATCTTTTTTATACGAAGCGTTTACTAAACGACAAAAGGGAATGTTTTTGTCGTACGTATGCGGCGACAACGACTTCTCCGCCGTCGTGACCGTTATTTGAGTTTCGGCTTCCTCTACAAGCCATACCTTCTTTTTAAAAGAAAAATAAATACCATGTTTTACTTTTCTTTTATTTTGGTATTGAAAATGGTTTTCATAATGTTTTTATATCAATGTGTTGTATTGATATCTCGTGATTGAAATGTGGAAATTTTATGTTTCCTTTACGCATGTTTTATGTGATATGATTATGTTATGGTTCTTGGGCATTATTATGAAGACGGGTGGTTCCGTGATAAACTAAGGGCGGGTGAGCCCATTATAGCTCTCCAATGCATTGGGTAACGCGAAGGAGTGAAACGTTAAGGTTTCTTCGAAGGGATTTTAGGGAATATACTATGATGGGTATTCCAAACGTAACCAAGAGGGTTACTCCCTACGTAAGAATGTTATGAATGCCTCAAGTTACCTTTATGTCTTATGATTTCTATGATTTATTCATGATTTTATGAGGTATGTTAAAGTGCCTATGTTTTATGGGTAAAGTATGATTTCTTTCTTATGTATATATGAACTCATGTTTCCTTTCTATGTTTTTTTTATAACCCATACTGATTTTTTATGCTCATCCCAAGTGTTTGAAATGTTTTTCACATGTCAAGGGAAAGGTACATGATAAGATGATAGAGTCAAGGATGTGTGAAGAAATAATCCATGTTTTATTTTAAATGTGTTTCCATTGATGGGAATGAAGAATACTATCTTTATGTAACCACTTTGTCCATATGTGGAATGTAATTCAAGTTTTATGATCTAATTCTCTAAAACTCTAAACCTGAAAAGATCCTCAATGTGTAATCTTGTAATAACTCAAGATTAAGTAAGGTTTAAGGTTGGGGCCTTATAGTTGGTATCAGAGGTCGGTTTAGATAACTTTAGGAGTTAGAATTATATTAAATGATTATCCAAATTTTTTTTTTGAAATGATATAGCATTTACGGATTACCATGTTGCTTCATCTAAGACATGTTTGTTCAGAATGGTTTTCCGCAGAGGAAACAGGGAAGTAGTTCTAGGAAGGAATAAAGAAGGAAATAACCTTCCGAATCAGCATCCAGAAATGGTCGGAATTGGAACTGAACAGTTTGTTGCAGTAATGGCGCAGTTGACTCAAGCGATAAATGGTGGTGGTATCCATGCACGAGATCAGCCAGATCAACCGCAGAGGAACATGTCAGTGGTGGAACATTTCATGAGGCAACATCCACCATCATTCAGAGGATCATCTGACCCTGTGCTAGCTGAAGGGTCGATTAAAGCAATGGAGAAGATTTTTGATGTAATGGGGTGTTCAGACAATCAAAAGGATAGTCTTTCTATTTACCGTTTGGAGGGTGAAGCAGATCAGTGGTGGTCTATGGTTAAAAATATCAGGGACGCCGATGAGATTGATGCTCTTGACTGGGATGAATTCAAAGGTATTTTTCTTGAGAAGTATTTTCCTAAGGCTGTTCGACTTAGGATGGAAAATCAATTCTTGGAATTGAGGCAAGAGGAAGACTCAGTGGCTGCCTATGAAGAAAGGTTCACTCGATAGGCAAGGTATGCTCAAAATTTTATCCGGGACCCTGATAGTAAAATCAATCGTTTTTACTCAGGATTAAAGCCAAAGTATCGAAGGGAATTAGCTTCTCGTGAGTTTAAAAGTTATGAAAAGCTTGTTCGATGTGCTGAGAAGGTGGAAATGGTGTTTGCCGATGACCAAGTTTTCTATAACAACTAGCAGAAGAAGAGACCGAGGTGGCAGGAGAAAGGTAAGAATTCTTCAAAAAAGTCTGATGTTAAGAGAACTAAGTTTCCAGTTTGTGATAAATGTGGCAAAAGGCATGCTGGGGAATGTCTTCTGAATTCTGGGAAGTGCTACCGATGTGGTAAGATGGGACATAAGGCTTGTGATTGCACTGAAAAGGATCAAGGTGAAGGTAAGAACAAATTTGATTTACAGTTAGTGAAATGTTATAAGTGAAATGAGATGGGTCACTATGCAAACGAGTGTCCGACAAAGAGCTTGAGTGATGGGAAGCAGTTAGACTACAAGCAGAAAGGGGTTGTGAAATCCTTTGCAACTACTTCAGCAGATGTCGGGCCATCAAATGAAGTTGTATCAGGTACTTTGTTTGTTTTTTCAGATTATGCTAGTGTGTTGTTTGATTCGGGGTCTACACATTCTTTCATCTATGAAACCTTTTCTAGTAAAATGGGAATACCATCTCAAGAAATGACTCCTGAACTTTTGGTAAAAACACCTGGGGGAAGTGTCGAGGAAAAAAGAATTTATAAGAATCTTCCTATCCTTAACTGTGGAAAGAACCTACTTGCAAACCTTATTGTTCTACATCTAGTAGAGTTTGATGTTATCCTGGGTATGGATTGGCTCTCTATTTACCATGCTAAGATTGACTGTAGAGCTAAAGAAGTTTCTTTTCAGAAAGACTTTCAGTTTGTTTACAGGAATGAACCCTTACTTTTGATAACATATCAAGAGGCCAAGAAACTTGTAAAATATGGAAATGAATGTTACCTTGCACACGTCGTTGAAAATAAAGGAACTATTCAGATTAATGATGTGCCAGTGGTAAATGAGTATCCTGATGTTTTTCCTGATGAGTTTCCTGGGATAATACCAGATCAGGAAGTTGATTTTACTGTTGACTTAGATCCTTATGCTAAGCCAATTTCAAAACCCCCTTATCGAATGGCGCAAATTGAACTTTTAGAGTTAAAGGAGCAATTGCAAGATTTATTAGAGAAAGGTTTCATTAGACCTAGAACATCACCATGGGGTGCTCCTGTTTTATTTGTTAAAAAGAAAGATGGTTCTATGAGACTTTTCATTGATTATAGAGCCTTGAATAATATCACTGTTAAGAACAAATATCCTTTGCCTCATATTGAAAATTTGTTTGATCAGCTCCAGGGAGCTCAGTTTTTTTCAAAGATTGACTTGAGATCGGGGTACCATCAGCTGAAGGTAAAGGGGGAAGATATTCCGAAGACCGCGTTCCGTACGAGATATGACCATTATGAATTTGTAGTAATGCCTTTTGGGCTAACCAATGCACCTGCTGTATTCATGGACTTAATGAATAGAATTTTCCATGAGTTCTTGGATAAGTTTGTGGTGGTTTTCATTGATGATATTTTGGTGTTTTCTAAAAGTAAATAAGAGCATGAAAAACATTTAAGGGTTATCTTGCAAACCTTAAAAGAAAAGAAACTTTATGGGAAATTCAGCAAGTGTGAGTTTTGGTTACAACAAATTTCTTTCCTTGGTCACATTGTTTCTAAAGATGAAATAACTGTTGATCCTGCAAAAACAAAAGTTGTGGAAGAATGTCCAAGACCCAAAAATGTAACCGAGATTCGTAGCTTCCTTGGTTTGGCGGGATATTACCGAAGTTTTGTTAGAAATTTTTCACGGTTATCTAGTCCAATGACTAAGCTAACTCGGAAGGGTGTTAAGTTTATCTGGACAAAAGAATGTGATGATTGTTTTCCGGAATTGAAAAGAAGATTGGTGAATGCTCCAGTTTTGGCACTACCTTCCAGGAATGGTGAGTTTGTTATATACAGTGATGCTTCATTGAAAGGAATTGGTTTCATCCTAATGCAGAATGATCAGGTAATTGCTTATGCTTCACGACAGTTGAAAACTCATGAGGTAAATTACCCTACACATGATTAGGAACTAGCTGCTGTTGTTTTTGCTTTAAAAATTTGGAGGCATCATTTGTATGGAGTAAAGTGTGAAATATATACCGATCACAAAAGTTTAAAGTATATATATTCACTCAGAAAGAGTTAAACATGAGACAAAGGAGATGGCTGGAATTAATCAAGGATTATGATTGTAAAATTCATTACCATCCGGGAAAAGAAAATAAAGTGGCTGATGCTTTGAGTCGAAAAAGTAATGCTTCATTAACAATGTTGTGTTTGGAACGTGATCCTTTGGTTAAGGATTTGATGAACTTTGGCATAGAAGTTGTTGGTGCACGAAGTCCTTCTATTTTGTTTCAGGTATCAGTGAGATCTTCTCTATCAAATAGAATCAAGCAAGCACAGAAGCAAGACAGTGAGTTGCAGAAAAGGGTAGAGCTGGTTCAGAAAGGTAAGTTTCCCGAATTCAACATTGATAATGATTGTGTTTTAAGATTTGGGAAGAGATTGTGTGTTCCTTGTGATTCACAGTTGAAGAGAGAGCTGTTATGTGAAGCTCATAGTTCTCGGTTTTCAGTTCATCCGGGCAGTACTAAGATGTATAGAGATCTGCAGGAGTATTACTGGTGGGATAGAATGAAAAGAGACATTGCTGATTTTACTGTGAAGTGTTTGACTTGTCAGCAGGTTAAAGCAGAGTGGCAGCTACCGAAAGGGATGATTCAGCCTTTACCAGTGCCAGAGTGGAAATGGGAGAATATATCCATGGACTTTGTTGTTGGATTACCGAAAACATCTCGAGGTAATAATGCAATCTGGGTTATTGTTGATCGCTTGACCAAATCTGCTCATTTCCTTGCTATACGAGATACATTCTCTCTTGATCAACTTTCTCGTTTGTATCTTAAAGAGATAGTCTGGTTACATGGAGTTCCTATCTCCATTGTATCAGATCGTGATCCCAGGTTTACTTCTAACTTTTGGAAAGGCCTTCAGAAGTCGTTGGGTACTGAATTAAATTTTAGTACAGCCTTTCATCCTCAATCAGATGGGCAGTCAGAACGAACAATTCAGACATTGGAGGATATGCTACGATCTTGTTCTATGGATTATCAGGGAAGTTGGGACCAACATATTTCTTTGGTTGAGTTTTCATATAATAACAGTTTTCATTCCAGTATACAGATGGCACCATTTCAGGCATTATATGGGAAGCGGTGTCGAACTCCAGCTTTCTGGGATGAAGTGGGTGAAAGGAAGTTGATGGGACCAGAATTGGTAGAAGAGATGGCAGAAAAAGTTCTGCTGATTCAGAAACACATGAGAACAGCTCAGAGCAGGCAGAAGAGTTATGCAGATAACCGGAGGAAGGATCTATCTTTCGAGGTAGGTGATCATGTTTTTCTCAAGGTTTCTCCTTGGAAAAGTGTGATGAGATTTGGTAAGAAAGGAAAGTTGAGTCCAAGGTTCATTGGACCATATGAAATTCTGGAAAGAGTTGGATCAGTTGCATACCGAGTGGCTTTACCTCCGAGTTTATCTCAGGTACACAATGTTTTTCACATTTCGATGTTGAGAAAGTATATGCCAGATCCATCTCATTTTTTGAGTCCAGAGGTAGTTCAGCTGGAAGAGAACCTATCTTTTGAGGAACAACCGGTCTAGATTCTTGACCACAGGGAGAAAGTGTTACAGAATAAGGTGATTCATCAGGTAAAGGTTTTGTGGAAAAACCACATGATTGAAGAGGCAACATGGGAATCTGAAAATGCAATGAGGGATAAGTACCCCCATTTATTCGATAAGTAAATAAATTACGGGGACGCAATTTTCTAAAGGGGGGAAGGATGTAACATCCCAAGTAAGTAATGAATAATAGATATTTTTATCTATGTCTATTAATGATTAAGATAGTTTTATAGTGGCTTAAAATGAAAATAAATACAATCTTATGCATGGAATACACTAATATTCTTAAAAGATTTTTTTACTGCCTTTTGATGGAAAACCATTTTTGAATCTATATTTTGACAATTTTATAAACTATGTTTGTCAAAATAAACTTATTCTTTATGATTGGGACATCAAAATTTACCTTGTGTGAATTTTTGGTATTTTTCTGACAATGTTCATTTTTAATGAATAGTGAAAAATACTGCATTTTACATAAAAACTACTTTTTAATCTAATTTATTTATATGATTATATTATGTTTTGAATTGGTTTTGAATTGAAATTAGAATATATTTTTACCATTTTATCCAATGGTGGTCATTGGAATCAATTTCACTTTGAAATTAGACTTAAACTGGTGTCAATCTGTTGATACTTATTATTTTGTAAAAACACGCTATTTGCTCTGGCAGTGGGAATTAATTATTAAATTAATAAATGTGACCTATATGTTTTTAATTTTGTAAAATAGAATTCATTTTTGAATTCGGAATATCAAATATAGCTTAGGGTGAATTTTTGGTAATTTTCTGAAAAACTTCAATTTTTGATGAATAGTGAAACCACTAAGTGATAATCAAGAAAACTGATTTTTCTGTTAAATGAAAGTTTACCACTAATGTGTATTGAATTTTGAAAATCCGACATACATGGTTGTCATTAAGAAGTAAAATGTGGTTCAATGAGATTATAATAATTTTTTGGTGAATAGTAATTTATTAAGTTCTTAATCACGATTAGTGGTAATTAGGGTAGTTTAAGGTATAAATAATACTTTAATAAAATGAAATGACCTAGACACATGTCCCAACCTCATTGGTTGTGTCATGGACGACCATGACATTCCATGGGTAAACTTGGGGACCCCATGGATCCACTTTTGTTGGGAAATGACATAAATTACTTTTTATTTAATGTTAAAGTGAAAATAACACAAACAGAATATGTTTTACGAAAACAATTTTTAAGTGGGGTTATACAAGTCCAAATTTTGATTATAAATAGTCATTGGAAAGATAAAAGGATTTTCTATATCATAGTATTTTTTTTATAATTTTTAGACATTATGTAAATTTAATTATTTATGTCATAATAATGATGCAGCGATGACATCATTATTTGACGATTTAAATAAAATGGAAAGATAATGTAAAATCTATGAACTAAACATGTCAAAAACCAATTGTATGAGTGGATTTCGAACCCTTATCACCTTATCCACGAATTCTATCAATGTGGGACCTTTTAAAACCGAAACACATTTTCAAATAATGTAATAATTTTTTACATTCCAAAAGTGCCCCTCCTCTCCTCTTATAAAAGGCCCCCACCTCTACCTCATTTCACACACTCTTCAAGCCTTTGTCTCGGCCAACCCCTGCCCATTTGCTCTCTCCACATCCCTCTCCTCATCCTAGAGGATTCCCTTTGGGCAGAATCCTTTCAAAGGAAGCCTTTAGGCTCAACTCAAAAGGAGTTACACTTTTAAAGGTAATTCATTCACTCATGTTCATTTTGCTTCTCCAACCCCCTAAACTCTTTTTATTTACTTCTTTTGTAACAAAACCAGTATCATAAATATACTAGGATGTTGTTATAAGATATATTTGAGCTACACTCTCACACAACTACATCAAATGGTTAAAGAACATACGGTTTCCGTGGATGGCGAAATTCTGCCTCCCGAAACGATGATTGTTCAACACTCATTTAACACCTTAAAAGGTGGCCATTATGATGTCACTATTTTTATATATGATATATAATATGTTTATGTTTTCCTTAAGCTTCTGTTTTTTTTTGGGCAAACCTTTATGGTTTCCATTATGGGTAAAACACGATATCTTCATTTTAGGATGTGCGGACTACCGCCCCCTAAAAGTGATTTGATTCGTTAATACCATATGTGGGATGTGTAAAGGATAAATTTAATGATATTATATATGTTATTATACTGGTATTATAATATACTCTTATATCATTATGATTCCATTCCAGAAAATATGAAATAGAAATGGAAGTAGCGTTCATGCGTACGCACGGATTACCGTCTCCATGAACGGTGCATTTCATTTCTTACCTCTAAATGTGATGTAATATTATAAATGCATGTATGTACTGGATATATATGAAATATATGATATTTAAATCATGAATACCATTCTGGATATAATGAACCTTTGACCAAATTAATAACATGTAAGTGTATGAATTCTATTTTTGACTTAAGAACCAAATACCGACAAAATGAACATTGTTAACTCAACAGATTACATGATGTTCATAACATGGTATAAAAGGAATAATGAACTTGAAAAAGGATCTTAAGAAAGTATAGATTAACTCAAGTTTATTATTCAGGAGATTAAAGAACGGTCGGGTCAAGTCGGATACGAGGTATGGGACTTCGTCTCAATCTCCTTTCGTTGAGGCATATTTTATTTTATACACAACTTTCTTTTATACGGTGTATAAACCCCTTTGACTTTTACGTTTATTCAAAAGGAATATTTTTTATACGAATCGTTTACTAAACGACAAAAGGGAATGTTTTTGTCGTACGTATGCGGTGACAACGACTTCTCCGCCGTCGTGACCGTTATTTGAGTTTCGGCTTCCTCTACAAGCCATACCTTCTTTTTAAAAGAAAAATAAATACCATGTTTTACTTTTCTTTTATTTTGGTATTGAAAATGGTTTTCATAATGTTTTTATATCAATGTGTTGTATTGATATCTCGTGATTGAAATGTGGAAATTTTACGTTTCCTTTACGCATGTTTTATGTGATATGATTATGTTATGGTTCTTGGGCATTATTATGAAGACGGGTGGTTACGTGATAAACTAAGGGTGGGAGAGCCCATTATAGCTCTCCAATGCATTGGGTAATGCGAAGGAGTGAAACGTTAAGGTTTCTCCGAAGAGATTTTAGGGAATATACTGTGATGTGTATTCCAAACGTAACCAAGAGGGTTACTCCCTACGTAAGAATGTTATGAATGCCTCAAGTTAACGTTATGTCTTATGATTTCTATGATTTATTCATGATTTTATGAGGTATGTTAAAGTGCCTATGTTTTATGGGTAAAGTATGATTTCATTCTTTTGTATATATGAACTCATGTTTCCTTTCCATGTTTTTTTTATAACCCATACTTAGTTTTTATGCTCATCCCAAGTTTTTGAAATGTTTTTCATAGGTCAAGTGAAAGGTAGATGATAAGATGATAGAGTCGAGGATGTGTCAAGAAATAATCCATGTTTTATTTTAAATGTGTTTCCATTTATGGGAATGAATAATACTATCATTATGTAACCACTTTTTCCATATGTGGAATGTAATGCAAGTTTTATGATCTAATTCTCTAAAACTCTAAACCTGAAAAGATCCTCAATGTGTAATCTTGTAATAACTCAAGATTAAGTAAGGCTTAAGGCTGGGGCCTTATATTCGACATTATAGAATCAAGAATGGAAATAATTAAATAAAACAATAACAATCCCCTACTTGATAAAAGATGTCGCAAGTCAGGCGTCGCGGAAACGGCGTCGTTCCGTCAACGTTCGTGGAAGAAGCGCTCGGTGAATTCGAGTCGAGTCGAGTCGAAACTTTCAGAAACTTTGTGGGTGGTGGTGCTTCCCTTCCTTGCTCCGGTTGAAGAAGGTAGAAGGTGTTGCTTCACGTTCCTTGGAGACGTGGATCGTTCTTCTTCGAGAGGTTGAAGGTCTTCTAAAAGTTCATCTCCTATCCTTAGTTCTCCCCACAAAGTTTATTCCAACCCAAAGAGAAGAATTGAATCTCTGATTTTAATGTTGGAAAAATGATTTCAAAAGAAATCAAACACTCAAAATAATTTATTAAGTTGGTTTAATTAATTAAATGCAAAGTGTTGGCAAAAATTTCAAAAGATTGAAATTCAATTAAACCACACATAACTCACCTCATTAATTAAATAAGTTGTCAACATTAAAGTGGGTGTTGTGGGAGTTTTAAGGGGTGTTGAGGAGTTTAGGCATTGTGTGGGCCCCACCACACTTAATCCTCTCAAGGGAGGTTAGGTGGATGTGGGTCCCACCTCTAACTCCCTTTGGGAGGATATAACCAACATGGTTAAAAATAAAATGTGTTACATATTTTATTTAACTTCATTTTAATTCCCCCAAAATTAACTCTCAACCCGCATAAAACGCAACCTCGGAAAAGGTCTCCTTAAGAGAATATCGGCGCTGCGAGTTCATCGATGCCCTCGGAATTTGATTCCGGGCACCGGTTCAAAAGTTATAAATTCCCGCTCATTCGTTCACTGAACGTACCCAAGCCATACTTTGGAAATTGATTTTGGGAACACCGGGCCTCGGAATTAGGTTCCGTCAGAAACCGCACTCTTTTAAAATTCTAAAGAAAATTAAAAAAAAAAATTCCCTTGAATTTTATGGGTCTTTACATTACTCCCACCTCAGGGATTTACGTTCCTATAATGATACATCAAAACTAGGGAAAAAAAAGAGGGTACTGAGCACGAATCTGAGCCTCCCGCTCCCAAGTGCTCTCCTGGAGGTTCCCGTGTTCCCATCTGATGCGCACTAGAGGAATCGACCGTCCACGTATGACCCGCTCCTGTCGATCCTCGATCTCCACCGGGACCTCCGAAAATGTCTCCCCATCGTCAACGTCATGCTCCCCATGGTCAATGATGTGCGTCGGGTCGTGTACATATCTCCTCAGCTGAGATACGTGAAAGACATCGTGCACCCGGTGCAACTAAGGTGGTAGAGCCAGGCGATAAGCCACATCGCCAATCCTGCTGAGGACATGGAATGGTCCGATGAAGCGCAGAGATAACTTTCCGCCTCGGCCAAATATCTGTATACCATGTCGAGGTGAGACCCGCAAGAAGACGTGGTCGCCATCCTCGAACTCTAGTGGACTCCGCCTCCTGTCAGCGTATGACTTCTGCCGGCTTTGAGCTGTCCTCATCCGCTCCTGGATGACCTGGACCTTCTCTGTCATGGCCTAGACCATCTCCGGTCCCACAAGTGCTGACTCCCCAGGGTCTGTCCAGCACAAAGGAGATCTACAAGGTCGGTCGTACAACGCCTCGTATGGTTCCATCCCGATGGTGGAGTGGTAGCTGTTGTTGTACGTGAACTCCACCAAGGATAGGTGGTCCTCCCAGATACGACCAAAGTCGAGGACACATGCACGGAGCATGTCCTCGAGAGTCTGAATGGTCCACTCCATCTGACCATCCGTCTAAGGGTGAAAGGTTGTGCTCAGACGTAGCTGTGTCCCGAACGCCTCCTACAATCCCTTCCATAGCCGGGAAGTAAAGCGAGCATCTTGATCGGAGATGATAGATGATGGCACACCATGAAGCCGCACAATATCTTGAACGTAAAGACGTCCCAAGCTCACCACTGATCCATGCTCTCTGATGGGTAAGAAGTGTTCCGACTTGGTGAGTCGGTCGACAATCACCCAGATGGAGTCGTGTCCTCTGGATGTGCGTGGATGTCGAGTCACGAAGTCCATAGATATATCATCCCACTTCAACTCCGTGACCTCCAAGGGCTGTACCAAGCCTGCTGGTACCTGGTGCCCAGCCTTCACCTACTTGCAGGTGAGACATCGAGAAACAAACTCTGCCACAACCTTCATCATGCCTGGCCCGCAGTGCTGTCATCTGAGATCCTGGTACATCTTCGCCACTCCAGGATGTACTGCCAAAGGAGAAGTGTGAAACTCTCTCAGCACCTCCTCCCGTAAAGCGACTAGTACCATGGTACATCCTCTAAAAAGGATGTCGTGCTCTACTCCAAGGGAGAAACCATTAGGTGCCTGTCCTGAGGATATCTGTGCACGTCGCGTCTCACAGTCAGCGTCCCCATGCTGTGCCTCTCTGACCTGCTGTAGAAGTGGAGGAGTGACTATGAGAGACTGATGGAAGGCTGCTCCATCTCTATCCACGAAGGATATCTGCAAAGAGGCTAGCTACTCTGTCGCCTCCTCAAGTAGCTGAATGCCCGTCCTCCTACTGAGGGCATCGGCTACTACGTTCCCCTTCCCAGGAGTATAGACTATCTCAAAGTCATAGTCCTGGAGGAACTCGACCCATCACCGCTGTCTCAGGTTCAGGTCCTTCTGTGAGAAGATGTACCTGAGACTCTGGTGGTCAGAAAAGACTGTAAGCGCTCGCCCATCAGATAGTGTCGCCACGTCTTCAGGGAGAAGACCACTGCTGCTAACTCCAGGTCATGGGTAGCGTAGTTCTGCTCATGCGGCCTCAACTAACGTGATCCATAGGCGATCACCGCCCTCTCCTGCATCAGGACACATTCGAGTCTGGTCCCTGATGCATCGCAATAGACTATGAACCTTACTCCCTCCTCAGGAAACCTCAAGTGAGGTGCGCTGGTCACTCTCTGTATCATCTCCTGGATGTTCTGCTGACATCTGACTGACCACACGAAGGGTTTCCCCTTCCTCCTTAACATTCTACCAAGCTGCAAAGATTTCTCCTTTTCCGAAAAGTGAAATCCGGTCTCGTCCCCTGGATTAACCACGTTCCTTGTCTAATACAGTCAATCCCGTCATGATTAGTTAATTAATGGCATGGATGACGTCGTAAGGCCTTGAAGCTGCTACCAAAAGATCCAACCGTTACTCTCGCCTCCAAGGGTTGAGCCACACTGTTGACATCAGTGTGTGGTCACTAGGTTTACTCCAGTATGAATCTCGCAAGTGAGGGTCAAGTCAACAGTGTTTAACCGGCACCTCTTAGTAAAAAACAAACAAAGACAAGAATGAAAAAGTCACCAATGCAAGTGTCTTTTATTACTTCAACTCAAAGTACAAGGACACAAGGAAACACAAACTACGAAGCTAGTGGAATTATGGGAAAAGGCCTCTATTCCTGGAGCTAGTCCCGCACTAGTCCACCCTCTTCCGGAGCTCCATGATTGTAAGCTTCAGCTGCCTGAAGCTGTGATCTCCCCTGAGGTCGGGGTGGACATTCTGGTGGTGGTGGTGGTAGAACCTCAAAGCGTCGCCCACCACCTGCTGCTCGGCCAGCTCCTCTGCCTCGTCCGTCTTCTCCCTTCGGACCGCCACAGTCGAACCTCTGCCTCTGCCTAGGTGGTTCCTCAACCGTCTGCTTCTCCTCTTCATGGCGGGTCGGGCAGTCACGAGCCATGTGGCCCTGCCCGCCGCATGCATAGCACTGTCTTCCACTCATAAGATTGGTTTTGTTGCATGTGCCCCGCACCTCCGAGACTGTATCCTGTGGTCGTCCGCCCGATGGTCTGGCCCGCTTGGACCTATGAGTCATCTGTCGACTGCCTGCTGCAGAAGACATTCCTACGTGCCGCCCTATGGTGGGTCTCGGTGCTAGTATAGACTCAGCAAGAAAGCTCTCAATCAAAAGGGCCTGCTCCAGTACACCTGTCTGAGTCGGTATGCTGAGGGAGATTAGCGATGCCCTGATCTCATGTCTAAATCCTTGCTCAAAGGTCCAGGCCCGGAAGAATGGGTCTCGTACCATGTCGATCGAGTAGCGCAAGAGATCGGTAAATCTCGCCGAGTACTGAGCGACCGTCAT
Source organism: Viscum album (assembly GCA_963277665.1). Taxonomy (NCBI): domain Eukaryota; kingdom Viridiplantae; phylum Streptophyta; class Magnoliopsida; order Santalales; family Viscaceae; genus Viscum; species Viscum album. The sequence goes on from OY728122.1 coordinate 1,347,695,743, forward strand.
GCTGCCCAGCCGCAGCTGAAGAAGCTCCTGTATATGCACCGCACGGAGGGTGGCTGGGATAAAATCCAAGTGGAAGAGGCTCTCAAAGACCGTCCAAAGTAGAGATGCCTCATCGTGCACCTGGAGCATCAAGCTCCACCATCGGCCCGCTGCTGCGTGCAGTAGGCTCGCAGCGAGGATCACCCTGAGGTCTGGTGGTGTCCTCAATAGCCTGAAAACTCGTACGACTGCCTCCAGCCAGTCCTTGGCTGCCTGGGGGTCTGTCTCCCCATGAAACCTGGGCGGTCATTGGCGCTGAAACTCATGATGTGCGCTAAGGCGACGTGCATCGTCAGCGGCTGGTGCTGGAAGCATCGGTGGCTCGGCAGGTAGAGCTACCGCCGGTGCCACTGCTGAGAAAGGGCCCTGCACCGAGGCCTCATCGCTTGGTGGGTTGTCATCACGCTCGACTCTCCGAACCCTAGCTGGCTGCCGTCGTGGGGCCACCCTGAAAAGGAAACAGGTGTGCCATGGTCAGAACAGTATACCTGGTGAGCTGATACAAAGTAATCACAAAGAAAACTTGAAACACACATGCAATCAATTTTTTTGTGCATTAAGTCGGAAATCAGAATTCAGGGTCCTGGTGTACGGATACGTCGGCCGCTGCACCAACACTGGACTCCCTGGACTGATAACCACATTGAATACGCTAAACACTATTTCTTCACATAGAAAAGATTAGAGTTCGCGGTAGAACCGAACTCCACTGATACCAATTTGTCACGACCCGTCCTCGGGGCCCGTGTCGTGACTACCCCAAGCCCGACATCCATTGTCCAGGGGCTGGCGACTAGCACCAAGGCGTAAATCCCGGTAAAAGGGAGGGAATTTCCTTTCTAAAGTAAACAAACACCACAGAGTAAGCAAGCGGAAAAGTAAACACTAAGTAAAAACAGAGTACAACTGAAAGTGCGGTAAAGTAAATGGGCCAGTATACAAACTCAAACTGAAAGTAAAGTACAACTCGAAAGGGAAAACAACATCTATAAAGTAAAAGCCGCTACACCGAGATGTCCACTGAAAATCCCACCTGAAGGGTGTGTACAGATAGCTCCACTGCTCCTCGGGTCCCGCCATCCGCTCCGAGTACGTCCTGCCCAGTGGTCCACCTCCAGGTACCGTCCTGCTCTGCACGCCTCAACCACGATCAACGATGTCCGTCGTCTGCAACCAACACAACGTAGTGCAGGCATAGCCCGTGCAGGGGTGAGTATAAGCTACTCAGTAGGGACCCCGAGACCCCCGAAGGTCTCCCAAAATCCAGAAAGGATAAACCACAAAAGAAAGATACAATCACGAAGTAACAACCAACATTGCTTAGGTATATGCCCATACATATAGCTAAGTCATCAATTCCAATACGCTCCAACCTCCGAGCCCAAATACAACTCAGTCCACACAGGAAAGTATAAGTATTCCACACAGGAAAGCCAAATGTAATCCACACAGGATAGTACAACACAATCCACACAGGAAAGAAAATAGGATTCAGCTCACAAAGGTATACTTCTTCGAAAGACGATAGAGATGATCACTGATCCATCTAAGTCATCGGACCCACAAAGGATCGATAGGTACTAACCCCCGCAAAGACCCACACAGGATCGGACCCACACAGGATCTGTAGGTGCTGGTTCACACAGGACCGCTGAGCGCTGACCCACACAGGATCAGACCCACACAGGATCAGTAGCACTGATCCACACAGGATCGCTGAGTGCTGTAGTTGTCCTCGTCGAATCCACTAAGGATCTCTGCACAGTCTTCGTCGCAGTCACAGTAGCAGTCGCAGCCAGCTCTAGGGTTCCCGCACACAACAAGCTCGTTCGGGAGGGTCCGCTCCGCGAGCCGAGAGGCTGATACATCAACTGTCACATAGTCCAGATTTGATGTATCCAAATGTTCCTTATCGTCAACAAGAACTCAATGCAACAGACGGCGCGTCAATCGGACGCCCGGTCTGACAGTTGTTGGCTTTTTTGTCCTAGGGGCCCGATTGGTTTTTACGGAAAAACCAATCCGACCGTACTCCACCTGCATCCAAACCTCAGGAGGAGTATGCCAAAAGATCCGTCTCACTAAGAGGAACTCAACAAAGCAGACGACACGTCAATCGGATGTCCGTAGCTCAAGATATGAGCGTTTCCGCTCCGAGGGCCCGATTGGTTTCGTGTAAGAACTAACCTGGCCGAACTCAAAGTATTCTGAAACCTTGAGTGTAATATACCAAAACGGCCGTATCAATCCAAGGATCGCATCGCCGCTGATGGCGCGTCGTTTGTAGGTCCGTAGCCCGAGTTATGGGCATTTGAATCCAAACCGCTCGGTAACGGGGGTTTCGGGCCCAGGTCGTCCCGGCCCGAGACCCCCCGGTTGGCCCGAACCGGGTCAACCCACCCCAGACAGGGTCGACCCGGCCTGGAATGGCCCGGCTCGGCCCGGCCCAGCCTGGCCTTGCGGACCGGCCAGGAGCCGGTCCGGCGCAGCGAGCTGGGCGCGCTGCCAGGTCGGCCGAAGGCCGAGCTGTTGGAAGAACTGGGGATGCGTGCCCCACCTTGTGAAGCCCCCCCACACATTATGGGTGGCCGTTTTGCTAGCCGGGGGAATTAAATTCCCCTGGTTCTTCTCCCTTCCAGTCGGCCCGACCTGGCGGGCTGGTTCTTCCTCAACGGGACCGGCAAAGGCCGGTCCCCTTCCGGCTTCCGACACCGGCGGCCTTGCTGGCTACCGGTGATCTTGTTCCGCCGCGGCCCAGAACCAGCCGCGGCTTTCATCATCCAGCGTGGTGCGACGGCACAACGCCCCTCCGCCGTGGCCCCGCTCTGGCCGCGGCGCCTTCGATTTATTTTGATGCGGCGTGACGACGTCGCGTTCTTGAATTTCATTCCACGACGCGGCGCGACTGCGTCGCGCAATAATTTTCGTGCGATTCCCGCGTGGTGCGACGACACCACACCATCCCATTCCATCCGCAAGGAAACAAATATGAACATAGGAGGGGGGTTTGGCCGTGTTTGGGCAGTCCGACCCCCCTCTCGTTAATCGATAACATTTATTCGTTAGCCTTGATGTTCGACATTCTAGAATCAAGAATATAAATAATTAAATAAAACAACAACAGTCTCATACTTTATAAAAGATATCGCACGTCGGGCGTCGCGGAAACGGCGTCGTTCCGTCAACGTTGGTGGAAGAAGTGCTCGGTGAAGTCGAGTCGAGTCGAGTCGACACTCTCAGAAACATTGTGGGTGGTGGTGCTTTCCTTCCTTGCTCCGGTTGAAGAAGGTAGAAGGTGTTGCTTCACGTTCCTTGGAGATGTGGATCGTTCTTCTTCTATAGGTTGAAGGTCTTCTAAAAGTTCTTCTCCTCTCCTTAGTTCTCCCCACAAAGTTTATGCCAACCCAAAGAGAAGAATAGAATCTCTCATTTTAATGTGGAAAAATGATTTCAAATGAAATCAAACACTCAAAATAATTAATTAAGTTGGTTTAATTAATTAAATGCAAAGTGTTGGCAAGAATTTCAAAATATTGAAATTAAATTAAACCACACTTAACTCACCTCATTAATTAAACAAGTTTCCAACATTAAAGTGGGAGTTGTGGGAGTTTTAAGGGGTGTTGAGGAGTTTAGGCTTCGTGTGGGCCCCACCACACTTAATCCTCTCAAGGGAGGTTAAGTGGATGTGGGTCCCACCTCTAACTCCCTTTGGGAGGATATAACCAACATGGTTAAAAATAAAATGTGTTACATATTTTATTTAACTTCATTTTAATTCCCCCTAAACTAACTCTCAACCCGCATAAAACGCAACCTCGGAAAAGGACTCCTTAAGCGAATATCGGCGCTACGAGTTCATCGGTGCCCTCGGAATTCAGTTCTGGGCACCGGTTGAAAAGTTATAAATTCCCGCTCGTTCGTTCACTGAACATACCCGAGCCAAACTTCGGAAATTGATTCTGGGCACACCGGACCTGGGAATCAGGTTCCGTCAGAAACCGCGCTCTTGTAAAATTCTAAAAAAAATTAAGAAAAAATTTCCCTTGAATTTTACGGGTTTTTACAATCTATCTAGATTATGATTATAATCCATTTAATATGTTATGTATATGATGATTATTCTCCACCCATTTATATTTAATCATGTTCTTATATATCTTCTAATAATTCATTTTTATTACCCCTTCATAATTGTATATCCTGAGGTGATTACTAGTACTAAGCAGATCACAAGTGGCACTTTGAAGCCATAGAATAATGAATTAAATAATGTTTATGTTTTTTATTGTTAATTTTATGTTGGGTTATATTTTTTAAAGGATTATAAACCTTTTTTCATTATTTTCAACATTATTATACCATTTTACCTTAAAATTATATAATAGTAATGCAGGAAATGTGGGGACACTATTGTTGTTATTGGAGAATGATTTTTTAAATTTGGGAAATTGGATTATTGAACCATAGTGAGAAATGTTATCATGGGAATATGAATATGAAATCACCTGTTAATATTAGTTTTATAAAAATTCTAATCATAATAATCCCACAAGATATGAATTTAATGTTAATTTCAAAAAGTAATAATCTATTTATTACTGAATTTTTTTATTATGTTTTTTTCCAAACCGTTTTTATTTGTGAAAATAATGAGAAACCCGGCCAGCAATCCATATGAGGAAAAATGTTTTGATATCCTGAATGACATCCCTTGTTCCTTGGGAGGTGGATTTCAAAATTTCATATTGACACTTACCCAATTTTCTCAGGATGTGTACAATAACCCAATAAGTTTAGAATGTACTTTTTTATGTTGGAGGGAGAAACTATAGATCATTCCTTTTATGAAAAAAAGTCTATAGATTTGTAGTAGATCTTTTGATCCACTCATCATTGAATAGTGGTTCAACTCAATAGAGAAGATCATTTCTCTTCTTTGTTTTTCTATGATAGAGACAGTTACTCTAGACATTTACAGATTAGATTGGATGGCCGATCAGTGATGGGAGTTGATTAAAAAATGAATCTAAAGGATGAATGTGAGGAGTTGATGTTTTAAGTCATTAAGAAAATGTTTCTTAATATTAATTTCCTTATGGCTCTTTTTACAAATATGGAGACAGAGTTCAGAGAGATGAAAAAAAAGGATGTGGAATCTGTCACTTTCTATATGGAAAATTTCAAAATTATTACAATGTATTCCATCTATTTTGTTATCAATATGATAGTAAAATAGTTCAATATGAAAGTTGTTTAAAACCACTCTTTCATGAGGCTCTTGAAATATTAGACTTTGGGGGTTTTGAAGAAGTTGATCGATGTGATCTGAAGGTTGAGATGTAGTTTTGATAATGGTCACATGGATATAATGATATGTAATGAAATATGGTGGTTCAAGATGGAGCCCCTAATTAAAAATTCATAAAGAAGTCTCGACAACTCATATGTTAAAAATGTGGTAAGAAGATCCTTTGTAATTTCCTCAAAAGGATGGGGAAATACTTCATCTATTAAAGAGAAGGAAATCATGATCATGAATGTAAAAGTGACATGAGGAAGTAATACAATGTGGGGGGGGGAGAAAGGGAGAACCATCCATGGTTCAATGCATAAATTGTACGGATAAAGGGAACTATGAAATCAAGTGCACTAAACCCCAAATACAAGAGGTAAATCAGCATCACCATTCACCAAATCCAATGGGGAATGGGAAATCTTATTCCATCACTACGGCCAAGGTAGATCCTGAAAATTATTCAGTGATATGTGTTCTATATATTTATTCATTAATAAGGAACACACTATTTTATTATTTCTTTATTAATTCATTCATATCATGGTTATTTCGTAGAACAATTCATATTACACATCAAAATAGGCATTTTGGGTTATATATGAGAACACAAAATATGGATATTATTTCATCAAAATTATATAACTACTCCATGGTTAATTTATTTGGAAGGATCCTCATAGAAAGCCTTTTTATACATCCTTTGGTGGAGTGTGACACTATATTGGGAATATATTGACTATCAATAAAAAAATCAACATATAATTTCACGAATGGGAGATCAATCTTTACACCCCTAGGATTACTCTAATTATGTATATGTGTATATAAGAGGATTAATTTCCTTAAAAATAAACATATCATGTGTGGATGTTATTTCCATATGAGAAATAATGTATATCTAAAATGATTGAGAGAATGGAGAGAATCTTGATCTAAGAAATGCACATTGTAATGTAATACACTAATGTGTTCCCTGAAAAATTTCTTGTTCTTTCACTTGATTGAGTGGTTGAGTTATTAATATAACAAATTCATGGATCTCAAAAAATTTCAAATAATCATTATAGAAATGACTCCATATTGTTGCATGAACTAAACATGAAGGGTCATAAGAATCTGTAAAAGGGTTTTATATGTCTGAGTGCATCGCCATGGGGTGCACCAATCATCTTCCTCAAGAATAATCATGGATAAATGTTCCTTTTCATTGATTATCATGATGTCAACAATATCATGATAGAAAAAAATATACATCTCAATGGAATGATAATGTGTTTGTTAAAATATATGATGAAAAATATATCTCTATGGTGGAAATTCAGTTGGGATATAAAAAATAAATGGAGAGGAAGGAAGATATTCTAGGGACTTTATTATGAATGAGTTATGGACACTATGATTTCATAGTTATTTCTTTTAGACACACTACTAATCCATAAATATTCAAGTACATGTTGAATATAGTTTTTAGAGATTACATAGAAAGTTTTTTGATGTTACTTATAGTTGATATTTTGATATACTCTTACATCATGGAGGAACATTTGGATAATTCGAATATGTTTATATATACATTGATAAGAGAGAATTTATATCCAGTATATACAAAATATGAGTTTCGGAAGGAGGATGTATCATTCTTATTGATTGTTATCTTCAGAAAAGTAATGTATATAGACAATTCCCTAAAAAAATTGATGTGTGTCCCGGGTCAATATCTATAATTGTTATACGTAGTTTCCTTATTCTAGCTATGTATTATTGACAATTTTTGAATAACATATCAAGATTTTCCAAACCACTAATGAAGTAGAATTAAAAGGGATAAATATTGTTTTGGAGCAGTGAAGGTGAAGACTGATTCAATGAGTTAAAAATAAGCCTAATTATAACTCCAGTACACAGACATACAACATGGTGGGAACAGTTTCTGGTATACATATATGCTTCAAATAAGGTCATATGTTATGTACTAACAAAATTTGATAATGTGATACTGTAAAACTCAAGGAAGATGACAATTCTTTAGAAAAAATATCCCATGAAGGATTTAGAGTTGGAAGTTGTTAACTATACAATAAAAATATGATAGAATTATCTGTATGGGGAGAATTGTAGAATTTATAATGATAATAAGAGAAAAAAATATATATTCACACTGAAGGAGCATAAAATTCACAGACAAATATGGTTAGAGCTCATTAAGGGTTACGACTTATAAATACACAAACATATTGGAAATGAAAATAATGTTGTAGATGCTCTAAATAGATTGGATCATGCAATATTGTTAGTGATGAGAATTGATAAGGATCCAATCTTCTTATATTTTCTATACATAGACATGGGAAAATTTTTTGAAGTAATATCACCAATCCATTATGGAATGATTTATCAACCATCTGTCATGTAGAAAATATTTGTTTCATAATGAAATTAAGTGAAAATTTCATAGATTGTGGAATCTATAAGATTATAGAAATAATTGGAGTTGAAAATTTTAGAGGAAGGAGTTGAAAAATTTGTATAACAACTATGAGAAACATAAAATTTAGACATAAAGAATAACGGTATGAATGATGCACATAGAGAAACCACCTCTCTTTTCCCAGGGATCACAATTATGTATCGAGATGTCCAAGTGAACTACTAATGGGACAATATTAAAATTGATATTTCTGATTTTACTTCAATGTTACTAGTATGATAGTTATTTAAAGGTGACTGGAAAAAGTCTAAGGAGATTATGGAACCATTACCCATAATAACATGTAAATGGGAAAACAAAAAAAGGGAATTTTTCACTAGAAATATAATGAAATCCATAGGAAAAAATGGTATATGTGTTATTTTATATCATCTTATGAAGACTGCTCACATTTTCATAATTTGATAGTACTTCACACTATATTAAATTTCAAGGATATACATCAAGGAAGTAATAAGGCAATATGGAGTTCCACTACCAATTTTATTTGATCATGATCTGATATTATCCAATATGTTCTGGAAAGGGATCCAATATGATGTAAACTACAAGATGATCTTCATTAAGGATTATCATCCTCAAACTTATGTCCAATATGAAAGAAAAAATCCTACAATAGAATACATGTCGAGATCATGTTCTATAGACTTCAATGTAGGTTGGGAAAAACATTTTCATATGATTGAGTTATCTTACAACAAAAATTTCAACTCAATAATCCAAAGGGATCTATGTGAACCCATTTATGGTAAAATATGTAGATCCAAAAAATTCTAGGATATTGTTAGGGGACATAATAATATAATACATGAAATGATCAATGAAATGGTAGAAAAATTTAAAACCATTAAAAACATAAAGGCAAACAAAATTCAATAAAAGATCATTGAAGACAATCATCGAAGAGACCAAGATTTTGATGATGGATACATGGTATTACATTACGTATCTCAATGGAAGTGGATATAGGGATTTGGAAATAAGGGAAATCTATGTCTTATGTACATCGACCCCTTCAATATTAATGATCATGTTGGTGTAATGGACTATCGACTGCCACTTCCACCTAACATGACTCATGTACATTATGTAGTCTTTGTATCCCTCTTGAGGATGTATATACACGATACCTCACCTTCACTAAATCTATTGGTGTAATAGTTGTAAAATGATCTCTCTTATGGGGAGAAACCCATGAAGATGTTGGAATGCAGAGATAATGTTCTATGAAAATATTCTACATACCTTTTCAAAGTACGACAGTGAAACGATAAGTACAATGATATAACATGGGATCCAATGAAAGTGATCAAGGAGACGTACCCTCATATTCATTCAACATAGAATGTAAAATAAAATTTTGTGAGTGAAATTTTATAAGGGGAGTAGAATGTGACAACCTGAAATTTTATCAATGGAAATTACATTCATAGAATTATTCCATATATTATTAATCATATTAAATCACCTAGAGTACAGAATATAATATATATAAATGAATACTGAATGGAATAAGATGTATTTCTAGAATTTAGGGGACCTATAACAATGGAATAATAACATGATCACTGGAAAAGTAATGTGACCATTAAGAATAGTAATCCTGGAAATAGAATAGAGATCTCATATTAGAATGTATTAAAAATATTAGTTATCCTATAAATTATAATATGTTATTAATATATAATAGTATAAGTAATTAAATGTTTTAAAAAATATTATGTTAGAGTTATTATTTCTGTAAAACATAAATGTTAATTTATAAAATTATAAATAATATAATTGCATGAAATAAAATTTATTTTCATAAAATATATTCATTTATTTTTATTTTTCTCATATGATTATAGTATAATATTCTGATACCTTAATTAAATTTTCAATTTTTTTCAAAATCGGTTATATTTTTGAAATCATTATTTTTTTAGGTAATTGATGATTTCAATTAAAAATAAATTTTATAAAATTATTTTATAAAAAGAGTTCATTTTGTAATTCTACATGTTAAAAAATGTGGGTTGTTTTTTTGTATTTTTATCTAAATACTCAAATTTTTGGTGAATAGTAAAATATTGTAATTTGTGGTATATAAAAATCATAAATAAAATGCATTATTACATGAGTAATGGTTGATGTATGCACCCTAGTCTCAAACTAATCTTTAATAATAAATTTATCAATATATAATCGTCAGACTATTTATAGTATTGAGAATGAATAATAAACAAATCAGAAAATGCCTATGTCCTCCCCTATAAATTCCTCCACTTATTCTCACTCATTTAAATATTTGATCCCTTTCCATATTCTAACAAATAATATTAACAAGACATTCCATCATATCTAGGATAATTTTTTCTTAAAAATTTTCAAGAAAACTATTTCATTAATGTGGTTCTTTAGGAGGAGAATTCCAGAGTTAAACCCTCTTTCATTTTCATTTATCTTATTTTCAATTTCGCTTATTTTATTATTCTCTCAAAATCACCACTAATCCAAGTCGAATTATAACTCAATTATAAAATATATATAGTAATATTATAATTTTAGTATTATAATCCACTACCAAACCTCTTATCTTGTTGCCTTTATTATAAAAATTAAATCGTTGTTCATGATGTATTGATTTAATTCCATCATGGATGTTTCATTTTCATTTTCTTCTACCATAGTAAATGGCTTGTCATACAACCATTATACTTCTTCAAAAATATAGAAAAATATATTTTCTTATCCTTTTTATTTTCTGGAAAAAACTATTATTCACAATATTAAATAAGAAAAAAAAACGAGTTCATTGAGACCGAAACCAACTGAAATTATCTAAATAATTATCAAAAACATTTTCCCTGATGAATAATCATCATATATGGAAAAAAGAAATTTTTGACCAATTTTACTAATTTATTTTCATTAGTAACATATAATTTCAATTATATAGATTCATTCTAATTATACAAGATCTATAATACTTATAAACAAGAAAATCGTTCAAGAAACCCTTAAAAATGAACATTGTAGTACAATGAAATTGAACTTTATAACTCATAAAAAATGAAATATATTATCTATATAAAATATTAATAAATAAAATAAATATATAAGTGGTTATGGATTTATCAATTAATGAATTTAATGTTATAACCTAGCAAATTAAACTGAATAATACATTCAAACATTAGGGAATACATATCCTTAGAACATAACCCCCTTTCATTGTTTCATTGGTCTTTCACTCCATTTTCAGTATGTATTTTCCGTTAATTTTATTTAAATATCTTTTCATTATACATAGCATAAATTTTCTTGGAAATAAAATTTTCAAATCATATTTTATGAAAAAGAAATATATATTTTTCGAATGAACTCCTCCTTCCAAAATTAAATATTCTACTTCTCATGAGATTGTTTCTTATTAATGATTCTTATACAATGTTTGTATTCACTCTTTAATTTTTGAACCCAAAAGAATATTTAGGGATGTATGATATATAAAATGAAACCCAATTATTGGTTCTAAAATATGGGATGCACAAGAACAAATGTAAATCATTTGGTGATGTCTCATGAAGCATGTTCACAGAGCCCACAGGGCGCCGCATTGGTGTATAGCTCCTCCTTCCAAAAGCTACTGAAACGAAAGGTCATGGGATGTTCCAAAAACTTATTTGATGTTCACGAATCCATCATGGAGCAAAGAGGTGTGATGCTTTGTGAACCTATTTTATTTTTGTGATCCAATCGTAGAGAAATAAGGCGAGATGCTCCCCAAACCCCTTTGACATTTGCAAACCCTCTGCGGAACAAACTTTTTCTTCATACTGACTGGGCTCTGCTTCGCGACGCCTCTTGCCTATAAATACTGGGATCCCATCGTTCCCAAAACACCGATCCTACGACCTTTTGACTTCTTAGATCCTACATCACAATGCAATTTCTTCTCTGAGAACCATGAGTTTTTCAAGGTACTTTTTCATCGTGATGTTCCTTCCCTTTTTCATGAATTCAGACCCTCTTCAAAGAAGGATGCCCTTCACATAGCCCATCAGTCTCCACGAAGGAAGGAGATCCCCAAAGGGACTCGTTTCTTCGTGGAGCACTTTTGATTCGTGAAGTACCCATCATGCTCATCTGACCAGCATGCTACGATAGTTTCACTAGGTTTGGTGAGGCACATTCCTTTTCCATATTACACTTTATTGGGAATGGTCTCTTCGTGATACATTTCTCCACTGATGAATTTCCACTTCGCAAAGAATCTCCCATATTAACTTATTCCCTTTTCCTAGGCTACGACACTTCACTTCGTGACGCACACCCCATCGCGAAGCCCCTATATTTCATGGAGCACCATAACTTCACAAGGCTTCTAATAATGAACCCCTTTTCTCTACAAATCCTTTTCCCATGCGGCCCTTTAGGTTGGTAAAAATTAATTTCATGTTCCCTTGGGAGGTGCTTCAAATTGGGTTTCTTCACCTCATACTTTACATATAGGCACGGTAACAGCTATTTCTTCTTCGCATATCCATGCCAACGTGGACCCCTCAATAGATCTCTCCATAACACCACATCACTACAACATTTCTGATTCCTTACCCTCACCAAGGGGAGGGAGGTATCAGTTATGAATATCATAATGGGTGCAGAGTGAACCCACCTCATTTGAGCTGCAAGATGCGAAACATCCAAGTGCCATCATTCTCAGCACATGATGTTAAACAGTGGCCCCGTCCCATGCATTATACACAAGTATCCCCATATCAAAAATTCTCTACACCCACTAGTCTGCATGGGAGTGAGATCATTCTTCAGATAGAATGAGATCCTCTTTATTGTAGCGGAATTTATCCATGGGGATAGGGTAACCACCTTGGTGTAAGCCCCTAGATCTTCTTGTAGGATGTTTCACCCATGCTCATTATCTCTTCATCAGTGCCAAAAACCTCTCCCTTTTGGATTTGTTACCACCGGTCCTCCATGTTAGAGTATGTCCGAATATCCATCACCCTGGATTCTAACCGCACTTAGGCCCCTATTTCCATTTTGGTCTTCTTACTACATGTAAGCCTGAATTCACTTCCCACAGATGCACCCTTCGTGATGTGATAGTCAGGTCCTTCCTGCCTCTTGTTTCTCACACCGTGAAAGACTTACATGGTCTATGATTAAGAATCAACCATGAAATACTCCAAGGGAAGCCTATAGTGTAAGCCCCAAACTTCATTCCAAACTACGTGGACATTCATCCTTGACAAACCAAGGTACGTAGGAAGCCTACCTGAGGTTCAAGACCAACAACCATTGGTCCCAAAAAGTTATTGTCAGTTCAGCAACACCCCTCAGTAACTATGTGGTGTTTGATCCTTTCCAATGAATGGTGCATTGGAAGCCTCACTGAGTTTCAATCCCACCATCCATTTGTTCTGACTACCATCACGTCGGTTCCCACACCAACCAGAACATGACTGTATTTGATCCCTTCCATGGAAAGGTACATAGAAAGACTCTATGGGGTTCAAGTCCACCATCAATTGGTTAAAAAAATTTCACATCGGTCCACCACACCTAAATAATGTGGTCTTTCATCCTTGAAATGGAATGGTATTTAGGAAGCCTCCCTAAGGTTCAATCCCACCATCCATTGGTCCTGACAATCTCTTCTCTTGAACTAGGTGGACATTGATCCTTTCCATGGTAAGCTACTTAAGAAGACTCCTGGAGGATCAAGCCCACCCTCCATTGGTCCCGATTATCATAATGTTGGCTAACCAAAACCCATTTTGAACTATGTGTTCTTTGATATTTGGCATGGCATGGCACGTAGGAAGCCTCTCTGAGATTCATGCCCTCCGTCCACTTGTTATGACCATTTAACATCGGTCCAGTTCAATCTGAACTACATGGTCTTTGATCCCTTCCATTTCAAGATACACAGGATGCCTCCATGAGGTTCAACCCCATCCAGTAGAAAGCTGTTGTGACCACAATTGGAAGTGATCCATTGTGACCCCATCCACCGGTAAACTATTGTGACCCCAACCAGCCGTTAGACTTTGTGACCAAATCAATTATTGATCCATTATGAAACCCATTATTTGGTAATATGTTTTCCACCAAAACCCAGCGTTTAGTCGCTATCGTCCCTTTTCATTGGGCCCACATCATTGGTCTGTTCTAGTGGCATAAGACCAACCTTGGGCTGCTAACCATGTGTAATCCCGAGTATATCATAGGGTCACAGTACCCTGCATGCTCCATAATTCTATACCATAATCTTGAACTATGTTTACTTATGTTCCCTACTTTAGGGATACGTAGGAGGTATCTTCAAGTCTCAAGCCCAACATCACCATTGTCCTCTAGTCGACTCAATATCATTCTCCATCCACTCCAATGAACCATCCATTATCCATCATTATTCTTACCTGGGACAACACATCCTGGTTGGATCATGCCACCTCATTCCCAATTTCCATTAACAAAAATCGAGTATCTAACTACAGGTTAGCTCCAACATTGGTTTTCCATCCAGGGTAACACCCATTTGATCGACTCTAGTGAGTGTTCTGACCAGCCTGATCCATTTATGCTGGACATTAAACCCACTGCATACCCTGTGTTAATCATAAGATGTTCAGGAATAAATCAGATACATGCGTATGAAATATAATTCCTGACATTTGACGTGGTATTCCTCAGGCTTCTACACCCTTGAGAAGCCATATAATAAGGGGGAGAAACCTAGACGCTCTAGTGCAACCACATGCCGAAATGCCGGTGATGTCCAATGTGACTACGCCCCCATCCAAAGTATTATGAGCTATCTGGACCCCATGGAATTTCCATAATTTTATTGCAAATAACCAGTCTCTGTGATGAAATGGAAATAACAAGAGTTTCACGAACACTTTCATAGTTCATAAGGGATACCCGAACTAGGTGACAAGTTCTGAGGTGGAATCGATGGAAAGAGGAACTGAAATCCCATCATCCTGCTTCGATCAAGGAGAAAAAATTCCTAAATAAGCGACAGATGCCACCATCCATTAGAAACTGGGAATATAGGGAAACAGCTGCACATCCTCGACAGACGAATGCATGTGCCTCACTGGAAGCGTCGGAAATTTAAATGGTGAAAAGGATGCGAAATGTATCTCCTCAATGTGGATATTAGTACCATTCGAGGCATTAGTAGATCAGTGGGTCACTAGATCCAGTTATCCAGCACCAGGTCCCGCCAACCAGAAAGTGGGCCTTTCATGAAACTCACCAAAAGTTAGGGCAGTCAGAACACTGTACATCCTGATCTGCATCATTGTCAGTGTGGATGCATCTTACCATCCATTTAATATGGAATGGAATTTTCTCACTGGTCATCGAATCCTTTCCTTTCAGAATTATTGTGCTAATATTCCAAATTTTCAGGGACCAAGATGCAGCTAGAATTTGATCACTACATGTCCACTGACACAGGGGCAGGGGAAATGACAATGCGACAATCTCACTTGGCCCCACCACTTTTTTGAAAATCTACACATCTATAAATTTCTTGAAACCACACCTAATCTCCCCGTCTAAATTCATTTATCATAGGGTGATCAACAAACTCGTACGTAGTTACTAGGAGGAGGGGATTATCCTGACTCAGGATATGGCTCCCCATGATGTAGAGGTATCTGTGCCTCATCACCACTATGGCCCCAAGGGCTGCGTAGGGAGCCACTAATCCTCACTCCATCATACAGTCATTTTGGGAGCCTCCCCCACAGAATGCCTCAATGACTCTCTCCAATATACCGATGAGGTAGAGGATGTTTTGGCCAGCCTGGTTGGGATCCCGTTTAATATGCCCCCAAGGAGGGCTCCCACTAGGCTACCCCAACGCCGCCAACCGGTCCCATGAGTCGAGGAGCAGGTATGTCATTCACATTCACCACTGGCCCCAGTCTGGTTGACCTGATGCTAGCATCACGCACAAGACGAGGAGGATGCCAGCCAAAGGGTGTCAACATCAACAACTACTATGGCTCGGCCCACCCCAGACATATATCATCACCCCTATGTATGATGAGCAATAGGAAATGTTTACTCGTCCTGGATCGAGGCCCCAACTGCCCTATTGGCTGGCTGGGTCGACTCTCTCCGCCGCCAGTGCAGATAGAGGCCGCCTCCAGTACAGTGGTCCTCCCCATACGACCACAATGGAGAAAAAGTATGCAACCCACTTCCAAGATTAGCTTGAAGGTCTGCAACATGCCACCTCTAATCCGAATGAGGGTATTCCTCGTAATATTAACACTCATTACATGAGTCTCTCCCATACTCACTCTATTGGGTATGGATTTGTTCTTCCTGCGAATGTTTTACAGTGTTGGGATGTTACATGTTTGATTAGTCTTCAGTGTGGGGGACCTACCCATGCTCTTATAGAAGATGGAAAAGGTCCTCCTTGACATATAAATTAGAGGAGTGAAGGCTAACTTCACCTCACCAGCGCCCAACACGGAGGTCCTACCTGTGTTCAGCTCGACTACTATAAGGAACCTCCTCGCACTGATGTTAGTAGGGGAAATAAGCATATAATTCATACATGTGCTTCTATCAGCTCCAGTAGAGGTCCTACCCACTCCATCACTTCCCATGGAGGTCCTCCCCATGTCCACTTTTATATATGTCCCAGTGTTCCTAGCACCCCTGCTTACTTAGGCGGGAATCCTCTCTTCCCCTACACCAGTTCAACCGAAGGTCCTCCTCAAGAAGAATATCTACCTTCTCTCGAACAGCCATACCAGGGTGGGAGGGTGGGCTATTTACACCGCAAAAAGAACACCGAGATGCTTTATACTAAGATCAAACCAGTTTTCTTTTCAGATTATGTGGATGAATATGACACAATGATGATACCCTCACCAAGATCCTTCATATCCTAGGCCAGGGTAGGAACATGGTGTATCAAAGATACACTTCTAGAATGTGAGGTCTATCTGGTTTTTTCCTCCCTCATAGGTATATCCAGGATGACGAGAATTTGGAAACCCCGTAGTTTATAGTCATGAAATAACCAGCATCATAACCATAAGAACTCTCTACCTTAATTAGAGATCATCAGGGGATATTCTGGGGAACAATGGTGGATGGTCAATAGTGTAACCCATCACCAGTAGCTATATTCCCTACTCCAAAAACTATTATCTTCATACCGTAATAACACTATGTCGTGGATTTGTTAATATACTCTTCGGAGGATAGCCTGAGATTCGACGGTTTGTCAGCTCGCTCGCCGTATTCTTCAACGATCAGCAAACCGCCCCAGCTGTCTGCTTCGGTACCAATTTCGGTTCCCTAGCCTCCTTCAACTAACGATTTGGGAAATGAATGGTCAAACCCTAAATTCAAGCCCATAATCTTATTGTATATCTTCACAGTAGACCGCTTCCCTGAGATGTTTTGGCTGGTTGTAGTGCCAAATTTATGTGCGCTAGAATCCATCACCCAAGTGGATGTTGAGTGCATCCACCATACCCTATGGGATACTCATTTTCATATTCTTCATCAAATTATGGCTTACCCTAAGAGCCCAGTTCATTTCGAGGACATTGGAAAACAATGATATATGTTTGATTTGGCCGCACACTGTGGGGCCCATCGCCCTGAATTAATAGGTCATTGTAGGGTCCTCCAGCAACGGTGCATTCAATGTTTCATGGTACTCTACAAAATTATCAAAAAGGATTCTCCAAACATATTGATCCATGCCTAGAGGCAGTATTATTCCCTTCTCTTCATTCCTATTTTTCATTAGCCCAACTTTTCAGGTGACATAGTTTATATGCCTATATACATGGTCTTGGTTAACATGATAGACCTACTGGAGGGTGATAACAAGATATAGATTCTTGGAGAGGACCTACCCCCTGTAAGAGTTTCACGATTCATGGATCCATCAGAAAGGATTACTCATCAATAGAGGAATCTACTATGTCTTCCCATGCCCACCAAGGCACTAGTCCTCATCATGAATCCCAACAAGGTCAAGGAACACCTTGGAGCTGTAAAACCCTCTGACCCATCTAGATTAGTGAAACAGGAGAAAGATGTTCCCAAAAAAGCTTCATTGTATATACAAATCATCGAACACAAGAAGATGGTTGATGATATCCTTTATGAATGTGCAATAGAGTGACAACCAGACTACGGTGATGCTCAACCGGGGATGTAGGGGTAGGAACTATTTCCCTTCAGTGAACTGCCTCCAGGTGAACCTGACCATCCTACCCATATAGACACTATTAAATCCAAAATATATGGTAATATGGTGTAGTATGTCTTGCCAAATCCTCCTAAATGGCATGATAATCCTTGAGACCCAGCTCAAGTATCCCTAGCAGCCCCACAGGTCGTTCCACTAGCCGCTCCATGAGTCGTTGGTCCAGTTTATCATGTTGAAGAACCCGCCAAAGCACTGGTGGTCAGGGATCCCCTTCAAGATAGGGAACAACACCCAACTAATATAATAGTGTCAGTCATCGCCCATCTAGAGGTAGGAGATACATGAAAGGTGGCAATTTCGACTGATGGAAAGACATATCCCACGTGGGTTGATGATATTCCAGCACCCCCAGGTTTTGGGAATCCATCATTGTTCCATTTCAATGGGACAGGGGACCCACCACAGCACCTGACCCACATTATCTCATGGTTTGTCCCCACTTGGGGAACACCGGAACTGAAGGAAGCTACTACGATCTGGTGTTTCATGCAAATAATGGAAGGGCCAACTTTCATTTGGTACAACCATCTTCCCATAGGGTTAGTGGTCGGCTGGGAGAACCTCCATAGCCAATTCCAATACTAGTTCAGTTCCACCACTATAATGATGAGTATCACCAACCTCTTTAAGTTCATGTGGAGGCCTGATGAGTTCGTTGCTAACATTGTCACCTGGTGGAAGGGTCTCACATACACTCTTGACATGACAATAACTTAGGAGTAATTGAGGACAATGTGTGTAGGGAATATCAAGACAGAACTGGTCCTTTCTTTGATCACATCGATCTACCCCAGGGTATTATGAGACTTCTCTTATAAGGCCTTGAGCCTTATTTAAGACTTACAACGGGATAAGCCGGCACGTACGTTGCCTCTTACCATCCTTGAGAGAAGGTCCTACAGGGATGAGCCCACTTTACTTGCACAAATAGAGGCCCCCAAGAAACTAGAATTGTTACTAGTGGAGACACCTCGATAGTCTCACAAAGGCCCTCCACCGTTTGTGCAGCCTCCAGCCTAGCAGCGCCCACCTCTGAATTGGCAGGCGCCCCCATGAAATGTGCAGTCGTTGCCTAGGTGAGATAACCAGGCTTTACAGCCTCCATAGGCTCCTCCAACTCCTCATCAGGGTCATTTTCCAAGGGCCCCCGTCCTAGATAAGGGGGACTTGACCAACTTGTTCAATGAGACATGGGGCCTTGGTTTCTTCTGCAGGGCCTTGGAGTAGGGGATTGTATGTTTTCATGAGTCCAGAAGGCCAGAAGAGGAAAACCTCACTGATTGCCCTAATTTATTCTCCTATCACTGTATCTTGGGGAACACTCATAAACATTTCTATGTGGTTAAAGACAAGCTTCAAGGCCATTTGGATGACAACATAGTCCTGTTTTTCCCGTCTCTGGCACATGTGGAATTCATCTTTGTGAGGCCAGACCGAAGTAGCGATAACCAAGGCTAGTGGTATCAGGTTTCTAATCATGGGTCCCAGGTGTATCATGACTAGATGGCTCTTAAAACATTCTCCCATCCCCTTGATTTTATATATGCATGATTGAATAAGCCAGATCCTTCAAAAGTCTCAATTATTACATCTGTATCGTTGTGTCAGCTGCTCTCTTCCCAGAAGAGCATGCACCGACGGCACAAGGTAAAACAATGTCCCACTCCAATGTCATCGCCACCCCGTACACTCAGTGAATTCATACACACAGATATGGATGATCCTCCCAAAATCCATCTAGTAGTGGATGACTCTTTAAGTGATGGTTAAGGGTACACCTCGGTTAATACCACAGAGCTGGTAAATCCATATATAATTCCTGACGTTGAGGAGCACTAGGAAGACCCCCAAAACATCCCCATCCATCTTCAGCGTCGATGGAGCCGTGACTATATAGTCTATTAAAGTGCTTCAGTCATCACATCCATCGATGATATTCATCCTACCAAATCAAGGCAGTAGGCCCTGCGTACATCTCATCACACACATCCTTCTCACCTGGTAACTTTAGGCCCGCATTCGCCCCCATTCATGTTGTTGGATCAGGAAGAGCCACCTCAACATCATCGTGACCTATCATGCCCTCCTACAATCCAGTCTCGGTTATTTTACCTCATCCGGTAGTCACTTAGAACGCTTCGACAGGTGATCAGTGGGATATTCCCAGTACCAGTCAGCCACTGATCCAGTCAGTAGGACCAACCATACATCCTGTCATAGAGCAGCCTCTTGTAAGTTGAAGTTTACAACTGACATGGTAATCTGACATCCTCAAGAATCTTTATAGCATTCCAGTAAGGCTATCAATCCCTGAGGCACTTCACCTGTCGTCAGACATGCGTGAAGCCCTTACCGAGGATTTAAAAATCCCCCTTTAGTTTGAGATAGATGCAGTAGCCACATATGCCCTTCATGATAAGGCAGCCGAGAATGATGAATTCCAGGCCATCATCACATTCTATGTAGAAAATGAAGTCTCTCTTATATATAGGCACATTATCCCACTATACATCCATAGCTAGTTCAATGGTGTGGAGGTTTTCCACTATATATTCGACACGTGCTCTAGGATTAACCTAATACTGACTCGGAAAATGCAAAATAGTTGTTCATTGAGGATGATCATAGTCCCTTTGAACTATGAATCCATGGTTATAACAAGAAGTAAAAGACACTGTTTGGTGGGATCCACTTGAATACCCAATTTTGTGGCCTACTTACCAGCACCAAATTTATGGTTGTCTCTCTAGACACCACCAACAATGCATTGATGATATGGCCATGGATCATTCTACATGAGGCGGTTCCCTCATTATATCAACCAAGCCTAACGTAATCCCTTAATGGTCGAGTGGGCATGATTCATTGTTATGTGTCTCCCTTTGCCTCTATTTAAGCCCACTATCTGGATGTAGACTACTACAAGAGCAAAGGAAAACAGATTCTTGCTAACAAGGTTGAGCATGCCATGGCTATGACCAACCCATGGATTCATCTAAAATGATGCCTAAAAATTTCATTTCCACCGAATGGATGCTATAACCCCAGACATGGAACAATACATAACTATTTCTATAACAAGGGGGGAACACATTACAAGGCCTAAGTGACACGATAAGATCACCCCGTACTCTTATATATATCAGGATCGGGTGATCCCAAAGCCTCCTACTCCGATAAAAATTCTGGATTTCCATCCCATGGAAACAGAAATACGTCATAATTTCTTGTTTCCCCATTCTAGAATTAGATGGCTGAAGCCGATGTACCACTATTTATTTTATATCATCATGTGTGTCCCCTTTGGCTGAAGATGAGATGTGATTGTATATAAATCCTTAATCTCTATGGTTGCAGCAACACAGGAGTCCCCTCGATACAGTTTCCACAACCACTCAGGAGTCTCCACCATAGTTGAGGAATTGGTACATGTGAATCTCGGTTGTAATGTAGACCTGAAACCCACAATAATTAGTGCTGAAATGCCCCTTGAGAAGCAAAAATAGTACATGGAATTCCATAAATAATACCATGATGTATTCTCTTGGTGTAATGATGAGATTCCAGGACTAGATCCTCAGGTAGCCATCCACCTCCATGGTCTCCAGGTAAATCACCGCTTGTTCAAGAAACCTCTAAGGAAGATGCACCCTTCCCAAGACACCATGGTCGAGGATGACGTTGAAAATAACATCAGTGCCAATTTCATTAATGAGTTATAGTACCCCAAATCGTTATCCAACATTGTATCAATGATGAATAAGAACCAATAGATCAGATTTGGCATTGACTTCTTGGATCTCAATCGTCCCTGTCCGAAAGATGATTGTCCCTTTCAAGTGATGGAACTATTGATTGATGCCATAGCCGGGTTCCAAGCCCTCTCTTTCATAAATGGATACTCTAATTATAACCATATCCAAATGTCTCCCTGGGGATGGGGAATATATTTCCTTTAGGGGACCACAAGGTAATTTCTTCTACCAAGTCATGCCCTTCGGTTTACGGAATGTACGTTCCATCTATCGGCGGGCTATGAATCGAATATTTAAGATTATCCTCAGAATGTTTGTGGAATGTTACGTGGATTAACTGGTCGTCAAATCATGCCACCATCAGGTCCATCTGTATGACCTTGTGAAATTATTTGGATTCTTCTGTTCTCTTCACCTGACAATGAACTTGTTGATGTGGGCCTTTGGGATCACCTAGTGAATGTTTCTGAGCTTCGTTCTCAGATAAAGGGGCATCGAGATCAACCCAGAGATGATCAAGGCCATTATCCAGATGTCTCCCATGAGCATCATTTGAGAGCTTCAAGTCTTCTTAGGCCACTTATCATACAATAATCAGTTCATCTCAAATTTTGATTGAAATTGTAAGCACCTTTCTCGAACCATGAAGAAAGACACCGTCTATCAGTGGGACGAAGAGTGCGAGACATAGTCTGATGAAATCAAGTGGAATCTACTCCATCCTCCTGGTATACTGCCACCATCTCCAGAATTCCTCTGGTTCTTTATGTGATTTCCCTGGAATGATCTCTCAGCACCCTTCTCCACAAGAAGAATTGTGAGGGGACAGAGAACAACCTCTACTACCTCAGCCGCATGCTCCTCGATATGGAGACCAGATACTCCTCAATCATAAAGATCTACTTTGGATTCGTATTTGATGTATAGAAATTAATGCATTACCTCCAACATCATGAGTTATAGCTAGTGTCCTGG
Organism: Viscum album; assembly: GCA_963277665.1. Taxonomy (NCBI): domain Eukaryota; kingdom Viridiplantae; phylum Streptophyta; class Magnoliopsida; order Santalales; family Viscaceae; genus Viscum; species Viscum album. Next base: position 1,347,718,572 of record OY728122.1, read on the forward strand.
TTAGATCCCCTGAGGTACATCATGAACCACCCTATTCTGATGGGCTGACTAGCTCAGTGGGAAATTATACTCCAGTATTATGTTATCAAGTTCGTCCCTTGGAAGAAAAATAAGGGGAAAGCGTTGGTAGACTTCCTTGATTCCCTTCCAGCTCCTACGGACCAGTCCCTAGAAGCAAATTTCCTTGATGAAGTGATTCTCTCGGTGGACCAAGCCATGTTGTTATTGAAAATTCAATTCAATGGGGCTTCCAGGAGCCCCACCGGCTGGAGGCTCAATGAAACCAGAATCAATAGATTAGGCTTGGGTGTATTCATTACTATCTCGGCACAAGTTGTTCTGCGGTATTCATTCCTTTTGTCTAAAGGGTTCACAAACAATTAGGCGGTGTATGAGGCTCTCCTCACTGGCCTCAGGCATGCACTCGAGATTGATGTGCCCTATTTTCATGTGAAAGGGGACTCCAAACTAGTCATCAATGAGATCAATGGTGACTATACTGTCAGAAAGCTAGAGCACGTACCATTGTTGGAACCCACTCTCCAACTAATGGACTAGTTCCCATCTCGGCTATAAGTTACTCATGACCCTTGATCTCATAATGGTCGAGTTGACACCCTAGTCGGCCTAGCCGTATCCCTTGCAGAGCCCGAGATGGATGATCTAATTAACCACATGGATGAATGGAGAGTTATTGTTCCTATCAATCCAGATGATGATGACAGCATGTAGGTGAGCCAGCATACCACTAGTGACTCCACGTCAGGACCCCCAGGTCCCCTGGAGGCTGTGATTGAAGTGACTCCCTACTGGAGCGCCCACATTGTTGCGTATCTTTAGAGTGGTATTCTCCAAGAATATCGAGACGAGCACGAGATAATTCGCCGCTGCACATTACTATTTACCCTCCAAGATGGTCCAAGTCGTGATCAGATCCTCTAAAAGTGTGGGTTTGATGGGGTTCTCCTCCAATTCATTCAAGGTTTCAAGTAGGAGGTTCATTCCGGTTCCTTCATGGCTCATCAAAATGGGCCAAAATTATCTCACCAGATCTAGAGACTAGGGTATTTTTGTCCCTCTATGATCTAGGATTGTATCGAGTTTTCCAAAAGGTGCCACACATTCCCAATTCATGATAACTTCATGCATCGACCATCAGAGCCTCTCCACTCTACGATGTATTTTTGTCCATTTTCAGTATGGGGACTTGATGTCATTGGGACATATCCTCTAGCGACAGCTCTCTAGTGAAGATTCATCCCGACTGCAACAGATTTACTCTACATGTGGGAAGAGGTAGTTTTTCTCAAGGAGGTCAAGGCATGTTCCATCATTTACTTTTTCATCTCCAACAACATCTACTAATTTATAGTCCCTCATACCATCTTCACCGATAACTACACGAACTTCAGCGCAGCAGAGCTGAAAAACTGTACGATAAGTAAAACATACGTTCTAACCATATCTCCCACTATCATGAGAAAGTTAATGGATAAATCTAGGCGTTAAACAAAACCCTCTATAAAAATCTATAGAAAATGGTTGTCTTGAATAATAATAGTATTCTTCAAAAGCTTCCCAAAACCATATGGGCATACCTAACAATGACTCGTAATTCCACCCAAGTGAACCAATATTCCCTTGTGTATGGGACAGAGGTCATCCTCCTCATCAAAATTCTATTCCCATCGTTATACACAGTTGTCTACGATATGCAAGCGCCAGATAATGTGGCTAAAATATGTCTGGATGAGTTAGAATTTCATGAAAAGAATAAGAATCAATACCTACACAACCTAGAAAGGCATCAAAACTAGATAACTATAGCTTTAAAAAAAATTTTACCACCGTTCCTTCTACAAAGGTGACTTGGTATTGTCCCTAAAGACACTAATGATAAATGGAAGGACACCTACCATGTTGGAGTACAAATGGTAAGGACCATACATTTTTCACAAGGTTTACTCAAATGGAGCATACTCCCATGTTACCATGGATGGTGAGTGTATAAATCCTCCCACCAATGTCGTGTTCCTATATAAATACATTTCTTGAGAGTATGGTCCAACATGACCTTAAACTATATAGTCCTTTACAACCTCAAAGAGCTTGTCTCACACAACCCTAAACTGCCTTAGGGTCCTCCATGAACTTAAAAAGTCTAGTCGTACATGACTTTAAAATGTGCGTCATCCTACAAGACATTAAACTGCATCTGAAGAACGTCATATGTCATGATTCCCATTCTCAAGGGATATGTAGGAATGCTCAGACACTGATTCTTGAGTCTGGCACAATTACCTCTTTGACTATCCCATACTGGAGATAGTTCTTTTTGAGGATCCCACATGGCATCGTATTGGATTCATTGGCCCCACTAACTTTAGGGGTATGATGATTACCCTATGTTCCCTCCCTCATTATTCTCTCCTGTCTCATCCTTACCGTATGACATAAAACTGCGAGGCTCCATCAGAACTATATATATTTTGATTCCCATCCTCATGGGTTACCTAGGAATGCCCAAACATTTTTCTCCATAGGCCAAGACCCAAACTCTGTGATCTCCCCTTGAGTCTCATCCCACAAAAAAATATTAATGCTCTATTCGTCATCCCCATTTTGTGTTTCCATTATAATTCACATCTGAAAGGGCCCTTGAACGATATGGATACATTTCCTAATGGAGCTCTTTTTACTTCTGGCTAACACCCTTGAGGATTTAGAACAAAAAATTGATACATGTCCTATGTTTCCAACATGGTCAGCGGTTGGTGCTTATTTGTGGTTCCCAATTTATGTCACATAATATAGATTCTATGTTTAGAATCTCGTCGACATCCATCTTTTGTTTTAGTCCCCACCCCCATATGTCGCAAACATTGAGTGTGGGGTTTTTTTCTGTTCTGCCATCTCCCAAAACCTTGGACTACCTCAAGCAGGAGTGTGATTATCACTTTTGTACCTTTATGTTATTGGGAAATCCAAATACTACACCTTGTTTCATGCAGTTATCATTTCTCCCTTGGGCTGAGAAGCTATGATTACAAAATACTAGCTTGGGTGGCCATATGGCTATGGCTGGCCAGGATGCCCAGCCTCCGGTCCCAAGGCCTTTTCGGCCCCTTGGTCCATGTTCCTATTTTGGATTGTGTTGTGTGGTATAGACTCATGTACTCGTTCACGTCAGTCTATTCTTACATGCCACACATATACCCTTGAGACATACCTCCATTCATCATCTTTCCTGTGAGCGCAGCCCCCACCATGCTTCACGGGCACCATCAATTTGTGATTCATCATATTCTATATCCAAAAGGACCCCAAAATGGCATGGATGCTTGGACTATGGGATCTCCTGCCATTATGAACCAACATCCTTGAGGATTTCAAGCAGTGAATTGATGCATATACCCTGTTGAGAATACGGTCAATGATCGATTATCAATTACTTGCCTCTAAATTCCAGTCACAAAAGGCCAGATTCTGTATTGAGAACCTGGTCAAAACTTGTCCTCTATCATCATTGATGCTTTGTTTTCTTCCAAATGCATGATAATTCTCCATCTACACTCACCAGTCCCAAGAAAATGACATTAAATAGTGCGTCTATGTTCTGAGCTCTATGTCCTCAAACTAATATCACTATCATCCTCACTGCAAGATGTTAAACTGTAATCTGGTTGTGAAATTCTACAAGTGGCCAAGCCTCAGGTCCCTTAGCCTTCTCAGGCCCCTAGACAGAGCTCTCACATAGGATTGTATGATGTGGTGTGGGATTGTGTCCTCATTCAAGTCAGGTTAGTCATCATGCCATACACGTCCTTTATTAGGGTACCTTGGCCTTATTTGTGTCATCCTTTCCTCTATAACAACATGTGGCTTGATTCCCATCCTCAAGGGATATTGTTTCGGTGCGGATGTGCGTCGGGTTACGCTGTTCCGCCAGGACGCGTTCGTGCGTGCACCCGTCAACCCGAGGGGATGGGCGCGCGGCTTGTGGTCCCGCAGTCCCGCTTTCCAAGGGCGGGCAGAATTCGTCCCTTATTCAGGGGCGTCTGCTCCTTGATCGAAACCGGGATGATGGGATGTCGGCTCCTCCTTCCTTGGACGTCTCCTCGGAACTCGTCGCCTAATCCGGGTCTCCCTCATAGACTTAAGAATGTTCGTGAATCTCGTTCCCGGTGCCATATCTTCATGGACACCGGTTAATTACGCTGCTTCCGCCCGGACGCTCCAAGGAGTCTGGGCGGGGCAGCAACCTGCAGTGAGAAGGCCGGGTGGCTCTGGGGGCTGGGGGCGTGTCGTGACACTGCGGCTCTGCACGTCTGTCTTCCGTCCCTAATAGGGCTTCTCGAAGGCATGATGGCCTGAGGCATCCCGTACTGGGCGCGGGGAACTGTGTCACCTGAGGTTTTCCTCAGCTTCCCATGTTTAACACGGGGTATGCCGCGAGTTTAACGTCCAGCGGGGACGGCATCGGACCGATCGACACGAAAAGTGGATCGGATGACAGAACCCCTTGCGGGGAACCTCCGATGCTGGGGCCAGCACATGGGCGGCTTCCCAAATGATATGGAGTGGAGTGAAATGGCATGACCCCACCTGGATGTGGCGGCCCGGGTAAGGATCAGGATGGATGATGGAGTGAAGAGCTTGGACCCCGTAGAGGCTTCCTACGTACCGCGCGTTAGCACGGATCAAAGTCAACGTAGTTCGGGTATACAGTTTAACGTCATGCTAGACGTCGGCAAGCCGACTCACGAAGAGGTCGAGGCCGCCGGGCGGAGGATTGAACCGAACCACCTCGCACAGCGGGGGATGGGACGGCCGGGTGGATCACAGTTTCACGTCATGCTGGACGATAAAAGGAGAAATGGAAAAGGGGGGGCTGTGGGAAGGCACCGTGGAGATACACATGGGCAGTCTCCCACAGGGGCGGATTCATAGGTGAATCGACGCAAGCGTGAACCCTGGAGGGGTCCACTGATGGACGAACCGACGTAAATACGACCGGGACGACCAGGTGGCGGGCTTGGACCTCAAGAAGGCTTCCTACGTACCCTGTTTAGAAGACAGGGATCAAAGTCCACGTAGTTCATTCTGTCAGGACTTACGCACTTGGGGCAGCCCGGATGCGGCAAAGCTCAGTTGGAAGGGACTTGGACCGAAAGCAGAAGACACCTCGATCCCAGTCACACCCTCTACTGGCTTCGGCAGTGGGGAGGCGCAATGGAGATACACATGTGCAGCCTCCCACGAGAAACTAGGGGTTTGTAATACCCTGCCCCCGTAGGGAAAAGCCACTCCCATTAAATCGTCCCAAAAGCGGGACAATCCCGACATCCCTGCAGAGACGAGCGGGTGGGGGCCACATCCAAACCGGGGGAGACCCTGCGTGCAGGGCACGGGATCGGGTGATGCGGACGGTTTAACGTCTTGCCGGACGAAGTACAGTTTAACGTCGTGTGTTGAGGACGAAGCGGACGGTTTAACGTCTTGTCGGACGAAGCACAGTTTAACGTCGTGTGTTGAGGACGAAACACTTGGCAGTTTAACGTCTTGCAGCGCGGACGAATGTGCAGTTTAACGTCATGCTGGACAAAACACTTGGCAGTTTAACGTCTTGCAGCGCGGACGATATGCTAGGCAGTTTAACGTCTTACAGCTTGGACGAATGCAGTTTAACGTCGTGCAGGACGTGGTGCAGTTTAGCGTCATGCAGGACGATAAAGCCGCCGGTAGGTCCGTGTCACTTCGCGCAAGCCTGGAGGGTCGCACGGAAAGACAACGCACGGTGCGGGCACCCAGGATGAGGATCATCGGGCGCCACGCAGGCGGGTACCCTCAGGGGGTCAAGGGAGGCAACCCTGGCGGATTGCGCGCAAAAGAGGAGCTTTGCGCGCAAAACCGCGGGTCGGCGCGCAAAATGGCGGGCTGGCGCGCAATTGGGCCAGCGCTTCGCGCGCGGATGATGGGGATTGCGCGCACCGGGCTTCGGATAGCGCGTGGGGGAAACGGCTCATTCTCTAACGAATGGCCACTTTGAAGATGGGGGGTGCGCGCAATCGGGTTGGATTGCGCGCACCCGGGGGCAATTGCGCGCAAGAGGCTTCTTTTGCGCGCAAAGGCCTTAGGGTTTGAAATTTATTCAAAGTAAATGAGCCAAGGGGATTGCGCGCGAAGGCGGACCCCAAGGCTCTATTGCGCGAAAGAAAGGAGGTTACCTGAAGATCGGCATTGCGCGCGGAAGGGGTTGGATTGCGCGAACGAGCGACGCTTCGGATTCTGGCAACCTTCAAAACGTCGGGGGCCGCCTTATATTTATAGGCAACCCTGGGCGCGGAATCCGGTCTCGGGCGCGCAATTCGCTTCGCGGGCGCGGAATCCGGACCCGGCGCGCAACGGAGCCGCGCAGGCCACGGCGTGCAAAATAGCGCACCGGCCCGGCGCATTGCGCGCATCCCGGGAGGATTGCGCGCCGCGGGTCAACTTTGCGCGCGAGCCTCTGAAATTTCGCGCAAGTCCTCCGGGCACTCCGGAACGTGCCTCTGACTCCAAATATCACTTCGCTTTCCGCATCCGGAGCTTCGTTTGGGAACAACGGACTTTTCCGGCGTCTACAAAAGCCCCCCCTCGGAATCTGGTCGGCGAGAGGTCGCAACGATCGGGTTCCGAGGGAGACGCCGGAATGCCGAAGTCCTGGGCGGCGCGGGACTTAGGCGCGCAAAAAGGGGCGCCGGGCGCGAAATTCGCCGCTGCGGTCGCGCAAAGCGCTTTCCGCGCAGCGCGGACCCCGGCCTCGCCTATAAATAGGGGCCCTGGGTCCCGCATTCCGTACACAGGCCTTCCGCGCGATAAGCTCCAACGCTCTCGTGCGCGAAATTGCCTTTTCCGGCGCGAAATTCGCCCGATCGGCGCGCAAAACCATCCGGATTTCGCCTGTCTTTGCGCGAAAACCCGGAACTTTGCGCGACATTCTTCCCAATTGCGCGCCGTCCACTTGGATTGCGCACCAACCTTCAAACTTCTCTACCAGCCTCGTCCGATCCCGTACGCTTCATCCCTTAACCCGCACGACTCCCGAAACTTCTGAGATGGCCGCGCACAGAGGAAATGAGGGGGATGCCGCCACTCGCAGAGCTGAGATGGCGACGAACGAGGAGGTTTACGGAGCCAAGGAGATTGTTTCCAACAATCAATCCTTGTTCGACTTGCTGACGCCGGCCCAGAAGACATATCCGCTGTCGGACAACCTTCCGCTCTGGAACTTCGGCATCCTAGATGAGGTTCCGGTGCCAGGGTTCGAGATTGATGCGCCGCGGACCTGGGTGACCCGGGAGGACGAGCTTCACCGCTATAACATCACCAACAATGGGCATCCTGCCAGGGAAACCAGGCACATGGATGTCTACGTCCTGAACCCGAGGACGCGAACCATTGACGAGGGTGAGCCTACTGCGGAGAATTCTCCAGCCCTCTACTCGAGCATATATCGCCAGAGTGTCACTGACGACACCAAGGGCTGGCTGAAGGACTGGGACTTGCGGTCTGGGGGCAATTTCACCAGCGAGTGGGCCTGGGCGTTCTGGGTACGCCACACTTGCGATCACTTCGCAGAGGAGCTGCGGTACATCGGCCTGTTCGAGGCGGTGTGGACGTCGCAGTTCCACTTCTACCAGCAGTCCGAGCTCGGGCCGGAGCTGTTCACCCGATGGTCTCCGGATACCAACACCTTCCATCTTCACCATGGGGAGGTCGGCATCGGTCTCTGGGACATCCACTGCATCGGAGGTATCCCGCTGGAGGGCTACCAATACGATGAGTTCCTGCCACCGAAGAACATCTGGGAGGACAGGTCACGGACTCCCATCCTGACCTGGCATCTGCTTGACCTGGCTACGCAGCGGCTCGGGATCAAAGACTTCCAGAAGGACATAGCCTACAAGGAATGGTTCGGCCAGTTCTTGGAGCATGACCCGACGGTCAAGATGCCAGGCAGGGGGAAGCGGTGCCCGACCGCAGCTCAGAGGAGCCGGAACGGGTCGTACTGGCGGGTCCTGGAGACAGGCGACTACCGCTCATGGGGGTACCGCGTCATCGAGGCCCGGGACCCAAATGTCATGTACGCGGCGTTCCTGGCCGCCTACTTGAGTGGGTGGCTCCTGCCAGTGCGGGACGCGAGAATGGGCGTTCGCCCGGCGACACTGGCGGTGGCGGGCGCTATGGCCGCCAACAAAAGATACAACCTCGGGGTCCCAGTGCTGGCGAGGATGTATGCCATCCTGGGACGCATCTCACGAGGGGGGTCGCCACGACGGATCTGTGGGCCCTTTCAGTTCTTCCACGGATGGGTGGCTGCTCACCTCGGTGGGTACACGTTTCCGAACGCCATCATTCCTCCGGGCAACGGCCTGCGACCCTCCCTGCTGAACATCGCGGGGGTCGCTCCGATGACCCTAAGTGAGGAGGGCGTGCGGATCTGGATTGGCAATCATGCCAACTTCAACTTCAGTCCGTTCCCCACTCCCGTCGGCCAGATGATCGACAATGGGCTGGGTCCGCTGGAGCAGCATGAATACTTCCTGAACATGCGGGGCGGGGTGCTCGTGGCTCGGATCGACGGGAAGGTGATCTGCGAGCCTTACGTGCCGACCCGGTTCACCAGGCAGTTCGGGTGCCTTCAACGGATGCCGAAGAGGGTATTCACTGCTGTCTGGGAGGAGACGAACCCTGGCGTCCTTCGCCAGATGTGGCTGATGTTTGCCGCTTTCGGCTCTGGCGACGTCATCACTCTCCCTCCTACCGGAGTTGACGCAGGCTTGGCAACCGAGTACGCCGAACACTGGGCCATCGCGTACCCTGAGGGGATTTTGCGGAAGCTAGTTCGGCGGCTCGAGGTTACCCGTGCGGAGACCGGGCGTCAAGGAAGGAGGCGAGGCGCCGCCACACGGGGGAGAACGGAGGCGCGCCAAGCAGCGGAGCCGGCGCGGGCAGGGACTTCGGCGGAGGGCACATCGCGAGCTGCCGCTACGACCTCGGCGCCCAGAGAGGGGGCACGCGTGGTGGTCGAAGAGCGGCCCGGGAAGCAGGTGAGACGTCTGCTCGAACCCTCCCACGATGCAGTCTTCCCGGCGCTGTGGTCGGCCTGGATGACCCTGCGGCAGTCACTGGGGACCGACGCCATCTGGCGAAAGATTCTCAGAGAAGGAATCCATCTGCCAGAGGTCGGGCGCCTCCACATTGCCGACAGGGTGGACTTCAACCGGCAGTATGCGTATCTGACGGCCATGGACGAGTATGCACGCCAACGTGGTCAGCGCGCGGAGCCATCCCTTCTGGTGAAGGTGATGCTCGGTCTCGAGCCCGCTCCGGAACAGATGCCGCCGGAAGAAGATGACAGTAGCAGCGATCCCGAAGAAGAGGAGGAGATGGGGGAGGATGAAGGCTCCGAGGGAAGATCCCATCAGGGGAGCCCACGGGAGAGCGGCGAGGTGGCCGGTTCTGACAACGTTGATGTCACTGAGCTCCTCGAGGTCCGCTTCTATCCCTACTCAATCTGCTTCATCCACTCTCTTATGCAGCTTCTAACCCATTTCTCCATCTTTCTCAGGAGCACACGGATGTCGGTCAGGCGTCCTCAGCGGGAGTAGGAGAGGCGCCAGCAGGACAAGGCGGGGGCCAGGCACCCATTACCGAACTGACAAGCGCTAAGGGGTCCCCTGCTGCAACTGTTCCTGCGGCGACCGAGATAGAGGAAGATGACGCTCCGAACTCCCGTAAGTCTCCCTACTTTACTGCTGGTGCTTGCCGTTGACGATCCGTGACTAACCATGGCATGCCCTGCGCAGTGATCTCAACACTGGAGGCTCATCGGGTTGCCGAACCCGGGCCATCCACGAGTGGACCGGTGGCAGACATGCCGCCTGCTCCGGAACAGACTTCCCAAACCGAGCCGGCCCCACCAACTGCTGATCATGGGGCCCCGGACGTCGGCGGTGCTGACATCGGAGAGAGGTTGGGGGCTGACGAGGGTGTCAGCGCCGCTGGGGAGAGAGAAGAAGGTCGCCCGGATGTTGGGGAACCTATCCCTCATGAGGACCTCCCAGGGGCGGACCCTGCAGCAGACCTGCTGGCTGCCTTCCCTGCCTACCGGCCTGCCGATCCCGAGGAGATGGACGACTCAGACACAGAGGCGGTCGAGGAGAGCCGGATAACGCGCCGTAGGGGGTGGAAGTGCATCCAGCGCTTCCTCAAGCGAGACCCGTCGGAGTGGCTGGGGCGCATGGGATCACTTCAAACCTGGCTGCGCTTTCTGTGTGCCGGGGGAGCTGATGCTCAACGCCTCCATCTAACGGTCCGTGATTTCATGGCCGAAAAGATGCGCGAGAGCTGCCGGCGTGCCGACGTCACACAAAGTCGGGACATGTCGGAGAGCACGCGGGCGCTCCTCGCGGCGGAGCAGGAAGTCCGGCGCCTCGAAGGGCAGGCGGCAGAGAAGGAGGCCTTCGTCGCAACGTGTACCGAGCTTGTGGAGCAACTAGCAGCCCAGCTGGTTGACGCCCAGGTACAGCTGACGGAGGCGGGCCAACAGATGGTCACAATTCAGGTCGAGCGGGAGCGTGCACAGGCCAGAATCGACGAACTGCGCGCTGCGACCGCCGACGAGGAGAGGGCACGCAGAGAGCGAGAAGCAGCTTTAGAGGCCACCAGCCAAAGGGTAGCGGCATTAGAAAGACTCATTCAGCACGCTAATCCCTAAGGGCTTTGTTTTGCCATTCCCAAAACATTTTCTTCCGCTACTTTGATCCATCAGTATGAATCAATATATTTATCTGCATCTTTTGGTTTAACATGCTCAACCACAATTCGTTGTCTTGCGGGAGTGTTAACCAACCATCAGGCATCCGCAATTGGGCCTGGATTTCTTAGAGAAAAGAGGGAGGTCATTCCTAAGAAAGGAGACCTCAAGCCTAATCAATGTATCATCCCCCCAACTTGTTCCAACACACGAGCGGGACAATGCTAGGGGCGTTGAGATTTTATCTGAACATAGGGAAATGAGAAAGGGTGAATCGCGTGTCCCGAATCCAGACATCCACAACGGTCGGCCTTCCAGGAAATGCCCAAGACGGTAGGCGGACAGTGGATCGACCATAACAACTGCAATAGACGGACCGAAAAAGGCCATCATTCATATTGCAGGAGGCGGACCACATGTCATCATGAATACCGCTTTGGGGTTCCTTCAGACACAAGGGTGGAAAATCCAGATCAACAGGGCATGCGAAGCGTGGGGCGAAGTGACAATTTGTTCGGACAGAATCCAACGCTCTCAAAACTGCGCCACCGTGGGGGGAGCGTATTAGGCGGACGCACTAATCTGGCCGTGAGTCACCTCAATTCTCAGACAGCACCTCTCTGGCGACGAAACCGTCGCTTCCCATCCTTGCGATGGGGCATCCCGAGCTGAATCGGGGAGAATATCACAACTGCACCACTCTACCCGAAGTCAGGCCAGACGGCCGGCGACGAGGAGGGGAGGGACTTAACGATCCCTGAGGCTGGACCCGAGTCGGAATGCCCGGGCGTTCCTACGTACTCCATCAGGCTGGAGATCAAGCCACACGTAGTTCTGAGAGTGCAGTTTAACGTCATGCAGGACGTAGAACCCCATTTGGGGAGATCTTAGTTTAGGGTCGTAGAGCTCGGACCATAGGGGTAGATCTTAGTTTAAGGTCTTAGAGCTCGGACCGTAAGGGGGGATCTTAGTTTAAGGTCTTAGCGCTCGGACCATGGGGCTAGATCTTAGTTTAAGGTCTTAGAGCTCGGACCATAAGGAGGGATCTTAGTTTAAGGTCTTAGAGCTCGGACCATAAGGGGAGATCTTAGTTTAAGGTCTTAGAGCTCGGACCATAGGGGGAGATCTTAGTTTAAGGTCTTAGAGCTCGGACCATAAGGACCTCAAAGCACGCCACATCGTGGTCATATCCCCTGGATATGCGAAGATGCACTGAGGGATAGTGTCAAGAGTGTCGAGGTTTCGCCTGGCCAGAATGGGAGGTGGAAAATGTGAATCGTGCGGCCATTCACTCAAGGACTGGAGGCAGCGGAGTAACGATATGGGAGTACTGCCGACCGTGGCGGAAAAGCAGCATCAATATCGCACTAACCGTTGGTGAAATGAGGCAGCAAACGAGCATCGACCGCTCAATCGCAGGATTCATATCGATTTGCTGCCCGAGGCCATTGGGGGTACCGGCCCGAGTCGGTGGGAGAGAACTGAGGCATTGTGTCCGAACCGTTCACGGGGGCTCCACCCAGGGCGTGGACGATGGGTCCGAATGAAAGGGAGCACGAAGCCTGAAAAGCGGAGGAAACCTGACCAAGCGGATCCTGACTCTCCTGGCAATAAACCAGAGTACTCTTGACACCGGTGGACCACTGCAAGGGGTCGGGGAACACGCCTTGAGGGTGACCTGAAGGCGGCGGATTCCCCAGAGAAGGGGGAATCTCTAAGAGGTGGGGGGCTGGACCCGAAGTTTCAAACATCCGGGCGTTCCTACGTATCCCATAAGGATGGGAATCAAGCCGCACGTAGTTCTTGAAGCGCGGCGCAACACAATCGGGCACCAGCGCGGGGAAGAGTGCGGGTCTGACCCTCGCACACAAAAGGAGCGGCATTTGATATTTCTTGTTTGTCCTTAAAGATGAATGGTTTTTCTTTGTGCGGCGACATGCCTGTGATTGAGAAATCTCTGGCGTCGCCACAATAATCAAGCCACGGAAGGCATTGATGAATGGCGTGGTTATTAACCAGCGCCCAACATGAGTGCCCCCTGAGGGGAACATCACGATGCAGTGTCGTTTTCTCGTCGGGCGGCCAAGACGATCACAGTTTACGGTCGTGTGGTAGGACCAGACAACACAGTTTAAGGTCGTGTGGTTCGGACCATGGAGGAATCCGCTTATCGCGGTACGGCGGACACGGCGGAGGTGGGAGCATACCCAGCCCTGCGGTCACGCACGATTCCAGGAGAAGAGTCTTGGGATAGGGGCCTGCGTATGTCCATCACCCGAGGGGCAGAGATGCTAGCCTCCAGATATACTGGGCCCAGAACGCGATTGTTCGGGCGACTCCTTCCTCCTTATGGGGACGAGGGTCCAGCTACGCATGGCCCTTAGGGAGGATATCCGCATATATCCTTGGTGCTCCAATCATGGGAGCCTCGAACGACATCATTACCCTGATTGGTCTGCCTAACGTGTAGAGGTGTACTGGAGGTCAGTATGAAAAGAGTGTCGAGATTCCACTACAACGCATAAAGGCGGAGTGTGATGAGGACTGTGCAACCAATGTTCAGAGCCTGAAAGAGCTGACATGGCGATCGAGGATGTTGCTGACGCATTCGCAACACAACATCCGATCGCGTCAGCCTAAGACGGGGCAAGCAAACGAGCATCAACCGCTCAATCGCAGGATTCATATCGATTTGCGGCCCAAGACCCGCCGGTAAATCGAACCGGAGCGGTGGGAGAGCACTGAGGCATCGTACCCAAACCGCTAACGAGGATCCCTTTGAGTGAAGGCTCGAACAAGAGGAAGCGCGAGGCCTGACAAGCAACACAGGACTTGTCGGGATTGAATCTGACACTACGAGTCATAGACCGAAGTACCCAAAACATGTTAACGGGTCACCGGGAAGGGTCGGAGGACTCACCCTGAGAGCAGCCAAAAGAGGGAAGATCCCCGTGATCAACCAAGAGACAGGGCTGGACCTGAGACACAAGCGTCCAGGCGGTCCTACGTATCCCATAAGGATGGGAATCAATCCATACGTAGTTCTGGAGAGGCAGTTTAACGTCATGCAGGACGTTGAGGGGTGTGAGGTAGTCCCACACACGGGGGAGGCGTACGGCGCGGCCAGTAGACTGACGTGAATGAGGACATGATCCCCCGCTCACGCGATACGCCTCGCACAAAAAGGAGGGGAACTTGGGCCAGAGGCCCAACGCGGGATAGAGATTCCCGGGAAATGGGGCTGGGCCTGAAACATGAATGTCCAGGCGGTCATACGTATCCCATAAGGATGGGAATCAAGCCATACGTAGTTCTTTGAGAGGCAGTTTAACGTCATGCAGGACGAAAAGAGAGAAAAAAGGAAGGGGGGAGCAGAAGGCATCCCCAAACGTGGGGGGGCGTACAGCGTGACGAGCAAACCGACGTGAATGAGGGCATAGCCCCGCGCTCACACCATACGCCGCACACCCGGGGGCAACTGGGCCAAGGGCCCGAGATGGGATGGAAATTCCCGAAGGATGGGGCTGGGCCTGAAACATGAAGGTTCAGGCGGTCCTACGTATCCCATAAGGATGGGAATCAAGCCGCACGTAGTTCTTGAGGGGCAGTTTTACGTCATGCAGGACGAATGCTGAACAGTTTAACGTCTTGTAGCTCGGACGTAGTGCAGTTTAGCGTCATGCAGGACGAAGCACTTGGCAGTTTAACGTCTTGCAGTGCGGACGAATGCTGAACAGTTTAACGTCTTGTAGCCTGGACGAGGTACAGTTTAACGTCATGTTGGACGAATGCTGAACAGTTTAACGTCTTGTAGCTTGGACAAATGCAGTTTAACGTCGTGCAGGACGTGGTGCAGTTTAACGTCATGCAGGACAAAGTGCAGTTTAGCGTCATGCGGGACGAATGAACACTCAGGCAAAGTATTGCTTGAGGAACCTAGCGTTGGTGGGAGGAGTGACACGCTCACCATCCATAGTCGCTAGGGAGTACGCGCCATTGGGAAAGACCTTGTGGACAACAAAGGGTCCCTCCCACTTGGGCTCCAACTTGGGTGGCTTCCTGCCGGGGATCATCGGCGCTCTTAGGGCTAGCACTAGATCACCCTGCAGGAAGGAGCGGAGGCGAACCTTCTTATTGAAAGCTCGATCCATTCTGCTTTGATGCCTCTCCAAGTTGTGCAAAGCGCGAAGTCTATTCTCATCCAGTGCTTCCAACTCGACTAGACGGGCTTCAGCAACTCTGTCCGGCGCTTGCTGGTCGTAGACCGCAGTGCGCAAGGACGGCAACTGGATCTCGATGGGCAGGACGGCCTCAGCTCCATACACCAGGGAATAAGGGGTCATCTGGGTGGAATTGCGAGTCGTCGTCCGATAAGCCCAGAGGGCGTTGGGGAGCTTGTCCGGCCAACTCTTCTTGTTCTGACCAACCATCTTTTGCAGAATGTTAGAGAGGGTTTTGTTAAACGCCTCGATCTTTCCATTCGCCTGCGCATCATAGCGAGATGTATGGTTCGAGTGAATGTTATACTTGGCGTACAACTTCTTCAACTCGACTGCTCGGAAATTGGTTCCGTTATCCGTGAGGATAGCGTGAGGCACTCCAAATCGATAGATGATGTTGGAGGTCACGAAGTCAGCGATCGAACAGGATTTGACCTCTCTGAGCGGAATCGCCTCTGCCCATTTGGAGAAGAAGTCCGTAGCGGTCAGAATGAACCGGCACTGGCGAGCTGTCGTCGGTGGGTAAGGTCCCACAACGTCCAGACCCCAGACTGTAAAGGGCCAGGAATACCTAGTGGTATGGAGAGGCTCCGGCGGCCGATGCA
Source organism: Viscum album (assembly GCA_963277665.1). Lineage (NCBI taxonomy): Eukaryota > Viridiplantae > Streptophyta > Magnoliopsida > Santalales > Viscaceae > Viscum > Viscum album. Next base: position 1,347,734,198 of record OY728122.1, read on the forward strand.
CAAAGTTCGCATGAACCTGGCACGCATGGCACCTCCTAGCATACTCGATGCAGTCATGGATCATGGAGGGCCAAAAGTATCCTAACCTCCGAATCTGGTGGGACAGCTTCGGCCCAGTCTGGTGGGCGCCGCATGAACCAGCATGAACCTCTTGCATGACTCGTGGGATCTCAACTCCCTGAAGGCAACGGAGGAGAACACCATCAAATCCGCGTTTGTAGAGGATCTGCTCCAGGCCGGGACTGCTCTGGAGGACGAACTGCGATGCGCGGCGTCGAACTCGCTCGCGCTCGGCCCGATCCGATGGAAGAATGCCATGTTGGAGGTACTCAACCAAAGGCTTCCTCCAATCAGGGGCTGATCCGACTGTCATATCTGGGGTACTCGGGTCTCCGGGCATAGGGGAAACCGTGGTGAGATTACTTACCAACGGGCCGCGATCTTCCTCCGGGATAACGGGAGCGATGAGCATGCGGCGCGTCACGCGGACGATCAGGTTGTCCTGTTCAGGCTCCGCAAGTGACGCGGCAAGGCTGGCCAAGGCATCTGCTCGACCGTTCTGCGACCGGGGAATATGGACAATTTCTGGTCGAGAAGGGAACCGGGCCATCAGAAGGAGGGTGCACTCCAACAATGGCACAAGTTCCGGCTTCCTAACAACATAGTCGCCACTGATCTGCTTAACGACCAGCTCGGAGTCCCCTTTCACGCACAAACGGGGCACGTCGATCTCGAGAGCCAACTCGAGGCCGGTGATGAGGGCATGGTATTCCGCCTCATTGTTGGTACAGCCCTCTGACAACAGGAAAGAGTATGGCAGCACGGCTCGCTCCAGGGTAATGAAGACGATGCCCAAGCCCACTCTGTTGAGCTTAGGATTATCGAGTCTTCTACCGGTGGGGCTCCGGGATGCACCGTCAAAGTGCATCTGCCAGCATGGATCGGCTCGATCAACCGAGAGAATGGCCTCATCAGGAAAGCCTAGATCCAGCTGCTGATCCGCGGAGGTCGGGTGAGCTGCCAGAAAGTCTGCCAATGCTTGCCCTTTGATGGACTTCTGAGACACATACCTGATGTCGAACTGCTGGAGAATCACAGCCCACCGCGCTAGGCGGCCAGTCAACATAGGCCGGCTCAGGATATATTTCAACGGGTCTACCCGAGAAACCAACTGTACCTCATGGTGCTGCAAGTAGTGCCGTAATTTCTGTACGGCAAATACGAGCGCCAGGCAGCTGTTCTCGATGGGGGAATACCTAACTTCCGCATCGAGGAGCATGAGACTGAGGTAATAGAGGCTATTCTCTGTTCCCTCGTTGTTCTTCTAGGCGAGAAGGGCACCCAGGGACCGTTCCAGGGCGGTCACATAAAGGACCAGCGGCTTTCCGGATACGGGCGGCATCAGGACCGGAGGTTGAAGAAGGTACTGCTTGATTTCCTCGAAAGCGTTCTGACACTCTTTATCCCAGACATAGGTGGCACCTTTCTTCATGAGCCGAGAAAAGGGCTTACACTTGCCGGCCAGATTCGCGATGAATCGGCGTATATAGGCTAAGTGGCCTTGGAACCCTTGCAGTTCCCGGACGGTACCTGGGGGAGGCATCTGGCTAATCGCCCTGATTTTCTCTGGGTCGACCTCAATACCCCGGTATCTTACCACAAATCCAAGGAACTTTCCGGAGGTGACCCCAAAGGCACACTTCAACGGGTTCATCTTCAGGCAGCGAGACCGGAGGAAGCTGAACACTTTCTCAAGATCTTTGAGATGGTCCTGACGCTGGCGCGATTTGACAACCAAGTCGTCGATGTAGCATTCCACCAGTGTGCCGAGGATTGGCTTGAATATGTGGTGCATCGCCCGTTGATAGGTGGCACCTGCATTCTTCAGGCCGAAGGGCATGACCCGGTAGCAAAAGGTACCTTGGGGGGCCCTGAAGGCAGTGAACTCCTCATCCTCAGGGACCATCCGAATTTGGTTGTATCCGGAGTATCCATCCATGAAGGAGAGGGCTTGGAACCCTGCCGTGGCATCAATCAACAGCTCTGTCACTGGAAGGGGAAAATCATCCTTCGGACAGTGGCGGTTGAGATCGCGGAAGTCGATGCAGACTCTAATCTGCCCGTTCTTCTTCCTGACCGGCACAATGTTGGCCAGCCATTTGGGGTACTGAACTTCCCTCATGAAGTTGGCTTTGATAAGCTTGTCAACTTCGGCCTCAACCATGGCACCGTGGGATGGGTGCATCTTCCTGGGAGGCTGCTTGAACCCGCGATGGTTCGCCGGGAGACCAAGGCGGTGGACGGCTACCTGAGGATCTAGCCCCGGCATCTCGTCATAGCCCCAAGCGAACACATCACGGTGCTGCCTGAGAAAGTCCACGTACTGCTGCCGCTCCTCAGAGGGCATGGCGGCACTAACCAATGTGGGTCTTGGATCGGCCTCGGTTCCAAGGTTCACCTGTATTAACTCATCGACCGTGGCGGGGACGCCCTCCTCAAAGGCTGGGGGTGCGTCTTCCATATCCTCTCCGCTCGGGGAGGGATCGTCCACGGGAGAGACTGCGTTGGAAACTGCATTGGGGCTACCAGATCCTGCTGGGCCACTGGTGCTGGCGCGGGCGGTCGTGGTCATCTCATCAGGAGACTCGCGGACCGTCAAGACCATGGCAACGTCCAACCGGTGAATCGGGAGGACGTAAGCGTCATCCAGACTTGCCCAGGGATCGCTTGCAACAGCGACAGGCTCAAACTCACCTGCCAGGATCTGCTTATCCTTGCTCTTGTAATAGTCCGCGTCTAGATAGCGGGATTCACCTGAGGCAAAAGGAGAGGCATCTCCTTGAAGCACGCCTACTCGACCATTAAGGGAGTATTTGAGGCATTGGTGGTATGACGAGGGAACCGCCTCATGAAGATGGAGCCATGGCCTGCCCATCAATGCGTTGTACGCAGTGTCCTGAGAGACCACCATGAATTCGGTGTTGGCAACCAAGTCACCGAACTGGGTCTTCAAACGTATCTTGCCGACCGGGGTTTGCTCGGTGCGGTCGTACCCCTGGATCCTGAGGTCGGAGGGAATCAAGTCATCCTCAGACAACCCCAATCTCCGGAGCGTCCGAGTTGGAATCAGGTTAATTCCGGACCCCGTGTCGACAAGACAGCGCTGGACTTCAAGGCCATTGAACTGGCCAGTGACATACAGCGGACGAATGTGTCCCTGTATAGGAGGGTGTTCATCCTTACCAGAGAACGAGATAACTGCCTGACATTCGGCGTCCTCGATCGTTTCGGCGTGGAAGGCCTCTACAGCCGCAACCTCTGTCTCAAACTGGAGGGGGCTTTTCAGGGCTTCAGCGAGTGTCTCGCGCATCTCAGATGACATGCGCAGAGCCTCAAGGATGGAGAGCCTTGCTGGGATGTCGGCCAAGTGCTTCAGGACATCATACTTTTTGGCCAAGCGCGAGCCCCTGGTTGCAAGAGGTTGCTCTGCGGTTGGTGGCATGATGGGCCTTGCCGGTTGGATCGGCGGCCGACTGGTACTCGGTGCATCTCGCTGTTCACTGGTCACAGTCCGGGAAATGGTCACCGTACTGGAGTCAGGAGGCCGGGATGGACTTGTGGCAGGGCGGAGCTGGTCGCGACGCGGCTGAGGCGGTTCTGCCTGGTCCCACACCACAAACAGTGGCGGAGGCGAATCCGTCATCCCCGGATGGGGGGGCGGCGCATGTTGCGCTCGGTTTTGAGCCTGCTGCCTAGTCTCGGTGGCGTGCACGGCCTGGCTAGAGGCACCAGCGGCTGTGCCCCGGCGACTCCTGCTGCTGCGGTTCTTCCGACGGTGGCGACGACCGGGGACACTAGGGAGGTCCACCTGGTGTTCTTCAACGTCGGGAACCGAAAAGGGATTTACCAGCTCGACGGTGTTAACCGAAGCGTACCCAATACCGTCATCGGACGAATCATCCATCACCGGGCGGATCCGAGGAGGGACCCCCATCTCCGGGGGCATGAAATCGCCGAGAGTGCGGGATAGTGGCGGAACCGGCGGGGCGCGCTCTTCCTTCTTGCGCTGCCGCCGTTTGCTCCTCTTGGAAGAGGCAGGCTGGGACGACGATGCCGAAGCGGCACCCGCAGATTCTGGGGGCTCAGGCTGATTCAAGCGCGCACGGATGATTCCATGGGCGCGAATGGTCGTCTTGCGGGCCATCCAGTTATTATACTTCTGGGATCCGCGGTCGGAGACCAGCTGCCATTCGTCCTCGTTGCCACTATCGTCATCTGATCCCACGAACACGCCCGCCACTTGTGCTGGAGCTGGGCCCAACCTGATTACATTGTTGTTAATCTGGTCTTGGAGCCAATACTTAAACACATAGCACCTCTGGATGGTGTGCCCCAGGGCCCGATGGTAGGGGCAGTAGCGGGGGTTATTCGTAAGATGTGCCTCCTCTGGCTTCCAACACTCAGGCAGTCGCACAATCCTCTGCTCCAGGGCGCTCCGGAAATAACCGGGGACCTGATCCTCGTGGAATGAGTAAGTCAGGTGTCGCGGGCCCCTGGGAGCATGTTCTTGACGAGGGGATGGAGGGGCCGGCCGAGGAGTTGGACCCTGATTATCTCGCCTGGGTTGCGGCGGTACATTACGCGGAGGGGCCGGCCGGTTCTGGGGCTGCCGCTGCTGGGCCGGGAACTGAGCCCGTGGAGGCGGGTTCCTATGAGGCTGTGGAGCTGGCCTCGCCAGCAGCAGCTCCAAAGGCCTGGGGGCCTCTATCTGGGCAACAGCAGCGGGCTCAGCCCTGCTGACTCTCCTTGCAGGAATCATTGGTGGCAGCGGGTGTGCCTGGCTGGCCTGTTGCAGGGCTTCCTCAAGACGTTGAGCTTTGTCTGAGAAGTCCCTGAACCATCCGGGGTAATTCTGAGTGATCAGGGAAGGGACCAGCTCGGTCTTGACGTTCCCGACGCACATTGTCAGCAACTGCTCCTGAGTCAATGGCATGTCAAGGGAATACGTGAGACCCTTCCATCGGGCGACGAAGTCCGCGACTCGCTCATCAGGCCTCTGCTTGCACTTGAAGAGGTCTGCGATACTTGTCTTCCGGGTCGTGGAACTGAAATGGTAGAGGAACTGTCTACGGAGGTCCTCCCAGCTGGTTACCGACCCGATGGGGAGCTGGCTGTACCAGACAAATGCTGGCCCTTCCAGTGTCTGAACAAAGCAGCGAAGCTTAGCGGCCTCCTGCTGCGCCGGAGTCCCCAACATAGGCCCGCACCTCGAGTTGAAGTGGGCTAAATGCTGTGGCGGATCTCCAGTTCCGTTGAAGGGGGCGAAAGTGGGATTCCCGAATCCCGGAGGCGCCGGCATGTCATCCACCCATGCTGGGTAGGGCTTGCCGTCCGGTGGGATCGCCACCTGCCGAGTCTCCAAGGCCTCCAAGCGGGCAATGAGTGCCGCCATCGGATCGTCCGGACATGGGTTCCAGTCCTGGCGAGGATCTCTAACCACGAGCGCATTGCATGGCCCTTCAATCGGGTCGTCGACCGGGTCGTCGAACTCGGCGGCTCGTGGGATGGCGGGCGGAGCGGCCCTTGGGGCAGCGGGAGGAATCCGAGCGGGATCTCTCAAGTGGTCACGCCGCTCGGGAGGGTGTGGCGAAACATACCGCACCCTCTTGCCGTAGGCAATGGCCTCTCTCCTGTCGGCGAACACGGCGTAATCATGGTTTCCCGGGAGAGTCTCATCGAGGAGCGGTTGTTCCGGTCCCTACTGTCCTGGCCTGGGATCACCGTAGTCAGGCCGCCGTTCTGCAGCGCGCTCGGCGAGGAGCTGGTCAACCAGCTTCTCGTGTTCGGCGAGCTGCTGACGTAGCGTAGCCTTCTCGGGATCCTCCTCTGCCCTCTGCATGGAGGCAGATGGGTCGGCGGCCCTTATAGCCTCGCTGTGCTCTTTTCCTTTGCTGACGTTTCGGCTCAACGTCAGTGCTTCAGTGGGTGCGGGGAGCCCCAGGAGGTTTCTCTGATGACGAGTAACTCTCACTGATGGATCTGACGACGGCTTGTCTTCGGGGGGGAAGCCCCCGTCGAGAAGTTCCAAGTCGTTCCCCTCTCCCGACAGGTCAGCCATATTGACCGTTCCTGTCCCTGGGGATATACCCTCAGGGCCACCTAGCGTATCGGGATGTCGGCGGATCACACTAAAGCGTAGGGCAGCGTACTGCCCCCATCCACGGATATACACGTGGGGAGTGGCTTCCTCGATAACTTTGCGGAGTACTTGAAAACACTCGACGCATCGTTGTTGGAGGGCCTCGTGGTGCCCAAATGACCCGGGGTGCCGAGCCGCGGGGAGCATGGCCAAGTCAATTTGACGGCACTGCTCACCAATATCCTCCAGGTGCGCTTGACTCCCGGGGTATGGCATTTGTAGGCGGTGAAGACAGGAGCGAGTCTCCCGGAGAGTTCGGCGGAAGCATTCGAACTCATCCGGGGTGAGCGATTCGGGTGCATCAAAGCCCGGTCCTGCGACTGGCCAAAACTTCTCAGGGAAGTGGCCCTCTGCAAGGATGGTCCAGAAGCTCCACGACTCAAACTCGGGACCCAGATCTCCTTGGTCCTCTTCAATGGCTGGGAACGGACGGGAAACTGGTAGTGGTGCCGAGGCGGGCCGCCGGGCCGACGGGCTGGCCGGCGGTGAATACGGCGAGCAGGCCGATTGGCCTCCATATCCCGGGCCGCCCTCTGAGGGTGGCGGTGCCCTGACTACCACATCACGATAGGACAGGCCGGCGAGCGAACATCTTGCCGTAGCGTCGGTGCTCGCCGGGGGTGCACTAGATCGTGGTTCGACCGTTGGTCCCCAGAAAAAGTCGCCGGCTTCTCCGACCGAGACGGAAGGCACTTCCGGGGGGGCCGGTACCAACCGCAAGCTTGATCCTTGGGGGTCTACCAGGCCCTCGTTACGCCGGATATACCTTCGGAGAGAAGCGGGGATCACATCGATCTCGCTCTCGGGGAGCACGAGGCTGACGTGCCGCATTCCTACCCCTGCCCTTGACTGGCGGGATTGGGGAAGGGGCTCTGTCGCCGAATCGTACTCCGCCTCTGAGTCAGAGAAGCAAACCGGTCGGATCTCTGTCCGGAATTCCGTAACTTTCTTCCCTCGGCGTCGACGCCTTGCCTTCCTGCCCCTGGGTGGTTCTTCGGGGCAGGGCTGATCTCTGTCCTGGCGTCCTCCGACCGCACTGGTGCTGGGGCCAAGAGGACCGGGAACCAAGGTGCGAGGGGCACCGGGAGAGATATCAAAGGGGACGCGGGGAGAGATGATTCCGGGCAGGCCCCCGGGCCGGGATCGGAAGGTGGGATGACCCATGCCTCCTGGATCGGCCACACAGAGTAGATCCTGCCGGTGAATAGCGCTACCGCGAGGTGGTCCGCGGTGCCTACTGCTAGTGCCAGAAACCGGGAGAGTCGACCCAACCTGCCTTTGGGGCGGTCGGGGCCTCGATCCAGGTCGGGCATAGGAGTTCCCCTGCTCAGGATGCGCAGAGGCCTGGCGACTGGAGCCAGCAGTGGCTTGAGCCAATGCGGCCGCTGTTGCTAGAGCCCCAAGGTGGGCATCCTCTTCCGCTCGTGCCCGACGTTGGCGTCGGGACAGGCGAGTCGGAATGAGCGGCGCGGGCAGGTGGAGAGCCCGCTCTTCGACTGGAGAGGCCTGGCGGCGGTGTCGCCGTGGCCTGGTGGGAGTCCTTACCGTAGATCCCTGGAGCGAATCCCGGATAGGGTGATCCCGGGCATCATCCACCTCATCCGCATAGGGAAGGGAACTGTCAGAGCGCTCCGGGGATAAACTCCCGAAGCGATTGGACGTTGAGGTAGGCAGCGGTGCCTCCCTGCGCGGCCCTTGGGGGCGGCGGTGGTGGCGAGGTGCAGCCTCCTCAAGGTCTAGGCGAGCCATTTCCCTAGTGGGGATGACTCCCTCTTCCTCGTATCTCCGCACCAGGGTGTTGATCACCCTTCTCTGGATGACCTCCGAGGGGGAGAGAGGGAGTGGTCGTCCCGCAATTGCGGCTGTTGGGACGACTGTGGAACGGGCAGGACCGCGCGAAGTAGCCGCGTCGGTGTTTCCCCTTCCCCTGCGCCAGTGGGCGGGTGGCGATCGGGCACTGGATCGGGCGACCTGATTTCTGAAAGCAGGGAGAATGACCCCTTAACACTGACAGGAAAAAGGAATCGACAACCAACCATTAGCGCCACGACGCCTTCCGTGGGGGGAACCCAGGCCCTCGACGTTGCGAGATGGAGTGCCCGATGTCCCTTCCCCAGCCCCTGGCGGGTAAGACTGAATGCTTGGCCGGGCAACACGTTGGTCTTCCAACACCTCTGAAAGCCATCGGTCTTCGTATCGAGGAGAAGAGATTCACATCGGGTTCACCATTTTTCTGTTTCGGTGCGGATGTGCGTCGGGTTACGCTGTTCCGCCAGGACGCGTTCGCGCGTGCACCCGTCAACCCGAGGGGATGGGCGCGCGGCTTGTGGTCCCGCAGTCCCGCTTTCCAAGGGCGGGCGGCATTCGTCCCTTATTCAGGGGCCTCTGCTCCTTGATCGAAACCGGGATGATGGGATGTCGGCTCCTCCTTCCTTGGACGTCTCCTCGGAACTCGTCGCCTAATCCGGGTCTCCCTCATAGACTTAAGAATGTTCGCGAATCTCGTTCCCGGCGCCATATCTTCATGGACACCGGTTAATTACGCTGCTTCTGCCCGGATGCTCCAAGGAGTCTGGGCGGGGCAGCAACCTGCAGTGAGAAGGCCGGGTGGCTCTGGGTGCTGGGGGCGTGTCGTGACACTGCGGCTCTGCACGTCTGTCATCCGTCCCTAATAGGGCTTCTCGAAGGCATGATGGCCTGAGGCATCCCGTACTGGGCACGGGGAACTGTGTCACCTGAGGTTTTCCTCAGCTTCCCATGTTTAACACGGGGTATGCCGCGAGTTTAACGTCCAGCGGGGACGGCATCGGACCGATCGGCACGAAAAGTGGATCGGATGACAGAACCCCTTGCGGGGAACCTCCGACGCTGGGGCCAGCACATGGGCGGCTTCCCAAATGATATGTAGTGGAGTGAAATGGAATGACCCCACCGGGATGTGGCGGCCCGGGTAAGGATCAGGATGGATGATGGAGTGAAGAGCTTGGACCCCGTAGAGGCTTCCTACGTACCGCGCGTTAGCACGGATCAAAGTCAACGTAGTTCGGGTATACAGTTTAACGTCATGCTGGACGTCGGCAAGCCGACTCACGAAGAGGTCGAGGCCGCCGGGCGGAGGATTGAACCGAAACACCTCGCACAGAGGGGGATGGGACGGCCGGGTGGATCACAGTTTCACGTCATGCTGGACGATAAAAGGAGAAATGGAAAAGGGGGGGGCTGTGGGGAGGCACCGTGGAGATACACACGGGCAGTCTCCCACAGGGGCGGATTCATAGGTGAATCGACGCAAGCGTGAACCCTGGAGGGGTCCACTGATGGACGAACCGACGTAAATATGACCGGGACGACCAGGTGGCGGGCTTGGACCTCAAGAAGGCTTCCTACGTACCCTGTTTAGAAGACAGGGATCAAAGTCCACGTAGTTCATTCTGTCAGGACTTACGCACTTGGGGCAGCCCGGATGCGGCAAAGCTCAGTTGGAAGGGACTTGGACCGAAAACAGAAGACACCTCTATCCCAGTCACACCCTCTACTGGCTTCGGCAGTGGGGAGGCGCAATGGAGATACACATGTGCAGCCTCCCACGAGAAACTAGGGGTTTGTAATACCCTGCCCCCGTAGGGAAAAGCCACTCCCATTAAATCGTCCCAAAAGCGGGACAATCCCGACATCCCTGCAGAGACGAGCGGGTGGGGGCCACATCCAAACCGGGGGAGACCCTGCGTGCAGGGCATGGGATCGGGTGATGCGGACGGTTTAACGTCTTGCCGGACGAAGTACAGTTTAACGTCGTGTGTTGAGGACGAAGCGGACGGTTTAACATCTTGCCGGACGAAGCACAGTTTAACGTCGTGTGTTGAGGACGAAACACTTGGCAGTTTAACGTCTTGCAGCACGGACGAATGTGCAGTTTAACGACATGCTGGACAAAACACTTGGCAGTTTAACGTCTTGCAGCGCGGACGATATGCTAGGCAGTTTAACGTCTTACAGCTTGGACGAATGCAGTTTAACGTCGTGCAGGACGTGGTGCAGTTTAGCGTCATGCAGGACGATAAAGCCGCCGGTAGGTCCGTGTCACTTCGCGCAAGCCTGGAGGGTCGCACGGAAAGACAACGCACGGTGCGGGCACCCAGGATGAGGATCATCGGGCGCCACGCAGGCGGGTACCCTCAGGGGGTCAAGGGAGGCGACCCTGGAGGATTGTGCGCAAAAGATGAGCTTTGCGCGCAAAACCGCGGGTCGGCGCGCAAAATGGCGGGCTGGCGCGCAATTGGGCCAGCGCTTCGCGCGCGGATGATGGGGATTGCGCGCACCGGGCTTCGGATAGCGCGCGGGGGCAACGGCTCATTCTCTAACGAATGGCCACTTTGAAGATGGGGGGTGCGCGCAATCGGGTTGGATTGCGCGCACCCGGGGGAAATTGCGCGCAAGAGGCTTCTTTTGCGCGCAAAGGCCTTAGGGTTTGAAATTTATTCACAGTAAATGAGCCAAGGGGATTGCGCGCGAAGGCGGACCCCAAGGCTCTATTGCGCGAAAGAAAGGAGGTTACCTGAAGATCGGCATTGCGCGCGGAAGGGGTTGGATTGCGCGAACGAGCGACGCTTCGGATTCTGGCAACCTTCAAAACGTCGGGGGCCGCCTTATATTTATAGGCAACCCCGGGCGCGGAATCCGGTCTCGGGCGCGCAATTCGCTTCGCGGGCGCGGAATCCGGACCCCGCGCGCAACGGAGCCGCGCAGGCCACGGCGCGCAAAATAGCGCGCCGGCCCGGCGCATTGCGCGCATCCCGGGAGGATTGCGCGCCGCGGGTCAACTTTGCGCGCGAGCCTCTGAAATTTCGCGCAAGTCCTCCGGGCCCTCCGGAACGTGCCTCTGACTCCAAATATCACTTCTCTTTCCGCATCCGGAGCTTCGTTTGGGAACAACGGACTTTTCCGGCGTCTACAGATATGTAGGACTTCCTAAATGCCTAGTTTTCAGTTCTAGACACATCTCATAGAAACCTCCTTATCATTTTAGTCCCTTGGCCTACGTTCTCCTAGGAGAGGGGTATACAGAGTTGTGTGGAATCCTTATATCTTCATTCACATTGGGTTGATAACAACCACTCCACATACCTCTCTCTCATGAGCGGTTATCAATCATCCCTTAAAGTCGAAAACCCCTAAGTCGGGTCCCTCGACCCTCTTTGAGGATTCTCCAATGTGCCTAGGAGTACTCTGGTTCATGACATAGAGTGTCAGATTCTATCTAGAGATGATTTCACCCATTTTCAGGCATCGTGTTCCCCATCATTTAGGCATCCATTATCCTTCACATCAAGAATAGACCCCAAATGGAATGTATGATAGGTCTCAGTGCTCTCCAACCATTAAGTGCCAACATACTCATGGTTTTCAGACAACAAATTAATATAATCCCCAGGTTGCGAATGTGGTCTGCGGTTGATGCTCATTTTTTGTTACCATTTCTAGCCACACGACATGGATATGGTCTTTCAAACATGGTGTAATGTTATCCTCCATTTTCATGTCAACCCATTATAACATTGAATTTTGGTTTAATGATTCCCACTATTTTCCACCCCATCATGTCCAAGTGGAATTTTGACACTCCTGGAACTATCCCTCAGTGCACATTTGCATGTTAGGAAGACAAAGCCATGGTAAGGAATCATTCTGAGATCTGTACTGACTTCCCTATAGAGTGCATTAATGGTATTTAAAAAACCACTTCCAACCTTGTATCACAAACTAAGTTGGCTAACATGGGATTAATAATTAATTTTAGGCATGTGCCTACTTGGAAGATTTCCTCATCCCCATGGTCCAATCTCTAAGACCTTAAACTATGTTCTCTTTTAAAAATAAGTAAGAACTTATTCCCATTTACATGGGATACGTAGGAACACCCAATCGTCTCATCATTGGGTCCATCTTGAGTTCCACTAATTAATCTCTTATCATCTTCCTTTTAAGACCTATATCATATAGGACTACATGATGTGGTGTGAGTGGGATTATTCCATCATTCACGTCAGGTTTACAACTTCCGCATCATGTACCTCCCTTTAAGGAAATATCCCCTCTTACCTATTGTCTGATTTTCTCTATCCATTACGAGCCCCCTTTCCCCAAGGTTTCTCTCTTTGAATCACACACAATGTGATGTGGACGTCATCTTCATTCATGTCAGGTATGCTTTATCATGACATGCCCATTCCCTCATGAACCTTATCTTTCGTGTATATGTCTGAGCCATATGACTTTAAACTATGCCACCAAGTCCCACATGACTATAAATTGTTTGGTTTATACTACACGAAGTTAAAATGCATGTTTGGTCCCACAGGATGACCATAAATTGTGACATTATCATCCTGGCCACATGATAGAAAGCATCACTACACCATGACATCCTCAATTGTGGGGACATCATGTTTGGTATTGGTCACACGCCATATCATTTGTCAAAGTATGCACATGGATAGATACTTGTGGTGATGAATGGACTCATTTCCCAAGGTCCTTCATTTCACAAAAAAAATGACACATTCACTCATCCTAATGGAAAAACAAGATCTATCAAATGCAGATTCTTTTGGTGCAAGGGACATACCCGCAAGACCTTATTATCTCTAGAAATGATATCTTACTGTTCCATCCTTAGAACAATTTTTTTCTTGACATCCATTTCCATGGGATATATAGGACCGTAGTGACATTTTTACTTTGGGTCTAGCCATGTTTCTTGGTAACCTCCTAATCTTCCTGGCAACCTAGCACAAGACCTCTATATGGGAGGGTATGTTGTGTGGTATGGGCTTACGTCCTCATTTACATCGGGTTTATAATAACCCTAAAACATACCTATTTTTCATGATATCTCTTCATCCCCTTATTCTATACTCATCTTTTCAAGTCGGATGCTCTTAAGCTAAGCCCCTCGACCTTCTTTAGTTGTTCCACAAAGGGCCCCGGAGCACTCTAGTTCAACACCTAAGGTGTTGAATACTGCATGGAAATGTTATCACCAATCCTCAAGAATCATGCTCCCCTTTATTTGTGTTTCTATAATATTATACTTCAAAAAGTTTCCCAAAATGGTAGGGATACATAGCCTATGGGTCTCCCATCATCTCGGGAGAACGTCCTTGAGGATCTTGAATGGAAAAATGATACATGTCCCACGTTGAGAATATGGTCAGCAGTTGAAACTAATTTGTTGTTCCCATTTTAGGCGACATGATATGGATTATATGTCTCAATCATGGTCAATAGTTATCCTCCATCGTCACACCAATCCCATCAAGCATTAAATATTGGTTTGATGATTGGCATTATTTTCCACTCCATCATGATCATGTGGAATTTCAACACTCTTGGTACTATCCCTCAGGGTGCATTATCACGTTAGGAGGAAATATTCACGGTAAGGTTACATTAGGGTCTCTGCACTGATTTCCTATTCACGGGTATTCCACATGTGGAAAATGCCTTATCATCCTTTGTTTCCCACATTGAGATATGATCACATGGGCATAGGGATTTTGTTGAGGTTTGCGCCCATTTGAATGATTCTCACTTATCCGTGGTCTGAGCCCTTAGACATTAAACAAATATCTATCTCTATGTCCTCATCACAAGATGTTAAAATGCATGAAATCCTCCAGAACAATGTATGTCTTGATTCCTATCCTCAGGGGATACATAAGAACGCACAAACATTCTGTCTGTGGGTCCAGCCCCAAGAATCCTAAATCGTGCCCCATTTTTTGGCACCTTGGCCTGAATTATTTATGGATCATGTGGGGTGGAAGGTGCCTATTGGGTTTCCAGTCATGTTATGTTTTGAAAAATCCACACCATGTTAATCCCTTGTCTCTTCCAACCCATGTCCAAGTTCTACAACCATAAATTATGATCTCCCTATAGGAATCGCAAATCAGGTATGGTTGTTTCATTGCCCTGCGCATAACCCATAAATCATGGTCCCCTTTTAATGGTCTACTCAATGTCATTAATCTAGGAGCCTGTGACCCTAGGACCCTTGTCCTATGAAATGGATTACACTCCCTCTATCAGACACGTCTCATAGGCGTACTGAAATGTGTCTTGGAAAAGAGTCCACAGTGTGTAATTTTTACATAAATCCCCCTCATTTCATGTACACGGTTCATGATCCCTCTATTTGGATTTCATCTTCTTACATGTCTAAAAGGGGACCCCATTATGGCTTCGTCTCATGCCACATTGTCTTACCTACCATCTTTTGCTAAAACCCATGAAGACCTTGGACGACCTTTGCGACAGGTCCAGTGTTTTGAACATGGTTAGCGGTCGACCCTTATTTGTCGTTCCCCATTACAGGCTAACATGAAACAGATACATTGTTTTGAACACTATCTTCCATTTTCCTTTATTGTCACATGATCATTGTGATCCATATCTCGAGCATCATTATGCAAATGTTTCCACTCCCATATGTTTATGTAGAATTCCAACACACTCAGTTCTCCCCCCATCACACATTTATGTGCATTAAGTAGGTAGGTCATCATTATTGGGACTTTTATCACATAGCTTCCCATAGCCCCTCCATGTGCCTCCATATTCTAGGAAAGTCCCATCACTACTCCTTGTCTCAGACATCGAGCACGACTCACGTGGGAATAGTAGTTCTGGTAGGATGTGTACTGGAGCAATCATGCCACACATGCCTTTCTTGTCCCTCATGACGTTACACTCCACCCTAAAAACTACCTATGGCATGATTACCATCTTCATGGGGTACATAAGAATATCCAATCACATTGGGTTGGGCCCAACCTAACATTCACATTTGGTCCATTGAGCTGAATAACTTCTTCCAGGGATACGAAGTGTGGTGTGGACTCCTTATGTCCTCATTCGTGCTGGGATTATAGATACTGCACCACATACTCCCCTCATGGGATCTTCCCATTATTCTTCATAGTATCACATGTTGTTAAACTAAAGGATCCCACATATACTCAATTCATTACATTAAACTTTGGTTCTTCCCTAAACAAGTTTAGGATTCCCTACATTAATCATGGGAAGCATCAGTTTCCTCTCTTGAGAGGATTTCGCATATCACTTTTGACCTCCATCCATGTTGTGTTTACGAAATACATATGGATTGATTCTAATCCTTAGGGGATACATGGAGACACCTAGGAATATTGCCTTAGTCCTATCCCTAGGCTCATTAACCCTTCTAGCCCCTCAGCCCCGATCTTGGTCCAGGATTTATGATCTTTAAACTATGTGCACCTTCCTCACAATATGGCGTAAAACAATGTGTCATTCCAAGAACTTACTAGAGAGGTATTGTTCAGAAGTTGTTATGGTCCCTGATTAGACCGAATTTCCCACCTAATATTCCTTCAACATGGTGGCATAATTTCAAGAGTGTTAGACTCCATTCGAATAACCCATCATGCAACACTCAACACTTTGCATGACCTTTATTCTGACCCTCATCCTTTTTAACATATATGGAAACCCCATAATAGTATGGATGCTTGGACTATGGCTCACCTAATATCCAAGGCCACCATTTTGGAAGACTAATGGATGTCATTTCAAGTCAATCACTATGTTTGGAACATGGTTAGTGGTGGGACCTCATTTTTTATCCCCATTTTAGGGTAACACAATGAGGATACTATGGTTCAAACATGGTCAATTTTTATTATTATTGTCACTACATACCTATAGTGTTTCGAATTTTCGATATCTTGATTCACACCTTCCACTCCCCTATGTTTGGAATAATTCAATCTCCCATGGTGTTACCCTACTCGTGCACTAGCGTGCACTGGGAAAGCGATGATTTGACTGTTCTGAGAGATTCATTCTCCAGTCAGGCCTCTCCCATTCTTCTCTGAAATCTGGATTGGTTGTTCAATACTCGGATTCCCTTATCTTGGTTTTCTATCTTATATTCAAGTGGAATGTTAAGGTGGCCATCCCTTGTTTTTCACATCGGGCTCGACCAACGGGAGCATAGGGACTAATCGCTAGATGATCCATGAATAAAATGAAAATGCAATAAACCAAACAACTAAGAAAACTCATTCATGCATATAGAATAAATATTCAAGGCATGAAATTGTGTTCAAATGTTGTAGGCATTACAGTACCCAAGGATAGACCCCTCCAATGGATAGTTTAACCCTATCAAAAGAATGTTGCAGCTCCATCAACCTCTGGCTCATAGCATACATGATCTGTCACCACCTGTAAAGTTCCTACTCATCCTCGGTAGTAATGGGGTGTAGATCATCGGCCGCAACCTAGGCCCACTCTTCACCACTCTGGAAAATATGCATCTCCATGGAGGCTTGATTCATACGCTCTACATCCCCTACCACTGGGCCATCATCCACGATTCAATCTCTGACTATGCATTGAGGAGAGAAAAGTGTTCATCTTCCCGGACCTGCAGTAGCTGAATCTCATTTTATGCCTCTTGGAGCCTACTAATTTTCACTAATTTTCTCCACTAACTCCCCATACCAAGGCTACGATAATAATCATGAATCTTCTACACCTTGATATCTTAGGCAATCATGTGAGGATACTGGGAATCTACTCCCCCAGCGCACAGTTCGCGTAGTCATGAAAAAAGTATCTCTATATGGTCTATCTATTATACTTGAGGGGTTTAATCGATAATTCTATTGATATGATTCCATGACCAGTGAAGGACTATATTGTTTTCCTCTTCATCAGAGTTTGTTTTTTCCTAGTCTGTGGGGTTTCCAGGCCCGTATGCATGTAACTCCCCCATGAACACATAAGCATGGTCTACATCTTATGTCTGATTACGTATGGAATGACATGGGCTATCTGAATGATCTTCATAAATGGATACCACTTCAATAATCTTAGGAAAAACCTTTCCAATGGTCCCACCAAGGATCTGGGACATCACAACTTGATCGGTCTGGATATCTACGTCCATGTCCACCAGCAATCCCATGGGAAAACCGCGACCATGAATACCAACCAACATCACCAAGAAAGCCCACATCATTTTAATAGTAGGACATTTTAAAAATGCACAGATGTTAGTTATCCCGGTCAATGGGAAATAGTCACGAGTTTTGTAAAGGATCCTCATAGAGATCGAATTCATTGAGTTTTCTAGTGTTCTTGTAAGCGAGACCCCAAGCCGTGGGCCTCTATATATTTTTGGAAGGTCTGAAAACTATAGAAGATCCACCACAGATAGTCAGGCCCTAATAGACATGATAATCTCCATATCTGCAGGTGTGGACCTAAAAGCCCCGCAATAGCATCCACAGAGGGACAAGAATAGGTTCTGTGAATGAGGCTCTCCTGTACAATTTAAGTAGTGTTGAGGGGTCCAATGTAGTCTGGAAGAGGATTTCAAGGAATCAGGAACAATAATTTACCTCAATGGCCTCTGCAATATCTTCCTAATATGAGACTTGATCATTGACTTCACCCTCTTCCTGAGGTGTCCCTCTACCTGCCTCCTCCCCCCAGGAGGATTCGTCTGATTATTCCGGCAGAGGGAACCATTCCCTCAAATCAGAAGACAAAAACTGATGGGGAGTCATTTGATCTAACAAAACCTTCCCCTGATCTATCTATGGACATGGATCACCCGAGAGTGCACAAAGTCCTCCAACATAGCCAGGTATAGCTCTGCCTCTTCCTAGGAAACTGAAAAGCTGGCAGTGATAGGGCATATCCCTAGTAAATACATATTGAGACGGTTCATGTGTTTCTACATATCAGGTGGGATGAGAAATTTCATGTTTACTTTCTAGATGCCCCAGACCTCTAGGAAGATGGAATTCTCCTGTAGGTCTATGCGGCACAACTGCATCCCAGAGTCTGAGTCGATAATCTATGGAATCCTCTCAATGGCCACCACTATGGATAACTCTATTCTTCTGGGACGACCGGGTCTGCTGCCTTTTCTTGATCGGCTACCAATTCCTCCCCCTCAACCGATGGGGGCCGTGATACCATGGCATCCCAGCCACCATGGGATTACCTTACCTCGATCATACCCCAACCTCATGGTTGGGGAGGCACACAATCACCTACCTGAATGGCTAGCTGATTCGTCATCTCCCTAAGGTATGCCACCTCCCAGATTTCGGTGTAGTTCTTCCCCAACCCGAAGGAGGAGATGGGAAAAGGATTCACATTCCCAATCATCCTATCTTATCGTGTGAACATGATGCACATATGATTCATCACACATGGATGTTACTCATGGAACACCCCTTAATATACTAGTGGGGTCAGTCATTGCATACACCGAAATTTCCTAGAGATTCAATGTAGGGTGAATGGATCCTGGAAAGGCTCACAGTCCACTCTTACCACCAGGACTCCACCTTGAAAGGCCCAAATATAGGATTAGTTCCCTTCCGTTCCTTTTCCATCATCAGTTAAATAACCTATTGGAAGTGGGAACAAATGAAAGTCGAACTCCTCTAACTGCCAAACTCGGTTTAGTATCGATGGCACGATCATCATGGCCAGAATGCTCCGGGAGGAACTCCGAATTGATGGGATAAAGTTTATCCCAGAGGAAGATGTGGTTGGGATATTCATAGAACCCCCTAATGTGCACCTATATCCACCCATATAGAAGGTGGTAAAACCATCATATCCTATGTTGCCTTTTCCCCTCACTGATATGCCACATCATCCTGTACAGTGTTGCAAGCATTGGGATTTTGAGGTTGAACCACCATCCTGTCGCCAATAGGGGTTCCATGATAAATGTGGCTGGTCGCACGCCCAAGTTCGTATCCCCCACTAACAAGATCCAACCATAGATGAGAGTTGTGTTGATTTCCACCGGCCTACTACCATTTTCTGCTTGGTGTTGACACAGAATCCCCAGGTTTTCCACTAGCTATCCTCCAAGAGCAGCCAGTATGAGTGCTCCTTGCATTTTTGACCTTCCTTCGGGCATGTTCAAGGCCTTAATGGAAACTATCTATCTATCGGGATGTTCAGAAACTACTAGAACCACTATCTATAGTGGACGTCTCTCACTGCTTCCTTGTCCTCTACTGGAACAAGCTCCATCATCTCCACCACTAGTGGAAAAATTTTCTCCAGATCCTCCAACACACCCATAATGGGGAGGAATTGATCACACATCTCCAACAATATTGGGACCCCTGGTATCCGGTTCATATCCAATAAACTGTTTCCAAACACCCCGTGGTGTAAGAAGAAGGTATTGGTCCTCGATGACCACCTTATCAACAACTTCGACATCAGCTACTTCAGTTGATGGATATGGAATTGGGAGGCCCATGCCACCTCATTTAGTCCCACTCTCCCTAGATCTACCCTGAACACAACACATGAGGCACCTACTCAGTAGTCCCATGCCAATTCATCTATGCAGTTTCCACCCTGGTGTAGATCCCACTCATCATACCATCCCATCCTCGGGTTGCTCAGCTTTACCTTTAAGATATTCTGGTAAAAATTGGGGGGGGGGGGGGGGGTGTATCTGGCTACAATTCATTCTCATCGACAATGTTCAGATGATTTTATAGACAATTATCAATAATAGGAATGATTTCCTCTTAGGCAAGGCCGTGAGTTACCTCGAACCACTAGCACTGGCATAGTGTGCCCTGGAACCAGAAAGAGGGCTCATCCCTACTTTCATCAGGGATGAAGATGACATCCCTATACCCAAATCCATACAGAGTAAACCTATTACATAGTAGATAATTCATTTATCTTTCTGACAGCAGATTCACTAATGAATCTTGATCAGAGTGTCTCTGTATCAACCCCCCTAGATCCAAGATATTCTCCATCTCATCCCTTAGGGTAGTGTCTACAAAGAACCCAAAGAAGCATCTTGGTGATCCATTCAGTTTTTTTGATTTGAACACATTTCGCGAAGACCTTTCATAGAGCCATTTCACAGAGCTCATTAATAGAGCTCGATCTCAGCAACAAAATCATGAAGGCTTGAACAGACCATCAGATGCAAGCTAGAGAGTGGACCATCATAGAGTCAATGAATCTATATGCACTGTGAAGATGAAGGCCCAATTCACAGTGTGTAATTTCATAGAACACTGAGAATTTTGAATCAAGAGTGAAAATTTCCAAAAATGCAGGGAAGAGAAAGAACAAATGAATCTCCATCTCCCTTATTTATAGGCAACGTACCTTGGTGCTTTGCGGCGTGTCAAAAAATGGCGAGCTTCGTGGCATGATCGATATGACTATTACCTCTCTTCTTTTCGAGCCTCCTTCATGAGCCATATCCATGATTGGACAAGTGATTCTGGTGATTGAAAATTATTCATTAACCATCTATTTCTCCTTATCTCCAAGTATAAGGGGGGAATTTGGTAGCTCCAAAATCCTAGACACACAAGAACAAAAATAATTCATTAGGGGTTTTCTCACGAAGCCTATTCACAGAACCCCCAGAGCCCGGTGCTGGCACAAAGATCCTCTTTAGCGAAGCTATCATAGAGCAAGGAGGTTGGATGCTCTACAAACTGATTTTATATTCGTGAAGCTTCCATAGAGAAGTGAGTCCGCATGCTATGAAAACCCCTTTGAAGTTCGTGTACCCACCACAAAGCAAGGAGGTGGGATGCTCCACGAACCCCATTGGAATTTTCGAACCCACTGTGGAGCAAGATTTGTCTTTGAGCTATGTGGGATCGGCTACATGGAGCTTCTTTCCAATACATAACATGATCCCCTCGAGTCCAAAGGATTTATCCTCTCACCTTTCACCTTCTGAGCTCCCACATCACAGATCAATTTCTGCTCTGCGAACCATGATCATTTCATGGAACTTTTTCATTGCGAAGTGACTTACCCATTGCATGAATTATGCCCCTCTTAAAAGAGGTTTCCCCTTCATTAATCCATCAGGCCTCTGTGAAGGAAGGAGATCTCCAAAGGGACTCGACTCTTCATGGAGAACTTGTTATTTACGAAGTACCCTTCATGCACAAGTGACCCACATGCTAAGGCAAGGTCACTGTGCTTCGAGAGGCACATTGAATTGCAATACTACGCTTCACGCGGAACCCTTTCTCTCCAAGACATTGCTCCGTGAATTCCTTTCCGGTACTTGAAGAACCTCCCATATGCACCCATTCCCTATGGCTAGGTAGGCCACTTCACTATGTGAAGCACACCCACTCGCAAATACCCTCAACATCATGGAACACCAAAGATTTAAAATGAATTTTATTATGAACCCCTTTCCTCTGCAACTCCTTTTCCCATTCATCCCTTCAGGTTTGCATGAATCCATTTCATGGTCCCTTGGGTGGTGCTTCCCTTTGCATTGACACACCTCATGATTCTTCTCGTAGGCATGCTAATGGATATTTATTCTTCACATAGCCACGCAATCGTGGACCCCTCAATGGATCAATCCATAACACCCCCTCCACACAGCATTTCTGATTCCTAACCATCTCCAAGGGGCGAGAGGTATTAGCTATGTAATCCATAAGGGGTGTGGAGTGAACACACATCATCAGAGTTGGATGAAGTTAAATAACCAAGCACCATAATTCTCATTACATGATGTTAAACTGTGGCCTCGCCCAATTTATTATATGTGGGGTGCCCCATCTTATACATTCTCTTCATCCACTAGTCTCCACATGAGTGAGATAATTCCTCACATGGAATGAGATCCTCTTTATTGGAGTGGATTTTGACTACATGGACAGGGAAAACACCTTGGTTTATGCCCCTAGCTATTTTTGCAGAAGGCAGAACCCCTTCTCCTCCTCTCTACCTTGGGGCCAAATCCCTATCCCTTTGGGAATAGTCTCTAGTGGGCCTCTATGTTGGAGTATGTCCCTATCTCCAATAGCCTGGGATGATAACCACACAGAAGCCCCTATTTCCACTTTGAGCCTCTTACTACCTGTAAGACCCACTCCACTTCCCTGGGATGCACCCATAACAACATGATCATCAGGTAGTTACTGTCTTTTATATATCACACCGAGTAGGAATCACATGGGATTAGAGTAACCATTGACCATGAAATTCTCCCCAGGAAGCCTAGAGTGTAAGCCCCAAACATCATTTCAGACTATGTGGAAATTAATCATTTCCAAGGAATGTAACATAGGAAGTACCCCTAAGGTTCATTCCCAACAACCATTGGTCCCATACACATCAAATCAGTTCGCCAACACCCCTCCTAAACTACGTGATCATTGATTCTTTCCAAGGATAGGTACAATGGTATCCTCCCCGAGGTTCAATCCCACCATCCATTGGTTCTGACTACCTTAACGTGGGCTCCCAAACCAACCTGAAATAAGTGGTCCTTGATCCTTTCCACGTCATGGTATGTAGGAAGCCTTCCTGTGGTTCATGCCCATTATACATTTGATCAACCATTTCACGTCGGTCCACCACACCCAAACTACGTTTTCATTGATCCTCTCTAAGGAAAGGTACGAAGGAGGCCTCCCTGAGTTTCAATAACAAATTACATTGGTCCCAACCATATATTCCCCTCATCTATGTGGACATTGATCCTTTCCACGGAAAGGTACAAAGGAAGCATCCCTGTGGTTTGTGACCACCATCCATTGGTCCTGATTATCTTTACGTTGGCTCACAAAAACCCATTATGAACTACGTGGTATTTGATCATGTCCAATGAAAGGTACGTATGACGCCTCGATAAGGTTCAATCCCACCATTCATTGGTTCCAACTATTTCACATCAGTCCACTCCTACCGGAACTATGTGGTCGTTGATCCTTTCCAAGGCAAGGCACATTGGAGGCCTCCCGGATGTTCAACCCCATCTAGTGGTAAGCTGTTGTGACCTCATCTAGAGGTAAGCCATTATGACCCTATCCAACAATAAACCATTGTGACCCCTTCTAGTGGTAATCCATTGCTACCACATCCAGCGGTGATCCTTTGTGTAGCCAATTCAGTGGTAATCTGTTGTCAGCCAAAACCCAGCAGTAAACAGGTGTCATCCCTTCCATTGGAGTGCATATTTATGGTCTTTCCTAGTGGAGTAAGACCAGCGTCGGGCTGCTAACCACATGTAATCCCCAGTACATCATCAGGTCACTATCCCCTATGCACACCCTGATTCTATACCCTCATCCTAAACTATATGAACGTTGATTCCCTGCCATGGGGATATGTAAGAGGTCTCTTTGAGGCTCAATCCCAACATCACTATCATCCCCGATTCGACTCCATAACATTCTCCTTCAACTCCACTTATCTATCCATTATCCATAATGATTCTTACGGAGCCATCCATATCCTAGTAGGATCATTCCCCCTCAGTCCCCATTCCCTTTAACAATAATAATGTAGCTAAACACACGTTATCCCCAACATCTGTGTTTCCTCTAGGGGTTGAACCTATATGATCCACTCGAGTCAGTGTTCTAATTTGTCTGATCCATCTCCACTGGATGATAAACCCGTGGAATACCCTATGTTAAATAGAGGATGATGAAGAAATCCTCAGATACAAGCCTATGGCATATAACACCACACATTCGATGTGGGATTAGTCTGGCTTCAGCACCCTCGAGAAGCCCTATAATAAGGAGAAGAAATCCAGACGTGCTAGTGTTCTAGCGTCTAAACATTCCAGTGATGTCCAACTTAACTACTCCCCCAACATAAGGATGCTACCCTAACTGAAAACCATCGAATGTTCCTTCAAATTTAGTCTAATTAAGTAGAGTCCATGAATAAATGGAACTAGGAAGAGTTTCATGAACAATGTCTTAGACTATAAGGGAGACTCGGAAAAGGTGATGAGTTCCAAGGAGGAATCCATAGAATGAGGAACCAAAACAAAATCATCCCATTTAGATCAATGAGAAAACATCCCTGAATAAGGGACAAATGTTTCCCACCTTTGGAAAGTAGGAATGCAGTGTAATAGTTGTGTGTCCTTAATAGACGGATGCGCTCCCCCCCGGAAAAAGAGTCGGAGACCCCATTACATTCCATGGTTTATTTAATGTGCATTTTGATATACATTTTTTGGTGGAATTAATGATTATGTAAATTTTATGATGTGACCAGTGTACCCGAAATTATATAGTTCATGATAATGTTATGATGTGATAGGTGTACCCAAAATTATAAAGTGCTCTAATGAATTGGGTAAAGGGATGTAACTCATTATAAAAAACTGAAATATGAATGAACATTAAGCTATCATTATTCACAACTGTATGTGGTATTTGACCACTGAGACCTGTTGTTTTATTTTTATGCATTTCCACATTCAATGAATTTATCTAAATATTTTATTAATGATTAAGATTTTGATATTTTTCTTATGATATGATGATGATTATTATTATATCCCATGTTATATGGATTCATTTTATTATATATCCTCTTATTGGAATTTTAGACCAACCATTTATTTGATGTATATCCTAATGTGATTTATCTTACAAAGGGGAGAACATGGGAAATAGAGAATCCAGAGAATAATGAATTAATGATTTTCTTATTATGTAAATGTTATGTTTGGTCCAAATTTTTCTAGGAAAATAAAACATTAGACTATAGTTTAATAACACTATTATATTTTATATATTTTAAATTATGCAGTAGAAATGTATGAAATGAAGGGTCGTTATAGGGAATATTTACATTCAACTTAGACAACCGTTTAAGCCTATTTTTTGGAACTCAATGGTTGTGTTAAAAGTCCCCATTCTTACACACTGTAGTTTCTCCTAATTTTCCATGACTTCTACTTCTACAACATCTTTCTTGATTTTATATATCCATGTATGAATATGGGCTCAGTGCACTATATGGTTATCTCATGATATAATTATTCTAAAGATATTGACTACTCATCATGATTGGACTCCCATATAATAATGGATTTCTTAGTTTTTTTTAAAATACATAATTATTGTGTTTTTTGGTGGATCACTCTCTTCAGGATGGAAATTTTTAGTAGTTAGTTAGAGACAGATTTTTCTGAGTATACTCTATTTTATCAATAGTGACAGTTTCCTAAAGTTGGCATGTGATAATGAAAATGCATGATGTCACTGTTGGTGGGATTTTTTAAATAGGGAGTTTTGTAAAATGAAAGGGTCCATGTTTTGTCCATTCCATGATATAAAAACGAGATTGGGAATCAATGACAAATTGATGAATTTTTTTAACATGATTATACATGCACGTTGAAGAATTTTTTTCGTTTTCCCAGTTTTTAGTGTTGTTCAACTAAGGGAGCCTCCAAGTAAATTTAACATCATCTCCCCCATATTACCTAGGAATTTCTTGGATATTCTTAATTAGGTAATGATTTAATTTTTATGTAAATAATATAATTCCATTCATTGAGGAGGATGTTGTGAAGAAATTATTCTGATAATACCTCTAGAATTTTGTATTGGGGAATGTCTAAAGGTAAGAATATAATTGATATGTTGTATTTCACCCAAAATATCTTCATGTTCTATATGTATTCTTTGTCTTTCACCAGAGGATCCTCAAACTGGTCTAGACCATGTTGATAAATCCCTAATTATTTATTGTGTATATTATGAATCATTGAGAATTCTCTTTCATTTTACATTTTAGGTTATCCATGTTTGGTTGAGAGAATGGACATTACATTGGGATGTCTTCTCATTAACTAAGGATTTGAATATTAATTGATAAATAATCTGGAATTGCAGTAATCATATAACTATGTTCCATGATATAGGATAGATTTGTAATAATTAATTTTCAAATGGGAGGCCCTCTAGGGAAAAAAAATTTAATGTGAGGACCTCCTTTTTTTTGACCTTCAATACACATAGAGGAATGATGTGGCCTGCATCTGGAGATGGGATCTGAAGACCGATCAAATTATGGACATAAAGATTTCCTTAATTGTACGATGACATATGATTAACATTTAAAATACTACTACTATATTATTAATTTTTTTTATAAAAGAGTAGGATCCAGAGCATACCTAGATAAAAATACAAGGTCTTCAATAACTCTAGTATTATGTCGAGAGGGATCATAATCCGGCTATTAATTTTCATATTTTCTTTTTATGTGTCTACTTTCTAATGTCTTATTGCAGGAAACTGGGGACACATGTCGGGGAAAAAGGTTTTATTATATGGAATTCAGTTTTATTAGATCTTTTTCTACTATTAGAATTATCTGATAGGCCTTTATAATTATTCATAGTTTTATGTGTTCTCATGAATAGCCACTGGAGTGGAAAAACTACTTCTTATTGGAATGGGGTTATGATCATGATTCTTATTTCCTTATTTTTTGCAAGAATATGGTTAAACACCATCATTGATGGAAGAATAAGTATGAATCTCTATCGAAGGGGCCCCTATTTGAGATGGTTAGTCACTAAAATTATATGAATGGTGTTTGATTTAATCCATTTTACCACTAATTGTGTAGTTAAATTATTATTGTAGGTTTTTAGTTTGTGGGCATAAATTTGGGTCTTACTTTTCATAATAGTGAGGATGTGATGGGTAATATTGTTGGATACAACAAGGATATATTACCATTATTTGGATAGATCAGGGGTGTGTTATTACGATTCTCCTAAATATTCAATTGTTATATACAAAAAATACTCAGGTTCATGGGATGAGTTGTGGGTCTTTCTCTTATTCATACCTATAATTTCATGACTATTTTCTACAAATTCTTCTCAAATTGTCTATAAGACCTGCTATATGACTATAGGTGTCTGATGATTCTTATTGGTTTCCACTGTATTTGATTAGTGGGATTTATTTGATTTTGTAAAACCGTGTCGGTAGGCTTGTATTGTGGGGGAAATTGTTAGTTCCTACTAATGATTTGATACCGAAATTGATGTAGGGTTTTTTTGTTGGAAAACATATGTGGAACCAACTCCCTTTTTTATTTTTTTGATCCATGATTGTCGATGTTTTAGGCCTGAGTATCAGTGAACATGGCTAGCCAATCGAGGACAGCACCCCCATCATGATTGGGGTTAGATGCCATATGGAATTGGCGATGGTGCATTCTTAAAGGAGAACTTTGGTGGTACCCATGTGTTATCTATATGAGGTCTTCAATGGAATCATGATCTTACTCACCAATATAAAGGAGGATAATATTGTAGAATTCTAGGATGGGAACCAAAAAAAATTGATACTGAAAAAAGGGCCTTTTTCTTTTGTGAGACTAGATATTATTTAGTGGATAGTTGATGGCGATTAATGGACAAGAGGTACGATCGAGTGGACTCCAGGGTTATGATGGTACCATTTTTTGTTACACATATTCTAATGTGTTTAAGACCAAACATTGAACTACTTTTCGGTTGAGGACCCATCATCTGCATAGGATAAGTCACATGTCATATTGAATAGGTATAATTCCAATTGTATTAAAATGAGAACTGGTAGAATGTTTCTAAATACATATGAAAATCATAAACATGGAAACCCCATGAATTAAAGAACTCATTAAACTAAAACATGTGTAATTGTTTGTTTTGGATCTATGTTTATCCCTATGTCATTCTTAGTGTGAATTCTTCATAACTTGTGTGAAACACAACGATCTTGGTTAAGGATTAATGATTTGTTCACCCTTTTTTTATTAAATGTAAATCATGACTCCTGGTGGTTGATATTTGGGGGTTTTAATGTCTAACGATCATCATATCATGTTCACTATTTTTGAATTGATTCCAACAGGTATTGTTTGTGGAGATGTAAACACACAACTATTCCCATATTTTACATGTTTCATGAAATTTATTTCCTATATGTTGAAGTTATTGAGAAATATTCCAAAAATTATTAGGGACTACCATTGGTCGAGAAAATTGGAGTTCAAGATCCTCATGCCCTTTTGGGGGAATTAATGTCGTATTTAGGACACTTTTAATGATTTATGTCATACACACAAATCCTTTATTTTCTCCCAAGTTTGGAATATGTATCCCTTTAATTAAAAATAAATTATTTTCATCTATTTTATTTATAATCAAAATGACATATCCAAGGCTCTTGATTAATGGACACACACACACACTCACACACTCACCCACACAGACACACACACACACACACACACATATATATATATGACATTCTCTCTTAATGGAACACTTTTTGTGAATGGATTATAGATCATTGGTTGTTTGTTATTACGCAGTAGGTATTAAACCACATACTATGGTGCTCTAGAATTTATAATCAACTAGGGATAAAGGAGTTGTCGGGATATTGGGATCATGGTTTTATTAAGGGATTCAAACATATCCTTATAAACATAACCATAACCCATATAGTATTGTACTACCCAATGGAACAAATCATACCTTTTAATGTGATGTGATGTGGGCCAAACTATCAAATTTAACATAGTTTAAGAGGGACATCTAGGTTAATGGTTCATTGTAAAAGTTTGGTGTGAGAGTTATGTTAAATTTGTCAAAGGGATACATAAGTAATTTATCCTCTTAGGATATATTTTTGTTTACTATTATTTTTTATTGGAATAAATTTGGGTTAATATTGTGGGTGTTGGTTCTGAACCTTTAAAAGGATTATTATTTATCTCAACATAATTGGAATTAAATACCTCTTTCATAATATAATTGATGACATAGAGTAATAGAGTTCTTATAAAAGTTTTTATCATAAGGGATGTGGCCCATTAAGATGATTTTGACATGGTCTCCATTCATATAACAAACTTAAGGCCCTTTGGAGTGGGTACAGTTGGGTATTATAATGATTAGGAAGCCCTTTTTAGTGGGAATGGATGGATATTATACTTAATAAGAGGAATATTCAGGTAGGTATGGTTGGGGATTATACCAAATAGGATGCCCTTTTGAGTGTGTATGGTTGTGTTTAATCATAAAAGGGGGTATAATTTCCCTGGTATTATTGGGTATTATACAAAATTAGTGTCCCCATTGATTTCTTTTAGGAGATATTCAACTTTAAGGAAGATAAATAACATTGTGGACCCATTAATATATATGCCATTTAAAGGAATGGGAGAGGGAGATCTAGAAAATGATTATATACTGAAAATTTTATTTCATTTCAAGGATTTCATGACCATTACTAATATCTACAACTATGTGATTCAATCTTAGTGTGAGAAACAATGATAATTTGATGTTTTATAAAAGCACTCAATCTTCTTCATACACTTTTGGACAAGGATGAAGATATGTGGGAGAGAGTTTTGGGTGCGATGTTCCCATATACTATCTAATTTTTTAACCATGGTTGATTGAATATGGGATTGATGTATCCTCTATCAGAAATAATATGGGGAATCCCCACAAGGTAGGCCATATTACCAATTCCTAAGAACATAGAAGTATAAGGAATTATCCCTAATCAAATTGAAACAAATATCCACCCCACCATTTAAAATTGGAATTCCATGGTATTAGTGGTGTCATTGACATGACATGGACCTATCCCTCTTGTTTAAAAATGGGAGTTATATAGATCATCCACTAGGTTTTAGTTCCTCTTAACCAAAGGGATGAACAACTTCAGACACCTCAAGATCCCTACTAGTTAATAAAAAATGTGTGTGGAAACAATTATTGAAGGAATTATATACAGAATGGACGACACAATGTTATTTATTTCTTCATGTTCATTATTGTATGGAAGCATAGGTTTATATTTGTTTTGTATCCCTGAGGTAATAGTCCAATGAGAAAAGGTTACCTACCATTGGTGGGATGAAAAAGGTCCCAAAGGATGTTTTTAGGTGAATGATGGGATTGCTAATGATTGATCACGTAGGTTATGGTTGGGAGAGATGAAAGGGGATTACACAGGTGGATTATAGGTTAGCTAAACAGGGTCCCATGTAAGTTGAGGTTGGGTGAGATGAAGGGGTTTTCCCAAATGGTATACAAGTGTGAATTGATGATATCCATGGGTGATTTGAAACATGGTTGGAAACACATGGGTGAGGACTTCCTATATTCTATAAGGGTATCCAAATGTCTCTTAGAATGACTTGTTATCATTTCCCAATCATGATAAGGGGATTAATTCATTATGTGATCGACCTAAGTGAGGTGGATCACACAGATGTTCTTTGATCAAGACACTAGTGGAACAATAATCCAATAACCTTCCTTAATTACCAATTTTTTTATGAATATAAATATACATAAATTATTATGATTTATATGGTGAATGAAAAGGGAGATAAAATATATGAGTATTCATATAGTTTTCTATTTGTCATAAATGATGGTCCCTTCGATCCTATTTATAACTAATTTCATGATATTGGGTGAAGGAGGTGCTTCACTGAAGGTTGTCTCATAGGTCTTCATAAAGTTTCTCCCTATAGATGTATCATAAGTTCACCATTCTAGATCATGATTGTTGACATTGAAACCATCATATACCTACACAATTATGATTCCATGTAGGTTCTACCTACACAATAACACTTGTTTGGGTCTTGTTCTGTATTTCATGGGTGAGATTTTGATCCTTGATAATAATCTATTCTACTTTTCTTGAGGAATTCCACTTTGAAAATTTACATTACCACATGAAAAAAGTAGTGTGCAAAAATAAGAAATTATTTGTATCATAAATCATAACAAATGATTTCTCCATCCCCCATATAAAGTAATTCGAATGATTTTTATTTAAATATAAAATAATAATACATGATGTGCACATAAGGCCATTTTATAAAAAATAGCATCGAGGAATCTGAGTGAAATTATAATAAATTAAAATAATTACCAGAGAAAATCAACACATGTATATTCACCCAATAATAGTCACCAATTAATGTTACATAATATAATCAACATTGAACATCTATAATAATTCACAACTCATTGTTCCATGTTTATGGGAAGAAGAGTATTGTGAACCTTGGATTATATATTTAGTTCACATAATTGTGGTTACCTATATAAAATATTTGACATTGATCTGAGATATTTTACAAAGTTTTCTATACAATTTATTTTTTTGGTCCATATATATATATATGATTTCTTAATCAATACTTAGATCCAACTTCCTTAGTTGTGTCTTTAAGGGAAAAACCAAGATAGATTGTACATTTTCACCCATAAATTGAAAAACGTGCATGCCCATGTGTCCACTAACATCCCACTCACATAATCCTGGGTGTTAATTCTTCATTAATATGAATTATATACCCAAGAATTATTATCCATAGAATTATTTCCTTTCATTCATAAATATATCAAATTACAATGGTGTTAATTATTGTCTCATGTAAACAATAACTCCATGAAACCCTGATTTAAGTTATAATACATTTATATGTGGAGAAGATGTCTTTGAACCCATCGTTTCACCCTTCAAATCACACAAAATATCATTATTTTTACTTGATTCATTTATATGAAAATTACCTCAACCACTTTCATATCCATTCCCACATAAAACTATGTGACCATGCCATGGTTAACCATTATGCATATCTATTTTTAGTTTACCATGTTCCTAAAATTAAACATGTGATACAATGTTCTTATGGGTAGTTACCATGAATAGTTGGATATCCAAGAAACCTTTATTATGAAAGGATAACCTTGGTCACTTACTTAAAAACATAGAGACAACAACCATTTGAGATATAGAATAATATCCACTGGATTATATTAATCTCCACCCTAAAATCCCCATATTCCAAATCTACATATATTTTATTTCATCAATTGACATAACTAGACAAGGGTTGAAAACTATGTGATATTTATATTTTCCAAGTGTTTTGAAAAAAAACTAAGATACACAACACTTCATGGAATTTTTATGTATTCTAGAGTGAAGTGACCAATTTAAGGGGAGCCATTAGAAGAGAATATAAACCCCTGTCGTTCTTAGTATTCTCTTAAAATAGTCTCACCAGTCCCTATAGAAATCCAAATTGTATAAAATCAACTACTATTCCAATTAAATATTGTTATAAACCATCAGTGGTGACCAAACATGGCTCCCTGGATTCTCCCTTCAATTGACACATGCCCATCCTATACTTGTTCAACTGGTGTTCGCCGATGAACAATGTTATATACCAATGTTATATTGATCCCTTTCAACATCCAATGTTATTGGATCATATTATATCTTTTTTAATAATTTTTAAAACATAAAAAAGATTATTTTACCCAATACGAGACCATGTCCACCTGACATACATTACTAGGTTATTTTTAGCATTCTTATATATCATGAGGTCATTATGATATATGGAAATATAAAAATCATATAATATCACCTTTTTACCTTCATAATAAATAAATTATAGGAAGTGTAATCAATAACATGTTTATTTGATAAATATGTCACCATAACATTGGAATAATAATAAAATCATTGTTCTAATAAGTTAACCGTCACAATTATTCTAAAATGTTTTGATATACTACAAGTATATATCCACTCTCCTCGAGTCTATTAATGAATTAAAATGTAAAAATGTGATACCATATTAGAACAATCCAATTAATACATTCACCTGATTAATTTTACGATTAAACTATAATGGTTAAATCACGTATAATTCATATAATAAGATATTTCATTAAATATTTCACATAGTAGTTCAATATAAATAAATTTCAGCTGCTCAAAAATGTTTCTAGTAATTTTAAATGTAATGATTGAACATAATGGTTCGAGATTAATGAAATTAAAAATAACTTCATTTCTCTTATATTCATGTTATTAGAAAGAACAAAATTTTCCCCTATCAAATGAATGTAAAAGGCATATTGTATATTATTATATGGACCTGATCTATGTTTGTTTTGATTCTCCTAATGAGTATATAATTGAATTCCATCTCATATGAACAATCCCATATTCATAACAACCAAATCCGCCAAGGATGATGATAAATTCTAGTGTTACCAATTGTAAACCATCACACTATATAATATTAAATAAATTCATGTTGAAATGGTACCTATTATAAATTTTCCTTATGAATTCATGGTATTGGTTAATCACTATATTGAATGGGAAATTGATACTATTTATTGGAATAATTTCATGAACATATTCATAAATATATAATAGATTAAAATGACAAATATGAGATTTGATATGGGAAGATCCATCCTCCCATCCACTTATTTCTGACATACATCATCAATGAAAAATAGATAAATATGACAATAAGGAAAGAATCCTAATATGAATATTCATTAATGTAATATCTCTAACCCAAAAATATTCCATGGTGAAGGAATAATGGTTTCAAAAATATGAATCCCCTAAATCATTTGAAACACATGAACTTATACACACATAATGGGATATATTCAAAAAGACACATTCAATTAAAACATTTAAATCCAATCACATTCTGGTTCAAACCATGAAAATAAATTTAACTAAAAAATACTTAATTAAATTAAAATTAAATAACAGTGAAATTAAGAAAATTAAATTTAAAAACCATATATCAATTTTACAAAAAATTAATAAATCACTTTTGAAACACCATTTAAAAATTCAATGAAAATGAATTCCAATTTAATTAAACACCATTATACTGATTGTCATATGTCTTTAAATACATTTGAATAAAAAAACCATATTCAACATCCAATATTCATTTAAATGAATAAAAGATAATTAAAACCCAAAAAAATTCATAAAATTCAATTACTGGAAGACCAAATTCTTTTATAAATTAATAATATAAAATAAATGAAATAAAATTTTCTATCAATAGATCATAATTGATCAAAAACATATTAGTAATTAAAAAGTCATATATGAGATCAGAAATAATTACCTTGTCACTTAATTAATGAAAATTTATTAATTCCTTGGTACAAATATCATGAAAATCCTTGAATTCCAAAAATCCAAATCTACATAAACATAATCATCAATTCATATCCATTATTTTTAAAATGTGACATCACCATGTTAGGATTAGAGTGATAGAGATAGATCAAGAGGAAATGAGATAGAGAAAGTGGATCCAGGATTGTACAATGATCCATATTTTTATCCAATAATAACTATTTTATCCACTAATAATATCTTTGGAGATGACCAAACTATGATTAAATCAACCAAAAAATCCCCAAATAATGTTTTAGGGGATGAGTGCGAAAATTCAAAATTGTTTCTACTACCAAATGATATATCTAAAACTTGTAAACTTGACTTTATGATCACCATGTGTTGTCCCTATGACCAAGGATGACTATAGGCCAAATATTCAGTGTAATGTTTCTGTGAAAAGGTCGGGACCATATAGTAATATTTGAAAATAATTCCCAGGTTACATAGTGTACGTGACCGTTAAGGGGTTTATTTACCATGAAATATCTTCGACAACCTATATAAAAGTTATATTCATAAAAAAAATTGTCCTTTAGAAAAAAACCTTTCAAATCCAATGGTATAATTAACAATAAATTTTGAGGATTATAGGTATCAATTTTATAAAAATTCACTATTAAAAATGGATGAACACTAATTTAATTATCAAAATCACATTCTAGTTCTTGAAACAATAAATAATTGAAACAAATGTTTTACAATTAATGAATGATTATCTATGTATACAGGAAGGAAATAATATGTTATAAAAACCTTTTTGAGGGAAAATTAATGTTTAGTGGTTACATTATTCCTACAAATTCAATATATATATATATATATATACATATTATAACTTGGTAATTGTATTATTGGATATAATAATTCACATTCGGGTTGAATTTTCTCAATCAGTGCAATTCAAATAATGTTTTCCTTATAAAGTAATATGTTCCAGGAAATTAAATAGAGGTTCATTGAGGATATAATTAAATTTTTATGTTGTTTTTCAACCTATAAAAGTGATATTCTCATAATTTAATATTATAATGAGTTTTATTTTTTAAATTAATATTACTATTAATAATAGAATTTGAGTAATAATTGGTCTATAAATAAAATTGGCCATCAAAATTTGATATATAGTATGAGTGAAAAAGATGGATTATAATTTTAACGTTATAGATTTAATAGATGTTTTGATGATGAATCTGGATTCTATTTTTTATCTTATCCTTAATGAAAATTTTAATATTCCTTAAGATATTCAATACAATTTAAATTACCAAATTCATATCTCATGTTATAAAGTTTTTATAAAACATTTTCATTTTTAGAAATTATTATTAGATGAATGCAGATCATCCACATGTTTGGTATAATTGTACTACTATTATATGTGGAAAACAAATATTCCCTTAATATTTTTTTATTAAAAGTTATTTTTCATAAAATAATTCTTTTA
This sequence comes from Viscum album, assembly GCA_963277665.1. NCBI lineage: Eukaryota > Viridiplantae > Streptophyta > Magnoliopsida > Santalales > Viscaceae > Viscum > Viscum album. The sequence continues at coordinate 1,347,769,779 of OY728122.1, forward strand.
TAAATTTGGTAAATTTTTTAATTTGAATATACTTGTTAGAAAAAGTCAATGGATCCATAATTAATTGATTATGATTATGTGTGATAGTAAAATGGTAAATTAACCGGGGAATGTGTATGTAACAAATTTTGTTAATGATCTGGAATTAAACATATTTAATTTATATCATGAATTTATTTAATTATAAAATTAATGAAATAAAAAATTATCGATAAAAATTTTATACAAGACAACTTGAAAATTTGTATAGAGTTCTCTAATTTATTTAAATATTCGAAGGAATTTTTTTATAAAATTTTATTTATCAAAATAATATGTAGGACTACTTATCATGTGAATATAATATTTCAAAATTTACTAAAGGATTCTTTTAAATATTTATTCATATAATAGTAATAATGTGATCAGATATTTATTTTAGATCATTATATCACTCAATGAATAAGGAGCAATCTAAAATTGAAATTTTTTGGTTTAAATCAGCCTTTCACCCTTAAAGTCCTCATGTGTTTTTTGAGAAACCTTTTTTACATTCATTATTAAAAAATATAGTGTGTAGAGTTGACATAGTTATAATTAATGTTATAAAATTCAAGAGATAAATGTGTGAACATAATTCTTGAAATCATGTTTTAATAATGGATTCATATTGGTTTCCAACATGATTATAGAAAAAATATCATTTTTAAAGAAAAAAAACTATATCTATTTTCCTGATTTAATGATATAATTATGAATATTTGGGTGATTTTTATTGATAAATAGATGATATAATTTATCAATGATATGATAACATATTACATTTCATTACACTTACTTCGATCTTGGTACTATCCTGATAATATATGAACTAAATTTTATAGTGTGATATCACTCACTATACAACACATTATAGTTAATAAAATTGAGTGAAAAATTTTATAAAAATATTTGTTACTTGTTTTTTGGAATGGTTATTTTTCAAAAAAAAAATCCTAAAACTATTAAATTACATGAGAGGATAAATATTTTATATAAAAATGATTATGTAATCATTCTTTTGCGGAATAAAATTGATAATAATTATTAAGTAGTGTTATATAACTAATTATATCCTATCAATTAAATCTTTTAATCCCTGAAATTTAAAACCATAAATAATGACGGATTCTTAATAGTATTATATTTTTTAGGTTTATTATGAATATTTAGGGCCTATAGTGTTAAAAAACATTACACTAATTTAAATACCATTTATTGTCATAAAAATAGTGTTATATAGATTGTTATGATGAAGGAATAATTATTTAGGTATGATTGTATGAATTTACATGCTAATATGAATCTATGGTATCTTTGTTCAAATGTTAAATATTTATATTTTTTAAATTGGGTAAATAATTTAATATTTAATTATATTTCTTTAGAAGTGAAATTTTCTGAATTTTTTAAAACCATTTCTTGGAAATGAATAATTTTTAAAATAAAATTTTGTAAGTGAGATTAATTGTGTGTTTTGTGAAATTATTTCATTTCAAGTTTGAGTGTGGTTTATTTAAAATTTTAAAAGCAGAAACATTGTATGAATGGTTTTAAATTGGGTGTGTAAGTTTAAATTCAATTATTGGCCCAATTATATCTCCTTGAAAATCTAAAATATAAATATTTTTATTAAATATCAAATGTGACACACAACACCGATTATAAACAACTCCAAAAATTGAATTCATTGAAATTAAATTTTCTCTTTAGATTTAGAACATGCAACCCTAAGTATATAGAAACCATAATATAGTATGACATTATGATATATGTGTTAAATTAATTGGAATGAATATATGGAACTATTTTATGAAAATAATTGTTATTTATTAATTATTAATTAAATAAGAATAATTTAAAATAAAAAAAACATTTTTTTGGAGAACTATATTTTTCTAAAATATGGTTATGTCAATCTTTTTTTTCATAATTAGAAAATATTTTTTTACATGTTTAAATTTTGATTTATTAAATTAAAATAAAATTTGAAATAAAAATAAAAATATTATTTAAAAGAAATTTTTTTGGTATATTTCTTAATTGTCTCATTTGTTGAAGAATTTCTAAAAAACCTATATTTTAATTGGAAACATTATTTTCATATATATTATTAAAATGAGAAAAATTATATTTTAAATTTCTTTTGAAATAAATATATTTCAATTATATTTATAAATTAAATAAGTTTTTTTCTAGTGGAATCATTTTAATATTGAATATAAAAAAACATTATAAATATTTTATCATTTTCTCTTCAAAAACCTGTGTCCTCATCTCATCTATGAGAATAATGTTAAAATATATTATTCCAATAAATTATAAATAATTTTTAAAAATTGTAAGCATATTTATAATATAAATAAATTTTTATTTCAAATATTGTCAAATTATGTTTTGACTAAAATATATTCAGAAAAGTGTAAAATGTAATTATCATGGTTATGGTAAAAATTGATTTACTAAAGGTTAAACAAACGGGATAAGGGTTAAATTGACATATAAACTTCTATAAAATCAGTTTTATGTCCATATTTAGAACCTATAATGTCTATGTCAATACAATAATCAATTTTGGACCATTGGGGCATGTGAGAAATGTGGGAATACCTTTTTGATTTTGAAAATTAGAAGTATACCACTCATATCACATATAAAAGGCCACCTAATGTCTTTTATTCATTAGACCATAATATTTTTTCATCTATTACTTACCCAAATTATATCCCCGAATCCCTATCATCATCGTATAATACTTATTGTTGTAATAAACCTATCTAAGTTGGGGTTTTCCCGCAAACATAAAGAGATTTCCTGAATAAGAGGTATTGTTATTTAAAAATATTTTTTATTTATTTATTCTAAGATATCCTTAATTAATATTAAAACCTGATAAAATTATATAATATTTATCCTTTATATTAATTTTTGTCTTTTATATATTTTAATGGACAAAAACCATCGCAACTTCTATAAATTGGGTTACGAAATCATTTTTCTTGTGTATGGCGGACTACCGCCTCACGAACTGATGTGATAAATTTTCCAATATCACCCATCATGGGTGGGTATGATAATTGATATAGAATATATATATGATATTTATAACATTATTATCCATATAATGTTATTATATAACATATATATAATTTTATCCTCATTTCTATAAGGGATACAATAACATCACTTGTTTCTATAGTAGACTACTTCCTCACAAAGATATGTGATTAATTTTCCACCACTATATACATCGAAGTTAATAAGGATACAATTAATGAATATATGTGATATAAATGAAATAAGAACTATTTTAATGAAATATTTATCAATTATAAATCATAATATATCATTTGTTTTATACATTCTCATTGAAAATGTTCACATCATTCATGTATGCGTCAACTACTACCTTCATGAATTGTTGTGAGGCGCTAATTATCACCAAAACACATGGATTATATACATAAATATATTTAATGAAAAAAATTATATTATGATCATTATTTAATGATAAAATATTAATAACCACCTTTCTATAATTATTGTTGAAAAATGGAAACATTACCAATTTTTACGTACAAACTATTGTCTCCATGATCATAATATACTTCATTTAACAAAACCATACATTATTATTGTAATTAAATGTGTAATTTATATATAAATATTATAATTATTTCAATAATATTATTCTGAAAATTATGAATTCATATAATATAAACAAGAACATGATAATTCATGATGAAACAACCATGAGAAAATTGAAATATTCACATGAAATAATGATAATAATGAAAATAATATTACATAATATCTGATAAGATATTAATAATGATCATATATGATTTTATGAATTTTAATACGATTCAGGTATAAAATGATAACATGCTTAAGATAATTATTGAGTATTTTAAATCACAGTGAAACAAAAGGAAGAGTGAGGCAAGGGACCTCATTTCAATTTAAATTTATTTAAGAATATTGTAATGTGATTCACAAAATTTGTTTTATATGTTTTATATACTACAAAATATGAATATAATATCCAAAATAATTCATTGTTCATATTAATTTCATTTTAAAGTTGAATTATTTTACACCTGGGTATTTGTCTAGAAAATTTATAAGTGGAAATGAATTTAATAACACACTTTATTTTTAATAATATATATAACATATTAATTGTCATTGTTATTATATGAATTTTCTTTTGTTAAATTTTGAGAAAATTATTCTTTGTATATGTTTCATTGGGGGAAGGGGACTTGATGGGATCCAACCGACTATTTGATTTTTGGGGGTCTATGTTGTGCATAATAATTAACATCAGGCTACCATTGTTGCTCTTACTAGAAACCCCTGATGTTTCCCTTATCAATAACTAGGTATAGACATGATTTCCAAATCCAAGATATTATAATGGTTTTCTCACCCAATGACTCTTGGGGACTCACAATAGTCGAGGGTATTGGAGGTCACGCTCATCACAGCCATTTATATGGAATTATTGTATACCCTTAGACACTCTTATATATTTAAGAAATGTTTATGAATATTTTAATAGTCCTGATATGATTCAAGATACACTAAAGAAATGATCATGGGTTAATTACCTTACATATAAAAAATACCGGGGTATTTTTAGAATATTTTTATGTATTTATCTCAGGTAGTCCATAGATTTCCAGAAATGGTTGGCTACTTATGCGTTGAGGACATATCATCATGTTCTTCATAAATATCTACCACAAAGGAGGATGTTGATATTTTTATGAGGGTATTGAGGCATTGTGAGGTATCCTACATATCCTATTTATTTATGGAATCAAAACCCATGTAGATATTTTGACCCATGATGTTTACTCTATAGAATGAATGAATTATATAGGTGTTCTAGGACAATATTTATTCAAAATCATTTTTTAGAGGGACATCCCACGTATCCAGATTATAGGAAGAATTATTATTATGGTAGTTTAGCTGTCCAAGGATATCATATTTAGGTTTTCCCAGTCACTATAGATACTCCTGGTATAGGTGATATGATTATCTCAGTTCCCTAATCCCACATAATCAATGCTCACAGTGAGAGACAAGTGATGGAAAATGTTCAATTTTATTTTCTCATGATATTATTATTATATAATTGGTAAACACTATGAGGATTTATTATAAATCTAGGGTCTTATTGAATCCTTTTACGTATCTTGGTTGTAGAAGGAATTAGTGATATTTTAGTTCATTTTATTTTTTAGTCATCTGATAGATTAGGTTGAGTGATCATCCCATGTGATTTATTAGGCCCATATAGATAATATTTTAGAGTAATAAATGGACTAACAATGAGAAGGGTGTTTTTTTATATCAGTCCTTAGGAAGGCATCCTATGTATCCCTATCATTTAAGAAATTAGAGTTATCATAGTTTAATCGCACCATCAGTATTTTCCACAAGGTATATTCCCATATGTTGAGAATAATGTGTCATGCCACTTATTGGGGTTTTATATACATATGTTTCCAAAGTTCATGGAGACTCATGATGAAAATGATATTATTATCATAATTCCCTATGATCACATGGGCTATGATTGATTTGAAAAACAAGGGATTGAAAATGATCAATAACATAATCTTGATAGTGGGGGGAAAAGGTATTGGGATAACCCTATTGAGGTCAAACCATGATGTGGTGGGATACATACCCTGAATATGGTAGAAATCAGTGACATTATAGTTTCATTAATCAGGGATTATAAACTAAGAATGACCTATTAATCGGGTATGACACACTAAATAAGGACATTGTTATCATGTCCATGGATACACTTGTGAATTTTCCTCTTTTTCTAGAACTTTTTCTCACTACCAAATGGACTTTTTCGGAGGGTATAACATGTTTCAAGTTGTTTGTTCATGAGGGAATCACAACGCCTGGTTGAATTGTCTAATACGTGTAGCATGATCCATCCTTCATTACTAGGTATTATCACAATATATTGTTGATACACATTATGGGTGTCATAAGAGTAATTACGACATGTATTTGGAGGTTTCGTTTGTCTTAGAAGACACCCTTGGATGATATCGTGAGATCTAGCCAATATGCATTGAGGGATGCATGAGTGATTAGTAACATTCCTAGAATGTATCATGATACCTTAGTTGAAATTATTAGATAAAACCATGAGATTTATATGACATTATATGTAACCATTATATGAGTTAGTTGATATAAATGATGGAAATTGTGAGGCTTGTGTGATATAAACAATGGATTTTGTGAAACTACTATAGTGTTCCTTGGAGGACTGTGGGACTTGCTCTAACATGTCCTGCAGATTACAAATGGACCAAATAGCATGCTGAAGAAGAATGAAGAGATATATGAAAAATTTCATGGTGATGTCACATATCTTGGATGACTCCTACGAAATATGTGAGGGTTAATGAATATGTCCTTCACATATTTATTCCAATTTTAATCATTGTTCTAGCCATTATTTGTGAATTGCTTATATTCATTCTGTATCATTTTATTATTTCCTGTGATCTCATAGATTAGTGGAATATTCATCACACATTTTCTGAAGTGGGATCACACTATTAGTGAATGATGATGAGAATTGCTTTATGCATGGTTCATGATCACTCTAAATGTTCATCAATATATTATATAAAGGATGAGTTGCTGGTTATTGGATAAGATTCTACATGAAATCCTCCCAGTTTTTTGGGAGTGATGATGCACCTAGAAGTGAAAAATAAAACCATTTTTATCCAAGTATTGGGGGTGGTATTATAGGTCTCATGGCCCTGACTATTTTCTAGTTTTCATCTTATATTTGGCATGGAACTAGGATAGAGTCGGGGAAGGGGTATGGAACAATATATCTTCATATACCCTTTCTTTTCATTTTTCCAAAGGCATCAACTGATTTTTGTCGATCGTGACTCCCTTTCATTAATACCACCATTATTAGATTATATACAATTAATGAGACATTATGAATCACACAATCATGTTAAAGGACTTATATATCATCATATTGACTTGTTAAAGGGCCTTCATGAGATCAAAGTGCCAATTAAAAGGTGTTAACAAAACTACTGATTCCATACGTCATACGTTTGTCAAGAGAAGAGTTGTTTGTCTGGTGGTATCCATGAAATCATAGTGTCTTTTCTAGGAGTCTCATAGGGCCGCACTGAATACATCCTTAAAAAGTCTCTATCATTTCTATACCATAAGAGGATTCCACCTCATCCCTATTTTAATAACTTTATTTTATTTTACAAATATCATGTATTCATGTAATATTACATGAGTAATGTCAATGTCAATTTCTAAAATTTTTCTGATGTATCACATAACCTACTGGGGTCCTATGGAGGTGTGAAAGCATTTTGTGAAACAATCGATCAAATTTTTCCTAAGGATAAAAAAGTAAAGTATGTTATTTCTTGTGCATACCCATGCCATTATTTATAATGAGGATGACAACCCAAAGGGATTTTAGGAAATGAGGTGGGTATGTCTCAAGGTACTCGTAGTGTCTTGTGGATAACTTGGGTTCCTTGTTTGACATTTATGACTATGAGTAGCTCTTGCATCCCAATTTTATTTCCATTATTAATTTTCAAAAATTATAAGGATCATGAGATTTTTCATGAATGTTTTCAAGGATAATTACTTTTCTTATTGGTGATGAGTCTCCTGATATTCATGACTAACATAGGCATTCTACATTAGGATATTTTTGTATATATGTTTGAAGGATTTTCGGGTTTTATTTATTGGTTCTTACAACTGAAAAACCATATATCATAGTGTAGATCATCCGACTATTGCAGTGCAGTCACTAGTTTCCAAGAGCTCCTTCACAAGAGTAGGATTGATTTCTGAAATGGAATCATTAGCACCTCATGCAAGTTATGCACTGCATATAGAGTCTTCTTATGACATTATAATGGTTATGTGATTGAAATGACTTTGAAGGATCACATGATCTATAGGTATCAAACATATTATTCTTCGTATTCATTTATGTGGAAAATAATACTTTTAGTCAAACATTTATTCCTTTTAGAATTTTCCAATGCTCATCTGGAGAGCATCAACAATATCTACATATTTTATGTGGATTTAAATTTGGTATACACTAATCGATTCATTGGTTAATTCATCATTAGATCATATTATCTTCTCAAGAGTTAATTTGACAATTACATTTTAATCGAGATAGTTTACAAAAGAATATAAAATGAGGCAAACTATTTGATAATTTTTTAATCATTACATTAATTTTCTTATCTAATAGATATTCATGACCCATTTTAAGAAATATGATCATTTTAACTCATTGGTAAATAAATGATTGAGAAATTGTTTTTAAGAAAATATGATATCATTTCTCCCTTTGGTTTGTAATATTATTTCTTCCAAAACATTTTTTTCTAGGAGTGTTTTAAAAATTATTTTTATCCACAAAAAAATGAGTTATTAAATATATTATTATTTTTTACATTTTTTTAAATTTTTTATAATTTAATCATCATGTAATTTTAATAAAAATACTTATTTGGGTTTTAATGTTAATGTGAAAGGGATAATATTTTTATACTCATTTTTATGATATTTTCATCCATTATATGTATTAAATGATTTGATACATACATTATAAGTATCATTGGTTATATTCAATGAAAATATTTTTCAATTTTTTTAAACTTCTATTTTCAAAAGTTTATTTTCTAAATGAATTTAATATTTGATTGAATAATATTTTTAAAGATTATTTTTTGATATTTCTATTCCTTAAAAAACCTTTTATTTTTATTATATTTCATTAGGTATATTTATTTGATACAATAATTTTTCATTTTATTAATGGTTTATGATATTTGTGGACAAATGATGTTTTGAAATTCAGATTTTTTATCATTTATTAAATAATTAACTATCCATATAAATATTTATTTTTCCTTTATTATTTTACATTACATTTCCCCTTAATATCCTTATTATTTATCTTGTTTATTGTTATTTCATAAGGTGTATCTATTTATAATATTGTGTGGATTATTTTGAATGTAATTTTATTGACAAGGGGAATATTGATAATTAATTTTCATTATCAAATAAATATATTAATTTTTAAATCATAGTGTTGATAAATAAAATCATTTATTAGATATATGAAGAATTTTTAGGACATGAAGTAGTGTTTGTGGACTTGGATTATATATCCCATCAATGTACGAGTACTCTCAAGAGGCTAGTCAGAAAGTAATAATTAAATGACTTATTAATATAGTTTTGAACTGTCTACTAAATATTATTTAAGATAGATCTATCCTGATTCCGGATATCATTAAATTCAATAATTAAGTATTTCATTCATTTAGAATTGAGTTATTATTATCCACTAAACATTGAAATTACATTGTATCTAGATGCGATTTGTTCTCAGCTTAATTAATAAATCAAATTTTATTTTAATTATATAACTTTCCATCCTGATAATGTAATGATATATGTTCTCTTGATATGATAAATTGTCAGATATAAGTGGTATAGGTTTTTTATGGGAGGTTTGAGGTGGTTATGTCGTTCATGGAGGAGGACTAGAGTGATACCAAATGTGTTCAGTATATTAAAATTTGAGACAAGAGGAATACATGTCGTATAAAGTGTACATGACATGAAAAGAAGTTTCATATCATATAAAGGTTGGTTCACATGGTGTTAAATAACATAAATAAATTTTGGATTTAAATTTTTAGGCATTTTTTTTAAGAAATGTTAAACATTACATTTTCTGAACAGGAAATCATTAGAAAATATTTAAATTTCCTATTATATGTTCATCTAAATAATTTAGAACATTGGGTTTTACTTAAACTATACATCCCTATCATTTCTAGGAGATGAAACATTTTTCCTCAATCCACCATTGGATTAATTAATCAAATATTGATATGTGTATTCAGGTCTTTAATACAATGTGAGTTGGTATTTTTTTTGTGAGGGATTTCCTTCCTTATTTCTTTTGGGATTCACTACTATGATGTTACATTGGTTTGTGAGGATTTGTGATCTTTGTGTTGAATATAAATTTATGTAATAGATTGATCCATGGGTATTTCAATCTATTTTGGTTTTTGGGTGTTTCCCCTTCACCCATCATTGTGTATCATGATCAAAACTCTTATTTTTTGTAGGGGAACACCATTTTCATTCTTTTAGATTCTATGTGTTGGAACATCATAGTGGTTTACCCTTTTATGGATTATAAGGGTATGTGTAATCATATAATTAATTTTCAAGTATGAAATTAATTATTATGAGGAGTTATCACATGTTTTACTACATTGACATATAATTTTGATGATAATATGCATGCCTATTTCCAATTAATAAAATAAAAAAATTTCCAGACATAATATTTCAGTATTTTTTATGATGTGATGACCCTTATTGTGTTTTGTGTGATATAAACATAAATATAAGGATATGGAAAATATATATTGATAATAAATGGATTCCATTGGATTATTTTTTGTTTGATAATACTCATGATAATATAAATATGATAAGTGATAAATCACATAAATAAATGTACCATTGGGATTTATTTCTTATGTGTTTGGTCATTATTGTTATGAAGTTTTGTGTGACTTGGGTTTTTGTGTGGAAATGTTAGGGACCTAATGTGTTTTTTATCAGGTAGAGTAGTGGAGATATGGTTGGTTGTAATGGATGTGATGTGTGTAGATGTGTGATTTGTTTTGATGGGGTTGTGGCATAGTGGTTGTGGCACAATTTTTGGGTAATGTGGTGGTTGTGGTTTCGTGATGGATGACATGTGTAGTTGTTGTTTTGTGTGATGGGTTGGGCGATGTTACACAACAATAATTGTATATGCGTGATGTTTTTGAAGTGGTTACGTGTGTTGGGAAGGATTTCTAGTGTCATTGTGTTAGTTTCCTGGGTAGCAGTGGAATAACGTATGAAGATGAATGAAATGAATGAATGAATTTTTTGTTATTTTAATATCATGAGATGAAAAATGATGTGTGGAAAATGGATTAATCAAAATATATAATGAAACATTTATGTTGAATGTGGAAATGTTTTGTGACTTTACTGGTAGTTGCATGGTGTTATATATATTGGTTGTCAGAATTGTGATGGTTGATGTGTGGTACAATAGTGGTGGTGTATTGTGTTCTAGTGTTATTTATGAGAACCCATAGGTTTGGTGTCATTTTCTATATCAATATCATGTATGTTTATGTTATTTTATAAACACCCACCAGAGTTGGATAACATATCCAATGCTCTAAGTGGTTGATTTCTAGGTAGTTTCTCCAACTTTCTAGATGATAGTTATACAGATGGATGGATACCATATCTCCCACTTTTTAATTAGTAGTGAAGTGTTAGCTATGGTGTTTGAGGTGATATGTGTTGTGTTGGACATGGTGTTTATGGGAGAGATGTGATTCATTGTCTAAGGTGTCTTCAGTTGAGACATGATTTTTTGAGATGTGATATGTGATGGTTTCATGCCTGGTGGGGGGAGGTAATGAGGTTGTTTTACATCAAAATCATGATACAATAGTACTTTGGTTGTGGTTGTGATGTGTGGCCCAGCTATATATTGGAGGGGTTTCATTTACTTGATTGGTTATGTGGGGAAGCGATGGGAGATTATGATATTTGACATTGGACTATGAGAGTATGATATTAATTGAGAGGAGATATTGGGGAAAATTTATTTTTAATTATATTTATCCAATATTTTTAAAATGGATGTGTGTTTGGGTGAGTAATACATGTTTACTATTGGTTAGGATTGATGAAATGTTTAAGAGTGTGTTGGTTCAGTTTTTTGATCACTGGAATATTAGAATTATATATTCAATTTTTCTATTGAGACCTTGATTATATCCCTTATGATTATACCTTTTATGATAACCGTACATATATAAATAGTATTATTTTTTTCTAGTGGGATTTTAGGATCAATAAGTAAAATATTAGTTGGGATTGATTTTCAGTTTAGTTATTTCCATATAAATCAATTTTTGTTTTATTTTACTGGGAGAATTTTATATGTATTACCGTTTAATTATTCATCCATTGTGGTAAGGGTATTGGTTTACATTTACTTTTTTATCTTCGAGTTATCTTGAGCTTTTTCTCCTATCTCCCAATGTAGTTTCATTTATAGAGGGAAATTCATCCAATACTATGATATTTTTATATCATCAGTTCTATTTTCCAACTGGGGACCAACATTAGCTGGGACTCTAGAGTCATATTCCCTATCCCTTCATTTTGGTACCACTCGTGGGATGGGAGCTTGATAGAGTTTTATCAAATATGATGGTTTAGATATAGGATGTGGTTTGAACTTTGTAAAAATGGAGATTTCTTGTTTTGTTATGGAATTTGGTGCTGATTAACTTGGATAATGACATAATAATGGGATACTGGACAGAAAATGTTATTGTAGGCCCCCTAAAAAGATCAAATAAATAGAAACTAATATTATGAATAGAAATGTGAGGGGGCCTATTTTAATGTTATACACCTAGGAGTTGTACATTAATCACGATGACCCATGTTCATGTATGGATTTGGTGTTTTGGAAAAATAAATAGAATAATATTTGATACAATTCTACACTACAAGGATATGGATGTACTGATTACTTCTAGGAATGGATCCTATTTTTCATCTTTGAATTACTCAGGTAATTGTGTTTCAATACGATAATATATTTGGCCATCAGAGGGTTTACCTGAAAGATGAGGATGACACATATTTGTGGTATCAATGTTCCATTATACCATAGAAATTGGGTATGTTTGATGGGGGTGCCATATATATAGATACAGAGCCCATGATAGAGAATATATGGGTCAATTTCAGTCTAATTTCAGAATGATTTGTGTTTTTGTGTTGTTATAATTCTTTTTAATGTGGGGAGATATGCGTTAGTAGTGGATTTTGTTTCCTGGTGACTGCAATGTTGAAAATTTATTGTGGACCAACATTTAAAGGCAGTTTCTATAATTTTTTATATATCCAAAGATGATTCCAGACACAAGGTTGAATATACACACACCTCAGTAGGGGATTTAGATTTTATGGGATCTTGGGATTATGTTCAAGGACCTCCTCCACATTAATCCAAATGTTTTCAAATATTTGTATTCGAGAGTGTTTCTTCTGGAGGATTACTTGAGTCCAATGATTATGTATGTGGTCACTCCATATATGCACTTGATATATCTAGAAATAAAAAATGGATGATAATATAAAGTATATTATTTAAATGGGAGTTTTTCCTAATTTGGGTTTAATGTACAGTTCATAGGGGAGTACAACATCGGGAATTGAGCCTCATTATTTTTACAGTCATCGTTCTATTCAATGGGGAATAATTGAAGCTTGTTTAATTACTAAATGTTAGAGAGTCATGGTTTCCAAGAACAATTTCGGTTTTATCAATTTGTTTTTATCTCATTTTATGTGTAGGTCTCATCCATTGAAGAGAAATTGAGAGTGATTGATCATGGGATCATGCTATGTATAATCTACAACTTCATCATTACAGAGGTCTAAGTTGTTTCTAATGTTTTGGTTGATGTCATACATGGAAAGTCTCACACTCTTTAAGGGATTATGTATATGATTTAGAGGTGTAGAATAAAAATTGATCATTATGTGGTGGTATATCATACCTTGAGGAAATGAAAAATTGTAACAGACACTTTGGAAGTCAAATGTGATCCTAGATAGCCCATTATTATATTCATACATACAATCTATTTAAACGATTATTATATTATTATCATTAGGTATGATGCCATGTGTATCAATCATTATCTCCCCCCTATATGGTTGTATTATTTTTATTATAAAACTCATATCTAATGAATTAATTATGGGGGATTCCATTATCAGATGGGTGACCAGGAGCCATTTTATTAGAAACATTGTGCATCATGGGAGTACCCACGGAAGGGACAAAATATCATTTTCCAGTAACCATGAACATATGGGTTTGTAGAAGTAAACATCAAGGTTTTACCTATCCATGATATCCCAGTACATAACATGGTTTTGGAGACATGAAGTAGAGAGTTAGATGATATTGGTGTTATAATATTCCCTTGTTATAGGTAGTAACACTAGAAGATCCATGAGCTGTTCAGGGTTTGATCATTTTATTGTCTAGCCTTGTTAGTGATTTGATTGATTCTCGAGCCTAAAAATCCTTCATTTCTCTTTATTTTGTCTGTATTTTTGGATTATACCTAGAGATTATTCTATTTCTATAGGTATTTTCTACACCTATTGGATGCTAGTCTTCCTTGTTTGATATGTCCCAAGAAGGTAGATAGGTGATCGTGTAATATTCTTTGATGGAGGGAAATATTCTTGTTGTTGAAACAACCATACTCTGTTATCTATTATATATATTTTAATTTTTCAATTGATAAAATCAACGAATCCTTTCTCAGAATAGTCTCACTATACAATGTGGAGGGGCAGTGGGTGGAATTCTAGGGTGAGTGAGGTTATAAGTTTGGTGATCGGAAATTGGATCCTATTTATTTGTAGTTGGAAAAGATGTTATTAGAAAATCAGGTTGGGTATGATCATAGGGTTGTGGATGAGATCAGGGATGTTTTCCCATAATATATTATTTCACTACCTCCTCTATGTGTCCTTGAGATCAAGAGAGTGTTAGGGTGGGTGTGTTGTCTATTTCTATAGATACCTATTGGATGATTCCCACATCATTACATGTCATGAGGATGAATATTTATGATATTCTATGGAGGGGTTTCATCCGAACAATTCTATCATTGTGGTGTGCTCTCATTTTTTTCCTCCATGGAGTTAGATGGTAGTATGGGGTTGTGTATAGACTACCAAAGGATGAATCATGTAATGGTAAATAATCATTATCCCCCATTTGAGGATCAATGATATGTTTTATTAGTTTAGATAATATATTTGGTTCTAAATGTTTGATATTTGGTGTGTATATCACCAATGGAGGGATAAATATGAGGTTATTTAGAAGATAAACTTTAGGTTAAAGTATAGTATCACTAATTACAAATTAATGATGGGGACCATGATCTCCCTTATAATGGGGGAAACCATACCACCACTCATTGTAGTGTCAATAACTCCATCGGGGGTTAGGACCATAGGGTTAACAATACTCCCAAATTCCTATTTATTTTAGTTGAAAATAACCAAAGACCATTTTTCCATCCTGATATCACTTATCCAGGGGTTTTCTACTACAAATATGTCATTTATGGGATCAGAATTGATAAATGTTCTCTAGTGTTCTCATTGTCCCCTTATGATTTTCTTAAACCCTAGATAATTAATTTATGTACATCGGTGGCATAGCATTATTTATATTTGAAATTTGTGGGTATTTTCCCATGGTATGTGAATTTTTCTTACTAGTTGAAGATATTTGTTCAAATTGGTGTCCTCAATATTTTCCACTTCATTATTGAAGTTAATTATATTTATCATTTCACCAAGACTATTATTTTGAGTCATAGAGGTGTGAGAACAACCCACTACTCTTTATATGGTGGACTATAGTTTCTACTGGGGTCATGATTTTTAGATTTCATCATTGTGGATCCAGCTTCATGGCCATCCTCTTCCATTTTATAACAATAGAGTGTTAACGGGTAATATTTTCCATCATGGGTGTTTCTTGTGATTTAATGACTTATCTACTCACATGTTACACCCTAGGTGTGAGAGGTTATGCATCGGAATTTATTTTTCAAGATATCTTCTTCATCAAAAATAGATGTCAATGGGTTTTAGGGACATATTATGGTAAATAATCATCTATAATTTTTTTCAGTTATTTTTATAATTTCTTTTTCCAAGGGAATTCGAAATCCAGAAATCATTGGAATAGTGGTCATCCTCAAAGAGGTCACCCCTAGATTGTGATTTTAGGGTGGAATTATCCCCTATAGAGATGATGAACCTATATAGCCATCTACCACTATGAATGTGTTTAATTCATCTACTATCATCACTCTACTCTTAATGAAGCCTGACTCTCTAGGTTCTTCACCTAAAAATTTGATTTCAATGTATGAGTTCCAAAATGATAAATTTGATAATAGGCTACACAAAATATATGCACATGTTACCCCACATTGTCTCTATTATCTATGGATTTGTTAGATGAATTATATTTAGGATTACCCAATAGTGTATAAAGGTTCCTCAAATAATTAATAGATTTGTCTTCACCACCCTAAGGTATATTAAGGGAATGTTTCAAAATGGGGGGGGGGTGGTTGGGTATGGCCCTCATTGGTTTTTAGGGCGGTGGACTGATTCTCATTGGATACCTAGTGGTATCTATTATTTGACATTAAAAAATGGTGGTTGACAATGATGGTTTCACTCTCTACCAATGATGGACATAAAATATTATAAGAAACTATTCCTCCTCACATTTGGTAGGATTAGTATATCATGGAGTATGGAATCTAACTATTCATACTCAATACAATGAATAAATGGTTGGAAATGATATCATAGAGACATCGAGGATATAATCAGAAAAACAGGGAAAGGGGAACCGGTTCAATACATTAGAAATCGACTTCTCGATTCATGGTATGGAAATTTCAAAGCTGCATTAGACATGGGTGGTAGTTCTAACTCTCATATATCATATTATGGAAATGATGTTAGATTTAATTTATGAATCATTAACAAAAAGAAATGTCATTCTACTATTTATGCCTGGGGGAATGGGTTGTTAAGATGGGACAAGTGAAATATCATAATCCTAATTACATGGGGATTCAAACCAGATCATTATACATGTGGTGGAATGAATGTATCCAAAGGCCGTATCCAAATTTTTGTCTTCAATGATTGAGTTTTCCCTGGGTTCAATGTAGAATTTTATTTAAATTAATTTTGAATAACAAAACATCATATTAAGAATATTTACCCCCATTTTTTTGTTTTCCAATGTTCTGTATCTCACATAACCATGAATGTGATAAATTTTTAAATAATATATTTCATTTTATTTCATTTACATATGTTAACATTGAGTGTTCAATATTCAGGTGATATGAATGTAGTAGGTATGATTATGTGACTAATGAACTTAGTGGACCATGAGTTCTTGAAATAGTTCATCATTGTATTCATCTATGATTACATGGTCTACTCGAATTCAATGGTGACTAATTTTAAGCATCAATATGTTGTTTTGATGGAATTTTGGCACATCTATCTTTATTCTAATAGTCCAACTATGAGTTGTAGGAAAAAGCATTATGTTTCCCTAGATATTTTTTATCTTTTAATGTTGAGGTAGTGGAACCATCAATCTTGGAAGTGTTTTCTTAGGAAACACTACAAAATATGAAACTTGTTTGTAGTTCTATGGGTCCACAAGTTATTATAAGAGGTCTTTATTCAATTTATCTCAAGTTGGATTTCCATATACAATGAAAACCATAATTGAATAGGATTTTTTGTGGTCATATTTGTTCTTGAGAGAATTATATTATTTGATGGATAAGCTGTTTTATTCTCTAGTGCATTAGATTCCACAAGAGTGTGTGTTGTTTGAGGTTTTATTTAATTCACCCTCTCTGATATTGGGATGAGTGTTGTTAAAATATTTAGATTCGGCCCTTATGGGTTCAAGATGATACATCCCTAGGAGAATATCTTTGGTTCCCATGATCTCTATGTGGGAATAGTGGCGTGGGAGCTAATTTTTTGGTGGAATTACCACATCAATTAGGCTTGTTTGGTTTTCATAGACCACAAGGACTTAAGATATATATTCTAAAAAGAATATATAAATCTACATGAAATGTTTTTAATGGAGTTTCATTATTATTATTATTATTTATGATTTACAACCAAGGTAAGGGTAATGTAGATACTGAAGTGAAGAGAAATAATAAAGAATAAGGGGTGTCTTGTGAGTCAATAGATGTTTATAATAGAATAGAGGAGCTTACATTATTTCATCTTGAGGTTATAGGGAGAAGTAGTTGGGGATTTATTTGTCATATGATGATGCAATCACATTTCATTTATTAGGTGGAGGGGTAAAATTTTGGAGACTCAGTGAAATAACTGTTTAATTATCATATTGGCTATTATGACATTCTTGGGGGAGAGTAAGAGGATGATCTGAACTATGGGTTTTTAGGAATGGATTCTTGACCAATAAATAATTCATGTGGGAGTTCTCCATGAGTTTCATATCTCAACTACATCGATACATCATGGTGTGTGAAACTCAAATCATAGGACTATCATACATGATTATTTTTCGGTGATGAAATGATCAGTAATGATATTCATGGAGATACGTATAGTCTTTCAGTAGGTAAAATTGGGCAACCATATATAGGAGGTTTGATGTAGTCCTTGGATGTTTCTAAGTGGAAATAGTAAGACATATTGATGGATTTCATCAATGGAATACCCTAACCATAGGGAGGTTGTTATGTTGATTTGGTGATATTAGACTAGTTGAATAAATTGAATCACCATCTTGAGATTTTTTAGTCTAGTTTAATAGTTGTTTTGGTGATTTTTTATGTGGATTATGTGTTCAAACTTCTTGGGGTAACACAACCATCTTCTTGGATGAAGATAATATTTTTTTCGTTGCATATTTGGAGAGTATTTTAGCAAGATTTTGGATCCTAGTTGCTCTATAACACTGCCTTAAAACCTGATATATATTGGCAGAATGGGTAGAACATCGAGACACTAGTGGATATGTTTTGGGCATACATATTGTAGTTTTTTGTTAGTGGGAATGTCACTAAAATTTATTCATGTTTTTATAAAACAATATATTTAACTCATCTATTGGCATTGCTATTTTTAGTCATTTTATGGGTGGTTGTGTCATTTAATATTGTGGCGGATGGAGGTAGGGAGACAACATTTCTTGACCCTAATGTAGTGTAGATCATCAATGAGATCATCCAGTTGTGAGTGGATGAGGGAATTTTCATACCCTCATAATCATTATTATAATGGTTTGTGGAACCCCTAGAGATCTATGATGGACACCATGTTTTTTGTGTGTCTATGTTCAAAGTGGGAATAAATGTTTTGATTGTGTAATCTTAATCCAATGTTTTTTGTGATATTTAAGGTGTTGGTATTTTTTTTGGTGCGGTGGTGTATTGGATTTAGTTTCCAATGAAAATAGAGAAGGATTATGATGAATTCCATGTGTCCCAAATTCATCAATATCTTCATGATGACTACAACATTATTTTTTAATTAATAATAGATATAAAGAATAATGAGACATTTATGGAGTGTCTATAGAGATACAAAATCATAAATAGAATGTGTTGAATTTTTTTACTATTTAGTTATTAAATTTTTTATGGATTCATGGTGGAATGGAAGTGATTATATAGGATTGATAGAGACAAATGTGTTCCTAGTACCCTAATCAATATTTTGTTCTTCTTTGTTTTAATTTCTTATGATGATTTGGTTAGATATTGTTATGTAATGAGATGTGTTGTCTCCCTTGATGCGTGAATAGAAATTGACAGACCCAACATAAGGAATGTGTAGTATCTAATTACTAATTAAGATACTTGACCATTTATGTAATTAAATATAAGTGGGTGAGCTAGTTCCTCCAATAGCAGATAGTATCTTTACATCAAGGTTGGAATTCCATTATTAATATATTTATGGGTGAATGCTTAAATGATTAGGATGGTTTTTGGTTTGGTATATGTGGAGGTTGGATGGTTGTTCAATTGACTATGTGGTGTGTAATATCATTAAGATGGTATTAAATATTGAGGTGATGTGGTTGTGTAGTGATGAGGGTGTCTGGGATGTTTTGTAGTCATTTTGTTTGTAGTGTTTGATAGTGGTAGCATTAAGGTGTAATTAGACCCTTAAGGGTATATCAAGGGGGTGGTTGTTCAGATCTATTTTATTATATAACCATGGATTTAGATTGTCAATAATTAGAATCATGTTAATGGAATCTGATTGAAGAGTCTGTGACTTCCCAAACTATTATATTTTTTGTTTTATGTGATAGTGTTGTTTTCGGTGAGACTTGAGATGTTTTTTTTCTTTCATAATTCCTTGAGTGAGACTGGAGATGTTGTATTTTAAAATTTTAGATCTATGAGGAATAAAAAACATGTATATTTTACACAACATGTATATAGTGTTCATTTATTTTGGTGGATAATTCAGGAGGTCATACATGACTTGTAATAAATTCTGCATTTAACAATTAAGGGAACACATTTTTTTGTGAAACTTAAAACCCATCAATTGTAAAAAGTGTAATGGTAATATAATAGGTAATTTTACTATGTATTGTGACTTAAAATCACTCATCACTTGAGAATTTACTCTTAAAATAAACCCCTTCTCATTTCCTAGAGACTTAGCTTCCCCACCTCTAGCCACCTTGTGATTCCATCATCAGAGATCAATGATTACCTTCAAAAATTTGATATATGTTGAGTTAGTGTCTCTTTCTCATGTGCATTCCTTATTCATTATTTATGTATTCACTATTTCAATGTTTATTTTGTTTGTGAGGAGTTGTGGACTTCCTTTTGATGACCCTTTGATGCTGTGTAGGTTAATCCTTGGGATTTGTTAGAGGTTATGTTTTTTGATCATTACTTCTTCACCCTATGGTGGAAAGTGATATAATGAATCTTCATTGAGGTATGAGAACCTCATTCATAGTATTTTATGTGAAATATTTGGGATATTCATTCTTTTTCATTCATTTAGTGGTATATAAATTGTCATCGTAATCATATAATTAATTATCATGTCTCAAATTGATGGGTTTGGGGAGTTATTCCTTTCATTATAATGTTGATATGTGTTTTTGATGTTATTATTCATTCATATTTCCAATTACAAAAATTATGGTTATTGGGATATTTAGATTCATTGTAGTTATTTTTGGTTTATTGAACGTGTTTTTTTGTTTTGTGATCACACCTTAAATAAAATGCTATGGAACATATATTTGGAAAATAGTGGGTTTTATTGGATTATTTTTGTGTGATATTAACCATGCTAATATAAATATTTATTGTGATAAATGCACTAAATAAACATAAATTAGGGATGTTTTGGGTGTATGTGGTTGTGGGTTTTGGGATGCTCTAGGTGGTTTGGGTTGTTTTTTTGTGAAGTTAGTGACTGGAAAGATAGTCTAGTGCATGGGGAATTGTTGCTATGGTTATATGTAGTGGATGTGATATCGTTAGTTGTGTATTTTTATGTAATGAGGTTGTGGTGAAGTGGTGGTGGAATAATGGCTGTGCTTTAGTGTATGTGGAATAATGGTTTTGGAAGAGTGGTTGTAGCATGTGGCTGTTGTGGTTATGCGATAGATGAGATGTATCTTTCTTGTGTGTCATATTTATTGGGTAATGTTATGGGATGAATATGGTGGATATGTGGTTCCATGGATTTGGTTCTATGTGTTGGGCCTATTTTTTGTACGGTTGTGTTATTTTCCCATGTAATTGTTGAATAAATTATGAGGATGGACTACATGAATAAATAAATGGGTTTGAAATTGAATATAGTGGGATAGAAATTGATGTGATGTAAATTAATTATTTATTAATTGTGTGAAACATGTATAATGAAACTCTTGATTTTTGTGTGGCTTGTGTGAGATTTTATAGGTCTTTCATATAGTGGTGTAAATAACTATAATGACTTCTTTTGAGGTACGATGGGGGTGGTGTGTTGTACACTTCTGTTTTTAATGTAAACTTATAGGTTTGGTAATTTTTGTTACACCATTAACATATATGTTTATTATATTTTATAAATTCTTCAATCATGATGGATAACCTTAACAAATCTCTGTGATTTTGAGTTTATGGAGGTTTCATGAACATATAGGATGGTTTTGAGACATATGGATATCTACCCCATTTTTTCGATTCATCCATCAGTATCGGCATGCTACCCAAAGATTTTAATTGTGAGATGTGATGTGTTAGATTATGATTTCATTGATGAGGTGTGATGTGTTGTCCATAGTGTATTTGAAGATATGTGATGTGGTAATATGTGATATGTGTTGGGAATTATTCATGGTAGCGGAGGGAATAAGGTTGATGTCCTATATGATCATCATACATTACATTTCTTGTTCTTGTTGTGATGTATGAACCTAGTTTCCATTGGACGGTTTTATTGTTATGAGACGTGTTAGGTTTGTAAGGTATGTGAGTATAGGTCCTTTGATTTTGGGGAATAGTAGAAGAAAATTATTTAGGAAGATCAATGAGGTACCTTTAGTTGTTGTGATAACAACATAATATTATTATATTGGGTGAATGATTTGGTGAGTCAGCCATGGTGAGTC
Organism: Viscum album; assembly: GCA_963277665.1. NCBI lineage: Eukaryota > Viridiplantae > Streptophyta > Magnoliopsida > Santalales > Viscaceae > Viscum > Viscum album. The sequence continues at coordinate 1,347,792,274 of OY728122.1, forward strand.
TGGGATTGTTTAGATGACCTATATATGTTCTTGTTGGTTCTGAGATTTTTTTCCAAGTACATTATCATGATATTTTCAGATGTTCACTTGAGGCCCTAGTTCTGTCTCTAATGAATATACATATTATTCTCATCATGTATATATATATATATATATATATATATATATATATTAGTTTCCAAGAGGACTATGGTGATTGGGTTGGAAATTAGGAGCTCTGTTGGAGTTGATGTTGAGTTTATTCTATAGATTTCTTTAGAGACTTTTTTATGTGATAGTACTATTTTATACTTGAAATGTGGGATGGTTTTTGGTTAAATTGAAAAAAATTGGATGGAATGTTTTGGTGATTGTTTATAATATCTCCCAATTTTTTTCATTTAAATATATTAATTCTTCACATACTATGATATTTTTATACCTTCTTTGCAACTCACCAATTTTGGTCCTACTGTAGGTGATACTTAAAGGTTGTTATCTCCCTCAAATCATTGTGGTACATTTGGTGGGAGGGGTTCATGAAATATTATCACTATTATTATTGTCAATGATATTTTTGGAATGATATTATCTCTCAATGAAATTAATTCACAATTTAATGATAAAATGGAATTTTCTTTTAGTCACATAATTTTCAATATTTAATTGTCCTTATCATATTATCCATAATATTTTAATAATAATAATTTCTCTGGATTTTATTTATTCTTAGATTAATGGTTAAATTGTAAGTAATTTTAGTTATTTAATGTCAAATGATTCTTATACCTTATATAATAATGAAATTAAAATTATTTAAATGGAATGTGGGACCAGTTTTTTACCTTTTAAAGTTGTTCATTTTATTTGATTCATGAGATCTTCTACTGTACAAAATCCTCAGTAAAAATTATGATCCACATTTATTTGGAATCCTTTCCCAAGAATTCATTATATAAATTATAATTTATATTCAAGGATAATATAGAGTGACAATTTTATTCTTGAAACAATTTGTATCAATTTATTCATAAAAATTTATTCTAAGACTCATGTATTTATCTTGATCACTATGACTAATAAACTATTTATTTATTCAGGATATGATTACTTATATATTATATTAATGTAATGAAATAGACCATAGATATATTATATCATGGTCACTATAGTTGATATTGGTGGATGCATAGTAGAATCCATGGGATTGAAAATAAATGAAATGTCATTTTGGGAACATAATTATTTAATTTAAATTTTATGGTATGTTTATAATAACTATTTAATGTTTTCACAAGGATGATATTTAGTGGGATTTTCTAAAAAAACCCCGTATTGATACATTTAGTGGATATGGTTTTGGAATATTGGTACATAGCGGTAATAACATTGAGTTGTGCATATTATGATTGACCTAATTGCCCATTTGTGCAAAAATGTGCCTTACTGTAAACTTAGTTGACAATATTAGAGGATATGCATTGGATAATTAACATTTTCATTAAAATAATATTATATAATTTTATTTATAATGAAAATGAATTACTTATGTTAAAAAATGGTGACATATATTAAAATAAATGTCTTAATGAAATAGAAATGATATTTAATGTTTGATAATTAAAGGAATAAAACAATTAATTGTTAAGAAAATATGAAGAGTATGATATAAGGATATAAATAATTACATATGGATCTATTTATAGTTTTTTATATTTAGTGTAGGGAACCTAGGTGTTTGTGGGATGTTCCCGTAAGTGGCACGACGCATTGGGGTTTCTCCACCCATCACCGCCTCCTTCATCTCGGGCTAATGCGGTGACTCTTCTGGGTCTCGATGAGTTCTGGTGGAGAATCAATGGCTATGATGGTGCATCATGGGCTTGGTCATATCCCCATTTGTATCATTTCTGGCCTCTCTCCACCCTTTTCCTTGAGTGCTGGAAAGGGTCTCTCATGGAAGTGCGGTTCCGGGCCATAATTGAGATTCAAGATCCAACAGCCAAATATCTACACCTTAACTTCGGTGTGTGTTCTTGGTGCTTCGTCATGGTCTTCGAGTAGATAATGAGTGGAGGCGACGAGATCTGAGTAGCTGGTCTCCAATATGCCCTACTGTTGACAGAGGATCAGTCTTCATGTTTCAATTTACATCAGTTGTTTGGTTTAGGTTATGATGGTTCCATTATTTAGTTTGTACGTTGCTTTGGGTTTTTTTGTGGAATCTATGAAATTCATTTCTTGGTATTCGGCTTTTTGTGAGGCTGTTTATCTTTGAAGGTTTTTGAAAATATCATGACTTGGTAGTTTCAATGTTGCTTTGTTTTTGGTGGATTATATTTGGATTAATGTAAGATGATGGCGTTAAGCTGGATGTTTCTAGATTTAATCTTGGTTGGCCATGACTTCAATGGATTCTGCAATCAAGGGCATTCTATTTATTTTCAATGGATTGTTCTAGAAGATGTTCAGATAAGGATCTATCTCTTTTTCTTTGCAATCTGGAATTGATAGTTTTTAGTGGGTATGGCGCTTCCCACTAGTACCAGGCCCGTGCATCCTTTCACATGACAACTACCTGAGATGCGATGAGAAGGTGGATGCTGATCGTATTGTTATTGTTTCTTGGGTGTATATTTTCCTTGATTTTGAATTGGATTGTATTTGATCTTGATTATCTTGGTAGTGGAGGCATGGGTATGTCATATGTCTTTGTTGTCATTCTGGTTTCCCACGTTTTCCTCAAAAGTGATTTTGAAATAAAAATTTTATTTTCAATCATTGTAGGGAACCTAGGAATTATCTTGTTCAATTATCTCTTCTAAATGGAAAACCCCATACCAAGAATGAACCAGTGTGTAAATATAATGGAAAATATTTTTATGAATAGGGATAGATGAATTAAATTGTTTATTTAATTTTACAAAAAAATTATATGAATCACAAAATATTTATGTCTTGTGTAAGATTTAATAATCATATATGTGTTAATTAATATAAAAGTTAGGATACCATAATGGGTTATAAGTTTATGGTTGATCATAAGTTGAATTATTAAGCTACATTTTTTATGATTTATATGATGGGAGTTTACAATGATTAATTATATTTGTAGAAATATTTTGTTGGAATAAAATTCATTTTTTGGGTATGATTTAATAAACATGTTATTTAAGAATATAATGCCTTAATTATTATTGTAATAATGATAAAGGTGTTGATATCCTTTTGGGTTAATATGATCATTAATTAAATAGTAGTTATTATAAAATTTAATTATCAGATGTTGTTTGAAAATGTTTTATTGAACAAATTAGTATAAAATTTATTTATTGATTAATTTTATTTCAATGATTTCTAAAATATTTTTCTATGAAAGTTTTAGAAATTAAATTAATATAGTTTTATAAAAAGTACAACCTATATGATGTTTGAGAATCCAACACATCTGGGTTGTACATGGGGCATGAACATGGAAATAATGCTTCATAATTGTCAAATTCCTACCACTAGCCTACTAGTTTTCCATATTAATATTTATATAGATAAATAAATTTAAAATTAAATATTTAGGATTAAAAACTATTGTACGTGTTGAGGATTATAGATTTATGTATTATTTTGTATTAATTATGAGAACTATATTGGTTTTGGAAAATATTTAGATAAAAATAGAATGATTTTTCACAATTTTATGAATATACTAATCACTCAAAAGGTAATTTTTCTACATTGAGAAAAAAATTATTATTATTTTCATATCAAGGATTAAAAGATGAATTGGAAATTGATAGATTTATAACTAAAAGAAGAAAATGTGCTTATGAAATAGAAACATATAAAGTATTTATATTTCCTTATATTATTATACCTTAAAATAAATCCTTAGATTTAGGAAAGTATCATGTAATAAAAAATTTAACCTATTACTTACATATATGATGAATAATTTGGACTTTTAAATCAACACATATTTATGGTTTTGTGGGTCTTAACATTCTATTGATCACTCACATTCTTGTAATAAATGAACTGTTTCATTAATTGAAATTAGTTATTATCTTATTATATGACCATAGATTCACATTCCACTATTTATATCATGATTGGAATCCAATATTTTTGTTCTTATATTTGACCTATGTACATCCATTTCACTCATATTAAAATGAATTTTTATTAACTATTTTTACGATGTGTGTTTTTAGAATTTTTTTTTCCAAATATGAAACCCATGATTTTTAAGATCTTGTTTAGATTACAAGTAAACAATATATTCAATTAGGTTATATGTTTAACCCTAAAATTCTAAAAAATAAACAATGTGATAGAAAGTATATGCAACACAAAAAAATGCTGAAATGACCAATGAAACATTTTTCATTAAATTTAATCTTTCATAAATCATACATCACACGCAACCCCGTATTTAAATGATTAATAATATACTATAGATTTTTAACATAGATATTCAATTGAAGGGGGTTAATATCACAAAAAATTAAGAAAATTATATTTAACCATTAATTACAAAAAATAATAATCATTTAAACGAAAAATAAATCTGTTATAAAAAACTATATTATTTTTAATATATATTTTACTTGTTATTCGTGAACATAATTTAAAATTATTTTTTCTGAATTGTTGAAAATTAAAATCATAAAATGAAAATATTTAGACCCTATAATGACTATGTATTAGTAATAATCTAATTGGGATCCATTTATCATGTAAATAACATGTGTCTACCACTTAATATTCAAATATTACATGTGTTCCCCTTATATCTTTCCTCAAATGTCACCACCTCTCATATCTTCTTATAACCAAACAACCATTATGGTTCATGTAATACCATATAATATCACATCCAAATATCTATAGAGAAATACTATATGCCTTTATTTTAAAATAATCAATCCTTGGAAGGATTTTTTTGAGAAACAAATGAGGTTATCTGAAAAAGATGTATCGTTTTTAAAGGAGATTTTTTATTTTATTTCTTCTCACACCTGCTTAAATATTTATTAAAACATGATGATATAATAATATTATTTTAAAAAAAACTTGTATATTTAAACGTTAATTTTATTAAATACAAACAACCACACTTCTATCAAATGTGTTACAAAATCATCATTGATGTGTACAACAGTCTACCACATCATGTACGAATGTAATTAATATTTTCACTACTACTACAAACGATTGGGTATTTTAATGGATATCAATTATATATAACATTTATAACATAATTATATCTATTTATCCATTATATCATATATATTTATTTTAATTTACAATTCTTACGGAATTTAAAAATTTCACTCCTATGAAAAACGTACTAACGCCTTACGAAGCTATGTGATTTGTTTTTCACAAAAAAATTATGTGGATGGTACTATGGTAAATATTAATTGATATATGTCATGTAAATGATATATTTATAATATTAATGAAATATTCATAATTCATAAAATATAATATATCATCTTATTCAATAACTTTTATGTCACATAAGGATTGAATCATCATTACTTTACATGTGGACTACATCCTTTACAAAGTAATGTGACTCTCTTTTCATCACCAAACCACATGGGTTATATATATATGTATATTTAATGAAATAATTTTCTATTATTATTAATATATTAAGATAAAATATTACAAGTGTTCTATCAATAATGATTTTTGGAAAAAGGAAATTTTTACAATATGTACGTACGACCTACTATCTCCACAATTGTAACATACATAATTTTATAAAACTACATTTCATGATGGGTCTTAAAATTATAAATTATATAAAAAATGTATAAATATTTAATGAAAAATATTATGGAGTTTTGGTAACTATATAATTTCCTAATTAAATTGATCTTTCATGATGGGATACACATGAAAAACATGGATATTAACCCTAGATACAATAAAATAATGAATGATTATTAATGATATTGTCAAAAGATGTTATTAAATTTTTATAAATAATATTAAAAATTTAAATAATATTATTTCATAAAATAATAACCTCATTAATGATACAATATATGTATTTAAATAATGTTCTTCCAAAAGGAAGTGTTAGGTAAGGGACTTCATGTAAATTTCCCTTCATTGAGTCAAATTGTAAGGCTATGAAACTAATTTCATTTATATATTTTATATACTATAATTTTTACAACTAATATTAGGAATACATAATCATTCAATGTATTTTATCTTTTAGTTTGAATTATTTCATACAAGAGGATTTTAATTGAAAATTAAAATGTGATAATGAATTTCAAATTCCAGTTTCAAAAATTATTTGCAAAAAAGTATTTAAACATATCAAACTGATTTATTAATGTAATTTATCATAGTTTTGGGTTTTAATTTTTTTAAAGTATTATTCATATTCTTTAAAAAAAATACCCAATTGTATTTTAACTAAAAATGTAAAAGGAATCCATTTTTTAATTTCGTATTAATAGAATTTCTTATTTTCATTACCACTCATTGTTATAAAAAAACCTTTATACATTTCAAGAGATATTTTTAAATAATATTATTTTTAAAATGATTAGTGAATTTTTATATTGAAAAGGTGATTTTAAAAATGAAAATTATGTTTTCATCATGAATATTTTAAACATCATTTTATTGTATTTATATTCATAAAATTAAAACCCCTTTTTTTCTTTAAATCTACATGGGATATATCTAATTAAACCATAGTTATTAATTTTAGTTAGGGTTTATTATTGTTTTGACCAATTAAATTATTGAAATTCAGTTTCTTGAATCATTATTGTAGTCATTAAAAATACCTTTAGAAAGTCACTTTCACATGATCATTGTAAAATATATTCCCCTACATATCCATATATTTTTCTTATATATGAAAATTTATTAAACCAAAAATAATTCATAAAAATTGTGTGTTTGTTTTAAATTAATTTTTTTGGATGTCGAAATATTGAAAATATAAATTCTTTATTGAGTACATGTATATATTGTTTAAGGATTCCTGAATTAAATAAATTATTTGATATATGAGAAAATATTTGGACATGAAAAGATCAGTGGGTCCAAAATCATATAGAAACATAATTAATATCTTGTCTCATGTTTTGAATATGTATACTAGTATTAAATGGGTTTCGTCCTATATTTTTAAACTATATATTTAATTTTCTTGATGGATGTGGTTTCCAGATTTCTAAGATCATGATTTTTATTAAATAAGTATTTCCATTATTGAAAATATAGTTCTTCTTATAATTGATGTTTTCATAATGATACGATCCATGGACCCATTTTACTCTCAATTTATTGATAAAATTTCATGTTTTTTAATTATTTAACATTCCATAATGATTCTTCCTTATTTTACTATCCATGAGATTTTCACAATGATGTTATATAAGGATGTTGTTCTTATTTAGTTTATTTCTTACCTATATTTTCATAGTTATTTAACATGTAATATTGATTATTCCTTATATTATTATCCATGATATTTTTGAAATTATATAATCTCATGAAGTATTTAATTCTCACATTAATAATTATTTGGAATTTGTTTTCAATTTTTGTCTTCTCCACATTGATTATGTATTCTATAATCATTATAGTAACATTATTTAAATGTAATGTTTTTTTATTTATTACCTTTCTTAGGCTTTTATGCTTATTTATCCAAGATAGTGATCACTATACTTAACCCCTATTGATAATTTGATGTTTAATTATTTATATTCATTTCCATGTAATCCATGAAGTTTGTATGAATTATATTCAAGGGTATGAAAAATGGAATTATTTTAGTCTTGAAAAAGGTGTTGTAATTTCTATATTCAAATGTACCCAAATAATAATTTTTGTATCTAGTTTAAAAAAACAAAAAAAACTATTAGGTCATTAGATAATAAATTATATCTAACCTATTCAAATGTAAGAGACCAATTATTAAATCTATGGTACTAGGGTCAGGGTTTCAACACCAATAATTATTGTAGATTAATATTAATGTAATTATGTGATTTTTTGTAGTTGGGAATTTTTTTTGGATAATATAGTTTTTTGGGTTGATATTTTTTATTTTTAGTGGTGGTTTTTGATTTTCGGTATCATTAAATCATTATTTAAATGAGAATCTGATTGTTTTTGTGTGGTTGAAAATATAAATTAAAATATAACACAACCATTCAGTGGATTAGGATCGCATTAGTTTAATATTTGAGATTTTTTATATATAGGATAATTTTGATAGAATAATGTTGTTGGGAAGATTCATAGAAGTGGAGGGAAATTTATGGGCATCATTTTATGGTTAACTAACTGAAATCATTATTTATAGTGTTGAGACAATGTTAAATATTACTGTTTGGTAAATTTTTAAAAGTATATAATTATAAAACATAATTATATAAGTGATTATAAATGTTTAAGAAACTATACAAAAAATTAATGAATCCATTTATTTTTATCTTTATGGTTTCATTTGATATCCAAAATCATAGAGATGGTTTGTGTAATCTCAAGTGGATTTGGGTAAATATTTATAAGTGTTACTTATTATTTTGTATAATGGATCCTTGGAAATGTAGATTGGTGTGGATTTTAATTTAGTCTAATTGTGTGAGTGGGGTATCTATTAGTTTTCATTTATAATACATTCATGGTTTTATAGATTAGATAATCACCACGGAATGGTCTACAAATTCCTTTTTGGGATGACATCAAATATAGCGGCCAAATTCTATGAGGATATGTAGTTTTTTGGAGGTAATGTTTAAAAAATTTATATTATTCTATGTATAATTACGTAATTATTATGAATATAATTTTTATTAATACACATAGTTATTATTTACTCTCAATGTATAGTCTAAATAATGAAAAATTAATGATGTGTACTACTTGGAGAATTATTAAATTTGAGTCATAATAATTTTATATATGATTTTTTCACATCTTAATTCACAATGATATATAAATAATAATGAAAATTGTATTTATTATATAAGTTGATAGGAAAAATTTACCATGGGCCGATTGGTATCCTTACTAATTATCTAAAATTTATATAGTCGTTTTTATAGAAATGTTTAATAATTTAGTGTATACAAAGGATATTATTTTGAGTTTTTTATTTTGGTGATATTCATGGGAGGATAATAGATAAGATAGGATTATTATTATATGATTTTCATAGTTTTTATATCGTTAAACACAATTATATTATATTATAATATTTTATGATTTATTATAATGAATTTTTTCTGTTCTATTTCATTTTTGGATTTCTATATCTTGATCATGATTTCCAATACTATTTTAAATTATAGGAAATTTTATCACTATTCATGTAATATATTAGATTAAAAAATTTTATGAGAATTTTTCTTTGACATATATAATCTTTTGTTGATAGTGAATATTGGATATAATTGTGGTTTATCATAATTTCAACTAGATTATCACTGATAGAGATAGATAACTGATCTGTTGTTAATTGCTGGTATTTAATTCGATGTTTCATTATTCATTTTACATAAAATTTACTCTACATTTATTATATTATTGGATTGAATGAGATCCACCCAAAATATTTGTGTTCACAGGAAACCAAATTTATCACATTCTCATATGAGAGTATTGGACAACATGTAAATCACCATAATTGAATTTTGGTGCCCAAACCCAGTCATATGGGATGACTTATTATGTATATGTTTAGATTGAGATATATTTTTTAGGTAATGGACTAAAATACTAGATGATTATTATTGTTCTTGGATAGGGTTTTGTGTGTATGATGAGATTTTTAAAATCCCAAAATTTCACTTTGTATTTCCCATTTAAATTTTCTATTGAATAACATGTTACACACACAACAATAAACAAAATATAACTGTTGTACATTTTGTAAAGATAAAACAATATGTTGTACATATAATCATTGTGGCAGATCAATTGAGTAGGATTTTATAAATAGAGGTAGTGACATTATGAAATATATGTATAAATAAACATTATGTTCATTCTCACTAATGAGTTGGAAAATTTCAATTAGTGTAGATAAAATACTAATATGACCTCCTTATGTTTAAAATGTTATTGTTCCAAAAATTCCCCTTCCAAGACAATGTATAATTTATTTTCATAAAATAACGTCATTAAATTGAATAGTTTTAATTTTAAAAGTTTATTCTATTAACAAAATATAAAATATATATTGATAATAAGTATGAATATCAATAGTTAATACCTAAAATTACCTTTTCCAATAAAAAATTGTTTTTACTAATTTTCAATATGTCAATTTCAATTTAATTTTTCCTTTAACTTTAGAAATTAATTTTAAAAAATTATCATCACTTATTGACACAAAATGACATTAATATATTAATACCAAATATTTTTAGGTCTCTCTCAATGATTGATTCTTTAGTGAATAGTTCAGAATACAATGTTTACAAAAATCATGATTTTAATAAAGTCATTATAATCTAAAAATATATAAAATATAAATAAAAAAATTAAAATTAAAAAATTTATTTATAATTAAAAACCATACATTTATAAATATTACGCTTAAATTAGAAACATATGTCTTATAATTTTGAATATATTTCATAATATTTTTAAAACTATTATTATCCTCTATATAATTATTAGCATAAAATAAATTTTTATCACTATTATATATTTAATAATATAATTTTTTTTATTTTAAATATTCATGTAAAAAGTAGTTATTTATTTATATTTTTTAATGTCATAAAAATTGTTTTCTGTGGTTAACAAATGAGTTACAATAGTAAAAGAAAATTTCGGAACAATGATAAATTAAATTGTTTTTTTAAATACCTTATATTTTATATCTTATTTTTTATGAGTTTGGGATTGACTAACAGATACCCAATAACGATCATTATTACAAGTTTGTCCACATTAATTGAATAGTAATTATCTTATTAAAAAAATTCATCCCTTTCAATTAAAAAAGAACCCCTTCACAACCCTACTTCCTCTCACACATTATTAATATTTAGTTAACTAAAATATGTCAAAATCCATCCCAAAACCCCTATAAACCTCATTTTTTCATTATATCCTAAAGATAACATCCTTAAAAGGACTAATCCACTTCTAATTTGTGTTATTACATAGAGTAAGGTAAAAATTCACATTCCCTCTTTCATTTTTATCAGCTTAATTCATCTTATATATACAATAAATATAGTGTATCCATGTTATAATAATTAAATAAGTATCAAAATTGTATTTAAATTTTATTAAGATTATGAAATAACCATTTTCTACCATCATACCACCTATTTGAATAATTAAAATGTAAATCTTGTATAATTTTAGACTACAACCTCCATGATGGAAATATTTTATTATTCATCACTAACACACATATATTTCTATAATGATTTATTTATTTAGAAAATATGATATTTTTAACGTAAATATGATTCAAGACATATTTATTTTTTGTCATATTAAGAAAACATTCTTTAGAAAATGAAAATGTAACCCTTGTGAATGTACAGACTACCACCTCCACAAATAATGTATTTCATTTTTCCATCCACATTAAATATATTATTATAAAATAAATTTTAAGAATATATTTGATATAGGGGGAAAATATATATTTTTAATAAGGTTTTCAACTTATAAATAATTAGTGACTATTTTAAATTATCCTTTATGGTTACTAAATAACCATAGTAATGATTTCTAGGGACCTTGATCCTATGAGTAATTCCAATAGATTTTAAAAAATTATTATGAGGATGAATAAGTAATAAAAAAATTAAATATATTTTAAAAAATGATAATTATGAACTTATTATCATGGAATTGTGTTTGACGTCATTATTCAAAAAGTTTTTTGAAGAAGTTAAAATAATTTCCATCTAGTGATGAAAATAAATAAAAATAAATAATGATGTAGATAAAAACAGTACATATAAACCAATTTCATAAAAAATAATTTCCATACATGTAACATAAAATCCAAATCAACAAAAAAATATCTAAAATTTTAACCATAAACACAAACAAAACATCTATGGTCACAAGAATCTTATAGTTGTGAGTATAAACACAGTCCAAAGAGAAAACCAATAGTAATAATGAAGTTAAAAAACACACCTTCTCAATGATCATGGAACCTAGGGGTAGTAAAAAATATGTTAATAATAAGACATTAGAAATTATAAAAATTTACTTTTTTGGGGACATAGATTTGTCCCAGTTCGGTCAACAGTAATCCTCAATATGAACATCGTCCGAGAACTAGTGGAATTCAAAACACATAAGAGTCCATTAATCCTAATGTCAATATCCAACCAAAACATCATATTTAAAATGAAACCCCTTCGGGGTCATACAATAACAATTATCATAGAGGTATATACAACTTATATATAGAATAGCACAATATTGATAGAATACAAAAAGAGGGGTCCACTAATTATTGAATCATACTCATAACAAAAGAGAGAGTGTACACATACAACATATCAACTATAAAAAAATACATTTACCCATGATATCATCCAATAAATCCACTAGATATATATATTGTGTCACCCAAGATGTGAAGATATACACTTAAATCGAGCGATTAGCAACCCTTATTGTGTACCACCACCCTATCACAACCATAATAAAGGGTGATACTGAGTCCATAGAAAATGGACATGGGGCCCTTGTGTGGTGGTTAAATTAAACAATTTCAATATAAATAAAATGGTTTAAATTTGTTCCATTATAAGACACCTCAGGCGAGAGAGTATCCACTCTATTTTCATTCTGATGATCATAACTAAAACTCATTTTCAATCATATATATATAATATAAAATGGTATATCTCACATAAAAAATGGATTTTGATAGAAAAAAGTCATTAAATACTGATCTGTGGGGATAAATACTGAATAATGGTAATTAAATTTTCAATAATGGGAAATAGTTGAAAATTATTCGTTTCATTATATTAAATATAATTGAGGCCATAATACTAGACCATGACCTATAACCAAATATATTGTATATTTACCCACTATAGGATATACCATTAACCTATGATATAGGGTAGAAACTATTTTTTTAAGTTATCCTCATGTATTTTCACCTAAAAAAACTAAAATGGAAACTTCACCTAGCCTTCCATGTAAACTATAGTAAAGGTTCTTATTCATGGAGTGTCCATAGTAATTAAGTTGAAAAAATAATGTACATAGGATTCTACTAATTTGAGCAACACCCATCCATTTAAGGCTCACCAAGGATTAAAATTCACCCTTGATACCCATTTGAAGTTACACCCAATCATAATTGGTTAGGAAACATTACACCCACGCTTCCCTATTCAAAGGTACACTCCAAACTTTTAGGTTTCCCAAAAAGGTTCCTCCCTTACACATGTTACCTACCTAAGATATATTGATCCCAATTGAACCCATTGAATACTGGAACAAAATATCACTTTTCCATCATTAAACCTCAATTAAAAAATCATACATTACTATATCTTTGTCCATGGTATCCTGACAAACATATCTATGAAATTTCCAACATTGATATCATGGTTGTTATCTAAAAATTTTAAACTATATGATACATGAACACATGCATTTGTTTCATGATATATGTATATTTATGAATATTTATATTAGGATTATATATTGGAATATATTATATTTAAAACATTTATATGATGTATGTATTTTCTACATATTCAATTAATGAATATAATATATTTATATATTATTGAAATTATCCTTAATGGTTTATTCATTTTTTATAAACCCTTATGAATGGTTTAATATATTTGAATTAATTCATTTAATTATAAAAATAAAGTAATCAAAATTAATTGAAATATATATGATATAATCACCCCACATTAGCTATATAAGAGGATATGTCTTTCACCCTTTTTTGTGGGTTTCACGACATGAAAATCCTTGGAATAATTTTTTCCATCCTAAATCACTATACATCCAACCCAAGAAGGTGTTATGACCCTTTCAGTTTCTTATGTATCATCATGAAACAATAATGGATCCATTGGTCAGTGTATCACCTTATATAAATGATTTTTTTAACTTCTCCTCATGATATCCTTGATGAATTCCAATTTAATGATAAGAGAATTGCTATTGAAACTATGGAATACCAGTTACACTATTTTATTATATTATTTTACATATTAATTTATAAAATATATATCTTGTGAGTCTGTTTTATCTTTATTTGAAAAAATATCATTTATTGAACATAAAAAATCTAATAATCTATATTTGTGTTTGTTTTTTCATGTTTTTAATTGTTTGAATCATATGTTTACAATGAAAATTTATATACAAATTTTTTAAAAAAAATTATGTATGTTTAATACCCATACATGATCTATAAAAGGGTATATATGGATCAAAATTACATAAGTTGGGGATGTGAAGAATACATTCATTTTCAAGATATTTTATAATTTTTATACAGATAAATAATTTAGTTACATAATGGTTAATATGATTTTACCTTAGTCGATATCCCTATACAATATAGAAGTAGTATGATGTAATGGTAACATGCTTATAAGTAAGGTTTTATTTAATATTCATCCGCACATTACCAATATGTTTACTAGATTCTAAACATAATGTTCCGTGATTATTTACTTTTACTCATCATAGTAATATTAGGATTACCTATATGAAAAGGTTCTACATAATGGAAATAGATTTAACCAATGGAGATTCGTAATTTTAATCTACATATTTAATTTATGATACTATTCTAATCCATGTAAATGTAAATGTTTTATTTATATAATATTTTAAAAAAATTCATCACTATTATTTAGGTATTTTTTATAATGGTAATAATGGGACACCCTTATAAATAACATGCATTATGTTTAATAGAAAATATAATGTTTCTGAAAATATTTTCTTAAAAAAACAAAGGATTTTCAAGATATATATTTAGTTAATAAATAATTTCAAAAATAATATTGGGTATATATAACTTATCAAGATTTAATATTTAAATTAATTAAATATAAATAGTTTAAAATTAATTAAATTTGATTTTATAATACATATGTCCAAAATAATAAATGTAATTATTTTAGAAAAAAAATTAAAAATTAAATGGGATTTCATATTATAATTAAATAAATTATTCTATTAGAAATTATACGATGTGATTTAATTTTTTATAATGTTTAAAATATATAATATTTTTTTTATATAATATTTATTTATATAATATATATTGAATTTTCAAATTTTTATAATTCAGGAAATTTCAAATAAAATTTGATCAAATTTAAATACGATGTCATTTATGTCAAAATGAATATAAAATTTTTATATTTATTATAAATTATAAAAATATTAAATTTTTAATTTATTGATGAATATTTTAATAATGTTTTATTTTGTGGAAGATTAAAAAATTGATTATTTAATTTTTTAATTTCATTTATATTATTGTTTAGTAAATTTTTCAATTAAATATGATTATTTTGTTTGAAAATTTCTATGAGAAATTACTTATAAAATAGACCCTTCCATATTATTCTAGGTTTGATATCATAAAAATTAGTATTTTTATCATGAAATTAGATTTTAACACTATATATAAACTTGAGAATTATATTTGGGAATAATTTGTGCATATTAAATGTTAGTGATCTTGAAGAAAAAAACTATCCAATGAGAAATATCCCCTGAGTTTGATGCAGTTGAGTTAAGACCACATATATTCTTTAAGGATTTCCATGGTTAAGAATGTGATCATGGTTTACTATCTATCGTTGCATGATTACTCATGTTTATTTTTTTGAATTTCATACAATTCTATGACCTTACACAAAGTGTTCATTTACCTTATTCAAATGTTGCATTTTGATATGCTTGAATATACTTTGAATCTATTTTTTGGTGATAAACATAATCTTGCGGGTTTTGAAAATATATAACAATTAATGTTTTGTGAAAAAATTTATATGGTGGTTGGAATAAGGATTTTCAATCAAAAATTTTTTTATGAATAAATAAAAAAGAGAAAAAAATCATAAGATGATAATGATTATAATGGATTTAAAATTTCAAAATTTAATATAACTATGACTTAAATTAAATTAGTGATAAATTAAATGAAAAACCGAAAAATTTTACTTAGACATACCTTCCAATGTATAACATTTCAATGACATGATCAATCAAATAATTAGGTTAAGCCTATGTAGGTTTCTACTAAATTATCATGTGTATTTATGGAACAAAATGTTGACTCTGAATCATCCATGTGGTTTTTCCCTCATAGGGTATCCCTAAGTTTCCTTTTTTATTATGTTTTTTGTTACGAACAATTATTTTGTGCCAAAAAACAATCCAAATAAATTTTAATTTTTTCATTTACTGGATATGCCATTTTAGAAACTAAGCATTGTAAAAAATACTATGAGAGTTATAAGTCTTCGATGTTTTGTTTTAATCTTGGGTAATGAATTGAGATGTCCCTATGTTGTCTTATTGTGTTTGAGTTACACTGGACCAAAAAATATAATGTTTTGGAAATCTGATAGAGGCTCATTGTTTGTAAAAAACTATGAAATTATCCATTGCAAGACATTAGCCCTTTTTATTAGATCCAATATGCATTGCATGGGTTAAAATATAGTTACCCAAACCATTTTCCTAGTCCATATCGGTAGTTCAACATAGGTAGTACCTATACACGTTACATCAAATAGTCGAAGCATTGTTTGGATAATCATGTTTAATGTTTCATTTTAATGAAATAAATTTAATTAAAATAAAATTTGAATAACAATAAATTAATCATTTTAAAAAATAATGTAAATATTATTGTTATGATGATGATGGTGATGGTTATTGTTATTATTTTCAAGTTAGTTTTTTGAAAACCCAAATGGGTTCTCCACTCCTATCTCTTGAGGCACACACCCCCAGGACATCTCATCCATGAAAGCGACACCCCCCCATATGGGCCTCCTCTTTACATGCTGATACACCATGTTTTCATCATGTTTTTCACTTTATTAGTCTAGTTAATGTCCCGGATCCCACTTTTGCATTATTTTAGTCAATTTTCCTCTCTATATCCACCTTATTTACATTCAACTAAACCCTAGGCCATTGATTATGTAGTAATTTTTATCTTTAAAACTGTTACAGTGTGCAGTGGGACTCTAATGTCAACATTGATCATCTTTCTGAAACCACTGCCAAAGGAGATGAAATTGATTCCACGTATGATCAATTTCAAGTATAATTTCCTCCACTCTTCATTATTTTCAATTTTCTTTTTAGGGATTTATTTTTGAATGTTACCATTAATTTTTTATTATTTTGTACCTTTCTCCATCGTTTATGGGTTACCATTTTCTTATTCAACTTAACTTCGTATGCATAGGTAGACTCACTCACACACAAACACACAAACAGAAACACCCACACAAACACACTCACACACACAACTATTTGTGTTCCACAGATATATATATTCTCCAATGGAATAATGTGTATATATATATATTAGGGATAGGCGTGCCTATATATATATATATATGAAAACTGAATATGGGCATAAGTTTTAAAAAATATATGTATATATATGAATGTATTTAAGGATCCCCTTGTACATAATCTACTCCATGATAATATTTAAATTGGGGCAAAGATTCCATATGTTTATATGTTGGTGAATATACTCAAGGGAAGTGAAGAGAACCTTCAAGTGTTTTCTAAAGAAATCAATGACTATCGAAGTGTCCGGCATCATCCTCTTCTCCAAGATGTGGGATCAATCTCCCTTTCCCATTAAATTTAAAAATTCATTAAATGATCCCTTTTCACACCATCATTGGTAATTAATTAGTTTTTAATCTGTTTTACAATTAACTATACTTGTTATGAATTGAATTATGCCTCAAAATGGATGGTTAAATATTATATATATATTTATTAAATAAAAACATTAGGGTTTTACAATAAAACATCGTAATGTAGGTGCTTCGTCTTCTAAGATAAATAATAATTATTAGTTATTTATATAATTATTTGTTTATGGATTGGGTTTTTCTCATGCCATCATGTTATAATTAAAATAGTATCATGCTTTACGTTGTCTCTTTTCTTCTGCATATATTATGTTTCTAAATTTTAATATAAATGTTAAATGAGCAAAGGATCCTCCAAAGTGCGTGGCCCAATTTTAAATTGGAATTTCCCATGTATTTTATCATACCTTTTTTCAAATGACACATACTATATGACCTTTAAATCCTTATAAAATAAAATGTCATGTTCTGGAAAATTAAAAGTGTTGATTTAAATTAAATGGATGATGGTTGATAGATTTCTTTCCAGGTAATGAATTAAATGGTTTAAATAAATAATCTTTCTCGGACAGCGAGAACATGATTTTTTCATTTTTATCATTAAATTGTTAATATGAATTACATTACCTTGAATGGAATTTAATTACACTAGATGAACTTATGATATGTATTCCCTTATGTGTTGTATTATAAAAATGTTAATTACTTTATATAATATTGAAGAATGTATGAAATTAGAGGTATTGAATGAAGGAAATTTATTATAAATATTTTAATTACTTATAAATAGGACATGTATGATGGTAAGGGTTGTTTATCCATGATGAATATCACACTCCCTTACATAGGGTGTTGATAATTGTCTCTCACACCAGTGATACTGTATTGGTGATGGGATTTTTGCACCACATACCCTGATTTGAGTGTTTTTATGGAATATCACTTTTCCTCATCAGTGATGTTTCATGACATCTATCACTCTAATTAGGATGTATTACATGTACCCTATTTCATGATAGTTTAGGCACATTATACTAGTTATGGATGCCTTAGTTAATCTTCATTCCAGTCAAGCACTATTATTCTAGTTATATTCTATTAGAAGTATCTAGAATCTTTGTTAACATAAGTATATTAATTATATAACTAATATATATATAATTAAAGCATTATAGATTGTTACAGGAAAAAAATTTCATTCTAGTAGTGATCTTAGGTAGCTAAAGTTAGTAACATATCTGATTGGAATTTGAGACAACCAATGTTATTATTTTCGTACTATTTATTGTTTCATATTTACAGCACAATACATCATTTATATTCTTCAAAATGGATTTGGATAGACACTGTGTGTGCCGACTTACTGATAGTTATATCTCCTTCCCATATTGGGAAACCATTTAACGTGGGTACTTCAGTTGACCATATGTTTATAAGACTAGGGAAAATTTCTTGAGTTCTCATACATTTACATGGGAGTTAATTGTAGAGGAATGAGCTGGTACTTGAGATTCTTATGGAGGTATTAATTAGGTAGATATTATTTTATTTATTTTTTATTATTATTTAAAAGTGTAAATTATGGTAATTATGTCATCATATGTCATACATGCAATAATCTAAATGGGTTTTGGACACTATTATATTATAAAGTTGAATAACATTATTATTACACTACATGTCATTAATTATTATTTCTTCTACTAATATCAATTTCTATTCATATCATGTTTTCTATTATGTAACTCTGATCAGGATGGTATACTATCACTACTACCTCCTCCTTATACTTTCTCTTCTAGTTATCATCCCCTAGTGTATTGGAGGCACATTGGAGACCATGTGATCCAATGGTCCGACAATCATCTTACGGTTCAGTCAAGTTGGAAAGCTGAAAAGTTTATCATATATGTTTTTCAATTTTTCATACTATTTTGGGTGGGAAGACATCTGAAAATCAATTTTCATCACTTGTATAATAGTGAAGTCATGGAATAATCACCCCACATATGGGGAACATTCCATGGGGCTAGGGCTGGAAATTATGTTCATTTTTTTGGTTTTAAAGATGAATTTGACTTCACCTAGAGTGATGGGTGTATTTTCATCTTCTTATTTATTTAATTATTTTATTTTATTTTATCCCTATATTGGTATGGTAATGACGAAACATTACATGCATCAATATAGTAACATATAAATTCACATACCATGAATATTATTCCCTGCCATGAGATTGAATTGGAGGTTTGTATATTGATTTTGATTTTGTTCCATGAGTATACGACACATGTAGTTTATACCCATTTAACTAAACATAATTAGCATTCATTTTATGTACTATTCATTGATTTTATATTCTTTACCATGGATGATTTTATATTATATTATTTATTACCAGTATGTCCTATTTTGGTGATTTTTATCAAGCTCCCTTATGATTATTTCTTTATGAAAATTTTGTTTTGATTGATAAATATTGATGGATACATGTGAAATATATTGTGGTTATGATTAAATGGGAACCATTTTTACGTTAAAAGGTTTATCAGGGCCTTTTATTTTGGAAAATATTATCATGTGTTCAAACCATTTTTTTTCCTCATAGAATTTTAAAAACTATTGATGAATGTGTAAAAAAGTCTAATAATTTTATCTGTTAAAGTAAAATGATTTTCATTTATGGGGTCCATTTTTCAATATATGGACCATCTGGGTGCATTAGGAATTTTGAAATTGAAACCCATGTAATTTTCCCATTAGATATGATCATAGTATATAATTTTAAATGGGAAATGATTTGATTAAGTATGCTCCAGGCATTGGTTTAAAAAGATTATGGAAACATTATATATTGGGGTGGGATCATTCTAGTTTATCTAAACATTTTATATATGACCGTAGTATATTGGGAAATTATTATTGTAAATGTAGTTTAATTTTATTCTGTAATGAATAGGTTAAATTCCAAAATTCACATATGGTCCCAATTTAGTCAGTTGGGGCATGCTTTCTATAAGATGATCCATTTGGGTGTTCATAGTTTTTTAATATTAATAAAATACTATTATGATTCATTCTAATGATCCTAGGTTAGCGAATGGTACCCTCATAGGATGCCTTATCATTTATTACATAAAAATTTATTTATGTGATAAGTTTCCTAATTTATGATGATATTTCAATAAATGTTTCTTATTTAAAATAGAATTTTGTTAAAACGTTTTTTTATACATTTTTGTTTTATTTGAAACCCTTTCATTGTTTATTATTAATTATGAATCAATATAATCAACATAAAATGGATCCCTAGGTGGTTTCTGATGTCATAACCCTCTAATAAGTGTGTATTTAACATTTTCTATGGTTTCCAAAAAACTAAAACAGAATTATTTTTTCATAGGCCTTATTTGTTTTAGAAATGGCATAAAATGATAAGGTCTTAAGTAGGTGAATTCTGCTGGCATGAACCTGTGATATGTTCTACACTATTTTTTCTTAAGGGGATATATGGTAGTAGATAACACAAAAATATCGTTAATTACATTTGAAATTCAGTGTGTTCTCTTATATAAGCTGTCATTTAGGTGTAGTTGTCTATAATGGACCTCTTTGTTTTTAAATATCTCTCTAGTTCGGATGGGTGGTCATTGTATCATCGAACCATATTACAAGTGTGAGAATCAAGTAGTGATCACTTTAAGTAGTTTAGACTTATCAAGGCAATTTTAGGCTAATTATTATATATCATGACCCTATTTATTTCTAATTGGGTTCCTCAAGATGTTGTCAGTCAGTTTTGAATTCGAATGAGATCGAAAAAAAATAATACGGTTATTCTATGATGATCATTTGAATCATGAATGGATTGGGATGAATTCCTAATGATAATATTCATTATGTATTTTTTTTCAATATTCTTAGGGTAGAATGCATGGATTACCATGATACCCATCATTTTAATCTATGTTGTAACAAACTAGATGAGTTTAGTGAATCATTTTTATTAAGCTATTGAGTAAATTCTTGGATCATCTCTATGGTAGAGTGAACTAGGCATTAAAGAAATCAATTTTGTCATAATAACATAGAGGAATTATTAGATACTTTTGTGTTTTGAAACTTAAGTAATTTTTATTTTGGCATTCTTTATATTCATTGACTTGGTGATCATGACACATACGACTGAAACACATGCATTTATGGTGGTCCTGGTATAGTTCTCTTACTAGTGGAAAATATATAATTTCTTTCTAATGACCTGAAAAATAATAATCTGTGGAGAATAACATCATAATTGGTGGTTTTGTATACTTATAGGTATAAGGAATACAACCTAAGAGGACTATATGAAAATGTTATGTTTTTTTCTAATTCCTTTCGGGATTTGCAGTTTCGAAACATGATGGGACATGCATGGAAGTATAAAATTTTTGTTTTTGGTTGTTTGTTCTTCATTTGGAAGTATTATTTTTCATGGATGAAATTGGTTGTTAATAATGAATGGTCACATGATTCCTTAGATTGTGAAGGCATTTTTGTTCAGTTGATGACAATGCATCATTTTTTGATTAGGAGATTCATTTGAGAATTCGAACAATAGTGGTTCAACTATTATTCCTTTATAGTTTTTGATCTCAAAAAAGTGTAATATAAATTATTTAAGATAATTTACCCTATCATTACATTATCTTATATTCACTATGATATATTATTTCATACACATGCTATAGTTTTAATGTTTTTGGGATTGAGATGTGATTATATTCTCATTGCATAACATATGTGTGTTTTTCAATGATTTTTGGTATGTCTTTAGTGAAACTATGATTCATGTGAAATAATTACTTAAAAAACTATTGGACACTTTTTTTTCATCATTAAATAAAACTTGGAGGATTCCACTCTGGGATTAGTCAAAATAAAAATGAATAATCTGTGGCTTTGGACAAAAGTATCCATCATAAACATTGAGTGTCGACTTCGTTGGATTAGTACATTACAATCATGTACATTTGAAGCCAAGGTTACCCCAATAATATTTTTATGCATGAATACAATGTTTAAAATTTTAAATGATTATAGTGGGGTGGATCTTAATTATGTACATGTTCATGCTAAATCTTGATGAATGAAATGGTCAATTGATGTTTTGGCCAGTAAAATTTTGTAAATGGTAGTGATGAAATTCATCGAATGTTTTATTTCTAAATGTAGGGCTCCTCAAAGGAAATAATTGTAGTTTTTGTAGGAATATGTCATCCTTTTATGACATGAATATTGAGAATGGCCATCCAGAAGTGGTTGGGCTCATGTTTTCCCTTGCTCATTGAATTTAATTGATAAATAAATGTTTTAAACCATGTCATTAGGTGGATATGGGTGTGGTATGTGTCAGCCTAGGATATTTATGAAATGAATTATCAACATATCTATGTTAGTTTTGTGGTAAATATAACATTATACTCTCATAATGACACTAGAAGAATCGTTATAATTCTTGAGGTTTGCTTTTCACGCAATTTAGATAATGGAAGTACAACAGTTTAGAATTTCCCCCTTTTGGTGTAAAACCAATAAGGTGGGGAGAACCTTTTGCTTGATTTTTAAATATACAACAACATAATCATTACTCTTTCTAAAAATTATATATTAAGATATGTATCTTTATTTCAATTGGAAAACGAGCATTGGCATATATTTTGAAAACTTGACTGTCGTATTCTTAATTGCATTCGATGGAGCATTGGGATTTTGGAAATTCAACATGACCATTTGAATCGAAATTCACAACACCTATAAGTTGGGTAGTAATACTACTATTACTCAAGACATATTGAGGATGAGAATTTCTATGTTTGAGAGGTTGTAATGATTCGTGTTTTTGAATAAGAGTAAAATCCAATAAAATTTGAATTTTTCCATTTAATGGACATACTATTTTACACAACGAGATTCAGAACTAAATTATGAGATATGGAACACTTCTATGAATTTTTTTAGTCATGGGTAAGGTCTCTTGGGGGTACATTGGTATTTTTGTGTGTTTTAAGAGTGCCTAACCAAGAAATCTCATGTATTCATGGTCTGACAGAGGCACATGATTTTTTTTGAAACTGTGTGACCCACAACAGCAAGCCTTGTGGCATGTTCAGAGGAGATTATGTGTCTTTAAATAGTTTTTCATGCATTACCCAAACAATTCAACTTGTCCACATTGGTTTTTCTACATATGCAATACATATTCATTATACACCACAATGTTGGAGCACTGTTTGGCTAACCGTGTGATCCAAACCATGCATATGGTTCTTTTTAAAGAAATTATACTAATTTAATTAATGTACAAATTAATATAAATAAAATTTTCTATAATAAGAAAAATATCATTATAATTATGATTATGATTATTAATAACTAATGTTTACAAAAACCCCAAAGGGGTAACCTCTGCAATCAATCCTGACACACTCCAATGAACGACTCAGCATTATGTGTGACACCCCCTCTAAACCTAATCTTCACATGCTAATTCACCAAATTTTCTTTAGGTTCTTTATTTTATTCATTGGGTCGGTGTCTTAGCTCTCCCTTCTCCCTCATTTTGGTTGACTTTCGACCCTCCCATCACCTGATTCCCATTTATCCGAACTATATGTATAATTTTACCATGTTTAATTGTTTTTCAACCATTGTTAGTGTGTGTGGAGGGAATATCATGTTGCCCTGGGGATTTTTTGGGAATCCACTACTGAAGGAGAATCGTTTCAGTCCACAAATAATCAATTTTAGGTAATTTTTCCTTATTTTTCATTATTTATCAATTTATATTTTTGTATTTTATATATTATATGTTAACAAAAAATTTATATAGTACCTTAGACTTTACCACATGGGTTTTGGGATACAATTATTGAAGGCTACTTATCATATTCATAGGTTGGCATATATATATATATACACACACATATTTTTCCCCCATTATATATATATATATATTTTATCATGGAAGAATGAATACATGTAATTTTTCAAGGTGTGCTTATATACATATATATATATATTAAAAATTTATACTTTTGTAATTGTAAAAGAGTATATTATTTTATAAGAAATTATGTAAGGGTCCACTTGTATATATTCATGGTAATGAAAATATGAACCTAGGGGCTAGGTGCCCTTTTGTATATGTGAAGGTAAATATGCTCGATGGAAGGAGGGAGAATCACCATGTGGTTGTCGATGAAATGGTCGAGTGACAAAGTGTTTAGCTTCATCCTATTTTATTTGAGGCAGGATCCCATTCCATTTAATTTTTAGATTAAAAATTCACTAATGGCTCACATTTTTCACCTTCATTGGTTATTAATTAGATTTCTTATGAGTTTTAGAAAAAAATATTCTTTTGATGAATTGAATCATTACCCAGAATGGATTCATTAATATTCAAAAAAATATTTCTAAAAGAAAAATGTAATTTTTTTATAATAAAACCACACTATGTGTGTTTAATTCTTTAAATAAATATATTAATGATTAGTTATAGCTAGTAGCCATTGTATATGGCTTGTAGTTTTCTTATGAATTAATGTTATAATTAAATATGGGGCATGATATAAAGGGTTTCTCTTAATATTCTTAAATTACATTGTCCCCTTTTTATATAAGCTCCAAATGAGACATGGAACCTCCTATTTTCATGGATCATCATTAAATTAGATTTAACTATGTAGGATATAGCCCCATTTTTCTAATGAAACCTTTTATGTGACCCATATATCTTTAAAAATGAATTGTCATGTTTTGGAAAATCAAATGGGATTAAATGGATGAAATTTCTAATGCATGATGAGTTTAAATTCATTTAATGTATTAAATGTATTAAATGAAAGACCAATCAACTATGGTGAGACCAATCCTTTTAATTATTTATTATTGAATGATTATGATGAATTCTATTATATTGAATTTAATTTAATTTGACTAAAGAAACATATGAGAGGTATTGTCTGATATGTTATGTTATAATAATGTTTATGCATTTATATAGGATTGATGAATATAAGGAATTAGAGGTAGTTCCTCATGGAAATTATTTTTAAATATGACTTTGCCTTATACATAGGTTATATACAATGACAAGGGTTGGTAAACCTTGGGTAAATCACACTCCCTTACATTGTGTGTTGATTATGTCATCTCACACCACTGATAATATATGGGTGATGATATTTACGCTCCACGTACCATAGTTATAGGGTTTACATGGTGGTTCAGATTTCATCCTGAGTGTTCATTAATGAGGTCCCTCACTATTATTGGGATTTTAGGAATCCACCCAGTTGCATTGGATTTTAGGACTATTAAACTTGTTATAGATTCATGAGTTATGCGTTGGCCCATCCCACCACTTGTATTCCAAGTATTTGACCATTTGGTGTCTAGAGACACTTGGATTATATATGTGGCTACAATATATAACTAATATATATATATATAATTATTAATATATATATATATATAGTTACTAATCATTCTTTCTACCTAGAAGTGAGCTGAAGATGGTATAGTTTCCAAGTGTATGATTGGACCGTAAAGGGGACCGATGTTATTATTTAATTAAATTTTAATGTTTCATATTACCTACACACGACATAATTTATATTTCATAAAATGGATTTGGCTAGACATAGTGGGTTTCACACTAATGATATTGGTATCTCACACCTTTCACAGGATTCAATTACATTATAGTAACAATGTTGACGTTGTGTTATTAGGACCATGGAATATTTCATGATCTATCTGGATTGTAATTGGGTGTTAGGAGCATAGGACCATGCTGGTGTATGAGATGGTCATCTAGATTATCATTGCGGTATTTTTATTTTATTACACTATATTTTTATTCCAAATTCATAATAATTTTACATGTATCATTATCTATCGTATATTTAATGATTTATATTTGAATTAGAGAACCATTTATGATTCAGTTGATTATTGTTATTCTTATAATAATTTTTTTAATCTGTAATGCTTCAACTACTATAAATTATTTTTTCTATATTTTTTTATCACAATGCTACTTTGATTATGAGGTAATATTATCTCTACTATCCTTTCCTAAGACTCTCAATTATATTCAACTGACTCTGGTATACGAGGAGGCACACTTGAGGCCAGGGGACCCACTATAATGGCTACCATCTTAGTGGGTAGTCGAATCGAGAAGTTAAAATTTTGAATTATGCTTTGTGTTACAATTAGGTAAAAAATTAAAGTTAATCATACTAGGGGAACAATGTTGAGTTATTTCATATGATTAATGTTGATAGAGGGTTATCTAATAAATATTCCAAGATAAAAAAATGTTGGCTATTACAATTATTTCATATATAAATAACTATGTGCTGAGAGAAACAACCAAGAGGATTCATTTCATAGTGAAATATGGATATTGGAGAACTAAATGGAGATTATGTATGGGTAATCAATTTTAGGGGGTTAACATTCATTAAATTTTACCAATGTAAATATATAATAATTTATACTCATTTTTAAAATGTAATATTGTAGATAAATTAATCATCATCATAAAACTAATCATTATATTAATATTTGAAATGATAATTTTAATGTAAGAAACAAATTAGTATGGTCGATGAAGAATGACTGACTAAAATATAAATTTTTATTGAGAAAACACTTTTAAAGAAAAGTGGTAAACCACATACATTCAAGCAGGGGGACATTCCTCATAAGAGACCACAAATTTATTGAAATGGAATATAATCCTACCAGATGATTCCTCCATAATACGTTTCCAATAGATAGTATGCTCTTGTGTATCTGGATTATCAATAATAAGGTCTTCAATGAAATCCAACAACATATCACATGTTCAAGAATACTCCTCATTCTTTATCTTCCCTTCATTAAAACCCCTTATTAGTTTAAGATTCTGTTTTTCAATTAATGTAGACTGCTCACTATTTACAACCACTTGAATCGGCCTACCCATCATCTAGTCTGTCTGATCGTGGGTTGCATTGATATAATGAATCTTTTCCACCATTTCCTCTTTTAAATGAAGAAGCAGTCCCAGAAGTTTATCACAAACTGTATTCTCCACACCAGTTTTTTCCGTACCGACATCACTAGAAACAACGATCACTCCATCAGGGTTCCTCTGTATAGTACCAATAGAAACAGACATGCATTCAATCTCTTTTGATTTCAGTTTTTTAACTAAACGAGTCACCATTGGATTCAGATGGTACGAGTAATCTTTTTTCCCTTTTTTTCATCCCTGTTTTCAAAATGAGATCTCTAGAGTCACTAATAGATTTCAGTCTCTTTTTCTTCCTTGAATTATACTTTATTTTGCTATGTTTTCGACCTATATTTTCCTCTTAAAATATCCATAGTGATCCTAATCATCAGACCCACATGTAGATTGGGATGAAATGTCATTATCTTGGTCAACCAATCCATCCAGCCCTGTAAAAAGGTTACATGTTTTGATGTTCCTCTCTGTCTGTCCCTGGACTATGACCCCATAACCTAGTAGTGTTGAAGGTGTGTCCCCGATATCCCTATATGGAACAACATAAATCCCTTCTTGAACACATAGCAGCTGAGAATAAACTATTTGATGTCCCTCAAACTCCACTGTAATACCATTTTTTGAGGCAACATGGTCCTTCTCTCCTCCATAACACTGAAAATCCTCTAAATTTAGAACCTCTTGGACTGAGACAACAAATTCGTGAGGTACATATTCACAATTTTGAACCTACTCTACCTTTCTAGGACCTATTGGATCCTTCTTCTACAATTGAAATGTCATTAGCCAGCATATTACTAAAAATGGGAGCTAAGTCCATCTCCCTATCCTTCTGCCTCAGGTCCCCATTCCTTACACCACAACTACATCCAGGAATCGGATTCCCCAAATGCCAAAAAACAAAGAAAAAATCCACCCATGATTCAAATACAACAACCTGTTTTCACCATTACTATTTAATAATAACAACCCAACCCCACTCCACTGGTGGTTTGGATACATCCACCTCCACAGAAATACGAGGGTTAATTAGGTGGATAACATTTTGATTTCTAAAGTCATCACATAGGAACCATCTGACCATATTCCCCATCATTTTAGAGTAGTTCGTTTATAAATGACCTATTGTTGAAGTTGTTCAACAAGTGATTCTAGATACATATAGAATCATGTAATTGTTCATCTTTTTCTTGCAATGGAACAATATTATTATTTAAAAATGAAATCTGATTATCATATATTCAATATGATTGAATATAATGGGAGAGACTAAAGATTTCATATATGGGTTATTTTGGTTAGTGAATTCATTATATTTTCATTTATATAAATGGTATGGAATGTTGGATGATTACAATAAATGATAAACAAATATTTTAATTGATTTCTGAATAGGAAAACTAGACATATGATTTCTCTGTTCTGATACAGTTTAAACATTACAAGGGAATTAAACATCAAAATCAATATAGGAAATGTTTATAAGTAGAATAATATTTCATCATGAATCCAGCTAAGTATATTTTGAAACTAGTGACCATTCTCACGAATATTCTATGATTATATGTAATGGGAATATCTATAATACCTGAAGGTATTTGATAACTAAACAGAATTTTCATTGAATGTACAGTTGTTTTTGAAAAAATGTATATAATTTTTAAGTTTATATAATATCGAATAGGAACAATATAAGTGTTGTAAATAGACATAATACAAATATCAATAAGGGAATTAGAAGGTCTTTTTTTTCAATCCTGGGATGAATTAAACTGTTTCTATATAAAAGCAATATCTGAAATTATTTTTTTAAAGATATTATGAATATATATAAAGGAATTGTATCTTTTTAATAGTTCTATTTTATGGTAGGAGGTGTTAACATAGGTTTGTTAAAAAAAATTAGGATATGATTAATTGTGTACACTAGGGTTTTAATTCATTATATTATATATAAAAATTAGAATGGGATCTTGAAAACTATGTTTTATCATTCTTAATGTATTTTTCTAGATATTTATTGAAATATGATGATAATTTATTCCCAATCACAGTGGTGTATATTATGTAATAAAATAATAATTTTAAAAAAATTACGCTTAAAAGATTGATTTCAATATTAGAAACAGAAAAAAATAGTTTATTTGAAAAATATTCATATAAATATGAATAATGTATTATTTAATAAAACTCAATGTAGATTATATTTTGTCTTATAATGATATTTTGAAGAGATTGAAGTTTCTATGTGGATAAGGGTATTTTGTTTGAACGTATAGATGTTCAAATTTAATAAATAACACATTCTGTTAGATTATGTTTATGTTATTCTTCACTTAATATAAAAAATAGTTAGTATATGTGATTATAATGAAAAATGAATGCACATTCATTTGGTATTGAAAAAAAGTGAATATCACTATTCAAAAATGGTTTACATAATAACATTGTGTTACCTTTTTATTATGTATTTCTTTGATCCCTTCATGTGTTTTACCCTCATTTGAAATTTGGAGGATACCTATAACGGTTTTGTCACTAATAATTTTGAATTTCACTAATAACAATTCATTTATGTAATCCATATAATGATTTGACGTCGTGTAACTTCGTTACATTCCATTTAATAAGTGTTGGATGTAAGAGGATAAAGGAATGTTCAAGCTATGAAAAAGTACATATTGTGAATGGTGATTACACATTTTTCATGGTATAGATGATGAATTTTTTATCCATGGTGTTGAGTTTTTGGAGTATATGGGATGTACCAGCTTCATGTCATGATCATTGGTTACACTTCATGTAATTACACTTGTCATGTTTTTAAAAATATTATGAAACATTATTGTTTCAATTCCATTTCTAGTTCTTCATGTCTCTCATCCTAAGGTAGTATTTTCATTTTTTTAAGAGGCTCAACACCTTCCAGATCAATCTGTTCGATGTTTTATCACCATTTTATCACTATGTCACTCTCCAGGTAAGGGTTCCATCTATTTCCTCATTGCTTTGGATCAAGATAGTTATTTAGGGTGCGGGTTTTGGAACCTTTGGGTTAATGCCAGTATTTCATCCTTGTTTTTTTGACCTATTTCTTCATCTCATTCCAGATGCATTTTCTTCCATTGGGTTTGTTGCTGAGGGAATTTTTCTTTGATATATGTTCGATTATTCACTTCCACCAACCACTCATCATCTAAATTAAATCAATCATGAATTATATTTGATTATTGGGACTTCCTTGATGTTGTTTGGATTCATAGATTTTGGAATCTATTGCCGGCATGTTCAACCCGAGTTTTGAGGTAGGTGGTTCTATTTCTAACCTATGTTGATGAACTTGACTGTTTTTCATCATAAAATATTTTTTTAAGAAATAGGAAATTTTGTTTTCTATTTGTTGAATAGTACTTTTAATGAACAATAGTATTTCCTTAGTTATTGATAAATGGGTAGAAAATGTGTATTTTAAATGATTGAAATGGAAATTGTGAAATGGTTTTGAAATGGTTTTCAAAGTATGGAAGTGGTTTGTGAAAAATAGAACATGGGTTACCGTGGGTTCATATGTGGAATTTTTATCTTTGGGTCATTGTATATTTTTTTGTTATTATCATGTATTTTTGTCATGGGGATTTCCTCTATTTCCAAGGCCTATTGTTTCTGGGTACCGATATTGACTTTTTAGGGGGTTTACTCATGGGGTATTCCTTTTCTCAATTGGACGGTTGTTCTAGAATCATATTTGTGAATGTGATTATTGTGGTATTAGTAGTCTGCGGCCTAGACCTGTAGTATTCCATAGTGATTTTATACCTTTTATTTTTTCTTGAATGGCCCGAAAGCCTTCATTTTTATTGACTTTTGATAACCCGCCTTTCAAGGGGTGAGGGGGGAACCCTTACAAGGCCCGTAGGCTCAGAGATTACATGTATTGCATGCTTAATATTAGAATCTATGAATTGTTATATAGAGACTTGTTATGTATCACATGGGGGGATCCTTCGGATCCTGTTAAATTACATACTATTCACCTGTACGATGATGCATAGTGCATTGTCTATCTACCAATGTAGGGAAAGGCATGGATCTTCTTTGAGGGGATATTGATCATGTTAGATGGTTTGGTAGATGGTAGTGATATATCTGATTTTGTTCAAACAATTTTTTGTAGTAGCTATGTGATTTTAGTCCTTTTCAATTGGTGTCGTCTTTTGGTTTTTTGGATGGATTATATTGTCTACTTCCAGTGTTTCCTAACAGTTATGAAATATATATCTGTTAGTATTATATAGTTTATTTATAGATTTATATATGTATGACTTGTGGTTATTCAATTTTAGAGAAATAATTCCCACGGTTGTGTTGTTCGATGCCCAGGTTCTTTTCGCCAGCTCCTGGGGATCGAGAATGCCCTTTGCGGATGTGACAGAATTCATCAGGTGTTGGGTTTGAGGGAAACCGAGGTTGGTTCATCATAGTTTGGTATTAGAAGATGGTATTTCTTAAAGAATCCATATCTTGGGACATCTGTTAGACTGAAGATATGATTTGAAGGACTTGAGAGGTATGTTATGATATTTTCCTAGAAACCTATTATCATAACAAGACTCATGTCTCCATGGTTTGATGGAATGTGCATCATTAGTATTGATTTTCATCTAAACATAATAGTTATTTACTACTTATTTTCTAGTTTTAATTGATATTTTTACTAATGTCCGATCATTCTTGTGTTTCAGTGTGTAGAAGTATGCCTATGAGACATATTCCATGATTTCCATAGGAAGGTATATGAAATTCTACACAAGGGAGCCCACCTTTATATCATAATCGCATCAGGACTATTATAAAATAATTACATACTATTGATTAAGGGATACCACAAATTTAGAATGTTGTGGTTGAGTTATAACCAAGTGTTTGTGGTGAGATAGATTAGTAGTGGGGTTCAAATTCGAGTAACCACCATCCTGTAATGGAATGACATAAATACAATTGTAAGAGTATTGGTTGGACATGATCGATCAAAATTTTAAATTCCTTGAGAGACATGAGAATATAATCCTAATGTGTGTAGTTCTCAAACTCAAGGGATTCAAAAAATGATGGTGGGATTCCATGGTCCAAGAATTTATGCTTGTAGAATTGGATTAGAAGGGTTTCATGACCCTATTCTTTCCGCAAATTTTTGTAGAGTCATAGATGTTGGCTATTTATCTGGAGTTCATCTCATTATAGAAGGGATATCATTTAGTGTCATCATACAACAATCATTTCACTATGATTTTATTTTTTCTCCAGACATGTTAATGAATGACTAGAATATGGTGAAAAAGTACCAACAATTTTTGCAAAAAGAAATCAGATCACATGTTTTTTTGCTAAACATTCTACATATGCATAGATAAAAGATAGAGAAATGATGAAAGAAATTAATATAGTAGTTAATGTTGTATTTTCCATATCTTATCTTCCATTACCTGGATCCTTTAGTGGAGTTCATGGGAAGAAGGGGAATTGTAAAGATCATCGGAGAAGTAGTGCAGCTTGGTCCCAGAAACAACCCTCCTCTACACCGTCTATCGCAGTTGGTAGTCTAATCTTGACTTGATATTAGTGATGCAAGGGAGGATACAACAAATTATCATGTAGTTTGACCACAAATACATGAATCATAAATGGACATGTTTCTCATTCAGAGATCACTAATCATTATATGTTTTTACCTTGTTATGGTTAGTTTTTGTCACCTCCAATGGCTACTGTGGTGTCTTTAGAAGATTCAAAGACTACAGGGTTCTGGATACATGACTCAAGATGGAATCATTTTCATACAGTAGATGAGTTTCCATCATATGTTGATGCTGGTCTAGAAATAGTGAGAGGTAAAATCCATATTGAATCCATATTAGGGATTTCATTATTTGGTACTACTACATCCAACTCATTTATTTTACACATATTTTTGATATGTTTCCACATCCAATGGAATATTGGCCAATTATAAAGTATTTAGAGAATCCTAATTTGAAGAGGAAATATCATGGGTTTCAGTGTTATTGTTTATTGATGATAAATGATATAGAGTTTTTCTCGGATTTTCCCTTTCTTGAACTAGATATGTTTGTCCTCATAATTAGTATGGAGTGGCTTGTCCCTCCGTGTGATGAGGTTGATTGTTATAATCATTGTGTTTTTTTCATGTTGTTCATGGGAGATATTTTGTGTTTTAGGGGGAGTGATTCCGAAGATCAAGCCATGACGGTCCTTCCCACCAATAGATTAAGAGTTTTCATTTTGTTTTTGTGTGTGATTCTAATGATGTTGATACTTTCATTGATTTTCCTATTGTTGTTTGAGTCTTCCATGGCGTCTTACCAGTCAATTTATACAATATTCTACATGATATAGAGGTAGAGTTTATAATTGATCTGGTTATTGGTATGAATCCAATATTAATATCTTTTAATCATATGTAACCATTAGAGTTGAAAGAGTTCATGATTTAGTTAGAAGACCTGTTAGAAAATAGTTTCATTCTCATTGGTGTTTCACCATGGGAAACACCATTTATCTTCTCCAAGAATGTAAATGGTAAACATTAGTTTATTGTATCCTATAATAAGTTTTAAAAGGTAATGGTAAAGAACAAAAAACTTCTGCCTTGTGTGGATGATTGTTTTGATCAGTTAAAGGGGTAAAAGTGGTTCTCTAAGATTGATCTTCTGTCCGATTTTCATCAGCTCTTGGTTT
The DNA here is from genome assembly GCA_963277665.1 of Viscum album. Classification (NCBI taxonomy): domain Eukaryota; kingdom Viridiplantae; phylum Streptophyta; class Magnoliopsida; order Santalales; family Viscaceae; genus Viscum; species Viscum album. Next base: position 1,347,826,972 of record OY728122.1, read on the forward strand.
AAGAGTGTGATCTACTAAAGATGGAATTCTTGAGTATGGATGTTAATTATAAATATCATATTATGAATTTTGTTTTGATTATTCTCTTTCATTTCTTATGGATTCTATGAATAGGATATTCCAACAATATATTGACACTTTTGTAAAAGTGTTCATAGATGATGTTCTGGTTTATTAAAAATACGTGCATCTGCACAAACACCATCATAGTCTAGTTCTAGATATTTTGAGAAGTCACAACCTGTATGGATATAATTAAAAATGTAATTTAAAGATTCATTATGTTATGTTCATGGGGAGAATAAATTATAATCATGGCTTAACAGATGATCCATAGAAGTTATATGCTTTGTTTTCATGGATGGAACCAAAGAAATTTATTTGAAATCAGGAGCTTTCTTGGACTTGCTGGATACAAATGGAGGTTTTTAAGGAATTATCTATCCTGTTGTCACCTTTGACTACTCATACCAATAAATAAGTGAAATTCACTTTGGATGAAATGTGATAGACTTCATTCGTTGAACTGAAAAGGAATCAGATCTTGGTTCATATTCTAGTACTACTTGAGCTCGGTAAGTTATACAAGGTGTTTTGAGTTGATTCATGTGATGATTTGGGATTTCTGATTATCCAGGATGACAATATGGTAGATTAATACTCTCATCATCTTTGACCACATGAAAATAATTACCCCAATCATGATTTAGAGCTTTTTATAGTCATGTATGCACTGAAGTGATGGAGAAACTATCTTTTTTGGTGATTGATTCACGATCTTCTCTAATGATTAGAGTCTGAGTGATATATTTTCCCATTAACATGTGAATATTAGGAAGAGGCTATAGGTACAATACATAATGAATTATGAATGTAACATCACATACACCTTAGTAATGGGTAATGTTGTTACAGATGCTCTTAGTAGGAAAGTACAATCATAGGTTGTCCAAGAATCAAAAGAGTAGTGGAACCTTTTGGGGATTTTTGTTCAGCTACATATGAATGATCAGGAGGATGTTTAAAGAATGTTTATGTCTATTTTTTAGTTATAATCATCCTTATTGGAGTCTTTCTTGTAGATTCAGTTGTATGATTATGAGTTTTAGAAAACATAAGAAAGCCTTTATGGTAGAGAGACTGTTTCATGTAGGGATCTCCCATTAGATGCTATGTTTCACTTCTAGAAAATGATTTTTTTCATAACATGTTTGAGGAGTTTAGTCATTATATTTTTTTAGTTATTCATGGTTTATTAAATAATGAATTACAATGATTTATAATTATTAGAAAAGAAGATTTTGTTGGCTGGGTATGAAGCACGACATTGTATATTTTGTGTCCCACTGTTACACATTCCAGTAGTGGAAATCCCATCTATACCAACAATTTTTTCCCAATGGTTTGAAAAAAATGTTGTGATAAAAAAACAATAGAAGCGGTGTACCAACGGTTATATGAAAAATGTTGGAATAGAGGAATATATGGTGGGTTTTACCAATGGGTTTAGTAGACCGTTGGAAAAAACAACCTCAAATATCAATAGTTCATATGAACTGTTGGGATAGATACACCTAAACCGGTTACCATCGAGAATCTTCTCCCATCTTCATTGCCCCTCACGAGCCACTTCTCTAGACCTAAAACACCACTCTTCCTGACCCCCTATTATTTTAGATCCCATCCTGACCCCCCCCCCCCCACCGACAATCTCATCCCCCTCACGCTCCCTTCCTCCCATTTGAACTCCCACTCGCCACTCACCGCTCGCCACTTGCCACTCACCACTCACCACTCACCACTCAACACTCCCCACTAATCATCACACGCCTCTTCAATCCTCCTATCTCAAGCCCTAGTGGTCTTCAATCACCCTCTCCCACAATATATGCACTCTGCATGTCATTCCCAAGAAGTGAACAGAGGTAGCATTTCTGATTTCAGAAGTTTATGTTTCAAGGAAATTGATCGATTTCATTGAATTATTGTGAAATCAATCATTTGTGATATATATTTTGCTATAATAAGGAATAAGGGAACCCAAAATCAATGTTTCATATTATGTTTTAGGGTTATTCAATGTTTCATATACAATTTTTTCTATAATTAGGATTGGTAAGGGTTATTCATCAATTTTTCTATAAGTAGGAAGGGTAATTCATCCCTTCCTGTTTTCGAACATCGATCAATTGAGGTATTAAATGATTCATTTTATTACAAGGGGGTTTTCCCAAATTCAATTTTATTACACATTTAATAGGAATTTTCAATTGGGGCATTGTGCATCCGAAATTCATGGATGCATTAGGAGTGACATAGTAGAATAAAAACACAATATGAAGGATTAATTTTGGAAAAGTATTTTCTTTTATAATAGATATATATATAAAGTGTGTGTTATGTGAAATTTCCATTCAATTTTTTTATATCAACATTTATAAGGTCGGTTATCAACTTCTATGTTATAACACTTATTGAGGATTTTTTCTCAACTCTAGTGCACTTTTTTTGTAGCTCAAAAGTGTTTGATTTTCTTTTCGCATTCTTATTTCTCACATTCTAAAAATTTTTCTGTTGAGGAAACGTGGTTTTCCCTTATATCACATGTTTGTTATTGATTGAATTTTTCATATTAAATTGAACAATTAGAGAATCCAAATATATTGAGTGATTATTATTAATTCCATGATCTACTTGATCCCAAATTAATGAAATTGTCCATGATAATATAATGAAAAACAACAACAACTAAATATAATGGAAATATCTCAAAAAACGTGAATCGAAAAAAACCAAACTAAGATGAAACTATATCCAAATTGATTATATAACATTAATAGGATGGGTAACTATTAATTAATTGGAATGTAGTATTTGATATTATCATTTTGAAACCTGTATCTATTTCCCCAATGCTTTCAGGAACATGATTTGACTCAGGGGACATTGTGATTATTATATGTTGTGTGGTGACGTTTATAGTCACAGTATATAGGTATTTTATAGTTATTTTTTTATTTTATTTTGTTTATTTCATTGTCCAATTATGTCTTTTACTGCTTTATATGGATAGATGGTAGTTATATTCTACAAAGGGGGCCATAAGGGGTTTAGATTGTTTCAGTCCACCAGCTTTGATTTGAGGTAAGACTCTATGGTTACTACTTAACTGAAACCACATGTATTTGGGGATTTCAATGTTTTTGACTCCATATAATGTTTTTGGTCGTGCGTTGGATCGTTTTGTGTTGGTTCATGAGTATTTCGTTCTCCTCTTCCAATCGAGGTAAGGATTTAATGTCGTTTGTTGGTTACTCACTAGTTATGTAGCGTCCTTTATGTATTTTATGGTTCCTAATATCCATTGCGTAGTGCAATGATCCCTTCTCATTGGTTTTGAGTCACCAAGTCAAGGGTGACTGATCTATGTGTGCATAGGTAAGTATATGTATGTGGGTTCCCCCGTTACATGTATAGTCAACCATGGCATTGATTGTGAACGTATGGAGCTAGGTGTGGCCATGTATATATATATATATATAAATGCATACGCAGGTTAGTGGAGACTTGTATATGCATATAAGAATATGTTCCAGGATCCCCTTGCACATGCTCAGGGCTATGCGTGTCATGACCCATCCCCCAGGGCCCATGTTGTGACTACCACATGCCCACCATCCATACGCCTTGTAACGACCCATCCCCATGGCCTGTGCCTTGACTACCCAAATCCCACCTTCCATAGGCTAGTAGCTGGAGACATACATCGAAGGCGTATTCCCCAAAACAAGTAACACATTCCTTTTTTAACATGTAAGAACACACAACCAGGAACACACCAAGATACGAAATCAAGTAAACTGAATAGTAAACAAAGTGAGTGTAGTGAGTAAAAGTGGACAAAATACAAGCCCAATCGAAAAATAAATGAAACTAAAAGTACATGTATACTTGAACAACTCTTGTGAACACCCGCCATGTATCCTACCTAAAGGGTAGGTAATACTCTCAACCGGTCATCTCTATTGTATTCCTTGTCTAAGCTCAACCTCTGAGCTACCTTCAGTCCTGGTACTCTCATCCTCAGTTAGTGAAATTTTCTATCTTCACCAAACACAATGATGTGTGGGCATAACCCATGTATGGGTGAGTATAACGATACTCATTAGGGACCACGAGATCCTCAAGATCTCACAAAATCCACAAATGATGAACCACAAAGAATAAAATCAACTAACAAACCTAGTTAGGTATATTCCCATACATGTACCAAAGTAATCAAGTATACCCATATCAGCCATGAGGGAACACAGAGTCCAACCCAAAATCCTGAACCTCAAATATTCCACAAAGGAAGGAACACCACGAAGGTATGTACCGCACATGTACGCCACACAGAAGAATAACACAAAGGTATTGACCCAGATCACACAAGGTATTTCCAAGGTATAATAGTCGAGACAATTATATGTAACTATTGAATCATCTTACTCTTTTAAGAGGCAGACCCACGAATAATCCTAAACCATCATGAGACCCAAAGATGATCATAGTACATCGTCAGTATGTCGTCAGACACACATAGGTTCTCTAAGTGATGACCCACATAGGATCACTCGGTTATTACGCAGACAGGATCACTCGATGCTAACCCTCAAAGGGTCGCTTGATGCTAACCAACATAAGATCACTCAGTGGAGACCAACACAAGATCACTAGGTGCTGATCCACACAGGATCACTTGGTGTGGACCTACATAGGATCTCTAGGTGCTAAACAACAAAATATCACTCGTTGTTTATCCACACAAGATCCTAGAGTTGTCCAGCATGTAATCCTAGAGCAGTTCCAAGTGGAAACCTCAATCATAGACCCAAGAACTATCTCTTACTCATGTCACAGCCAGCAACAGGGTTCCCGCACCAGGCATGTTCTTCTCCGGGTGAGTCAGATCCTCATGCCACTGGTCAATACTCCAATTTCCACGAAGTCCCACAAAGAAGTATCACAATGGATAACCACGTCATAGGGGTATCGTTGAGACATAAGGAGTGTTAATCAGACACCCAGTATGTAAGTTATTAGCCTTTTAGTCCCGAGGTACCGGTTGGATATGTGCTCGATCCAACCTGACTGCATCGCAAATTTATCTAAATCTCGGGTGGGGTATACAAAAGTGACCATCTCGCACCAAGGTTTACAGCACCATTGACGGGTTTTCAAATGGACGCTTGGTGCCAATGTTATGGCCGATAGAGCGATAAGATTTCAGCTGGTCCGCATCTGGTCTAACCCGGCCCGACCCGGCCTGGGATGACCCGACCCAGTTTGGGTCGACACGAACCGTGTCGGGCAGTTCAGGGGCCACGGAGCGGCGCGGGGCTGTGAGGGCGGCGTGGGGCCGTGAGGGTGGTGCAGAGGCAGTGAGCGCGGCGCGGAGGCCGCGAGGGCGGAGAGGCCACGGTCCCCGCGAAGGGATGCGGGGGCCATAGAGGGCTGCGAGGTGGCGTGGCCACAGGGGAATGGGGGAGTAGAGTTGTGAGGTGGTGAGGCCACGGGGGACGTGGGGCGTGGAGGCCGTCAGGGCCACGAGTCCATGGAACGGCAAAGGCCACGGGGGATGCGGAGGGTCGCGAGGCGGTGAAGTTCGTGGAGGGCCACAGGGTGGACATGCTACGGTGGACACGGAGGGCCGCTGGGTGGTGAGGTCACGTGGGCTGCAGATGACCTCTGTGTGATGAGGCCGTGGTGCCGCCGAGGGCATGTGGCCAGCGAGGCTGTGGAGGGCCGTGAGACAGAGAGGCCAGGAGGGTCATGAGGACATGGGATGATGGGGCCACGGGGCTGCAGAGGGCTACTGGGTGGCGAGGCCATGGGGGGCGGTGGTCACGGGCGGTGTGAGGCTGCGGAGCGGCGGAGGCTGAGGACGGTGTAGTGGCTGCAGGCGGTGCGGTGGAAGCGGGGTGGCGTCGTCGCCGTCGGCGCGACCGACGATGGTGTTGGGCGCCATTCTCATGCCCCACCAAGGTTGGTTTTCATATTCATCCATCTCAAAGAACACAGAAATTAATACACAAGATTTACAGAGAGGTCAGGACATGTTTGTTTGTTCCACACTCTCCATGTTAGAGTGGCAGAACATTTATATAATATCTTCCTGATTTTATGATGAATTATCAAGAACGTGTAAGGGGACAAAATTCAGACAACCACCCTACCTCAAAGGATTGTTGATGTTGGCGCGAGAACAAATTCGATGATTTTGACATTCGTCACGCCCTCCACACACCTCGGATCCCTGACTAGTTCGTTGGATCCTCATAGTTGATATCGATGTGTAGGGATGGACGGTAGTTGATTGATGACGTACCACGTGGGAGGATGCCCTGAGGAACAAGCTGAAGTCATACATCAGCGTTATTCATTGGTGAAGAAGAATTCCTTCAAGGTTCTCTCCCAGTTTACCTTTTCCAACCCTTCCCCCAATTCCACCAAAAAGAAAAGGTAGCCATTATGATATTTTCCCTCAATTTAAATGCTAAAAAAATAAATTGGCATCATAATTATGTTGAGGTTGGCATAATAAATTTTGGGGAATCCTAAAGTTCACTTCCCTCATTAAAGAGGTAGTTCAAGAGGTTTCTCACATTATGATTGTTTGAGTGGTCCCCACCCTTAAATTATAATTGTGGGTTTTTGGTTCGGTGGTCCCAACCACTTAGCATCCACATGGGAGTTAAAAATGAAAATAAAATGTTATAAAATTTTCTTTTATTTTATTCTTTCATGAATAGTGAAAAACTAACTTCCACCCTTGACCTACTATGGTCAACGAAAAGGTATCAATAAGATAATATCAGTTTTGCAAGTTCAGCGGTGCCCTAAGATTTCAATTCTGAGCACCGGTTTAAAAGTTAAAAATACCCGATCACACATTTATAGAACGTACCCCAATGTAGTTTAGAAATTAATTTTAGGCACAGCGGGCCCCGGAATCATGCACTGTTAATTTTCAAAGATACATAATGTTCCCATATAATTAAAAAAATAAACATGGAATATCTAGGACTTTCCATTCTCCCCTTAATGGATTTGCATCCCTGTAAGCCACAACACAATCAAAGGAAACAAGTGGGGGTACTAAGCATGAATATGAGCCTACCGCTCCCATGTGCTCTCCTGGATGTTCCCATGCGGCCATCGAATGCGCACTAGAGTTATCGACTGCCCATGAAGGATCAAGTCCTGTTGATTCTCAATCTCTTCTAGATCCTCCGTAATAGTCGCCCCATCATCGATGTCCTACTCACTGCGGTCGATCATGTGAGAAGGGTTGTGCATGCATCTCTTCAGCTGGGATATGTGGAAGACGTAGTTCACCCAATGCAACTGAGATGGAAGATCTAAGCACTAAGCCACCTCGCCCACTTTTCTGTGGACTTGGAAGGGTCTGATGAACCTTAGAGATAACTTACCACCTTGACCAAATCTACACAAACCTTGTCAGGGTGAGACCTTAGAAAGGTGTGGTTATTATCCTCGAACATTAGAGTTCTCCATATCTTGTCGGCATAAGACTTATGGATGCTCTGTGCAATCCTCATTCACTAATAGATGATCTGGACTTTCTATGAGGTAGCCCGTACCAACTCCGGTCTCACTAGTGCAGACTCCCCTAGGCCAGTCTAGCACAAATGTGATCTTCATTGTCGCACATACAATTCCTCAAAAGGTTTCATCCCAATTGTGGAGTGATAGCTATTGTTGTATTCAAACTCAACCATGTTCAAGTGATCTTCCCAGCTACAACCAAAGTTGAGGACACAAGCAAGTAGCATGTCCTCAAGGTTGGGAATGGTCCACTAAGTATGTGGATTGAAGGAGGTTCTCAATTGAATGTGCGTCCCAAAATAATCCTAAAACCTCTTCCATAGTATGGATGTAAAACATGAATCATGATCCAAGACTATAGTCTAGGGTACTATATGTAGTCTTACAATCTCTTACACATTGAGGTTTCTTAAGATCTCAACCAAACCCTACTATCTGATCTGTAGAAAGTTGGATGACTTCATGAAACGGTCGATGATCACCTAAATCGAGTCATGAAATGTGAATGTACATGGACATCCTATCACGATGTCCATGGATATCCCATCCCACTTCCACTACGGTACCTCTAATCTCAGAATGAATCCTGCTGGTACCTGATGCTCTACCTTAACATTGTAACATGTGAGGCACCGAGAGACAAACTCCGCTACTGCATTATTTATTCCCAGCCATCTGTGATGTTTCCAAAGATCATGTAACATCTTTTCCACTCCTTGATATACTACTAAAGGTGATGTTTGGATGTCCCTCATCACTTACTCCATAAGCGACATTGGTAGCACGGTACATCCGTTGAAGAGGATGACATGCTCCCCACCTTCAGAAAACCTATCTGGTGCCTGCCCTAAGGATATCAGAGCATGTAGAGACTCAGAGTCAGCGTCCCCACGTAGCTCCTCCCTAACTCGCCGAATATGTGGTGGAGTGACTGAAAGATATTGAAGAAATGTTGAGTCATCCCAATCCTAATAGGATATCTACAAAGCTTCTAGCTTCTCCCTCGCCACACCTAGAAGCTATATACCAGAACTCCTACTGAATGCATCTACTACAACGTTCCCCATCCCAGGAGTATATAATATCTCGATGTCATAGTCCAGGTAGAACTCAATCCAACGTCGTTGTCTCAGGATCAGGTCCTTCTGAGAGATGATATAACTAAGACTCTTTTGATTAGAGTGCACTGTAAAATGTCCTCCCATCAGATTATGTCGCCACATCATCATGGAAAAGACCACTACTTCTAACTCAAGGTCATGGGTAGCATAGTTTTCTCATGTTTTCTCACTTGTATAGAACCATATGTGATCACTTCTCTCTCCTACATCAGGACATAGTCGATCCCATTCCCTGATGTCTCACAGTCGACTATATACCCTACACCCTCCTCCAGAAGCCTCAAGATGGGGGCACTAGTCAACCTCGGCCTCACCAATTGAAAACTCAACTATCATCTCTCTGACCACAGTAATGTTTTACCATTATTCATCAATGGTGATAAAGGTGCTGCAACTCTGGGGAAATATGGCCAATTTCTCAAGTAGTATCAAGTAAAACCAACAAACTTCGTACCTCCGTAACACCTCTGGGAAGCTCCCACGAAAATAATGCCACAATATTCACTAGATCCACTGCATCTCCAACCTCCGAGATGACATGTCATAGATAGTGAACCTATTAGATCCAGAACATGCACTTCGAGATCTTACCATAACAATGGTACTCTCGGAGTGTGTCTCGTACTACCTTCAAATGATATGCATGCTCCTCCTCAGTAGCAGAGTAGATCAGAAAGTTGTTAATGAAGACTACTAAATAGTGATCAAGGTATTTTTGAATGATCATGTTCATGAGTACCATTAAAACTTCTGGAGCATTGGTCCCACCAAATGGCTTAAACAAGAACTCATTATGGCTGCACCGACATCTGAATGCCTCATTCTACACATCCTCATCTCGTACTCTAAGTTGGTGATAGCCTGATATGAGGTCTATATTCAAGAACCACCATGCTCCTTTCAGCTGATCAAAGATGTTTTCAATCCCTAGAAGTGGGTACTTGTTCATCACAGTCACATTGTACTGGTGTCGTTAGTCAACACAAATCCTCAAGATCCCAACTCCCTTCTTGGTGAACAAAATCATGGCTGACCAAGGAGATACACCAGACCAACTGAATCCCTTCCCCTGCAAGTCCTCTAGTTGTACCCGCAGCTCACTAAGTCCTATGGGAGCCATCCGATATGATGGTGTAGATATCGGTGTCGTCCCAGGGAACACGTCAATCTAAAAGTCCACCACACTGTGAAGAGGTAGACCTAGAACCTCATCTGGGAAAACATTCACATACTGGTCCACCACTATAGGATAACTTAGACCCTCCACATCAACTGCTCTGAGGGTAAGGCGATACAATTGATGAGTGATCGGCTGCAATTTCCTCAGGGTGTGTCCATCCTATGCTGCAAAGACTCCATTATCTCTGGTGAAGGTAAACCTGGTCCCATCCATGTGGACACACCGCACATTATAGCTAATACAATCAATGTGAGCATGGACTGTAGATTACCATTCCAAACCCAAGATGATGTCATAAGGCCTCAACGCCGGTACTGGGAGATCCCAACCAAAGATCTCACCTCCTAGAGTAATAATGAGCTGCTAACACCATTGCGTAATCGTCGAATCCACTCCCGTAGGAGTCTCTAGCCGTAAGGATCGAACCAAAGACTCCATCAGAATCACTGAGATCTGAAAGTGGGAAATGGAAATAAAATAATGACTGGACCCTATGTCTATAATTACTCCATATAAGGTGGAGAAATGAAGATCGTACCTCGTATCATCTCTGGAGCACCATAATTGTTGGCCTCAGCTGTTTGGAGCTGAGCTCACCCCTATCCTCCTTCTCCCTATAGTCGGGGGGGATCACCTACTCGTGGAGGCAGTAAGATCTCGAATCATCACCCACCGCTAGCTGCACGACCTACCCCTATGCCAAATCTCCTTGATCCCTGCGGACCACCTCAATCAATCCTCTATCTCTACCTGGGAGGTCCTTTGACTATCTTCTGATCATCAGAATGGTAGGACAGATAGTCACGAGCCATGTGACCCTGCTCGCCGCATTCATAACACAGCCCGCTCTTGGCATGACTAGCTCTGCCTTGGGTTCCCCACACAACAGAACTTGAATCATGTGGTCTTCCAACTGTAGGTCTAGTCCTCTTGGACCTCTCCAAAATATGTACACTGGCAGCTGCAGAAGACTCCTATAAGTGATGAATGGTGGTGTGTCTCATAGTTGGTGACTTCTCAGTAAGTAATCTCTCCACTAAGAGGGCTCTCTCTTACACCCTTGCTTGTGTCTAACTGCTAAGAGAACTCATTGAAGCCCTGATCTTCCGTCTGAGTCCCTCCTCAAAAGTATGGGACCTAAATAATGGTCCCCACATCATATTAGTGGAGTATCATGAGAGTTCAGTTAACCTCGCTGAGTTATGAGCTACAATCATACTGTCCTACTAGAGATGAAGAAGCTCTTATATACGCTCTGCGAGAAGAGTTGTTTGAAGAAACTCTGCCTGAAACAGGCTCTCGAAGTCTGCTTAGAGATGTCTCACCTCATTGTGAACATGGAGAATCAAGGTACACCATCTTCCTACTGCAAACTGTAGAAGGCTGGCGGAAAGGATCACCAAGAGATCAGCCGATGTCCCTACCAGTTGGAGGACTCTCACTATGGCCTCCAGCCAATCCTCTAAATCCAGTGGCTCAATATCATCCTTGAACCTAGGTGGCCTATGGAACTAGAACTCATGAAAAACAGTTTAGCGGTGTTCTCCCTCTATTTTCAGTGCTGTTGGCATCAGTGGCCCAATGGGTAATGGTACCACTGGTGCCTCCACTGGTGCCTCTACTTGAAGAGGGCCATGTATCGAGGCCTTGTCGCTCGATGGGCTATCAGTGTATACTACTCTCAGAACCCTAGCTGTCTATCTACATGGAGGAATCATCAAATGTAATAGGTTCACCACAGTAAATTTGTTATACCAGGTGAGCTGACTCAAAAGATCACAAAGAGTACTTTTGAAAACACACACACAATCAGTATTTTTGTGCACTCAGCCAAAAATCAGATGTCGGAGTCCTGGTTTATGGATACATTGGCCACAACACAAATACTGGATTCCCTAAAATGATAACCACACTCACCACACTTAATACTGTTGTCGTTAAAAATAATGATTAGAGTCCTATGTTATACGGTAGAACCGACTCCTCAGATACCAATTTGTCATGACCCGCCCCCAGGGCCCATGTTGTGACTACCCCAAGAACTGCTTCTATAGGCTTGGGGGTAGAGATTAGCACCAAATTTGTATTCCCAAAAACTATGAAGGAATTTCTTTTATAACATGTAAACACACGCAACCAAGAACACATCAAGATACAAACTCAAGTAAATTGAATAGTAAAAAGAGTGATTTCAGTTAGTAAAAGTGGCCATAATATAAGACAAACTAGAATGTACAAGAATCTAAAAGTACAAAAAAACTAGAACATCTCATGTAATCACCCGCAAAGGATCCTACCTGAAGGGTAGGTTCAACTCTAGATCTGTCCACTCTACAGTACACCTCGTCTAAGGTCCACCTCAGAGATACCTAAAGTTCTGGTACTCTCGTCTTCAATTAGCATTGTTCATCGTCTGCATTAAACACAACAAAGTGCAGGCATATCCCATGTAGGGGTGATTATAAAGATACTTAGTAGGGACTCTGAGACCCTAAAGGTCTTACCAAATCCACAAAGGATAAACCACAAATCATAAAATAAACTGAACAAACTTCTTAGGTATATGCTCATACATATACAAAAGTTTTCATGTATACCCATATCAATCCTGAGGGAACACAGATTCCAACTCAAAATCCCAAAACTCAACTTTTCCACAAAGGATGGAATAACATGATGGTACGTTCCACACAGGTAAACCACACAGAAGAATACCACAAAGGTAATGACTCAACTCACAATAGGTATTTTTATGTATTTTAGTAGAGATAATTTTATATAACTATTGAATCATCATACTCTGTTTACAGTCAGACCCACAAAGCATCCTAAACCATCATCAGACCCACGGAGGATCATAGTACGTTGTCAGAACCACATTGGATATTTAGGTGCTGACCCACACATGATCACTTGGTGCTGACCCACACAGGGTCGCTCGGTGTTGACCCACAGAGCACCGTTCGCTGCTGACCCACACAGAATCGCTCGGTGCTGACCCAAACAAGTTCGCAAGGTAGTGAGCCACATAGGATCGCTCTGTTTTGACCTACAGAGGATCTCTAGGTGCTTACCCACACATGATCACTCATTGTTGACCAAAATAAGACCCTAGAGTGGTCCTAAATTGAATCCTAGTGTGTTTCAATGTGTGACTCTCAATTATAGACCCACGAAGGATCTCTTTCTCAGGTCATTCATAGCTACAGGGTTCCCCGTGAAAAGATTTCTCATCTCTGGGAGAGTCTGATCCTCAAGCTACTGTTTGATACTCTAATTTTCAATAATTCCCACTAAAATGTATCCCAATGAACTTCCACTACATAGGGGTCTCAATTCAATAGACAATCCATCAATCAGACGCCCGATCTATATGTTTTTAGCATTTTATCCCTGATGTCCCGGTTGGATTCATGCTCGATCTAACCAAACCATATCCCATCCTTATCAAAATCTAACCTGGGGTATACCGAAGTGACCTTATCGTGCAAAGGTTTATAGTTCCATTAATATTTTCTCCAATGGATGCTTGGTGCCAATGTTATGGCAGATAGAGAAAAAATCTTGTAGGTGGTCCGAGTCAGGTCCGACCCGATCCGATCGACCCGGCCTCAGCCAACCCACCTGGTTTTGGTTGACTCGACCTGCTGGGTGTATCTTGGAAAATGATAGGAGGAAACTGGGCTACAGAGTGGTGATATTCCTCTAGGGTGGTGCATTGGTCATGAGGGAGGCACGAAGGCCGCGATTGCGGTGAGGTCGTGAGGGCCGTGAATGAAAGCAGGGCGGTGAGGCCACGGGGGGCCGTGGAGGGTCATAGGGTGGAAAGGACATGGGAGGCGCGAGGTCGTGGGTCAATGAGGCTGTGGGGGCCGTGGAAGGCCGTAGGGTGGTGAGGTCGCGAGGGTCGCAGAGGGCCACCGGGCGGCTAGGCCGCATAGGGGCATAGGGAGGCGAGGCCGTGGGGCCGCAGAGGGCCTCTGGGCGATGAGGCCCCGGGGCTGTGGAAAGACTTGGGACGATAAGGGCATGGTGGAAGCGAGGCCGCATGATGAAGATGCTTTGGGGGCCACAGATGGCCTTTTGGTTGTGAGGCCATGGGGCGACAGTGGCTGCGGGTGGCGTGAGGCCGCGAGGAAGTGGAGGCCGCTTTGAGAGGAGGTGGAAGGTGACATAGTGGTGTTATTGTACCAGATCCTTCATTGTGGCAGACGATTTTTCTGACGTCGATTATCGTGCCCCACTGAGGTTTGTTGTTGTCCTCCTCCATCGTGAAAGCATTAAAATTAAACACAAGATTAGCAGAGAGGTCAGACCATGTTTGTTTTCCCACACTCTCCGTGTAAGAGAAGTACCACGCAGTTATAATATCTTCTTTATTTTGCAATGAATTATCAAGAACAGGTAGGGGACGAAATTCAAAAAACCACCCTACCTCTATGGTTCATTGATGTTGGCGCGAGAAAGAATTCGATGATGTCAATGTTCGTCGTGGCCGCCACACACCTCCGATCATGGGCTCGTTCGTCCGTTATTAGTAGTTGATGTCAACGAGGAGAGAAGTATGATCATTGATTGACGATGTCCCACAATAGAGTATTCTCTAAGAAAGAATTCAAAGACGTGCGTCTGTGTTATTCATTGGAGGAACATACTTCTTTGGTGAAGAATAATCCCCCAATGTTCTCTCCCAATTTCCATTTGCTAACCCTTCCACTAATTCCACCAAAAAGAAAAGGTAGCCAATATGACATGTTTCAACAATTTAATTTTTTGCAAAAATTAAATTGGAATCATAAATACATTGAGGTTGGCATAATAAATTTTGGGGAAATGTAAAGGTCACCTCCATCAATAAAGAAGGAGTTCAAGTTGATTATCTCATTATGAGTGTTCAAGTGTAGCCCACCCTTAAATTTAAATATGGGGTTTTAGGTTCGGTGGTCCCCACCTCCTTAACCCCACATAGGAGGTTTAGTTCTGGTGGACCCCACCTCCCAACACAAAAATGGTAGGTTTAGTTAAGGTGGTCTCCACCTCTTAACATCTACATGGGAGTTTCAAATAAAAAAAATGTTACACAATTTTATTTTACATTATTCTTTCATAAATAAGTGAAAACAAACTTCCACCCTCGATCAATTACAGTCAAGGTGAAGGACTCCTTAAGTGAATACGGGCGTTGTGAGTTCAACAATGCCCTCAGATTTCAATTCTGAGCATCAGCATAAATGTTACAAAAACCTTCTTGCACATTTACTAAATGTACCTAAATAAGTTCAGAAATCCATTCCAGGAACACTGGGCCTCGGAATCACGTACAGTCAGTATTCGTGGACACATAAAATTCCCATTGGAATTTACAATGAAGGTGTGTGCATAGGGGATAGGTGTCCTTGCATGTGATTGAAGGTGAATATACCAAGTGGGGGAGGAGAAGATTTTAGTTTGAAAGAACCAAGAGCCGAAGTGGACGGCTTGGTCCCTCTTGAGGTAGGGTCTATCTCCTAGCCTCTTTAATTCAAGAATGCTTTAAATTGAATTTATCTTCTCTCTTAATTCTGCTAAATGATATTGAACTGCATATGTTAGAAATTTTTTCTTTAATACAATTGTTTCATTTGATACATAATGTCATGTTTTTATAATAAAACCCCTCCAACAAGGGTGTTCGGTCTGCAAAAACTCACAGTGATAGTTATGTTTATCTAATTGCTTAATTTATTTCATTTGAATTTTACTGAATGTGTTTTAGAATAAATGATAAATATTATTAAATGAATTATGTGATAATTAAATGAAATTATTTTACCGTAAACCCCCCCCCCAACAGAGGTGATATATCTTTTAAACCAAAGAGTAGTGATATTTATTTGTATCATGTTTATATTTGGTTTGAGTTTTCCATATGCCTCTTGTTGGTATTTATTTTGTGGCTAATTAGTTTTTTTTTTCATTCAATAATATAAATTGTCTTATCATACTCGTTTAGCTCAAATAAAATTACTCACGTAGGCATATTCCTGGACCATGCGGCATTCCTTTTCACCCATTGAATATTATAAATGAAATTTCCATGTTTAGGAGGAGTGAATGAATTTGTAATTGGTTTGTGTAGGGTGTATGATTCATTTATTCCGTTTCATTTCCCTTTAGACATTGCATCATTGTGCCTCTCTCGACAACCATCTGGTGACCACTTTTTATTGCATATTAAATAGTTCATTTGTTCTATAATGTCTGTTGTGAACTTATCATATGGAGAAACCCATTCGAGATGTTTTCCTGACATCTTTGGCCAACACTTTGGGTGTTTACCTGTGCGGGATTCCTCACTACCACGCCACCCTTCGTTGTCACCACTACAGTTCCATACCCCTTCCAAAACCCCTCTTCCATACTATGCATTGACTGCCTCTCCCCCACCCGTGTACCTCCTTCACTACCACCACTGCATGGTGTGACCACTACAAAACAGAACAATGGCTTCACCTCCACCACTGTCTCCACCTTGACCTCCGTCCATGACCCCAAATCCCCCACAGAATACATTTAGAATAGTGAAATGGGAATCCTACTATCGATCTCACCACAGACCGCTGCCTTTTGGGTTCAATTCATCATCATCACCCGAGATCACCATAGGAGAAAATCAAGAGTCACCTTACTGGATGAGATTCGTCAGCGCCACTACTATCCATGGAGGACACTAACACCATCACATCCCCAAAATCAGACCCACACCGATTGTGGGTTGAAACTGACCACCGTAGCTGGAAAATCGTGATCCTCCATAGCTTCTCTTCTTGAAAATTTCCATGCATGCCACCACTGCTAGAGATAACGACTTTCCAAAGAAGAAAATATCATGGGCGGAGGCCTGAAAATGTTAGGGGATCACTACTGAATAAACACGTGATTTAGAAGATCCTGATGACCGACCAAAGATGATGGAGATCACCTTGTCGAATCCTTGATGTCTGTCAATATGAGATGGAGGATTCTCAAGGATGCGCACGAAGGAGGCATTCACGATAATGAGGCATTGATATTTTTATAAAGAACATGACCGGCCCGATCGACCAAACATGATGTGAAATGGGTTAGGTTGGGTCGGGTACAAAACAAAAACCATATATGACCCAACTAGGACAGACCTATTTTGATTGGGTCGGTTCAAAAAACTCTCGAAACCGACCCATCCTGACCGAATCCAACCCATAGACACCCTTAACACACATATCATGTCAGATGTCATGTTCCAAATATGACACCAAGAATCCATGAGTATTACTTCATAATTTGATATATAGGTTTCCATGATACCCGACCATAGATACATTTTTCGTTTCAAAAATACTTGTATTACCATCATACATGAATCCCATCTTATACCCAAATTCTATAAATAGGGAGTATCAATGATTACTCAACGACACCTTGAATTCGCAGCATGGAGTCATGTATCTAGGATCTAGACTAATACTTATCACTCAATATAGGTCATCACACAAGTCCCAACATCTACCATACCACTATAAGTAGTGTCCCGTACCACAATAAATCTCACACCAACCTTCTCACTCAATAAACATCATTGTTAATACATTATGATAAATGTAAATCCATTTTCTAAAATAATACCATATTGCCCATTTTTAGTAGAATATCACCTTCCAAATGGTCCATTATCACTCATTGTTGGGTTCATCTAAAACCATATCACTCATTGTGAGACTATTATCTATACCACTACCTTATCAATCTTGGTAGGGTTAGAGGTCATGTTATGATATTATAAATTCATTATAACTTAAGGGTCCTTCCAACACCTTATCATTCAAGGTGTTGTCATTTCATAAGATATATCACTATTTGTTAGAATTTTTCACCTAACTTCTATGTGAAATAACAACATGGACATTTGGTTCATATAGTTTCTCACCAGATGGGTACATGTTTCTAGTAACTTAAGACAGATACCCCCATCTAAAAAATGTGTCACCATCAAAGTGAAAAATGTCAGAGTTCTCTTGGTGATCAAATATATTACACTGTTGAATCTATTAGAGTCCTTGAGACTCAAATTAGTCTCATACCAAAAAATGAAATAATAACCTCGTGATGTGCTCAAATACTATATGATATTCTTGGAACTTTCCTTGAATCATAGTCTTCCTATTCTTACAGGTCCTCATTGCCACTCTAACTCAGGTACCATGTTATATCAATATTAGAATATCTCTCAAGACACCTTGTTGAAGGAAAAATATCTATGTCACACCATTTATAGTCCTTGAGAAATTATTCTACCTATTTCAAACATCATATGTCATTCCACCATAAGGAGTGTGCTTCCTTCCCCAAATGGGTGGGTACTTTTTGTTTCTTTTACATGTTACTAGCTTTTTAATCATTCACAATATTTTGGTTCCATATGATTATCGTCCACTCAAATTTACATGTTTTTGAATTTACTGCCAATGTATCCTTCTAGTAACATGTCTCATGTATTTTTAATAAAAACATCAAAATGGGTCTAACCGTTTCATGTATTAACATTGTAATCTTCATCATGGATATTTCAATTTAAGGAGGATTTTATGGATATTTTAAAATACATTTTCACCCTCTTTTCCATTATATGTTAAACTATATAGTGTTATCCCTATTTAATTTACATTAACTATGTGATACCTTAGTCCCCACATTAGAGGGTAATCCCAGCATGACATTGGACTCCAACCACACTGCTCTTGAGAAAAATATATGGCTTGATTACCACTATACATGATACATTGTGAGGTCTAGACATCATTTTATAAACTTACACAATATTCATTCCATACTATATCTTAAGGATTGGGACAGACTAATGTCGAGCCCCTCCCGGCCTATTTCTTAGATGATGCACCTTCATCCGAGTATGAACTATGTTCACTTGGTTTTTCTTGGGTGATAAGGGTATATGAAATTTACATAAGTAATTATTTCCCATCGTATCATTTCCCAAACCGATGTACATGTTCATGATGTTTATAGAAATATGCTAGTCTAAAAACCATGACCTTAAAAGCAATACACTCATACATGTAGTGTTACTAATATTCCATACACTATGAAAACATGCAAAGTTAATTTCCCCCTATTTATTTATTTTCTATATATCTCCTTGTAACATGATAAATGACATTAAAAATTACACCCGTACACTCTGGTATATATGACCTTAAGGGTTATCCCCCTTCGGATAAATTTACGAGACCACAAGCTAAGCTGTTTTTGGATCATCCTTGATCTTACCAGTAAATCATACCTAGATCTAGTTTTTGTATACCTGATACCCATGCAGGAAGGTGTAACCCTAAGTGAACATGAATAATGACTGAGTATCTATGACCATGTTATATCCTCCCCTGGGTCCATATCCATTGAGTGGTGCCTGAATCATAGAGTCACCAATGGACCTTAGGCACGCATTATCATATGCTAATGGATAACAATTATCAATGTGGTTCTAGTGCCTTGCCATTGGAAGAATATACCCCATATCAGAGTGCACACCAATAGATGAAAATAAACCAATAAACATCTGTTATATAAACATTATATAACACATGATTATACATTACAAAATTATAATTAAATACATAAAAACTAACACACACATGTCACCCACCAGATTGAACCCATTTATATAAAATAAAAATAAAAGGAAAAAGAGACTCCAATATATTATCATGTATGACATCATCTCAATCACTAAACCATCTGAACTCCTCCATCATTATCATGTAACCGTGATCTTTTACCCAATTTTATCCTATATCCATGCAATAATTCTACTCAGGGACCAATGTGTCATGGCATCCCCTTCATGATGAGAGTGTTGCATAGTAAGAAACCACTAATGTAGTTTGATACATAACTAGTAAATGTGCGTCTATTCATGTGATATTTATAGATAAATAAATTGATAATCTATTTAATATAAATAAATAAATCACTATTGATCTTCAAGATCTAATGTGAAACTTGTGATCGACCACACCAACCTCTTCTAGTGCTGAAGTGTATATGAGAAAGTCGTGAATCCATTTTAATTAGTAAATCATTTAAAACCAATTCACATCTTCTTTGGGAAATCCAATATCAAGGTAGTATGTTCAAGAACTGTTTCCTAGGGGAATGAACCTATGAAATATTGCAGCAAGCCCAGAACCTATTCCCAGGAGTTATAATAAATCAAATACTATCTGGCATAATGATAAATTCCTAGATTTCATGACATGAAAAACATCATATAGTATCATCCAATTATCATTCCCCCAGGGAAATAGTGTTTCAATATACATAGAGTCAATGATGCCTCATTTGGTTGTTCCTCACCCACTCCGCTAAAACATTCTATTTTTCTCAGAGCTTCCAATTGTTATATCTGGTTCAATTCTAACTCGACTATTCATTTTATGATCTTGAGGGTTTGAACTTGTACAGAAACATCGAAATCTAAGATCATATTTCCATCATAATAGAACCGTGAATGAGAAACTAAGATGCTCATACATTCTTCATTGATCCATACTCACTTGGTGTTTGCCACAACAATCTAGGTTTCTTGTGTGTTCTTCATGTGTTATGATACATAATGTTAGGTATGTCACTATGAAGTTGTTACATGATTTTTTGGGCTGATTTTGGGTTCCTAGGAGGCTTGCGGCTGAGTATGCAGTAGCCGGTTCTTGGATCACGAGTTGGATGATTTGAGTGATTCTTGTGAACAAGGAGGGGTCTAGATCTGGTCTGTCGAGCATGTTTCAAATTTTTTGAAAAGCTATAGATTATATTTTTTTGTGCTTCTTGGAGGCTATCAGTAATAGATACTGAACTGGGCCATTTTTAGGTGGAGGCCACTGTTGATTGACCTCAGATGTTGTAGGTTCACTTACACATCAAAGAGTTAGGGTATTAGTGCTACTTCAGTTTAGGTCACGGTCGCACTGCTTGTTTCGAGAGATTGAGTTAATCGATTCACATTAATGAATGTTCTATGATGAAATTTTTCCCATTAATCAGTTTTTTGTGAAGGGGAATGATGTTTCATCCAATGTTTGTTCACAGATGATCAAGGGGAAGAGAGCTATGGCACAGTTTGTAATTAGCAATTTCAAATTAGCTGCAGATCCACCTAGATCTGACCATGCTACTGTGTTTGGTACGATTTTCTATTATTAATAGATATTGTCCCAATTTATCCTCCCTCTCCTACAACATGTTCTAATTTTTCTGATTGCAGTTCTTTTAATTTATCATTTGTTTATTTGGTATGAATTTTCTATTATTTGATAGTTTTTTTAATAGGGAAACATTTCCATTAGTGGCCTTAGGCAATCAAATTGGATGGGATAACCCTGATTAAAGGTTTCAGGTTTGTAGTGTGTTTACTATTTTTGTAGTTTGTTTCTGTTTTATTGAATTTTGTAGGTGGAAGTAGTTTTATTTCTTTGTGTAGTGTGTTTTATAGCATGTTCTATTCCTGGAATTGTGTGGCGGGGTCTATACCAACAGTTTTTGAAACCGTTGGTATACCTCTATATAATACATGAATCCTATAATAGGCCTATGGTTCATAACCGTTGGTATAGATTTATTCCAAAAGATCAAACTGTTGGTGTATATTTGTACCAATGGTTAAAAACCATAGGTTTAACATTATTCCAACAGTTCAAGCTGAACCGTTGGAACAACATAAAGCCATATCCAGTGGAAAACGTTTGCTGAGAGATATTCCATCATTTTAAAACATTGGTATATAGATGTCCCAATGTGTTAAAACCTTTGGCATAAATTTATCCCTACAGTTCACAATGAACCGTGGGATTATTGAAATCGGACCCCCCCTATACCACCGGTTCAATGTGAATGGTTGGTATAGGGATACCGCAACCACACACTTTCCAACGGTTAATTAAACCATTGGGATAGACTATCCCAATGGTTTCATGTCCTATCCAAATGGTTTGAAACCGTTGGGAATGGTTAGATTTCCAGTAGTGTGCCAACAGATAGAGGTAGAGAACATGCAACCCGGTGGTTTTTTAGCCTCTTTCAGTGTTTGTTTGGAAGTGGGATGGAGAATACATGGATTTTGTTTTTTTATCACTATGGAATCTCCAATTAATGAATGAAAATTGGATGGTTGTTGATCGTTTGATGATTACATATCATTTCATTCGGATCAATGATACCACTAAGGATGAAGATATATGTAATATATATGTGCAAGAGATTGCGAGGTTACAAATGAGTCCTTTTTGCACTCTTTCGAATAAGGATACAAGGTTTAAATTGATGTTCTAGAGGACTCTCCACGATGAAATGGGAACTTAGGTTATCTTAAGAACAACATACCATCCAGAGATAGATGATCAAATGGAGAGAGTAGTTCAGATTCTAGAGTATATTCTCTACGCCTACATGTTGGATTTCAGGGGATCATGGGATAGCCATCAGGGACTGATTGGGTTCATATACAACAATAGTTACTAGTAATCAATAAAAATGGGTCCATTTGAAGCATTGTATGGTCACCAGTGAAAATTACCTCTTTGTTGGGAATTGGTGGGAGAAGTAGCTTTTGTTGGACCAAGATTGGTTTTGGAATTGTCTGTGAAGATTCATGATATACATCGACATATATTGACATCCAATAGTTGATATAAATTTTATGCGGATCAACAAAATCTACCTTTGGGGGTTTTCATAGGTGATTGGGTTTTCTTTAGATTCTCTCCTAGTTTGGGTCGCCAACATCTTAGACAATATGGAATTTTTTCTCTATGTTATGTTGGAACTTTTGAGATCATTGATGACTCATAAATTATTGATATTAGTTAGAATGGTCGATTTAGTTGACTAAAATTCATTATGTTTTACAAATATCTCAGATCAGGATGTATCACCCTAATCCCAATAATGATCAAAAGTATGGATGAAATTGATTTACAACCAAATTCATATGTTTTGGAATAACCAGTTGAGATTGATTAATCTTAGATGAATTTCATATGAGTGTAGTCAGTTATTTTTTTCAAAGTTCTATAGAAACAATGATTGGATTCTCATGAGACATGGGAATGAGAGTCGCTGATGAGTGTGTAGTGGCCTCATCACTTTTCAGGAATTACATCTTCCACATGACATCACCGAGACAAAAAGATTTTAGGGTGGTGATTTTGTCACATCCTGTCACTGTTTTATCAGTTATAACCTAGAAATCATTATTGATTCCAAATACATTAAGATTGGTAGCGTTCTAATAATGTTGAAGTCAAAGATTTTTTGGACATTCACTAAGAATATGTCATTTTTATAGGCTGCAAAATTATTTCACATGGTATAACATGGTTACATTCCACGTAATAAGTGATATGTGTATGTCATGAAAGGATAGAATATGCTGTGAAGTAGTACATGTCAGGAATGGGGATTACACATCATGAATAGTTTATATTTATAATTTTTAATCCTAGGGGATAGAATTTTTGGTCTATATGGGAAGTGGAAGTTACACATTGTGAACCAGGGATAAATGTCATGTAATGACCCGCATCATGTTTTTAATGATAGCATGTGGTGGTTGTGTTTCAATTCCATTGTTGGTTCTTCGTGACTCTTAACCAAAGGAAGTTATGGCTTGTTTTTGAGAGACTCAACCCCTTCCAAATCGATCAGTTTGAAATTTGATATCTTTTGTGATCTTAGTGTGTCTCTTTGGGTAAGCGGTTCTTCCATATATTCATTTATTTTGATTGAGGAAGTACCTTAGGGTTTCATTATTAGATCTATTGGTTTAAAGTTGTTATTTATTATTTTTTTTCTTTTAGATCAATTATGAGACCTCATTTTGAGTTCCTTTTCATCCTATGGTCGGGGTATGGGGGCCACTCATCATTGAAGTATGTAGGTTTCCTCTCTTTATTTTAACAATGATCTTATAAATTTATTCAATTTTCATATGGATTTGATTCCAGGGCCTTTTTTGATGCTGCTGGTATTCCATGACTTTGGATTCCATTGTAAGCATGTGAAATCGAGTTTTGAGGTTAGTGGTCCAATTAATCACCTATGTTGATGAATATAACTATTTTTTATAAACAGTTTGGTATATTGAAATTATCATCATTGCATTGTGTGTAGTGAAAAGGGTTTTTAATGAAAAAATTATTTTACCTTGTTATTGATTAGTGGATTGAATATGGCTATTTTCTAGTAGTGAAATTGTAATTATGAAATGGATTAGAAATTATTTTCAATGCATTGAAATTATTTGTGAAAAAGAGAACACGGGTTACCTTAGGTACATAGGTGGAAGGTTTAGCTTGGGGAGCACATCAACAGTTTCATGATTATCATCGAGAGTTTTCATGTGGATTTTCTCCATTTCCTAGGCCCAATGTTCTAGGGGACCAATAATGACATTTTTGGGGGTTTAATCATGGGTTATTCTTCTATTTCCTTGGCCCTTTATTCTAGGATCAAATTTATGAAAATGATTATTGGGGTATGAGTAGTCTATGACATAGACCTATTGTATTATTTGGTGTTGTGATACATGTTGTTTTGTTTTTTCTAGGATTTTGAGTTATCAATGATATCCATGTTAATGCTTGTAAAAATAAATGTTGATAATATGATTTGAAATTTATATACCTATTTTTTTATAGAAATGTGGAAAAATAGAAATGTTTACCATGATTTCTATAAATATGACTTAAAAATTATCATGTAATGTTATTATTTAAAATGATAATACTAGATTTGTTATAAAGATACTTTTTATAGATCACCTATGTGGGATCCTTCTGAGCCAATTATCATACACCTTGTGAACCTCATAAGTGGTGTGTAGTCCTTTGTTTGTCTTCTAGTGTTGGGAAAGGAATGGTGTCATTGTGAGGCAGCATGGTTAATGTATTCTGGTTGGGTATTTGGTAGTAAGATGATGGCAGTTCATCTATACAATTGATTAGAGTAGTTGTGTGGTTTTTAGTCATTTCCTGTTGGATATGTCATGGGTTTTTTTTGGCTAGTTGATGTTTTCTATTTCCATTGTTTTCTTATTGTTTGGGAATATATATATTTTATTCTTCCACAATTTATTTGTTTCTTTATATATCTATGCCATGTTTCTATTTATGTTAGGAGAACTCATTCCCCCTATTGTGTTTTTCAATTCAAGGGGAGCTTGTCACTAACCTATTTGGATCGCGATCACCCTTCGGGTGTGTGAAATAATGGTTCGGGGGCCATTTTTTAGGGAAACCCATGTCCGTTAATCACATATTACATCCAATATAATAATTATTTCACATATTATCTGAAAATATAGTAGTGTATTGAATGAAATTTAAATTAAAAAAGATATATCAGTTACTATGAAAAAGTAGATATCTCTGTTTCTAAAAAGTGTTTAGGACAATATGGAAAAAATTGATGATAGATACATAGATTTTAGGGAAAATTAAATGTGTATAGGTATCCAAGGATAATGATAATTTAATTTTCATGGTTTAGGTATTGGAAATAGAAACATTAAATGTTATTATGTAATGGGGTTTGAATTAATGTTCAAACAGTTGACCATCAAGAATGTGAATTATAAGTTACACTAATATTAATAATTTCATGCTACATAAATGTTTTTCAAGAATAGGTTTGGTGGTGTATTCTATTATACGGTCACATAGGTGTTTGACATGAATTTAATATCGAAGTAATTTTAAAAAACCATTACTATAGAAATGACATGAATGACATATGGAATTTATTGAGATATTACTTTTAATGGTTATAATCATTTTATTTATTTAAAAATAATGGAAATATCTATTTATAATAAATAAAAGTTCCATGTAATTTAATTTAATTTTAATGATCGAATTATAAATATCCCGCACAAAGTATGAAATTTTATTTTCCCATAACTTCTGACCATTATAATGTATAATGGTTAGTGATAACATATAATTTTTAGATAAAATTAATTCTTATATACGTTATAATGTTTTTTATATGATATATCAAGAAACAATTCATGAGGTAACATGTAGATACACATTTCAAGAAATTATATGTGAAATTATATCTCACAAAATTTTATATATCCAAATATATACATAGGAGGTGTCAACTTATTATCAAACTATCCAATTATGTGATTGAGATATACCGATCATGAATACCTTCATACTTATATTCCCTAAATTTGTATTTAAACTTATGTTCCTATGCAAGACATGGTGGTTGGGTATATTTTTGAAATTATCATTGGTTTTAATGAAACAAATATAGGGTTTGTCTATAAGGCCCCAGCCTTAAACCTTAGTTAATCTTGATTTATTACAAGATTACACATTGGGGATCTTTTTAGGATTATAGTTTTAGAGAATTAGATCATGAAACATGCATTACATTACACCTTTAAACAAAGTTGTTACATAAAAGACAGGATTCATTCTTCCCAACAATGGAAACATAGTTAAAATAAAACTTGGATTCTTTCTTGACACATCCTTGACTCTATCATCTTATCATGTATCTTTCCCGTGACCTGTGAAAAAATTTCAAAAACTTGGTATGAGCATAAAAAGCTCAGTAAGGGTTATAAAAAATATGGAAAGGAAACATGAGTTCATATATACATAAGAATGAAATCATACTTTACCCATAAAACATAGGAACTTTAACATACCTCATCAAATCATGAATAAATCATCGAAATCATAAGACATAAAAGGTAACTTGAGGAATTCATAACATTCTTATGTAGGGAGTAACCCTCTTGGTTACGTTTTGGAACACCCATCATAGTATATTCCCTAAATCTATTCGGAGAAACCTCAACGTTTCACTCCTTCGCATTACGCAATGCATTAGAGAGCTATATCGGGCTCACCCGCCCTTAGTTTATCACAGAACCACCCATTTTCATAACAATGCCCAAGAACCATAACATAAACGTATCACATAAAACATGCATAAAAGAAACATAACATTTCCACATTTCAATCACAATATAACATTTTAGTATATTGAAATAATTAATCCGTTCAAAAAGAAACCATTTCCAAAACCATTTAAAACATTTAATAAGGAGATTTTTGAATCAAAGTGTCCCATACCACTTTGATGCTTTTAACATTTTAAACCATTAATATCCATATAAATAAATCCTTAAAACCATTTCGAAAACATGGATATTAATAAGAACAAATCATTAAAACATTTAAAGAGATATTTTGGTTAAAGGGTTTTTACCAAAATTAGAGACACTTGAATACAATAATTGAGGAATAACATTTAATAAAAACTTTATAATATCATGAGAATAAATGGATTCATGATATAATATTACAAAGGTCAGTATATACACCATATAAGAGTGAATTGGTGCATAACAACAATGAAGTCTCAATAGAGATGTAAAATGTGATGAAATCCATTATAAAGAAGGTATCCCTAAATTAAGGATAAATAAATCTCAAAATTATGTGTGAAAAATATAAATACACCCAATATAATTGGATATTAAGTGTAAAACAATAAAAGTTCATTCAAACATATTCAAAGGATTACATATTCAATAACTACATGTTGAACCCAAAGAAATCGAAATTGGGTTAAAAAGTTCCCTTGGTAAAATTCGTCAGCCTAACGGCATCACTTCAAAAAATCAGAAAATGAGTTGATGAGAGATAAAAAGGGAATCCCATCACTTGGACATAAAATTTACATAAATCAGGATATATAAGAACATATCCCAACATAATAGTATGTGAATTAAAAGACATATCAAACTAAGTCTCTTAAAATGAGGAGGGTGAAAGGTTCCCTTACCGACTTGGGTAACTTTCGAAAAGTACACCCCATTGAAGAAGTTTCATAAAATGAATATGTAAATACCCATAAATGGAATTATATTACAAAAGGAGTGTAATAATGGGCAAAAAATAAACCACTCAAATGAAATTGTGGAAAATGTAGCATAAATCTCACGGGAATAAAAGTGAGATGAAAAATCTCTTACGAAAACTCGGCAGCCTAACGGTGCCACATAAAACATCCAAAATGGATTGATGAGAGGAAATAGTGTCTCTCATCATATCAAAATAATTTTTACAGAAAGAGGAATACAAAAGAACATCCCCCAACATAACAAAAATGAGCTTAAAATAAGTGACATAAAGGAGAGTACTTAAAATGAAAGAGAGAGGTTAGATCTCTTACGAAAACTCGGAAGCCTAACGGCGCCACTCAAAAATTCCAAAATGAATTGATGAGAGGAAATAGGGTCTCTCATCATATGAACATAAAAATTATTGTAGGAGTAATATAAAATAACATCCATATCATACAAATGATGAGCATAAAAGGATTGACAAAAAAGAGTGTACTTAAAAAGAAAGAGAGGTGTAGGATCCCTTACCTCGGGTCCGACTTGATTCGATCGTTCTTTAACGTCCTGAATAATAAACTTGAGTTAATTTATACATGATTAAGAACATTTTACAAGTTCATTATTCCTTTTATATCAATTATTTACATGTTATAAACATTATGTAATCATTTAAGTTAATAATGTTTGTTTTGTCGATATTTGGTTCTTAAGTCGACTGTGGACTTCTTACAATTACATGTTGTTCGTGTGGTCAAGGGTTCTATATATCCAGAATTACATTACTGATTTGGATATCATATATATCATATATCTCTATAATATACATGTATTTATAATATCACATAATCATTTAGAGGTAAGAAATGAAATGCACCGTTCATGGAGACGGTAGGCCGTACGTACGCATGAACACTACTTTCATTTCTTTGTCATATTAATGGAATTAAAAATAAATGAGAGGTATGTATATTTTAATTCCAGAATTATATTCATCATTTAGATGTATAATTCATCATATATATCCATTATATACATGTACCTATAATAGTACATTACATTTGGGGATAAGAAATGAAATGCACCGTTCATGGAGACATTAAGTCGTACGTACGCATGAACGGTACTTTCATTTATATCTCGTACTTTAATGGAAAGAAATAATAATTATATAAAGGTATATAATAATTCCAGTATAACATCATATATAATAACATTAAATCCATCGTTTATACGTCCCACGTATGGCATTAACGAATCACATCACTTTGAGGGGGCGGTAGTCCGCACTTCCTAAAATGAAGATATCGCTTATACCCATAATGGAAGCCATAAAAGTAATCAAAAAATGAAAAATACAGAAGATTAAGTAAAACATAAACATATTATATATCATATATAAAAATAGTGAAATCATAATTGCCACCTTTGAAGGTGTTAAATGAGTATTGAACAATCATCATTTAGGGAGGCAGAATTTCGCCATCCACGGAAACCGTATGTTCTTTAACCATTTGATGTAGTTGTGTGAGTGTGTAGCTTGAATAAATCTTATAACAACATCCTAGTTTATTTAAGATACTGGTTTTGTTACAAAAGAAGTCAATAAAAAGATTTTAGTTGGTTGGAGAATCAAAATAATACAAATGAACATGAGAGAATGAATTACCTTTAAAAGTGTAACTCCTTTTGATTTGAGCCTAAAGGCTTCCTTTGAAAGGATTATGCCCAAAGGGAATAATCTAGGATGAGGAGAGGGATGTGGAGAGAGTAAATGGGAAGGGTATGGCCGAGCCAAAGGCTTGAGGAGTGTGTGAAATGAGGTAGAGGTGGGGGCCTTTTATAAGAGGAGAGGAGGGGCACTTTTGGAAATCATGAAACTATTATTTTATTTTCAAAAATGTTTCGAATTTCTAAGGTCCCAAATTTACATATTTCTAAGATAAGATGATAAGGATTAGAAATATTCCCATCCAATAGTTTTTGGACAAGTGTAGGTCTTAGATTTTATATTATCGTTTAATTTTATTTAAACTGTTCATTAATGAGGTCATCGTTGCATCATTATGATGTCTTAATTAAATTAATTTATTTAATCTCTAAAAATTAAAAAAAAAAATACTATGATGTAGTAAATATTTTTAGATTTCCAATGACTATTTATTGTAAAAAATATGACTTGTATAACACCATGTAAAAATTGTTTTAGTAAAACATCTCATGTTTGTGCCATTTTTACTTTAACATTAAATAAAAAGATATTTATGTCATTTTCCAACCAAAGTGGCTCCATGGGGTCCCCAATATGACCCAAGGATTTTCTTGGTCGGCCATGAAACATCCAATTAGGTTATTAGAAGTGTCTAGTTAATTTCATTTTATTAAAACATTATTCTTACCATAAACTACACTAATTACCTCTAATTGCGATTAAAAACTTAATAAGTTACTATTCACCAAAAAATTATTTTTATCCCATTGAACCACATTTTACTTCTTATTGAAAACCATGTATGTAAGATTTTTAAAATTCAAACCACAAAGATGGAAAAATTTCATTTAAACGGAAAAATCAGTTTTTATAAGTACCACTTAGTGGTTTCACTATTCATCAAAAATTGAAGTTTTTTAGAAAAATCCCAAAAATTCACCCTAAGCTATATTTGATATTATGAATTCAAAAATGAAGTCTATTTTACAAAATTCAAAAAATATAATTCACATTAATTAATTTAATAATTAATTCCCGCTATAAGAGCAAATATCGTGTTTTTATGAAACAATAAGTATCAAAAGATTGACATTAGTTTATGTCTGATTTCAAAGTGAAATTAATTCCAACGACCACTACTGGATTTAGTGGTAAAAATATATTATAATTTCACTTTAAAACCAATTCAATAGATAATCCAATCATATAAATAAATTATATTAAAAAGAGGTTTTGAATTAAAATACAACATTTTATACTATTCATTAAAAAAAGAACTTTATCGGAAAGATACCAAAAATATTACACAAAGTAAATTTTTGATGTCCCAATTCATAAGAAGAGTTTTATTTGGTCCAAAATAATGTATAAGAGTGAACAAAACTATATTTAATGAAGGTTCGCCATCAAAAGGCGATAAGTGAACCTTTAGTGAAAACTAGGGCATATACGCCTAAAATTGAATTCTTTCTGTATTTTATGCCTTTATATTTTATTGGATAAATGTAAAAATATTTAAAAACATATATAATCATATTTTAGTTATTTATATCCATTCCCACCAATAAAAAGGCTACATGTTAACTACCTTTTAAAATAATATAATTTTATTATTAGAGTGCAACATAAGATTACCAAGAAACTCGTTGTTGCGTGTTGGGTACGCCATCGAGCATAGCGTCCCCTTTAAAGACACATAAATATTTTATTCAAAAATATGGATAAACATGAAAATGTCATATTCATTATTTACCTGGGGTGTTACATCCTTCCACCCTTTTGAGAATTGCGTCCTCGCAATTTTTAAAATTGGGCTTGGAAACATCCTTGAAAACCCCACATCGGAACAAGATTCGGTAAAACAATCACTTTAATATAAAGAAAGATAAGTACAGAGTTCACCCGAGTTAACCCATACTAGGACTCCCTGTAGAAAAACATGGACATGGAAGAAAAATCAAAGGGTCATGTTCTTGAGGGAGAGTGATAGTAAACATGTCTAGGAGAAAGTTAACCATAAGAAAATCACAAACTTGTGATGGGTTAAACGGTATTCGATTCCCCATTAGGAAAAGTTAATAGACAAAATTTTTGTTTGAATTTACTTTTTGTTGATGAATTTATTCATAAGGAAACATAATCACTTATCATGTTGACTTTCATCTTTTACTAGATTCCTTAGTCAAACTCATATTTTTTCCAAAAGGTGAGTATTTAGGGAGACTTCTTCACATTAAGAGTACTATAATCAACATATAGAGAATTACCTAATCCACAAAAGAGAACTATATACTTCCCATATCTTAAGACCTTAACCATAACCAAAACCAAAAAGGTTAGTACAAGGTCTCATAATCCAAGAAAGGATACCCCTTTATAAAAAGAAAATCTATTCTTAATCTCCAAAATTTGTCAAACAAAACCCAAAGTTCAACAAGGATCATTCGATAAAAAATTTTCCATAAAATTCTTCAAAGTAAACCAATCTAAGATTGAAAAAAAAATGTTTGAAGGGTTTAGTCACATATTCTTCCAAGTTAAATCGTAACATTTATCTCCAAACAACATCAGTTGCTCCTAAAGTCTCGTATTGAAAATTAATTAACCTAATCACATATCCTCCATGATAGGTTAATAATTTTCATAAATAACCCAAAATCAACTTACTATTAATTCATGAAATCATATAACTAAAAAGAATCAGTCAAACTAACCAGGTACTTCACATAGTCCAGTGGTAGGCGATAAATACCAGTCGCACATTGGTTGTGTGTTCGATTCCCGCAGCTTTGTCCGACGCGACAGATAGTCACACGGTCTACGTGTTGTCCTTTTTCCAAAACAATATAATTCTCAAATCATTCCCAAAAAAGAGGTAAAATCATCAAAAATAACCATAACATAATTTAACCTCAATTTTATCTCATGCCTTTCACTTCCATCATAACATATAGTATCCCATAATTACCTCAAAAGTAAGGATCATATAAACTCTAATGGTTACCTTTATAATTATTACCTGAACTTCCACATTGATTGGTCATCTCGTACATGATGCATTAAAGATCATACCAAGGTTAAAGTGTTTGATCATGACTCCTTGATAGTTGGTTTAGAACAACCACATGTTTCCTCATTGAATCCCCCATTTTATCAAGTCTCTTAATCAGAGAACCACCACAGTTTCCTTCAAACCTATTGTCACTTTGGTTCCTCCTAGATCCATCCATTTACTAAAAACAGAAATGTCAGTGTGACTATATCAACAAAACCATCATGTACTAATGAGGATGGTAAACACTAAGATACACTTACTCATTCACTTTATCTAAAACTAGGACTCTTTCTGAAATCCTATCCATTATGGTAATTTCACTTATGCTTAAAGAATACCCTAACCTCTAAATTTATATAAAACGACCTCTGATACCAACTATAAGGCCCCAGCCTTAAACCTTACTTAATCTTGAGTTATTACAAGATTACACATTGGGGATCTTTTTAGGTTTAGAGTTTTAGAGAATTAGATCTTGAAACTTGCATTACATTCCACATTTAAACAATGTGGTTACATAAAAGAAAGGATTCATTCTTCCCAACAACGAAAACATATATAAAATAAAACTAGGATTCTTTCTTGACACATCCTTGACTCTATCATCTTATCATGTACCATTCCCTTGACCTGTGAAAAACATTTCAAAAACTTGGGATGAGCATAAAAAGCTCAGTAAGGGTTATAAAAAATATGGAAAGGAAACATGAGTTCATATATACATAAGAATGAAATCATACTTTTCCCATAAAACATAGGCACTTTAACATACCTCATCAAATCATGAATAAATCATCGAAATCATCAGACAAAAAAGGTAACTTGAGGCATTCATAACATTCTTACGTAGGGAGTAACCCTCTTGGTTACGTTTTGGAACACCCATCACAGTATATTCCCTAAATCTCTTTGAAGAAACCTCATCGTTTCACTCCTTTGCGTTACCCAATGCATTGGAGAGCTATATCGGGCTCACCCGCCATTAGTTTATCACAGAACCACCCATTTTCATAACAATGCCCAAGAACCATAACATAAACGTATCACATAAAACATGCATAAAGTAAACATAACATTTCCACATTTCAATCACAATATAACATTTTAGTATATTGAAATAATGAATCCGTTCAAAAAGAAACCATTTCCAAAACCATTTAAAACATTTAAAAAGGATATTTTTGAATCAAAGTGTCCCATACCACTTTGAAGCTTTTAACATTTTAAACCATTAATATCCATATAAATAAATCCTTAAAACCATTTTGAAAACATGGATATTAATAAGAACAAATCATTAAAACATTTAATGCGATATTTTGGTTAAAGGGTTTTTACCAAAATTAGAGACACTTGAATACAATAATTGAGGAATAACATTTAATCAGAACTTTATAATATCATGAGAATAAATGGATTCATGATATAATATTCCAAAGGTCAGTATATACACCATATAAGAGTGAATTGGTTCATAACAACAATGAAGTCTCAATAGAGATGTAAAATGTGATGAAATCCCTTATAAAGAAGGTATCCTTAAATTAAGGATAAATCAATCTCAAAATTATGTGTGACAAATATAAATACACCCAATATAATTGGATATTAAATGTAAACCAATAAAAGGTCATTCAAACAAATTCAAAGGATGACATATTCAATAACTACATGTTGAACCCAAAGAAATCGAAATTGGGTTAAAAAGTTCCCTTGGTAAAATTCGACAGCCTAACGGCGTCACTTCAAAAATTCAGAAAATGAGTTGATGAGAGATAAAAAGGGAATCTCATCAATTGGACATAAAATTTAAATCAATAAGGATATATAATAACATATCCCAACATAATAGTATGTGAATTAAAATACATAACAAATGAAGTGTTTTAAAATGAGGAGGGTGAAAGGTTCCCTTACCGACTTGGGTAACTTTCGAAAAGTACACCCTATTGAAGAAGTTTCATAAAATGAATATGTAAATACCCATAAATGGAATTATATTACAAAAGGAGTGTAATAATGTGCAGTACATAAACCACTCAAAGGAAATTGTGGCAAATGTAGCATAAATCTCACGGGAATAAAAGTGAGATGAAAAATCTCTTACGAAAATTCGGTAGCCTAACGACGCCACATAAAACTTCCAAAATGGTTTGATGAGAGGAAATAGGGTCTATCTTAATATCAACATAAATTTTACAGAAAGTGGAATAAAAAATAACATCCCCCAACATAACAAAAATGAACTTAAAAGATGTGACATAAAGGAGAGTACTTAAAATGAAAGAGAGAGGTTAGATCTCTTACGAAAACTCGGCAGCCTAACGACGCCACTCAAAACTTCCAAAATGGATTGATGAGAGGAAATTTGGTCTCTAATCATATGAACATAATAATTAAAGTAGGAGTAATATAAAATAACATCCAAATCATACGAATGATGAGCTAAAAAGGTATGATATAAAAGAGTGTACTTAAAAAGAAAGAGAGGTGTAGGATCCCTTACCTCGGGTCCGACTTGACTCGATAGTTCTTTAACATCCTGAATAATAAATTTGAGTTAATTTATACTTTCTTAATAACCTTTTACAAGTTCATTATTCCTTTTATATCAATTATTGACATGTTATAAACATTATGTAATCATTTAAGTTAATAATGTTTGTTTTGTCGATATTTGGTTCTTAAGTCGAAAGTGGACTTCTTACAATTACATGTTGTTCGTGTGGTCAAAGGTTCTTTATATCCAGAATGAAATTCCTGATTTGGATAACATATATATCATATATATCTAGAATATACATGAATTTATAATATCACATAATCATTTAGAGGTAAGAAATGAAATTCACCGTTCATGGAGACGGTAGGCCGTACGCACGCATGAACGCTACTTTCATTTCTTTGTCATATTAATGGAATTAAAACTAAATGAGAGGTATGTATATTTTCATTAAAGAATTATATTCATCATTTAGATGTATCATTCATCATATATATGCATTATATACATGTACTTATAATAGTACATTACATTTGGGGATAAGAAATGAAATGCACCATTCATGGAGACGGTAATCCGTATGTACGCATGAACGCTACTTTAATTTCTATCTCATACATTAATGGAATGAAATAATAATGATATAGAGGTATATAATAATTCCAGTATAACATAATATATAATAACATTAAATCCATCCTTTATACGTCCCACATATGGCATTAACGAATCACATAACTTTGAGGGGGCGGTAGTCCGCACTTCCTAAAATGAAGATATCGCTTATACCCATAATGGACGCCATAAAAGTAAGTCACAAATGAAAAATACAGAAGATTAAGTAAAACATAAACATATTATATATCATATATAAAAATATTGACATCATAATGGCCACCATTGAAGGTGTTAAATGAGTATTGAACAATCATCATTTCGGGAGGAAGAATTTCACCATCCACGGAAACCGTATGTTCTTTAACCATTTTATGTAGTTGTGTGAGAGTGTAGCTCGAATAAATATTATACCAACATCCTAGTATATTGAATATACTGGTGTGGTTACAAAAGAAGTAAATAAATAGAGTTTAGGGGGTTGGAGAAGCAAAATAAAACAAATGAACATGAGAGAATGATTTACCTTTAAAAGTGTAACTCCTTTTGATTTGAGCCTAAAATCTTCCTTTGAAAGGATTCTGCCCAAAGGGAATCATCTAGGATGAGGAGAGGGATGTGGAGAGAGTAAATGGGCTGGGTATGGCCGAGAAAAAGGCTTGAGGAGTGTGTGAAATGAGGTAGAGGTGGGGGCCTTTTATAAGAGGAGAGGAGGGGCACTTTTGGAAATCATGAAACTATTATTTTATTTTCAAAAGTGTTTGGAATTTCTAAGGTCCCACATTGATATATTTAAAAGATAATATGACAAGTCTTAGAAATATTCCAATCCAATAGTTTTTGGACAAGTTTAGGTCTTAGATTTTATATTATCGTTTCATTTTATTTAAATTTTTCATTAATGAGGTCATCATTGCATCATTATGATGTCGTAATTAAATTAATTTATTTAATGACTAAAAATTATAAAAAAATACTATGATGTAGTAAATCTTTTTAGATTTCCAATGACTATTTATATTAAAAAATATGACTTGTATAACCCAATGTAAAAATTGTTTTAGTAAAACATCTCATGTTTGTGTCATTTTTACTTTAACATTAAATAAAAAGATATTTATGTCATTTTCCAAACAAAGTGGATCCATGGGGTCCCCAAGATGACCCATGGATTGTCGTGGTCGTCCATGACACATCCAATGAGGGTATGACAAGTGTCTAGGTCATTTGATTTTATTAAAACATTATTCTTACCATAAACTACACTAATTACCTCTATTTGCGATTAAAAACTTAATAAGTTACTATTCACCAAAAAATTATTTTTATCCCATTGAACCAAATTTTACTTCTTAAGGACAACCATTTATGTCAGATTTTTGAAATTCAAAACACAAAGATGGAAAAATTTCATTTAAAAGGAAAAATCAGTTTTTATAAGTACCACTTAGTGGTTTCACTATTCATCAAAAATTGAAGTTTTTTAGAAAAATCCCAAAAATTCACCCTAAGCTATATTTGATACTCCGAATTCAAAAATGAAGTCTATTTTACAAAATTCAAAACATATAAGTCACATTAATTAATTTAATAATTAATTCCCGCTGTCAGAGCAAATAGCGTGTTTTTATGAAACAATAAGTATCAAAAGATTGACATTAGTTTATGTCTGATTTCAAAGTGAAATTAATTTCAACGACCACTACTGGATTTAGTGGTAAAAATATATTATAATTTCACTTTAAAACCAATTCAAAAGATAATCCAATCATATAAATAAATTATATTAAAAAGAGGTTTTGAAATAAAATACAACATTTTACACTATTCATTAAAAAAAGAACTTTATCGGAAAGATTCCAAAAATATTACACAAAGTAAAATTTTGATGTCCTAATTCTTAAGAAGAGTTTTATTTGGTCCAAAAGAATGTATATGAGTGAAAAAAACTATATTTAATGACGGTTCGCCATCAAAAGGCGATAAGTGAACCTTTAGTGAAAACTAGGGCATATACACCTAAAATTGAATTCTTTCTTTATTTTATGACTTTATCTTTTATTGGATAAATGTAAAAATATTTAAAAACATATATAATCATATTTTTGTTATTTCTATCCATTCCCGCCAATACAACGACTACATGTTAACTACCATTTAAAATAATATAATTTTATTATTAGAGTGCAAAGTAAGATTCCCAAGAAACTCGTTGTTGTGTGTCGGGTACGCCATCGAGCATAGCATCCCCATTAAAGACACATTAATATTTTATTCAAAAATATGGATAAATATGAAAATATCATATTCTTTATTTACCTGGGGTTTTACATTTTCCAACTAGATTATAGTAAAACAAATCTATTCCAGGATTTATCTAGACTGAGTGAATTCATAGACATGATAAGATCTTTGACAAATAACATGTTCAATTGTGGGTATATGTATGAATAAGGATAAGCTATACCCATATGTAAATGTTCCTTTTATCATGCATAGAAAACTATAGAAGTTTAATGAATATAAATTTACAATAATACCTTTGTGAAATGGGTCAATGATCATCTGGTAAATTGATGGAAAATAAGATATTTTCATCGTTCACCCTTTTTCACCAGTCCATCTATAATGAATTTTGATTCTTTGTAAACATGTGTTGTTATATAACCCTTGGATTAATGGATGTCAAGAAAATATAATCCCCTAGGTAGTGCTATTACAAGAGATATGAAATTGGAAAGTTCTCAATGTTCTCACAATGATGTTATATTTATATTCAAGAAAAAAATTATTCTATACTCAATTAGATTCATAATGAACAAAATTTATTAATATATGGATTTCAACATCCACCAATGAAGAGATTACATAGGGACCACTCTTGAATACCTTGATTTTTCTGTTGTGGTATCTGAAGTCTTCTTGATGGAAAAGTGGTCAAGGACATACTCTATATTATCAGTACGAATTTCATTTTATCCATCCAGTAAAATTTGAGATCAATATTATTTACAAAGTACTTGAACGAGGTGGTTATTTTCAAGTTATGATAATAGTTTTGAGAATATATAAATTTTCAACAAAGTTATTTCACTCACCATGCTGAAGGATGTTAGAATTATTTACCATAATGATGTCCTGAAAAATATCAATTTTAAACTGAAAATAAGAGTTCTCATGAATTATCCTCTTCCATATATACTATATAATATGCGTACTATTTTAAAAAATAAAATAAATAAGTTAAAGAGCTACATAAATATGTAAATATATAAGTAATTTTTGAAGTTTTCCAGTATATAACTTGGTCATGAGGGATGTAAATATTAAAAGTAAAAGCTAGAATTTTATAGTTATTATGTTGTGTCATATCATAGAAAGAGTTGATCGATGTCCTCCCTATTCCAATAACATAGTAAATCCTGATAAAATTTAAATGATATTCTTTTGAGGAAATGAGTCAATTTTTTTTTGAATAAATATTTAGTCTCAATATGATCCTTAATCTAGATGTAGTGATCCATGTTTTATTCATCCCTAAAATGTAACCATGATCGATCCCAATAATTAAATACTAATAAAATAATTGAGGTGAGCATCCAATTGTTTGAGGGTTCGAAGATTATGAGATCAACCATATCAATGGAATAAAAATTTCATACCACTTATTTAACAACTATAGGTATGTTAGAAACCAAATCATCAATCTTGACTATTAATATGGGATTGAGGACAATCAGGAGGTTACTAGTGATTGAGAGTTCCATAACTGGTGTACCTATCAAATAATCAATCCCAAAATATAGTGTGATTTATAATAGATAATTATAGCTATTTTGATTTGATGTTAGAGAAGAATTAATTGGGATCCCAACAAATTGAAGAGTCTATATAATTTATTTTTTGAAATTTCAACATGTTTAGGACTACATGTCTTATAAAGAAAATTGTGTATTAATTATCATTAATAATTCTCCACATAATGTGTTCCTACCGAGATTTTTTGAAATGGAAATGAATTTTGGTTACATATACTCAACTATCATTATATTTAAATCATATTCTTATTCAAGAATGAAAATTTTTCAATCAATTTTTTTTGCAATCCATACACAATTTCTTTATGTAGAGGTTATTATTCTTTTATAGATTATCAGGGAAATTATAAATCAAGGATGAGTAAATAAACATCTATATAAAGATTTATATTTGAATATAGACTATAAAATCCATTTATAGATAATTGTCCTTCCAGAAATAATCTTTCCTTCATATATAAACCATAATGTAATTGAATTTTAATTCTCTACAACTACCAGAAAACATAGTTATCCATGTTATTTTAAAGAATCATATACATTGTTAACATCAATGGTATCTTTTAATTCCCATCATGAATTTTCATTATTGACAACTACCACATATCATGATCATTGATTTTTTTTGAATCCACTAGGACAGTCTATGGGACACTGTTCATTCCAAGAAAAGACTGTATTTAAAACTATAGTTATCTTCGATCTTGATAGGTATTTTATGTAAAGATAAAATATTAGTCATGTTTATTTTAAACACTTTTTAAGATGAAGGTAACTATTTTAAATAGATGTAAAAATGGTGTTCTATATATTTAAAATTTGTAGATGAAAATTTATTTTAAAAAATCAGATTTGATGATTTTTTCCGTGAACATGACTGACTAATGCATTATGATATTATTTCATTGAAAAGGAGATGGAAGTTTCATTATAATATCCAATATTTTGTGGATATATTTTAGTATTGATGATAAAATGAGTGATAAATGTTTCATGGTTGGTTAGACCCTGATAGTTTTAAAATAGAATATTCATATTCATTTTGATATACGGTTAAAGTTAACATCTTGGATACCAGAAAAAATAAAATTTATTGTATAGTTTTTTGATTACACAATCCAATTTCAGGTTGGGGTCACAGTTGTAAAAAAATACCATCCATTTCATCTTATAATGGACATATTGTATTTTTACTATCATTCATAAAATAAGGAGAATACATATCCGATTTTGTATTGAGTTGAAGTGGAATTGAAGAAAAAATCAATGTATCCACCATCTCATAAGATGGGCGATTCTGTTTTGGATTAGAATAATAATATTTGTTGTCTAAAATATGCAATAAAACATTTTACAGACCTTATATTCCTTATAGATGGGATATACCACATTATTAAAGTCTCTAAAGGCTATGAACACAACCAAAGGATGATATCAAAGAGGGTAGTCAACAATATTTTTTGATGAAGAAATTAGAAAATAAATATTAGTACATCATATATGTTGAAGGAATAAATCCCCATAGGTATACATAATCAATTTCCGTTTTACATTAGAATCATGGTAGAATTTTAAAATACGTACATCATGATGATTTTAAATCGGATGGTGGGTGCACACATTCATACTAGCCATTTGAGAAGAGGAACATCCAAAGATATCATCTTATATGGGGGAAATCTTGTGACCATGTTCTAGCTTGCCCTCACTAATAAATGATGTATCATCATAGAAATTAGTTTCAATGACATATAGGGGTCTTTCTAAAACTGTATAAATGGATACTATAATTCCTATGAAATTTTAAAAATAATGGTGTTATAATCCATATATATCATCATTTATTTTTACTATTAGAATTAGATGTGTGAGGACAAGGTGTTGTAATTTCATTTATATTGTCCTCCACCATCATAAACAGTGATTCATTTACAATGGTTTCAGCAAAAATATTCTCTTGGTGTCTAGTTTTTTTTACTATCTATTACAAGGATGATTCCCCCATCTCTATAATAGTGTATTTTGGTATGCGATTCTTACTCATCTATATCCATGAATTAGTAAATATGACATTTTTTCACCTATTAGGATTTGAAAAGGATCTGATGATTGATTCCATCTTCCCCATCATGTGTTTTCTGGTCCAGATTAATAGTGATGCCAATACATGAAGCTAGGTCATTCAAAATTGTTGGGTTCTAAAAGACCAAATTTTATCAATGTAGAATGAAATATGATTTCACAATGGATAAAATATATATCATTGAAATGAAATTTTAATCTCAATCATATATCCTGAGTATACAACGATTAATATTTCTATTTGATAATATTTTACCCATAATGAGAACTCAAATCTCTTTATGGATGTAGTCATCATAACCATTTTGAATTAGAATAGGTCTCCGATTATAAATATTGTAATGTGCATTAGCATAAAAATCCGATCAAAAAAGGATCATGGTTTTTCTTTCATTGTATATATGATTTGGTTGAGGAGGGAATATTTTTAAATGATAAGACATTTTAGAAGGGTTTCCACATCTTCCACCATGGAGAATCTACAATCTTCATGCTTGGTGATTTTATGGATTTTAAATGAATCAAATTTTCCAAAATCTAGGAAACATGATTTTGGTTCATCAATGATTATCTCTTTTCCTTTTTTCAATATTCAATCCATTTAATTATTCTATTTGACATCATTGTTGATAGAACATGATCCCTCATTGACGGTGGACTTCTAGGATAGATTAACAGAGGCCATGAATCAACACAAATATATATGAATAGAATCACAATAAATAATATAAAATATCAAAATTTCTAATCTGTCCATTAATATACCTATAACACCCCAGGATTTCATAGCATGTTATTTTCTATAAAGTAATTCAATATCTTGTGCTACACGCAACACTGATTTCGAGCGTACCATAACATACCAAACTGGACATTTGAAAATTTGGTTATGAATAATATTAAAATAATTATTAATTTTATATACTCCATATAATTTTAACATCTATATAATGTGTTTCTTAGTAATAATCTAACAAAAAAATTAATTTTTTCATATAAAATATGTATTTTCCGAAAATTAAAATTTTACCAGCATTTAACGGTAAACCCTTTTTAAATTTAATATCTGACACTTTTATATATAAAATTTAAATAAATAAACTCATTCATAAGAAGTGGGACATA
Source organism: Viscum album (assembly GCA_963277665.1). Lineage (NCBI taxonomy): Eukaryota > Viridiplantae > Streptophyta > Magnoliopsida > Santalales > Viscaceae > Viscum > Viscum album. The sequence continues at coordinate 1,347,869,749 of OY728122.1, forward strand.
ATAATTTAGTTTGGATAAATTTTCAGTTCTTTTTTGATAACATTCATATTATGATGAATAGTGAAAATTACAAAATTGTAATTGAAAACAACATTTTAAATCAAAATAATTTATACTGTTAAAATATACATGTGAGTGTTTTTTATGTATAATTAGATTATAGTTTTATCATTTAATCAAATTTTTTTCATTGGATATAAATTTACATTTAAATTGGACATAACAAATATCAATCTTTTGATAGTTTTTACTTCTCAAAAACTCGCTTTCTGGTTTGAAAATGGGAATATTTTTTTAAAAATAATACAATTTTTATGTTTCCAATTTTGTTATATATAAACATTTTTAAATTTGGAATATCAAAATTATCTTTGTGTGAGTTTTTTGTGTTTTTCTATAAATATTCAATTTTTCTTGAATACTGAAAAACACTACATTATTTTTTAAAGCCGACATATTATTTGAATATTATTTTTAATTTAAATTTATTTTAAAGTAAAAATAGATACATAATACCTATATTAATCCAATTTAATTCCTTGAAGTCATTTTATAATAAGATTATATATAAATAATTTTTTTGAACTTTTTACCTTCTTTTACTCTCCATCTAGGTACATTTGAATATTTGCATAAAACATAATTTTATAGCTTCGGGGAATTAAATTTAAAAATATAAGAGACACTATTGACATTTTTAATGATAATGTTATTCAATTGGATGAAAATAATTTTTGTTGAATAGTAACTTTTGAATTTTATTTACCACAATTGAAATTTAATAGGGTAATTAAAGTGAAAAATTATATTATAATTACCCAAACACATGTATTAATTCTATTGTATAAGTATATTTTGACCAAAGTCAACCTTATGATAAAATATGATACTTTTATCCACTATTATTAGATACATAAATTTATTATTATTTTATTTAATGAAGAGTTAAAAGTGTTAAATTCAAAGGTTAATAAATAAATCATTTTTAATATAGAGTTATACATAAGATAAATTCAACTATAAATATTCACTAGAAATATAAATATCATTCTCATATCATGGTATTTTATTTATAAATTTTTGACCTTAAATAATTAAATTTAAATATCACACAATGATGATGTAGTAATTACCTCATTAAGGAAATACTAAAATATTTGATGTTATAAATATTAAAATAAATTTCAATTAAATTTTTTGATGCATTCAAATAATTTTATATCGTATTATGACATGTGATTGTGGATTAAATTTATTGTTTTTGAAAAAATATGATTTTTTTGAATTTCTAAAAAAGCAAATAATAAATACATTTAAAATTGACATCAATGAGTATTTAAAACAAATACTACAATATTAAATGATATAATACTCATAAAAATATAATGTTTGGACAAAGGACTTATATAACGATATATATGTCATTAAAATACAAATTTAGGTTCTCTTTTTATTTTATAGTATGTTTATTAACCACGTAATATAAAAATACAAGAAGACATGGTAAAAATTAAACTATTTAATTATGAATTAAATATAAAAGATAATGTTAATATGGTGACATAAACATGTCTAAAACCTGTTGGTTGAGTTAATTAATACTCATACCAACATTATCCTATAAGAAAATACATTTTAAGCCAATATAAACCAAAAAATGATTTCATAATAAAAAAATATTTCATGATTTTCCTAAACTGACTCTCTCCACTCTTATAAAAGGGGACTACCCCTTCAATCAAAATCTAACCTCCAACGAAATTTGGATATGCCAAACCCTACTAAAATATCTTCCCAAATACCATTAATTCAACCCTAGAGTCCATAATATCATTTTAATTCCATCCTATGTATCCCATTTGATCAAATCAGAAGGAAACACCTGGAGAAGTGGTAATAATTTCTCAACTTCTTTCAATGTTCTTTTCTTCTAACACTTCCTCTTTAATTGTTGTTTCAAAACCAAAATAATAACTCAAGTAACTTATAAATAAATATGTGTTATTAGAAATATGTTTCATCCATATTCATTATTATATCCATCCATTGAATGACAAAGTCACAATTCATGCGTATGTACGACATACCGTCTCCACGCGTGGTGTAGTTTGTAATTCAACACTTCATTAATTGGATGGATATAATAATGAGTATAATTGATGTAAATAATAAATATAAAAAGTTAGTGATTATTTATATATTATATAATATCTAATTACATTGATTTCACAATCAATAGAATTATATAATTTTTCGTGCGTACGTACAGTTTACTGTCTCCACGAACGCAATGAGATTCATTTTCCATCATAACCATTCAAGAATAATTTTCATTATATGATTTAAAATAATTTTTAAGATCTTAATATTATTCTATTTATGAATAAAATACATCCTTTACATAAAAAACATGACTTACGTAACAATACATATATATGAAAATGAAACAGTTAACACCTGAAACAATGATACTAGTGAAATATTACATACAAAGCAATATTAAAACACCATATGTGATATATTAAATATTTATTTGGTTATTTTAGAACATAATAACAATTATTTAAATATTATATTAGAGGTTAATTTACACTTGACTAATGAAATGTACTAGGTAAGGGGTTTTCGTCTCACTTTTATCTGGTGAGATTCATCCTATATTTTCCACTATTTACTAACGGGTGGTGTATGTGCTGCCCACAATTGTATTATTTGAATAATATACATAAATTTAAGGGTATTTACATATTTATTTTATTATACTTCTTTCATGGGTTAATTTTTTTTAAGTTACAAAATTGGTAAGGGAATTTGAAATTTTAAATTCCACACATAGGGTTTTACACAAACATTATTGATTATTTTAATCCAATATTTTGTGTGAAATCAAAATTTATTTATTTATGTATTAATTTACACTCCCTTTTTATGTATACAGTTTTGACACATTAATCACTCCATTAATAAATTATCATGTCATTAATAGGAACATTATAAGAGTAATCTTATCTCAATTTCTATTCATTGAGTTAAACATCTGATTAATTGGTGTTGTTTTTACAAGAATACGTGTTAATATCCTCTGATTGGTTTACACAGAATATCAAATAATATTGAAGGTATTTATATTTTTCACACATAATTATGACATTAATTTATCATTATCTTAATGATGCGGTCTTTAAAAGGTATTTCATCCCAACTTACATTATATTGATACATCATTATTATTATACGCCAATTCACTTTTATATGGTGTATATATTGTATTTAGACATATTATATCATTAATAATTTATTTTAATGATATTGTAATTTTTAATTAACTAAATTATATGTACACAATCATCTCCCATTTGGTTAGGAACTCAAACTAAAATATCATTTTATATGTTTTAATGATTTATTCTTATAAATCATTCTCATCAATGTCTGTATTTAAAAAATGGAGTTAAGTATTTTTTTATATGTACATGAATATTTTAAAATTAAAATTCCTTTTAAATGTTTCAATTTTTTATGGGACCATTTGATTCAAAAGTATTTTTTAAAAGCTTCTTGATAAATAGTGAAACTCTAAAATGTTTTCAATAAAAAGAAGTTATTTCCCTTAAACAGTTTTTTTATTATTTTCATCTATTAAAATATCCTTAATTATTGTTTATTATGGTCGATTTATAATAATTCAATGTTGAATATTGTATAGAATGTGTTATGTTTGACTGTGGATGTTCTATTTTTATACTATTCATGGTTTTGTGGTTAAAATATTGACATATCATATGATAGTTTTATTATGAATGTCTTAATTATGATTCAAACTTTATATTTGTTGAATTAATTGATCTTTGTATGTGAAGGGTGGAGCCCGCTATAGAACCTTGATGCATCAATAGGTCTCATGAGACAAATTAGTATCTTATAACAAGGTGTTGAAAAATCTTATTTGCTGTCTCGACATGAAGCCATGACTTTGTGGTTATGTTGTCTCGAATTATTAATTTTATAATTATGAAATTAGAAGAGGATTTAACATGTCATTATTTGACTAGTAAAATATCACTGTAAATAATTAAATGGAAATAATTAATTAATATTTTTCATATTATCGTATAATTTAATTTTAAAAGGATTATGTTTTAGTCTGGTACATTTCAATAATTTGTTATGCTTATTTATGATATTTTCTGCTATATTTTTTTTCCTTACTGAGAATCTAATATCACCACTTTCTTATATTTTATTTTCACAGGATGCCAAGAAGTGTATTATGTTTTATATGAGGGTTTATTCTAGGATAGTAATGGAATTTGAAAAAAAAATTCTATTTTTTTATGTTAAAAATTGATTTGTGATGTTCATTCTTGTAATCTATTTTCCAAGACTACTAAACAGATCAGCCCTTCGGGACATGATTCCATGTAATCATGCACCGACTCGGGGTAACTAGTTACATGGATTTACAGTTCTTATCAATGTAATTTTAGCACAAACCATGGAATCAATATTTAGAAATCCTATGACTAGAAAACAAAAACCAAATATAGACATTGAGGATTAATAGAGAAGAAAATCCTAAAATTTTGGTAATGTAAATATTATGTGGGTTTTCCCATAAATATATCCCAGTTTTGATATGAGTAAGAAGTGGTTGCTCTGGAACTGATGTACTGAGAGGTAAAACTTGAAAAAATATATTTGAGATTGACTCTTATGGGAACATGTGCACGACAGTAGGCATTTCATCACTATTGGTTATGACACACTTGGGGGATATGCTTAGGAAAATTCAAATTTTCATTAATTTGTTTTATGGATTTTAATAAAAGATGATAATAAATAACCTTGGTAAATGCTATTGTGTTTTATATTGAAAATAACGTGTCATGATATTCTATAAATGATTTTATGACTATTGTTACTCACACTATGATTTCTGGTTTTATTAATGATGGGATTCCATGGAAGTCAAAGTAACATTGAACATGATGTATATGGTAGGTAAAATGGTGGAAAGGAGAAACTAATCACAATATTGATAGGAATAAAATATATCATGTTCATGTTGAAGCATGTTTCCAAAAATATGATCAACAATATATATTAACCAACTACCAAACTCAACAAATAAGAGAATGGCGGCGAATGATAATAGCTCTAGTAGTAAATACCATGGAGAAAATAAAGCTCAATTTTAATCATGCAATAAATATGGAAGGAGACCCCCAGGAAAGTTCCTCAATGGAACACTAAAATGATATATGTGTGTGAAGGAAAGACATAAAATAAATAATTTCTGAGGAAAAATGATGAGTACTATGGATTAAAATAAAAATAATTCTATGAATCCATTTACATTCATTTTCAAAAAATATGGGGGACCTTGGAATTACCTGATTCAATTGACTCTTCTATAGGATAACTACTAGGTCATGGAAGAACCTATGTGGAAATTAATGGATGGAGATATTTTTAAATGTATTAATTCTTTTTGTTTAGGGGATTACATTGGATGAATTTTCTCTTGTATGTGTAACCTTGTAGTTTGTTATGTGAAAATTCTATTTGAGGAAGATTTGTATTTTCTTTTTTGAATATAGTTACAATGAACAATTTGGGATTATATTAATCTTGAATATGAAGAAATTTCATGTTTTTAATGTTTGGGATGAAATTTAGAGGTATTAGATAACATTTGTGATTAAATTGTGTTTTGGTTATTTTGAAGAATTTATCTCATTTTGGGAATGTTTTGAAATATAGTTTTTAAAAAAGGACAACACACACACCATGTGAAGACCTCTCACGTTAGACAAAGTTATGAGAATCAAACCCACAACCAATTTGTGACTAGAATTTATTGCCTACCACTCGACTACATAAATTCCCTTGTTATTGTGACTAATAATCTTTTGTTAAATGATTTTATTAATCAATAATAATTGGATTGGGGATATTATGTTTTATAAAATGGATATCCATAGTATATGAACATGATTTATGGATTATGTGATAAATGTTATATTGGAAGACGTTCTCTGTAATGGGAACACTATATACCTAAGGAAAATTGAAAACTATTGGTGTTAATTTGTGATGTAATGGATAATTATTATTTTGGAAGAATATATTTTTTATAGGGGTTTGCATTGTTAATGGAAATGATTATCCTATCATAGATAATAAATGAATTAGTTAGTTAGCCTTCAGTGTGAGACTTTATGTTTAGTTAATGTTATTTGGAGATAAATTATAAGATTTTCTATGAAAGACTGTGTGGTTATGTTCATTTTATTTTTGGGTTTAAATCATAGTTTGGATTATAGTGAAGTATTTTTATGATCATTGTTTATAAAATGGTATTTATTGGACTTTTTGTATTATTTTTTTAATTTTGGAAATTATGATTAATATTTTTTCTATAATGGATTATCCATTTTAGGGAACTTCAGATCATTTAACAATCATTTTGGTTTTATTAATCAATAAAGATAAGGGAAATATATAGTTCATCCTTTGTAGATTATGTGATTATCTAGAAGTTGAATCTAGCGCTTCATGTGTGACCATGTCATCTTGATTACTCATAGTTTGGAGGAAAGATGAGTTAGTGGAAGAAATTTAATAAAGGATGACACACTACGTGAAATTTAAGGATATCTCTTTATTTTATTTTTCAATATCATAGATAAATTACTCAACATTATGAAATAAAAAAAAATACATAAAAATGTTGTACGTTTACTTTTCCAACTAGGAAACTAAATACTATTTAACCAATCATATATTTGGGATTTTCATGTAGTTAAATTTCTCCAAATTATGTTTTATATCACTCTCCATCATAATTCGACACTTATTTTATCTCCCATTTCCATGTTTTCATACAAGGAAACATAGTATATGTTATCTTGGGTGACCTTTGAACTTCTCATTATTTCTTTTAAAGTGAAATTTTTAATGACTATTTTTCTGATGTGGGACATTAATTGATGTTCTGAAGACCAATTTTAAAATTTATAGGATGGAATTTCCAAGTGGGTGGGGATTTAACACCCCATGATTTCATAGTAGGTTATTTTTTTAATATAATTCAATATCTTTCCCTATATGCAACACCGAGTTTGAGCTCACCTTGACTTAACAAACGATCCGTTCAAAAATAGCATAAGAAGAATATTAAAATAATTTTGAATTTTATATACTCCATATAACTTTAACATCCATATTATGTGTTTCTTAGACATAATATAATAACAAATTCATAATTTCAGATAAAAGAAGTATTTTTTAAAAATGAAATTTTACTACCTTTTAATGCAAACCCCTTTTTAAATCAAATATTTGAATCTATTATATATTAAATTAGACTAAATAAACATCCTATTTAAAATAAATATATAATACTTTAATTTGGAGAAATTTTCAGTGCTTTTCTGATAACATTCACATTATGATGAATAGTAAAAAATACTAAATTTTAATTAACAAAATGTTATTAATCAAAATAATTTATATTATTAAATTATACCTTTGAATGGTTTTTATGTATAATTAGATTATATTTTGTTTCATTTAATGCAATTTTGGTCATTGAAAGTAATTTTACATTTAAATTGGACATAAACACATATCAATATTTTGATAGTTTTTACTTATCAAAAACCCACTTTTAGGTACTGACCATGGGAATATTTTATAAAAATAATTAATAAAATTTCTATGTTATTAATTTGGTAAAATAGAAATCATTTTTTAATTTGGAATATCAAAATTATCATTAGTTTAATATTTTTTATTTTTCAAAAAACATTCAATTTTGTGATGAATTGTGAAAAACAATGTATTATTCATTAAATCTGACTTTTTATTTAAATAATTTTATTCAATTTAAATTAATTTTAAAGTAAAAATAGACACATAATACCTATATTTGTCAAATTAAATTCATTAAAGTCATTTTTTAATAATATTAGATATATATAATATTATTGAACATTTTACCATCTTTTACTCACCTTCCCAGGACATTGGAAAATTTGCATAAAACATGATTTTACCACCTCTGTGAATTGAATTTCCAAAATAAAAGAGTCAAATTTAACATTATTAAGTAATATTTGTTTCAATAATATGAAAATAATTTTTTTTGAATAGTATCTTTTGAATTATATTTATCACGGTGAAAAGTAAAAAAAGGGTAATTGAATGTAAATATGATATTATAATTACCATAACACATTTACTTATTCAATTGGATAAGTCTATTTAGACCAAAATAAACCTTTGGAATAAAATATGATGTTTTTTTATCCAGGATGATTAGTTTAGAACATTTATTATTATTTTATTTAATTAAGAGTTAAAAGTGTTAAAATTAATGTTTAATAACTAAAAATTTGAATATAGAGATATACATAAATAAATTCAACTATAAATATTCATTATGAAGAAAAAAATATTTCCGACATAATGGTATTTTTTTATAATTTTTATACATTTTATAGTTAAATTTATATAGTACAAAATGATGATGAAGAAATTACCTTAATAAAAAAAGACTAAAATAATTGATTTTATAAATATTAAAATAAATTTAAATTGAAACTTTTAATGCATTAAAATAATTTTATAAGTTACTAGGACGAGTTTGGGTTGATTCAATGTATTTTTTTTGAAAAAAGTATTTTTTAATCCCATTAAAAAAACAAAATACTAAATAGTGTCAAAATTGACATAAATGTGTATTTAACACAAATACTATTTTATTAAATGAAATACTACATCTAAAGATATATGGTTTGGGAAATGGACTTTTAAAATTATATATATGTAATTAATTAACTACTTTTGGATCATTTCATTTTTATTTTATGTTTATTAACTATTTAATATAAATCTATAAGAAGACATTGTAAAAGATAAACTATTTAATTAAAATTAAATCTAAATGATAAGGTTAATATGGTGACGTAAGCTTGCCTAAAACATATTAGTTGATATAATATCTACCCATCCCCACCATAGACTTGAAATAAATCCTTTTGGACCATTTAAAAACCGAAAATTATTTTATAACAAAATAATATTTCAATATTTTCCTAAAGTTACCGTCACCTATCTTATAAAATGGTGCTACCCATTCTTTTAAATAACACCTCCATAGCTAATTTTCTCAGTGAAATCCTACTAAAATTTCCTCACAACTACCTTCACTAAATCCGAGATTCCATAATTTCATATGAAGGCAAACCTACAGAGCCATTTTGATCAAATCAAAAGGAAGAACACATAGAATATATAATAATTTCACCACCTCTTTCAAAGTTCTTTTCTTATTACACTACCTCATTGATTGTTGTTTCCATATGAAATAAAAAGTCTAGTATCTTATACATAATTTTATTTTATTATTAATATGGTACAATCATATTCATTATTCTATCCATCCGATAAATGAAAATGTCACCATATGTGCGTACATACGACTTACCGTCTCCACGCAGTGGTGTAGTCCGTTATTTCACTCATAATTATTTTGATACATATAAAAATGAGTATAATTGATTTAAATTATTAATATAACATGTTATTTATTCTGTATATATGATATATTATCCAATAAATACTATTTCTCCATCAATATAATGATATTATCGCTCGTGCGTACGTATGGATTACCGTCTCCAAAAACGCAATGATATTCATTTCCCTTCATAACCATTCAACAATAAATTTTATTTTATGATTTAAAATATTGTTTACGAACATAATATTATAATGGATATGAATAAAATACATCATATCTGTTAAAAACATTACTTACCTAACAAAACATATAATGAAAAATGAATTTGTTAACTCCTAAAACAATGATACTACTGAAATATTATTAAAAATGAAATATTATAAGATAATATTTGATATCAACTTGATGTATGTGTTTCTATTATAATTTAATAAAAATTATTTAAATATTATAAAAAAGTTTAACATATCCTCGACTAAGGAAATGTACATGGTAAGGGGTTTTAATCTCACTTTTATTGCCGTGAGATTCATGTTATATTTACCACTATTTAATTTTTTGTGTTGTATGTGATTAATATTATTTTATTTTTTATATAATATAAATTCATTTATGGGTATTTAAATAATCATTTTATGATCATTCTTTCAGGGTTTGTACGATTCATAACTTACCATATTGGTAAGGAAATATCTAATTTCAATTTTCACTCATTAGGTTTTACGGAAACATCATTAACTATTTTACTCCAATAGTATGTATGAAATCAATATTTATTCATTTGTGTATTAATTTACACTCCCTTTTTTGTTAATATACTATTTATACACATAATACCTCTATTTATAAATTCTCAAGTCATCGATACAATGTTTATAAAATAATATTAACTAAATTTCCATTAATTATGTTATACATTCATGTCATTGGTGTTTTCTTTACATGAATATGTGTGAATTTATTATGGTTTGTTTACATTAAATATCAAATAATATTGAGTATATTTATATTTTCACACATAATTATGTCATTTATTTATTATCCACATAAGGATACAGTATTTACAAGGGACTTCAAATCAACATTCATTCCATTGATACTTCTTTTATGTTATGTTCCAATTCACTTTTATATGGTTTATATGTTTTACATTGTAATATTATATCATTAATCACTTATTTTGATGATATTATAATGTTTTTATTACCTTAATTATTTTTATTCAAGCATCTCTCATTTTGTTGGGAACTCTAACAAAAATATCCTTTTAAACATTATAATGACTTATTCTTCTAAATATTTCTCATTAATGTCAATATTTTAAAAATTGTGTTAAGGAATTATTTATATGCATATGAATATTTTAAAATTCAAATTATTTTTTATTTTTTCAAAGTTGTATGTGATACTTTTAAACAGAAATTAATTTTAACGGTTTCCTGATAAATAGTGAGAGATTTAATTATTTCCATGAAGAAGGAGATATTTCTCTCAAATAGTTTTATTAATTATTTTCATTTATATAAATATTCGTTATTATTCTTGATTGTGGTTGATTTATTAAAATACAATCTTTAATATTTTATTGAATGAGTTATTATTGACTGTGGATGTGCTATTTTTATACAATTCATCGTTTTTGGTTAAAATATTGACATTTCATATGCTTGCTTTTAATAAAAATGTTTAGATAATGTTTAAGACTTTTCATATGGGTAATCTATCGGACTTAGTAAGTGACAGGTGGAGCCCACTGTAGCTCCTCGATGCATCAGTAGGTCTCATGAGACCGGAGAGTGTATTGGTAAAGTAAATATAATGTGGGTATTCCATGATATAAATAACCTTGTTTAATATATTATGAGAATAAATAACCTTAGTTAATCCTAAGGTGTTTTAGATTGATAATGAGGAGTCATGATATTCCCTAAATTATTTTTTGACTATTGTTACTCACACTTGGCTTTTTGGTTTTAGTCAATGGATGGATTCCAAGGAAAACATTGTAACATAGAACCAGTTATAAAAGGGGAATACAATTGTAGAAATGATAAAATAAATGAAATTTCTATAGACATAAAAGATATGGTGTTCATGCCGAAGCATGTTTCCAAAAATATGATCAATAATATATACATTATCTAACTACCAATCTCAATAAGGAATATAATGATAGAGAATGATAAGAGCTTCAACAGTGGAATCCATAGAGAAATGAATTCTCAATTTCCATAATTCTAGAAATATGTATGGAGACACAAAATAATGTTTTTCAATGGACCAATGAAATGCATTATGTGTGGGAAAAAAGGACATAAAGTAAATAATTGCATCATAAAAATGAAGAGTACTATGGAAGAAAATTAAAATGATCCTAAGAATCCATTTACAGTAATTTTCCATAAATGTAGGGTACTATGGCATTAGAAAAGTTAATGCCTTAATCTACTAGATAACCACAAGTTAAATGAAGAACCTATATTGAAATAAATGGATGGATAAATGTTTACAAGAATTAATGATATTTTTTTATGGGATTTGTTTTGAATTATATTTTAATGTATGTGTAACCCAGTAGTTTTTTATGTGAAAATTCTATTTGTAGAAGAATTATCTATTCTTTTTTGGATATATTTATGAAAAACCATTTTGGTTTATATGATCCTTGTATTTGAGGCAATTACTTGTTATTAATTTTTAGGATGAAAATGTCCGGTATGATATAACATTTTTGGTTAAATATTGTTATTGGTATTTTAAAGAATTTATCTCATTTTTATAATGTTATAAAATATATTTTTTGAAAAAGGACAACACGCAGACTGTTTGACAACCCATCATGTTGGACAAAGTTGTGGGTATCGAACCCATTACCAATGTGCGATTCATATTTATCCTCTACCACTGGACTTGATAAAGTCCCAGGTTAGTGTAACTAATTATTTTTAGTTAAATAATAGCATTGATCAATATTATGTTTATTGGTGATATTTTGTTTTATCCGATGGATATCCTTAGTATAGGAAAATTATTTTCTCATTATGTGATAAATGTTATTTTGGACAACGTTTTCTCTGCTAGGAACACTATATGCCATTGAAAAATAGAATAATATGGGATTTAATTTGAGGCGTACTGGTGAATTTTAAATTTGGACAAATTTATGTATTTTATAGAGATTCAGGTTATTAATAGAAATATTTAACTTATCATAGAGAATATGTGATTTGGTTAATTACACTTTATTATGATACTTTTAGAGTAGTTGTTTTTATTTGGAGATAAATTCTATGATGTACAATGAAAGACTGTGTGATTGTGTTCTTATGATTTTTGGGTTTCAATCTAAGTTTGGATTATATTGATGGAATTTAAGGACAATTGGTTATTGAATTGTTTTTATTGATCTTTGTGTATTGTTTAATAAATTTTGGAAATTAAGGTTAGTTTTTAATTCTATAAAGGATTACCCATTTTGGGGATCATCTAATCTTGTACTAACTAATTGGTTTCAGTTATATATAATAAAAATGCATTATATAGTTCATCATTTTGGGATTATGTGATTCTCTATATGTTGATTCTAGTGAATCAAGTGTCACCAAGCCATCTTGAGTACTCATCGTTTAGAGAAAATATGAGTTAGTGGTTGAAATTTATTAAAGAATGAAACACTACATGAAAGGTAAGTACATCTATTTATGATAAAAGTCATTCTCATAAATAAACTCCTAATATTTATGAAATGGAACATAAAACAATAAAATGATATCCATTAACATTTCCTACTGGGAAACAAATGACTATTTTATCCATCCAAAGATTCGGGTATTCATGTTTTTAACTTTCTCATGATCATGTTTTATATCACTATCCATCAGAACATGAAACTTATTTTATCTTCCATATCTATTTTTTCCAACATGAAATCCTAGTGCGGGTTATCTCGGGTGACGATTGAATTCTCTTAATTTCTTTTAAAGTGATTGTTTTATTGACTCTTTTTCTAATGTGGGACTTTAAATGTGGTTCCCAGGCCAAATTTTAAAAATTAAAGTAATAAATTTCAAAATGTCGGGTAGAATTTAACAGCCCATGGTTTCATAATATGTTTTTCTTTTCATTAATGTAATTCAGTAGATTACGGGACACACAACACTCATTTCAAGAAGACCATAACTTACCAAACTAAAAGTTCGAAAAACATCTTTTGACTAATACCAAAAACACTTTGAATTTTATATACTCCATATTATTATTAAATCTATATAATGTGTTTCTTATATATAATATAATATGAAATTCTAATTTTTAGATGAAAGAACTATTTTTAAAAAATTGAAAATTTACCACCTTTTATTGCAAAACTCATTTTAATACAATATTTGACAATGTAATATATTTAACATTACAAAATAAACTTCTTCTATAAAATAAGGACAAAAAATTTAGTTTAGTTTATTTTCAGTTCTTTTCTAATAACTTTAATACTATGATGAGTACTGAAAAATACTAAATTTTAAATGAAAACGATTTTATTAATCCAATTTTTCTATTATTTAATTATAAATTTGAATAGGTTTTAAGTATAATTATATTATATTTTTATCATTTAATCTAATTTGTGTCATTGGATGTAATTCTAAATTTAAATTCGACATAAAAACATATTAATATTTTGATAGGTTTTATTGCTGAAAAACTTACTGTCTTGTTTTGAAAAGTCGAATATTATTTTTAAATTAATAATTACCATTTATATGTTTTTAATTTGGTAAAAAAGACATCATTTTTGAATCTGGATTATCAAAATTATCGTTGGGTGATTTTTTGATATTTCTCTAAAAAATTTCAATTTTTGATGAATATAGAAAATCACTACATTATTATTTAAAAACGAATTTTTATTTAAATAATTATTTTTAATTTAAATTTATTTTAATTTAAGAATAGATAAATAATACCTATGATTGTCCAATTTAATTTAATGAAGCCATTTTATAATATTATTAGATATATAAAATTTTATTGAACTTTTTATAGTCATTTACTCAACTTCTATTACATTTGCAAATTTGAATAAAACATAATTTTAAAAATTCTGTGAATTGAATTCCAAAAATCTCAGACAAATTGTTTATATAATTATTTAAAATTTGGTTCAATATTATGAAAATAATTTTTTTTAATTACTCCATTTGAATTTTTTTACCATGTAAAAAAGTAAATTGGGTAATTAAAAGTAAAAATGATATAATAATTATCATGACACATTTCCTAATTAAATTTCATAAGAATATTTTGACCAAAATCAAAATTAGGAATATAATACAAATTTTTTGATCCACTTGTATTAGATTATGACATTTATTGTTATTTTACTCAAAGAAAAGTTAAAAGTGATAAATTAAATGTTTAATAACTAATACATTTTTAATATAAAGTTATACATCAGATAAATTCGTTAATAAATATTAATTAGGAATACAAAATTATTTCCTACATAATAGTATTTTATTTATAATTTCTAGAAATTATATAATTAAATTTATATATGAGATAATGATGATATAGTAATTTCATTATTAATGAAAGACTAATATAATTGATGTTATAAATATTAAATTAAATGTAAACTGAATATTTTGATCCATTACACTAAATTTATATTATAAAATGATATTTTATGGTGGGTTAAATGTATTTTGATAGAATAAATCAGAATGTTTTGAATTTTAAAAAAACCAAAAACATTATAGCGTCAAAATTGACAAAAATGATTATTTTAAACAAATACTATATTATTAAA
The DNA here is from genome assembly GCA_963277665.1 of Viscum album. Lineage (NCBI taxonomy): Eukaryota > Viridiplantae > Streptophyta > Magnoliopsida > Santalales > Viscaceae > Viscum > Viscum album. The sequence goes on from OY728122.1 coordinate 1,347,885,087, forward strand.
TGACATAATACTTCTGAATATATATGGATCATCCCAATGACTAATAAAATGATTTATATTTTATTAATGATCTACTTGAGTTTTTATTGTCATTTAATATCATTTTTATGAACTATGTAATAAAAACATACAAGAAGACATGGTAAAAGTTAAACTATTTATAAATGAATTAAATATAAAATAAAATGTAAATATGGTGACCTAAACTAGTTTAAAACCTATTGGATGAACTAATGTCTACCCATATACTCCATATACTCGAAATAAATCCATTTTTAACCATTATAATCTAAAAATTATGTAACAATAATATAATATTTCAAGATTTTCATAAAGTGACCCACACCTCTCTTATAAAAGGGTACTTCCCTTATCTCAAAATCACACCTCCATTTCAATTTTTCCAAGACAAAACCTACTCACATATCCTCCCAACAACCTTAAATGAATCCTAGTGTACTTACATTGATCATTAATCCATCCTATATAGCCCTTTTGATCATATCAAATGGAAGCACCTGAAGAAGAGGTAATAATATGACCACCCCTTTCAATGTTCTTTTTTTATTACTCTTCCATGTTCTTTGTTGTTTAAAAAACAAAATAAAAACTCTAGTACCTTCTACAAACTGTGATGTTATTATAAATATTTTACAACCATATTCATTATTCTATCTATCCTATAAATGAGTAAGTCAACATACATGCGTACGTACGGCTTACCGACTCCACGTCATGTGGTAGTTTGTTATTCAACACTTCAATATTCAGATGGGTATAATAAAGAGTATAATTGATGAAAATAATAAATATAACATGTCAATTATTATTTATATATTATATAATAAAAAATTTCGTACGATTTCACCATCAATAGTATGATATTATCGCTCTTGTATAGGTACAAATTACAGTCACCACGAATGTGATGAGATTAATTTATCATCATAACCATTAAAATATTATTTTCATTTTATGATTTAAAAAAACATTTAAGAACTTTATATAAATAGTTATATGAATCAAGTACATTATATCCATAAAAAACATGACTTACGTAACAAAACATATAGAGGAAAATGAATTAGTTGACACCCGAAACAATGAAAGTACGGAAATATTATTAAAAAAGAAACATAAGAATATAATATATGGTATTATATTTTTGTATGTAATTCATGTATCATTTAAAAATAATGATTACAATATTATAAAGGAGGTTAAAATACCCTCCATTTAGGAAAATTACAAGGTATGGTGTTTTCGTCTCACTTTTATTCTCATGAGGTTCATGTTACATTTTCCATTATTTCCTTTTGTGTGTTGTATGTGCTTCCCAAGATTTTATTTTTTGTATAATATACATTAACTGTGGGTATTTACATCATCATTGTATGATAATTCTTTCATGGGTTTTATGTTTCGTATGTTACCAAATCGGTAAGGGAATATCCTATTTCAATTTCCACTCATTAGGTTTTATGCAAACAACATTTATTATTTTACTAAAAAAATTTGTGTGAAATCACTATATATTTATTAATTAATTAATTAAAACTCCCCCTTTGGTGGATATACATTTCATAAACATATTCACTCCATTGATATGTTTTCAAGTCCTCAATATGAACATGATAAAAGTAATCTTAACTCAATTTCCAGTCATTGAGTTTAAAATCCCAGTCATTGTTGTTATTTTTACAAGAATATGTGTGAATTTACATTGATTTATTTTCACATAATATCCAAATATATTATGTGTATTTATATTTTTCACACACAATTATGTCATTGATTTATCCTTTACGTATGAATACGACCATTACAAGGGTTTTAATCCCAACTCACATTTCATTGATACATCTTTGTTGTTATGTGCCAATTCACTTTAATATGATGTATATGTTGTAATTTGACATAGTATATCATTAATAACTTATTATCATTAGATTATAATATTTTATTACCTCAATTATCTTTATTCAAATGTCTCTCATTCGGTTAGGAACTCTAAATAAAATATAAATTTAAATGATTTAATGATTTATTCTTCTAAATAATTCTCATTAATGTCCTTATTTTAAAAATGGTTGTAATGATTTATTTATATGTACATGAATATATTTAAGTTAAAATTCCTTTTAAAAGTTTAAAAATGGTATGAGAAACTTGGAATAAAAAATATTTTTTTAACAGCTTCTTGATAAATAGTGATACATTTAAATGTTATCATGAAAACGAGGATATTTCACTCAAATAGTTTTACTGATTATTTTCATCTATATTATTATCATTCATTATTCTTGATTGAGGTTTACTTATTGTTATAAAATATTATATATTTTATTTAAGGATTAAGGTTTTACCGCGGATGTTCTATTTTTATACCAATTACGGATTTTGGTTAAAATATTAAATTTTTTAGGCTAGTTTTAAAAAGAATGATTAGATAATGTTTAAACCATTTCATATGATAAATTTTTTTTAATTAGTAAGGGATAGGTGGAGCCTGTTTTAGCTCCATAATGGATTGGTAGGTCTCAGGAGAAAAACTAGTTTCTTAGCATAAGGAACTGAAATAATCTTATTTGTAGTCTTGGAACGAGGCCTTGACTATGTGGTTATGATGTATGGAATTATGCATTCCATAAATATGAAAATTTAAATTGGTTTTAAATGTGATTATATGAAAATTATAATGTCCATGTAAATAATTAAATGGAATTAATTGATTTATCTTTTCCCTATTATTCTGAAATTTAATTTTTAAAGGATTGTGTCTTATTCTTATATATTTCCTTAAATGTTTATTCTTATTTTTGATTGTTTATTCTATATTGTTATCCTTACTGATCATATGAGCTCAGCCCTTTCATATGATTTATTTTCTCAGGATTCCAAGAAGTGTATTATATTTTATATATAGGTTTAATCTTAATGAATAATGTGATTCTTAAAAGATTATCTATGTTGTATTTTAAGATTGAAATTTTATTGTGAGGTTCTTATATGTAATCTATTTTCCAATATTTCTAAACTAATCAGCCCTTTGTTACATAATTCCTGGTAATCATGAACCATCTCTGGGTAACTAGGGTATGGGATTACAATACCACTCCATGAGATAATAAAATTCTTGGATTAGTGGAATATAATTTAATACTCTAATAGAATAATGACTGGTATGGAATTCAATTACAGGTCTAGAATATTTTTTTGGAATCATGAAATTATGATAGGACAGCCCTATATATCTGTGTTCTATTCTTATAATTCCTTTCACCTACTTTTAATGGGATTCTACAGGTGGTATAATATTTTATGACACATAAAATGGTGTATATTTATATATAGTGGTATGATTATATTTGACAGAGCTCAAACAGGACCCCATTTTTTTGAGTAGAAATGATTCTTTTATAAAGGGTGCCTTCTGTAGATATCAATGAAATTGGTATTTCATAGTTCAATTCAATTCTTATATGGCTATTATGGGCTAAAAGCTTCACCATTGGATAAGGATAATTTATTTGAAAAAGTGTTTGTCAAAAAGAAATTTTTTTTGATAAAAATTCATATCTAAATGTATTTGGTTGAATTAATAATGTGTTCTATTACTTTTTATAAATGTATTATATTTTATTAGTTAATATGTGGGATTACTGGAATTTCAAATAAATGTACATGTATAAGTTATATGGGAACCTGAATATGATGAATCATATATATATATATATATTATAATACATATATAAAAAATGTAGTACTTTTTTATGATGTATATATTTTTTATTCCAAGTATGAATGAATATATATATATATAATCCATTTTCACCCAAATGGATTTTTTATCCTTTAAAAAACATTATTAATGTTCTAATGTTTTTTCTTTAATTCAATGAATCATTTCAATGAATTATACCCAATGGATAGTATCACATATGATGTGTTTCCTAAAGAATCGTATATATAAGATGATGAGTTATTTTAAAGTCATGTGTTGGTGGTGTAATAAAAAAATCATATTCTTAATATCATTTTTTAAAACACATTTCATCTCACCTGAAAAATTGTTATCACACTTTCATTTTATTGGTTATCCCAATTATATGATCATGAATCCATCAACAAGAGTATCATATTAGAGGTATGGTGGTTTTGTTCTATACTCCTCTTAATTTCACTTAATAATTTTATTCCCATGTGAATAAAATGGCTAATTTTACTATCCAATACATAGTACATTGTTTAAATGTAGTATTTTTTATGTCAATTAATTGATGACAGATTAATTTTTTGGATTTTAATTCTACTTCAAAATGTTTATTAGATGATCATAAAAACCAAGACAATTATATCCCTTAAAATTATTCAATTACTTTTTTTAAAAGGTATACCTAATATAATAATAGAACCATTTATTTTCCATCCAATGTAATAAGTTCCTTGTAATACAATCTTTCATGTATTCCTCTCACAAAATAGGATCTCCTAACATAGGAATAATAATAGATTATATCTTAGTAATTGGTACCCATATTGGATGTTCTGATCATGTCCACAGTCTTCCAAGATCATTGTTAAGATATTTCGGTCTAATCAATTATAGAGATGTATAAATGGGCAGTCATATTTGAAAATCCACTCTATAATGTCACATATTCCCTGTTTAGGTAAAACATAGAAGATCCGCAAATGTATAAGTCAAAATCCATACCATTTATCTATAAAATTCACATATTAGTCCACCCTAAATGAATTTAATATACATATAAATAATCATAGTAATAAAAACATAAACTATAACACATTATGGTCTTATATTAATGAAATTAATGGGAGAATACATGGTCTTAGATTTATGACATTTAAAGGCGTGTCATGGGTCTTACATACATGAACTTAAATATTATGTTGTGTACTATAACATTGAACTGAAAAATATGGGTTTTATTTTTGATCATGAGTATAGCTAAGAATCTTCTCTCATTGGCCTAATCCCAACATCAAAAGAGCCACCAACTCTCTAGATGAAGATAAATTCTACACATACCCAATATAATTCTTTAATCAATATTATAATACACCAATAATGGATGATATCATACAAATTATATAGTTTTTCTACTAGTTCATGGAACTAGTCAATCACTCTAATGAGAGGGTAAATGAAATTATTTCTTTGAATTATTTATTGAATTTACTATTAAACAAATAATAGAAACATAAAAAAATGATCATATGAGGTATTATTTAACCTCAAATCGTATAGAATATTAAAAAATTTATTACTAGAATATATCATAATAGGCAAGCGATATAGGAAACATTCGAAAAAATGACCTTAATACACACTCATAAAGACAATAATTTACCAATGTTTAATCTTAGAGGATTTAAAATGGGACTCACTAAATCCATTTTAACACACACAAAAAGACAAAAAAGTTACTAATTCTAGAAGACACATTGAAGTCACACATTCTATTCTAATAACATTCATAGAGAATCATAATAAATTAATTTAACTAAAAAATACATAATTTACATTATAAAATCCCCATGAAATTATAAAATATAAATTTGAAAACCTCATATCAATTGCAACAAAAATAAATTAACATATTTTCCAAAAAATTTCCATATACCAATGTAAAAATAACTATTAAATTTAAAATCAATATTTTAACATCAAAAATTCTTTTGAACAATTTTCATAAATACAAAGTATATCAAATTTCATAAATTCATTTAAATAGTACTATATTAATTGGATCCCATAACTATCATGAAAATCTATTATAAAAAATGATTATTTTATATAAATTCAAAAATTTAAAAACAATTAAGCAATGTAGTCCTCAAGATATTTAAATGGATGATAATCTATTTGAAATTTCAGAATTAATAGAATATATCATAATCACTTACCTAAGTATTTCATTCATAAAAATCTCATAGTTATATTTTAAAAATCTTGTAAATATGGATGAATTCAACAACTCTTAATCAATGTGAATACAAACATCAATTAAAATCCATAGCTTTTAAAAATTGACATCCCCTTGATAGAATGTTATAGATATATAGATAAAGAGTAAAATGAAAATGAATATATAAATATTTTAATTATATAAGTTCTATTACTAAGATTAATAATCAATATTTTGATCCACTATTTAGAGTAGTGGAGATTAAATGTTTCTATAGATATACATTAAAAACACATATTGTTGTGTTGGGGATGAATGGTAAATTGTATGGTAGTTTTAGGTGACAAATATTAGTTCTAAAGAATATTTACATGGCTTCATAACTGACATGACTTTTCCCCTTGAACATATATGTGTACACAAGGAAATGGGGGGAATAGTCTTGTGGCTTGTTCATGGACTATGAAGGATTCCTTGAAAAATTTATCCCATTTTTACACATATCTAGTACAATGCGGGGGACCATGTAGCACAAAAATATTATCCCAACATGAATAAAAAAACATGGTATTCATAAAAAATTTCTATATGGTAAACAATCAATTAAAAATACAATAATGTTTGAAAAACATGTTTTTCATATTTTGTTGGTATACATTACTCAAAATTAATTAATAGCATTCCATGAATAATTTTTTGAAAATCATGATTAAATTTATCATCCATAAATAATTTATAATTAAAATTAGAAAATATTTAAAGATGTATGATAAATTAAAGACACATATATTACAAAACATTATGAAAAAACATATTCATATTGGTTTTTTGATATAATAAACTAAAAAATAATGTTTCTAAAAAATATATATAATTGTATTTATGAACATTATATTTACTATTAAATTAGAACATAATAAAATAATTGTATTTAATATAAAATTGTTAATAATGTATTTGGAAAACAAAATACAAGTTCACAAAGAAAATATATTAAAAATACAATTAGAACAGTAAAACGTAAAATTTAAGGAAACACATAGATTAATCCAAAAACATAATTAAAAAAAAATATAACACATGGTTTTACATCCTTAAATGGTATAAATGTTATAAACCATTTTAAATTACATTGATCAATGATAAATAAAATTACATTTACATCTAATGAGGATAGAATCCAATCCCATCTGGACACCCAAAAAAACACCCAAATTTCCAAATTCAAACATAGATGTTGATATCACTGGATACTCCACCATGAAATCCATAATAATGTGAGAAAACACTATCAACAAAAGGATATTATAGTCCCTCATGCACACATTAATACTGAGAAAAACCAAACAATCCTTAAACCATGTCAATATGTTATGTATCATTTCATCCTCTAATAAAAATATAAAATCACATTTCTAATTTGATTTCAATATCCTAATTCCTATATTGTTAATATATTTTATCTAAAAAATGATTTTATAAATATTGTAGGAATACTAAATTACATCACCTATATATATGGATTAATTTTACTTCTATTATATATGTAAACATCCAAATTCTATTACCAATTTTTGAAATAAATTTAATAGTCATAAAGTATGTCTTATAATTTTTTTCCAAATCTAGTAATTTGAATATATTGTTGGAATAATACAATAGATATATAATTAATGTATAATGATTTTTTTGAGTGATATGATATATGATATTAGGTTTATGTTTATAGATACATATATGAAGACTTGAAATACACTTATAGTGTTTACTGAATAAATAAATTTCATTTAAAAAAAAGAAAAAAAAGAAAATTTATAATTCTATTCATGAAACCCATAAAAAAATATTATTACTACAATAACATATGGAATTGATGGAAGATAGTTTTTATTAATGAAATATATAACAAAACATCAAGAGTACTATATCACATTGGATAGGGGATTGTTTAAAATGTTAAAATATTGGGATAAAGATATTTTTAGAAGATTAATAGATTATTTTGGTAGATTTTATTAGATCATTAATTCATCACTCGCATGGCGGACATACTTTTTCCCGGACGATTTCATTCTCATCTCTATGATTCTACTCGGATGAGCCATGGATCCCAGTTACCTCTCCCTGTTGAAAAGACAAGCAACGACGATGACCCTCGGGAGATCGCTCGCAGCCGTCTCTCTGGTCGAACCCAAGGGATCTCATTCCTAGATGCGCTGAAGTCTTCCTATTATAACGTAAATTCAACGAAGACTCCGCTGGTCAAGAAGCTTAATGATGGTGGATTCTTGGTCGAAGCAGATCCAGACGCGATTCAACAACGCACGTAAATGTGGAGGTTCTCCATTATGGCCCGTATCTCCTATCTTAAAGGTAATCAACCCTGACCACTCTCTGAATTGCATGATTGTATCTCACAATGTTGGAAATCAGTTAACTGGAAACTAATTCCAATAATCCAAGGTTACTTTCATATATTTTTAAACTCTCAAGAAGAATTTGACCGTATCTGGAAATTAGGAAATCTTAATCTCAAACCTGGCTTGCTTTTCCTCTCTAATTGGGACTCTAATTTCAATCCACACACTTATCGCAATACATTAGCTTAGGTATGGATTAAACTTCATTGCCTTAATTGGTATTTTTGGCATCCAAAAATACTGAATGACATTGCTTCATGCATCGGCACACCCCTCAAAGTTTACCAACGAACGTTGAATGCTGATTTAGGACTCTTTGCAAGAGTCATGGAAGAAATTAATCTGGAATCAAAGACTCCCAACACTATTAATTTCACTGCTAAAGATTACAAAACAGAAATCAATATTGATTATGAGAGGATACCTCCTTTTTGAGACCATTGTGAGATCATTGGTCACAACATTTATAACTGTATATTGATTAGAAAACAGCCAATCCAAACAACTGAAAATGATTGGAAAGAAATCCGGAGGCTTAGGAAGGACAAATCACCCTTGGTTAATGATTCTGAAACATCTAAAACTGCATCCTGGGTGAAAAAATCCATAGTTTCATCTCATTTAGGGGAGACCTCGGGTACGAAATGGGCCGACCTTGTTGAAGAAGAAGAAAACAACAAAGCACACTCTGAAAAAATGGAATATACTGTTTTAGACAGCCTTAAACAGGATACTGGAATTGTTAAATCTGGTTCTTTTACAGCTGAACAGAACAAGAAATCCTCTAATTCCTACACTTCTTCCTGCAACACATTAACTTCGGATGTGCAACCTACGATTCAGGACAACTTTAATATTAGTTTACATGAGCCTGTTTCTTTGGAAAATATCTCCACTAACATGCAGGACTCTATCACTGACCTGCCAGTGAATCAGTGTTCTTTAGATTTGTGCATGGAAAAGCAGCTCAGTGAGGGCCATACTTTCCCTGTTGTTACACAGCAGATCCAGAACTACACTCTCCCGATTGCGGAGGCTTCAGTTTCTGAGCATAGCACTGGGCAGAGTAGTGATCCTCATTGCTCACTCATAAAGAAAAGGTCAATTAATCTTACTGCTCCTCAAACTGATCCAGACGACTCTCCAGGTACTTGCAGCAATTCTGTTCAGCATGATAGTTTACATTTTAAAAATGTTCATGCTGACAAAAACAAGGTTCTCATTTCTACTTTGCCGACAACCGATAATAATAACACCCATGTTATTGGCACCCAACCTATTTCTTTAGTTGATATCACTGACCCTACCAAAGGCAAGAAAATTCCTACCTCAAGCCCCAATATGTCAAAAAATTTCAGAAGATCAAATAGGCATAAAGGCTCAGATAGTAAGAAAAAAGGGAGTTCTAGCTCCAAACGTATATTTAAATGAAGATTCTCTATTGGAACTGTCAAGGTATTGTAAACATTGACACCTTTAATATTTTAAAAAGAATGGTTAACATTCAAAAGCCTTTGATTTTTTCCATTGATGAACCTAAAATAACCTTTTCCACTGATCTAGTTAACTTTTGTCTCTTTGGATACACCTTCATCGGTGCATGTCTAAACAACAAAAATTTTGATTCTCTTTGGACCTTTTCTCACCCCTCCCTATCTAAGGTAAATGTTTTCCGTATTTCTGATCAATGTTTCACTTGTGACATTATGATTATAAATTCCCATCTCCTTTGTTCCTTTATCTATGCCAAGAACAAATATCATGATAGGAGATCTCTCTGGAAGGACCTCTCCTCTCTGAAATCAAAAATTCATTCCCCCTGGATCGTTGCAGGTGATTTTAATGCTACTCTCTCTGCTGATTAAAAAATTGGTCCTTTACACTCTAGTCTATCTATGAGGTATTTTAAGGTTGCGATTGAAACCTCTAAACTTACTGAGATTGCTTTAAGAGGCTCCAAATACACGTGGTACAAGAATCATTACAATAGAGTGGTGGCTATCAAAATGGATAGAGCCTTTACTAATGACCATGCTTTAGACACTTGGGACTCCATTTCCAATACCACCCTTCCAAAACTTCATTCTGACCACCATCCTATTATGGTCACCATTTCCTTCAATACTCGGAAACGCTTTTCCCCTTTAGATTCAACAATTCTTGGCTCTCTGATCCTGACTGTTGTAAACTCATCAAGATTTTCTGGTCCTCTCTGAACCATCACGATGATGATTTTCCTTGTCCTATTAATCTAAAATATCTCAAACGCATGCTCAAAAGTTGGTGCAGCAATAAAGAGACTCAAATTGATAATGACATCCTCTCTCTAGAGAATGAGTTGCAACTAATTCAAAACAATATCACCCACTCCGACTTCACTTCTGATCAAAATCACAAAGCTCACATTACTATGAGCCTGAATATGCTCCTCGCTTTCAAGGATAACATCCGTAAAAAAACTTTTAAACACAAATGGCTGACTGATGGTGACCACAATACCAAGTTCTATAACTCTTTACAATGAATTCACAAAGCTAGTAGACCCCTTGCCTCCCTTAAATATGGAGATAACCTTTTGGATAAAGAAGAAGATATTGTTAATCATGTTGTTTCTTACTTTGAATCTTTATTCAATGGTCCTTGTATGAAATAAGACCTCATTAATGACATCATTCCTTCAATTGTTACGGATGCTGATAACAGTTATCTCCCAAGTGTTCCTCTTGATCATGAAATCAGAGACACTATCTTTGGTTTGACCCCTGACAGTGCCCCAGGTCCTGATGGTTTCAATAATGGTTTCTCTCAAAAAATTTGGGGTATCATACATGCTGATGTTTGTAAGCTCGTTAAAGCTTTATTTGCTAACAGCTTCTTACCTCATAACTTAAATACAAAATTCCTTGCTTTGATCCCCAAAGTCGATAATGCCTCTGAAATCCACCTCTTCCTCCCTATTTCTCTGAACAACACCCATTATAAAATTATCACCAAGCTAATTGCTAATAGACTCAACACTATTAATGATAAAATTATCTCCTGTAATCAATTTGTCTTTATCAAGGGGTTATATATCCAAGACTGCATTTGTCTTTCCTCGGAATTCACTAACATGTTAAATAATAAAAATAGAGGCGGCAACATTTCCATTCAACTAGACATTCGAAATGCTTTTGACACAATGGACTGGAATTTCATTTTCAATGTTCTTCATGGTTTTGGCTTCAATGATAACATCATATATAAAATTAAAACCCTCTTCTACTCAGCTCAAGTTTCCATCTTGGTCAATGGTTCTCCTAGAGGATTTTTCAAATGCTCAAAAGGAGTCAGACAAGGAGACCCCCTTTCTGAAATTCTTTTTTCCATTGCAGATGACTATTTTAGCCGCTTGCTGACACATCTGGTTGATCAAAATAAGCTCAAACCAATTCATTCTTACAGAAACGTGAATTCCCCCACTCACCTCCTTTATGGAGATGAAATCATTCTTTTTTTAAAGGGTGATATAAAAAACATCAGAACTCTTAAAGCTGCTCTCAACCATTACGAGGAGGTCTCGGGCCAAGTCATTAGATGGAATAAATCATTCATTTACTTTGGAAAAAACTTCCCTCTTTCTAGAAAAAATAGTATTATCAATGATCTTAACATCAAAGAAGGTACTATTCCCTTCAAATACCTTGGGGTTCCCATTTTCTAGGGTAGACCCAAAGATTGCTATCTTTCAATCATTGTTGACCAGGTCCTTAATCATCTTTCCTCCTGGAAAGGAAAAGCTCTCTCCATGGCTGGGAGAGTCTTCCTTGTCAAGTCAGTTATTGTTTCCAAACTTGTCTACTCGATGATGGTCTATAAATGGCCAACTAGTCTCATTAAAAAATTAAACATTTACATAAAAATCATTTTCTGGACAGGCAGCACCTTGGATAGGAAACTTGTGACTATCCCATGGGCTAAGTGCTGTAAACCTCTAGACATGGGTGGTCTTGGCATTAAAAACATTAAGTACTTTAATGAATCTCTTTAAGCCAGATTAACCTGGAACCTGATTCACAATGACACCCCCCATTGCTTTTATCAAAAAAAGGTTCATTGATAGATTGAAAAGATTTAATAGGGGTTTCATGACCTCTTCCATTTGGCACTCTGTTAGATACACATTTGACATAATTATCCACAATGATAGATGGATGGTTTCGAGAAACCCTTCCATGAGATTCCGGTTGGACAACTGGACTGGTGCTCCTCTTATCTCTTTGACCTCTCTTGTCGATATCCATGATGACATCAACACCACTATTAGCAATGTGCTTAATTCTCACACTGACAACCTTCCTGAAAATATTGTTCAAATTATTGATTCTTACCATTTTTCTACCTCGTGTGACTTCTTGATTTGGGAACCTTCTCATAATAGAATTATTAACTCCAAAAAGATTTATAATAAATCCTTACACAATGCTGATTATGATTTGAAATGGATAAAAAACTTTGACATGCCCTGGATTAAACCATCCTGACTCACTCTTATTTGGCGTCTCGCCTACAATAGGGTCTCCACTGATGCTTGTCTTCGAAGTTTTGGTATTAATCTTTGTTCTAAATTTCGTTTTTGCAATCAGCATAGAGAATATTTTAACCACTTATTTATATCTTGTGCTACTGCCACTGCTATTTGGAACTATATTTTTGACACTTTTGATTGCAGATGGCCGGTTCATAACTCTATTGAGGAGCAGCTTAAACTTTGTGTTTCTAAGGATAACTCTCAACAAATCAGAAACTTGTTCCTATCTGGGGTTGCAGAGCTGATTCATGTGATTTGGTATGATAGAAACACGATTCTTCACAATAATTGCTCACACAACATTTATGCAGGTAAAATGAGGATTATTATTGCTATTCGGGAAGCTGCTTTGATCTAGAAGGGTTCCTGTAACAACTCAGTGGATGACATTATGATTCTTAGATGTCTTCAATTTGAGGCAATTTTCTCAAAACCGTTGCGCACCTTTGAGGTTTTTTGGAGACCTCCCTTCCCAAGTTGGATTAAAATCAATGTGGATGGAGCCTCTAAAGGTAATCCAGGCCCTGCGGGATGTGGAGCCGTCTTCAGAAATCATCATGGCCACATCATGGGGAGCTTTTTTGGAGGCTGTGGTAGTACTTCCTCTCTGGAAGCTGAGATTCTAAGTGTTATTCATGCCATTGCTTTTTCTCTTCGACATGGGTGGAACAACTTATGGATTGAAAGTGACTCTACTACTATTGTTCAAGCTATCTGGAAGGGAGAATTTCATCTTGCTTGGCCGATTACTACACGCTGGATGAATTGTCTTCAATCTCTCCATGATGTCAATTACATTGCAACTCATACTTACCGTGAAGCTAATATGGTTGCGGATTCTCTCACCAACAAAGGCATAGATCAGGAAATAACCTGGCTGGAGGAGCTCCCTGAAAACCTGATTCCTTTGCAAGTTAAAGATTGTAATTTGATCTCGTCTTTTCAAATCTTGTAATCTTTCTTTTCTCTTTGCTAATAAAATTTCTTTGGTCTTTTGACCAAATATCCACCTTTAAAAAAATAGTACCTAGTTAAAAACCATCTATAATCCTTATAGACAATATGATGAAGGTTTCTGGCATAGTGGAAGCGTGGTTTGCATGACAACAAATTTTTATTTTTACCATGATCAATGATTATTCCTGGATCAATACGATGATGAATGCCAGTCTCCACTGAATATAATCAATTATTTAGATTACGGAGAAAGATGCCTGAAAACCTTAGAGAGTATCTTTCACATAATGTTTATAATTAATTTAATTAATTTCATAATGAAATATAATACCTGTGTATTTGGTATTTTCATTCGTTGATGATGTTGATAATCCAGATTGAACCATCTATATAATCTCATAGAAGTTGTAAGGATCAAAACTAGAAACCCTCTAGTGGTGAACCACATGTGCTCCGATGGCCTCCGATCAACAACACTCGTTCTCTAAGTGCAAGAGCAGCGAAGTGAGTGCCTTGTAACGGTGGATATTGATTTCCTATTCTTCGGCCTTGAATAAAAACTCCAATTATAGAGAGGGGAGATAAGAGGATTCGAGATAGAAATTGGTTGGATCAACAATTCGTAATTCACTGGGAGTGTGGTGTGGGTTATGCCAAAATATGGGTACTTTTCTATTTATGTCCATGGAATCTCTATTGCAATATTTAATTTTATAGAAACAATTAAGTACATTCATTAACTTAGAGAAAACCCATTCATTTAAGAATAACACATCGTCATTAGTTATTGGTCGAAAACTTGTGCAAAACAAAATTATAAATAAAAATTCATGCCAGTAAATAAAAGCAGCAATATTCAAATTTTTTTAACTAGTTAAATAATTATTTACTGTCTTGAAAATAATTATTTTATTACCAGACCGACCTTTCTCTGCTCGAACTCCAATTCCATTTAATGAACACTCAAATATATAAATAAATAATTTATTATCTTAAATGAATATTTTATTTACAAACTAGTAAATACATATTAATTAAATTTTCAATAAAATAAATAAATACATTTTATTTATTTTATGTGATAATCTTAACATGAATAAAATTATTCCACACACTTGAGAATAATATTTATATCATTAATTAAATTCAAATATAATTTAACTGAGACCACCAAAAACACTTAGTTTGTGACCATCTAGGATTATTTCTCATTGGCATTATCTAGGATTACCGAAATTCCTAGAGTACTGTCTAGCAAGAGGTTAAGGAAAACAAGAGAAAGAACCTAATGTCGTAATAATGAAGTTGACATACAAAAACTTACTGTGTAATATAATACCTTTGTTTCAATATCTAATCAACCAGATTTCATGATTATATAATAAACTTTTATGATTGATACATCATTCTTTGACTACCTGAAATAAACTCCACTTTATACCATGGCCCTGAAATTTCACCTGAAGGTTCTATTTCAATCAATGTGAAGAGATATCAACATCCATAAATAGAAGGGACAAATCCTTCCTTGACTTATCCATTAATAACATGCCACTCGTGACACAACCAACGTACCATACATCCCCCAAACTATCAGTGCTACGGTTTTCATCAGTAAATATATGTGCGTATGACATGGTACTTATTAATGATAATCTTAATGTCTAAGGATTATTACACATGCTCGCAGATAGAATTATTTTATGACACCAAAACATGCTGAATTTCAACTAGTAGGTCTGTTCTATTAATTTCTTTTGTTACAGATTACCAAGTGCGAAATTTATGAGAGGAAGTCTTATCTATTTATGATTACTTGCACCTAAAGGTCTGCATACTTTTTTTCCCATCCTAGCATGTCATCTAACCATAGAAATATATTTAAGAATACTGTTACAACATTTCACGGTTCTCATCCTAGCGGAGAACCACAATGACCTTCTCAATGCAATAAATACTTTAGGACATTATTACATCATAATCGAACAAAACAATGAACAATATCTAATAATACAATAAATATACTTGTTATAAAAGTAAAAATAGTTGGTTCTGGGACACAAACACTAACATATGACTAGTTTTATATGTTATTTTACCCTTTAATTAAACAAATGATTGAGTCATCATAAGAAAACTGAATTGTTTAGGGAAGAATGTCTGATCATTATTATGAAAACACATAGTTCATAAATAAATGAATTAAATTT
This sequence comes from Viscum album, assembly GCA_963277665.1. Taxonomy (NCBI): domain Eukaryota; kingdom Viridiplantae; phylum Streptophyta; class Magnoliopsida; order Santalales; family Viscaceae; genus Viscum; species Viscum album. The sequence goes on from OY728122.1 coordinate 1,347,901,177, forward strand.
AGGTAATTATGTGTCAATTGTGAAAAATAATTTATTCTATCATAATTAAATAATAAAATTATCAATATTTTTGTAGAAATCAATATATATTTTTCTTCATTATAGTCATTCTAATTAATTTTTAGGAGAAAATATTAAGATAACCTAAATTATAATTTTTAAATGATATTATAAAATATTTTAAAGCTATACAATTAAAAAAATATTAGATCAATATAGATAATATTAAAGTGAAAATATATGTTGGGATATCAATCATAATACACAATGTAATTGTTAATCACAACTTGTGATAAATGATTTAAAAATATTTTCCTTTTACTAATTTTTTAATGAGAATATATCATAAAATTGGAACCCAAGTACCTGGATAGATTGTGCATTGTTTTTAAAACAATATGGACTGTACTATGTATCCTTCATAGTAAAACTAAATCTACTAAACCACTTAATTTAACGTTTTATAAAATATAGAAAAAAACAATGTGGTCTATATAGTTTTTAAAATTCTTGAATCGTCTAAGCTACCCTTGTGCTGATTTAACTACATTAACACCTTATTTTACCAATTATCAATCATCCTTGATATAGGTACTACCTTCTCTATTCCCCGTATTTCTTATATAATTTTAGTATTTTTTATTTGATTTCTATAGAATCATTATGTAACTTTCTTCTATCTTTTTTTATTGGTCTATTCTCCCTTTTTTTCTCATTTACCATTACGGAGTTTTTATGAAGACATTAATTTTAAGTAATTTGAATATTTAGGTATTAATATTGATGTTTATTCTTTATTCTTACTTCAATAGGTTCTCCACTCTTCATGTATTTTAGTTTAAGACCCGTTCCAAGTGATTGTAGGGGTATAAGTTGGTTGTTTCTTATTTTCACAATATTATACAACAATAATATTACTGATTCTCAATATAATAATTTTCTAAATTGTGGTGTTTTTGAATATATATTATTTAATTTATATTTTTTGTGTATTTAATGTTTTAATTTTTTTTTATCAAAGAGTAATAGTAGAAATTATTTTATTTTAGTATGTAGTTCTTTGGGATGTGTCCAAGATGAATTTGTATTCCTTGAAAAACATTGGTCAAATTCCTTTTGAACAAATGTTATCTAGATATGAATACTTGGTATTGTTATATATAATAGGTTTTATGGATTTTTACTATCTTCTCAAATAGGTTTATTCAAAAAAATTGAATGAAATTTGTATGTGATGCTTATAGATCATGCAAGGAAATTTAAATATTTATGGTTTGATCACTGTGATTATATGTATCATAGGTCCCCAATCACCCTAGTTACATAGGTATTTACCATGGCTCCTATATATGTGTTTTTATTGGCCATGTAGTTTTCCCAATTTTTCATTGTTTTCACATAATGTTGAAAGGATGTTTAAAATTAAATGTTTCTATATTTTAAAATATAACATATTTCATTTTTATAATAACGGTTATTCACGAAACCCATGGTGGGACCCTAACATAAATGTTATCTCAAGACAACAATAGAACCAATGGGTGTATATAGATCTTTTTTTTCTATAGTAGGAAAAATAAAAGCACATTATGGTTGTATTAGGGACTCATGCAAGTTTCATTTTTGGATGGGTTTTCATAGGGAAATAAATAGTGGTTTGACATTTTTTCAAAAATAAATTTGAAGATATACTGTAAGTAGCCATAATTTTTGTTCTATTTTGTACATTAATATCTATGTTGCTGATAAAAAATTATTATGTGTTGTTTTTTAATGTTCTTATCATCAGTTATTTTGAAATATTTGGATATTAATGTACATTTTTATGATGGGAATTTTTTTTTCCAAATGAGTTCTTTATTCGTAGGAAGTAGTTGTAGACCATGGTAATTTGGAATTCCCTTCAATCCATTTCTATGCTTTGATAATGTGCTTTAATTGATGGAATCATGGTCTAGTTTATGTATAAAATCATTATAGTAATGTATTTCCATTTTTACCATGGTTTTTTATTTGGGAAAAATCTAGATAGGCATAAGCTCATAATTTTGGGCCATAATGTTTTGGATAATAGTGTAGTGTCTATCAACCACACCTCATTACAGGACTCAGGTAACCATGGGTTATTGGGAATTCAGTTTGACAATATCCTAGTGTGTAATTACTGATATGCTGTGTTGGAATAGACACCATGCTCAGATAGAGTAGATAGAATAGTTATGAATGAATTTTTTTCAATATAAATGTATAATAATTTCTTTTAATTAATTACCATTAGTTTGATTAATTAATGATTTATAAACTAATTTGTTTCTACATGGGTAGAACCATGCCTCTCTGATTTCCTCTTGTATATACATGAGGGAATGACACATAGAATTCCCCAATGGACAATCCACCGATTGATCTAAGACATATAGATATAGTTATTTTGATTATATGATCCTTGAATCGAGGATTGGTTTCAGGTCCTTATTAGTCTATGGAAACTAAATCATGTATGAATATGGGATGAACTCTGGAGTTTCTAAAGAATAATCAACCTTCTTTTATAAAGCACTGACCCCGATGAAGCTGAAGGCTAGGTGAGGAATATTTTGAGATATATTGAGTTTTAAGGTACCTTAGATTCCATTAATTTGAATTTTTCTATTTTTTATTAGGGTACCCATACCATATGTGGAGGGATAATATGTCTCATTATTGGAATCATGAAAATATGTGATTTATGTATTTCAAGGAAAAATTCATCAAGAAATTACTCCCTGAAACCTAAACCCATACCATGAAATATGAGTTCTTGTCACTCTGGAATTGGGATCTTTTTGAAATGGAATATTCCAAACTTTTTTCTTATATGGTTAAATTTTCTAATGATCTGAACACCAATTAATGTATCCTCAACAGAAGACATCAAATTTTGTTGAGATTAGATATTAAATAAAAAGCATTCCTTCATAAATAAAATAATTATATTGAGTTGGTAAATTTGGATTTAATTGTTTAAATTGAACATGAATTTATTCCATAATTTACTAGGATACATTTCCATCAGATTCTTGGTGGGTAAAATCATCTAATAAAATTGGTAGTATGAGAATTGGAAAATGTATTGTATTAGTTCTAGATATCCACCCAGAAGATCATCGCAAGTTACTACAGGTGTCATGATCATTGTGTGCCATCAGTGTAAAAGGATAGAGAAGGTTGGGTCTACCTATGAAGTCACATGTAAGGTATTCCACATTTTTTGACTCTTATAGGACATTTACAATTATTTTTTATCAATTTTCCAATATTATAGAGTGCTTCTTATTCAAAAGCTACCAAAGGATCTATAATTAGATTTCTCATCCTAGAGAAATGGAGTATCACTCTGGTTTATGTAGTGGATAGTCTAGATCCAATTATATATAGTGTTATCTCAAAGGTGACACTCTGGAAAAAATTGGATATTATATTTATATGGAGCACCTATATGCTGTTAATTATACTTTAGTTGAATTTTATGTATGTTCCATGATTTCCATTTGTTGTATTATTATTTTATCATCGATCTTAATTGATTATTCAAGATTGCTTCATAAAAATAATTCCAATCATCTCCATTTATGACATTATAAAACACTCAACTATGATTATGATATATTCTATAGAAATAATGACACCAAAAGGGTGGATGAAAGGGAGAGTTTTTTTGGCTCGTGTTGTGTTGTATATTTTTTTTAGAAGTTGTGTTTAATTGACAATTACATATCCTGTAGATGTACCTCTACGTTGTGATCATAAGACGACAATAGAAATGTTTAAGGTTCTAAATTTATTATTATATTTTGTGGGTGGCCAACATTACCCAAGGTGTGAGGAGAGGTGTATTTTATAGAAAATGGGATCCATATTCTGGAAGAGTAATACCTCTAATTCAAGATTTGGGTAGAATATATTATATTGAATCCCAACACATACTTGATTATAAAAAACATATAAATAAATAATTAATTCCCATTACCATATATTAATGATATTTTGACCATATATAATGAGATACATATTTTAAAAGATTTTAATTTATTCCGGGTATCACAAGGTCATGGTAAGAGAAGATGATGTTTCTATAAACAGTTTTGGATAAAGATATTACCACAATAAACATAAAGTAATTCAATTTAGATTACAGAATACTCCCATGGATTTTATGATCCTTTTGAGAATGGTGTTCTATATATACCATTATTCCATCATCATGGTTTTAGATGACATTTTATTATTCTACAAATTAAAAGGGGAATTCTAGAAAAATTTAATATCATTCTAGGAACATTTCAGAACCTTGGTTTTTATTCCATAGTATTTAAATATTGTTATTTAAATCATGATATAATGATTATAATTTATGGGATATAAGATCCTACAGTAATAGTTGATCAAGAAATACTCAATGTAGTGATTTCATGGGATGCTCCAAATAATTTATTTATAATTTGATTCATTTTCTTCCTAACATGTTTGTATATGTGATTAATTAAATACATCAATTAACCTTCCCCACCTAAAAAATTATTTAAATTGGGGCTATGGTTTTATTTTATCCTAAAATGTTAATATCATTTTTAAGTGATTAAGATAATGTTGATATACGTTCTCGTATTGATCTTACTCAAGGCCAGTCAAGGTTTTGTAGCGTGTAATGATTCTTTTAGAATGGCTTTGGGTTATATTATTATTTTGGGTGGTAATGTGTTAGTGGATGTAAATTTCTAACTTAATCTATATGAGAATAACAAATCACCCTATGGACCTGAGCTAATATATATGATTAATTTTCTCTTATGTTAGAACAACAACATTTTTGGTGAAAATAATAATGTCTAATCTGACCATAAAATTTGGAGATAAATATTTTCACAAATATATTTATACTAAATAAAAATATGACATATGTATTACAATAATTTTTTTCAATTATACATCTTTTACACTCTATATAAATGGAATGTAGTGGCTGATACATTCTATGGGAAGTTAACAACCTAGGATATGAAGGTCTCTAATAGTTATTTTAATAAGGTTGTTCTTTTTTCCAATATAAATATTAAAGAAATGAGAGAAAAAGAGACAATTTTTGAGGTATCATGATGTTTAATCTCTCTATTTTAATGTTTATCTATGAAGAGTATCAAACAAAATTTTTATTATCATTATTGTCAAATTCTAAATGGTGTGATAGTTCCAATGTAGTGGTATTTTTCTCTATAATAATTTTATTAAATATAATTCCCTTTTTATGTACCAATTTACATAACGTAACTAGTAATATAGGACTAAAACATGCCAAATCGTGTTTTACATCATGGTTCAACCATGATTTTATTTTATGTGACTCATCAAATCTAGTGGCTGGGTATGATGTGTTACATTTTTTAATTTCTTTCTGGATGTTATAAATAAAAATATACTAAATATGACAATAAGAGGATTTCAATATTACTCCAAACCATCCCTATTACTATCATGATGTGGGAGAAGTTATACATGGATTTCAATATTTGGATACACCGTACACCTCTTGGAAGAAATGAAATTTGGGTGGTGATTGATAATTTCACTAAATCTTCTCATTTAATACAAATAATTTATAATAAAAAAGGTTTGGAATTATTTATTTTCAAAATAATATGAAGTCATACTATGTGTTATATGATATTATTTATTATACGTGGCCTTATTCACCCTTATGATTTATGATGGACTCAAAGGGAATTGGGTTCAAAGGTCTTGATTATAAAACCCTTCCATCCAAAAAAAGATGGCTAATCAAAATTGGAATACAAAATTTTGTTAGACATTCTTCATGCATGGTTGTTATATTATGGGTGATTAGGTTTTGACCATATTGGGTTGGTATAATGTTTTTTATAATAAAAATTATCAATCGTTAATCAAAATAACTCATTTCCATGAAATAAATGGTTGTCCTTGATGGTGAATAATATAAATGATGGAAATTTATGATGCTTTTATTGTGGTCATATGAATCATCAAATAATTTCCCAAAATGATATAAATGAGTTGAAATTGGTTGATGATTTCATAAGGCCATTACAATTATTATCCTACTAATAAACACTATCCCTTGTATTTCTCAATTTTTGAATATAAATTTACAATGGTGAAACCTCATTTGTGAAATCAATTAGATGAGAAGAAAGGAAATACCCATTATAGTTATGTTAGAACTTTTGAAATAAATGAGATGATTATTAATGTTTAAAACATATTATTTTTTAATTCTTAGCTGAAATTTATTCATGATGTTTTCCATGTCTCTCTATAGATAAATTATGAATTGGGTACATCCCATGTGTTGAGTTTTTACGAGTATGAGCTAGGATCTGACAGGGGAGTGATGATGAATCCCATTTGGATTGTAGATTACCATGTGATTGTGCTTTAGGGGAAATAAATTTCTCTTTTTCACGTACCATTGAATCAAGTAAATGATGAGAATGAGAAATTGGAATGAAAATATTTTGGAAAAGATAAATGGAGTCAATTATTATCTTATTAGATAATGATTTGTTATTTCTGGGCTAAAATGTGACATAGTTGAGATACATTTAACACCCAAAATTCCAATTTCATGATTTTTTATTCTTTTCTATAGTTCATTTTTATACTTTTAATTTTTTTCATTATCATAATTATAATATATATTTTCGTGGAAAATGAGATTTATGTGTGGTTTGTGAATGGTTAGTGAAAATTGTGTGACAACCTATAAAAACTATGAATGTTTAGGAAATGGAAACTAGGAACCGAAAGGGGTGGGTCCTTTTTTTTAAAATTATACAACCATATGGTTCCACCATCATAGTGAAACCAAAATATAAAAATGGTTAGAACATGTTTTAGAAAACCATGCATCCAAACCTTATAGTGTCCCCAATAATTAAATATTTTGTAACTCATAAACTATTCATTTTTTAATTTATGCAATTACACCAAATATTTCCCCTATTCCCAAATTTCCCTTAACAAGGTGTTTTATCCATATTCTTCACCACATAATAGATCCATTTATTGTCATGAATTTTTCTATATCTTCCAAATAAAATCCATGGAAGTGTCTTGTGTTCTTTCTCCATGTTCACTTATCCCTTTATTCTCATTTTATGAATTACATGATGATAGTGATAATATTCGGTCAATATATTCCAAAATGTAGTGTTTAATTCAGAATGTTTATTGTTTGTTCTTACATAAATAGGATATCTTCAACATATCTACTATAATATCTAAAATTGTCATGGTTATTTTAAGTGAAAAAATAGTTTGTTTCGTGTTTTTCCATTATTTAACTACATTAATATGAAGAATTCAAGATTGTAGTAGTTTTTAAATTTTTTTATTTATATATATGCTAATTTTTTTGTATGATGTAATGAAATTTGTTTCCCCTGTAGTAATGATAATATATGTTTTATTCATCATTTGGGGGTTTTTCTTCTATTGAAATTGGATTTTATTGCTTCAAAATGAAAAAATAACAAGGGAAATTTGGAACCTAGGTGGGGAAACTAGGATAATATTTCCATACATGGTATATGTGCATTGGAAAAACATCCCAAGATGGATGGCATTATATGAATAAATAAAAAAATTTGGTTATAATTTTATTGATAGGTCTATATGAATTGATATATTTGTGGATTGATCCCTATGATTATGAGCATATAAGAACCTAAATAACCTGAAAAAAATAATTATTTTAAAAGGTGTTTTTGATTATGATTGTACCATCCAATTATGTTTTCTTTGTTTATTTTATTTTCTTATAATGTTGAAGTAAGGTTTAAAAAATATTACTCTATTTTAAAAAATAGAAACCTTTTTATTATAATGAATATTTATGAATCACTTTTTGTGATCCTCATAGGAATTTGATATCATAATATGTATAATCCCACTGGGTGAATGTAGATCATGTTTTTTAATTATTGTAAAATAATTGATTCATACGGTGGAAGTGTATAATCTTTATAGTGCCAATTTAGATTAGGTGTCAGTAGAAAGTGATGGGTGGTTGAAACTTGTGTTACATGTATAATAACAACTCTTTAATTAGTCCTTTTTTTTAATTTTGTTGTAATTGGCCATTGATTTAGGCCCTTGAATTTTTTATGTATAATTTCTTTTAGTTATTATTATATATTATTGTTACATATCATGATGTTTTTGTACATAGTTGTGAATGGAATATCATTTCCATAACGAGTTACTTTTTGACGATGCATTAGATTAAAACTTTTGGGGATAAATAATTCCCTTCGCGACATGACATGGAACATGTAATATGATGGTGTAGATGGAATACAAGCCAGATTGGTGATATCATGGTTTTTTTAAAATGATGAATATTTATAAATTTTATAAGGTTGCAAATATTTCAATGTTAAATTATTATTTTTTGGGATTTTAAATTTATGGGACGATTTATTTTTTAAATTATTATTTAGAATGATTTATTTTTAAAATAAAATGTTGTGGGTAAGTATAATTTAGTGTCTTATGATTGTTATTACATTTTCATTTTTAGTCATGTTATATTACTTTAATTTCTAGTTGGAGAAATAATTTTCGAATAGGCGATAACATAGAGTGTGAGTGTTCCAATAAATTTTTTTCCAATAATTATATTAGTTTAATACTTATTATTTTTTGGGAACTGGGTATTTAGAAATGCAATTAAGGTAATACAGTTTATTATGTAGTAAGATATTTTTTTATGTAATGGTTTTAAATATAAAGTAATTCATATATAATTTTATATTTTGGTATTGACCTTGTTATGGTATGGAAGATATTTTTAATTAAAATATTGTAGAATGATTAAATGGATTGGTTTTATATTAATATATTTATTGGGAAGTGACGTAAATTCATTAATAATGATAGTATATTATTGTTGAAATTTTACATGGATTAAATGATAAAATAACTATATCATTTAAGTGCAACGATGTTGAAAAATAATACATACTACTGAGAAAAACATAGATTTTATTTTTTGAAATACTGTGAAAACTACATAATTAAGAAAAATGATTTGAATTGTGTCTCTAAATTGTTTAGGAATTTTATAGTAAAATCATATATGGATTTGTTTTTTTTATTGTTTCTACATACTCTTAGATATAAGTGGTGTAGTAACATATTTTTTTTGGTCTCTTTATGGGTATTAATGACTATATTGGTAATATATCCTTGTAAATATAGGTTTGTGACAACATGAGTTCAATTTTATGGTGTGAGTGGTTTTTTTTGATTTTGGAATTTATAGATTTTTTTTCCAATTTTAATTATATCCTTGTATTTTATAGTTATAATTTCGTTATTGGGATGGCCTTAAATATGTAGGCATGATTTTGTGAGATTGTGTGATTATGATGAGCTCATGTAAATAAATTTTTTTAAAATTTGATGACATGTTCTTAATTTGAAATAATGTATTTTTATAATCCCCATAGTTGGTATCTCATCACTTATAAATTACAAAAAAGTAGTAAAAATTAATTTCTTATCAATAGATAATTGAATACAATTTTATATACATATTAATTATATGATTTATCACTTTTGGATTCACTATTGTAAGTTGATTATCATGATAACATTATTTATTATATTGGAGAGTAATGAGAGAAACCTATGTGTCAATTTTTATCCATCCCCTCAAGTTATTATTTATAAGAGTTAGGGCATAATATATTCTCCCATTTAATATCCACATAATAATTTTTTACTATTCTTATAATGAGTTTTACTACGGTGGAATTTAATTGGATATGATTATATTGATATGAATTCTATAGTTATCAGTTTTTTACCATATGTTTGTTATAATTATAATTTATTTGATGATATATTATGATGATTTTACCAATTGGATTTCATATTTTGATTTTTTCTCTAAATTGTAATTTGTAATTTTATTTATAGATTTAATAAAATATATCACTAGGAATGTGTTATATGTGGATATAAATTTAGGTTTTTTAGAATTAATAAAATAATATCATATAGAGGATTTTATAGACATGTCGTACTATTGATGTTTTTTTTGTCATTTTAAATAATGGTGGAGTTGGAGAAGAGAATTATTTTTAATTGGGTTTTTATGCATTAATAATAATATTTCCAATATTTTTCATACATTTTTTATTATGTTTCTACCCAATGAAAAAATGAATTTTCCATGATTCAATATTTCTCACATTCAATTAATGGATTATAGGTCATTACATAAATCATACCATTTCAATTGTATAGGCCTACCAATTCATATGAGATGGCTTCTGGTTTTCATGTATAAAATATATTATACTTTCTAGGTAATGGCCTAAAATATCTATTAGATTTTACTAGTAATCATTTTTTATACTATGCTGCATGAGATCTATAACAACCCACGGATATTTCATTGTAATTAACCATTGATTTTTTATGTGGATGTACTTGTTTCATAAGGCACATCAATCAAAAATGAACCATAACACATTTTTTTAACATAAATTTATTTGTAGTAAATATCATCTTTATAAGGAATCTTGTAACAACACAAGTTTTTTTGTTTTTTATTTTTTAAATATAATTTATTCGATGGAGTAGGTTTCACATGACATTAATAATAAAAGTATAATCATGTACAATAAAATATCATTATTTTTAAATGACCGTCAAAACCTAGGCGTTAAAATTTAAGGAATTAATATTAATAATAAAAACTATAAATTATATATTTAATGAAATATTTTTTCATTCATATAAATGATCTTATAGGCATACAATAAGAATAAATCAAATTTTACAAATAAATAGGATATATATTTATAAACAAATTTTTACTACATTTTAATGGTGAACATGTTTTAAATATAATCATTGACACTTATATAAATTATATTTGACAGAATAAACATATTTTTATAATCTTATTATCAAAATATACATTGGTTATCTTTTTGGTATTTTTTAGATGACATTCATTTTTTATGAATTGTATCATGACCATTGGAATAATAATGTGACTATTATGAAGGATACCAAAAACATAATTAACAGAAATATAATATAGGGTTTTATTGGCTTGTTCATGGACTATGAAGGATTTTTTGAAAAATATATCCCATGTTTACACATATGTTGTACAATTCCTAGGACCATATAGCAAAAAAATGTTATCCCAACATGAATAAAAATGTTATTTATAAAAAAAATTCTATATGGTAAACAATAAATTTAAAATCGAATAATTTTTTAAAAACTTTTTGTTGATATTATATTTGTATACATCACTCAAAATTAATTAGTAACATTCCATGAAAGAGTTTTTTATAATCATGATTAAATTTATCATCCATAAATAATGAATAATTAAATTTAGAAAATATTTAATGATGTATGATAAATTAAAGACACATATATTACAAAACATTAAGAAAAAACATATTCTTAGTGGTTTTTTGATCCAATAAACTAAAAATAATTTTTCTAATAAAAATAGATAAATGTATTTATGAACATTATATTTAACATTAAATTATAACATAATCAATTTATGTATATAATATAAAATTGTTAATAATGTATTTGGAAAAAAATACAAGTTCCCAAAGAAAATTTATTAGAAATACAATTAGAATAGTAAAATGTACAATTTTAGAAAACACATAAACTAATCCAAGAAATTAATTAACAGAAATTTAATGTAGGGTATTACATCCTTCAAAGTTATAAATGTTATAAACCATTTTAAATTACATTAAATTATGATAAATAAAATTACATTTGCATCTAATGAGAATAGAATCCAATCCCATATAGACACCCCAAACAACACCAAAATTTCCAAATCCAATTATAGTAGATGATATCATTAGGGTCTCCCGCATGAAATCCATAATTATGTTAGAATACACTATCAACTAAAGGATATTATAATCACTCATGCGAACATAAATACTGAGAAAAACCAAAAAATCCTTAAACCATGTAAATATGTCAATCATCATGTCATCCTCTAATAAGAAAAATAAAATCACATTTCTAGGTTGATTTCAATCTCCTAAATCATATATATTATTAATAGATATTATCTAATTTTTTTTTTATAAATTTTGTATGAAGATTAAATCACATCACCAATATATATGGATTAATATTACATATATTATATATGTAAACATCCAAATTCAATTAATATTTTTTTGAAAAAAATTTAATAGTCAAAATGTATGTCTTATAAATGTTTTCAAAATCTAGTAATTTGAATATATTTTTGGAATAAGATAATGGATATATAATTAATTTATAATGATTTTTTTGAGTAATATGATATATGATATTAGGTTTATGTTTTTTGATATATCCATGAAGTCTTGAAATACACTAATAGAGTTTACTGAATAAATAGATTTCATTTAAAAATAAGTAAAATATTAAAAGATCATTTATAATTCTATTCAAGAAAACTTTAAAAAAGATCATTTCTACAATAACATAAGGAATTTATGGATTATATTTTTAATTAATTTAATTTATAACAAAACCTCAAGAGTACTATATCACATTGGAAGTGGGATATGTATAAATTGTTAAAATATTTATATAATGATATTTTTAGAAGATTAGTTGAATATTTTTGTTGATTATATAATATCATTCATTCATTAAATTAAATATAATATTCATAAATTTACTAGTAAAAGGTTAAATATCTTCTATAATCCTTATAGACAATATGATGAAGGTTCTAGGCATAGTGGAAGCATGGTTTGGATGACACCCAATTTTGATTTTTACCATGATTAATTATTATTATGGGATAAATACGATGAAGAATGACAGTCTCCCTGGAATATAATCAAACATTTAGATTAAGAGGAAAGAGACTCGAATCCTTAGAGAGGATCATGAACATCATGTTTATAATTAATTTAATTAATTTCATAAAGAAATATAATATTTGTGTATTTGGTATTTTCATTCATTGATGATGTTGATAATCCAAAGTGACCCTTACAAATTATCTCATTTTGGTTGTAAGGATAGAAACTATAATCCCTCAAGCGGTGATCCACATGTTTCTAATGGCCTCCGATCGACACTGCTCATTCTCCAGGTGTTAGCGTGGTGAAGCCAGTGTCTTGTGTTGGTTGTTCATGATATCTTGTTATTCATCTTTGAAGAACAACTCTAGTTCTTTATAGGTGAGAGAAGAGGATTCAAGAGAGAAATTTTTTGACTCTTCAATTATCAATTCACCAGGCGTGTGGTGTGTGTTATGACACAATAGCGGTACAAGCCTATTTATATACATTGAATCTCAGTTACAATATATAAATTTATAGCAACAATTTAGTAAATTCATAAAATTAGAGAAAACTCGTGCTTTTAATAATAATACATCGTCATTAGTTATTGGTCCCCAACTTTTTCAAAATATAACTGTCAATAAAATTCTGCATTAAAAAATAATATCAGCATTTTATTGTTTTTTGTTAACTAGTTAAATAATTATTTACCGTCTTGAAAATAATTATTTTACTACCAGACTGACCTTTCTCCACTTGAACTCCACATCCATTTAATGAAAAAACAAATTAATAAATAAACAATTTATTCTCTTAAATAAATATTTTAGTGACAAACTAGTAAATAAATATTTTTTAAATGTTCAATAAAATAAATAAATATATTTAAATGAATTTATGCGATCATCTTATATTGAATAAAATTATTCCACCATCATGAGAATAATATTTATTTTATTAATTAAATTCAAATATAATTTAACCGAGACCACCAAAAACACTTAGTGTGTGACCCTCTAGGATTATTTCTCATTGGCATTAGGCATGATTACCTATATTCCAAGAGTACTGTCTAGTAACGGGTCAAGGCACCCATGATAATGAATGTAATGTTGCAACAAAGACATTGACATACAAACACTTACTTTGTAATATAATCCCTTTGTTTGAATATCTCATCATGCATATTTCGTGATTATGTCATCTAACGTTATGCTTGATACATCATTCATTAACTACCTAAAATAAACTCTTCGTTACACAATGGCCTTGGAATTTTGCCCGTTGATTCTATATAAATAAAAGGGCTGAGATATCAACATCCAAAAAATGGAAGGGACAAATCCTTCATCGACTTATCAATAAATAACAATCCACTTGTGATGCAGCCAACAAACCATAATTCCCACCAACTATATGCATTATAGGTTTCGTGAGTAAATCTATGTGCGTAAGCCATGGCACATATTAATGATAATCTTAAAGTCTAAATATTTTTACACATTCTTGCAGATAGAAATATCTGATGACAACAAATCATGCTGAATTTCTACTAGCGGGTCTATTCTCATAATCTGTAATGTTGGAGACTACCATGTGCGAACTTTATGAGAGGAAGTCTCAAATATTTTTGAGTACATTCACCTAATGGTCGGCATACTATGTGTTCCATTCTACCATTTCATCCAACCATAGAACTATATTTAAGAATATTGTTACATAATTTTAAGGTTGTCATCAAAGCCCGAAACTAGCATGACCTTATCAATGCAACAAATATTTTAGGATATTATTGCATCATAATCACACAGAACAATGAACAATATGTATCAATACATTAAACATCCATGTAATAAAAGTAAAACTATTGGTTCTAGGACACAAACTCTTACATATGACTGGTTTGATAAGTCATTTTTCCCTTTTCATTAATGAAATGATAGAGTCATGATAAGAAACCTGAATTATTTAGGGAATAATGCCTGATATTTATTATAAAAACAAATAATTCATAAATAAAGGAACTAAATTATGGTAATTAATTGTCAATTGTGAGAAAATATTTTTTTATATCATTATTAAATAATAAAATTATCAATATTTTAGTAGAAAAAAAATAATTTTCCAAATTATAGTCAGTCTAATTAATTTTTTTGTGAAAATTTTAAGATAACAAAATTTAAATTTTTCAAAGATTTTATTTAATATTATAAGGTTATCCAATTACCCTAATATTAGATAAATATAGATAAACATATAGTGAAAATATATATTGGGATATACATAAAAATACACAATTTAATAGTTAATCCCAATGTGTGATAAAATATTTAAAAATATTTAAGTTTTAATTGTTTTTTAATGAGAATCTATAAAAATATTGGGACACAATTAGATTAAATTGGAGGATAAATATTTTAATAATAACTGATGATGGATAGATTGTGTTTGGATAATGGAAATTTGTAAAAACTCTACAGGATTGTTATATAACTAATTTTCACTCCCATATTTAGCTCTTATATTCATTGAGATATACAAAAGTGAAGATTATGGTTTTTTAAATGTGTTTTTTTATATTTTTAGATTTCATATACTCATCTAGTGTGTTATATTATTTTCATATAATGTTTAGCATCTGTGATCTTGGTATAATATTTTGAAAGGTAATAAATGAATCATTATTAGGATTATTATGGTTTTGGAATAATTGGTGAGGAATGATTGGATGATGACATATGATAATGTGATTTTATTTTAATACCCAAAATGAAATTTTTTAAAATATAGTATATTGTTTATATTAATTTTATCTATAGTGTTTCATAGTTTTATTCATTATAATATAATGTTGTTTTGGAAAATATGCCATGGATTCTTGTTGGTTAATGGTAATAAAAAACTGTATTCCCTCCCCAAAAATAATTTCATCTAATGGTAGTGGAACCCATGTGTGTGGATAGTTTATGTATTGTTTTTAAAATAATATAAACTAAACTGTGTAGCCTTACAACTAAAACTATAGGTATTAAACAATTTAATGCATAGTTTGGTAAAATATAGAAAAAAATATTATGGTCTGTCTAGTTTTTAAATTTTTTGAATCATCAAAGCTACTTATGTCCCGATTGAACAAATTCATCACGTTATTTTACCCATTATCAATACTCCTAGATATAGTTACTACCTCCCCTATTCCCCCTATTTTATATACAATTTTATTACTTTTTACTTGATTTTCTATAGAAACATTATGTAACTAGCTTCTATCTTTTCTCATTCATCTATTCTCCCTTATTTTTCACGTTTACTATTACATTCTTTTTATAATGACATTAAATTTAACTATTATTAATATTTATGTATTAATATCGATGTATATTTTTTATTCCTACTTCAGTATGTTCTCCACTCTTCATGGATTTTAGTTGAATAATGGTTCCAAGTGATTGTAGGGGTATATGTAGGTTGTTTTTTATTGTTACAATATTTTTCAACATTAATATTTCTGATTCTCAATATAATAATTTTCTAAATTTTGGTGTTTATGAATATATATAATTTTACTTTTATTTCCTTTGTATGAAATGTTTTAGAAAATTTCAATATAAGAGTAATAGTTTAAATTATTTTAGTGTATCATGTGGTTTATTGGGATGTGTCAAAGAATAATTTTTATTCCTTGAAAAACATTGGTCATGTACCTTGTGAACAAATGTTATCTAGATGTGAATAGTTGTAAATTTTATCTATATTAAGTATTATGTATTATTTTTTCTCCTATAAAATAGGGTTGTTCTAATATATTGAATAAAATTGGAATTTGATGCTTATAGATCATTTAAGTCAATTGAAATATTTAAGGTTTGATCACTAATAATATGGGGATCATAGGTCCCCAATCACCCTAGATATATAGGGATTTCCCATTGATCTTATATTCTGGTTTTTACTATCCATGTAGTTTTCCTTATTTTTCTTTGTTATCACATAATGTTGAAAGTATGTTTAGAATAAAATGTTTCTATATTTTAAAATATAACATATTTCACTTTTATAATAATGGTTATGCATGAAACCCATAGTGGGACCCAAACATGAATGTTATCTCAAGAAAAAAAATAAAAGCAATGGGTGTATATAGATCATTTTTTTCTAGAGTAGGAAAAATAAAGGCACATTATGGTTATATTAGGGACTAATGCTAGTGTGATTTTGGGATTGGTTTTCACAGTGATATAATTGGTGGTCTGACATTTTTTCAAAAATAATTTAGATGATATATTGTAATTAGCCATTATTTTAGTTCTATGTGGTACATGAGTATCGATGTAGCTAATAAAAAATGTTTATGTATTGTTTTTTAATGTTCTTCTCATCAGTGATTTTGAAATTTTTGTATATTGGTGTACATTTTTATGATGGTATTTTTATCAAATGAGTTCTTTATTAGTAGGAAGTAGTTGCAGACCATGGTAATTTGGAATTCCCTTCAATCCATTTCAATGCTGTGATGATGTGCTTTAATATATTGAATCATGGTATAGTTTATGTATAAAATCATTATAGTAAAGTATTTCCTTTTCATGATGGTCTTTTTATATGGGAAAAATCAAGATAGACATAAGCTCATAATACTATGCCATAATGTTTTTGTTAATACTGGGCTGTCTATCCACCACACCTCGTGAAGGGCCTCATGTCACCATGGGTTATTGTGAATTCAGTTTGACACTATCTCAGTGTGTAGTTACTGATATGTAGTGTCGTAATAGACACCATGGTCAGATGGAGTAGTTTGAATAGTTATGAATGAATTTTTTTTTCAATGTAAATGTATTATTGTTTCAATTACTTACGATTAATTAGTTTGATGAATTAATGATTAATAAATTAATTTGTTCCTACAAGGGTAGAACCATGCCTCACTGATTTCCAAATGTATAGGCATGAGGGGATGACACAGAGAATTCTATAATGGCCAACCCATCGAATGATCTAATACATTTTGAGATAGTTACGTTGGTTATATGATTTTTTAAGCAAGGATTGGTTTCAGGTCCTTCTTAGTCTAGGGAACCTAAATCATGTATGATGATGGGATGACCTCAAGTGATTCCAAAGAATAATCACCCATCTTTTATGAAGAGTTAAGCTGGATGAAGCTGAAGGCTAGGTGAGGAATGTTTTGAGGTATATTTAGTTTCAATGAACTTTAGATGCCATTAATTTGTATTTTTATATTTTAATATTAGAGGACCCCTACCATATGTGGTGGGAGAATTTGGGTTAGGATTGGAAACATGAACATATGTGATATAAGTATTTCCAGAAAAAATACCTCATGAAATTACTCCCTGAAACCTAAATCCATACCATGAAATATGAGTTCTTGTCACTCTATAATTGGGATCATTTTTCATTAGAATATTCCAAAATCCTTTCATAGATGGTTCAATTTTATGGGGATCTGAACTCCAATTAATGTTTCCTCAATAGAAGACATGAAATTTTGATGCGATTAGATATCAAAGAAAAATTATTCATTTTTATATTAAAGAATAATATTGAGTTGTGATGTTAGGATTTAATAGTTTAAATAGTATATGAATGTATTTTATAATTTACTAGGATACCTTTCTACCATATACTTGGTGGGTAAAATCATCTAAAAATAATGAGTAGTATAAGAATAGGAATAGGTATCATATTAGTTCTAGATATCCACCTAGAAGATCATCACAAGATACTACAGGTTTCATGATCATTGGGTGCCATTAGTGTAAAATGATTGGAAAGGTTGGGTCTACATATGAATTCCCATGTAAGGAATTCCTCATTGTTTTACTCTTATGGGACATTTATAATTATTTTTATCAATTTTCATATATCATATATTGCTTCTTGTTCAATAGCACCCAGAGGATCTGTAGCTTAGTATTGTCCTCCTTGGGAAATGGGATAACACTCAGGTTGATGTAGTGGATAGTCTAGATACAATTATATATAGTGTTATCTCAAAGGTGACACTCTAGTAAACATTGGATATTATATTTATATAGAGAACCTATCCTCTGTAAATTAGACTCTGGATGAATTTTATATATGTTCCAATATTTCCATATGTAGTATTCTTATTTTATCATTGATCATAATTTATTATTGGATATTTTATCATCACAGTCATTCAAATCATCTCCATTTTCGACATTCTAAAACACTCAACTATGATTATGATATATTTTATAGAGATAGTGACACCACTAGGGTGGAGGAAGTGTATAGTTTCTTATGGTTGTTTTGTGTTGTATATTTTTTTTAGAAGTTGTGTTTAAGTGAAAATTACATATCTTGTAGAGGGACCTCTATGATTTGATCCTAGGATTGGAATAAAAAAATTTTAGGGGCCAAATTTATTCCTAACTTTTGATGGTGGACAAAATTACCCAAGGTGGGAGGAGATCTGTATTTTATAGAAAATGGGATCCATAGTCTAGAGGATTAATATCTCTAATTTAGGATTAGGGTAGACTATATTGTATTGAATCCCCACACACCCTTGATTCTAAAACACATATAAATAATTAATACCTACCAATTACCATATATTAATGATATTTTTTACATATATAATAAAAAAAATGTTTTTAAAAGATTTAAATTCATTATGGGTAACTCTAGGTCAGGGTAACAGAAGATGATGTTTCTATAGACAGTTTTGGAAGAAGGTACTACCAAAATTAAAATATTGTAATTCAATTTAGATTACAGAATACTCCCATGGTTTTTATGACCTTTTTGAGAATGTTGTTCTATATATACCATTATTCCATCATCATGGTTTTATATGACATTATTGTTTTCAACAAATTAAAAGTGGAATGCAATAAAAAGTTAGTATCATTCTAAGAAAATTTCAGAACCATGTTTATTATTCCGTAGTAATAAAATATTTATTTTTGAAATCATGTTATAATGATTCCAATTTATGAGATATAAGATCCTAGGGTAATAGTTGATCAAGAAATAGTCAATGTAGTGATTTCATGGGATGATCCAAAGAATGTATTTATAATTTGAAACCTTTTGGTCCTTCCATGTTTGTATATGTGATTAATTAAATACATCACTTAACCCTCCCCACCTAAAAAATTCCTACAAAATGCTCTATGGTTTTATTTTACCCTAAAATGTTAATATCCTTTTTATGTGATAAATATGTTGTTGGTATACATTCTGGTATTTATCTTTCTCAATGCCATTCAAGGTTTTGTAGTGTGTAAGGATTCCTTAGGAATGGGATTGGGTTTTATTATTATATTGGGTGATAATGTGTTCATAGATAGAATTTTTTATCATAATACATATTTGAATAACTAACCACCCAATGGATTTGAGTTAATATATATGATGAATTTCCACTAATGTTAGAAAAACAAAAGTTTTGGGTTAAAATAATAATGTCTAATATGGCCATAAAATTTGGAGCCACACATTTTTCTGAATATATTTAAACTAAATGGAAATATGACCTATATATTACAATAGTAGTTTTCAATTAAACACCTTTTACACACTATTTAAAGGGAATGTGTTTTTTGATAATTTCTATGTGAAGTTACCAACCTAGGGTATGATAGTCTCTAATAGTCAGTGTAAGATTGTAATTCTTTTTTCCCACATAAAAATTTAAGAAATGAAATATAAAGAGCCATTTTATGAGCTATCATGATGTCTATTGTAATGTTTATCTAGGAAGTGTATCAAATAAAATATTTATTGTCATTTTTGTCTGATATTAAATATTTGGATAGTTCCCTTATTATGGTATTTTTCTCTATAAGAATTGTATTAAATCGAATTCCCTTTTTTTGTAACAATTTCCCTAAGGTAAGTAGTAATATAGGATTGAATCTTGCTACAACGTGTTGTCCGTCATGGTTCAAATTTGATTTTATTTTATATGATACATCAAATATAGTGGCTAGGTATTATTTGTAACATTTTGAATTTCTTTCTGGATGTTATACATAAGAATAGGGCAATGATAAGAATAAGATGATTTCAATATTACCCCAAACCATCCCCATTACTATCAGGATATGGGATAAGGTATACATGGTTTTCATTATTTGGATACCTCATACACCTCGAGGAAGAAATGGAATTTGTGTGGTAATTGATCAATTGACTAAATCTACTCATTTCATCCAAATAAGGTATAATAAGAATGTTTGGAATGATTTATTTTCAAAATAATATGAAGTCATACTATGTGTCATATGATATTATTTATTAAATGGGTGCTTCTTCACCCAAATGATTTATGTTGGCATCAAAGGGAATTGGGTCCAAAGGTCTTCATTATAAAAACATATCATCCAAAAAAGATGTCTTAACAAAATTGGAATACAAAATTTTGTGAGACATTCTTCATGCATGGTTGTTAAATTATGGGTGATTGGGTTTGGACCATATGGGGTTGTTATAATTTATTTTTATAATAAAAATTACCAATCATCGATCAAGATAGCTCCCTTCAATGCAATAAATGGTTGTCCTTTCTCGTGAATTATATAAATGTTGGAAATTTATGATTCTTTTATTGTGGTTCTAGGAATCATGGAATAATTTCCCAAAATGATATAGATAAGTTGGAATTTTTTGATGATTTCCTAAGGCCAGTATAATTAATATCCTATTTATAAACACTATCACTTGAATTTCTCATTTTATAAATATAAATTTCCAAGGGAAAATCCTCATTTGGGAAATCACTTACATGAGATGAAAGAATATATCCCTTATTGTTATGTTATAATTTTTGAAATAAAAGATATTATTAGTAATGTTCCAAATATATTATTTTTTACTTCATAGATGACATTGATTCATAATGTTTTCCTTGTCTCTCTATGGTAAAAGTTTGAATTGGATACCTCCCATGTGTTGAGTTTGTAAGATTGTGATCAAGGATCTGAAATGGTAGTGATGATGAATCGCATTTGGATTGTAGATTCCCAAGTGATTGTGATTTAGGGGAAATCAATTCCCCTTACTAAAGTCCCTTTGAATCATGAAAATGATGAGAATGAGAAATAGGAATGATAATATTTGGGAAATGATAAATGGATTCAATTACTATCTGATTAGACAATGAATTGTCATTCTGTGCTAGAATGTGACATATTTGAGATAAATTAAACACCCAAAATATCATTTTCAAGATTTTTTTATTAATTTATATTATTCATTTTTATAATTTTATTTTTTTCATCATAATCAATAAAATATATATTTTTGGTGAAAATGTGATTTATGTGTGGTTTTTGCATTGTTAGTGAAAATTATTTCATAACCTATGAAAACAAGGAATATTTAAGAAATGGAAACTGGGAACCCAAAGGGTTGGAACATTTTTTTTGAAATTATACATTGATATTGTTCCACCATCATAGTGGAACCAAAAATAGAAAAATGGTTAGAACATGTTTTAGAAAACCATGCAGCCAAACCTTATAGTGTGCCCAATATTTTAATATTTTGTAACTCCTAAAATATCGAGTTATTAATTTTTACACTTCCACCAAATATTTTTCCCATCCTCAAATTTCCCTTCACAAAGAGTTTTATTCATATTCTTCACCACCTCATATATCCATTAATTGGCACGATTTTTATGATATTCTCCAAATAAAATCCAAGGAAGTGTCTTGTATTCTTTCTCCTTGTTCACTTATCCATTTATACTCATTTTTTGAACCACATAACGATTGTAATAATATTAGATCAATGTATTCCAAAATATAAGGTTTGAATCGTAATTTTTATGGTTTTTCCATACATACTTATGATGACATCACCACATGTATTGTAATTTATAAATTTTTCATGGTGATTTTGAGGGAAAAAATAGATGGTTTTAGGTTGTTCCATTATTTAAGAACACGAATATGATGCATTCATGATTTTAGTAGTTTTTAAAATTTATTATTTATATAGATGTTACTTTGTGTGTGTGATGTATTGAAACAGGATTCCCCTATAGTAATGATATAATATTTTTTATTCATCATTTGGTGGTTTTTCTTCTATTGAAATTGGGTTTTATTGCTTCAAAAGGTTAAAAGAACAAGGTAACCTTGTGTACCTAGGTGGGGAAACTAGAAAAAGTATTCTAGATGTGGTATATGTTCTTTGGACAATCCTACCTATATGGATGACATTATAGTAATAAATAAAAAATTGGGTTATTATTGAATTGATAGGTCCATATGAATTGATATATTTGTGGATTGATCCCTATGATTATGAGCATATAAGTATCTCAATAACCTGAAAAAAAATTATTTAAAAATGTCTTAATGTTTTTGTTTTTATCTTCCAATTAATTTTTTTTATTTATTTAATTTTCTTTTAAAGGTGAAGTAATGTCTAAAAATATTACTATATTTTAAAAGATAGAATCATTTTTATTATAATGAATATTTATGAAACACTTTTTGTGATCCTACTAGAAATTTTATATTATACCCTCTATAATCCCACTAGTTGAATGTATATCTAGTTTTTTTAATTCATGTAAAATAATGGATTCATATGGTGGAAGTGTGTACTCTTTATAGTTCCCATTTAGATTAGGTGTTAGAAGAAAATGATGGGTGGATGAAAATTGTGTTACATTTATAATAACAACTCTTTTATTAGTCTCATTTTTTTTCATTTTTTTAATGGACCATGGATTTAGGCCCATGAAGTTTTTATGAATCTTTTATTTTAGTCATTATTATATATGATTGTTACATATCATGTTGTTGTTGTATGTAGTTGTGATTGGAAAATATTTTCCATAAAGAGTTACATTTTTCTATTCATTTTATTATAACTTTTTGTGATACAGAAGGCATTTCACGACATGACATGGAATAGGTAATTTGATCGCCTACTGGAATACAATCCAGATTGGCGACATCATGGTGTTTTTTAAAATGATGAATATTTAAAAATTTTATAATGATGTAAATATTTGAAAGGTAAATTATTATTTTTTAAAAATTTAAATTTATGGGAAGATTTATTATTTAAATAATTTTTATGAATGATTTTTTTTAAAATACAATGTTGTATGTGAGTATAATTTAGTGTCTTATGATTGTTATTCCATTTTTAAATTTAAGTCATGTAATGGTATTTTATTTTATAGATGAGAAAATAATTTTATAATAGTGGTTCATATGGAGTGTGACTGTTCTAATAAATTTTGACTAATAATTATATTATTTTAATATTTATTGTTTTTTGGGAACTGGGTATTTAGAAATTCAATTAATTTAATACAATTTATTTGGTAGTAAGATTATATTTTAGGTAATGGTTTTAAATATAAATTTAATCATATGTAATTTTATATGTTGTTATTAACCTTGTTATGGTATGGTTGATATTTTTAATTAAAATATTGCAGAATGATTAAATGGATTGGGTTTATATTAGTATATTTGTTTGGAAAAGACGTAAATTTGTTAATAATGATAGCTAAATCTTGTGGAAATTTTACATGGAGTAAATGATAAACTAAGTGTATAATTTAAGTGTAACCATGTTGAATAATAATTCATCTTGCTGAGACATACATAGATTTTATTTTTTTGAATATTGTGAAAACTACATAATTATGAAAAATTATTTCAATTGTGTCTCTAAATTGTTCAGAAATTTTATAGTAAAATTATATATGCATTGGTTTATATATTTTTTGTTTTATTTTTTCTATATCCTCTTAGATATAAGTTGTTTTGTCACATATTTATTTAAGGGAATCTTTATTGGTATTAATTATTATGTTTGTAATATGTCTTTGTAATTATAGGTTTGTGACCACATGAGGTCAGTTTTATGGTGTGAGTGGTTTTTTGCTTTTTTTGAATTTATCACTTTTTTCTGTTTGCATGATTAATTATATCATTTTATATTATAGTTATAATTTAATTATTTGGATGTCATTAAATATGTATGCGTGATTTTATGATATTTTGTCATTATGATGAGATCATGTAAGGAAAAAAATTATTTAAATTTGTTGAAATGTTCCTAATTTGAAAGAATGTAATTTTTTAATCCCCACAGTTGGTATCTAATCTCTTTTAAAATACAAATAAGTAGTAAAAATTAATTTCCAATATGTAGAGGATTGGATATAATTATTTATACATATTTAGTATATGATTTATATCTTTTTTATTCATTGTGGTAAGTTGATTATCATGAAAACATTATTTATTATATCGGCAAAGAAAGAGAAAATCCTATGTGTCAATTATTATCCATCCCCATGAGATATTATTTATAAGGGTTAGGGTATAATATATTCTCTCATTTACTATTCACATAATATTATTTTACTATTCTTTTAATGAGTTGTAGTGGGGTGGAAATTAAAAGGATATGATTATATTGATTTGATTTCTATATTTATTAGTTTTTGACCACATGTTTATTGTTATTATTATTATTTATTTGACGAATTATTATGGCGATTATTACCTATTGGATTTCATATTTAGATTTTTTCTCTAAATTATAATATGTAATTTTATTTATATATTTAATAAAATATATCACTGCAAATGGGTTATATTTGGATATAAATTTAGGTTGTGTAAAATTAATAAATTTATTTCATATAGAGGAGTGTGTAGACATGTAGTACTGTTGATCTTTATGTTATTTTTTTAATTGTTAATTAATGATGGAGTTGGAGAATAGATTTATTTTTAATGTGTTTTTGGGCATTAATAATAATATTGACAATATTTTTCATACATTTTTTTCTATGTTTCTATCCAATAAAAAAATGAATGTTCCATGATTCAATAATTATCACATTCAATAATGTATTTTAGGTTATTAGATAAATAATATAATTTTTATTGTACAGGCATACCCATTCATATGATATGGTCTCTGGTTTTCATGTTTAAAAATTATTATACTTTCTAGTTAATGGCCTCAGATTTCTAATAGAGGTTACTAGTAATTTTTTTTTACTATACTGGATGAGATCTGTAATAACCCACAAATATTTCTTTGTACTTAACCATTGATTTTAATGTTGATGTAATTATTTCTGAAGCCACACCAATCAAGAATGAACCACAACATATTATATTAACATCGAATTATTTGTAGCAAATATCATATTTATAATGAATCACATAACACCACAAGATTTATTTTTTTAGTTTTTAAAATTTAATTTACTTAATGGCATTGGTTTCACTGAACATCAATAATAAAATTATAATGATATACAATTAAATATCATTATTTTTTAATGACCATCATATCCTAGGAATTAAAAGTTTTGTAATTAATATTAATAATAAAAACTATAAATTATATATTTAATGAAATAATTTTTCTTTCATATAAATTATCTTATTGGAATAAAATCAGAATAAAACACATTTCACAAAAATTAGGCTATATTTCTATAAACATAGTTTTACTAAATTTTATTGGTGAACATATTTTTATAATATTATTATCAAAATATACTTAGGATAATTTTTTTGTATTTTTCTCATAACATTCATTTTTTATGAAGAGTTTGGTTACCATTGGAAGAATAATGTGACCATTATAAATAATAATATGACCAATAAAACATTAAAATCGCCTATGAAATTATAAATAAAATTTAGGTATCTTATTAAGTATAATAAAAAAATTTATATCAATGAATAAGTAAATAAATCTGTTAAAAATGAAAAAATAATTATTGATATTTATGTGAAATTTAAATGATTATTTACAATATTATAATTAATAAAATTATTATTAATAATTTACATTTTCACATAATATATTAATAAATTAATATTTTATTATCAAATTATTATAGTACAATTCTATGAGACCTTAATTAAATTTTCCATGTGTCATAAAATCTGTAATAATTTTAAAATTTTTATTTTTTGTTAAAAAATAATGATTTCAATTATTAATATAAATTCGATTTTTTTTTAAAAAATTAATTTTATAAATATTAGTTTATTTTTATATTATACATGTCCAAAAATATTTAGTTCGATTTTTTATAATTATTCTAGAAAAATATTAATATTTAGTAAATAATGGTATACAATAATTTAGATATATACACATTATAAAAAATATACAATTCCATGAGTCTTGGACAATGTAAAAACCATCGGAAAGAACTCAAGTGAACAACATACGATAATTAGTCATGATAATCATAACTTTTCATATTCATGATCAAAAAGAATAAAAATTAAAAAAATTAAAAAAAACACTCCTCTCGTCGAATATAATGACAACCCTTCACCACCACTTATCCTCACATCATCCATGATTTGAGACATGAAAAATTTCAGACCAATAACATTAACAATCCACCCCACATCCATTATCCCATGGTCTCATAAAAATACCAATACCAATCCACTTTATGTTCTTAAGGAGAAATTTAATGAGGTAAAAATACCGTTTATTTTTTATTTGTTTTATTTTCAAATTCATTTAAATAATTTTCCCAAAATAACCTCCCCTATCCAAAAAATAAATGATAACACCAGTATCATTTCTATATTACAATTACATCATTTTAATGTATGACTTAACATAAAACACCCTCATCCCTCTCTCTCTCTATTTTTATATATAATTTAAAACATCGATCGTCATATGCCAGTTTACTGACATCATTAATGAGGAATTATCATTTTCCATTAATGCTTTATAGGAGTGAAATTAAACAATTTTTTACTTAATAAAATTTAATATATATGTAATAAATAATGTGAAATATTTTGGAATAATTATATAAACATAATGTTAACTAATAACTGAATAATAGTTCGTGAAGATAAAAATTAGCCAACTATAATCTAAATGATTATCACTAACATATTATCTAATGAATTATCATCACTAAAAATAAACAAATGAATTATATAAAAATTTAATATTCTATAAGTACATTATGAAAATAATACATCAATTTTTTTTATTTTCATTTCTTGTGATCATTCATATTTGTATATGAGTGAACCAATCATGAAAACCAAGGGAAAAAAGATTTTTGAATGAAAAAATTGAATATTATAACTCAACTAAAAATATATAGATGAAAATAATAATGTTATAATAAATAAAATAAATTTACATACGGTTATGAATTAATTAATTAATGAATTTAATTTAATTATCCCCAATTTTATGGCCATGTGTATAACTCTTTTAGGCATAGGATATGGGTTTCTTCTCAAACCTCAATTTTCTATTCGGGTTACGCATTTTCTCTCATTGGACCAATGTAATTTTACATTCACTTTAAAAAATTCTAATAAATTAATTTTTATGTTCCAAATTCATATACCCAGATCATTTCATCTTTGTTAATGGGAGAATATATGTTTTATAAGGTTATCTTTTTAATACCTCAGGATTAGAAAGCTCAAGTTAAGGGAGCATTCCAATTTAACACTCGTTTTCAAGTACCACCCATAATATATTTTCAACTACAAATTATTTTACATAATCACACAAATTATCTATAAAATAATTGTTTTTTTGTTTCTAATTTTATTCAATCAGTTATGCATTTCTCTATTTCAAATAATCTTTATTATTTTCCATAAACAACATTAAGGATGATCACCAAAAAATATTCCTAACCACACTTTTTGAATGTTTTCAGATCAGTTGGACATCATTTTTTCCCAAAATTTAATTAAATTTTTCATAATGTTTTCTTTTTCAAGTATATACATATTTATAATATTATTTTTTGACAAATAAAAATAATTTTCGAAATTAAATCATCCATCCAATGAAACATGTGGTTTTCTCGACACTCACTTACTTCTGTGAGATATATTCCATGTTCACCACTTGATCCTTGTAAGTGATGTATATACTATTATTACACCGTAGTAACTTCGATGTAAACATTTTTTATTGGTATAAGACAATTTGAAGTATTTAAATATTATTTTCCATAAGAATTTATCGATGATTTTATTACGAAATCTTTATCTAGGATTATGATTCAAATATTTCAATGTGGAATGAGGAAGTTTTATTTAAAGATATATTTTTATTATCATACTAGGAATTCATTGGATTTAGTATGTGCTTAGAGGGGTCAGATATAGCCAATAGATAGATCGATAGGTCTCATGATACAAAATAGAAATAGATTTTCCCGAAGGACTTGACAACTAACTTTCACAATTCTTGGTCGAGGCCACTATGTTATGATTATGTTGTCCCACATATTCATTCCATCATTATGATATTTAGTAGTTTATATGTCATGTGAATATTTAATTAGTAGAATATCCATGATTAAGATTCATGTTATTATTAATTAGAAAATTTAAATTCTTCTTTTATTCCAACCATATTATTATCATGATTATGTTTTATTAGCATAAGTTCTAGTTATTCAAAATGATATTTTTTTTATTATACGTTTATATTGTTTACCCTAACATAGAATTCAAGACCACCCCTTTTATACGATTCATTGTTTCCCAATATGTGAGGATAAATATTATGAAGAATATATATTGATAATCTAGGAGTTATTAATATTTGGAATGGAGTGGATATGTAGTATTTCATTTCAGGTTGTAATGTAAAAATATTTATATAAATAGTTTTCCAAAAGTAATATACTAATATTTAATTTAGGATTCATGTCTTGTATCTATTCCGATGCAATTAATAAAGGCACCTACTCTAGTCTATATGGGTCGGGTTCATTAAAGTAGGAATCAGAGAATTTTTAGTAGAAACATTAGAAAATAGATTTAGAAAACATAGATTAGGCCACAAAAACATAAGATAGAATTTTAGAAGCAGTATATAAGATTGCCCTAGAATTTTTTTATTGTATATATTATTTGGTTCTTCCTAGGAATACATCCATGTATGGATACTACAGGTGGAAATGTATCTAGATTAGATGTACCTATGGGTAACAAATCCAATAAAGTGTCATGGTCCTAACTACGGGTAACATTTTACCTAACAAAGGGCCTTATAATGCATCTTGTTTGACACTTATAGGGGATATTTTTTGGATAATTACAATTTTGTTTACAAACCATTTTTAATATTTAAAAGTAATTTTCCCTCAAATAAACCATGTTTATGATTATGAGATTAGGTATGCATAAATTTTAATTGATGTTAATTGTTTTGATAGATTGATATTAAGAATTAATAATAAAATAATAATTTAGTGTGTTCCATTTTTTAGATATTTATCCTCACAAAATGAATGACAATCTCTCTAATGATATTGATCTAATGTGTAAGATTAATAATATATATTTCTGTCTTATAACAATCAATAAAAGTGGAAAATTCTCTAATTTTTTCATATAAGGATATAATATATTGTTATATCAACACAAAAAAATACATTTCTATGTTTTATGAAATTAAATGGAAGAATGTTAATAATATCATTGAAGAGAAAATAATGTATAATGTAAATAAGAGAAATAATTATTTCACAACAGAAGATATTGGTTAAAAGAAACACCCTGGAACATCCATGAATGGAATGGGAGTTTTCTATAAGTGTAGAGAGAAAGGCCACCATTAATATGATTTCATGAATAAGAACGATGGTTTCCAATGTGAGATTCATCAACTGCAATGATATGGGACACAATGTATATCAATGTCTCAGGCAGAAAAGGAATATATCCCAAAAGTGACAATAGAGAATGGTCGAGATTATGCTATTACTGTTGACAAAGAGGAGTGACTATTATTTCTATCTTAGGATTCAAGAATAATTTTATTTGATTATTTAATCAATAATATTATGGTTTAAAGAACCATGAGATATGTAAGTAATTTACTATAGTATATATTTAATGAAATGGAAGGATACGATCATTAATACTATAATCAAGATGAGTGATTTGATAGAATTATAATATTCTTGAATGAACATATAATTGGAAATATAACAATATATTTGTGCTTTATGTTGACATAATTATAAATAGATTATTTTTCGATAGTATTCATGACCATAAAGGTGGTTACTGATATGATGGTTTATGTTATGATGGTGTTATTAGATGTTTGGATTTAAGGGATTTACCCACGAAATCATCATGTTTTATTAATGTTTCAACTAGATTAATGTTTTCATATATTTTTTATGTCAAAATAATAGATACGTTATTTGGATAAATTATATGATTTGTAGATTTTGGAATGTTGGCATCCTTCCTTCTAAATTTTTGTTCTCGGATTTTAGAAAGACATATTCTTGAAGGGCCATAAGTTAAACTACTTATGGAATGAAATAAGGATATAATTAATTAATTTTAAATTATTATTTATCATATTAGGTAACCTATACTATTATTTTTTGTCTTATTAATTATTTAATGTTTGAAGGTATAGAATAAAGAACATTTTATTTTCTTTAAAATTTCATCAAGTATAAAAAAATCATATCAAATATCCAAATTTTGGTTTATTAAATTCAATAGGCATAGATCGAAGCACAATCAAAGGATAACACTATTAGTTGAAAATTATTCATGTATGTTTATTTTCATACGTTCGTTTATAAATACTAAAATAATATTTCAAATCTATGAAAAAAATTCAAAAAAAATGTCATCTCTTTACTTTTCAAATAAATTGATGGTAATTTAACCGATATCAAATTTAATGAATTGTGATGGTTAACATTGTAAGGAAAATATTTTCTATCACTCTAAATAAAACAATTATGGATTGATTATACTTCAATGTAAATATTTTCAATTCTCACTAATTTTATCTTAATTTAATACATTGTATTGTGGTATAATATTCATTTTCCATTTCCCTCTTATTAAGAGAATATTTTATTAACCTTATTTCTGATGTGGGTTTCCCCATAATAATTTTTGATGTAACATCCTTGGATTTGTTTTTAAAATTATAATTTCATATTGAGAGAACACAATTTATTGATAGAGGGAAGCAATCAACACCCCATGACTTGATGATATGTAATTTTTAATTTAACTTCATTGATACAAATTTTTTTTCACAA
The DNA here is from genome assembly GCA_963277665.1 of Viscum album. Classification (NCBI taxonomy): domain Eukaryota; kingdom Viridiplantae; phylum Streptophyta; class Magnoliopsida; order Santalales; family Viscaceae; genus Viscum; species Viscum album. The sequence continues at coordinate 1,347,933,154 of OY728122.1, forward strand.
CAAAAATCATAAACAAATATTAACATTAAAATAAATATCATTATATTAGAATGATTGTTATTGGCTATATATATTAAGTTTTTTGTCATTAATAGTATTAAATAAATCTATTTACTATATATTTTTGAAACTTTTTATACGGTCATACAAATTATTTTATATGAAAATGATAAGAATAAATCAAAATTTACACATTAGAAGGACATATTTTACAAAAAATATTTTCTCATCCATTTAATGGAAAAAATGTTTTAAATATTGAATTTTAAACATATATAAATTAAATTTTAAAAAATAAATATTATTTTAGCATGTGTGATTTCAAAATTTTTTTGGATAATTTATCACTATTTTTCTAATAACTATCATTTTATGATTTATAGTACAATGACTATTATAATATTAATTTGACCAATATGAATAGTATTATGAATAAAATAACTGTATATTTACCTATGAATATATAAATAAATTTTTCATTACTTATGAAAGAAAATATTATAAATTTATAATAACGAATAAATAGATAAATTTATTCCTATTTGTAAATTAATTCTTGGTATTTTTGTGAAACCTAAATGTTTATTTACATGTTTATAATTTATAAATTTATTTGAATGAATATATATTTTAACAAAATAGATTTAAAAATTAATATTTCACTGTATTATAATATAATATAATTATTTGAGACCTTTATTAAATTAACCAAGTGTCATAAAATCATTTATAATTTTAAAATTATTATTTTCCAATAAATGATGATTTTAATAAAAAATTAAATTTATCATCTTTATAACATTATTTTCATAATATTTGTCTCATTTTTTAAATATACAAGTCAAAATATTTTTTGGGTGAATTTTTTGTATTTATTTAAAATAGTTTAATTTTTTTGAGTAGTGAAATACAAAATTTTGTGATATATATATATATTATATGTAAAATACAATTTTCCATTAGTGATTGCAAATGTTTAAACCAATGGTTTGAACTAACATACACTAGTTACTATAATTAGTCAAAATAATAACCATTATTTCTCGTCTTGTGCCTAAAAAACAAATGACTATAATATTCAAAAAACACTCCTCTCCCCCACTTTAAATTCCACCCTTACCCCCGCTTCAACTCACACCTTTCATGATTTGGGCCTTATAAAATTTATTTAGAATCGAATTCCAAATCCCCTACTCCATTTCTTGGATCCTTGGGTCTGATCAAAAGCAAAAAAAAACACATCACTTTAAGGAGGTTCTAAAGGAGGATAATTCAAGAGGTAAATGTCATCTATCATTTTATTTATTTTCATTTCTAATTAATTTATTTTCATATACTTCTCTCACCACCCATGTAAAATGATAATTGATAACTCTAGTATAATTTATATACTAAAATTATTTCATGGTAATAGAAGTTATATCATCAAATTGCTTCCACTATCTCTCTCCCACACACTCTATTTAATTATCTAATTGAATACATTGCTCGGGATGTGTCATATTACCAACATCATAGAAGATATAATTTTATTTTTCATTATATCCTTGAAGGACATTATCGAATTTTATTTTGGTTAAAATGATTATAATATATTAATTATAGCCTATTTAATTTTTAGGATCCAATATATACATGTGATGTTAACAAATACGATAGAATAAGTTCATGACGATCAAAAAACCACCAAAAAATATTAATTATTATCACATATGTCTTATGTAATGACTTAGCCTCACCTGAAATAACAAAAATAATTATATAAAAAATAACTATTTTTTTAATTCAACAAATAACATATAATATCAATCCTGAATATTTTTTTTCCATTTCTGTTGATATTTCATACAAGTACATAATGAACCATTCTTGAAAACCAAGTTATAAAGACTTCTAAAAAACAATAAATGAATCTTATAACTCCTAAAAAAGAATATAGGACATAATAAAATAATAATTAATCAAATTATTGTATAAATTGTTCTTAATTAATTAATTATTAGATTTATTATGATTATCAGGAATGGTATATTTATGTGCAGAATAGTTTCAAACATAACTTAAGGGTTTCTTCCCAAACCACCATTTTCCATTCATGTTACACTATTTAGAACTTTACCAAAAAATAATTATTCATTATTTTTATATAATTATTTTAATTTATTTTTATATAAATTAAACATACATATCTAGATCAATTATTTTTTTATGGGAGAATAGATATTTTATAAGGCTCTCTTTTCAATACCCCTCAATAGGTGAGCCCATTTAAGTGAACATTAAAATATATAATCCATTTTAAGGAACCACCCTTCTTATATTTATATATACCAATAGTTTTATTAAATCACATATATTATCATGAAAAAAATATTATTACATTTTAGTGTTATAAAATCAACTATACCCTTTCCAATTTTAAATACTCTATAATATTTTCATTAAACATCACAAAAGAGACTTCTTTCAACAAACTCTAAAACAACCTTTTTAAATGAATTTATTTTAGTGGGACATAATTTAGGACTAAAATACAGTTTCACTAATGAATATGAATCTTGTAAAAGAAGATAATAAAAAATATATAGAAGTAATATATAGATTTTATCAAATGTATTTACATATTTTAATGGAATATAATGATGAATTTCCTAATGAATTACTTGGAAATTATCCAGAGTATGATGTCAGGTTTTACAATAATTTAATCCACAATGAAGGATATATATCAAATAATCCCTATATAATAGAGAAAATTTATTTAGTTTATATAATGAAACAACTAGGGTATTTTTTTTAAACATGATTCATAAGGCCCATCGTATCACCATGGGGAGACCATATGCTCTTCATTGAGAACAAAAATTGACCCAAAGGTTTTTTATTAATTATAGTGAAATCAATGATATTATTATAATATAAAAATATAATTTTCCTTGTATGGATGAACTATTTGATCGACTTCACTATGTTCTAATTTTTAAAATATTTTCCATTGTTAATGGTATCATTAATGTTTTTTTGAACTTGAAGATATTCTAAATCCTTCATTTTTAATAATGTATTGGAATTTTGAGTTTATAGTAATTACATTAGGGTTTACTGATGAACCTCATATTTTTAAGGATCTAATGAATATAGAATTTATGTAATAGGATGATAATTTTTGGTGGTATTCATTGATGATGTCTTGGTATATTATTGATTTTTTGAGGACCGTGAGAATCAGAAGAAGGTCATTATTCAGAAATTTAAAGGAGAAAATTTACATCAGAAATATAGTTAGTGGGAATTATATTAATTGAAATTTTATTGTCATATATAAATTATATCCATGGATATAATGTGATTTGATCATGTGAATAAAAAAGGAGTCCAGAAACTTCCCACTATAATTAACATAATAGATGAACATAGTTTCATTTTTTGGGTGATTACTATTTGTGATTATTTCAAAACATTTCCATTGTGGTTATTTTATTATCCAAGATTAATTTTTAGGGTCTTATGATCAAATGGAATGACTAATTTGATTATTGTTTTAATAATTGATGATGGAATATTTTAATTTTTTGATTTTGACCAAACCACCATAAAATGATGGATTATATATATATAGTGATGAATTGAGAAATGATCTTGGTTTTTTATTATATATAATGATTAAAAAATTTAATTTGTGAGAAATAAGTTAATGAATTATGAAACACAACTATATTACCCATATTCATGGGTTGGAAACAATGATCATTACATTTAAGATATAGAGAAATTATCTGTATGGTGAATTATGTGAGATATATACACAATATAACAATATAAAATACACATTTTCAAATATAGATCTATGTATGTTGAAAATGATATGGATTTTGAAACACTTGGATTTTTATTTTTCAACACACTACCACCTAAGGAAGGATAATAAGGTAACATATTCGTTGAGTAGGAGTTGCTATGGAGTTATGACCCATATGTGGATTAATTAATATACAATGTTTTTTATCAAGTAATGATAGAAATGAACTTGGTTAAGCTATGAGTTTCATCACAAAATAATAAAATTATTATAAAATAATTTAAATTATTAATGATAAAAAATTGCCATCCTCATGGTAAGAAATTTCAGAATAAAATTAATGTGGCAAAGGATAAGAAATTGAATGATTATATTAGTGAAGATCATGTACAAAAATTTGAAAAGGGAAAATTTCTTCAAACTAATCCAATTATAAAAAGATAATTGTTAATTTTATAATACACCACGGTCACACCATGATGTATAGGTATTGGATAGAAAGATATTTTCAGAATGCAATGAAGTAGGATATTTACTGATTATGTGTCACGATGTTTTCTCTTTCAATAAAATCATGTTAAGAGGAAACAACATAGTTGGGTTATGTAACCTCTCTATATTTCTATGTGAAAATGATAAAACATTACAATATAATTTTACCAAAGAATACCAATAAATACTTTAATGAATTAATCAATATGTGTTATTATTTATTTCACTTCCGAATTTTTACATTTCATTGAGATAAGATTAGACTTAACCATTGAAAAAAATTAAAGACTCTATATTAATTATTTTTAAGAAACTCATGTTGAATTTCTTTCATATTATTCATGTAATGAAACCCAATTTACATTGATATTATGAAATAGTCCCGAAAAGTCCATTTTATAGGGAATCAAATGAGAACTACTAACCATCAACAAATTTATGTACTATCACAAAGGACCATTCAAACATTGTAATACATGATGAGGTTGCGATCACATAACATTCATGGTATATCGGATAATTTTTATGATTCATAGAGTTTTATTAGGAAAAACATTTCCATTTATATAAAAAATTAAATTATTTAAATAATCATTTAGAATATGATTATATACTTTAACTTGATGGGATGAAGTTAGTGAATGGAATCATGTAGGCCCATATCATCTTAAAGAGACAATGAAAAAGAAAACTCTATAGAGAATCATATTAATGTTTCTCGAATAACACAAAAGTGTAATGAAGATAATTGGAGGAAGGATTTGGAATTTAAAGTGTAATATCATGTATCTAGAATTTATTTCAATTGATGGGTGTGATAAATATCTGTATGAAATGGAAAATGATTCCTCGATACACTAAAAATTAATAAATTCTATAAATAATTGGTCATATTTATTATCGATTTATAATTACACACAATTCATTTAAATTAAATGACGTGTTACATAAATCATTATTATGGATGTATATTTTAGACCCAGTGTATTTTCTCACCACCAATGAAAAACAAAATTAGATCCAGATCTATATAACTGACAAAAACCTATCATGATTCTGGATAATAGAGTGAATTTATTAATATATGATATTTCCAAATTAGTAAATATTCTATTGAGAAATCATAAAACATAGGAATCAATGTAGGAAATAAATTTTGATATGAATATGAAACACTGTTATTTTTTAGATGATAATAACCACAAAAATTTAGTGGAAAATGTTTTTATACGATGGAAGAATGTAACAGCTAAGATATAATTATAGTAAGTGATCATTCTATTATAATAAGATGTTTATAAAATTCACAGTTTATTATTTCATGTCAAAAAAAATATTTTTAATGGATGAATATCTATTTATAACATAGTCTATAAGAATAATCTAAGTATGTATTTTTAATTATTTTCCCATTAAAAAAAATAATCATAAATAAATTAAAAAAATAGCATTTAAAAATTCCAGATTATATATAAAAAATTTATTATAGTATTTAAAAATTTAAATTTATATACTATATGGTTTATGGATATAAATAAAATAACAATTTGAGTTAAATAAATATTCTTTATATAATTGTTTTTTAATGATAAAAGGTATTTTGGAATTAATTAATAAGATAATATTTCGTAATTAATAATTTATATAAAAATTATATATTATGTATCTAAATATATTGATTTAATTAAATTTAATTATTATCACTGGTCATATATTTAATATAATATTATTTCATGCTTGAAAAATTATTTTCTTATAAATCATTCTTTCGACAAATTATGCTGGTTTATTTTGAAATAATTTTTTTTAAATTTCATGATATTGAATTAGGTAAAATTGAATCTGAATTTGGAATCATAATAATTTATATTATATAATAATGTCATATTATGTATTTTATATAGTTAATAAAAAATAATAGTAAAAATTTATTATTGTAGTTATGGTAAAAACATGTTTACCAAGGAGTTAATATAAAATTATAATGGTTAAAATGAAGACAAAACGTGGTTAAATCCAATAGGTTGGTTTAATTTCAACTAATTATTATAATATTATAATATAATTCTTTTTTTTGAAATATTCCCACTAATATGACAGGATATAATTGAAAAATGATGAAAAACTAAATGTGTTCTAGTCTCCAATTTTAAAAGGGAACCGCCAGCCTTAAACTATAATGACCTGTTATGAAGTTTATCTATAACAAAAACAACCCAAATATCTCCCTAACATCCTTATTAAAATTAAATAGGGTATTTTCATCTTAGTATACCAAAAATAGTTCCCTAAAAAGGGGATTCAAAGGTTTCTATGAAAATAGAAGTAAATTGTTTTTACCAAGACCATTCTTTTTAGACATTTTATTTTTCAACTAAAAAATATGTCTTAACCGATAATATCTATTAATATTTGTATCTATGATAAACTTAGATATTATTATTATTACATGATATTATTTATCGGTAGCACCACATACTGATAATCAATTAAATGACTAAAATATATGAATTATGTTCATAAGGTGGCATATTATTTTAACAACTGGCCTAATTAGAAGACAACAATTATTGAATCTTGAGATGGAGTAGTGATCATGATGGGTGACATTATGAAAAATATCCATGGGTTTTTCCGAGAGGGGAAAAATGTCACTGTAAAAATATTTGTTTGCCAATTGGGTTATTCAGTAGTATAATGACCAATTTGGGCATGTGGATTGGTCCACGTGAGGGGACCACATGCATATAGTGTAAATAGTTATATATAGAGTGAAAAAAATAATGGAAATACTAAGTTAATGAGTATCTGTAATCAGTGGTCCCAGTTAATACATTAATTTTAGATAAGGAACCCATACTTAAGTATGTTGGCACTGTTGGATTTGATAAATATGGTCCAAAATGAGGTTCACTAAATTCTGTGTGTGGATGGGGGGGGGGGGGGTGAATGTAACACCATAGAATGATAAAGGCATAATTGAAAAATATTCTATGAATCCTATCAAAAAATGAACACCTTTCTACTTTGGATTATACATGATTAGAACACTATAATTAATAGTGATTTTCATAGAGTAGTGATAATGATTGGTGTCCATTTGGGACGCTTCATCAGGTCATTGTGAGTGAGGAAAAATCATGCTAGAAAGATCTATAATTCACTTATATTGAAATTAATTATTTTAATGACCCATTTGGTTATGAGGATGGGACTCTGGGAGTGGACCACATGTTAATAGGGATACTGGTTATACCTGGGAGGCCAGGACCCAATTGATATGTCAAGGTGAGGTATGTGTGTTATCAGTAGGGGATAATTGTTACATTGTATTCTTATTAGGAACATATCCCTATGTGGGGTTGAACTACCTAGGGTGGGATATAAATTCCACAATAAGGGCATTGTGCACTAATGTATGGGGAATAATCTAACATCCCAGAATTATAAAAGGAAACGTAGATAAATTATATGACTCATTACAACAAGGTTTGCTTCTTTATTAGACATCCTACATAATTTTAAATCCAAAAAAATAATGGCTGTGATGGAGTATTTATTTATATTAGTGACTTTATGAGGTGTCTCCTAATGAGAAAATATCACATTGTAATGAATGGTTGTCGGCCTATCATGTCATTCATTATTCAGGTGACCCATTTGGAAATGTAGATTGGCCCAATGGTGGTGACAATGTATTTTTGGAAAAATTGGTTGTACCTGGAAGGCCAAGACCCAACATCCATTTATATTTGTGTAATTTTTCTATCACAAAGGCTTAGTTTTTAATTAATCATGTCTTTTTTAATAATATGGGTAGTAAAACAATCACTCATGTGCACAAAACACTACCACCATGTAATACAATGTTTATGTTTTCCATCATTGAATCTATTGGATAGTCATAATGATATTAATGTTGAATATATAATATACACAGGGAGAGAAATATATTCATCAAAATTAATACATCACACACTTCTGTACCCTTTCATCAATGGAGGAAATGATTTCATCATAGGTGCATACCAATGGCCTGTAATCATCACGATGCAATGAGAATCATTTTCCAAGTCCAAAATTAAATAATGATTCTAATATTTATATAATTTTGAAATATGATATTTATAAAATTAATATAATTATATAAATAATTTAACAATATATTATACATAATATCCTAAACATCCATAACAATACATGAACAAGAAAATGATGCACCAAACAATCAATATAACAATAGTAATGAAATTTTATTAATAAATGGGAGATATGATTTTTTTAGAGTACCATGCATAATATTTTAAATTTTAATATGGTTCTAATAAAAAATATAAATAAGTATAAATCCACTTTAAATGAGAATATAGTATTTTCAACTAAAGTGAAGAATGTGATAATAGAATATCAAATCTATTTCAACTCCACTAGGATATTTTTTTTATTAATAATTTTACATTTATGTGTTGTATATACATCCTAATGAAAATATATATTATGAATAAATATTTATTCATATATAATATTATTTAAATTCAAGTAAATCCTTTCATGGGGTTTCAATTTTAAATTGCCATTGTGGAATTTATTTACGATATATAATTTAGGGACTACTCTATTGTTTTTTGGTGGAATACTATGATAGAACATTTATAAAATCAATTTAATTTACTAAACATCTGATATGTAATTATTTTCCTTATTTTCCTCTATTTGGAGTGTAAATAATGTGATTTAATATTTAAAAAAAGTTATATTATTTAACGTCTGATCGATTACATTTTTCTTCTATGAATAAAATTTTTAGAATCTTATTCAAAAAAATTACTTTTATTAAAATAATAATTTCATAATTACATTTTATGTAGTCCATGATTTGTTATATTGTTTGAAAATAATATTTATAGAATTTTTTATAAAGTATGTTTTTGATAATAGTCAAGTGGAATGTCAATTTAGCATATATAGTGTGAGCAGTCTTTCTAATAATAGAAAACATTTTATGATGTTTAGCTTCATCTATAAAAAATAATGTTATTATATGGAAAAACATTAAATATGATTATTTTTTTACTAAATTTTAGTTTTATTTTTTTCTATTAATGACATTACTTTATTAAAATATTTATATTTTTGACGAACCAACAATAAGCTCTTTTCCCTTATTAATTAGTTGGATATTAACATAATATTTAAAAATTCACTGTCTTATAATCATTGAACAATAAATTTCTATTAAATATCAACATTTTATTTATAGATTATATAATGATTTTATAAACCTCTTACTATTTTTACATAATGTGTTGTACTTTATAAGATATTTTACTAATTGGATAAAATATTGATATTCCTTATTTTTTTTTATTAAAAATGTATTTTTATTTGAAATTTAATATGGTTTATTAATTTATTTGTTCATTAAATATATTAAAAATGTACAATAAATGCTGATATGTGTGGGGTCTGGATATAGATATCCACATAATGCATTTGTAGTATAATGTGACTAATCTTTTTTATAAATTAAATTCTTTTTTGTTTATAAACATTCAACAATTATTATAACTACCATAATTTTTTAAATCATGATTTTTTGATATCACAATGTCCAATATTAATAAATAAAACCATTGAGAAATAACTTATTATTTTTCATGATATTATTTCAATGAAATTATCACGAGACTCTTTTTTACTCTTTTTGTAAATAAATGTTTGATGTTTTTAGTTATATGATATCTCATATTTATAATATATTATTTTCTTATGATAGATTACATTGTACATAACCCTTTAACAATTATTTTATTATATCCACATTTTTTCCATTTCCCCAAGTAATGAATATGAATTCATCTAATGTGTTTTAATTATACGTAAAATAATTTTTGATATGTTTTATAGTCTATTCCCAATGTAAAATGGTTGTCATTAATGTATATGGTTCCCTATGGAAACTAAATTGAACAATCGATTAAAATTAGAGCCATAATATCTATACCAAAATAGTAATGTGACCACTATCTCTAGGTTATTGGAGTTTGTGATGTTATATTGATTACTTCATTACTCAATTGAACAAAATTTTGAGTAAAATAAAATGTATTTGGTGTAATATTATAGTATTCTAGTAGGAGTAATAATAAACTAAGGATTTCCTAAAATATATTTATTGTAAATGGATCCTTATTATAATAAATATACATGAATGAAAATTGTCTAAATGAGAAAACCTCATGTTTATAAATAAAATCAATATAGTGGTAATTGGGTTATAATTGAATTAAAGGATTGAACATTTAATACAGGATACGAAATAAATTGTTTATAATTAAACTAATAATAATGGATAATATGTTGAGGAATTTTATAAAATAAGGAATCCAAATTCTATTTCTTTAGAAATTTCAAAGAAAAAAAAGGTTAACTATCACTAAAATGTGATAGCAATGGAATTATTAATTTCATCATAGTTCACATCCTATATACATGTAATATTTATTGAAAAAACATTAAAAAAAGTGGACTATAACAAATAAGATAATGAATTAAACTTATAATTTCAATAAGGGTACGCAATCTACTAATAGGAATAGTAGTTTTATATGAAATAAAAAATTAATTTATTGTGTATCAATGATGATGATATCCCAATAAAATTCAGTCAATCATAAAATTATAAATGTTTTAGGAAATGTAAAAAATTCCTGGATCATGCAGAGAAGAGTTAGAAATATTTATGTTGTGATTATGGAGATAAAATAATCATATATATAGAATACAAAATAAAATAAACATTAGGCTTATGGTGACTAAAATTATTTGGACAAAAGGATATTTGGCTGTTAAAGGTGGATATTTAGTATTTCAATGAACATCAACCCATGTTTCAAAAAAGTGGTTATGAATAAATTGAAGAAATTATATCTATCATTTTTAATTTTGTAGAATAAGATAAAATTATAAAATATTATGATAGGAATAATACATTAAATGAAATTGGGTTATAAGAGGCCTTATATTTTGTTTCCATTGCGTGGAGGGATTAAATGTCAAGAGAATATGGGGAATTATAATTATTTAAATATTTAATGAATTATTGTAAAATATTATATATAATTTAGTTGATGTTGTAAGACTCTCTGTCTTGGTTTAATTCATGATAAAATATACACATTATTCTTTATATCATTTTACATATTTATATCAATTATGATACATAAAATATATTTATTTTGTGATAGAATACAATGGAATTTGCGAAAAAGTATATAATGAATCAAAATAATTTACATGGGGAAAAAAGGATAATTTAATGTTTTTATAGATGTTTTTATATCATGGAATTAAGTTAATGATCTATTAAAAGATTTTTAATATGCATTATGGTCCATGAATAAAATTTTCCAATGATAGGCCTCAAAATCTAGATGGTGTAGTGCACCGAGTTTCTAGTGATGTTGGGAAAGATTTAATTATGCTATAATAAGGCCCTCAGGTAGTTGGTATAGGTCATTTGTACAATTGTGGCATATGGGATGATGTAGTGATCATTAAGTGTTTCACTTAGTAGTCAGTAGGATTATACTGACTAGAAAATGGTATACATAGAGATAGTAATTTTTTTATTTGAACATATACTTCTTAAATAAAATTTGCCAATGATTAAAAATTAGTAATAATCCCAAAATTATCCATTGACTGTTGGAGTTAGATCATTATTGGAATAAAATATTCATACATAGAAGATCTTCCAATAACATTGTTTGAAAAATAAAATTGGGTAATGACAATAATATATTTAATGATAGTATTTATCAACCCCAATTCATTTATTTAAGATCCAATTTCAATTTATAAACTTATATGATATCATCTATATTACCTTTTTATCTTACATCTCAAATTATTATTACATCTCTGCGATATATGGGAAGGACTTTGTATTGGGTATTACCCAAGAAATTAAATCATCCTATCATCTAATTCTAAAATGTGTTTTCATGCAACATCCATAAGAAATAAACTGGTATGGTTTTTTGACAACAAATAATTAACGAATCTATATAAATGGGTGCATAATATATTTAATGTAAAGGAATTATTTTTTCAATAACAAAAAAATACAATGGATTAATTTGTTACATGATATAAATTCTAATCATTTTGTTAATATACAAACAACTCAATCATATGAGAGGAGATTTAGGGGCTCCCATTGAGATATTTTCAAACTCCTTTATCAAATATTTTCTCTAATCATTATTTTTCAATTACATTTTATAATTTAAATTCCAAAAATATATTAGATCCAAACATGTTTATTATAACATCTTACTAATGTAATAAATTATATAAATTAATAGTATTATAACTTTTTAAAAATTAAATATAATTATAATGATACATCCAACATAATTCCGTGAAGCTTGCGTGATAAATCAATATATTATTAGTTAACATTTCATTTTGTGATCAAAATAAAACATGTAATATATGTTATTCTTACTCATGACATTCATTATTTATGGTTGTTAATGTTTAATTTAAATTAACTGCTTCGTAATTCATACCTCATTATAAATTTAGTATCGAAGGATTCCTTGAAATAAACAATAAATTATTTGAACAATTGAATATATAAAATAAAATATTATTTTAATTTATATTGCTTCTAAAAGGTCTCTCTATGTTAAGTGATATATAATTTAGTTTTATTAATTACAATTAGTCGAAAAATTTTATGTATAACATTCAATGTAGTATAACTTATTATATTTAGAATCTTTTATGTGTGAATAAATATATAAAAAATTATTAGACAGTTGATTTGATCCCAATGATATTGATTTCGTTGAATATAATTATAAATAAATAAATTATATGGACCAAGGGATGAAAAAAATGAAACCAACAGTATTTATTGATGTAAAACAACAACTAAAATCTATAATTTAAATAAATTGAAACATTATAGAATGCATAATTATAATGATACTAGAATATATATTTCATGAAAAAAAAATTAATGCATATATATTCATTCAAATTTATGTATTATTGATATTATTCACCATATTACAAACATTTTAAATGGTATAAATATTCATGGTGACGATTTTCCTACAAATGGACTACTTGAAAATGTTAATGATTTCTAGTTTAACTCATAGGAACAAAAGTTAAAGTCAATAGATGAATCAAGAGATGAAAAAATATAATTGTTGAAAAACATATCAAATATCTTATGACATAATTAATATACATTATGATGTAGCATAATAATTATGATTAAGATTATAGAAATGATAGGGAAACAATACTGCCATTACATTCAGAGCCAATAATGATAAATAATTTTCTAATAAGAAAGTTAAAATTTTACATTAGCTAGAAAATTATGTAACATCATGATGAAGAACAAATAAACCCACCATATAAATATTAATGAAGACGAAACATCCTAAAATGATTTCCCTAAATAGTGAAAACAATATGGAATGTACCATTTTAAAAAGTAGTTGAAAATGGAGAAGTATTTAAATAAATGTCAACAATTATCAACCACGTGCACTAGATAAGACATCATCGAGTCCACATAATCATTATACTTAAGAGACTAAATTGATATATTCTTCATGGAACATATCAAGGAAATTGATGAGGGTTGTAATGGGGTTTCTTTTCATTACAATTACTCACCTCATCATTCCACTTATACTTAAAATTAATCCCCTATTTATTTCACTTAAATAATAAAATGAAATTGGTAATTTCAATAAAGAACTAATTTCTAGGAATATTGAACATACCTAGAAATAAAATTAGTTTGTTAGTGATAATGATAAAAAAATTATTAAAATAAAATTATTTATAATGAATAATATCTGCTTTTATATTTGAATGATCAACCTATCATCGTAAATTTAAATTCTCCTTTCAAAGAGCATAATAATATTCTCCCTAAATCCATAATTTATAATAAATGTGTATACCAGTTTTATGTCACACCATTAAAAACATTTAATACTGTATATTTAGTTTCAAATTAAAATATTTTTTCACAGAAAAATATTTTCTAAAAGGTATTTTCCCAAAAATAGAAATTCATTGAAAAACTGTTTGCATCATATTTATGAGCCTGATTTGAAAATGAATATAATTCAAAAGGCATAGAGGAACTCAAAAATCATTATCATAATTTCACACCAAAGTTAATTTCCCATTATGAGATAATATGAAAAATAGAAAAATAAAATAAAAAATAAACATAATTCTATTCATCCATCCCTAAGCCTCGCATCATCAATTCATCAAATTTATTTTGGGCCATACGACTTAATTATGAATCAATAAGCTTATTCCTAATATAAACTGGCATTCAATGTGGATTTCTTGGGAATTAATGGTACATGGAAATTCATGCTCAATTAAGTACAAAACAACATAGAACCACTAATGTGTTCACATATATATAACCGTTAAATAATTTTATATAAATTAAATATGATCATAATATATTAATATAGTGTGTATATGTTAATAATTATCTATTTTTAATCCAATGTTTGTGACAAGATACCTGTGATTGACTATTCCACGTTTAGTTAGTTCCGAAGTGTCTTTCAAAATGTGATATACCACACAAAATAACATCATTATCAATAATGGAATCCTAATAAATAATATATGAATTCATTATGTAGTAGTATTAAACCCTAATTTTATGTGATAATCATATGAAATCCATCATCTTTAGTGTAATCCCAATCTATTGTATGAAATAAAATAAATACATATAGACTCTAATTAAAAATCATAGATAATAATAAAGGAAATAGATATATTATTGATTACAGAATAAACAAGGATTTCCAAAAAAATCATATAAACACGAATATTATGTCCTAGCATCCTAGAGAATCCATATAAAAACAATGGAATAACGTATGGGTATTTCCATGGGAGTTCATATTGATACATAGGTTGAATCCCTAGAAACCACCTAAGAATA
This sequence comes from Viscum album, assembly GCA_963277665.1. NCBI lineage: Eukaryota > Viridiplantae > Streptophyta > Magnoliopsida > Santalales > Viscaceae > Viscum > Viscum album. The sequence goes on from OY728122.1 coordinate 1,347,948,462, forward strand.
TCATATTGAACAGAAATCATATTCCCAAATAACCATACATGCATTCCATATATACCGAAATGTACATTATTAAGTAACCACCAAGGGGAAATTAGTGTCGAAGGTTAATTCATAATTTAAAACTCATGAAATCAACATAGACCATTAGGTTGATCCTCAAATAGCAAAATATGAAATCCATATTTATATAATCATAGGGAACTATGCCCCTCCCACTATATCTATCCTCATTAAGACGAAATTCAAATCGACTTCAAAACATCATTTTGTGTAACGCCTCGACCCGAGTTATCTAGAGTCGATGCATTATTTTGATACATTGGCATGATTACAAGGAATCATGTCCCGAAGGACCGATCAATGTAACAGTCTTCGAAAATAGATTACATACATGAATGTTACATTACACTTTATGAAATAAAATACAACATAAATAATCCTTTATGATCTTCATTATTACCTTGGATTAACCCTGCATAGCAATCACAATAGACTTCTTGGAATCCTGGGAAAAATAAAACAAAGAAAGGGGTGAGATCAAATGCTCAGTAAGGGTAAGCAATATAGTAAAAATTTCATAAATAAGCCTAATCATTTAAGTCAATGTATAACTAAAACAAAAGCCTTTTAAACATGATCTTCATCATAATATGGAAAGAATAAAATGAAATAATTTCATTAATATATTCACATAGATATTCTACTAGTCAAATAATCGCATGCAATATCAATAACCACATTCATAATGATGGAATGCATAATGCCAGAATATCATAACCACATAGTCAAAGCCTTGTGCCAAATCTACAAATAATATTTTTGTCAAGGCCCTGTGCCAAGACACAAGTTTGTCTCTTGAGACAGACCGTTGCATCGAGGAGCTATAGCGGACTCCACCCATCACTTACTATGTCCAATTCATTCCTCATATGAAATGGTTTAAACATAACATAAACACTTGTATTAAAACTATCATAAACATTTTTGATAATTTATCCATATAACATGAATGGTGTAAAAATAACACATCCACAGTCAAACATATCACAAAATATAGAAGTTTTGTATCATAATAAATCAACTTCAAATAAGCTTAAAATCCATCAAAGGATGTTGACATAGATGAAAATGTTTTGAAAAACTCTTTGGGCAAATATCCTTATTTGATGAAAACATTTAAAAGTTACAAAATTTAGAAAGGAGGACATTTTAAAAAATATTATTAAATCAATGTGTCCGATACCAATTTGAATCTTTTGAAAGGAATTAACAATTTTAAAATAATCATTTCCATATAAATAAATCCTTAAAACCCATTTTGAATACATGGTAATTAATGATAATGATTTAGAAGAATAAAGATTTAAAACATTTAAAATGATGTGTTAGAAAAAAGTACCTTAAAAATAACCCCTTTGAAAACTCTTTTATGAAACATGTGTATAGATAATAAATATTTCCATGTAGATACTTGTGTAAAAACAACCTTGGATAATAATGAAATTGTGAAATTACCCCTTTCCAATTTGGTAACTTATGAAACATACACCCCATGAAAGAGGTTTCATACAATGAATATATAAATAAATAGATGGTAAATTGTATTAAACAAATAATACAATTATGGGAAGTACATACATCACAATGAAGGTTATAGTGGGAATATGACATGAAGCTCACGGGAATAAGGAGTAAGATGAAAACCCCTTACCTTGAACTTTCCTTTAGTAGAGGGTAAGTCTAACCTCCTTTATGAAGATAGTGGTATGTTATTAAAGTATAATAGAACCATATTAATATTTATGATATCATACATGATTCATTAATTAATTTATACTACCTATTTAATAATAATTTCCATGTTAATTAATATTTTAGATTATAATCGCATTCTTTATCGTAAGTGTTTTAACTTGTTACTCTTGATTGTGTCACATAGATCAATATTTAAGTACTTAAAGAATATAAAACATGGTTTATATATCATATATATTTGGAATATATATATGTATAATAGACATATATATGAAATGAAAGACGTCATTTATGGAGATGGTAGTCTGTACGTATGCATAAACGATGTTTCTGTTTTCATCTCATATTGTACAAAACTAAGTGAATTAGATATATGTATGTACACACACACACACATATATATATGTATATATGTATATATCTCCAGTATAATTATTATGTCATATATTATATTCTTATTAGTCATATATATATTTTTATAATCGTCGATGAATGTTGAACGTGGAAATGAATCCCATCGCGTCGTGGAGACGGTAATCCGTTCGTATGCATGAGAAACAATATCATTTCCTTAATTTTTTAGAGTTGGATTGTATATTATTATTACAGAGACATTATAATGTCATTTTCATTATTTATATACATATTACTCATCAGTATATTAATCTAAATAACATAGTATTGAATAACAAATTACCCCACGATGTGGAGACGGTAATCCGTATGTACGCACGCATGGTGACATTATCATTAATAAGATGGATAGGATAATGAATATAGTTGTTCCATATTTATAATAACATCATAGTACCTAGATTATACTGGAGTTATTATTTTCTAATTTAAACAACAAAGAAATAGTAAGTGGAAGAATAATAGAACTTGAAAGAGGGTGGTGAAATCATAACCTCTTTTTCGGGTTCATTCTTTTTTAATTGATCAAAATGGATCCTTACGATGGATTTATGGACAAAGGAGGGCCTCTAGGATGATGTGATGGAAGTTGAGAGAAAATTTGGGTAGGTGTTAGCCGAGAAAAATGTCTTAGAAGGTGTGAAATAGACTAAAGGGGGAGTTCCCCTTTATAACATGGGTGAGGGGAACCTTAGAAAAAACATAAAATATTATTTTATAATAAATTAATTTCAGGTTTCTAATTTCCCAAAAATTAATTATTTAAATTATAAGTATGGTATTGGTCAAAAAGCACTCATCCAATAGGTTTTTTGACATGTTTAGGTCTCCATATTAACCATAACTTTTAGATTTAACTCTTAGTTAAATTGTTTAACTTTCACCGTGTCTTCTTGTATTTTTACTCTATATGGTTAATAAACTTACTCTAAACATCCATGAGAACATCAAGTGGCTCACTAATGACATACATACTATTGATTAATCCCTTTTTATGAACCTTAAAATTTTAATAATATTATATCAACCAATAATATAGTATTTGTTTTAAATATTAATTTATGTCAATTTTGACACTATTTGATATTTTGATTTTGTCAAAGTCTTCACAACTTGATTACTTAGAGAATGATACATTTAATCATCCCTATCATGTCATATTCACATTGAAACTTCTTGCATGTCATGAAAACAATGAAATTATATTTATTTTAATATTTATAATACCATTTATTTGATTCTTTCATGAATAAGGTAATTATTGTATCCTCATTGTGTCATAAATAACATTATTTATATAATTTATAAAAATTATAAATAAAATATCATGATGTAGGAAATATGTTTAGATTTATAATGAATATTTATAATCTAATTTATCTTATGTATAACCCTATATTAAAATGTTGTAGTTATTAAACACTGATCATAACTCCTTTAACTCTTCTTTGAATTAAATAATAATAAATGTCGTAATCTAAACCGTGTGGACATAAATGATAATATTTTATTCCTAAGGTTGTTTTTGGTCAAGATACACTTTTCCAATAGAATTATGACATGTTTTAGGGTAATATTAATATCATGTTTACCCTTAATTACCAAATTTACTTTTAATCGGGGTAAATAAAAGAAAAAAGTTACTATTCACCAATAATTATTTTCATCTCATTGAACCACATTTTACATACTGATATCAACCACGTCACTCAGATTTTTGAAATTCTACTCACATAAGTGATAAGATTATGTTTTATGAAAATTTGCAAAAGTTCCTTGGAGGTGGGTAAAAGATGGTAAAAAGTTCAATAAAAATTTGTATATCTAAAATTAATATAAAATGACTCCAATTAATTACATTGAAAATATTTAGGTATTATGTATCTATTTTGACCTAATATAAATTTAAATAAAATAAATATTTATTTAAATAAAAATTCGGTTTTAACCAATAACCTAGTGTTTTTCACTACTCATCAAAATTTGAATGTTTTCAGAAAATACGAAAAATCCACCCTAAGATAATTTTGATATTCCGACTCCAAAAATAATGTCTATATTACCAATTACAAAAAAAATATAATTTTCATTAATTACATTAAAATTAATTCTCGTTTTCAAAACCAAAAAGTTGGTTTTTAAGAAATCATAACTATCAAATGATTGACACCTGTTTATGTTCAATTTCAAAGTGAAACAACCCCCAAAGAACTATATTTAATTAACTTGTAAAAATATAATCTAATTATACTTTAAAAAGAATCAAATTTATTATTTAACACTATAATTATTTTGATTAAAAATGTTTCTTTTACTTAAAATTTAGAATTTTTCAGTATTCTCCGAAATAAGAATGTTATCTGAAAAACATAAAATATTCTTCGAAACTAAATTTGTATGTCCAAATTCTAAATAAGAAGATTATTTTATCAAATTGAATATATAAAAGTGTAAAATATTTTATTTTAAAAAGGATCTCCATTAAAAGGTGATAAAATTTCATTATTTAAATAATACTTCATATATCTGCAAAAATTAACTTGTTGTTATATTTTGTCTAAGAAACTCATATAATGGATTCTAAAATTATAAGGATTATATAAAATTAAAAATTTACTTAATAATTTTCATAAACAGTTTTGAACAACTATTTTGGTAAGTCGTGATGCGCTTGATCTCGGTGTTGCGTTTAGTGGATGTTATTGAATTACTTTGAAGAAATAACATACTATGAAATCTTGTGGTGTTACAGTTTGTATTTTTATAAAAAACAAAAAATAATCAATAAAAAAATCCTAAAAACACTCTCTATAGTCAATTTATCATTTGGGAAGCCATATATGACACTATAGTTTCACTATAAAACAAACACCCTATACGGGTTCCCTAATACTGATTACAACTATAAATACCCAAACCATCACTCATAATTCATTGTGTGCTAAAAAATAAATATAGTAATATCATGGCCTCCTTATACACTCAGGGAAATACATACAAAAAATACTGTAGTGAGATGGAATAAATCCCTTAACTTGAAACATGGTCCACCAGATTTAGACCACATTCACATCACGTAGTTATAGTTTACCTTACTTTTACTCTCACAGCGCTCACATACTAGTGGGGTAAGATCAATTTCTCTACACCCATTCTAAACAGTGCATGGGTATTAAAGAATCTGATGTTTCCATTAATTTAATTCAAGACCAATCATTCACCTCAATTATAGTCCCCTACTCAGAATTTACTAATTTATTCTATCCATACAACCACAATAAAATTTTCATTTTATTTTATTTAATTTACATCTAGTCGCGTATCATCTATATAAAGGAATATGTTTTAAATAATTACATATACCATAGATGTCTATTGAAACAAAAATGATCCATTAGTATATCATGGCCATATTTATATACATTTTATGAAAAATAAATTTAATTTATTAAAAGAATTTATGTCATTAAAAATAAAGATCTCCCAGGGCAAATAGTCGGAAAAAAACATGCATGTCTAAATGAAAATAATTTAATTATGGTGTATTGTAAATGTACATCATAAATTATTAAATAAGATATCCCCTAAAATCATATTCTAGACACTGTCATTAAAGTCTACCATAGTCCATACATCCTCTAATTATCAACATGAGGCCCTATCTCAAACCACAATACCATATAATTAATTTAAGAAATTATGTAATTATAATTTTTATTATTAGATGTGTGCATAAATTTATAAAATAATTCTATGAGATTTTTTCGAACTAGAATTGTGAAAATAACCTATAGAAGTCCCACAACACACCCCCAATATATTCATGATGAAAATAATTATCACAAAACTACCGATTAATAGCTAATTTAATTAAATTTAATCAAGAAAAAGATGAATAAAGATTTACTGACATATTTATTGTTTTCTAACTCAATTGTAATTTATTAATTTGACTATGTTTATTTATTTTTATTTTACTTCATATATTAATAGTTATTTTTGAATCATTCTTTTAATAATATTATTATATATTAGTTTTAGTAATTTTCTATTTTATAAGTTTATTTAAATTTTATAATATATTATTTTTTTTATTCTCCATATAATTATTAATTTAATTTGACAAGTTTCCATAATTTATTTAATTATATATATATATATGATTCTATCTCATTTAAATTATTATTTACTTATTCTATTTATTATTTTATATATTTTATATATTATTATCAATCGATGCCTAAAATATTTTGTTTCTAGTATTTGAATTTATGTTTTTATTATTATTATTTTATTAATATTTATCTTCTATTATATTAATTTTTTATATCTATATTATTTATATTTATATTTTTTTGTTATAGATTTATAGTAATAATTCATTTAGTAATAATTTTATTAGTTTAATAATTTTATTCAATTTGATTAATATTTAATAGTAGTATTATAATCATGTGTATATATTAATGTTTCTATTTAATTATTAATTTTTTCTATGTACAAGTATTTCTAATTTTATGTGTCTATTTATATATATATTTCCTTGTTTTAGTGGAGTAATGTTTTTTATTTGTATATTTTGTTAATATTTCTATCATTTAAATCTATATTTTATTCATATACTTACATTTTTTACTCTTTTTAATTTGTTTTCTTTTCTTATTTTTAAATTGAATTTCCTATATAAATGTAGGAAGAACGGACTTAATGTTGACTATGAATGGGATTATACACTAAAAAACAGTAGTAGGTTCCTCCATTTTGGGCAGTAAACCTATCGGCTGACCATCCTTATCTCATCCACCATGTGGCACATCACCACCCCATATCTTTGTGAAACAAATTCTTATTCCTTGACCCATAGAAAACTAGTCACACCAGAGGACCATGAAACATTATCCACTTACATGACTACAAAAATAGGTGTCCACCCAGATTCTTTGTGCATCAAACAAGAACATCCAACATCACCCTATCATACACTCTCTATTGTGCACTAGAGGACCACACATGTAATCTTCCTTTTAAATCCATAGCATCATGCATATGAAAAACCTCATATCATCTACACATCCACCTCATATAATATGTGATCATTCCCACTTGAGACACTTCAAGAGGTTCTTACTCATCTCCTTCTATTCAATTCAACTCTAGGCTGGTGTGATATTGTTTTTGGGGCGTTTTTACAGCAATAGAGGTTTATGTGTGAGTTTATCCCATGGGAACGATTAATTTTTCATTGAGAGACAAATGGTGGAGTGTTCAATGTGTGGTTAGAGTATTGAATGGAAATATTATATTTTTTAATATAGTTTCCATTATAATGCATTATAATTTAGTCACTGTATATATTTTGTAGATCGTAATTTCATGGAATGTTTTGACATTTCATCATATTTAAAGAATAAATTTAATTTTGGTTAATTACATGTTTATATTTTATTATATTATTAATTTATGGTTTAGTTTATTTTCAACTATATATTTATATTCATTAAATATATTTTCATTAAAATTAATACTAAAATTGAATGTTATACTTTTTTAATTGATTCGGTGCTCTGAGAAGGTAATCCTTTTGACACGTTGTGGTAAAAATATGTTCCACATTAATGTGAGAAATGTGACTGGTTTTTTTGTAAATTATTTCGGTATTCAAAAGAATATTAAAATTTATTTATAACACCAGTTAATGGGACATTAAATAAATGAGAATATAATGATAACTAGTGTCTATAAAATAATTTTATATTTTCAACTAGAAATAATAGATCTAGTTAAGTATTTTATCATATATGGAATTAAATTTTCATGGGTATATTGTACATTGATTACGATGTGAGAATTCTATTAAAAAAATTTAGACTCTGGTTTCATCATAATTTTATCATTTTTATTTCCCTTATTTAATTCACTTTCTCAAAAAATTAATGTATAAAAATAATTAACAAATAGGACTTCTATAAAATAATATATTGCATGAAAATACTTAAATGATATAATTTTATTGTGTTAGATGTCAGACATTTTATAGTTTAACCCTTCTTGAATCATATGCAGTAGCCTATCGGAGAAATTTTATACAAATTGGGCATATTCCATTGCAAAAAAAAAATTATGGCGCCATATCTTGTGAGATCACACACATTTGGAATTAATAATAAATCATAGAGAATATTAGTTAGTCATATATCTCATAAATATTGAATACTCATTATTTATATTTAGAAAAATAATCAACCTTCTAATGTAGAACATTATTTTCAAAGAAGAGGGAAATAATGAATTTGTGGCTATATTAAAAAAAATTATCAATATGAGTAATGTAATGAGACTCACATTCCAATGCCTCAAAGTGAAAATTCCCTCCCACAACAAAAACAATATAAATAATCAAAGGCCTCACATTAAAATGATATTGGAAATGAGACCCATCAATCTCTGAGTCAGCTTCGGCATAACAAGACATATAATTCGAGAAATACATTTTGAATTGAATCTATAGATAATCAACCTAATGTAAGACATGAAAAATTGCATATAATATTTATATAATGCACGTATATTCATATGAATAGATTTATCAAAGAATGTGTCATATTTATGTAAAATTAGGGGACAAACTATGATTTGATCTCGAGAATGTTTTCGTTCTAATTGAAATAGAATGATATGTACTTAATTGAATGTACTAAAGCCGATATAGTCTGTACAGGGTAAGTGATGTGAAGAAAATTTCCTAATTAGTATTATGAGAATTCAGATTATTTAAAAAAATAAGATAGCCCTAGAAAACATTTTTCCAAGGGAATAAGATTAATTAGGTGAATAACGAGAAATATTTACGTACATGTTATGATTTTTTCATTGTAATTGGATGATAATGGGGACATGTTGAATGTTTTCCACTATGGACTTCAACCTAAGAGTATTTTCTCAATCAACACAAAAACTATAATTGAATTAATGGAAATTAATCATGAATATTGGTAGATGATAATCCAAATCATGGATGGATATAGTTTCTAGGGGCTAAAATATATTGATAGAAAAAATGCCAGAGTTTATCATGAAGCTTCTCATGATTTTTTAGCTACACAATTTGAATCTTTTAAGAACGAAATTTACAACATGTCAATGTTTCAACCTAAGCCAGTTCAGGTCCATATATTTCCTAATGAACAATTACCACATTATGTTGGCCTAGAAGATTATACCATGTTCCTATTTTACAAATAATAGAATAATGTGACTGAAGATTGTTTTTTCATCAATAATATATGAAATTATGGTAATAGTTACAAAACAAATTTGAAAAAAATAAACCAAATCAGGGTTGGAATTAACTATTGGATACTCATCCAATAAATCATAATATGAGACTACATGGGTTTAGTAACAAATCATACATCAAACTATCAATGTATTAAAAATTGTAATGATCTCAATAGAAATATAGACCAACTTTTAACAAACAGTACTAATAAATATGAAAACAGAAAAAAAATACATTTTAAAACCTAAAAGTATATTTCAAAAGGAAAGATGATAAATTATTTCAAAATTGATGATGTATAATCAATAATGTTTTTACTCATAGGAAATAGAAAAAAAATTAAAACATTACATGTACAACATTGAAAATAATTTTTTTTATTATGTTCACAAATAAAAATACAAAAATAGAGAAATCAATTTAGTAAGACTTGTGTTAACCCAAGATATGTGGTAAATTATGCATCATTATATAGTGTATGATTATTACATAAGTGAAAAAAATCATTATTCTCAACCATCTGATGAGAAACCTACAGGTACCACTATGGTTTTTTATTCAACAGAGAATGTGATTAACTATGAATATAAAGAGGATGTATGCAAAAAAGAACATAAAAAATAGAAAATACATGAAATGAAAAGTAAAATGACGAACTCAGTTAAAGAGGGAGTGATCAAACACCATCTCCACCATTTCAACAATTATATAATGAATAGTATATGGATTATTACTTATTAAAATTCAGGTAAACATTCATGGAGCATCCCATAAATATTCCTTTTACTCTAGACATCACATACTTTCCAAAATATGTTAAATTTATCAATGATATTATTTCCAAAATATATATTATATTTCAATGTTTTTAATCTATGGGGATGTATTGTAATTCTTACAATAATCCGTACCTCATAAACTAAGAGAACTCGGTAGTTACATTATTCCTTGCAATATTGGAGGATGTAAATTTTGTATATCTTTACATGAACCCAATCCTAGTGTAATTATCATTCCATTTAGATTTATATATGAATGTGGAATCATTGAAATAATTCCAGTTAGGGTCACCTTGAAAATGATGGATCAATTAGTGAAGTGTCCTCGATAAATTCTACAGGACTTTCTCGTCATGGTTGATAAATTTTACATCCAAACTAATTTCATAATGATTTATATAGAGTATGATATGTTTGTCCAAATAATTCAGTAGATACCATTTGTAGAAACATTTAGTGAATTGGTTGATGTCAAAATGGTTAAATTAGTCATTAGTATTGGACAATAAAAAATAAAACTTGATATATGAAATGATATGAAGAAACCATATCTAGATGACTATCTATTCCTGGATACGATTGAATAATGGGATGAGTTTAGAAGGGACTCATAAAATCTCATATACTTTAATAATGAGAATGACTAGTTAATAGAATCTACAAAAGACTAATAAATAATTAGAAATATAGTAAAACATATCAATATGATAGATTTACCATCATTGAATCAATAAAATAAATATCATCCTTAACTTGAGTATAACACCCTTCCACCTATCAAGAGATATAGATAATTGGATGTTTTAAAACCCCATCATTCATCATATATGGAAATATTTTGAGTGAACATGATACTAAATTTCTCAATTAAATATTATAAAGAAAGATATCAAAATGATGGATGAAAGATGATTCAAATTATATAATTCATTTCTAATGAAATTATTGAATAAGTATGGTTGAAAAATAAAATCCATGTTGAAATCCAAAAAGATACTTAACACCTCTAATGAAAAAAGAATTCTAGAATGAGGTCATTAATTTTTTTTTCTAGTTTAATATTTCCATTATTTTATAGTCAATGGGAAATATTATAAAAATAGTTATATAAAAGGGGTGGGAGATTAGTGGTTGTGAAGAATATAAGAGAATTGATAGCCATAATAACAAAGAAAAGATAGTGAGTTTTTGTAAATTGTAAAATATTGAATGATTACACCAGAACAGATCACTCACCATTTCATTTAATTGATAAAATCCTTGAATTAAAAGTAGGAGTAAATTAATATAGTTTTTTATTGATGCTCACGTTATAGTAAAATTTTGGTCACACCAGATGATCTAGGGAATGGGTAATTCCTTCATATTTAAATAGAATATGAAATGAAAATATTATTTCAAATCTGTGATGCTAATAATAATCAATCTAGATTAATATAGTTAATGGTATCAAGATAGAAAAAACCCCAAAAAATGATCATAAAATATTCAACTGAATATGGTATATGGTATGATAAGATATTGACCGAAATTATGAATGTGATTAAATAGTTGGGTTTTCAATATATTAAAGTACACAAACAATACCATTTACTCTTTATAGATAAAAAACCCATTTTTTACCTTCTAATCACATATTTTAAAAGTTGTATAATTTTAAAAGAAATTATTCTGTTTGGAAATAACCATAAAAATTGTAACGAAATAAAGAAGAAATTAAAGTACAATAGATTAAGGAAAGGATTATCATTCCAAATATTTTAGAAATATATTTATATTAAATTTTTTAAAAAATTAATATTTAATAGTTTATTGTTAATAGAAATTGTGATCACTAACAAAAGGAATAACTTTGTGAGATGTATGTAAATATATACAAAAAACATGTAAAAAAATTAATTTAATAAAAACAATCTTAATACATATTCATATATTGAAATAATAACTGGAGTAGTTTTCATACCCAATAAATTTAAATAGGGTTATGAACTCCATTACTAGTAAGACAATAGTGGAATTGAATTCCCTATGAAATTAATTACCATCAAACGAAACATTTAATTCCATACGGTAAAATATATTAACGATACAATATATCATAAGGTGGTATAAATTATCCACAAAGAAAAAATGATTGGTGATTGTGGAATATGTGGCAGAAATAAAAGTGATATTATAAAACCCTTAAATTATGTCAATAAATGTTATTTACTACTACTTAATGTCATTGATAATAAAATTATACAAATTAATTACTTAATATATAATTTATTAGTAATATATTTCATTTAATGTAATTTATTTTTAATTTTATATATATCCATTATGATTTGTAATAATTTTTAATTTTGTTATTACGGGATTGGCCATTTCATGGATTTAGTTTCAGTTACATTTTGTATAATTGTGGACGTAATTTTCAAATGGGAATATCATCTCTCAAAGAGAAATTATTAACTATTAATTAAATTACCATTTTTTAAATAGTCTCATATATATTTTTTGTTTTGTATGAAGTTGATTAGACCTCAAATTTAAAATTTTATTATCCAAACACTTTTAAGGAATTGTGAGAAACCCCATGTTCACTAGTGTACAACACTAGTAAACCCAATACATGTTGAAAACTAACTTGATCCTACCAATGGAATTCTGCCTATATAATTTATGGGAAAGGGATGGTATCTATATGTCTATATCCTCTTTTATTGTTTCTTCATCATGTGTTTCTTGGTAATCCCAAGCCTATAGGTAAAAATATACATTGATCTTCCCTTATTTTAAAAATAATTAGTTTATTTTGGAAGTTTTTAAGAGCATCAGGAACCTATAATATTTTATTTAATTATATTTTTATTTACTATTTAGAGAAAATTGACTAAAACTATTATAATCATTCATAACCATAAAAATGTTTTATCAAATATCCTTGATAGAGACAATTAAAACATTAACACATCACCCATTAAGGTGGTGAATTGACCACTCAAGGATGATGATTTCATTTTTATAATAAAAGGATAAAAGAATATAATTGTTGAGTGATATTAAATTAACATTAAAATATTAAAATATTTTTATATCATACCAGAGTTATAAACATATTGTTCTAATTTTTTGGTGAGGGGATGATTAGAAATTAAAATAAAATAAAAGATAAAGGAGGATTTTACTTATTGAATATCCTTTCCTTGAGGACCTCATTAGGACACATGGATTTTGTAATTTTTAAGACCAATGGGAAATAAATGTTGGGAAGTTTCTTGGGAAAGGAATTGGTAAGAAATAATAAAAGATAAATTCTGTTTTAGGTGTGAGGAGAATGGTGGTTAGAGGTTGTATTTATAGTGATAGGAGAAGGGAGTTTTTGATTATTTTATTCATTAGTTTATTATATTTAAACTAGAATATGAATAGTGAGTATTCTTATGAATAATTAAAGTATGTAGTTCATGTGAGTTTTAAATAATTGTTCTCAGATAATTCATATACAATAAATGATTATAAAATTCATATATTTTTATTATAATGGTAAATACTGTAAATTATAGCATTTCATTATGCACAACAAATTCAACTATTTTAGGAAAACAAAACTAATTACCCCATTTAATTATAAAATTTGAATATTTCAAAAATGTAATCTATTATATGAAAATAATTTCCTAAATATGGTAAATTTTTATATTTTTATTTAAATCATCATTTATTTCATTGTTTCTTTAATAAAATAATTTTTGCATCACCATTGTGTAATTATTTATTGTAATTATTGCATAATTAAAACGTAAAAATAAACCACCATGATATAGGAAAATATTTTTATTTAAAATAATATATAGAGGAGAATATATCTTTTAAATACTACCATATTAAAAAAATATAGTATTTATTAATATGAATGTTACATATTTTTTGTTTTCATTATTTTAAATAATATCAAATATAGTTTCATGGAAAAGTGCCCATAAAATAACTCAAATTCAGGAAATAGATCTTAAATAATGAATATAAATAATCAAATAACATATTTCAATTTTTTAGGGTAATATTTGAGTTCATATCAATTTATTTTGACTTAAATCACCAAATTTTCCAGTTATTGTTGAAACAAAAAATACAATGGTTAATATTCATATTGAAGATAATTAAAAGAGAATTATTTACTAAATTTTGATATTATTCGACAAAATATGAAATCCATTTTTCAATATCCAAATAACATATGTGTCATAATTTATTTAACAATAATCTCCAAAAGCATAAAAATCCTCATTTATTCATAATGTACTTTTGATAACAAAAATGAAAATAAACAAATATTAGTTATAATGATGATTAAAATAAAATAAAATATATTATTTTAATATAAATAATATTTTTTTTTATAATGAGATCAAACTCAAATCAGATATGTACATTTAGTATAATGAAATTGAGAGTTTTATAAAATTTGAAATTTTGTTTTATTATGTGGAAAATAAATATTTTCTAAAAAATAAAAAAAATCATTAAAATAATATTTTAAATTTTTTATTTGAAAAATGAAATTTATTTTATCAATAGATTTTACAAAATATTGAAAATTCATATTTTATATAATGTCTCCTTTAATAAAATATTTATTTTTAAATATAGTATTGGATTTATTGTTATCTTAATCCGATCAAATTTTTTATTCTAAAATAAAATCATTAAATTGAATATGAACCATAGAAATATCAATTATAAATTTTATAAATATTTATTAATTTAATTTACTATAATAATAATCCATTATTGTCATAAATATAGATTTCTTATAAAAACACATAATTTAAATTAAATTTCATCCTACATTCATTTATAATTAATCGATAACAAATGAAATCATTTTATAATAATTAGAATCTATTTTTATATAATTTAGAACGATAAAATTATTTCTGGACCATATAATTTCTAGTTGATAAATATCACAATTATTTAAAAACATTTCTTATTCTTATAAGATCATAATAAATTGAAGAATTTAAAAACATTAATACCATAGAATCTCGGGGTGTTAAATTTTATCCACCTTCAATAGAATGTGCCATTTCAATTAAATATTTTAATTGGTAATCATGGAGTTTTCATTTCAATATAACCTTTTTGAAATAACACATAATTATAATTCTAAATAAAACATTCTCTTAAAAATATAGAATGGGAAATTTGAAGGTCCATACAAATGTAGTCATTTGAATTAGTTAAAATTATTTAGTTCTGAAAATAAGGAAAATGATGAAAAATTTATACATTATGTTTTAATGTATTGTGATATATAAAATTTTCATTTTAATGTTAACCACCACACAAACATAAATCTCTCACCAATTAGAAGACCATTGATTTTATAGTATGTAAATTAAATGGATAAAGTTTTTTATCTAAAATTTTTTTTCTCTAGTTCTCATATTATTTTAATATGCCTATATAAAGGTGAGAAAATATTTTTTATTTATTTTATTAAATAATAAATTCATAATATCATAATTTTTTCCTTATATATATTTGAAATCCACTTCCCACTCCAGGATATATAAATTAAAAATGAATTTTTCATTCTTAAAGAAATTTTAATGAATAAAAGGATCAATAAGTCACTCAATTATATAATTAATTTTCTAATTTTAAAATGGTTAGAACATGTAATTCCATATGATAAATCATAAATTATTATTAATCAATAATATACATAATCTGTTACACATGTATTTAACTTTACGGATCATCCAAAATATGTCAGTCCAAATTCAAAGAATAAAATATTTAAAAGGAAGGTTAGTTAATTTCAAAAATAGAATTACCATAATATTTATCCAAAAAATGTAGATATTATTTTCATAAAAAAAATAATAATTCCATAATCATTGATAAAACTATATGAAGTAGGAATTTTTCTAATTGTAAAATATAAATTTTTTGAATATATTCCTTAAATCCCAAAATCAATGCATTCCATCATTACATAAACCATCAGATAAGTAACTACCTTCATGTTCACCAATAATACCCCATCACCATCTATTTATTTTTAGACCAAAACTGTTAAAATTGTTGTGGTTTTCTTTCCCAAGTCAGGTGTTTTCGTGAATATTGTCTTAGAACAGAATCAATTATCTCGATTTATGGAGGTATTCATTGCATGCATCAAATTCCATATGGAATAAATACTATTTTATAATCCTTTTACATATCATTATTCGTATGAATAGAAAATTATTTATAAAATATCAGAATTTAATTATTTATAAAAAACATATTATTCATTCCTCCGCATCGCTGGAAGTAGCATAAGCTTGACCATGATTCATTATCCTCCTATAAGGTATATTCCATTAATGCTCTAGACGTTTATTTGTGTAGATTCCAATTTAGATTTAGTTGATGCATTCTCTATTGGAAACATTTTTCATAAAATTATAATCATAATAAAAATGGAATTTATCTACACACATTATGAAAAAATTCCATTACATGTAACCAATACCAGGTTGTTTCATTCCATAATTATCACATATGGTCGGAATGGATCAAAGTCATTTATTTTTTTAATTTTTATAATCCACATTTCAAGTGGTGAGGTGGAACCCATACAAGCCCCGACGGCTTAGAGGCAATTACATGCCCTGTAGGTCTAAGAGGAATCACCCAGACAAGACATCGTGGAACTACTCCACCCCAGCATATGTGAAAATTCATATTTATCTTATTTCCATTATAAAATTATTTCTAGATGTAATATTAATCTCATGATTCACTCAAAATCTATAATAATTATATAATTCATTCTCATTATCGTCCGAACAAGATAATATGTCTTTATATGATGATATTTCTTTTTAAGATAAGTTATATTCAAATGATTGTCATAAGACCAGATAATATTTGATCGTCCATACTCTTTTGATTAGCTACATTGGGGATGATCCCATTCCATTTGTCATTTCCTATTTCTAAATAATGGAATACAATAGATTATATTATATCATTAGGAATTATAATTTATAATATGATAACTACTAAAATACTATAATAAATATTCTAATTAAATTTCACATTTAATATCAGTAGGATAGTTGGTTTGATATTCCCTTTTATAGGTATCCTCAAAATTTTTCTAATGGTTATGTCCCTTAATATATTTTGTTCTAAATCAAGTTCACATTATTTCTAAAAAATATCATCTAATACCTACATTTATGTCCCAAAACTATTTTTATGGAGATTTTGACTTAAAAAATTAAGTTTTCATTATTACAAGGAATCACATCCTAAATAACCAAATAGGATAATAGTAATTACGAACTAAATACATATGTGAAGTTTTAATTTAAAATAAAAAACATATTGAATCATTTTAGAGAATAAGTATTATCCTAGTCTAACCCACCAAATCATACATATTAAAAATCTTTGCATCCTTTGGAAAAAGACATAAGAAATGGGTGAGTTCATATGTTCAGTAAGGGAAAGAGTAAAAATAAGATATCAGAAAAAATTAAACAATAATTAATGGTTAAAAAATTTAAAATATTTTATTAAAACATAATATTTAGCATAATATTAAAGGAATAAAATATAATTATATACATCCACTTATATAGTCAAATGAGGATGTAATTTTACCAATGATATTCCACAAGTCAAATAATCACACAGAATGTAAATAAATAACATCATAATAATGGAATGAATAATGAAAGATGTCCTAATCATACCATTAAGGACCCATCCAATATGCGTAATTAATTGGGTAAGGCCTCATCCAAAACACTATCAACTTTCATTAATGAGACCTACCGATGCATCGAGAAGATATAAAGGGCCCCAAATAAGAGTTAATAAGTCCAATTTATTCAATATATGAAAGGGATAACAAATAATAATTATATAAATTCATAATAAAAATAGAATATAAATGGTATAAAATAACTTTATATAGTAAAAAAATAATAAAATATACTTAGTGATATAGGGAATGGAATCAGGATAGTACATCCCTAGCCAACATGACCATAAACTGTTAATGATAATATGTTATATGGGGTTATATGTCAAAAACCGAAATTAATCATAATATTCATAAGAGAGTGTTGAAATTGATTGATACACTCAAAAAACATGGAAAATTTCATAAGGATAATACCTCTATCTACATTGGAATAATTTACATAAAAATTTGTGAAAATATAGAAGAATTTTTTGTGTGGAAATAACCTTGTAAAAATATAAATGATTCTTAACAAATAAATGTATCATTAAAAAATAAAGGTCGATCATTCTGTGTTAGTTAAATGTTTTTTTATGAAGAATTTAAATATTTTAAAGGGTTCTATAAAATTATTTTTTTAGAAATAACTAAATAAATCAATTATGTGTAATAAATATAAATCCACACAAGAAAGAGTGAATATTTCATAATTTAGTCAAAATGAATTTTACAGATAATCATTGAATTAAATAATCATTGTATTTAATGTGAAACCCAAAGAATGGAAAATAGTTTAAGAATTTTCATACCACTTTATAGACTATCTAACTGTATTCCCATAATGTCACACTCGACTCATGTGCTTTATTTATTTATTTATTTTTTACATTAAAATATTTTTGTTTGGGTTTGGGTCAAGGCCAGATTAATTTATATGAGTTATATTAAAATGTTTGTTTTGTATGTGTTGGCGGTGTCAGATGTATGAGAGGAGTGAATTTTGGGACACTTTGGGACATAGCCCGGTTAACTACACATCATGTTCATCTTCAGAAAAATTAAAATAAAAAGATATTGTAATTAAAACACACATTAATTTTTGTGTCGTTTAAATTTGTTTCCTTATTAATAATTAATTATTATGAAAATAATATGAATGCCATTATTGTTATTTTATATTATCACTATGATGATTATTTTTTATTATTACTATTTTTATTATTACTATTATTATTATAATTTCTATATTAGAATTTTTTGTTAATATTTATATATATATATTTATTACTATTATTATTATTATTATTACATTATATTTCTTATTTTAATTTTTTATCTTTATTTATTCCTAACTTTTTTTGGGTTTTCTCATTTTTTATCACTGTTTCCTTCCCTCTCCATTCATGCAGAGCCCCTACCCTACTCTTACCTAACTCCTCCATCACAGTAGCCCCAACCCCTTGGCTTTGCTCCCCTCAGCATCGTCGCAGACCCCTGTCAGCCTCACCCTACCAGCGCCAACCCTCGTCTCCCATTCAGTCGCCCTGTCAAGAAGCCTCTCTTGCCTCACATATCCAGCGCCGCCACCACCGACCTTGGCTCCCATTCGGATTCCTCATCGTGGACCCCCGCCAGCCTCACCTAGCTCGTGCCCTACCCACCTCCCGTTTGGCTCACCCGCGCCCTACCCGCCTCCCATTTGGCTCACCTATTCCATGCCTCCCTTTTATCAGAATACCCACACCAAAACTCTCTCAGTACTATGGTGAGTCCTTCCTCTGACCAGCTACTCATTTGGTTTACTTCCTTTAGCGGTCACAGCCACTCCGGCCAATACAGACCCTACTTCAGCGTGTTTTTCCCTCCCTCTAGTATACCCACTTTAATTCCTATAATAATTATTTTTTTTCTCCTTGGTTGATATTGTTTATTATTCGGAATGTTATTTTTTGTTGTGTAGGATTGTTTTATCTTTCATAGCGTACGTCAGAGGTGCGAATCTGGTTTCACATCGGTTTCACGGGGGCATTATCATTACACCACGTATCTGAAGTAGGAATACCCTTGAAATTGCCTTCTAAATTTAATAAAATTTAATTCTATGTTTTTCACACATTGTGTACCAGTTAAATATTGTTGGAGAAATAATCTGGTTAGTTGTTTGGTATACGGTCATTGTTTGAAGTCTTTTTTTAAATGGACATATTCTGCAGTTAATATTTAGGTTGTGTTATTGTGAAAAATTATATGAGTTTTGACATAGAACATTGTTGTGCCTCTTGTCTGTGTTTTATGAATTGATCAAACTTTTATTAAATTATATTGGTTGTATGAATTATAAAAGTGGGTTTTTTGGGTTGAGTTATATTTATAAAATTATTTTTTTTATGAATGGGTTGTGTGTTGTGTCGAGTTACGAATACTGGATGTTTACACACAAGGTTTGTAAAGTTAATAACAAGGTTCAACAATTTAATTAAAACTATGGCTTGCAGATTGGGGTTCATAATTCATTGATTGATAAATTGATTTTTTTTAAACATTTCATTCCTTTTTGTCTTTATAAAATATATTTTTTGATTTTCTGAGTAAAGGTGATGTAAAATAAATTTTTGGGTTTTATAAATGTATAACAGCTTCCAGATCAATTTTTTATGTTATTTTTGTGGTTTTCAAAGTGTGTTGTCTTTCACAAAAGTGTGATTTATGTTTTAGTATGTTTTGGCATTTCATTAAAAAGTGTTGGGTCTTGAGTGTGTCGTATAAATATATTAAAAAGAATTTTATCAATGTTTCGATGTGTTAAATAATGTATTGACATCCAATTTTGAAATGTGGAAATTGTACCTTTGATAAAAGTATGTTTTGTAAATAGTTATTAAAGGACCATTTGGCCACATAAAAAAATGTAATTTGATTATTGTTAAATCCCCATGGATGTTTAGCGTACCTCGTTGACATGGGATAATTGGGATGTCTTCGGTACGGAATCCCCGGGTTCCATTATATGCTTCCCTGGGTTTGAAACCCATGGTATTTCATGAATTTAACGCATGAGGGAAATCCTTGGTGAGACTCGGGGTGAGACCTACTATGAAATATTATTATAAATATAGGTTCTGATTTGATTATTAGATGCATATGTTAGATCACATCATTTTATACTTGCGACATACGAACCAAACATATTGAGATAATTGTCTAAGTTGAGTAATACACGGGTAAGTTATTGTACTGACCAGTGGCTCATCATAGGAAGATATGATTGGTTTTATTGATATAGGATTTCCCCCCAACCTTCCTAAGAATGGATGGATGAGCATTTTGGAGCTTTAAAATTCATTGTATGTGGCATGATACATTTGATGGGATCGAAGTTATTATTTTCATCTAAATTATTCTTTATCTCTCAAGTTCATCTATGTCTAGTGGATTTTAGCTATTTAAACTATTGTTGAGATAATTCCTTACTTATTTACATTTCGTTTTTTTATATGATTGCATTGGTGCTCTTGAGTGGTTTTTTTCATGGAAAGTGATTTTTTTCTTTTTGAACTCGTTTGGGAAATGTATTTCATAAAAAGAAGATATGTTTTTAACTTTTTAGTGTGAGTTTCAAATAAAATAATCTCTTTCCCCATAAAGTAGCATGGTAACACCTATAGATAGAATCTATTTTTTCAAATGATTTAGATAAATGGTTTATACTTTTTTTTGGGTAAAAATAATGTGGAAATTCAATATTTAAAATATGTTCGTTGAAACATTGAATTGATGTTTCTTATTTTTAAATGTAGTGCATTGTGAATAGATATTTTTCCAACCTACTGAGTTTTAATACCCATTCCTATAGTTATTTTTTTTAGTGTTTTTTTATGCTATAACATGATTACACTCACCTTGAGAGACACATGATCGTTGAGTCAAATAGTAGCTCGTGGGGTCACACGTAGGTAGTTCAGAAATCAGGTTTATTTAGATTTATTTTATTTGGTTCATGTTTAGTTGTTTTGTTTGGTTTATTTATTCTGTGTTTATCTAAATTATTCCTATTACTTTCTTTACTTTTATATGGTGAAATCATTCCCAAAACCTCTATTGATGCCCTGGCACTTTTCGCCACCATGAGAGGATCAGGAACGCCTCTCGGGCGTTTCTACGGATTTGCTCGAGTGACCGGTTCATGGTTGACCCAGGTTGGTTCATAATAAAATATCATCAGAGGCATGTTAGCTCTTATTGGACCTCGATTTTCAGGGCCCCCTTTGTTATTTGGTAGGGCATGGAAGATGGTGTAGGATTTTCGGGACTCGAGTGGTAAGAGTGGGATGAGCGTCACAAACTCTTTCTCGGTCTGATCCTCGAGTTTCCATGGGAACTCCAGTGTATTTAATTTTATTGGGTTTTTATGGAAAATTTTATTATTGGGATATGACAAAGGGAGTTCGACTAATATTCATCCCAAAACGCACGGACTGGATAGCCATGTGGAGGTATTGGCATGGTCCTAAAAGGATCTATGTGTTGGTGACATGACTGGCCTATGGCTGCCAACCATATGGTCAAGTAACTAACCGACACTAGTTCTCGGTTAAGTTGTTTTGGGTTTCCTCCATCATATGATGGTGGTTTCGATCAGAATTTTTTTTTGAATCATGTTTGTTTGAATTGACATATTTAATTTGAGGATTGTTTTAATATAAGTGGTTTGAACGATTTGTTTTTTTTTTTGAAAATTGAGTTGCTTTGTTTATTCCCTGATGTTCTGATCGGTGCTCACATGCAGAGTGGTATGTGGGAATATGAACAGAATTTTGGTATGGTGGATTAATGCCCTAAGAGTCACAGATACATTCATGTGAGTGGGACTCTAAAGAATACCAATGGTGAGGGTTTAACCCACCAAGTTTTATTTAAATTAAATATGTTTACAATTTTTTTTTTGATTTTATGATGGCTAATTTTCATGGTTTTAGATAATTTCATATATGAAATGTTGGTTTTTGAGGATTATTTTTTATTTAGTTTGTCATGATTATGTTCATGACTCTTCTTGTTCATTGGATATTCCCTCAAACAATCAATAGGTGATGGTAGTACGGTTGATCATCCTAAGGATTTTATGCGTGAGTTTCGGAAGCTTGATCCACCACTATTTTATGGTCAAGTATAAACTTCCGTAGTAGAGGAGTGGAAGCAGATGATTGAAAGGGAATTTAACCATGTTGAGTTACTCGAGTCGTTGAAGGTCAATTTTGCAACATTCATGCTTGAGGGTTCACCATGGACGTGGTGGAAATCAGTGTCTCAAAATAAGCCCCTTCAAGACATTTCTTGGGGGGTTTTCAAGGCATTTTTCACTCGTATGTATTTCTATGAAGAAGAAAGGGTGAGAAAGGGGATGATGATGTGTTGTCTCCTGCATGGAGACAGATCCACGAAGGAATATTTCAAGCTCTTTGGGGATCTAGTCCTATATGATACAGGGTATATCACATATGAATCCATGATGGCTCGGCGCATCAAGGAGGGCCTCTACCTCAATCTACAATTGATGGTGTAAGAGGCCAACCTAACTTCTTTTGCTGACATGGAAAGACATGATTTTCATGTAGAGGCCATGATGACAACAGTTCTTGAAGTAGTCTTCCCTCCATTAATCCCAATGAGCAGAGGTTAAGATTCTATCATTGTGACAAATAATCAATTGAATGTGAATGGAGAAATTCGTGGAATAAAAAGGCCTAGGGATCTTTCATCAACCTATTCAGAGAAATATATCATCATGTGTTATCAGTGTGGTAAGCTGGGACACAAGAAACCAACATGGACATGTACTCCTAAGCCATGTCATGGTTGTGGACGTTTGGGTCAATTACAACGATTCTGTATGAGAATTTCTAGAAACCGTCATAGAGGATGTTCTCTGAAGTGACGTGTTGTGGAGTTTTTATTAAAGTTTCATTTGTATACTTCCTTCTGGGGAAAGGATAGCTTATCGTTGTAGTTTACTAATGGTGTTTTGGGTTTTGATATGTGTGGGAATGTTGTGGGTATTTTGAAGACCTCCAGTTTTCAATGCCAATATTATTTTCATAAATTAATCTCATCCATTATTTTATAAAATAATATGGTGTATGTATCTTATTGGATTATCATATCTTGGATGTGAGGCAGAAGATGCTTCATCTATTAGCTCTCCAACCAAAAGGTCTCAGAGGGAAGCCGATGCACAGTTAGGAACCCTGTGGAATTTTAAAGAGTCTGGTTAAAGTGACACCGCTATCATTGCGGTGAGATATTTTTAAGGTTTCTGTTGTGGTATCTCCATAATTAAAATTTTAAACTTTTTTCAAGGGGTTTGATAGAAATATACCTCCTGTAATGTTAGTAATTGTTCTTTTTTTGATGTGTGGTGTTAATTAGTAGTGTTTCATGGACCACCCATGTAAATCATTGGTGACATTGGTTCATGTCCGTCTAGAAGTGATGGGTCATGAGTAGTAGTGCATAATGGTTTTGATGATCCAATCCTTGGTCCATCCCTCCTCTCCCATGGGGATAGGGTTTTTAGTAGGTGTAGAATTTATGTTTAAGAAATTACCACTTTAGGACAAGTGTTAGTGGTTTGAAAGTTTGTTTGTTCTTTTTTTTCTTGAGTATGGCCTGGTGAAAGTCTAAGTTGGATTTATATTTGGTCCTTTGTAGGTAGGTTCTTTATAGTGGGGAGACCCATCATCTCTTTGGGTTTTCTCTTAGGTCATTATCGGGTGATAGTTGAGTTTTTACGGTACGGAGCCTTTTCTGGACCCCACATTGATGGGGATCTGTTTCGAGCAATGTGGATGGTGCCCGTAGTTTGTTCAGTGGACTATAATATAGTTAATTGGTTGGATCATGTTTATCTTAAATCCTTTGGTGTTGATCGATTGACTGGTTGATGTTGTGGATTTCTGGGGACATAAAGCGTTATGGTGGAGAGAATTGTCACACCTGACACATGTGCTTAATTTATTTGTTTATTTTTATGCCTTAATATATTATATTTGGGATTTGGGTCCAACCCATATTAATTTATCTGAGTTATATTAGAAGGTGTGTTTCTTTGTGTTGATGGCATTAGGCACACGAGCGGAGTGCATTTTGGAAACACTCTGTGACTCCACCTAGATAACTGTGCATTATGTTCGTCTTTTGAAAAATTAAATTAAAAAGATATTATAATTAAAACATACATTAATTTTTGTGTTGTTTAAAATTTTTATCTTGTTTATAAATAATAATTATTAAAATCATATGAACTCATTTATTGATTTTTTTATATTATCACGATGATGACTATTTAATATTATAATAATAATATTAATAATAATTATTACTATTATTTTTATTATTTTGTATATTAAAAGTTTTGGTTATTATTTTTATGTATTTATTATTATTATTCTTATTATTATTATTTCATTCTTTTTTTCTTTTTATCTTTTTTTATTCCATCATTTTTTAGGGTTTTATCAATTATTTTCAATGTTTCATTCCCTATCACTACATGTGGTACCCCCTCCCCTCCACCTTGCTGACTCCTCCATTGTAGTGGCCCCTACCCTAGAGCTGCGCTCCACATAGCACCCGTCGCGAACCCCCGTCAGCCACACCCAGCCAACACTGACCACCTTCCTCCTGTTCAGCCGCACCATCGCGGACCCCCGCTGGCCTCACCCAGCCCGCACCCTACCCACCTCCCATTCGAATAACTCGTGTCCTACCTGCCACATTTTCGTCTCACCAACCCCCTGCCCGACCCCAGTCCGGATACCCACCCAAACACCCTCTCAGAATTCTGATGAGGCCTTCATCCAGTCGGATACCCATTTGGATGACTATCTTCGGCGATCACAGCCTCTCCAGCAAATCCACACCCATCACCGGTGCATTTTTCCCGTCCCTCTAGTATACCCACATTAATTTCTATTATTATTCATGTTTTGTATCCTTTCTTGTTTTGTGTTTTAATTATTAAGTGTTATCGCTGGTTGTGTTGGGTTGTTTTTATCATCTATAGCATACTGTGGAGGTGCGAACGAAGTTTCACACTGGTTTCGAGGGGGCATTATCATCTCACAACGTATCCGAGGTATGAATACCATTTAAATTTCCTTCAAAATTTATGAAACTTTAGTTCTATGTTTTTCACACTTCATATACATATTAAATATTATTGGTTCAATATTTTGGTCATTTTTCTGGTATGCAGTCTGCATTTTATGTTTTGTTATAAAATTTCATATTATTCAATTTATTTAAAAGTAGTTTTTATCTAAAAAAATATGTTTTTTTACATATAAACTTGTTGAACCTATTTTTGGTGTTTTATGAATTTCTAAAACGATTATTAAATTATCTTGATAGTGTGATTTATAAAATATGGTGTATTTTGGGAGCGTTCTATTTCGAAAATTGTTTTTTTGAATGGTTTGTGTGTTGTGTCGAGTTGAAAATACTAGATGTTTACAAACATGGTTTGTAATGTTAAAAACAAGGTTAAACAATTTAAATAAAAATATGGAATGCAGATTGGGGTTCATAATTTGTTGAGTGTTAAATTGATACTATTTTATTCAATATTTCAGGCGTTGTTTATTTATAAAATTCCCGTTTGTATTTTTTTAGTAAAGGGTGATGTAGAAGAAATCGTTGGGGTTTAAAAATGTATCATCATCATGCGGAACATAGTTTTCGGTTATTTTTTAGGTTTTCCATGTGGGTTGGCTTTCCAAAAGTATTATTTGGGTTTTTGTTAGTTTTGAAATTTTAGTAAAAATGGTTGGGTCTTCAGTGTGTAGTCTAACTATATTAAAAAGAGTTTTATCAATGTTTAGATGTTTTAAATGATGAGTTGAAATCCCATTTGGAAATGTGT
Source organism: Viscum album (assembly GCA_963277665.1). Lineage (NCBI taxonomy): Eukaryota > Viridiplantae > Streptophyta > Magnoliopsida > Santalales > Viscaceae > Viscum > Viscum album. Next base: position 1,347,975,347 of record OY728122.1, read on the forward strand.
AAATTGATCCTTTGATAAAATTAGGTTTTTTAAATAATGTTTAAATCCCTCTTTGGACACTTTAAAAAACATGTAATGTGTTTAGTGAAAAAACCCCATGGATGTTTCTTGTACCTTGTTGACATGGGATGGTTGGGTTTTCCTCTGTATAGACTCCCTAGGTTCCATTAAATAGTTCCCTCAGTTGGGAACCCATGGTATTTCTTGAATTTATGGTAGTAGTGAAATCCTTGGGGAGACTCGGGGTGAGACCCGTAGTGAAATATTTTTATAAATATATGTTTTGATTTGATGCTCGGTAGCATCTGTTGGCTCACCTCCTTTTATACTTGCGACATACGAACCTGGAATATTGAGAGAATTGTCTGAGATGAGTTCTAAATTGGTATGTTACAGGACTGGCCAATGTCCCATAGTAGAAAGATATGTTGGGATTTATTTCTATGGGATTTGAGCTCGACCACCCTGATAAAGGATGGATGAGAATTTTGGAGATTTATATTTCATCGTATGTGGCATGATACTAAATATGGGGTTGTTGGTATTAGTTTCTTCTAGATTATTCTCAATCTCTATGGTTCATCTATGTCTAATGGCGTTTAGCTATTTGAACTGTTGTTGAGATAAATTATCAACAGTATACATTTCCCATTATATATGATTCCTTTGGTGCTGTACAGTGGATTTTTTCATGGAAAGTGATGTTTTGGGTTTTCAACTCCTATGAAAAATATTTTTTTAAAAAAGAATTTGTATTTTTAACTTTTTAGTGTGAGTTTAAAATTAAATCATCTCTTTCCTATTAAAATATAATGGTAACACCTATGGTTAGAATCTGGTTTTTAGATGATTAAGGGACATGGTTAGAACATGATTTTCAGGTAAAATAAATTGTATAATTGCATACTTTAATATATTGTAGGTCAAATATAGAATTGATGTTTCTTATTATAAAAGGTAGTTCATTGGGAATAAACATCAAGCTAGCCTACTGAGTTTTAATACTCAAACATATAGTTATTTTATATTTTTAGTGTTTGTACAGGAAAACGATTGAGTGTTCTAGCCTTGGGAGATGCATAATCATTGAGTAAAAGAGTGACCCATGAGGTCACATGGAGTTAGTTCGAAATTCATGTTTAGTTAGTTTATTTTCTTTTGTTTTTATTTTTTCATTTTGTTTGGTATATTTATTCTTCCCTGATCTATATTATTTTTTGATGCATTATTTATTTGTATAGGGAGGAATCATTCTCACAGACTCTACTGATTACATGGTGTTTGTCGCTAGCCTGGGAGGATCGAGAATGCCTCTCAGTCCTTGACGTAGATCGTCTTGGGTGATGGATTTAGGGTCGACCCGGGTTAGTTCGTGACACATAAAATAAATGATCATCATCTAAAACATTTAATACCATTTATATAAAGAGATTGGTGGGACTATATATCATTGGGATGTATAAACACCCTAAACACAAGAAATAATTGGTGAATACATCATATTATATAGAATAAAAAGTGAGGCGGGAAAACACTTACATTATGTCAAAAATGTTCAGAACTTGTACTTAATGTCCAAGATAATGATATTTGACTCATAAATTACTTAATTAACAATATATTAAAAATATTTTTTTTAATCTCTCCTATTAGGTTCACTTTTAGACATTATAGTGAGTCATAGTTTCTAATTTTGTTATATTGGGAGCATATGTTTTTTGGTTTTACGGTCTACTTCATAGTGTATAATTATTGGAGTTCTTTTCAAATGTGAGTTAAAATTCCATATATTAAATTAAATTGTATTAATGAACATAACTAATTTTAAATGGTCTCAAATATAGATTTTAATATGTAATTAATATGATTTATTAAATAAAATGTTAATGAAAAATAATTAAATTAGTTTTGTAGTAAATACGACCATAATGAACATGTTTCATTTTATATAATATAGTTATTATATAGAGGATAAAATAAAGTAAATATAGATATAAAAAATATTTATAGGAAAAATGTTTTTATGACTATCCTTTATGGTAGGAAGGAATAACTAAAACTTGTTATCCATGAAGGAAGTGAATTCACACCACATAGATGATGTCTTAATTTTCAGAGTAATATGAGAAAAGAAGAGACATGATGATGGATATTCTATTTACATAATGAAATGCCAGTATATATATATATCATAATGGTGTTGTCATTCTAATTTTGAAATTGGTGGCAAGGTAATAATAATAAATAAAAAAACAATATAGAAAAGAGTATTTTACATTTTTAATATCATCTCTTGTGGACTTCTTTAAGACACATCGAATTGTTATTTTGGTCATAAAATCTGGTAATGGAAATAGAGATGTGGAATGAGAATTACATTTCACATAATTTAGAAAGTCTACTATGATTTTGAGGTGTTGAGAGTATAAGTGGTGGGGGTGGTATTAACTGGGATAGGATATTGGTGTTTTTGATTTTTATGTTCTTTAGTTTAATATATTTCCATAATACAATCTAAAGTTCTTATTCATCTAAATATATATTATAACTAGTGAATGATATTTTTAACTAATGAAGTGTAAATCTTCCATACATGTTCCAAGACACAAATTTGTTTGAATTTATCTTATTATCTAAAATATAGTATGTTATTGTATTTCACTATTCACTAGAAATTCAACTATTTTTCAAAATTTCCTAAAATGTACCTTAAAAATTTTATGATGTTTTGATTTAAAAAATGGACTCTATTGTATGATAATAATATTATATGTTACATAAATTTAACTTTTTAAGTAAAATCATCATTAATTTAATGTTTTATAAATAAAATAATTAAAATATCAACATTGTATATTTTTTTAATTTAATTATTTTTTAACATGAAATCTAAAATAAAATACCATGATGTAGATAAATATTTTATATTTATAAATAATATATATATTTTATTAAATATTTTTAATTAATTAATATTAAATATAATATAATTAATAAATATATGAATGTTAAATTTTGTGATTTTCGTTAATTTAAATAGTATCAATTTCATTTACACAGAAGTGTGCCCGGTAAATTATTAGAATTCAATCCCTTGGTGTAAAGGGTATAATATAAATTATCAAATAATATAGTGGAATATTTTAGGGTATCATTCTCATTTTTATGATTTTATTTTTAACCTAAATCACCCAATTTACCTGTTATGGTGGCAACAAAAATTATTTGGTTTACTATTCATAGTGGAAAAATATAACAAATTTTTATTTACTAATTTTGGATGTTTTTAAATAAAATATATTATAAAATTTTTCAATATTCAATATTTAGTTGTTGTAGAATTTAATTTATAATTAAACCTTCAAAAATAATGAATACTATTTTATTGAAAAATATATATTTATGCCCCAAAATTCATGTATATCAAAATACATTTCATTGCAGGATAAAATAAAATAAAATAAATTATTTATTTCTAAATAGTTTAATATTAACATTTTGATAAAATTAAAAAATATTTATATTTTTAATATAATGAAAATTTCAATAATTTAAAAATCGATGTTTTTCATATTTCAGAGGAAATTAATGATTTCCATAATATAATATTTATCAATTTTGAAATTATGATTTTAAAAAAGAAGTTAATTTTGTTCAGTAAATTTTAAAAATGTGTGAAAATTTATATTTAAAACAAGTTTTCCAATAACATGAGTTACAATTTATATTTAGAAAATATAACTTATTATGCTTAAAATTGGATTTATTCTTATCAAAAGACATTAAAACTTATTCATTGAATTTTAAAAAATTTGATGGAATATATAAACTGTATATTTTATTTATATATTTAATTAATTTTTATTAATTGAATATATGATGTTAAAACATCATTTACGTGATAAATAATAGATTTTTTTATAAAAACACATCAATTATATAAATTTTTTTTTATTCTATAATATAATTAATAGATAAACAATATTTAATTTTATAAACACATATAAACAATATTTTCATAATTTATTTAATATCATTCACTTCCACCATTCTAACATATATGTGATAACTAACACAATTACATAATAATATAAAATCATTTATTTAGGATCATATGTTATAGATAAAATTTAAAAGAGTTATGCATTAAAATAAGGGATTGTTAGATGACAGAAGTTATTCTTGAAATTATTTTTGGATGGCTTATTTAATTATGGGCCTTATTTTGTTTAATTTGTGGAACACTTGGATGAGGTATTATCATGATTTTCTGAAATGAATATGGTGATCAAATAGGAAAAATCTAACCTCATAGAAAAAATTTGGTTATTTTTAGGTCATCTAATCTAGAGTAAAGGAATTTATGTTGATGATTTAATGATATGTGAAATCACTGAGACACCCATTCCAAATAAAGTTGTTAAAATTGAGCTTTTCATATGTATGTTGGATACTAGAAAGATTTATATGATGATTTATTTATTATTTATATTCCTCAAACAACTACATTAGAAAAATATGTCACATTCAACATTGGGATTAAATAATAGGATGAATTTAAATTTTTAATGAAAATTTTGGTCCAAGTACTAACAATAATTTCCCATTATTAATAGAAGATATTTAAGTTAACGCGTCATGCCAATGACTGGGTAGTGGGTTCTTCTGTTGTAGAATTGAATGAAATGTTCATTATAACACCCTATAATGATAGTTCCACATTGAATGAAGCTCAAAAAAATATATATAAACAATAAATGAGGTGAAAGTAGATTTATTAAATTTTGATAAATTTTTATCTCATCTATTGTTCACCATAGTAACTATCTATACTAATCAATCATCCATGAGGTATTTGATAACCAAGACAGATTTGATGCGTAGTTTGATTCAATGGATATTGGTACATTTTGAATTCAATATTATAGTCAAAGAATAATATAAAACTAATAATATCAGTGTTGACCCATTATCACCATTATAATATTAAACAAGTGAAATTAATGTGAAATATATCAATTATAAATTTCTTAATTAATAACTCTATGTTAAAAATATAGTCACACCCCGATATAATGATACTGTGAATTACCAATATTATTGTGTGGGGTATCCAAATTTATCAGTGGATTATAGAAAATTATTCTTTAATGATGTATTCCAATAATAGTAAAATGATCAATTATATTTCAATGAATTTGTTAATATAGTGATTTCAAGAGGAATCCCAAATGAAGAGGATGATATTATTATGACCTTGTTTCATGCTAGAAATGTTTTAAGACACAATTGGAAGCATAAAAAAATAATAAAAACTATAAAAATGTGGTTTTTTATATCGTATAATGCATCATGATATTCATATGTTCCTCGTGAATTTTGATAAATATAACAAACATGGGGGTGTAAGCTATAAGCATGGGATGACACAACATTAAATCATTGGAATTGATTTTTTTAAAATATTAGTAACTAACATAGTTGGTAAATTTCATAACTCTTTTGGAAAATGATACATCGTTAAATTTGGTTGATGTGAAATAAATTGGGTGGAAGAAGAATCATTTTTAGAAAATACTACACGAGTTTTCACCGAGTTTATGAATGAAACATTTTTACCATGTTTGGAATTTTAAGATTCATCGTCATTAAAAAAATAACAACCTAAATAATTGTATATTATAGATCTAATTACTCTCCATGAATGTTAATACTACATAATAACCCCAAACCATCTACATATTAATGGGTATGCTTAGGATTCAAAAAGAGAGATTATGGGAATTTTATAGAAAAATGTGAGTACACTCCAAAATTTTTAGTCCACCAAACTCAAAGATAGTGTTTTGGATTATATAATTACATAGAAGACATCCATTAGAATTTCATCATATCTATTGGACTTTATAAAAACCTAAAACGTGCCCAAAGAACTAAAAAAAATATAGCTATGAAGAGGGTGAATTTTTATCTCAAACATTCCAAATAGAATATTTTTTTCCAGAAATTATTATTTTTTCCTTCCATCAGTTTTATGGAAATGTGGTAAACCAAAAAAATCAATTAATAAAATGATCTTCAAACATCATATGGTATGATATAATCATTCCATAATAAATAAAACTGGATGTTATTGGTTTTAGTATATAATTGCATTTTTATAGAGTCAACATTCAATTATAGACTATCTTTGATGAGGTCCTTCAAGTGGAATGTTTTTTCCCTGGTCTATACAAGTTCCTTCAAGATTATTTCCCCAAATTGAAAAAAAAATTATAATTTAAATTGGTTTACTAATCCAATCATTTAGCTATATATTGAAATCAACATTCAATGTTCTTTCAATCCTTCAGTGAGCATCTTTCATAGAGTGATTGATACAGGTGAAATCATTGATCATATATTAATCATAATGAATGATAATATCCTAGTTATTTTCTCTTTCAACCTCCTTATTATTACTCCATTCAATAAATTACCAACCAGTATGAGTACCATCATATTTTATCCACAAGGGTTTTCATTCGTTTGGAACCATGAGAGGATTACCGCTATTTCTGGAATGGATCTCTTCAATATCAATAATATTTAGAGAATAAATAGAAATTGAGGATTTATTATGATTAAGGGATCCATTTATTTCTTATTTAGTAACTATAGGAAAGGGAAAATTAGAGTAGTCCTTTCATTGTCAATATCACTTCAATTTCATTATGAAACCATTATAATTGACTAGGGATTTTTATTATGATGAATAACTGATATATTCATTTGATAACAACATTTCTTTCTAATCAGTGGATCAAAATTTTAGATATAAATTTTCTAAACCTCAATCATTTCCATCATTCTTCCTAGGTGATCTTTCCCTTAATGGGATGCCTTATTTCCACATCTCCCTTTGATTGGTGTGTGATCTTCTCCACTAAACACCACATATCTCTTTTGGAATCCTATTCAATTGATAATTTTAGTGAAAAAATTGATTGATTATCCTTTATAAATGTATTTTCATGGACAATGGGAAGACCATCAGAATAATCTACCTAACATTGAGTACACCAAGGCCATTAGAGTTAAATAATACTATTTAACCTTAAAGTCTATATACTATACATTTTTTTATCAATTTTCATTGGTGAGAGGTCTTTTGGATTCAATATATCTTTATAAGAAGTCCAAAAACCATAATTATGCTTGATTATCTTAGGAGGATGACCTTATATATGCACAATATACTTCCCATTGACATCCTCTAGGTGTGTATATGAATCAAAATTTATATAATTAAAAATATGATAATAAAGAACAATTCGAATATATCTCTGGGTATACATCCCTTGGAGGTTTAGTTTTGAGTAATAATGGATCTGTGACTCATATTAAACCATATTATTGAGACTCTGTTATCCCTTGAACTCAAACAAAAAGAAATATATAGGAGGATTACAAATGTCATGTTCATCAATGATTCAGTTTTCTATGGTATGGAAAACTATTTGGGTCCTAATATACCAATCCATTAGTCATCCAAAAATATTATATAAAATTTTAAATATTGAAGGAGTCTGAAAAATACTAAAAACCATGGAAGGGCAACCCAAATATATGTAGTCTCCATGTCGTGATATTATTTCATGTTAAGGAACAATGGAAGGAGAAATTAGTAGAAGTAGCTAAATGAGTGTGGCTCGTTGGACCATGGAATACCTAGATCATCATCATAGGAGAAGAGAATCATACTTTTCTAATATTATAGATAACCGACCGCCACACAATAATGAATAAACCACTATGTATTGGTGAATTTCTATACTACATCAACAAAAGGCCTCTACTGACTGAAACAAGAAACCAAGGTGAGGTTTTTCAAAAAATAATTTTCTATGAACACTGACATGTATATAAGAATTTTATTGGACATAGAAGAAAATCTATGAAGCTTTTGAGATATGAACATAACAATAAAATAAGGGAGTAAACCTATATAGTTTAATGGATAAAAGCGGAGTGGAGCACCAGTGAGAGAATGAAAAAGGGATGAAAATTCCTTACATCCCATCAAGTAGGGGATGGGATGACTAGTAAGACAACATAAGTTAAACCCTTGATAGACCTGAAGAGAATAATTTGATTATTATAAATAAATTAGATGAGATTCAAATTGATGTGTATGAAAATATTTTATTTATAAATAGAATACTCAATCATGAAATAATAAAAATATACGAAACAAAAAATTTCAATCAGTGTAAATATTCTACACTTAATATACAAACATCAAATAATGTTATAAAAACTCATAAAAAATAGTATGGTCATTACATCATCAATGTTTTTATCCCCATGGCTATATTGAAACATATGATGGGAATGTTCCCCTATTTATGGTTAATGGGAAAATCCTCAATCTATAATAGAATTAACATATAGTAGGTGTAATTTAAGAATTTAAACTACAATTGGAGGTTAATAATCATGATAAGTTCATAAAACGTAGAACATATTTAAAGGAAATCCATGTTATTCACATTTTGATAAAATTTATTTCATCGTTATGTTTTTCTTGGGGAAATAACCCAGACATGTGTGGAAAACTTTTAATCACTAATTAAATTTTGTAACAGATGTTATTAGGACACCTATATTCATTATGATAAAAAAGGACATTATTATTTAAATAATTTCTACAAATGATCTAATAAAATAAAATTAATATATAAAAACCAATATTATAATCATTTTTAGAATTAATTGATATGGAATAAAAAGGATTCTCAACCAAAAAGTGTAATAGTGTTTACATTTGATAAAATATTTCCTTCCATATCATGATTAATTAAAGTGAATAATATCAATGAAAACATTTATTCTCATGAAATAAAATATGGATAATTAATTTCAGGAATTAATTGAGAGATATATAGAAATAATTTTTCATTACAAACATATTAATAAATAATATAAATAAGAAAAGAGATTGTTTTGAAAATCCCTTTTTTACTTTGTTAAATTTTGAATTTAAAACCCATCAATGAATTACATTAAATTAATAAATAAATATTAATAAAATATATATAATAATGATATAAAATGAAAAAGGTGATGTGTATACACCTCATAAAATAATACTAGTTAATAACATAACTTACTTCTGAAAAAAGACACTTTGTGATGACAAACCATTTCCTTTAGTTCCACATTAATCTAATGAAAATTATATTCAAGTATAATGAAATGAAATTTATTATAATTTTATTATAGATTACATTTATTTCATTTAATATCATATAATATCCAATTAAAAAATATAAAACCCATTTATTTGTCACTCTATTAAAATCATTGTTACCAGGTGTTAACAATTTCATTTTAAGGAAAATATTTCAGAGGATATATTCCTTGTATTTGATCACTGTTCAAAAATAAAAAAATATTTATATTTATATAATTATAATTTATATAAAAATTATTTTTATATTTATACATTAAATTTTGAGATACAAAAATAAATTACATTGTTCATGGATACTATAATAAAAACGTTCTCATGAACACTTATTTCAACTTTCAATGGATGGAATAAATGTATGGTAAATAACATTATTCCGTTATTGAATCATTTTTATATCATATATAAAATATATATTATTCAAATCCAAATTTATTACAATCTATGTAAATTGTAAATGATTAACTAATCATATCACTTTGTGAATATGGTAGTCAACACATATGCATGAACGACAATATTGTTATTCAAAGAATGAAATATAAGAATGTAGATTTTATATTTTCATTCATATAGATTTATAATATATAAAATACCATATTTATATATTAAAAAATCTATAGAACCCATTCATATAATTATTTGATGAAAATTTAAAAATATCACAATAAAGTGATAATAAGATGTACCTACACATAAACAACACTACCACTTTCCGCTTGTTCAGAAATATAGCAGAAAAATGTTATTATTAATTATAATATCATACTATTATATAATGTATAATAAATTTATTATTTTATGATAAATACTACATATTTAGGTTTGGTAAAAGAAGATTTAAATTAATGTCATCGATTAAGGTGATTTAATTTTCTCTCAATGAACTCATTTAGAACCCCTATTAGATATCTTAGGGTTGGAATTTTGTGATGATAATAACTTCTAGATTGTGATTATGTAAATTTATGAGATGGTTTATAGAGGTATTATGAGGTAGTATTCCCCTATAAGATTAATGAAGATAAAAGATATGTTCACTATAACATGTGAGTGTAAGGGTTATCTCAAAATTTAATAAAATATTAAAATATAAAAAATTTAATATATAAAAAAGATATTCCAATTTGAAATGCTTTTATGTATAAGGTAAGATGTTGTTAAAATCTCTTCCTCCAAAAATATGTGGGCAATATGTTACGTTTTTGAAACATTTTCTTTTTTATTATCCCTTTAGATAAAATATATTATTTTTATCCATAATAAAAAAATTTAAATCTTATAGTGTTATAATACTATGTATAAGGTGAAACATGGATAAAAAATGTTAATGGAACGACATTCAAGACATTAAATTATAAGAATTTAAGTACATTAGTTTTTTGGGATTTTAATGAAATAAATTGATTATTATTTTAATGATACGTCATTAATGTAATTTATAAAAATATTCATTTAATTGGAATATAATGATACTGAGATAAAGATAAAGTTTGAAAATAAATATTTCATACATAAATAATATATTTTATTAATCTCAAAAATTATTGGAAAACAAAAATTCACTCAGATTAAAATACATTTTATATATCTAAAATATTTTATTTTATTCTTCTATTAATTGATGATATATTTTGTTGACTTGCGTAAGAATTTATGATAATAATAAAAATAAATAAATATAATTATATAGATATCATGAAAAAAATACTTATTCTAAAATAACTATTCTGATTGATTCACAACTTATTATTTCCTCAAATGAACATATATGATATATTAAATATTTCATAAATTTATATTTTATATTATTATATGTTATAAATGTTGTATAGGTTGTTTTAATTTAAAAAATTTCCCTTAGTGAATTAAATTTTAGGAATAAGATAAATAGGTTTGAATTACCTTTACCTAATAATAACCAAGATGAAAAATTGTGATTTTGACATTTAGTTATAATCATGATTGACTTAATTTATTCTTTATTAAATTAATAAATTTTCCAAGGTTTGTATTCCAAATAAAATAAATATAAAATGAAATTTGTTATTAAATTTGAAAATTATGATTCAAAAAAATAGGATAATTTTTCAAGATTCAATTTCTCTGTGTTTGAAATAAATTTATTTTAAAAACAAAAAATTAAATTGAAATAATTTTTAGGAAAATAAATCTTTATGTATGAATTTTTATAATATCAAAATCAACAATTTGTTTATTTAAATGAAAATAAATGATTATTTCATAATATAAGAGAAAATATTTAAGTATAATTACATTTTTAAACCAAATATTTACCAAAACATTCTTCAAACAAAATATTTTTAACAAAAATAAAAAAATAATTATTCACTAGAAAATAATCATTCCAAAAAAATACTAAACATTCAGCCCAGGTTAATATTGATATTTTATTTCTATGTTATATTAATTTTATAAAATCATATTTCTATTGTTTCCTAAAATTAATTATAAAATTTTATAAGTAGTATAATTTTTAAAAACTATATACTGAAAACTGAAATGACTCTAAAATAAATATGATTTTGAATCCTAATAATTTATAATTAGATTTTTATTGATCATTATTTTATTTATTTCAAAAATTTATTTATATATATTTATATATTCCAAATAAAATTATTTGTTACAATTTTCATAAAATAAAAAAAATTCATGGTTTGGTTAAGCTTCATGATGCATGATTTATATGCTATCAAACATAGTGTTCTTTTAAAATCATATCCTATCAAACACAAATAATATGCCACATATTTCATATCCCACATAGACACCCCTATTATCTAAAAATAAATATCTATTAAAACATGCATACCAATTACCACTCCAGAATGATCATATAGTTATACAAGGAAAAACATTCCAATATCCAGCACTAACTCTTGCGAATTAATGTTTACTGGGAATATACATTTGAGACAACACAACCATGCTCCAAAATCTCATCTATTAGAAAATAATTGCATCATATATAGATGATACATTTTAATTGGAAAAAATAGTATGGTTTGGTACTATAGAATTTTAAAAATAAATAATTTCAAAAAACAAAATATACGATAATCTTGACACATTATAGAACTAAAAAAACAATTTTAAAAGACCCAGTAATATAATAAAAGACAATTGGTTGAATATTATGGAATAAAAATTCCTTTAATAGTATACTTGGGTCCGCATATATCCCTTGTGAGATGAAACATGTAGTCTTCTTTATGGTTAAACACTAATCAAATTCCATTTATACTATCAATGAATATAATATACTCCCTCGTCATGTTATGTATAATTCCACCAACAAATTGAATTTAGAAAAATATGTTTTTATGTACACATTAAATTTAAAAACCCTATAATCCATGATATAAATATCACATACTTATAATAATATCAAGAGAGTCTAACATGGAAAACATGACGTGTTAACATTATAATCATATAATTATTACAATGGATAAAAATCCATAAACAATAAATTTCCATGTGACTTGCACTAGGTGAATAAATATCATAACAAGAGTGGAAAAAAGGAATAAAAATCTCTTATCATTAGTAATATATAATTAATGTTGGAAAAGGTGTTCATGACGCACTAGTTTGTGGTCAATAAAAGTCTCCAAAAATTCATAGATCACCTAAATATACTATCTAATATAAAATCTGAAATATAAAGTTCAATTCAAACAATTTAACATTTGAATACACTAAATAACTCAAATTATATTTAACCCATTAGTCACTACATGATATCATATATTCATTAATTTATTCCATTAGCTTCTTACTAATGTTTTATGGTATTATGTGTATCTTTTGGGAGTGTATACCTTAATATTTGAATGAAAATAACATTTAAAATCAAATAAAAAATTAATCTATATATGAATATTAATAATCCTAATAATTCTATAAGGTTTGCATGATGAATCATACAATTGAAGGAGATGTATTTCATACCAGCACACCAAAACTAACCCCCTAACGGGATAATTGAAGATACAAAATAAAAATAAATGTGAATAAAATACATGAATATTTATTCCAATATTGGTGCCCCACATCATACCACTCATCAATTCCATCCAATATATCTATATTGAATATAAATCACTTGGCCTCAACAATGTGTGAACCTATGATAATTGTGGTCAATTAAAATACCAAGGCATCATCGCAACCCAATAAGGGTGTGAGTAAAACTCATCAAGCAACAACCATCAGGGTCACATACATAATAGGAAACTATTTTAAATACATGTAATATTCTAATAATTAATAATAAAAATAGATAATCATAAATAACATGCCAACATCAATCCTTGGGTTGTCACTTGGAACCAGGGACCAAATTATCATACAACAACCAGTGTTGGGGTTTCATTAAATAGATGAAAAACACTACAATCATTTATTAGGATGATTTTATTAATCATAGGTATTAGAATAAAAATTTCATAAGTAGTAGGTTCATGAAATGAATCATATGATGCAAGCATAAGATATCCATCAACTTAGGAAAAAACATATTACTTGATAATCCCCCTGAAATCAATATAGACCTAATGGTTGAATTCTCATTAATTTTATAAGAATTACATATTTACTCGACATATGAATACTATGGTTTTATCAAATAATTCATATGAATGTGATATTTTAATTATAGTTTCATTTTAATTCTATATATAAAAATATATTGACTCTATTGTTATTTCATAATCCATTTTAATAGACTTATTAACGGAATCGTACTTTACAAACTATGAATTCTAAATACACCCGATGTATGAATCACATATAACTACCAAAGGATTCCATATAGACATGGAGTCATATTCCTGAGTAACCATCTAGGAAATTCATTTCGACTCAAAGGTTGAATCAAGAGTAAGCACCTATAAAATATATATAGGAAAAAAGTTTGATTCCATTGTAATAATTATTTCAATACATATATGTTGGGTAGTGTATACCTCCAATAATATCTATTAACATATTAATTTTATCCACATAAAGATCTCATTATTTGTATGAGTTTTTTGGAAAAACATAATATCATCAAAGCTTATTCCTAAAAACACCCTCTATAGGGTTATTTCTCATTATGGAAGCCAGTAAGGACCTCATGATCTAACCAATGTATGGAAACCCTAAATGGGTTACTTAATTTTGATATCATCTGGGGGGACCTATCCCATAACTTAGCATAGATAGTTTTCCTATAAATCATTTAAATCTTATCACATCCTCAATGGCCAAATTGGTAAATACATAAAGATACCACTCTAGGTAGATTGAACAAAGTCCATCTCTATTTGAAAGGTTCCACTAAGTTGGTCTATAATTACATAACCAAGTCATTATGTACCTATTAAACACTCACCAGGTGATCATACATATGCAGGGTATGATTACATGCCCAAAATGCATCCCAACTTATCCAATGGATTTATGGAATTTCAACAATCTATAATATCATTCAAGGGAAAACAATTCATTCAATAAAACTCATCTTCCATTAATTTGATAATGGATAATATCCTTATGCCTACTACATATAATTATTTTAATTTCTCATAATTCATGTCCCACCGAGTCCCATATATCTCATATCATTCATTAATTATGAGTTCTTCATATATCCATGGTCGAGTCAACATCCAGGGTATAATTATGCATCATGATCATTGAGAAATACATTTACTGCTGAATACACATATTTAAAAAAATTATTTATCTAGTTTAAAAGGATAATCTTCCATGGTGAAGATACTTCATAACAAAAAAATAAAAAAATAAAATAAATTATCAAATGGTGTTATCTTATAGACAAACCTACCTCATTCATAGTGTTACTCCCTTTGAATGTATCTCGACAATTATATCTTGATAATATCCATATCTATCAAATCCTAAATAGTAATCTGAAATCACCCTCTCTAATGATAATACTAAAAAATATAATTGTATAATATTATAAAAGTTATTAAAGATTTATTTTAAATATTATTATCACCTAATAAATTGACATGTGACCTTTTCATGATTAATTAGTTAACAATCTCCCATTGAACATTCGTAATAAACTGTTCAGACCATCATGAAAAAATACTAAACATGTGGCACAAATTAAATATGAAATTTAAATTATTTTTAATATAAATAATAAAAATTATTATGTGATCATAAAATAATTGAAATATCTTGAAATTATTGGAAATAATTATTGTGGCATTTCTAATATAAATTAATGGAAAATATTCATTGTATCTGATAATTCTCACTATGATATGTTGAAATCCTAAAAAAACAAACCAAGCATAATTAATCCAAAATTAGTGTATATCATGTGGAAAAATGTTTAAGATTAGGATAATCACAAAGATAAAATCTCCATAAAAATCTTAAATATACCCACACAAGTGGTTGTTGAAGAGGTATGAATTGGACACTGAAAATAACTCTATAAGATAGCCAATGTGAGTGAGGTTTCATAATGATATAAAACCCAATTTAAAAAATAAATAGTGGAAATTGGGAAACAATGACAATTAAGTGGAAGTATATGGAAATATGACATGCTTCATTATATAGTAAAATTTAATTATATTTCCAATTTCTATCCATATGTCTAACCACCAGAGCAGTGTCTGACTTGCCTCGCTAATTTAGAATACTCCCAAATAGACACCATATAAATTTTACCCTTAATGTTTTTGTGATGAACAATGATCACCCATGGACTGATGCCCCCCAGAATTAGAAATTTTCTCTTTTCCCTAGAAACCATTCCATGTTGACTTCTATAAAATAATGTGTCTACTATGAAAATTTCTCACCTTTCGCCAACAATAGAAATAACAATTCATTATTACATGTTTTTGTTAGGGAAAAAACAATGACTCAAAAAACATACCCATATGAAATTCCTACTAAAAGATATGTACCATGTATATTTATGTGTCATCTCTTCCACAATATTGACATGTTTGATAGTTTTTTACATGTAAAGGAAATCCTACCATAAAAAAAGTGTAGCTATAATTGACCCCTGTCTAAAATACAAATAGTACTTTAATACACATCCCAAAAAATGATTCACATCAAAATACAACTATTTAAAAATTAAAAATACATTGAAATATAATTTCATTCCATTCAAGATTGTATTATTTTTTGAGAAAATATATAATGCTTCCAATTAAAATATATATGATAACAATATATATTTCATTATTATACCCCATAATTATTAAAAATATTATTTTAGTGAATATTTATGTCATATACTAAATCAAAACCCAGAAGAGAACAAATATCACACAATAAGAGTGAACCCTATTAATATATTGGGTGTTGTTATTCATATTTATTTTCATCCTAAATATATTGTGGGTGTCCAGAAATCATAAGTAAATGAATTCACCCAAAAATATGTCATAATAAAAAAAATTATTAATTAAAGTAAATGATTAAATATTTTTGTAAATTTAGTTCATGATTCATCCCCTTCTCCATGTTTTTCAATAATCCTTCCTGTAATTTCTTGTCATATCAAAGAGGATGGTCATACTTATGATTGGATATATTTTTAATTGTTATTATATCCATTATATATGACTTTATAATATTATAAATTTTGTGAGTTACTTTTTATAGAAATCATGTAGTGTTTATCTATGAAGACATTTATGGAGAAAAATAAAAAAAATATTTATGAAAACGAATTATTTGTTTTTGAATATGGTCAATGGAAATTCAATGACATTGTATGGTAAAGAGGGTTGTAATATTTGTTTTATATGATTTACTAATTATTATGTTAGGGAATGAATTTCATGTTGTGAATAATATGTGTCTATTAGTTCACCTTGTTATATTTTATATAAAATAATTCATTATCAGAAAAATTATCTTGTTGATGTTGTTAGAATCATATTTTATCGTCTCTCAAGAGTATAGGTTGTAAAGAAAGATATATATGGATAAATGTTTATTATTAATAGATGTAGTTAGACAAAAGTTTGAAAATTTATAAATTTTTTCCCCAATATTATGGGGCCATTGAACAACTAATATGGTTTCAAAAATAAAAAAAAATATTTTAAAAAATATTTTTTTCCAAAAACATATGATTATAATGATAAGGAATGTAGATCTTGATAAATGATCATACATTAAATAAGGGTAACAAAATTATATTTCATGTATGTTGGAAATTCTCATTTGGATATCACGGTTTAACAAAAAAATGATAATAATAATTTAGTACAATAAAATTATAGTTTTAGGGATGATTGAGTATAAATTAAGGGAGTAGAATGTCAGGATAGTGAAAAAATCATGACGATCATAAAAAAATAAATTATATGTTCTTTTAAGTGTAATTAAAAAATAAAAAACATGATGTTACAAGAGAGAAATATTTTGGTGAAAATGAGAATGAAACATATTTTACTAAATGGGTCTAATAAATATATTTCCTAAATGATTAAGAATTTTCATTTGTAGATATTAACTCTTTTTCAATGAATATTCATTAAATTAGACAAAAAGATTAGGATGATATTAAATGTATAGTTCCATTGAAAAAATATAAACACTAATGATTGTTTCAAAGTTGATCCACATAACCTCACACTATGTTATTCATAAATAGGACCATTATTTTAAGTATCATAGAGAATTCGTTCCATTATATTGGTAAAAGAATCATATGAGAGGGTGATATAAGAAGATCATAATGGTCAAATAAATTTTATCATTAAATATAAAATTATTAGAAGATAATTAGAACAAAAGAATATCATTTAAAAACTATTCCCTAGAAATGAAATATCAAAATATGGAGTCATGATAAAAAAATCACAACATCAATAGACATGAATAATAATGGAATGAAAGAACATAACACATGAAAAAATAAAATATATTCATACATGGAATTATAGAAGACAATTAATAATAGAAAATAATCTCCATGGTAATCATTGATCATTTCCATGTATATCATAGAAAAATGGGTTCACTCCCAAGTCCAGTCCTATTTATCTCATGAAAATTTACTCATTAGTCAATTCATTAGGGGGAGATAATGGTCACAACATCAAATAATTGATGTCAATTTTTTTCCTGATAATATCATAATGAATTCCAATAATTAGAGCCCATAAAAATGAGTGGGTTTAATAATATTTAAATAATTTTATTACCCTTTCAATATTATTGAGTTTAATATATATTTCACAATAAAACTACCCATTTAAATGAAATAGTTTCATCAATATATCATTATGATAATAATATAACATACTGTGATAATATGAGGATGAGAAAATTTTATAATATACCTATATAAACATATACAACATCAATGTTTATTTTACTTCATTAATATAAATTCATTAAAAAAGTATGAAAATATTTTGATGCAGATATACATTACATTTTGCAAAACTGTTTTTTAAAATAAAAATAAAAAATAATAATGAAACTATTTTCAAATAATATAATACTCTAAAAACTTAATGGATGATTAAAAATTTTTATTGGTTCTGGAGGTGGAAAATTTTGATCATCCCAATGACATTAAAACATATATTTCAATGATATTTTCTATAAAATTAAAAAAATCAACATCCAAAAATGACAAGAACATTCCATTTAAATTTTTTATAGAAATTTAATCAAGGGATAAAAATAATTTTAAAAATATTATGTATTCTATCATTAATATGATTAAAATATTATTTTTCAAAACATTTACGTTGAAGGATAATCATTTTCACCCAGGGAGATAAAAAACATGATTTTTCATGAAAAAATTATTTTAAAATATTGATTTTTTAAAGGGAGAAAAATAAATGAAAAAATGTATTTTCATGAAATAAAAACATTAGAATAAAATAAATTATATCTTATATAGATAGATCATATTATTTACTTATAATAAACATTATCATAAACTATTCAAAAAATCGATGAGACTGTACTAAAATTGTTATCAATTTTGAATTTTTTTAAAATTAATAACCGTTAATGATTGAATTATATGAATTATTAAATAAAAAAAATATTTTTATTAATGATTCAAAGGGAATAATATACACCACATAAAAGTGTATAAGTGTATGTTATATCTTATACCTTAAATAAATAAAAATGATACAAAAATAACATACCACAAGTATCTACATTCATAGTACACATCATATCCTCTTTATAATAAATAAAACGTTGTTATAAATATATTAAATAGCCAATTACAATATTTAACAAAATATATATTATTAAAATTTACTTTTAATTACACATTAATCAAAATTTCCTTGTTTAAATAACATTTTAGGTAATTACTTCTTAATTTTTCTTCTTTTTTTTGTTTTTTATTTTTAATCATTTAACATTGACAAAAATTTAATTATCTTCATAATTTAGTCCATCATTAAAATATAAAATATATTCATTTTATATTTATTTTGTGTGATTAATAAATTTTATAGATATTAAATGTAATGAATTATTTATGAAGATATAAGGTCGTAAGTATACATCAAATTTGTTTAAATATTTTAATAGATGTAATAATAGAATGGTTAATATTATAATACAATTATAGATTCATATTAATGCCAAATATATCATATAATTTTGTTATGTTTTTCATTATTACTTTATAATAATATAATTATATAAAAGTGAATAAAATCCTTTCTTCTAATGGTAGACTTCTAAACACATGAACGATGTTCTCATGTTGTCTAATGAATTGAATGTTAGAAGTTATATATGATATTATAATTAAAAAATAGATAATACATTATAAATATCATTAATAATCATTATAAACACCATTATATACATATGAGAGAAGCGGTGAATGGAAAAAAAATTTGTTTGGTTCTTGAGGTGGTTGTCCTCTATATGCACGATCTGTGGTTCATTTCGCCCATGGGGAGGAGGGTATAGTTTTTTATATAACATTATCATATAAATACTAATTATATTTATTATATTAATGATTTTATATATAAAAATTATAATATTATTTTAATGTGGTGGTGGATGATATAAAATAAAATTCTTACTTAAAGAAGCCACATATTTTTTGGAAAATTATTTGTGTTTAAAAAAATATCTATAAGAGGGTGTATTTATGAAAAATATTGTCATAATACATTATATATCAATTTTGGAAGTTATTTTTGTTGGTACTATCTTATCCAATGTGTTTTGGGAACATGTAATGGAGAGTAGGGTGAATTTCAATTTACAATTTTCGGAGAGGTTATACATGGATTGTTTTTAAATGAAATGATTAAATATACTATTTTCTCAATTAAAAAGGTTATAGAATAGTCCATATTAATAATATTAATGTAATAAGTGATATATATTACCAACTATAAATAATTATAAGTTTTTGGTGAAATTGTTAATCATAATCATTTTATTTTAACCCATGTTAAAATATTTTTTACCTTACCAATATTAATTAATTTTTTACTATTTATTATAGTAAAAAACATAATTTGAACTCATATGATAATATTAATTATTATTATTCCAAATATTGTATTAATTTTTTAAAATAATAATCATATATGTGTTAATAATTATTTTAAATTAAACCATTAGATGCGGTAAAAAACTGTTTTACAAAGAAAAATATTTCAAAAAAATATAACTGTTTCATATCAAAATTAAATTTTAAATTGATTCCAATGATCAATATTGGATTAATTATAATATAATTGAAATAATTTTACATTTAAATCCATTAAAAAAAATCCTTATAATTTCGATAAATAAAGTGGTATTTTTAAATAATAACACATTTTTTTCAATATTAAAAAATGTAATCTTTTCTGAAAATTCCCATAAAGTCACCCTATGATAACATAGACATGATGATTTCAAAAGAAAATTTAATTTTCCAAAAATTAATTTCTTATTTTTTCAGAAAATAAATTATTTATTTGTTCACAATAAATGGTAAAATTAATTTTTTATAAGTTATTATTATTAAAACACATAATAACTTTTCAAAAAAAATGATTTTTTACAACAGTTTTTAATTTTATAAAAAAATTTAAATAATTGTTTAATATGTTTTTATTCATATTCGTACTAATATATTTGAGGGATAGTATATAATAACAATGTGCTAAATATTAATATATATAGTACAATATGGTTCATTAGATATTTTTTTTATAGATAATTTTATCTATGAAATGAAACTTATCCAAAAAAATATTTCATAAGATATATTGGTGTTAAAATTTTATCAAAATATAATTTTATTATATGTCATAGTGACATAGAATAATTTAATGATTTATCAATTACTATTTTAAGGAATGAACCAACCCTTTCTCAAGAGATATTTTTTTAAATAAATATTATTTAAATTAATTTTTTTGTATAAACATTAAATATATAAAAATACATGTAGAGGAAAATAAATTAACATGTGATGTGAGTGATTGGACAATGAGTGCTTTAATTGGAGAAAATAATTAAAGAACCATTATACCACTCTACAATTCTATAATCACATTAAATGACGATCATGATAGATATTCAATGAAAAAAAATGAGGTGCTAGTAGTTGTATTTGATTTAGATAATTTAGAATCTCACATATTGTTAAATAAAGTAACTATCTATATAGATTACTCTTCTAGGAAGTATATGATAACCATGACTTATTTGAAGCATAGTTCAATTTGATGGATATTACTACATCAGGAATTTGTTATTTTTTTCAATGAAATATATGTAAATGATAATGCCATTTCTCATAAATTAACACTCATATTATGTTAAATAAATGAAATCAATGTGCAATTTATCAATTAATCAATTCATGATGAACAAATCTATGAAACATTGGAAATAAAATCATGATATACCCATATTTTAAATTGTATAGCTCAAAGTGTTGTGTGTCTATATTTTTATAAGGATTAGTAAAAATTATTTTATAATGTACCATTACACTACAATTAGGTGAATTAATAATATTTCAGGGAATTTATGGATTTAATTACTAGAATATGAATTCCAGAAAAGGTGGTTGATAGTTTTTTTGTACTTTTATACATACTAAATAATTTGTAGGAAATTGTGAAATTCATAGAA
Organism: Viscum album; assembly: GCA_963277665.1. NCBI lineage: Eukaryota > Viridiplantae > Streptophyta > Magnoliopsida > Santalales > Viscaceae > Viscum > Viscum album. The sequence continues at coordinate 1,347,997,746 of OY728122.1, forward strand.
AAATTATTAAACTATTAAAATGTAATTTTTATGTCCTACCATGAATTAGGATATTGAAATATTCCTCAGAAATTGTGATAAATACCAATGAAATTGGTGTGTATCCTGGAAGAAAGATATGACACCACGTTAAATCACAGGTATTGTAGTTTCTAAATTATTCTAAATCAACTTAAAGGGTCCTATTACTAAATATATTGGAAAATTATACTTCCATATACATTTTTAATATGTATATATGTGTGTGGAATTTGAATCATTTTTAGAAAACACACCGTGAGTTTTCATTATATTTTTTAATCAACACTTTTTTACATGGTTTAGAATTCAAATGATCATCATAATTAACTATAATACCCACTTAAAAATGGTATTTTTTAGAAGCTAATGACTCTATATGGATTTCAACCTCATGAGAACCCTATACCATCCACATATTATTGTCCAAGATGAGGTTTCAGATAAGTAAATTAAGATAATTTTATAAACAACTGTGAGTAAGAATAAAAATGATTGTGCCAAAAAATAGGAGACACACCTTGGTATTGTATGACTATATATAATACACCTATTATATTTTATTTTTATCTCTTGGTCATTAAAAAACACTACCACCTCCCCATAAAACATGAAAACATTCCATATTCGACTGTGAAGAGGGTGAATTTTTTTTTCTAAAATTGCCAACAGAATCATTTTTCCACAAATTAAGTAATTTTATATCAATTACTAATAATGAAATTGGGGAAACCATCCAAATTTACTAATGAAAATGATTTCAAACTGTATAAAAGTTTATTAGAGCATTCACGAATAATTTAAAGGAGTTGGAATTATTTACCCTGTATGAACTCCATTCAATGGGTTCAACCTTATATTATGGAATTTCATTGATGAGTTCCTAAAAGTGATTTTCACTTTTTTATTTGTTTTGTACATGTTCCGATATGATTTTTCCCTCATTAAAAAAATCAATATACAATTTGGTTTATTGATTTAATATGTTTTTTCATCATTCAAATCCACTTGAAACAGTCTTTTTTAAAATCTATGAGAATTATCTTATTGAATATTTATCTAAATGGACTCCTAAAGAATATCTACACTATACTGGATGACAAGATCTTATATTTCTATCACTATCAACCACCTCTTTATTACATTATTAGGCAAATTCCATGTCATCCTGTGTACCCACAACATTATCCCATAGGTATTATATTATTTATGAGCCAATTAATGATTAATTATATGTTAATAAGGGATTTTTTTTAATATCCCATATATTTGGAGAATCAACCAATATATAGGGTTTCTTCAAAATAGGAACCAATTTTTGAAGATCCATTAATTTGAGGACAAAGTAAATTCTATTACATCTTTTATGGCCGCTTTATTTTCACATTCATGATTAAACAACCATCATCAATAATGGGTAATTTTTTATTTATTTCTTTATAGGAAAATATATGCTTTCTATAAAACCATTTCCTTTTTCTTAGAGTACTGGTATTCATGTTTTTTATTATCCTATGCCTCTATTTTCAACAACCTAACTCTAATGGGATTGATCCATTAATGGTCTACATCATATCTACATCACCCATCAAATGGGGTATGATTGTCACCACCCCACACACATATATATTTTGAAATATTATACCATTGATAATTTTATTGGAAAACATACGGGATTAGACTTTTTCAAGGTTCATATCCTGGAACTAAGGAAGACAGATGAATCCCCTACCCGACCATTGAGCACACTCGTGCCATAAAAATGAGAAAACTCGTTTCACCCTTCAGGTCTATACTCTGTCACCTTCATAGCCAAGATAGTTGTTGATAGGTGTAGTGGATTCTCTAAATCAACATAATAATATAGAAAAACATAATTTTACATGTATCTCCATGGATTATGGACCTATACGAGAACAATATCCATCACATGGACAACATCCATGTTCATCGAGGCATCAACATTTACCGAATTCAAAACATAAGAATAATTACCACTTTGATGACATATCTGTGTAGAATTCCCTTGGAGGTAGGAGGAATAATAATAATGGATTCATGAATGATTTACAAAGAGGTATTTGAATTGGTATTCTTACACAATATCAATCTAGAATAAATATACAATTGGATTATAAATGTTGACTTTTTCATAGAATCATGTCTCTATGGGATGGAAAACCATTTTGGTGCTAATGTAACATCCCAGGTAATTAAAGGATATGAGATTTTTTTATTTGTTAATATTTTTGATTTAACTATTAATTTTAGTTTAAAGGGTATTCTATGTTCATTGGTTTACCCGCCACAAAACAATGGGTTTCTCTGAAGTCTTATGTAGCAAACAATGATGAGTCATACAGAAAAAATATAATATTATTTTTTTAAATGGTATTTAACACAAAGATGTTTTATTAGAGGGAAGGAACAGAACTAACCATATTATGATTAACCATTTTGGTTAAATGTTTTTACATTTATATAATTATATTTAGCGGCTTAAAATGAGAATGATTCCAATTTTATGCATAAATACTATAGTATTTGTAAAATATAATTTTACATTCTTTTCATGAAAAAAAAAATTTAAATATGGTTTTTTTACTTTTATATTTTCCATATTATCAAATATGATTCTTCTTCAGAAGCAGGAAATTAGAATTTACTTTGGGTATTATTTTAGTATTTTCAAATAATGTTCAGTTTTAATGAATAGTGAAAAATACATCATCTGAAGTCAAAAATATCATTTGATCATATTTATTTATATGGATAGATTATATTTTTACATGGGTTTAATTTGTAGTTGGATTATATTTTTACCATTTAATCCAATTTTGGTCACTATAAGAAATTTCACATTGAAATTGGACATAAACACCTTTTAATATTTTTGTAGTTTTTACTTCTTAAAAACATGATTTCTAGTTTTGACAATAGGAATTATTTATTAAAAATTATATTTTTTTAATATGGTAAAATATTCCTAATTTTTTAAATCATAATATCTAAATTATCTTTAGGGGATGTTTTGGTATATTTCGGAAAACGTTGTATTTTTTATGAATAGTGAAAATCACAACATAATAGGTAAAAACCGACTTATTCATTTAAATGAAATTCTGAAAAATCGATAAATTGAATTCAAAAAATCAAATATACATGGTTGTAATCGTCTTGTAAAATGTGGTTAAATAGGAATAAAATAATTTTTGATTAATATAAACGTTTGATTTTTTATTTATTGCAATTAAAGGTAAATTGGTTCATTCATGGTAAAAATAAAATTAGCTTAACACTTGTATGAACCTTATTGGATGAGTCATGTCTGAACAATAATATCATTGGGTAAAACTTTTGTCCTTTGGAAGCCACTTTAGTAAGATAATTAAATTAATGACTTTTTATTTAATGTAAAAAAATATATCACAATCATGTATTTTTTGGCTAAAACAATGTAATTTTGGGGATATATAATTTATATCTCTTACCATAAATAGTCATTATAATGATAAAATGATTTCCCACATCATGATATTTTATTTATAATCTTTATACATCAAATAAATAAATTTATTTATGACACAATGATGATGTAATGAATACCATATTAATGAATGTAATAGATAAATGAGATTATTAATATAAAAATAAAAACATTTTAATAACTTTTATGAAATCCATGAATTTTAATGATGATTATGACTTTTAATCTTGGAATAAATGATTTTTTTTCAATTTGATCAATTTTTCATGGATTTTTAAAAATTCATGTTATGAATAGTATAAAAATTGAAAAAAATGTGTTTTTAAATAAATTAATATATTATTAAATGATAAAATAGTCAAAAAAGCTCAGATTCTGCAAAATGAATTATATAAGTTTGAAAATGTAATTAATGAACAACTAGAGGATCTATTGGAGTTTAATGATAAATATATTAATCATATTACATAAATATACAAGAATACATGGTAAGAGTTAAATTTGTTAACTATGGATTAAAGATAAATGATATGGTTAAAAATGAAACCAAAACTAGTATAACACCTATTGAATGTGAGGATTTTGAATAATGGACATATTTTATATAAATTTAATTAGTTGGGAACTTTTTAAATCAAAATTTAGTTTATAATACAATAATATTTTCAATGCCTTCCAAAAGAGTCCTTCATCCCTCTTATAAAAATAATACTTCTCTAACCCATTACTCACACCTCTCAACCCCGTTGGATCCTCCAACCATTGCCCAAATAATCTCCAAGAATCACTCTCATCATCATATGATCCTTACCGTAGTCATAAGGAACTTCAAGAATGATTTTTTGGTTCCGAACAATGGGAGTTACCTGATTTAAAAGAGATTAAAGAACAAATGAGTCATGTTAGAGAAAATGTAAGGGAATTCATCTCAATCTCGAATCTTTGAGGGATAATTATGTTTATATACAATATTTTGTTATATTTTTTATAAACCCCTTTTAATTTAAATTCATTCGAATTTAATCTATTCTCTATGAAGAGTTTTACTAAACTATTAAATCAATGTTTCTTTTTAACAAATGTGATGTCATTGAAATTTCTACTTCCATGAGTATTATTTGAACTATGGCTTCCATAATAATATGTAGTGTTTTTAAAAGGAAAATAAATATAATTTACTAATTTATGGATTTTGGTATTGGAAATGGATTTTATAATGGATTTATTATATCAATATATAGAAATGATATAATGTTATTGTAATGTAGAAATGTTATTTTTCCTTTTATGCTTGTGTTATGTGTTATAATTATGATATAGTTTATGAAAATAGTTTATCTAAATGGGTGGTTCCTTGATAATCCTAGGTAGGGTAATCCAGAGACAACACTTCTATGAATTTCGTAATGTGACAGAGGCACGTTCTATTGTTTCTCCTAAGAGATTTAGTGAATGTATTGTGATGGATATTCCAAATGTAACTCTCACCATATCTGTGAAAGCTAAAATGTATGTTTGATATGGATTCCACCAATTTCCTTTATTATTTTTTATTTCTATGTCTTATTCATAAATCTTATTATTTCATGAGGTATGTTAAAAAGATAAGGTTTTGTGACTATTGATTAACTAATGATTTTCATTGTTTTATTTATAACTATTAATGAGATATTTCTGAACATACCATGTTTTTGAAATGTTTATAATAGGTTGGAAGGAATGGTAATAGAAATTAAAAATTAAAGAATATTTATATCAAGAAACAAATTTATGATTTATTTTAATGGCTTTTATTTTTTGAAAAATGTGATACACTTTAGAATTGTCAAATTTGTAATATTTGGGATGTAATGTAATAGTTATATCTAAATTAACTATAACTAATAACCTAAAAAGACCATCAATGTCAATTATTCACTTAATTCAACATTATATAATGTTTAAGTATGAGGCTTTATAATTTTTATCAACGGTCGTTTTAGATAACTTTGGGAGTTAGGGTATTATTAAATTAATACCTATAAATTAATTTATAGTAGGATTGAAATGATATAGCATTTACAGATTACCATGTTCTTTCTCCTAAGATATATCTATGTTTAGAATGATTTTCCATAGAGTAAATAGGGCAGCTATGATGGGATAACATCATGAGAAAAAAAACCTTCCAAATCAGCAACCTGAGATAGTCGAAATCAGAATTGAACAGACTTTTGTTGTGATGGATAAATTGAATGAGTCTATGAATGGTGGTGGTATCCATGCATGAGATCCACCTGATCAACCATATAGGAACATGTTAGTAGAGGATCATCTCATGAGTCAACATCCCTAACTATTCATAGGATCATCTTCCCCTATGCTAGATGATGGGTGGATTAATGCACTGGATATGGTTTTTGATGTCATGGGGTGTTCAAAACATCCAAAGATTAGTATTTTTGTTTACTATTTTGTAGTTGAATCTGATCAGTGATGGTGGATGATTAAAAATATTACAGATAGTAAGGAGATAGATGCCCATGATTGGGTTGGATTCAATGATATGTTTCTTGAGAAATATTTTCTAATTATGGTTTGTTTTAGGATGGAAAAAAAATTCGTATTGAGGGTGGATGATAACTCTGTGGATGCCTGTAAAGAAAATTTCACTATAATGGAAAGGTATACTACATATTTCATATGAGATCTTGATAGTAAAATCAATAATCATTACTCGGGATTATATCCAAAATATTGAAGGGATATAGCTTCTCGTGGGTTAAAAATCTAGGAAAAACATTTTTGATGTGAGGAGAATGAGGAAATAGAGTTTTCTGATGATTTGGTGTTATTTAAAAAAAACATGTTGAGGTTGGAGAAAAAAGGGAAGAACTCTTTGAAAAATTTTGATAGTAAAAAACTTCTGTTTATAGTTTTAGAAAATTGTTGTAAACATCATGTTTGGATTGTCTTTTGAATTCAGGTAAGTGATTCCAATATGGGGAAATGGGATATAAGGCTCATAATTTCAATGAAAAATCCCAATGTAATGTTATGAATAAATCTATTTTATAGTCTGAAAAAATTATTATGTTAAATTAAATGGGTCATTATTCATATTAGTGTCCAACGAAGAACTCAATTGAGGAAAAAAACTGAACCACAACAATAATGGAGTGGTGAAATCCTTTACAAAAACATTAGCCGATTTTGGACCATCAAATTAAGTAGTATCTGGTAAAAAATATGTTTATTCCGATTATGCCATTGTTTTTTTATTTTCGGTCTACACATTATTTAATTTATGAGAAATTTTCTAGTAAATTTGGAATTCCAACTCAAGATATGAATCCTGAAATTATTGTAAATAAACCAGGAGTATTTGTTGAGTCAAAAAATATACGAACATTTATTTCCCTGTGTAAGGAAAAAAATATACCAACAAACCATATTGTTTGTCCTCATGTAGAGTTTGATGTAATCTTGGTAATGAATTGGATTTACTTTTATCATGCTATGATTGACTGCAGAGCTATATTGATATCTATTTTAAATTAATTTAAATTTATGTAAATTAATTAAGAATTAATTTTTATAACATAGTAGGAATCTGAGAAACCACTGAAATATGGAAATGAATGTAAACTTGAACATATTGCGGAAAACAAAGGAACTATTTAGATTAATGGTATGCCATTAATAAATGAGTACCTTGATGTTTTTCACGATGAGTTTCATAGTATTATACATGATCAAGAAGTTAAATATATAGTTTAATTAGTTCCTGATGCTAAGACAATTTCAATCCCCCCTTATCGAATATATCAAATTATACTTTAAGAGTAAAATAATGAATTAGAGGAGTTGTTAGATAAATGGTTTATTCGACCTAGCACATAACCATGGATAGCTCCACTCTTGTTTGTTTAAATGAAAGATGCTTCATTGAGACTTTTCATTGATTATAGAGCCTTGAATAATATGACTATTAAGAACATGTATCCTTTCCATCATATCAATGATGTGTTTGATCATCTCTAGGGTGATTAGTATTTTTCAAAGATTAACATTTGTTTAGGATATCATCAGTTGAATTTAAAGGAAGGAGACATTCTAAAGACCGTGTTTAGTACTAGATAAGGCCATTATTAATTTGGAATTATTAATTTTGGTTTAACAAATTCACCAACTAAATTAATGGATCTTATGAATATAATTTTTTTTGAGTTCTTGGATATGTTTGTGGTTGTGTTTATTAATGAAATTTTAGTATATTTGAATGTAAAGAGGAACATCAACGTAATTTAATGGTTTTCTTGAAAACCACAAAAGAGAAAAACTGAATGGGAAATTGAGCAAGTGTGAGTTTTGGTTACAAAAAATTTTATTCCATGGTCACATTGTTTCTAAGGATGGAATAACTTTCGATCATTATAAAATAAAAGTTGTTGAATAATGGAAAAGAACTACCAATATAACAAATATATTTAGTTTTCATGGGTTAGTGGGTTATTATAGGAGTTTTTCTTAATCATTTTCATGGTTATCTAGCCCACTGACCATGATAACTCTAAATGGTGTTATGTTCATTTGGAAAAAATAATTTGTTGATAGTTTTTAGAAATTTAAATAAATATTTGTGAATTCTACAATATTGGAATTTCCTTCTAGAAGTGTTGAATTTTTAATCTACATTAATTCTACATTGAAAGGACGTGGTTGTGTCCTAATATAGAATGATCTAGTAAGTGATTATGCTTCATGTCATTTGAAAACTCATGAGTTAAATTAACCAACACATGACTTGGAATCAGATGTTGTTGTTTTTGGCTTTTAAAAATATGGATTCATCATCTGTATTGAGTAAAATATGAAATATGTACTGACTAAAAATGTTTGAAGTATATATTTACATAGATGGAATTAAACATGAGATAGAGGATATGGTTTTACTTTACAAAGCATTAGAATTTCACAATTTTTTACAATCCAGGAAACGAAAATAAAGCGGATGATTCTTGGAGTAGAAAAAGTAATGATACATTAAAAATCAATTGATTTTCACATGATCCTTTGATTAATGACTATATGATAATTGGAATTTATGTTTATGGTGTAGGAAATTCCTCATTTTTTATCCGCTTTCGGTACAATCACCCCTTGTAGACAGAATAATGCAAGAATAGAAATATTAGAGTATGTTACAAAAAAATGTATGATTGGCATAGAATGGTATGTTACATGAGTTTAACATAGATAAAGATAGAGTTTCGATATTTGAGAAGATATTATGTGGGTCATTTGATTCACAGTTATAAAAATATTTTTTATATGAAGCTCAAAGTTCCTTGTTTTCAGTTCATCCTTACAGTACTAAGATGTAATGAGATCTTCATTAGTATTATATGTGGGATGGAATAAAAGGAGATATTTATAACTTTACTATGATGTGTCTGAATTGTGAACATTTAAATGCAGAGTGGCATTTACAGAAAGGGATTCTTCATCCTTTTCTTGTACAAGAGTATAAATGGGAAAATGTGTCCATTGACATCGTTGTGGGATTACCAATGAAATCTGGGCGTTACAATGAAATCTGTGTTATTTTTGATTGAATTACTAAATCTACTCATTTTATTCCTAATCCATATACTCTTTCGCTAGATCATCTTTCTCGATTTTATATTAATGATACGGTAAGGTTACATTGTGTTCCCATATCCATTGTATCTTATCATGATCACATGTTTTCTTTTAACTTTTGGAATGGAATTTTGAAGTCGGTGGGTACTGAAATAAATTTCAGTAAAAATTTAAATACTAAATCATTTTGGCAATAAAAACAAAAAATTAAGACATCAAAACATATGGATTAAGAATTTTTTTGTTACCAACAACATTGTTTGGTTGAATTTTCATATAATAACAGTTTTCATTGCAGTATACTGAGAGATCCTTTTGAGGCATTATATTGTTAGAGGTGTAAAACTATAACTTTTTGGGATGAAGTAGGTGGATGGATGATGGGACCAGAATTGGAAGATTAAATTGAAAAAAAGTTCAGTTAATTAAGAAGCACCTGAGAATTGCTCAAAGTGGGTAGAAAATTTATACAGATTACCAGAGGAAGGATATTTTTCTTGAGGTAGAAGATCATACTTTTCTTAAGGTGTCTCTATGGAAATGTTTAATGCATTTTTGTATGTAGTGAAAGTTCAGTCTGAGGTTCATTAAACCCTATTAAATCCTGGATAACTTTGGATTATTTTTATACATAGTGGATTTATCTCTAAGTATAACCTAGGTACATAAATACCCCCCACTTATTTGAAAAGTGAACACGTTTGCAAGGACAGAATTTCCAAAAGAGGGGAATAATGTAACATCACAGGTAAATAAATAATATTTCATTTTCATATTTGTTAATATTTTTGAATTAAATATTAATTTTACTTTATAGGGGATGATATGTTTGATGGTTTATCATACAAGTAACTATTTGTTTTTCTATGTCTTATGTTTCACACAATGTTTGGTCATACAGAAAAAAATAATAATATAATATTATTATTTTAAATGTTAGTAAACACCTTGACATATTATTGGCAGGAATGAACAGAACTAACCATTTTATGATTAACCATGTTTGTTATAAGTATTACATTTATCTAACTAAATTCAGAGGTTTAAAATTAGAATGAATCCAATTTTAATTATAAATACTATAATATTTTTAAAGAGTATTTTTACTACCTTTTGATGAAAACCACTTTTAAATCTAATTATTTTCACTTTTATTTATTACATTTAAAAAATAAACCTCTTCTTTTGAATTGGGACATCACAATTATCTTTGGTTAAATTTTTTGTATTTTCTGATAATGTTCATTTTTAATGAATATTGAAAAATACTTCATTTTATGTCAAAAATTCCTTTTCATCTGATATATTTAAATGATATATAATATTTTAAAATGGTTTTAAAGTGTAATTGTATTATTTTTTCAAAAAAAATTAATTCAATTTGGTTCATTGGATGTAATTTTGCTTTGAAATTGGACATAATCAAATGTCAATCATTCTGTAGTTTTTACTTTTTAGAAATATGCTTTCTAGTTTTGTGAATGAAAATTAATTTTAAATTAATTATATAAAATGATATTATTTTAATTTGGTAAAATATACATCATTTATGAATTGGGAATATCAAAATTATATTTAGGTGATTTTTTGTTATTTTTCTGAATATGTAAATTTTTTGATGAATATTGAAAAACACTACATAGTAGTTAAAAAACCATTTAACATTTAAATGAAATTTTACTAATTCGATGAATTTAATTTAAAAAATCAAACATACAAGGTTTCATCAATAAGTAAAATGTGGTTCAATACAATAAAAATAATTTTTTGTGAATAATAACTTTTTATTTTTTATTTATCATGGTTAAAGGTAAATAAGGTTATTTAAGATAAAAATAAAATAAAAATAAAATAAAATTACCGTTAAACTTGTCCTAAACATATTGAATAATTTTTTTCATACCAATAAAATCCTTGGGTAGAACTTTCGTCCTTTGTAAGCCACTTGGTTAAGATAATTACATTTTTGACTTTTTTTAAGTAAAAATAAAAATATACGAAACATATATTATTTTGCTAAAACAATATTAATGTGGTGTAATATATTTTATATCTCAAACTATAAATACTAATTATAAATATAAAATTATTTCCTACATCATTTTATTATATTTCTAAATTTTTAACATTAAATAAATATATTTATTTATGGAACATGGACGAATTAATGATTACCTCGTTAATGAATGTTTCAAATAGATGAGATTATAAATATTAAAATAAAATTATTTTGAATTTTTTCCCATGCATGAATTTTATGGATTATTATGACTCGTTATATTTTAATTAATTATTTTTTTTCAAATATATCATGTTGTTATGGATTTTTAAAATATTCATAATATGAATATTATAAAAAGGACATAAATGAGTTTTAAAATAATTTAATATTTTCATAAATGTTAAAATAGTCCAATAAATATAATATTTATAAAAAATAAATTAGTTATGTTAAAAATTCTAATTAATGAATGACTTATGGTTTGATTGGAATTTTATGGTTACTATATTAACCATACAGTGTAGCAATACATGAAGATATGGTAAGAGTTAAATTAGTTAACTAAGGATTAAAGATAATGGATAAGGTAAAAAATGATGCCAAAACCTGTCTAAAATTAATTTTACGATATTATCTAGAGTATTAGACCTAATTTCATTGAATTTAATGTGTTTAAGTCATTTTAAAATCTAATTTTAGTTAATAATAAAATAATATTGGAAAACATTCCTAAATAGAGCCTCCTTCCTCTTATGAAAACAGACCACCTATAACCCATTACTCTCACCTCTAAAGCCCCATGGCTCATCCATACACCACTATAATAAACTCCAAAAATCCCTCTACCCCTCCTAGAATCCGTAACATAGGTCAAAATAACATGAAAAATGTTTTTTTGGTTCAAACGAAAGCGATTTACACGATTAAACAAATATTAAAGAACAAAATATTCAAGTCGGACACGAGGTAAGAGACTTCATATCAATATACATTCATTCATAAATAATTATATTTATACATTAAATAAATTTTTACAATCTATAAACCCCTTTTACTATTAATTTCATTAAATGGGAATATTTTCTATTTGAAGTGTTTTACTAATTATAAAATGATTGTTTTTTATCTTACGCGGTGACAACGACCTCTCCGTCATCGTGAGTATTATTTGATATTTGGATTCCATAACAATTCGTTGGGTTTTATAAATGGAAAATTAATACCATATACATTTTATATATTTTTAATTGAAAATGGAAATAATAATTGATTGATTTTATCAATATATTGAAATTATATATTCTGATTGCAATGATGAAATGTTATCTTTCCATTATTCTTGTGTTATGTGTTATGATTATGTTATGGTACATGGAAATTTAATATGTATAATTTTGGTTCTATGATAAACCTATGGAGGTGGAGCCAAAGATATTTACCCAATGAATACGATAACGTAACAGAGGTAAACATTAATGATTCTCCTTAGAGAGTTAGGGAATATACAGTGACGGGTATTCAAAACGTAACTCCCTTCATAAATAGGAAATATATAATGTATGTTTCATATGTATTTCACAAGTAACCTTTATGATTTATTATTTTTATGTGTTATTCCTAGATCTTGTTATTTTATGAGTTAGGCTAATGAGATTGTGTTTTCTGTGTGTAATGATAGAGTAATGATTTTTTTCATTACATGATTACCCTTAATAAATTTTTTATGCTCATCCATAGTTTTTAAATTTTTTATAGGGTGTAAGGTAGGGTAAGAGAAAGGAATAATTCAATAAGATTTATATCATGAAAATGAATTATTGTTTTATTTTAATGAGATTTTATTTTAGGAAAAAAATTGATACTAACTAGAAGGGTCAATAATGTATTATATGAGATGTAATGTCATAGTTATAGCATAATTATTTAAAACTCTAAACCTGAAATGAACCTCAATGAGAATTATTCACTTAATTCTAGATTATATAATGTTTAAGGCTAATTCCTTACACCTAATATCTGAATACATTAATTGACCACCAAGATTAATCATCACATGAAAGATAAAACGATTTTGTAAAGATATATAAAAACCAATAAAATTATCCCAATTGTTTATTATCTCTATTTCATGATTCATGTTAATGTCAATTGAGCAAAAAAATTAAAATCAAGAGGGTATTGTTGACATAGTGTGAGATGGTGGACCATGCCAGAGCGAAATCATCATAATAGGAGAATAAATTAATCTTTTTTCATGAGTCGAGAAAACCAACAACAACATGATGATGAAGACACCACTAAGTGTTGAAGAATCTCTCTACGTTATAAACTGAATGCCACTACTAATTGAATAGAACACCTATGGTGAGGTTGTGTCCTGAAAACTATTCTGAGAACATGAAGTGGGAAATCAGAAGAAAAGGGGGTACAATATATAACCATGGAACCATTAGGGATAACAAAAAAATAGGAAAAGATGGGGAGTAACCCAGTGTTGGTGAAGGTAGAAAATAGAAGGGAAAACCCAATGAGAGAAGGTGATGTGATTCGATTTCCTCTGTACTATTTTCAGTGGGGAGGGGGAGATGCTTCTACTAGAACCTATGATAACATATTATGACCCGAAAGGAATAATTTATTTTAGATAAATAAATTAGAGGAGATAATGAGAGACGTGTATGATAAGATTTGATCTAAAGATATAATACTCATACTTGGTACAATTAAAAGTCAAAAAATAAAAAATTCAGCATGTGACAATGTTCTACTGTTCAAATAAGGACATTTAATCATGGTAGGAAGATGAAATAAAAATGTTATGGTCATTACATCATCCCAGTTGTTTATCACCATGGTTCTATTGAAATATCTGATGGGCATATTCCCCCAATTATGGTTAACCCTCAATTACAAAAACTTTATTTGACATCAAATTCTTTAGGTTTCATTGAAAATTTTAAATTACAATGGGAGGTTTCTCATCTAGATGAATACAAAAAAACATATCACTTTCTAGGTGTAAATTCATGCTTTTCACCATTAAATCAGATTCATTTTTTAGTTCTAGTTTTTTGGGGGAAATAAAAATGGCTTATGTGGATCATTTTTATCTAGTCAAAATATTTTATTGCACATTTTATTATCACACCTATCATCATTAATTTTATAAATTTCATTATAAATTAAATTACATATATTCATGACATTTAAAAATAATTGGATATAATAAAAACATTATTAAAATCATTTTTATAGAAATGTCAATATAGAAGAAAAATGATTCTCATCTAAAAAGTGTAATAATGATTACATTAGATAAAAATATTCTTTACATATTATGAGAAATTAATGAGAGGGATATTAATGGGAAACAATTAATATCACGCAAAAACAACGAATAATATATTTCCTGAATTAATTGATATATATATCATAATAATGTTTTCATTTAAGCATTAATCAGAAATAATACTAATAAACAATGAGATTGAAATAGAAAACCCTTACCACTATTGTTAACTTTTTAATAGAAATTACCAAGAAAGAGTAACATTAAATTAAACATCAAATATCACTTTAATAAGTATAATAATTTTATAACATTAAAAAATCATCATTTATAGAACATAGAAATGATGAATGGTTCATACCATAACATACATTTTAAAGGAGAAAATGTTAGATCACAACCCCTTTCCACCAGATCCACAATCTATGAATGAAATATATACTCATGTACAATAAATTAAAATTTAATATAATTTTATACCATATTAATTTAAATACCTATAATATCGTATATAATACACTTATAAAATTGAAATTTCAATTTAATAAACATAATATTTAAATCATTGTTACTGGATGTTAATAGTTTCATTATTATAAAAAAAATAAGATGATCTTGTCTGTGTACAAGATAATTTTTCATTAATAAAAAATGAAAATATCTAAATAAATATCATATATAAGATTTTT
The DNA here is from genome assembly GCA_963277665.1 of Viscum album. Lineage (NCBI taxonomy): Eukaryota > Viridiplantae > Streptophyta > Magnoliopsida > Santalales > Viscaceae > Viscum > Viscum album. The sequence continues at coordinate 1,348,012,856 of OY728122.1, forward strand.
ATTTTTAGAGTCATATAAAAAATGTAGAAAATTAAAAATGAATGACATTGTTCACAATGATTATAGGCTATATGTACACATGGACACTTTATTCAAAATTTTATCGATGGAATGAATACATGGTAAAAAAAATTAAACATTATTTAATCATTAATATATCTTAAATATAATATATATTCATCAAATCATTCTTAATTACCCTAAATTTAAATGTATAATTATTAATGAATCATATCCCCTTTTGGACATGGTAGTCCACACAAATGAATGAACGACGTTATTGTTATCCAATAGATTTAAAGGTAATAATGTACATTTGATATTATCATTTATATAGAATAATTTTATCACAAATATCATGGAAAATGATTAAAAAACCATAAAACCAATCCATATATTGTGGTGATTAAAAATTATTTATATCACATCAAATAGAAAATAAGATGTACATATACATAAGTGATTGTTTCTCAAACAATTTTCTAGGAAATATGGTATAAAATGATTATTTCATAATTATAATATCATATAAGTATATAAATTAATTTTTTTTTATTTTATGAAAAATAGTTCCGATTTTAGGGAGGTAAAAGATTATGAAAGAATTATTTGATCAGTTTAGGTGATTACAATTTCATTCAAATAACTAATTTAGATCCTTTATTATGGATCTAATGGTAGAAATTTATGGAATATAATAACTTCTACAAGGTTTTAGAGGAATTTCCTATAATAATATGGTAGGGGTGGGATGAGGTATAATTCCCCTAGAAGTTTAATTAATAAAAATCCTTGGAGAACATTTATATTTGAGCGCAAGGGTAGTCATTGAATTTCATAAAATATTAATATAAAAAATCATTTGTTTAGAAATAAGATACCAAATGGAAATCTATTTTTGGATAAAAAATGATGTAGTTTAAATCCAATAATCCAGTATTTTTTGGAAAAACAATTTATACCATGTCAGTTTGATTATTCTATTAGATAACATATTTAAACCATATCTAATGTGTCATATTTGTCAATATTATAGTGTAATAATTTTATTTCTAAGGTGACACGTGGATCATAAATGTTCAATGGATTAAATTTAATCATTATATTATCAAAAGTTTCCTCTATCAATATTTTTGTATTTTTAAATAATTTTATTAATTAATATTTTCATGAAATGTCATTAATGATTTTTTTTGAAATTATTTAATTTCAATCTAAATTTAAAAACATAAATATATAAAATATATATAATCCATTCAAATAAAACTAATATATTATTTTCATCTATTATAATAATGAAAAATAAAATTTACTAAATTATTTTATATTTTTAAACTAATATATTATTTATTAATATAAGATATAATGTGGTAACAATGTGTATTCATTTAAGACCATAATATAACTTAAAAAATTTATAAATAAATAAAAATCATGAAATTAATTTCATTATTCTAAAAATAAAAATTATGATTCAATCAATACATATTATTTCCCCACATGACAAGATAAGATATATTAAAAATTTTATATATTCGAATATTGATTTATTATCAACTATAAATATAATATAATTAATTTCATAGAATAAGTGTCCCTTAAGGAATTAAAAATCATGAATATCAAAATTATACTTTCATTACATTTATGAAATAATAAATATTATTAAAAATTAGTGACATAAGAATGTATTTTTAACCATGATTGGATGAGTTTATCCTTTACCATAATAATAATATTTTCCATGGTTACTATTCAAAATAACCTAAAAATTAATTTTTCAAAAAAATGGGATATATTGATTCAAAAAAATGGATCCATTTTTCTTGATTAAATTTATATAAGTGGATGAAATGAATTTATGTCAAACATTAAAAATAAAACTGAAAATGATTTTTAAGAAAAATGTATTTTTATGTATGAAATTATTTATTCCAAATTCTACCATTTATTGATTCAAATAAACATATTAATTAATTAATAATATAAAATAATTCATTGTAATTTATTAATATTTTATAAAAAAATATAATTTATAAATTCATTAAAAAATTTGGTTATCAATTAAAAAATTCAATATTAACTAGAAAATAAATATTTTTTGAAAATAAAAATTATTTATCCTAGGTTAAAAGAGATATGTTGGTTATTTAAATTACTTTAATTTTATAAAATAAAATATCTAAAATTTATTAAAATAAATTAAAACATTTAATCAATATTATAATTTTTGAAGTAATATTTTGAAAAATAAAACGACTCTTTAAAAATTTGAGAGTTTTAATCCTATGAATTTATCAATACATTTTTTATTTATTATGAATTCATTTATTATCAAAACTAGGTAACATATATTTATATATTTCAACTAAATTGATTTTTTTATAATATCATAAAATTTAAATATTTCATGGTTCATTTCATCATAGAGATACATGTTGTGTATGCTATTAAACATAGTGTTATTTTAAAATCATATGGTATTAAACATATAGTATATGTCACATATTTCATATCCCATATGGATTCTACTATTTTTTATTAATAAATATCACTTGAAACATACATACCAAAACCACTCAAGGATGCTCATATTTATATACCATGAATCAAAAATAAAAATCAAGAACTCAACCTAGAGAATAAATACTTACTGTAAATATACATATTGGATTACCCACTAAGGGACCACAATCCCATCTATCATCATATAATGAAATCTTCAAAATTAGATCCACATCAAGTGGACCACAATTGTATTTTTTATTTCTATATAATTCAACAAATATTCTATGTGGGAAACATCATATACGATATTCATGACACATTATATAAAAAAATAAACATTTTTATCAAAACTGGTACCAGAATAAACCACAAGTGGTTGATTATAATAGAATCCTATTCTTATAATAGTATACCAGGGTCACTCTATATCCCTTTTGGTATGGATCATTTAGTCATTATAATGGGGAAGAAAACTACATAATTCATTTGATATATCACCATAGAAAATATATACCACTCTTAGTCTATGTATAATTTCACTCGAGAATTTCTTAGGAAAACAATATATATGTTTTTGTGGACTCATTAAATTTATGAACCCTATCATCTGTGAAATAAATATCATATACACATAATAATATCTAGTATGTCCTAAATAAAATATATACTGCATTAACATTTTAATCTTTTGAATATTACATTTTTACAATTTCCATAAATCATAAATTAACATTACATGTTCCTTGCACTAATTGAAATGACATAATTAAAAAAGTGGAAAGAACAACAATACCTTATACATGTTAATATGTACTTTCCACTGTAAATGGTTTTCTTGATTGGAAATTATGTTTTCTACAAAAATATATATAATTTCAATGATTAGTTAACTATAATATCTTAAATATAATAAGAATTAAAATTTTATAATCCATCATTAGGACATATAGCTCATCTAATGTATTTAAATTCTATTTAAAGAATTAATCACTAGTTATTCTCAAATATGAATCCATGTATTCCAAAAGCTTTTAAATAATTATTATCATCTTATTTTTAACTTTGGTGAGCGTATACCCATATATTAGTGTGAATAAACAACTAAATACAATAAACAACAATAAATAAATAAAACATGTAAGAAAATTGAAAATCATAGTAATGTTATAAAAAATCCACAAGTAAGAAAACATTCAAAAAACTAAATTTCATACCACCCAAAAAAACTAATTATCTACTAGGAAAATTGAATAAAAAAATGAAAAAATATATATCATCATCTATTTCAATCATTCAGAATTACAATATCCCATTTATTAATTCAATCAAATATGTTTACATTGATTATATAACACCAAGCCTCACACATATGTAGACCAATGATCATTGACATTTATTCAAATACCTAGGTGTCATCACCCCACAACCAGGGTGTTAGTAAAAAATAGTAGGGAACAACCAATAGGGTCATATACATAATAATAATACTAATGCAAATACAATTAATATTCTATGAATAAAAAATTTAAAAAGATAATCTTAATAAATTAACCAACCTCAATCCTTAGTTTATCACATGTCTGTAGGGAGAGAATATACCAAAATCAACCAATGTAGTGGTGTCTTTAAGTATATAAAATATGAATTAAATTTTTATTACAATTAATGTATGAATCCTAGGTAGCATCATCATAATTCTATAAGTAGTAGGTATAAGAATTTATTTATATGAGGTAATCTTAGGAAATCCATCTTCATAAGAATAAACAGATTCCTATTGAACCCCCCCAATATACAAAATGGTCGAATACATGTTGATTTCCTATGCATTCCATATAGACTAGGCTTCTGAATCTAATGGTTTTAACAAGAAATTCATATGGACCTATTATTTGAATACCAGTATTGTGTCAATTCTCTATAGAACAAAATAATGAATCTACTGGGATTTCATAAGCCATATTTATAGACCGATTTAATTAATCCACATAGTTTGAACCCTATGTAATCTGCCCACAATTATATATATATATATATATATATATATGTAGGTAAGTGAATCTATACAAGAATATGTCATATCATATTCATGTTATCCTCATTAAGAACACATAATTGGTTTGGGTTCTTATGAAACCACTAAAAAATTCAATTTTCATTTCAAAATACACCATCTATAAATAAAATATCTCATATTGGCACAAAAAATGGTCCCCATGGCCTTAACATTATACGGACACCCAAAAGGAAATACTAAATCATAATCTCATGTCATAGGAATTAACACATCACATCATATAACTTTTTTCTTATAAATAATTGTAATCGTATCATAGCCTCAATGGGAAATTTGGAAAATCCATACCGATATCACTGTAGGTATATTGAGAAATTTCAATCGTTCTTCCCAAGGTTCCCTTGAGTCAGACTACTAGAACATAACCCATCAATAATATTGCTAGCTAACGCTGAATAGCTTCTAATAAATATATAGTGTAGAATAACATTCCCAATATGCATCCCAACTAGTCCAATGAATTTATTAAATTTAATGAATATATAAAATTATACAAGGGTGAAGCATTCCCTTTCATCACACTCATCTTCCGTGAAGTAAATATGTAAACATATACCTACGTCTACTATATCTAATTGTGTTAATTTCTCATAATTTTAATTCCATTTGGTCTAATATATATCATATCATACATAATTTATTAGAGACTTAGATATAAATGGATAAGTCATCAACAAGGGTCCACTGTTTCATTAGAAACTATAACACATACATTTAGACCAAAATATAATCATTCAAAATATAAATTCATCTAATTTAAAAAGGCTCATTTTCATCATTGGAGATACCGTATAACATGTAAATACAAAAATAAAATAATCTATCAAACATGGTAATGTTATTGGCCAAAATACCTCATTCATATTGTTATTACATTTGAATATATCTCAATAATGTTATCCTGAGAACAACATAGTTGTTTAATCACTAAAGAGTAAAAAAAATCCACCATCTATATATTTAATACAAAAACAATAAATATGATTTTTTAACTAAATATAAATTTTTAATTTTCATAATTGTCAATACCTAATACATTGATATGTGAATATTTAAAGCTGAATTAGTGAACAGTATCCCATAAAGGTCAATGAATTTCTCCTAGAACCATTATGGTAAATATACCAAACACACAACACATGATAAATAAGATATTAAATTTACCTGTAATATAGTCCATAAAAATTATTTTGGAAACATCAAATAATTGAAATATCTTATAATTTATTAAATCATTTTACTAGAATATCCTCTAGAAATAAATGAACAATCTCCACAATATCTAAAAATTTACAGTATGATCTATTGAAATTCATAAAAAATACAAGCATATTTGATCCCAAATTAGTGGATATTAAGGTGGGAAATAATAGTTGAGAATATAGAAATAACACAAATCAAATTTCCAAATAAACACATCACTAATAGTCCAAAAAAATTAATAATTTAAGATGTAATAATGGGAGACCAAAGAGAATGCCTTATGAAAGATGATGTGAGTTTAGATTTATAAGGAGACAAAAACCATTAAAATTTAATAGTGAAATATTTTGAAATCAATAAAATATTAAATTGAAGGATAGTGAACTATGATAGGTACCACTTTGTAGTATAACTGTATTGATTTCCCATGGTCCCTAAATATGATCAACCATCAGAGTGAGGCCCCACATTTCTCACCAATTTAGAAACCTCCTTGACTAACAACATATAAATTTCAACCTTACTGTAACTATTATGAACAATGATCACCCATAGAATAATTACACCCAAAAATGTAATTTTTCTCTGAGCATTATACAACCTTCCCTGATGAATTATATAAAATAACGCGTCTAAACTCACAGTTAACAACTATTCACCGACAATAAAAATAATTTTATTCACTACATATTTCTAATTGGGAGAATTCAATGGATTCACTCACATATCAATTCTAAATTTCCAATAAAAAATATGTACCATTATTATTTATTTATAAACGTTTCCAATATGGATATATCCATGAAGTGTTGTTACATATAAAGGTGTTCCTATAGTAAAGACATGGTGCATGTCAATCTAATCTGAGTCTAAACTAAACATTATCCATTAAAACATTTCTCCAGCCTTTATCCTCATTAGATAATAATATCATTGAAATTAGTAGACAGTCAAATATCTAATCTCATCCCACATTCAACAATGTATCCTTATCTGGGACAAAAATTTAATATTCCATTGAAACAATCTAGGATAAAAATATATTTCATTACACCTTCAACATAATAACAACATTATTATTTTAGTGAAAATATATGTATTAGACTCAATAAAAACAGAATAGATACATAATATCCCATTGTATGAGTGAACCATATGAATAAATTGGTAAATTTTTATGCTCTATATTTTCATCCCACATATTTTTTGGTGTGTTCTTAAATCATAATCAAATCCATTCACCTTAATAGGGTTTATAGTAAAAATTTTCATTATTAAAATTAATTTTCCAATGAATTTCGTAAAATTAATTACAAGATTAATCCACCTCTCAGTGTGATTTGTTCATCCTTCTAAGAATTACATGTTATATCAATGAGGATGGTTCTACCTCTTTTGGTATATACATTGTTTTAATAATTATTTGATAAATTATATATGATTTTAGGATATGATAAGTTTGGTGAGTTCTTTATTATAGAAATCATGGGGAGTTTATCTATAATGTTATTTAAGAATAAAATGAAAATAGTTTATATAATTAATATGATTTAATTTATGGTGAATAAAGAAAATTTGAATTCACTAACATTTGATGGTAAAGAGTGTGGAATTGTATTAATATGATTACATAATTATTATATTAGATAATTGAGTTTATGTTGTGAAAATATGTCTCTATTATATCACATGAGTATTGATTTTAAATGAAATAAATAATTATCAAAAAATATTCCTCTTGAAGTATGTGGAATCATATTTATGATTATTTAGGTACTATGGGATTTAAAAAAACATATATAGTTATTGAAGATGATTATTTATAAATTTAATGTGAACAATATTTGAAATATTACCCCACTCACCCCAAACATGTTTGGGGCCAAGGAAGAACTAATATTGTTAAAAAAAATTCCAAAAAGATATGTTTCAAAAAATATATGATTTGATGGATACGGTAATATTGGTCTATGAAGAGATTATCTAATCACTAGATGAAATATAATGATCATTCATGGATGTTGAAGATGATTCATTGGACATTATGTATAAATGAAGAAATGATAAGGAAACTGTTATATAGAAAAATTGTTGTTTCTTTGATGATCAAGTAGAAAATATGGGAAAATAATTTAAGTATATTGTGAAATATCATGAAGATAAAAATTCAATCTAAATTTATGTGTTTATAATAGGAAGTAAAAAATTAAAAATCATGATGCGACACAAGATGAGTATTGTATGAAGAGTAATGCAAAAACCTCAAATCCTAAATGTGTCTAATATGTGTATTTCTGAAATGATCTATGATTTTAATTTGTAAATATTAAAACTTCTTCATTGAAAATTAATTTAATTATATAAAAATGTCTTGCAAGTATAAATGTATATTTTCATTGAAAAATTGGAAACATAAGAAAATTTCATAGAAGAACTACATAATCTCCCACCATGTCCCTCAAAACTAGTACCAAAATATGAAAAAATGTAAATAATAATTTTTTTCATAAGATTCATAAAATAAACATTATAGGTGGTGAGGTCCAATTCCTAGAAAGGTCAAATAAGTTATATAACTAAACATAAAATGATAATATGAATATATGAAAATTATAATAACATTTAAAAACTATACCATGGAATTATGAGATCATAATATAGGTGCATGGAAAAAAAATGTTCAATTTAGATGTCAAGAATAATAATGAAATCAAACAACATAAGACATGTCCATATAAAATAGAATAATAAATTAAATTGTGGATTGTATATTATAAGATAAAATAATTTGTATAGTAATCAAATATCATTTCCAATTATCTCATAGTGGAATGGGTTTAATCCACATTAAATTACAATTTAGCTCACGATAATTCAGTTTTGACATATTGCATTTATGGGAGATAATGGTCCCAAAAAAATAATTTAAATCATATAAATTTGATCCAAAACATCATAAAACAATATTATATTAGGACCCCTGAAAAAAATTGGGTTTCATAATATTTAAATCATATCATATCCCATTAAAAACTAATGACTTGCATATCCATTTCATAATAACATATATCATATAGAAAGAAATGGTTTCTTCAAAATATATTAATGATAATAATAAACTATTCTAAGACATAACACGTATCGTAAAATTATATCATATCCCTCTAAAACAAAGGAAACACCATTGTATTTTATCATTCATTAATAGAAATTTTATAACAATGTATGAATATATTTTAATGATATTAGATTTTAAATTTTAAAAAAACTTATCTAAAATACATAAACACAACAAATAATAATTAAATAGGTTTTATAGTAAAAATTTTTGTTAACATGTAATTGATTCTGTAAAACATTGAGTGATTATGATGGGTGAAAATTTAGTTCTTCTCATACTACGTAAAACAAATATTTCATTCATATTTTTTATTGATAAAAAAAACCACCTTCAAAAAATGACAATAATATTCCATGTACATTTTATTTTGAAAATTAAATAATGTGTAAAAATTAATTATAATGATATTATTGGATTTTATAAAAAATAAAAAACATTTATTTTTTGAAAACATGGATATGGAAGAAAAATAATTCTATACCAATGATATAAATAAATATATGTTTTCATGGAAAATTTATTTTGAAATATTGAATAAATAAAGAGAGGAAAATCAATAAAAAAATGTATTCTCATGAAATAAAAATATTAGATGAAATGAAATGTGTTGTATGGAGATAGATCACAATATTTTCTTATAAGAAACATAATAATAAAGTGTCCAAAAATTTGTGAGTTGTATCAAAAAATCATTACAAATTTTAATTTTGTTAATCTTAAGAACCATTAATTATTCACATAAATTGAATAAATAAATATATTGAAAATATAGAATATAAGTATATAGAATTTCAAAATTGTCATACCTTAATATTTTACTCTACTTATACACATTGAAACCATCTATATAATAATTATAATATTATTATATAACTATTTAATAACCATAAATATAGGTAACATACTATATATTATTTTAAAATGTCTTTTAATACTTATTTATCAATAATTCCACGACAAAATCATATTTTAGGTAATTAAATCTCTATTTTTCGTATTAGTATTGGTTTTTTATTTTTTATACATTTACAATGATCGTTTACTAATGAGTTAAAAAATTTAAAACATCGTATTAATATAAAATATATTCATTTTATAAATATTTTCATCCATCCATAAAAGTTAGAGATATAAAAACTAATGCATTATTTACCGATATAAGAGGTTGTATGAATGTATGAAAATTATTTACATCTTTTAATAGATGAAACAAAAGAATGAAAAATAATTTATTGCCGTACATGAAGAATTATAATAATATATATATATATATCACATGTGTTTAATAATTTTATCAATATTACATTACCAGAAATGAATTAGTTAAATATTAATCACACCACTTCATAAGATTGTTTTCCCCCAAACACTTGTAGGACGTTATCGTATTATATACTAAATGGAGTGTAAGAATTTATATATTATATTATAATTATAAATAGTGAAATTAAGTTTTTAATTTCATAAATTAACATTATGATCATCAATATATTAATATGAGAGAAGTAGTGGTTGAAAATAAATAATGTACGGTTCATGAGGCAGTAGTTTGAAGTATGTATGATCACCGATTTCATTTCCAATATGAAGGAGGAAAAGAATATTTTTTCATAACATTAATGTAAAAAAATAATTAAATTTATGATTATAATAATTTTTTATATTAATTTTATCATAATATATAAATGAGGAGGAAGAAGAAATAAAATAAAACCCTCTGTTAAATACATTAACTATTCATTGGAAGACATATTTTTGTTTCAAAGAAATCCATTATAAGATGTATTTATGAAAAAAAAAATATTATAATATATGTTATATTAATTAGAGATGTTATTTACTTAGTTATTAGAACATCCAATGTGTTTTGGGAGTGTGTAATAAATAGGAGTGTGGGTTTCCATTCATAACTGGGGGAGTGGACACACATGGACTTTTATTAAATGAAATTACCATACATAATATTTTATAATGAAATGGGTTAAAAAAGAGTAAATATTAGAACAATTGACGAAATAAGGGATAAATATTATCAACTATAAGAAAGTATACATTTTTTACGTCGTTTTAATCCTTATACTTTAGTTTACGCCACGAAAATCTCATTTCCACCTTGAATATTTTAACTAATATTATTATATTTACAAATAATTATAGAAAGAAATTGACATAACATTATATAATAGTATTACTTATCATCATTACAAATATTGAATTAAAATTTAAAAATTTCAATCCTATAATTGGGACTATTTAATTTAAATTAAACTCCTAGATGCGATGAAAAAGTAGTTTTCCATATAAAAATTTTACAAATGATTAATAATGTTTTATATGAATATTCATTATGAAATTTACTAAAATGAACAATTATAGTTTAATTTTAATATAATAGAAAAAAATTACATTTATATCCATTTCAAAAAAAAATTATACTTATAAATTTCATTAATGAGATGTAATTTTTTAATAAAAACTAGTGCAGTCCAAATTTACAAAAAAATTGCCCTATATTAACGTTGAATTGTTTCTTCAAAAATAGATTTTAATTTTAACTAATTATATTTTTAAAATTATCAAGAAAAATTTTTTCTTATTTTTTACAAAAAGGAATAAAAAAATTTATTAGAAAATATTGTCATTTAAATAGATAATGAATTTTTTTAAAAAAAATTGATTTTTATCAAAATATTATATTTATTTAAAAATAGTTTATATTAATAATTAATATGTGTTTATTAAAATTCATTGTCACATGATTAATTTCTAGGTTATAAAACTATGTTTAATATTAATATATATTGTTTTTTCATTAGATATCAGTGTTTATTATAGTGCATGTTATCCAAAAAAATTATTTTTTAAAAAATAAAAATCCTAAAATTATATTGGTGTTAATGTTTTATCCAAATATAATGTTATTATATGGAATAATAGCATGTCCTTATTTAATGATTTATCAATTAATAGCTCTAGGAATCTACTAGCTTTTTCTCTAGTGAAATATTTTTACACTAATAATTTTTAAATAATGGTATAAGATATAATTCCAAAAATATAAATTTATAAGTAATGGGAAATAAAAATAAACTCGTATCAACATCAATTATTAATGTTAAAATTATTATAAGAAAATATACAAAATATTTCCAAAAAATAATAGGCTTATTACAAATAAAATATTAAGAATATCAAGAAGTATAGATTTTAACTGTTTGATGTGTACATGTTATTTTTCTGGACATGTTGGTTTTTTTGGAGGTTTGTACACAAGTACATGAATTTAAGCGAAAATTATTCAAACATATACAAAATATTGAGGCCTAGATTTAAGGTAATATAATACGAAATCGTGAGGAATTATAAAAACCTATCAAAAGTTATATATATATATATAAAGGATAGTGTTACTATAAAAAATAATTTGATATATATATAAATTTTTTTTGAAAACCAATTTTTTTTAACATTGAATAAAATTTATGTTATTAAAAAAATTATAATTTAGTTAAATAAGTCAATAGAATAAGAAAAAAAAATGTGTAAAAAATGAAGGACCAATGATAATTAGTATTCGCTTGTGAGTATTAAAAATAAAAGAAATACACACCCATGAAAAATATTGATAGGATGAAAAATAAGGAAATATATTATCCTAAAATTAAAGAAAAGGATATATAATGTATCTTTTAAAACAATCCATGGAAAACAATTTTGGAGAAAGTGTGATGAAGCAATACTGAAAAATAATCTTCGAATGATATAAATTTTTTGTTCTAGTGGGAATATTCTATTTTGAATAATCCAAAAATCCATAACTAATTCCCAATAATATTGATTATAATTTTATTTAGAATCTATATAGAAAATTAAATAAATATATATAGCATCCCAAATAAAGACTAATAATTTTATCAATACCTTTTTTGTTAGATATAAATATGTAAAATCAAAAAATAATGAATGATCTTCAGTAGCATATGTAAAAAATAAAATTATAAAAAATATGATGATTTAATTGGATATAAAGACCATACTACCAATAAATCTCATGTTTTAAAAAACATTACGAGGTTAGATAATGTTGTTTTTCACAAAAAATACAATTGAGAATTATAATTTATAGGAAGTAAAGAATATCTTTCTTCAAATTCTATCATTATGAATCATTGTAGTATACAATGAATTATTTTATTATTTTATTTTCTATACATGGAATTAAATATTATCTATATAGAATATTAACTTCATAAATGTTGTGATGATTTTATTATATGTTTAATTTATTAAATTTTCTGGTTATAGTGATGGTTCAAAATCATGAATCTAGATTGATAAATTAGGGATATAAACCACAGTCATAGTTTTCTAAATAGTGGTCTATATATCCATCAGAATAACTATATAGTTATTGTTTTAATAGATTAATAACTATAGTATAAAATTTTATATGGTTATAATAAATCCATACCAAAAAATGTATTAAATTATTGTTAATAAAACAACTACTATAGAAAATATATTGTAATAGGTTTACAAAAAGTGTGAAAATAAACAATCCATTAGTCTATGTTTTAAATATAATCACTATAAAGGTGATTGTTTTATAAGAAATAGTAGAAATACAAATGGAAACATAACATGTGGAAAATACTAAATAAATGAACCATCAACTGATTCTTCACTGAGAAAGAGACCAGATCAAATAAAAAATTAATAAATAACACAGAAAAAAATATAAAAAATGGTTATATTTCTGAATAAATTTCAATTTATCATAGATTAAAAAAATTATCCTTGTAGGGAAAAATCAATGTAGACTAAAAATGTATTACATAATAAAAAATTAATAATATAATCAATAAAACTGAAAATATAATATTTGAAATTAAATTTTCACACATTTTCCATTATTTGATTCAATTAAAACATTCTCTAGAATAAAATTAATCCATATTTAGGAAATAAACACAAAATTAAAAAAGAAAACAATAATATATATTTATTAGAATATAAATTCATTGAATATATTGAATTGTATCGATTCAATTGATATATATAAAGAAAAATTTCAATGAATATTTAATTAGAATGACATTTAATAAGAGGTTTTTTAAAAAATTATTTACAATTTAAATATTGTGTTAAATTGATGAAAATTATAAATGAAAATAATTTAAAACATAAATGAATCAATTCACAATATTATAGAATAATTAGGAAAGATAATTACGTAATTGGAAACATTGTTCATGATCATATAAACATTTATCACCATCACTATTACTAAAATCACCACAACCACAATCCTTTCCACCAAATCCACCTCCCCCACCCCCACCATTACATCGAATTACACAACCACAACTACTATCCTAATCGCTAGAAGCACCATCAAAATCATAACCACACAGATGATCAATATATTTATATAATAAACTTGGAGTAAGTGTGGTTGAAATTTATTTTATATAAGCATTATAGTTTGAATACATTTATCTTGCCATCACAAAACAAAAAAATTTAATCCACTGGTTATATGATTCCACAAAAGAATAAACAATTTTTAATAACAAAACAATCAATAATCTATAGAAATAGAACAATAAGAACTAATGCTTCTACATGGGGGCAATATTATATTGGGTTAATGAACATTACATGGTTTTATTGAACCAGGAATTTGATATGATGACAAAAAACATGACAAAATGGTCATTATGTCCAAATAGTGATGCCCTATTTTCAAGAATCCACAAAAGAATCCCGTGAAAATAACTTGAAAACAAAATCGTATACCTAAATATATAACCATTATAGTCATGTTTAAGGTATATATTAAAATTCAAAAAAATTGATATATTTAGTGATTTCTCACCCTTTTTAATATATATAGTTCCAAATGGATTGGAATGTGGTACCCAACCCTCGTCACCCAATATTATTTCATGAAAATTAAATTTTTATCATAAAATTAAAAAAATTATATTAGAAAAGTATATGTATATATTTTTAAATAAAAAATAAAAAATTTATTTTAACCTACTCATGTTATGGAATTCATGTGTATTTGATAATGTAAAAATATTTCCATGAATAATTTGTTTCATTAATGGTAATTGATAAATATTATATGTAAATTTAGTTTATAGAAACAAATATATGAGATAATTAATTTATTTATGTAATAAATGAAAATTATAAATATTCATACCAGAAATAAAGGACAAATCAATTTTGAAATCAATGGATAATATTATATAACATGATATCCACTATACTAAGGAACAACATATAGTGGGGTTCCATGTCATTAACTTGACACCTTGTAAAAATAATAATTATATTGCCTCCTAAGATCATGTACATTCATATGGAAATAAATCATTGTATTTTCACTATCAAGGAAATTATTCAAATGCTACAAAAAATAATATTATTAGATTAATAGAATCATATAATATGATTTCATATAAATGTAACAAAAATACATAAATCCTAAAACAAGTACTATATTTAGAAGAATAATTGACTCTATTCTATAGTATTGGATTCTTTTAAACTATATTCTTTTATCTTCTTTGTAATCCTATTTTAGTTTTACAATGCATAAAATTGTATCTAATCATATAATGATATTCACTTTAGTATACAATTAATTGTTATTATCAATTACCAATATAAAAACCCATAATAGATATAGGTTTTTATATAAGAACCTACATCATAACCAACTAAAAATAACAAATATTTTATAGATTTCCCAAATGAATACAATATACTAATACTTGGGAAAAAATACTTAATTACATGTTTTAGAGGTAGGGCATCTATATATCCATATGAACATCATTATATCTAATTATCTCTATAATAAGGGAATACCTTATACCATCACTTATGAATCTAGAAACAAAATTCCTTTGGGGGAATATAATTCATGGGGGGTGGTGTATAAGTAGAAGGTCTCAGTTAGCCATGAGTATGAGGAAGCGATAAATATGATGTCTAAATAAATGGATAAGTAAAACTGGATAGTGATGAATAAAGGGAAGTAATATTATTCCTAAAAATTAAGGAGGTTATTTCCCTAAAATTTATAATTATAAGGGGGGTCATGATACTAGTTATTGTAGATAACAAAGAAATAGAGAAAAACTCTCAATGGGTAGGATCTCCCTTGATGTAGAGCCTTTAAAAAATTTGAATAATGATATAAAAATATTTATGATATTTAATATTTTAATAAATATTTAAAATTTATACCCACATGTATAATCAATTGTTTCATCGCAGCCTCTGGTACACAATCCCCTGCATAATCCATCTGCCTCCAGGTAAATTCATCCCAATATGATATAATATAATCATTAGTTTATTATGTATCTAGGTAAAATTATAATTAACATATATAAACTGAATTATGAATGTAAATTTACGTTTTTACTATATAAGTTAATTTTATAAAAACAATTTATGTTGATGAAATTATATATAATTGAAATTTTCTATTCATCGTATAAAAGAAATGATTGGTCACGTAAAGAAATTATTTTTTGGGAAAAATCAAACAAATCATGTTAAAAAAAATTTGAGTAATTTTTTTGAAAAAAATATAATAATGAGGATTTAGTATCTCTGGCACATTAAAAATTTTTCTAGGGAAAGAGAGAAATATGATGGGATATTTATATTTAATATATCGATTCATCTAGGAAACTATGATATAATGTTTATCATTATTAATTCTATGACTCAACAACGTATAATTCCATATATATTTAAAAATAAAAACACAACCTTTTATATAATAATATAATATAATTATTCACTATTCTACTCTATAATATGATATTTCACTCATGTATAATCAAATTTTACATACAATACATGAATAGTATATTCCAATTCATGTTGAGATAATAAGATTTCTTGTTTTCATATTTAAAAAATTATTATATAAAAGTAACATAATTCTATTGACCAAAATTTATTTTCACATGTAGACCACCATACATTTCCAAAATGATAGTACTCTAACAATAGGATATTTCAAAATACCAAATAATATTTCAACACAATGCATATATGATATTAAAAAATATTATTAAATATATTAACACTATTAATTTTATTTAAATAAAATTATACATATATTGTATTTTAACAATATAGGAATCAACTGGCTATACAACATTTATATACATCTATATGGTCAATAAAAATTGTCTCTCGATAAAATTTAGATATGTTTTTTCATTTAAAATAAATAAAATGTAAATTAATATTTATTTCATAATTAATATAAAGTAACTCATTATTTTTCCCACCCAAATAATATATTCATCGTTGAAATTAGAAATAAATAACACAATATGATATCACATCTCCCACTCGTAAATTATCAAATTAGTAAATGTACATGGACATGAAATTCCCCTTGATTGACTAAGGGATGATAATGTTATCCCAAGTAGATTATATTTTACATTTTACTTTCTCATAATTCAATTATACATTATATCAACATTATTGAAATAAATAAAACATATATCCATGAAATACTATGTGATGTTACATCTAATAATTGATACATCAATATAGTTCATATTTTTTATATATGACCTCAATATATGTATATTTATTTATGATGGATTAATCCAATGTCAATAAACCTTGAACAAATAATGAAATTAATGGGAAGGTTCACAATAAGATAAAATAAACATGTAAAGGAATAAAAGAGAAATAATTTCTCTAATTTCAAATAATATTTTTGTATATATTTTTTCATATAAATATAATGTAAAAGTTTATAAAAAATATCACAATGAAATCTAAAAATGGAATAAGAGATAACATTACATTTTTTATTAATACATCTCTTATGAATATGGGATAAAACAACTGTAATAGTACGAGCTCATATATGAATTACATTGATTTAAACCTTACCTATCTAGAATTTATTCATATTGATATGTTAATTATGTAACCACGTAGATAATTCTTTTTCTCTACCACATGAAGACATGTTTTATCACCGCTTTCTTCAAGACAGAAAAATCAGGTTACACAGACTACATTTTGAATCTATATAGCCTGGGGTGATATTTTTTCATTATATCACATTCCTAAACGACAAAATATTATCATAATTTATAATATATATTTTCTAGTCACAATTACGATTACTACAACTATAATTTCATATAATTTTACATAAAAATTTTCCACATGTAAAAAATGTCACCAAAGTAATTACTGAATAGTAATGTAAATTAAAGTATATATATTTTTATCAAATAATTAAAATACGTTTCTTTTTTCATATTAATGTCTATTCTATATAGTGATATTCTATTTCATAAAATAAATTCCCATTAGTATAATTGAAGTATTCATTTCTTAACATAGATATTTGTAATTTCACTTCACTAATATATTCATTAGAATTTAATCAATCATTTCTATTTAGATATCTTTTTGACATTAAACATTTATATTTAATGATTCTAAATCTCAAAAAGTGTTTCAATCATTCGAGACATATATTTTTACCTAATACTATAGAAGATAGATTATTATTCATTCTACGACATGTCATTATTCGATATGTAGTCAATATATTTTGGGTTCACCTAAGAGCATCACACATTTGAAACGACTCATTCCATGAAGCATCATATGTAAGGACACCCTCAACATATAACTGATTAGACTCTACTATTAGTGGTTTTATATTAACATGTATTTCAGTCAATTGATCATTCATCCATTAAATAAAAATATACATGAATATATATATCTCATTAATGAATTTTTATGGTTAATGAATATATTTATGGATGAATATGGTCCATGTAAGGTTGATGGTATGAGTCTATCCAAATTTAATTAATACCATCAAATTAGAACCACATTCATAAATATTCATTTCACTTTTAAAATAAAATTGATGTTTATTAATTAATTTTTATTCTAATCCATCTAGGTGGTTCAACAAATGATCAATGATTACATTTCATTATCTATAACATTTCATTTCTTCTTCCATATTTCATAAACTTTCATTAGTGTGTTCATTTTAGTGGAATGCCCCTCATATCCTTGTAGTGAATATTAACAATTGTTTCATATTTATTACACATAAAAATTCATGTCATGCACATATATAAATGTATTAAATATTAATTTTCATTTCCATATATTATAAAATAATTAATGAATGAATGTAGTTTTTTTAAGAAAATCAACATAGATCAAAGAACATTTATTTATAGAAATAAATATTCTTATATTTTCACCCATGACAAACATGTCCTTCAAAAAATCATGAAACTTATAAAATAAACAATTTCTAGATTGATTCATTTATTTTATAATAATTAATCACCTAACATTGTTATCTTTTTTCATCACAACACATCACGGATAAAACTATATCTTAAATTCCCCTATATACTACCATAATTTTTCAATATCATCATGAAATTTGTTACTTTAAAAACATGATATTTAATTTTCACTCAAAACATTGAATTATATTTTTCTATAATTTATAGGTCAATAAAATCAATGTGGTCAAATATAGTTTCCTACAATCCAACCTAATCATGTCCTGCAATATATTCTTCATTTTTCCCTTTTGTGGTTCTATACCAAAAAAAAATTTGAATTGAAACTCAAGTTATAGGTTTACATCTTTCATCAAGAGTCACTATGGTTTTATGATGCAATTATTATAATGGTAATGACTAATCATGCATTTGAATGCATTCCGAAAAGTTTGATACACAAAAAAACATTGTTATAAAGAGACACAATTGTCACCCAATCATGGGAATACATGAATATTTTATCACTTTTAAAATATAAAATATGATAATTTTATGATACAATAACACTATATGAATCACTTATCATTGTTTAAAAAATAAATAATAATAAAATAAAAACAGAACATTATGATATTTTTATGTAATTTTGGTTAAAAAGGTAATCAATTGTATTTTTAATAATTATTACTAAAATAATAATTAAAAAATTATTAACATATTAATATTTATTTTAATAAATATAAATTAATTTAAGGTGTTAAATTTATTAAAAGTTCATGTTGTTAGACTAATAAAATCAATAAAAAATGTGGTTTAAATACTTATTCATTTATTATATGTGTAATAATACTTATAATTTTTTTCCTTATTAAAAAATATCACTAAAAAATATTAATATTGAGGATAACAAAAAATATATATTGAATTTAACTTATAGGATATTAATTTACGTGCATTGAAAATGTAAATTTAATTTTAATGTTTTTGAACAATAATGTAATGACATACAAAATAGAGAAATGTGTTATAATAATTTTTATTCAATCACAATTGGTGGTAAATAACATAAAACACAAGTCAAAATGAGACTATATATATAAACTAAAAACAATTCAAATTTAATAATTTTTTTTTCTTTTAAATAATTTTATATTAAATAATAATACCTAAAAAAAAATATTTATATTTAATTAAAGAGTTTTATATAATAATTATACTAATATAAACCTCTCATTATATTTCAAAATTACACATAACTCATCATTTCTAGAAATAAACTGTTAGGAGACTAAAATAAAATTACTAATCAAAAGAAATATATAAACTTCTAAAATTATATTTATTAATAATTAATAAAGGATTTTTATAAAATTGTACAACATGAAAAAATTATATGAGAACATGAATGTGTAAAAATTTCATATATAATTAAAATGAAAAAATTTGGACTGAATATGATAAAATTACATTGACTATAGGAGAAAATATATAACTATTTAGTGAATTAGTCTTGGACGAGGTATTAATCGGTTTTATGGAATGGAAAACATTTTAATGAATGGTGAATGGATGTGGTTTTTCATGGAACCTCCTAAGAGTTATATAATGGTTTAAAAAAGGGGGAAAATAGATTTTTAATGTGGTTCGACTGGTGGAGGTGTAGTGTGTCTTAATTGAAATGGTTTAACGGGTTTTTGAAAAATATATATTGTTTGGATATCTGATGTGAGGGTATAATAGTATTTGGAATGGCCATATCATATTTCAATGATTATTGGGGAGTTTTATGATATGAATGTGTTATATTAGTTTAAATATTTTGAGAGGGTTGAATAATTATCTTATGTTTTTTAGTTCAAATGTTATTTTTCTACTAACATATCATTATAATTTTCTATAGTTATTATTTTTTACCAAAATAATATATTATTATAGTTATAGTTTTGTTATTGACGAAAAAATGATTAATATTGATAAGAATATTTTTATAGTGAAATTAAATTGTATATATAGACTACTATAATTGGAACCATTTATCTTATGATAGAATGTAGGAGAGGTATTGATGGTTATTGATAAGAGTATTCATTATTGTTGGAAAAATATTAGTATATAAAATATTTTAACACTATCAAATTACTTTTCTATAATACAATCATGGTTAGAGATAACCTTATATAAAAAACCATTTTTATTTAATAATTCATTCTGAATGTGAAGTATACAAATAAACATGTTAAAAAATAATGGTAGATAAAAATATTTATATATATAAATTAACATTATTTTTTCTTGTCATAATGATAAACATTATAATACCCATAGAAGAGGTAAAAAATAATAGGGTTGTTTACTAAAAATTATAAAGGATCTCAATGTGGAGTGATTATAATTAAAGGAAATAGGACAAGATTATGTTTTTTTTATAATATTAGGGTTGTTTTGGACAAAATTAAGTTTATTTAATTAATAATTGATAAATAATCATAAGATAAATAAGGTTTGTTTTCGTGTATTGTAGAAATTTATTTATTATTGTTTTATTGTGGTGGTACAAAGTGTATAGAGAATGGTAAATATATCTATCAAAAATAGATTTTTATGTTTTGAAAAATATTATATACATTTTGAAAAAAGTGGTTAAATGATGAATAGTTAATTACAAATCAAACGAGTATATAGAAAAAAATCCATCATAGATACTAGAACAATGAATATTAGAGATAATCATAGGAAGAAAGAAGAATGAACTTCCTTAGATAGAAATCACAATGATTTAAGAGACACAAATAATAAATTTTGAGAAAGAAGTTGTAATATGGAAGAGATATTTTTATTAGTGGATAATGAAAATATAATTGATCATTACAATTGGACCAGAAAAGTCAATGCTACAGTGAAAAAAATTATTTGATGAATACAATAATAGGATTGGTCTGGTGGTGATATTACTGATTTAGAAGAATATGTGAATAATATGTTCCCAATGAAAAGTTTCTCAAAATAATTAAAAATAAAATTGAAATGTCCAAACAATTAAGATACATTCCTAAATAAGTACTAATAAATTTTTCAAAACAATTTTAGATAGAAAATCATATATAAGGAGAAACATAACTAATTTTCCATGTTATATTTTTTTAAAAAGAAAAATATACAAAATAATAACTATTAATATGTATATATACCATGTCATAATTAAATTCTCATTCATGAAAATAAATGAATGAAAAATCATTAAATTATCTCTTCTAACTAGAGTTTAAAAATAGTATTTATGGGTTGAGAAATTTATCTCAACCATTTTTCTATAATTAATAAGATAGTTTGAAAACATGTTATTCATATATATTTGTTTTTTATATGTGGGGTATTAAAGATGAATATTTTATAATATGAACATGATGAATGTTATGATTATGTGATAACATTTTTAGACACCTATGAAGAATTTATTTAAGAGATATTACAATTCCTTCATGAATTATATATATCAGTATTAGAAATATATTCTTGGAGCTCAATTTATTGAATACTAGACATGATTAGGATTTTTTGAGATTATAATTTGAGGTGGACAAGTCTAGAGAAGACACCAGAATGTTAATATTTATTGTGAATCTAGAATGTATATATAAATCTGAATCTAAGGTACGATAATAAAAAAAATTAATTCATGTTATTAATTGAATCAGACATTTTAATTAAGAGGAAGATTTTATTAAGATCGAATTATACATGAAAAGGATGATCTTATTTTTCATGAATCTTTTTTATGAGTTTGTTATGTTAATAGAAGGTGATAATTTGTAAAATATGGTTAAATAGATCCTAAAATAATATTAATGATTTCATTTCAGAAGATTGGTAGATTTATTAAGAAATTTACACTTGATGTATTTCAAATATATTTTCTATGTTATACTAGATAGTATATACTATGATTTTATTACATTATTTCTCATATCTATATGAAATGTGATACTATAATATTCTAATAAGAATTATGTAATTTTGATGGTAAGATGGAGAAGATTAAATTTCAATTTTTATTGGAGAAATAAATTAGTATAAATTTCGTATACACATGATCTATAAATATTCTTTGAATAAGTGGGATATATATGAAATAATGTTTATTGAAATTATCCATAATTATAAAATTTTAATGGAATTGGAGAAAAAATCCAAAGGGGTTCTAAAGTGCCTAAAGGATTATTATTGTTTTGTATATTTTCAATAAGATGAAACTTTAATTTGATTAGTGTAAAACAATTTAGGATAAAAAATTACATTATATTAAAGGAAATACTTTTTAATACATTTGAATATATTATCAAATATAAGATTGGGAATTCTCTAAAATATGAGTAATATGTATGATTCTTTTGCTGATAGATGTCTTTGTAAATTCTCAAATAAATTAGAAACCTGTGTACTTGTTGATTTTAATGATTAACATTTATAGAATCAAAAATAGTTGATAGTGTTTAATGAATGAAATATATAAAAAATTATATTTTTAATGATGAGGATAAATAGGGAATTCAATAGATTAATGATCTGTGAAAAATGATGATGCATCATGTATGTTGATGTGACAAGGAATCTAGAAACCATCCAGAATGATGGTTCAATAATTTATGGAATATATCTCTTTTATTATAGAATTTTTTTTATTATAATTCTCATGGTTATTAATTACCAGATAAGGGTCGAGATTGTTATTGGAGTAGTATATAAAGATACATAATTCATAGTTAATGTTGAAAAATTCACAACGTAATGAATAACTTTTTTTCTCCAAAATAGAATATTAGAATACTCCTAACACTCATAGAAATTTGAACTATTGTTTTTATGATGGATTATAAAATATTTAATTTTTATTGTGAAATCATTTCATAAATGATACCTATGGTTTTCCAGATGATGTGTAATAAATTCCAGTTCATATGGAAGATATGTATTGATATTATGGGTAACATTAAATAATATAAATGCTTCACTATTATATATAATATAATATAGACTATAAAAAATATTTTTACCATTTTATATAATATATTCTTTCTCATTAATTACTTTTTGATATTGATATTTAAAATAATCTCGAGTGAAATATTGAAAATTATCAAACACGCTGATATATGTATGTATTATAACTAATATTGATGATATTGAAAGACATGAATAATATTTTTGAAGAATAAATATGATAATAATGATCATACCAAATATATTATTAGGGATTTAATTTTATTCAATTTAATTAATTTTATATATAATTATGTCGAATAGTTCATTTTTTATTAACTGTCTAGATTATAGTGATTGAGGTTTAAATAAATCCATGTGGGAAGAAAAATTAAAGTGGGTAAATATGAGAGAATATAGGTGTAGATGATTTATAATATCATAGTTAAATATTTTAAATCATTTATAATGAAGAAAATACTAGTTTTTTATTAGTGATATACCAAAAAAATTTCTCAGAGGAATTATATTGGAATATTCATTATATGAGTTTATACACATGGATGATAATAATTTTTGCAAGTATTTTATGATGATATATTAAAGAATATTATAAAAAGGAGATAGAGATTATATTTCTTGGGGAGGAATCACATGATCAATTTTTAATTGAATATCATATTAAATTAACTCACATTATATATTGAGTCATTGGATATAAAAATGGATGAAAAATAGAAAACATGTGTTAAAAAGGGTGTGGAAAACCAATAATGATTTCATTTATGATCCAGAGTATTAGAGAAATCACGTGTGATATAGATGAAATAAATTACTAGAAAAAACATGAGAAAAACAAACTAAAATAAGTAATATGTATATGAGAATAAATAATTGTATAATAAGGTTCTATTTCCAGATAACCAATTATTTACGAATGAGAAGAGGAAGTAGAAGTATCAAGAAAAATTACTTTCACTATAATATCCCAATATATAAGAATATTAAAATTAGAGATTAGAATATATTTTAGGATGTATATAATTTTAATTAATCATAAAAAATAAATGTTTAGATGAAGTTAAAAAATATGAAGTGGATTGATGTATTATTCAACAAGATTCTACTTTTTGATTACATTTCGTTTGATGGAGATCATATATGAATGAGTAAGAGTAAAATATGCAGAAACATGCTATTTAATCATTTAGTAAGTTCAATATGACAATATAATTCATTCAGTATTTAAAAATAAATATCAATGAATACCTAATAACAAATTGATTTTTCATCTCTGTTAATTTAATGTGAAATTATCCCTAAAAATATATCACATAGATATGGGTATTGTAGTTCCAAACAATGATGAAAATATTAAAGTGAAATTATGATTTTCGAAATATAATTCAACATCCTAATGACATTCATTGATGAGATAAATATTATGTTTACCATCATATTTGAGTACTCTTTAGCTAATAATACATAATATCATAATGTTTTCACATGGTAATATGTATTATAAGAGATTTTGAGAATAGGCATACCACTCAGTTTTCCACTAGAGTTGTTTCATTGAATATTCATATCTATGAAACTTTTAATATTCCTTAAACATTATGATTATGAATAATTTGTATCATTAATCATTTATGTATATTGTTTTATGAATTCGAGAGAAAATATGTCCACTATTATGTAGTTTTTGTTGGGTGTGTCAAGAGTGTTATGTTATTAATTGATAATTCATGTTAGGATTTTCATGTTTGATTTTTATGGTAGTTGTTATCTAATAAATATTCATACAACCAAAATTTTGAATAATTTTACATGTTCATGGTGTATTGGTAGGTTCATTTCTAGTATAAAATGAATTACATTTCAAGTGTCTAGGTTGATGAAATGGGTAATCTACAAGTAATAATAAAGATAAATATATATGGATTATAAGATATATAATTTTCCCATATATTGTTATCCTTATTAAAAACATTTTTATTATCGTGAGGAATAATTAGATTATAATATTATATAAGGGTGTTATATAGAATTGTCCATTTTAAAAAACTATATCTTAATATTTAATTAATATATAATTTTATTCGGATGATGAATTATTCAAAATGTATCCTATCTTTTAGATCTATTTCAATAATGAATAATAATATAGATATTTCCTCTCATTATTATGAGAATTCCCCTAACCATTTATTTTCCCTAAAAAATGAGAGTTCAGAATAAGAATTCTTCAATGTAGGATTGTGTTGCGATAATCATGAATCAAATATGATTATTATTATCACTACTCTAGCACCCAATGTTATAACAGTAATGT
This sequence comes from Viscum album, assembly GCA_963277665.1. Classification (NCBI taxonomy): domain Eukaryota; kingdom Viridiplantae; phylum Streptophyta; class Magnoliopsida; order Santalales; family Viscaceae; genus Viscum; species Viscum album. Next base: position 1,348,039,417 of record OY728122.1, read on the forward strand.
TTTGATATTAAATAAATATATATAGATGGCCCAAATCAAGGATTATACTCTCGAATCCTCATAGCACAATAACAATGTGACTAAAACATAGATTGATCTATTAATAGCTATTTCAATTTAGGAATTCCCTAGATTATGGTAGCTCTATAATTTAAATTCTATCTGAGTGTACATGAATGATATTCTCACATGGTTTTAGAATCTTCTATTAATAATAATTAAATTAATTTATTGGTATTGATGTTTACTATTATGTACGTTTAGTATCATTAGTTGAATCTGAAAAATATGAGTTAGTAAGATTCTACATAGGCCCGTCTACTATGTTTAGAATAATCATTGATTTCATTGTGGTCATTTTAAAATTTAAATATATATGTTTTTTATTTTTTTCATTTTAATTTTTTATTTATTTAAATTTTTTTTTCTTCACTAGGAATTTCAAGATATGTTCACCATTACCATTATTTTATATGATGAAAAATGAAGAATGTATACCATCTGAAGGTTACACAATGTTTGCATGGTCATAATGAATGAATCATTCCTTCATTTTGTGTAACACTAAATAATATAGCGCTTGTGTGTTCTATAGGTGTATTTTTTAATTTAAAATCCCTATGTGTAGTTAATTTATACCAACATGATAGTTAATTAATACATTGATGTGTAAATAATACTCACATATCATGTAATTAGTCAAAAAAACATTAAGTGTATAATTAATTAATACAAATTATGGGTATAATTTATATAGGCATGATGTTTATTAATACACACATAATTTTTAGGTGATTAAAACACATGTGGTGTATGACTTTTCAGAAATATTTTATAATTAATAAATATTCCAATGGAAATAACTAGTACACACGTGGTGCCTAAATAATACAGACACAGTGCATTATAAAAGTATAAAAAAATTATATTTAATAATCATGTTGTTTATAATTAATTGAAAATGGCAGATGATATGTTGATTATAAAAATTGAGTCTCATCCCCATTTACTAAATGTAAATGTAAATTTTAGTTTCACATCCTTTAAATTAATTTATATATAAGTGTAATAATTACTCCCTCACACCTCATTAAAAGTTTCCATTTATTATAAATTGACCATACAATCCTTGTGATAGGATTTAATTAAGTTAAATTACTATTTAATTTCCATATTATATTTTGTACAACATGCCTTATATTTTTACCATTAAACATTGTGTTATTAATGTGTTTAATAGATTAACACAATATGTAAATTAAAATGTGTAAATGTTTCACTAATTAGAAATATATTCCATGTAATTATGTAAAATATTGTGTATGATACATTTTATACTAGTTCATAGTATTGTATGATGATTATAATTGGTATTTCGATGGGTACACAATATAGTTACACAATGTTACTATCAAGTAAAAATTTAATTTCTAATGAAATTAGTTTCAATAATTTGTTCATGAATATAGTATTTTATATTCATCGGGACACATTTTATGGACGTAAACATAAATTATTTCATAAATTAATAATGATAATTAATAATTTGGAGTATGTTTTATCATAATTATGAACTAATGAAATGAATTATAGTATATTGAAGAAAAGTTAAATTCATTAAAGGATGATCACAATAATAACTGGAATGTGTATCTGTAATATATAATTAAAATTAATTATTTAATGTGTTTTTTAGATTATTATAATTAAATTAAAATTTGGTTTTGTGGGTTATCCCCTCCTATTACTATGTATGGATATATTTTCCAAACATTTCTTTTATGTAAAAACAATAACCATTACACTAGACATTCTCACCTATATGGAAGTAAATTATATTTAGGGATGATGATATATAGATATTTGAGGTGGTTCACAGTTTATCCAAAATGAAATTATTCATCACAATACATTTTAAAAATGTTGAATAATGAAAATGAATCCAGGACTGTACAAACCCCTTATGGTAAAAGGAGTTTGATAATATTATCAATTAAAATGATTATTTAAAAACTAATGATCATGAAATATATGTATTGTATCTTTATAATGGTTATTTTTTAAAATTTTGTATTCCCAATATCAATAATAAAATGAATGCTTGATATAAAAATAACTCTTATATGGAATAAAATAGAAGTATCATTTGTAAATATTAAATAAAACATTTGAAAATATTTATTTAGATTCAAATAAATATTTAAATTAATTTTAAATGAATCATACATATCATTTTAAGCATAATAAAAACATTCCATCAAGGAAATATTAATTTAATAATTCATTTTATAACGTGATTAATAATGCCACCACATATGTAACTATTGGTCGTTCCCACTTCATGACACTTAATTTTATAGGTGTGTAATTTTATGTGTTATGTATTAACATTAACAAATTGATATAAAGAGAATTAACCCTAAATAAAATCAATGTATCATATCTTGATATGATGAGAAAAACATGTTATATTATTTATTATTATAGAGTACACTCAATATTTATAATATAATCAATAATAATGTTTTTAAGAAGACAAACAAAAATACCATTGATTTCTTTATTATCACACTCTTGGGATATGAGAATGTAAATATGGAATGTATAAATTATAACAGCATAACACAAAAAAATTCATAGTCCAATGGTGAGGGATATTTGATGAAATTTTTTTCCTTTATTTATAATGTTTGTTGTATTTTTTTTCAACATATTGTTGTATAATAAATGTGTTATGAAAATGAGTTCCTACTTTTTAGAAGAGTGATGGATAATTTAGTAAAACTATGTTTGAGGATGCTGTGATTGTAACTCCCAAAAAAATTTAAAATAAATTTATTATTGATATCATGAAACATTTTGTCTCTTTAAACACCTCATTCATATAAACAATCTTGTGAACACAATTTCGTAAACACTGTGATTTGAAATTCAAAAAACTGAAATACATTTTTCCATTCAGTAATATGTTCAGAGTCTCATAAAACCAACATAATTTTTTTTGAATAGTAACATACCATTTTGAATAGTAATATGAACCATATTCATTGTAAATCAAGTTATGATTTTATTTTATTATGTTTATAAAATAATGAGATCTTGATTACATTTTCAAAGGGATACAAAACAATCTATAGTTTAAAATTTTTAATTTTTGAATAAATTATAATTTTTTTAAAAAAATATTTGAATAATATTTATAAAATTATTTTCAAAAAATGGAGATCATTTTAGAATTGAAGAAATTGAAAACTGTTAAGGGTGATATTTTGGGATTTCTCTGAAATACTTAAATTTTTTGATAAATAGTAAAACATATTAATTTACCTTGTATATTCGTTGTCATTTAAATTAACTATACATAGAATAATGGATGATTTATTCCCAATCGGTATAGACTCAAATACCCATATTATTATTCTTGGGATCCTGAATCAATACTATTTGTTGTTGTTATGTGTAATAATAAAATAATGTGAAAAAATGGGAAAACCCTAATCTGCGCCTCTATACCCCCTCACTTACTCCATTTTCTCTTAATTCCTATAAGATTTTAATCTCCTAAATGTGTTTCCCAAATAATCATCCCCAGTACCTTCCCACATCTAGAATATATTTTTCTTTCCAAAGGACCAAAACATCTTCCCATAAGGAGGTTCTCAAGGATGTTATTTCAAGAGGTAAAGCATCTTTCAATATCATTTAGTTTCATGGAAATTTATATTGTTTTCATATTATATCCTAGCATCCTATATCCAATTGATCCATATAAATGTATTATCAGATATTTACTATAATTATATCATGTTAATGTAATAAACATTATCTATATTCTTACTCTCTCTCCCTCTTTTATAAATGAAATCATAGTCAATACGATTCCAATTTATAACATTCAGGGACGTCAAAGGATAAATCATCATTTTCTCCTTCATCACTAGTCATTAAACCATTTTTAGGTTAGAAATAGACTATAATACTTGTATTATATGATACATTACTTCCAGGAACCAATACATATATATATTATTTAATTATATGACAAAAAAAGTTCATACTAATCCAAATACAGCCATATAATCTATGTGATTTTCATTAATATTTCAACAAATAATTCATCCTGATTACCTATAAAAAATGATATATATTACCATTACAAATTCATTATGTTCATGAATAATATATAATTTCATTTCTGAAAAATTTCAAACGCTCCACATGAATATAGAAACTCATATAGAAATATACTGATCATGAAGACAAAGAAAGCAAACACTTGATATTGACAGAATCCAATTTTATAACTTATTAATAAGGAAATAATAAATATTTTAAAAATATTATATACTAAATACATGTAAAATATGTTCTAAATTAGGTTATTAAGACGTATAAATTTATATTCCAGGACCTTATGTTCAAGTGCTAAACACATTAAGACTTATGGTAAGGGTTTCCCTTCCTTAACCTCTATTTTTGTTATAGTTTCACTTTTTCTCTCTTAATATCCATTAAATTCTAAAATATTCTTATGTAATCATCATAATTTTTTTTAATTCGCTATGAACGTGTAAAAACCCGAATACTTATTTATTTAAAGCTAGTGACACATTTTAAAAGTATCATTCAAAATAGTTCATGAAATACAACCTTATTTGAAGGGAATTTATCAAATACATTCCTATATTGATGATCAAACTATAATATTTTTTATCAATAGTTTTTTTCTAAAATAATGTCTTTTGTTACAAAAATAAAATCTTACTTCACTAATAGTTCATACAAAGATTTTTCAAAAAGAACATTTCTTTTCAAAGTAATAGAGTATTTATTGCCAGAATTACTCGTTGATTACATAAAAGTATCTTCATTTGTGTCAACACACCTGTTGATTATTATGTATTACTATGATTAATCATAATAAAATCGTCTAATATATTTATCTGAATTATTTAGGATTATTTTGACTGTTGAATATCATATCCTAAAACCATTCAATATTTTACTCTAAATAGGCAGCGCTTCTGATTAATGATCAAGGAAAGTTAATTACATTTCATTTGTTAGTCTCAATATGAATGTATATGTTGTTTATGTTTATAACCTCTCATATGAGGAATAAATTTGACTTATTATGTGATGGGCATGGCCCACTATATTCCCGTGATGCATTATTTGGTCTCATAAGTGTAATAGATATGGACTTGGCGGAGGCCTTGAACATTTTTTGACATTGTTTTAGCGTAGCCATTATTCATGTTTTGACAACTTGGTTGAGGACCAAATGATATGTTTTAGAATGTACGACATATGAATTTCTCTAATTATAATGAAATAAATTCATAGTTCATGTGGTTATTCTACTAGAAGAATAATCATTATTATGTTTTATTGTGACAATATTTATTCAACTCAAATTCCTGCCATAATGTGATAAGATTTTTTACTTTTGAAGGAATTTTTTCAATTATTCACCCTGAGTATTGTTAATTATTATGATATTTTCATCATAATTGTATACCCTTAATAGGAATATGAGCTCACCCCTTTCTATAATTCATTTTCCCTGGATAATAAGTGGCCTATTACGAATGATTTTTTGGTATAATCAGAGAGTGGTGGTTTTTTCGAATGGAACAATTATGTTGATTTCCATTTTATGTTGTAATGTTGATATTATGTATGTATCTTGTTTTCAAATATAATAAAATATTAGTTACATCGGGATATGAAATTCTTGTAATCATACAAATGTAATTTAGTAAGGCACCATCTATAGAAAACTATGGTGAGGCCCTTACAGTTGGTACTAGAGTATGTTTGGTAGAAAACATGGGAAATATATTTAGGAAATATAGATTAGAGAACAAAACCCTAACATATCCTTTTATAATAAAACATAAAAGAACATCCTAGAATTTTTTTTATGGAATAGATAACTGTTTCATTCTAGAAGATACATCCATGTCCTAATACTAAATGTATAAATGGTTTTGGAAAAAAATTATCTAGGAGTGAAAACTATGACAAGGAGTTTTATGCTTGACCCGAGGTATTCATGTACAAGACAATGGGAATTACTGTGCATGTGGATTGACAGTCACATGGGATATTCTTAGGAAAATTTATATTTTCATTATAAGTCATTATAATGGATTTATATGTATTTTTTTTATAAAACAATGTATATGATTATCAGATAACCCATACATAGAATTTAAAATTATGCGATGTATTTTTCTTAATCAAGATTATACGTTATGATTCATAAACTAATCTAGTGTATTCAATTATTTAGAAATGGTGAATCATGGAAATAATGGAAACTACATGACCACACATATCCCATTTCTATATTTTCATCTTGTGTAAGACAATAATGTTGTCTCTGGAGTTGCGACAAGTGCGGAGAAATTTATAACTATACTGGTAAAACATACACATGTTATAAATAATAACCTTACCCATATGGAGAATGCAGATCTACAATGTGGATGAGAAATGTTTCATAACATTATGTGATAAAAGACTCATTCATTTAATGGGACAATAAACCCATTTGTTAAAGAGCAGTTCATAAGTTCCTTAGAGAAGGTATTTCTCACCTATGGAAGTATCAAAAGGGGGAGGGTTGTCATGAATTTTTATCGTATGTTAGGAGATTATGATAAATGGTTGTTACTAATTCAATACACAATGTAGGAGGATGAAATAGAAAACATGGAATGGAGAGAATTTGGAGGACTTTTCTTAGATAAATACTTTCCTCGTGAACAATGAGAGGATAAAGAAAGTTAGTTTCTGAATTTGAAACAAAATGAAGATTAGACTTTTGAAATGTATGAACATAACTTCAAAAGGATAGTAAGGAATGATGTAAGCTACATACATAATCCAAGGAGAAATATTTATCATTTGTTGGTGGAATCATGTCTCTGACATGCACTAGTCTCTCAAGGGTTCACATCATATAAAGATATAGTATCATGTGATATAATGATAGAAACATAATTCACTATGTATTATAACATTTAATAAATAAATGAGATGAAGAGAGTTTCTGAAAAATCTAGAAAAGGAAATATGTAAATGGTGAGGAAGGGATGAGTAGACATTTGAAAATATAATAATTTTTTAAGGAAACACCCTTCTTCCTACATAAAAGGAAATGGATTGTGCTACACATGTGGATATAATGTCCATAAATTTGGTTTTTGAAAGTTAATGAAAGGATATATTAATGTTCAATTCTATAATTTTAGGAAGATGAGACACTATTATAGTGATTTCCCAATACATCAATGAAATGTGCTTTAGAAAAGGCCAATGGAGCAGGGACCATCTTCTGTGATCACATCATATGATATTAAAGTTCCAAAAGATGTTGGGGTATGTTTTTTAATTGTTTCATCAAACATAGACAAAGAATTATACGATTCAGTATCATTGAATTCATTCAATTCATAATACTTTTTCACCAAAATTAGATATTTCCAATTTGATTTAGTAAGGGAGTTTTCATTCAAAACTCCCAAATAATGTATCATTGCAACAATGACCATGAATACATGTAAAGGTGTTTTGTTCATATGGACAAAATAATGTGAGGACTATTTTATGAATTGAAGAGGATATTTTTGAAGGTAGGATTCTAACACTACCATCAGGTAAATTCAGGTTCGTGATATATGGTGATGAAACAATTAAAGGACATGGGTGTGCCCTAATTTAGAATAACAGAGTTATTTCCTATGCATCATGAGGTTGGTGTTAATGAAATAATAATCCAAATCATAATCATCAGTTCACAACGTTAATAGTTGCTCTGAATATATTGAGACTTTTTCTATATAGAGAAAAATGTTATATATATATACAGATCAAAGGAGTCTAAAATATATCTTCTCATAGAAAGAACTCAACCAGAGGAAACATTAATGTTTCAAACTACTCAAGCATTATGACAATTTCATACACTACCAACAAGGAATAGAAAAAACGGTAGTTGAGGCATTGAGCAGGAAGGATCATGGAGTTCCTAACAAAATGGGGATTTGACAAGGATCCTTGGTATATGGATCTAGTATGAATGGATATGAGAAATATCAATGAAGGTGATACTTCACTACATTTTAAAATGGATTCCCTACAATATTATTTATTACTAATTAAAATATCATAGTCTGATGATGGGGATAATCTTCAAAATAAAATTAAAGTTGTTATAGATGGGAAGTTTCATGACTTCTTGTGTGAAGATGAAATTCTAAAATTTGGGAAGTGGTTATGTATTCCCTCTCTACCTAAGCTCAAAAGGATGTAATTGGATGATTCTCATAGCTGAAATTTCCCTATAAACCCTGGTATAACTATAATTAATATATATTTTAGATAACATTTCTCTTGTTATAATATGAAGAGGGAAATTGTTGATTATGTATCAATATGTTTAGTTGGTAAAAAAGTGAAGTCTGAACTACAAAATCCTTGAGGATTCATGCAGCATCTAACCATTCCTTTATGTAAATGGGAAGAAATCCCCATATATTTTGTCACTCGATTACAAAAAAAACCTAGAAATAATTATAAAATATGTGTAATTGTGGATCAATTTACGAAAAATGAGAATTTCTTCTCTAAAAGGGGGGATTTCCACTAGAAAACCTATAATGACTCATTACTATTTAAGTCAGGAGAATTCATGGAGCACATCTCTCAATTTTTTTATTGTTATTAATGATTTACATAAAAATTCTAGAAAATTATTCATAAATCATTTGATATTGATCTTTCATTGAGTACTTCTTATCACCCACAGACTGATAGGAAATCAGAAATGATGAAACAAATCTTATTGGACTTGTTTATATCATGTTCAGATTCCATTCAAGGTATGTGGTATCAATATATACCATTAATAGATTTTTACAACAATAAATAATTTCCATTCATGTATTCAAATGGCACCATATATATCATTCTATAGAAAGAGATGTCGTACACCAACGTTTTGGGATTATGTTAGAGAAAAGAAACATGTGGCCCCAGATCTTGTGTTGGAAATAACAATGAAGGTAAATACTATTCAAGGCTATATCAAAACATCTTAAAGTATAAAAAAACTATGGTGATAATTGAACAAATGATTTCTAATTTTATGTTGGAGATCTGGATTTCTATAATGTATCTCCATAAAATGGTGTTCTATTATTTGGAATGAAATGGAAATTGAGCTCTAGGTACATATGCCCATTTGAAAATTTGGAGAGAATTAGAGATCTGGCATATTTTTTGGCTATTAAACCCATCCGATCTAATGTAAAAAAATGTGTTTTGTGTCATATTTATGAGAAAGTACAAACCAACCCCTATGCATGTGCCCACATCTGAAAAACTATAATTAGAACTTGACATATCTTACTATGAAGAGCCTATCTAGATTCTAGACACCACATAATATGATTTGGGGAATCAAATGACTCTTATAGTAAATATACTTTGGAAAATCATTAAATGTAATAAGAAATATGGTATAATTAGAAGATTATGATGAAGAACAAGCCAAATATTTTTGTGAGGTAACATTATTGAAATTTTGAGGAAAATATTTTTGTCATGAGGGGAAAATGTAACAGACAATTTTTTTCAAATGAATGTAATATTAAATTCATGAAAGACCAAGGCTCTTCAAAACTCCAATTTGATATTACCTAGATATTGAAAACAATTTTATCACCATTGTGTTTTGAATTTTTAAAAACATGACATGCACGGTTCTGTTCAAAAAGATTTTTAGAGTCTAATAAGAAAAACATAATTTTGGGGGAATTGTAACATACCCTTATTAATAGAAATATGAATAGTAATACTACCCTTATGAATATTAAATCATATATTTTAGTTTATTATCTTAATTATATAAGATATGAAGATCTTGATTAATTTTTCTAGGGGATAGAAAATAAATTATTATATTAAAATTGTTATTTTTTGAAAAAATTAAGATTTTATTAAAAAATAAAATTAATATTATTTAGAAAATTATTTTAAAATAATGGACTTCATTTTTTAATTCTACACTTAAAAAAATCTTATGGGTGAATTTTTTGGATTTTTATGAAATCCTCGAATTTTTGATGAATAGTAGAATACAATAATTTACAGTATATATACATTACTAGTTAAATACACAATTACTAGCACCATGGATGATGTAAACAAACTTATTTAGAAATAAAAAGCACATATTATTATTATTGGTCACATTAATCCATAATATTCTATATATTTGACAAAATAAAAAATTAATGAGTAAAATAATGGGGAAACCCTCCTCTCCTCCAGTAAAAAAAATATTGTCACTCCCTCTTCTAGTCATTCCACTATGAATTTAATCTGATCAATGTTCTGTCCGAATAAAAATCCGTAGTCACTCCACATGTCCATTAGATTTTGGTATTTCCAATAGATCAAAACCCTTTCCCTTAATGAGGTTCTCAAGGAGGTTATTTCAAGAGGTAATGATTCTTCAATTTTCATTTAGATTCATTTCATTTTATCTTCTTTTCTTATTCTCTCCTAACCTAATCAGTCCAATTTATCCTTATAACTTTAGTATCATCTATATACTATAATTATTCCATGTTTTTGTAATAACCATTATCAATATTATTACTCTCTCTCTCTCCCACTTTTATATTGAAATCATTGTCCGTGAGGTCCCAATTTACAAAATTAGTAGAAGAAGAAGTTTGGTTCTTCAATTTCTACTTCATTAATGGAAATGAAACAATTTATATAACTAAAAAGGTTATATACTATGAATTATAAAATATATGATATTTAGGATGAATAATATGAACATTGTACAAATCTATATGACAATACGAGTTCAAAATAATCCAAATAATGACAAATAATCTATGTAATTGTTATTAATATTTCATCGATATATTCGACCTCATAACCTATAAACAAATGATATATTTAATTTTTAATATAATTTTACGTCCATAAATAATATATAATTTATTTTATATATAATTACATCCTTTCCACATGAAAATCCATACTCATATAAAAATATATCGATCATGAAAAGCAAGGAAATGAACACTCCAGAACAACAATATTATATCTTATAACATTCTAATAATAAAATAAAAAACATAATAAAATTACTATAAACTAAATAAATGTACAATATATTTATAATTAAGTTACTAATAAATCTAATTTCATATTCCATGACTATATTATCACGGGAGGAACACATTCAAGCTTAAGGTGATGGTTTTCATACTCAAACATCCATTTTCTTTTGGTTTACTATTTTTCTCTTTTAATCTCAATTAAATTCTTAAATATTATTATGTACAATTCATAAATAATTTTTTTATTCAATATGTAAGTTTTAAAAACAAAATCATCCTTGATTTTTGGGGAGTCAAACTGTAGAACCCCCGATTTGAGGTATGTGGAATTTTTTTAAGCATTTATATGTATTTAAAGTGCATGGAATGAGTTGCAAAGAGGTTAGGAGAGGATGTAATGGTTTTGGATGAGTTTGGAGGCTTTTAAAGGGGTGCACGGTTTGAGTACGGTTAGTGTAAACCGTGCGTATGCCCCTGGAAAACGTACAGGGGGAGACAATAGGTTATGCATGTCCTACGCACGGTTTTCCAAACCGTGCGAGGAAACCGTGCGGACCCTGTGTCACGACCCACCTTCACCAAAAGGAGGGAAGGGTCTGCAAGTTTCCAATCCCTTCCTTCTTTAAGTTTAAGGAGAGATAATGACCCCCAAAACCTGCCTTATATAGGTCCTGGAGTGGCGACTAGCACCATGGGTATGGAAATTACACACAAGTGGAAGGCATTACCCTTTTTGTTTTATAGGATCGAGAGATAAGATGATGAAACCCAACAACACCAATAGTAAAATAAATGAAATTCCAAAAGTAAACCATTCCAACATACATGTTCCAAATGTAAAAGCCACAGTGAACAAAAGTGACTACACGGGTAATTACAAATGAAAGAAAATATCAACTGCGATTGCCCTAATGATCTGAGCTAGTACTGTCCTGTGCGATCCCTGAAGTCCTCCTGGAAACCTGAAAGCAGTTTTATATACATAGGATGATCATACAAGTACACGGAGTAGGGAAAACCAAAGACTCTCGTGCACAAGTGGGGGAACGTACTAAAGTCCCGTGAGAAGCAAAAAACCATTACTATGATGGAGTTCACCCATCCCAATCATCGGCTACAATCAACAAGTAATGCAAACCAAGTAATATATATAATAAGAGCACATCGATGTTTGGGTACCCCGCGCCACATTCCCACTAGTTATTGAGACATCCTACGCATCGAACCAATCCCTCCATTCTCAGTGTAGTCCCACTGCCACATCCACCCGCACACACCTGGGCCACAACCGCACACAATCCCACTGCTGAATCCCCCCCCGCAAAGACCTGGGCCACAACTGTCACACGTACCACACCAACAGACACCTAGGCCAGAACAACCACCACCACGCCTGAAGACACATGGGCTAGATGATCCACTGCCATGCCCGAAGACACATGGGCCTCATCGCGAAGATACTTTGGAAACTACATGCCCGCACACACCTGGGCCATAACCACCACACTACCCTGCCCGAAGATTCTTGGGCTAATAATGGACCTCAGTCCATCACAACCTACCCGAATGTACATGGGCTATTCGGGAAAGGGAGCAGAAAAGGAGATAACAACCAGCCACTAAGAATAGTGTTGGGAAAAACACCCTCCCCCGTGAAATGGGGGTTTTCCGAACTAAGTGCTCAACATGGGTGGGGCACGAATAAGAATCACAAAACTACAAGTATATACATAGGTAACAAGAACTCACCCAAAGTTAGGTTTTTCTTCAGACAACCTACAGATCACAAGAGCACTCGAGTCTGAGTCACAACTCTCGCCAACAAAACATGTTTGTCCCATTCTTGTTTTCATGTTCAGAAATAATGTTTAAATAAGTTCATGCACCTACTTGGGAAACTAACACTATAAGCATAACCAAGGAAAGACTCCATCCAAATGTCAATTAAAACATTGACACCCGGTTCTCTTGTAATGTTACAATAACAAGGGGATAAGCGAGATCCATCGAAGTACTAGAAACAAAAAAAAACCCTCGAGACACTACCCCATGTCCCCCAAAAAGGTTTCTCATCAAAAGGGGATTCCACCACAATTCATGATATAAACAAGGCAACCACCCGGTCTTAAAACTCACAACCACCAAATCCATAACAATAGGGGATCACATCCCCTACCACATCTCCATAAATCGTCCCATAAAAGAAAACAACCAAACCACTACCACCTACAAAAATCAGGGTCGTGCCGGTATTTTCAGATTTATTAGATTTAACAAACTACATGACTTCAATTTCGTGTGGTTTAAACAGGGGTTATCACAGAATGGTTGTTCCGGGTGTATTCAATTCATTTAGCCGGGTGTACATGATTAACCAATTGACCTTTTTACATCAGGAGTTCACAAGCACAAACATGTCATTTCAAAAATCCCCAGGGGTTTATTAGTTCACAGATATAGACGACCAACGTCCATGATTTTCAGTTGGTGTAAGCCCCCACAATTCAGAAAGATGATCACCAAATAAAACAACATCAACAATCACAACCCCCATTTTTCTTCATATAATCAGTTCATCCTATTTATTTAGGACTAGTTTAACGAATTTTATAGAACCAAATGCACGCCCACCCCACATGATACACAAAAGCGAGAGGCGAAAAAATTCCCTACATGTTGATCAATGATTGATGCTAGGGTTGGGGGCGGAACATAACCGATAGCGATGCGGTTTGCCTGAACGAAAAGGTGATCGTCTAGATGATGGGTACTCTTAACAAGGGTGGTCGAGAAAAAAAAGGAGAAACTACGGCTAACTCTAAGTGTATAAGAGTCGTGGACTGTTGAGATAATAACCCCAAACCGCGTAAGGAGAGGGGGTCGTGGGTTGACCACATGGCCTCATACATTATTAAAGGGTTTGGGTGGCTTAAACTGAGGCACAAACCAAGTTAATTTATTAAATATTTGATTATAACATTTATGGTCACTATCGGGCTATAAAACAAGCTTTAAGAGGGGTCAAAGAAGCGATTAAAACTCAATTTGCGCACGTCACTGGAAAACATCTGACAAAGACGGGTGACACCGATCAGTCTCACTAATCGGTCGCACCGATTGGTCATGCCGATTGGTCACACTGATCGGTCTCACCGATCGGTCTCCCCGATCAGTTGCACTGAGACGCTACCCCTTTAGGATCCGGATTTTTGTCCAATGAAAGGACCAAGAGAGTCTGGGTCATCACATCAGATACCTCTCAAAATATTCTCTCCCTCGAGAATTTAAACAACCCAGAAGGAAATAGCGGGTCTGAACAACCACCACGAAAGATAACTCTCCAGAGTGAACCTCATTGTTAACTAAGAACACTTTCCTGTCATGAACCAAGCAACATATCATGTCAAACTGCCTAGGCATGTGGGGGTTGGGGAGTCTCCTTCCCCATGTCAAGATATTATCCACTTTGGGTGGCACTGACTCGCCCGCATGGGTTTAATCGCATCCACCTTAATGCATCTTGATTAGGGGTCGGGTTCTCTCCTCCCTCATATCCAGGACTTTTCACACACATTCAAAGGAAAAAAACTAGCATTTCTTAGCCAATAAGGTAAAAAATCCTACCACAACAACTATAAAAATAGAACAAAACTCAAAACAACTATGGGTACTGGGCATGAATTTGTGCTTCCCACTCCCACATACTCTCCTCATACATACCATGTATCCACAACACATGAACCAAGGGAATGGTTCTCCCACTAAGTACCTTTTCATTGTGATCCTCGATCATCACTAGTCTCTCCAAAAAAGTCATGTCGTCCTCGATGTCCACCTCCCCCCAACCGAGGATGTTTGAATCATCATGAAGATACCAATGGAGCTGGGACATGTGGAAGACATCATGTATCCTCAGTAGCGGCGATGGTAATGCTAGCTGATAGGCCACTTCTTCGACCTGTTGTAACACATCGAAGGGCCCGATGAACCAGGGAGAAAGCTTACACCCCTTCTCGAACCTTCATTGTCTGCACCATGGGGATACCCTTAAGAACATGTGGTATCCAACCTCAAATTACAAGGACCTCCTCCTGGTATCAGCATATGAATTCTGCAGGTCCTGGGCCACCTTCTTCCATTGCCGTATGAGCTGAAACTTCTCTGTCGTTCTCTGCACCACCTCCAGGACAAGGATGCCTGCCTCTCCTACTTCATCCCAACACATAGGTGAACAGCATGGACTCCCGTACAAGGCTTCAAACGGGGCCATACCGATGGTAGAGTGATGGATATTATTGTAGGAAAACTCTACCTGGGGAAAGTGTCGCACCCTTGATCCTCCTGAGTCTAGAACACATGCCAGAAGCATAACCACCATGGTCTGGATGGAGCGCTCTGTTAGTCCATTTTTTTGGGGATGGAAAGTAGTGCTAAGGCGTTAGAGTTTTCTAAAAGCATGCTGCAATCCTTTCCAAAACCGCGTGGTAATACGTGCATCCCTATCCGAGAATATAGACATCGGAACTCCATGCAACCACACCACCTCATCCACGTACTTTAGTGCCAAAGAATCCACTGTACTCGACTCCCTGATCTCTAGAATGTTGGCTGATTTCGTCAACCGGTCCACTACCACCCAGATGGCATCATAAGCCCCTTGGACCATGGGACGTACCATGATGAAATCAATCGAGATGTCGTCCCACTTCCACTCGGGGACATCTAGAGACTGCTGTAGGCTTCCTGGAACTCGGTGTTCAGCCTTCACTTGCTGACACACTAAAGACTTGGACACAAACTCTTCCACTTCTCGCTTCAATCCGGGCCACCAAAACTATGTCTTCAGTCCCAGGTAAATCTTGGAAAATCTTGGGTGTACCGACATGGGTGAGTTTTGGAACTCACTGAGAACCTTCCCACACATCACTCCTAGAACAAACAACCTTCCTTGGAAAAGTATCTGGTTCTGACCATCCTCTGTCCATCCTTCCGGAGCATTGCCCTGGTCAACTCGGTCACGTGTCACTTCACACTCGAGGTCTCCGCACAGAGACTCCTCCACTTGATGCAACCAAGGTGACTGCACTACCATCTGATATAGGAAACTGCTACCACCATCCATACTCACATACATGTGTAAGTCAACCAACTCTTCCATTGCCTTCCAGGAGTCCTCCGACACTTGAACTACATCCTTCTGCTTCCTCCTGCTCAAGGCATCGACCACTTCAATTGCCTTTCCCTCAGTATAAGAGATCTCGATGTCATAATCCTGGAGGAACTCCACCCATCTCTGATGTTTCAAGTTGAGGTCTCGCTGGGTGAAGTTATACCTCATGATTTTGTGATCTGTGAAGAACACAAAGAATTTTCCGATGAGGTAGTTACGCCATAACATTAGCACAAAAACGATAGCTGCAAGCTCCAGGTCATTGGTGGCGTAATTATTCTCATGAGGGAGTAGCTTCCTGGACCCATAAGAGATCACCCCTTATTGCTGCATCAACACACATCCTAGACCCTGTCTAGAAGCATCGTAAAACACCTCATACGCCGACCCTTCTTCTAGCAATCTCAGCACTGGGGAACTGACCAACTTCTCCTTCAGATAGTTGAAGGATGACTCGCACTGCTCACTCCACATGAAAACATGGTCTTTCTTGGTTGGGGCTATCAAAGGGGTTGTAACTCAGGAGAGGTTGGGTACGAACCTCTGATACTATCCCTCCAGCCCGAGGAAACTACGGACCTCTTCCACATTCTTGGGTGACGCCCAAGAAACAACTGCCTCAACCTGTGATGGGTCCACCTCTACCCCCTTCTCGGACACCACATGCCCGAGGAAGTGCACTTCTCATGTCCAGAACTTGCATTTCGACAACTTCCCATTGAGCTGATGATGTCTGAGGACCTCCAAAACCGTCCTCAGCTGCTCTTCATGGACATCCTATGATCTCTAGTAGACTAGGATGTCATCGATGAACACAAATACGAACCGATCTAGGTACTCTCGGAAGATGGAGTTCATAAGCCCCATGAACACAGCTGGGGCGTTCGTAACACCGAAGGGCATGACTATGAACTCGAATTGTCCGTATCTGCACCTGAACACCACCTTCTGGATGTCTCTCTCCTTCAATCTCACCAGGTGGTACCCAGACTGAAGGTCGATCTTCGAGAACCATCATACCCCTTTCTGCTGGTCCAAAAGATCATCTATCCTCGGACGAGGGTAGAGATTCTTGATTGTAACCTTATTCAACCTCATGTAGTCTATGAACAACCTGAGACCACCATATTCATTCTTTTCGAACAAGACTGGAGCACCCTAAGGTGACGCACTTGGCTGAACATAACCTCTATTCATTAGATCATCAATCTGGATCCACAACTCCCGTAGCTCTGAAGGTGCCATTCGGTAAGGAGCCATCGAGATCGGATGAGCGCGGGGCTGCAGGTCTATCAAGAACATGATATCCCATTGAGGGGGTAGAGTCGTTACCTCCTCAGGAAAGACATCCATAAAATCACGGACAACCTCTGGCACCTCCACCATCTCTTCATCTATTGATTCCACTGACAGCTTGTCTAACAAGGAGAGGAGGGGTTCCTCTCGCCCGTTGCCTTTCTGACTACTTCGCTCGCTGGTGAAGGTTACACGCTGGACGCCCATGTCCGAGAACACAACCCTTCCTCGGAAACAGTCGATGAAGTCACACACAAAAAATAGCTAGTCAATGCCTGGGATGACATCGTATGGATGTATCTGTAGTAGAAGATGATCCCTAACTGAATGATGTGGAACAATGATCAGTCTGCATCCCCTACAAACAAACAACAAGTCGGTCTGACCTCCAACAGGTTTGATCAACACCAGGGGAACTGGAAGTCTCTAAGAATCTAGGCCCAAGGCACGAGCTAGACTGGGTGCAAAAAAGGAGTGTGAAGCTCTAGTATCGAACAAGGAATAAGCAAGAGTGGTAAACAAACAGATCGTACCTCGAACAACCTTCGGCCCTGCTAGAACTGCTACCTCCACATCATGTATCTATCCACGCATGGCTTCTATGCCCCTCGGCTGTTGGACACCTCAATGACCACGCCCTAGTCGAGGTCCCTAAGGAGAGTCCTGAGGTCAGCGCCCTCCTCCTACATCTGTCCTCGGAGGAGCTGGAGCTCGCTGTCCCTGCTGCTGCTGCTACTGGAAAGGCCTGGCTGGAAGCTGCTACTGGGGTTAGTGCTAGGTCTGTCCACCACCACCGTATTGTACCCGGTCTGTGCACTAACTTTGGAGATTTCTATGTCTCCCACAGATGAAGCATCGCGGTCCTGGGCCTGAAGGAAAAGGACGAGGACAGGGGGATCGAAACTCAAACTGCTATGTCCTGCTCCCTGTGGGTCGGAACCCGGAGGGTCCTACCGCTGGAGGGATAGTGGTAACGGCCTTCCCCTTTGATGTCCCCAGCTGGATCCCCTCTCGTTACACTCCTCCTAGAGAGTGTATCCTCTCCACCACTTCGGCCTTCTTCTGGACCTCAATGTACGTCGGCACGGTAAAGGGGGTAACAACATACTGGAGGGAGGGTCGGAGATCCTCCTTTAGACCTCTTGCCCGAGACTCCTCATTGGGAAGGACGTCCGGAGCAAAACGTAGGAGGTCTTTGAACATGATTACTAGCTCCCTCACTGACATAATCCCCTGTTGGAGGGAGAGTATCTCCTGTCTCCTTTCCTCCTTCATCATCGAGGAGAGGAACTCTGCCCGGAACTCCTTCTCGAAAATAGCCCATGGCACCTCAAACTCTCTCCTCTCCCCCAGGTAAAGCGTCCACCATTGACGTGCTAGTCTCCGCATCTGGATGACGGCCAGAGGAACCCAGTACCCGGTCGGGGCCAGAATCAGGCCGAAGGATATCACTAGCTCCTCTATCCAGCCTTCCATCTTCATGTCAGAGGTGCTTCCCTCGTACTTCTCAAGGGTCTGTCGCTGGAAGGCCCGAAGAGTCTTCTTCCACTGGTCGTCCTCTTTGTCTCGATCAGATCTCTGTCGATGGGCCTAAGTAGTCTCTGGGGCCTCGATCACCTGTACCACACGTGGCCGCCTTCCAGGTGCCATAACTGCAAGGTAAACTAGAAATTCCTAACCCCAAGTAGTGCAGAATATTGTTCTTAAAATTTCTTAAACTTTTAATTTATTCTTAATTACCAAGACATCCCATAAACACGAGAACACAAGTCATTGTGATGCATATACCATTCCTAGGGTCTCTACCCTTCAATCTGCATGGCCTCACTTGGTCGTTCGGTAGGTCCAGAGTCTTTTCATCGGATCACGGGGGGCCCTAAAATCATGTGTCCTAGCCAGTCTTCCCTAACCTAATTTATGAACAAAGGTCACCCAACACTGGTGCCTTACCATCCCACGAAATCCTCACTGTGGCTAACTCCATACTCCATCCTATCTCTCAACCTTCCCTCTGATACCATTCAGTCATGACCTGCCTTCACCAAAATGAGGGAAGGGTCAGCAAGTTGCCAAGCCCATCCTTCTTTAAGTTGAAGGAGAGATAATGACCCCCAAAACCCTCCTTCTATAGGTCCCGGAGTGGTGACTAGAACCAAGGGTATGGAAATTACACACATGGGGAAGGCATTACCCTTTTTGTTTTATTGGATTGGGAGATAAGATGATGAAACCCAACAACACCAAGAGTAAAAGAAAAGTAAAGCCAAAAGAATACCGTTCCCAAATGCATGTTCCAAAAGTAATAGACATAGGGTACAAAAGTGACTACATGGGTAAGTACCAAATAAAGAAAACACCAACTGCGATTGCCTCAAATATCCAAGCTAGTACGGTCATGCGCGATCCCGGATGTCCTCATGGAAACCTGAAAGCAGTTTTATATACATAGGGTGAGAACACAAGTACACTCAGTAGGGAAAACCAAATACTCTCGTGCACAAGTGGGGGAACGTATTAAAGTCCCGTGAGAAGAAAAAAACCATTACTATGAAGGAGTTAACCCATCCCACTCAACGGCTACGCTCACCAAGTAATGAAAACCAAGTAATATATAAAATAAGAGAACATAGATGTTTGGGTACCCCATACCACTTTCCCACTGGTTATTAATACATCCTACACATCAAACAAATCCCTCCATTATCACTGCAATCCCACTGCCACACCTACCCGCAAACACCTGGGCCACAACCGCACGCAGTCCCACTGCCGAATCCCACCCGAAAACACCTGGGACACAACTGTCACACCTACCATTCATGCAAACACCTAGTCCAAAACAATCACCACCATGCCCGAAGACACCTGGGCTAGAAGATCCACTACCATGCCCGAAGACACCCTGGCCTCACCCCGAAGATACTTGGGAAACTACCTGCCCGCACACACCTGGGTCATAACCACCACACTACCTCGCCTGAAGATTCTTGGGCTAATAATGGACCTCAGACCATCAGAGTCTTCGTGAAGGTACTTGGGCTATCCGGGAAAGGGAGAAGAAAAGGATCTAACAACCAGCCACTATGAATAGTGTTGGGAAAAACACCCTCCCCCATGAAGTGGGGGTGTTCAGCACTAAGTGCTCAACATGGGTGGGGTGAGAATAAGAAACACAAAACTACAAGTATATACATAGGTATCAAGCACTCACCCAAAGTTAGGTTTTTCTTCATATAGCCTATATATCACAACAACACTCGAATCCAAGTCACGACTCTCGCCAACAAAACTCGTTTGTCCCATTTATGTTTTCATGTTCAGTAATTATGTATATATAAATTCATGCACCTAAATGTGAAACTAACACCATACACATAACCAAGGAACGAATCCATCCAAATGTCAATTTAAACATTCACACTAGGTTATCTTGTAATGTTACAAAAACAAGGGGATAAGTGGGATCCCTAGAAGTACTAGAACAAAAGAAACCCTCAATACACTACCATGTGTCCCCCAAAATGGATTATCATCAACAGAGGACCCCCCCCCCCCCAATTCGTGATATAAACAAGGCAACCACCCAGTCTTAAAACTCATGACCACCAAATCCATAACAATAGGGGATCTCATCCCCTCCCACATCTCCAGTAATCAGCCCATAAAAGAATACAACCAAACCACTACCACAAACAAAAAGCAGGTTCGTGCCGGTATTTTTAGATTTATAAGATTTAACACACTCCATGACTTCCATTTTCTGTGCTTTAACTGGGAGTTATCACAGACGGGTTGATCCTGGTGCTTTCAATTAATTTAGCTAGTTGTACATGATTAAAAAATTTCCCTTTTTATAGCAGGTTTTCACAACCACAAACATGTCATTTCAAACATCCCCAGGGGTTCATTAGTTCACATAGAAAGACCACCAACGACCATGATTTTCAGTAGGCATAAGCCCTCAAAATTCAGAACGATGATCACAACATAAAATAGTCTCAACGATCATGACCCACCATTATTTATTCATATAATAAGTTCATTATCTTTATTTAGGTCTGGTTTAACCAATTTTACAGAACCAAAAGCAAGCCCACCCCTCATGATACACAAAAGGGAGAGATGAATAAATTCCCTACCTGTTGATCAACGATCGACGCTAAGGCCAGGGGTGGAATATCATGGATATCAATGTGGTTTGCTTGAATGAAAATCTTCTCATCTGGATGATGAGTTCTCTTAGCACAGGGTGATCGAGAAAAAAAAGAAGAAACCATGGAAAACCCTTAGTTTATAAGAGCCGCAGACGGTAGAGATAAGAAAGACAAACTGCGTAAGGAGCGGGGGTCGTGGGTTGACCACGTGGCCCCACACATTATTTAAGGGGTTGGGTGGTTTAAACCAATGCACAAACAAGGTTAAATTATTAAATATTTAATTATAACATTTATGGGCACTACCAGGCTTTAAAATAAGCTTAAAGGTGGTCAAAGAAGGGATTAAAACTCAATTTGTGCATGCCACTGGAAAAACCCCGACAAAGCCGGTCTCACCGATCGGTCACGCCAAGATGCTACCCCTTTAGGATCCAGATTTTTGGCAAAGGAAAGGACCAAGAGAGTCTGGGTCATCACACCCTGTCTCTCGAGTTAGTGGCATGCACACGGTTAGTGCACATTTTTCCAAACCGTGAGGGCTAAATGTGCGGCACCTTAAAGATAGGGTTATAAGTTCCGATCTCGCACGGGTTTGACCTATTTCACTCCTCTATTTCTCCCACTCGAGTCTCACTCGGGATTTTGGGTTCTCAAGGGTTAAGGATTATCTCCCACTCATTTTCTAAGGTTATTGAAGAGGATTTAAGAGGGGTTGAAGGCAATTTCTCCCAGGTAAGTATTCTCCCATGGTTCCTTTGTGTTTCCCTCTAGATCTTCTCTTCCCTCCATCTTGATTTTCTAGATCTACACTTTTTGAATGTAGATCTGGGGTTTTTTTGGCCTAATATGCTAATGTATGGGCCCGTTGATGTTAGGCAAGGGTTTCTAAGGAAGTTTCGAGGAGGCGTTCTACTGGATTGAGGTGCATTTTGGCGAAAGGTCGATTTATCCAAACCCTTAGAGGTAGGTGGATTCTCTCTCAACTCCACATGGTTAGAACATGTGGTTCCTTGTTACAATTAATAGGTGTGCGGAAAATTAATTGTGTTTTGATGTGAGAATTTGGTTGGAAATCCCTTGGGTGATATTTTGGGGATTTTTGGGAAAAAGGTATTTTGTGGTGAAATTCTCTTGTTGGGGATTTTAAAATGGAGATTTTAAAATTCTTTGATGAGTTTTATTGGAAGAAATGCTTGATGGAAATGGTTTTCAAGAAAATGTATTGTTTTATTGGAATGTTGTTTGGCATGGAAAATGGATTACAATAAATAGCTTATTTATTTATGTGAATTGATATGCAATGGAAATTGGTTGATTGGATGTGGTTGTGACCTTGGTGAATTATATGCTTGGAATTGGCTTGATTGAAATGTTGTGTTGAAATGTTGTGTTGATGTGGGCGGGAAGTCCCACTATAAATATGTGATGGATGGTGGTCGTAAGAGCAACTATATGGCTAGTGGTTGGAAGTGCATCTACTCATGAATAGGTGAACGAGTAGGGCAGAATTCCCACCGTTTTGATTTCTTTGTTGTGAATGGGTGTACAATTAGGATGGTAGTCCCACCATATTGATTGATTTGTTGTGAATGGGTGATCGATTTGGGAAGAAGTCCCATGGTTTTGATTGTTTGTTGTGCATTTTTTTACAAGTTGGAATATTTGTGGAAATGGGTAAATGTTGGAATGGTTGTGGCTTGTTGGTTGGATTTCCCTTGGTTTCTGGGTTTGGATGTGATGTCCTGGTAAGGGAACGTTCAACTTATGAAAATAGTTTCAATTGTGTTTTATTTTATATAAACTGTTTTATATAAATGGGATAACTATTTTATCCTAGTGGCGTGTGTAGGGAAGTCATTTGGGGAAAACCTACTGAGTTTTAGTACTCACCACCTTCTTTGGCAAGTTGGTGTCTTTTTAGATGTCAAGTACCATAATGTGGGCAATGGTAAGGCATCAACCTCTTTTAGTGGTTCGTTGTGATGTCTTGGTAGAGCATGGAGCTTGGAGGTGGGTGTGGATCTGTGGAGGTGTCATGGCTCATGGTGCTTTGGTTGTTTATATTCTGCAGTGTACTCCGATGTGTCGTAGACTTTTCTAGTTGTTCTAGGTTTGGTTTAAATTGTATAACTACTTGGTTGATAATGGATGGTTTGGTTGGGTTTTTTTGACATGCATCATATAGTTGTGGATAATTTCGTTGGTTTGGTTTTAAGGGAAAATTGTTCCCCAATCTGTTCTCAGAGCCCTTGGAATTTATTTTCAGTCTTTCGCACCTTGGAAATGTCGCTTATGGCCAAGTATACCTCATCACCTCCTCAAGCCAATGAGTTAGGGGTAGGGAATTACAAGTGGTATCAGTTTGTTTGGTCATATGGAGTTGATTCTCGGATTTGGTGTTGACATTCGTTGTGGTACATTCCATGAGTCGGGATGGTAGCAAGGTGTAGGATTGCCAGAACATGGAATGTATAGCATAAAAGGACATAGCTTACACTTTTATACTGAAATTCATGTTACCATGGAGTAGGGTACATAAGTGTTTTGAAGACACTTATAGGAATTAGATATCTCATTGTCGTGGGTGTAGCCAATGATATGAGCATGACATGCATTGTTGAAATGACTTCCTTCTAGGATGCATATTTCATTGGGGTATACTGATTTATGGTATGATATGAATGTGTGTATTTTGAAAAATTTGATCTTGGTTACAAAATAGAATTATTTGAAACTTCGAAACTGGTGGTATTTTGAAAATGGGTTGGTTTTAAAAAATGGTGAAACATGGGAAATGTGAACATATGGAAAGCATTGTTGTTATAGTGTTGTGTAATGTAATTTGAAATGGGATTTCATGATGTATACAAAAGTGAGACACATGGTTGTTTGTTTTCTATTTATAGAAATGGCTCCGGGTAGGCATTGTAGAGACCAACCAGAGGAGGCTGCTGAGAATGTGGTTGCACAAGAGCCTCAGGTGAACCAGCATCTAGTGAAAAGTATAGTACAATCTTTCCAAGCTCATGGAAGTGGAAATAGAGGAGATTAACCAAGGCATGTGGATCATGCGGTTCAGTTTCAAAAGAATAATCTACCCATACTCAGGGGTGATTCAAAGCCAGAGAGAGAAGAAGTATGGTTGAATATAATGAACAAGATCTTCGAGTTCTTGAGAACTTTGGTAGATCTGAAAGGGAAGTTAGCCACATATATGCTGGATGATCTTGACCTTCAGTGGTGGGAGTTCGTAATCCAATCTTGGACAGACCAGGGTATGATGTGTGAAGGCTCTGAGGAATTTTTTAACAAAAAATTCTACCCACATACATTTAGAATTATGTGTATGACTGGTTTCTTCAGTTTGAAGCAAGAGCTTCTATCTGTGACTGAGTATGAAGCTAAGTTTATGATCCTAGTATGGTTTTCACTCGAGGTGGTGGGTTTCATGTTATTTAAGGAAAGTATCATTGAAGCAGGGTTGAGTCATGAAATCTGTTCAAAGATAGGGATGATGTGTATAGATGATTACACAAAGATGGTAAATAGAGCCTCGGTAGTTGAGCAGGATCTGTTGGGAGCTCCGGGTGGGGGAAGTGTGGTGGTACCCATGGGTAATAGTGGGAACTCTAATGTTGGGTTCAAGCGGAAGAGGGACACTTGTTCTTAGGGCGGGAATATGACGTATAATCCGACAACAGGATCAGTCAATCTTCCTCTAAAGGCCCAGAACAAGACGGGATGTTTTTAGTGTGGTTCTACGAGCCACATCAAGCGGGATTGTACAAAACTACCTCGAGCATTTCATCATTGTAAGAAGATGGGGCATCTGCAGCGTTATTGCTGGAATTCACCATGTTCGAGTGCACGTGATACTCCTCAGGGATCACAGACAACGTATGCTTCAACGGGATGGGGGTAGCAGTATACCCCTCGGTAGCAGTGTAAATTTGGTCATGGTGATTCTCGGAAAACCATGACACCTCAACACATCAATAAAGAGCATATTGTGGAAAGAAAACATGTGTTCAGAGCTGAATAGGTTGTGGTGGATGATCCGTCGGGACCATCCACAGTGCGAGGTTCTATTCTTTTAAATTATACCAAGATGAAAGTGATGTTTGATACGGGTACATCGAACACTTTTATTGCTGCACGTGTGGTTGATTTGATGGGTTTAAGGGTAGAAATGATGCCCTCCGTTTTTAAAATTCAAACTCCTATGGGTCGAGGAGAGTGTCGAGCCTTCTTGTGTAGAGAATGTTGTATCATTATGGGTGAGGTTGAGATACTGTGTAATTTCTCAATGCTTGATAAGGATGAGTATGATGCAATCCTGGGAATGGATTCTATGGTGGCGTTTAAGACCCACATAGATTGTGATGCATGAACAGTGGATTTTATGACACATGATGGTGTTAGACATCTCTGCAGAGGAGGGAGGCATGAAGGGAAGAGTGAAAAGGGTTTGTTGGTAGTAGAAGTGAGGACATTATCATATCAATTCGTGGTGTTGTCATTTGAATAGGTAGAGGGTTTTGAGTAGAGTGTTCCTCCGACAGTGGTGGATAACTTCATGGATGTTTTTCCTGATGAATTCTCTGGGTTACATCCTATAAGATAAGTGGAGTTTACGATTGATCTCCTCCCAGGGACCAGTTCTATCTCACTTCCATCATATCGGATGGCACCAGATCAATTGCGGGAATTGAAAATACAGTTGGAAGAGTAATAAAAAAAGGGATTATCCATCCTAGCACATATCTATGGGCAGCGCCAATATTGATTGTGAAAAAGGCGGATGAAACTTTGAGGCTCTGTGTTGATTATCACAGACTTAACAAAGTCACTATAAAGAATAGATATCCACTTCCAAAAATTGATGATTTGTTTGACCAGTTAAGGGGAGCCCAATGGTTCTCCAAGATCAACCTGATGTCGGGATATCTACAATTATAATTGAGGAAGGATGATATTTATAAAACTGGTTTTAGATGTAGATATAGATATTATGAATATGTGTTTATGCCCATGGGTCTAACGAATGATCCAACGGTGTTTATGGCATTGATGAATCAGATATTTCAGAGGTATGTGGATTCATTTGTGGTGGTGTTTGTCGATAATATTCTGGTGTATTCAAGTACAATGGTGGAGCATGAGAAACACTTGGAACAATGCTGGGGATCTTGAGGGATCATCGATTGTATGCAAAATTGTCCTAGTGTGACAGTGGGGTCGAGACTCAATGGTGGGGATACCATTGAGGGTTGGAAACTGAATGGAGATTCAGTTGTGTGTTTTCAGAATCAGATGTTTGTACCAGTTTCTTATCAGGAGTATCTTCTCAGGAAGTATCATCATTCCAGGTGTGTTGTTCATCCTGGAATTCATAAAATTTATAAAGGATTGAAAGCATAGTTCCGGTGGGCTGGTATGAAAAGAAAGGTGGATGAGTTTGTTTTGAGATTTTTGACTTGTCCGTAGGTCAATGCAGAGCATCAGAGGCCAGCAAGAATGTTTTAGTCTTTACCAATCCATGTTTTGAAATGGGAGTAGACAGCGATGGATTTTGTTATAGGTATCCCAAGAACGGTCAGAAAGCACGATGCCATTTGGGTGATAGTGGATCGGCTAATGAAGTCGGCCTATTTCATCCCGATTCGTGAATCTCATACGGTGGAGGATCTATCCAAACTCTATATCCGGGAGGTGTTAATGAGGCATGGTGTTCCGGTTTTGATTGAATCAGATAGAAATCTGAGATTTACGTCTCGTTTCATGAAATCCTTGTAGCACACCCTTGGGACGCAACAGACTATGAGCATGGCATATCACCCTCAGACTGATGCTCAATCGGAGAGGACAATACAAACTCTGGAGGATATGTTATGGGCTTGTGTTATGTATTTTGGTGGCTCATGGGATGAGAACTTTCTATTGGTTGAGTTCTAGTAAAATAACATTTATCAAGAATCCATACAGATGGCTCTGTTTGAAGCATTGTATCAGCGTCCGTTTCGTTCTCCACTATGTTGGGTGGAAACGGGCGAGTCCTTGATGGATTGACCAAGCATTGATTAGGCCACTACGGAGAATATAATGTTTATTAGGAAGAGAATGTAGAAAGCTCAGAGTCGTCAGAAGTTGTATGCATATCATCATCGATGGTCGTTTTCGTTCGAGGTGAGTGATCATGTGTTCTTGAGGATCTCCCATAGGTTGGGACATCATCGGTTTGGGAAGTAGGGAAAGTTATATTCGAGGTATATTGAGCATTTTGAGGTTCTTGAGTGGGTCGGTGAGATATCTTATCATTTGTCTTTGCCACCATGGTTTAGTGTGGTGCACAACGTGTTTTATGTCTCGCAGTTGAAAAAGTATCAGCTGAATCATGACCATGTGATTCGATGGGATCTTGTTGAGCTATAACTAGATGCTTCGTTGGTGCATGTGCCAGTGCGGGAGAATGAGTTGATCAAGTACTGGCCCGAGCTCTTTCGGCAAAGGGCGGTTTCACTACTTTCCGAGGACGGAATGTCCAATGGTGGGTAGAATGTAGCACCCCCGGTTTGAGGTATGTGGCCTTTGATTATGCATTTTTATGTATATTAAGTGCTCTAAATTAGTTTGGATGAGGTTGGGAGAGGTTGGAATGGTTTTGGATGAGTTTGGAGGCTTTCAAAGGGGTGCGCGATTTGAGCACTTTTACTGAAAACCATGTGTATGCTCTAGGAAATTGTGCAGGGGGAGAAAATAGGCTCTGCACGGCCTGCGCACGGTTTTCCAAACCATCCGAGGAAACCTTGTGGATCCTGGATCTCGAGGCAGTGGCATGCGCATGGTTAGTGCACGGTTTTCCAAACAGTGCGGGCTAACCGTGCAACCACTTAATGTTAGGGTTATAAGTTCCGGGATCACTCAGGGTTGACATATTTCACTCCTCTCATCCACCCACTCGATCCTCACTCGGATTTTTGGTATCTCAGGTGTTAAGGGTGCTCTCCCACTCTTTTTTAATGGGTTTTGATGAGGATTCAAGAGGGTTTGAAGGCAATTTTTCCCGAGTAAGTCTTCTCCCATGGTTCTATTGTGTTTTCATCTAGATATGCTCTTCCCTCCTTCATGGTTTTCTAGATCTACACATGTTTTGTGTAGATCTAGGGTTTTTTGTCCTAAGATTATAACTTTTGGGCCCATTGATGTTATGAAAGGGTTTCTATGGATGTTTCGAGGAGGCGTTCTACCGGATTTAGTTGTGTTTGGGTGAAAGTTCGATTTTTCCAAACCCTAAGATGCAGGTGGCTTCTCTCTCAACTCCACATGGATAGAAATTGTGGTTCCTTGTTGCAATTAGTTGTTGTTCTGAAAATTAATTGTGTTTTGATGTGCGAATGTGTTGGAAAACCCTTGGGTTATGTTTTGGTGATTTTTGGGGAAAATGGGTTTTGTGGTGAAATGCTCTTATTGTCGATTTTAAAATAGAGATTTAAAAATGTGTTGCTGAGTTGTATTTGAAAAAAATGGGGTATGGAAATGGTTTTCAATAAAAAGTGTTGTTTTATTGGAATGTTGTATGGCAGGGAAAATGGTTTTCAAAAAATAGGTGATCCATTGAAGTGAATTGATATGCAATAGAAATTTGTTAAATGATTGTGGTTATGACATTGGTGAATTATATGCTTGGAATTGGATTGATTGAAATGTTGTGTTGAAATGTTGTGTTGAAGTGGGTGGGAAGTCCCACTATAAATGGGTGATGGATAGGGTTCAGAATAGCTACTATCTGGGTAGTGGTCGGAAGTGCTGCTACTCTTGAATGGGTCAACAAGATGGGTTGAAGTCCCACCGTTTTAATTTATTTGTTGTGATTGGGTGAATGAGTTAGTAGGAATTCCCACATTTTTTTATTACTTTGTTTTGAATGGGTGAACGAATTTGGCAGAAGTCCCACCATTTTGATTGTTTGTTTTTCATTTTTTTACAAGTTGGATTTGTTGTGAAAATGGGTAAATGTTGGAATTGTTGTGACTTGTTGGTTGGATTTCCCTTGGTTTCTTGGTTTGGATGTGATGTCCTGGTAAGGGCACGTTCAACTTATGAAAATTTTTTCACTTGTGTTTTATTTTATATAGACTATTTTATATAAATGGCCTAACTGTTTTATCCTAGTGGTCTGTGTAGGGAAGTCATTTGGGGAAATCCAACTGAGTTTTAGTACTCACCCCCTACTTTAGAACATTGGTGTCATTGCAGATATCATGTACCATGATGTGGTAAAAGGTAAGGCATCAACCTCCTTTAGGGGTGTGATGTGATGTCTTGGTAGATCGTGGATCTTGGAGCTGGGTGTGGAGTTGTGGAGGTGTCGTGGCTCGTGGTGCTTCGGTTTTTTAGTTTTCGTAGTGTACTCCGATGTGTTGTAGATTTGTCTAGTTGTTCTGGGTTTGGTTTGCATTGTAGAACATATTGGTTTTTAATGGATGGTTTGTATGGGATTTCTGACATGCATCATATATTTGTGGATAATTTGGTTGGCTTTGTTTTAAGGGAAAATTGTTCCCCAATCTGTTCCCAGAGCCCCCGTCATTTATTGCCTACCTTTGGCACCTTGGGAACGTCGCTTAAGGCCAAGTAACCCTCATCACCTCCTCAATCCAATTAGGTAGGGGCAGGGTGTTACATAAAAATTTTAAAGGGAACATTCAATACTCTTCTTGAAATACAATCCTGATTTAAGGGATTATCTCAAATTATTAACTATTTTCAAGGACACTCTATAATATGTTTTAGAAAACCTTTATTTTATCCAAAATCACTAATTTTATTAGTAAAATACCATCTTAATTCAGTTATGTTATTGTAAAATTATTTTTCTGAATGAACATTTCATTTTAATGTAAAAAAAGCATTTATCTCAACAATTACGCGATGATTTAATAAGTGTATCTTCATCTATCTCATCACACCTGTGGATTATTATTTCTTATTTAGATGAATATTAATGATATCATCTAACATATTTAATTGAAAGGTATATGATTAGTTTTACAACAGGATACACTATCCAAAAAAAATTCACCAATTTACTCTGAATGATTAGTGTTTATGCTAAATGTTTGGGGAAAGTTAATTACATTTCATATGTTAGTTTTAATATGATTATATATGTTATTTATGTTTATCTATAATAATATTAGGAGTTAATTTGAAATATTAAGTTGTGGTTGTGACCTTTTATATCCCCTTGATGTATTAGTAGGTCTCATGAGACAAATAGATATGGACATGGCAGAGGCTTTGCTCATTTTTAGATTTAGTTTTGGCTGAGGAATTAATTAATTTTAGATTTCTTTTCTGAGGCATTAGTTGTATGTTTCAGAATTTCAATAATATTTATTCCCCGTATTATGAACCATGAAATTCATATTCCTTGTAGATATTTGACTGGCATAATAACCATTATTATGTTAAATTGTGGAAAGGTTTACTAAACTCATATTCCTGCCACATTGGGTTCATGAATTGCATTTTAAAATGAATTTTTCTTCAATTAATCACCATTCCTATTGATTATATTAAGGACATCATTGAATGATTTTTTTTACCATTACTAAGAATCTGATCTTGACCCTTATTATGCTTCATGAAGAATAATTATATTATGATTGACTTGTACGGTTAATCTTAGAGTGGTGGTTTTTCCTAATTGAAATTTTATGTTGTTGTTTATTTCAAGTTATGATGTTGAAAATAGGTAAGTATATTTTTTCAAAATATATTAAACTAATTTTTTCTTCATGATGTAACTATATTTTAATTGTTCCAATGTAGGTTAATAAGGCATTGGCTTTGCGAAACTAGTTCTGAGTCATTACAATGATTATCCTCAATATTTATAACATCGGAATTACTATAGTGATCTCATATCTCTAGATGATGTTTTTAGATAATAATTTTTTATATGATGTTCATGGTATAATGTAATGTGTTTTCAAACAATAAAATGTAATAAGTATGAAGATATATCTAAATGTAGATTTAGTGTGTACAATAGATGGTGTAACATAAAGTTTATTGGAATGAGTTAATCAGTAAGAAAAGAGTGTACATGTTGTGTTCTATTAAATCAACATGTACAATGAATGATGTTAGAGTATGTACCAGAAAAAATATCTTATATTGACACAATCCATTTAAACATTTTATTACAAAAATTTTATCCTAATTAATCTTCAAATTCAAAAAAAAATATCAAAATATTCATGTCCTTGGAAAACTAGGTATATAATCATAAAACATGAAACTATAATAAAAAATTATTATTTTATATCTATAATGGGATCCTAACTCCCTCTGAGTTATGATAACTACATATGATAACATAGAGAATACATAGATCAAAGGGTAGATCTAAAAATCCATGTAATGGAATAAAAATGGAATAGAAGTATAGAACATGAGTGAGAAGGAATAATATGAAAACATTACATACATGAATTATGAATAAAAATATATATAAATAACATGTAGGATTTTTAATAATATGAAATTTTAAATATTATAATGTTGAAGAATCATATGTAATGACATAAACCTGAGTCGGGGATAAATGCAATGATGATTAAACATGGTAGATAAAGTTCAATAATGGATTAAATTTACTCCCTTAAACCATACATATTTTATCAAGTGACAAACAATTACCAAAATTGTTAATGTTCTCTCTTGGGAAACCCCACAAAATGGGTTCAAACATATCTATTTGACATAAATAATTAATACAGATGGAATAAACATAAGTGTTACCCATGGATTCAAATAGGATATTATGTCATGTCTTGGTGTATATCAAAATATTTTACCATAATGGTACCAATGAATGAATAGATTAAATTATTCATGGATAATATTAATGATAATATATGAATATTAAATGATTACTTTTTTCCAACTTCACTGAAATTGTGAATAATAGTTTTTACATAACTTAATAAATGTGCCACCTTAGTGATGATTAAATGAACATATTAAGGAAACCATAATGAAAACAAAGGAATAATTATTTTATAAAACCTTAAATGGTCTGAAATATTTTTTTTTCATTATAAAAGTATTAATTATAGAAAATATGGATTAATTAAAACACATTAAAAAATGTACTTTAAAAAATTGTATAAAATAGGGATATTCCTTTAAATTTGATTTATTATCGAGAGTAATTGAGAAGTGAACCCTCAAAAACGTATTTAAGAATATATATATATATATATATATATATATGAATTTAGGGAGATAAATATTTTATTTTAGCATATATATGGAATTATGTTGGTGTATAGGAAAATAATGATGTGATAATCTAATGTATTGGGAGATAATGTGTACCCTAAAGGAAATTTGGAGGTCAACCACACTTGAAAATTATGTCCAAACATGTTCTTTATTTAAAATGGATTACGTGGATTATAAAATTAAATTGATTATTTATTAATTAACAATATTTTTGAGTTATATTTTATTTATTATAATTTTAATGGGTTGATTTATTTCATTTTCACTTAGTTATAAGGGTTAATTTTATTGTTTTAGGTGAATTAATTTCATGGTATCATGGTCTGTTCACTTCAGTAAAATTATGGAAATAATTAATAAATGGAAACAAACTACATAATTTAAATGAACTGGTATTAAAAAAAAATTAAAAAATTAAATGGTATAATATTTCTTTTTTTACATGTGTATGAATCATTTAATAAAACATTAATGATATATGGTTAATTTAGTATAGAAGTTTTTTCTAATAATATCAAAAAAAATTAATTTATATAACTATGCGCCTCTATATGAGTTACATAACCCAAAATAATTTATAATATTATCATTAATATATGATATATCTGTAATAAATGTTTTTATGACCTTCTACGGTGGTATTAATTGAAATAAGAATCTCAATATCCATGGAGATGGTTAACTACCATAATTTGAAATGTGGTTTTGATTCATTAAATAACTGGTGTTCAGAAATGGGAAGGATAAAAGATATTTCATTAGAAATATAAAATTACACAATATATATGATGTTTTATTAATTATTATTTTATGGATGATTAGGGTAAAGATGTAGTATAAGAATAAAATAAATTTAAAGAGGCTATTCAAGAATGTTACCACTTGAATATCACCACATGAGAAAACCCATAGAGGAACATTGAATTAATTGTTTGGTGAGAAAAAAAGAACACTGGCATAAGGAGAGTGGGGAGGAAGTGGTTTTTTCTGATATTATGAAATCATAATATCTTATATTGTGTGATGAGAAGGGGTGGTATTTATATAGGGACGAGATGGGTTTTTTTATTATTATATTCATTAGATTATTATATTGGATAAATAAAATAAATAGTATTTATTATCAGTAAAGTGTAACATATATGATCAAACCAATTGTTTCTTACATCATCCATCACTATAAAATTCAGGTATTCGGTATATAAATTTAAATTTTTTAAATTATGATATTTCACAATTGACCCGAAATTCAACTAATTTAGAAAAATTTTAAAAACTAAATATAATTTTTTTAAGCAGTATATCTCAAAAATAGAATAAATTTTATTAAAATTTAATTATTATTATGATAAAATAAATAATTAAATAAAATCTCCATTTATTCTAAGAATAATGTTTTGAATATTGTAATTTATTTTATATCCCTTGACAAAATACTTATGGCCTAATAAAATTTTCATCAAATTAAATAAAAAAATTATTTATTATTACTCAATAAAAAAATAAATTTTCCTATAAATCATTATATTTATTATAAAATTACATACAAAAAAATTAAATATTTTTAAAATAACAATATTTAATTTATAAATTTTGAAATTTTTTTTACATACAACACAATATTAATATATCATGTTTTAATTTTATATGATACTTATGTATGTTTTCTAAATTTCCATAGGTTATTGTGTTATTCTAATAGGTATACTACTAATCTAAACTATTATATAACATCTCCAACGTTTATGTTACTATTCACACTATCATATTACTATTCCAATTTTTTCATATATAACAGTCATATGGGTTACCAATGTCATATAATTAAATAAAATTCCATTAATTCATCATTTAATACAATTTTATCTCAAATATATATACCATAAAATTGAAATTGAATATTATAATTTTACCATTATGCATTATTTAAATTTAATTTTTCATGAGTTTTATCATTGAGGTGTATCAAGATGATTAAAATTTAGTATTTTATTCTATTATTTTCTATTTAGTGTCCCTAAGTTATATTTGGAATTTATAGTTCTGTATTTGATAACTATTGTAACATTACTCATTTATTAAAATTATTTTTTGTTTCTCAATGCGATGAATGTTCCATATACTATAGGACACAATTATAAGAAGGTATATTTCACTGATAAAATTCATTGTTGTTACATTCTTTCCCCCTTTTTAAAATCACCCAGGAAATTTATTTTTCCATACTAATGTGAAAATATTTGCGCGTAGTTTTCTTTATCTATATCCACTAATTTCAATGTCCCATCATTTTATTTATGGTTACGCAACTATTCATTGACCAGGTGATTGGTCTTGTTATGCCAAACATTATCTATACTTTCCAAGATCCTCATCAAATGAACCTCATAATATAGATCTTTCCCCACCTATTTCTCATAAAAATAAGTACATATAAGGGATCCAATTTATACTGTCTATAGTGTGATATGTGGTACACCTCATTTACATGATATATTTCTAGTTGTAGTGCTATTATATATTCCATAGCTCTAATGAGATCATTAATCTCAAAGGGTTCAATGTAATTTGGAAATAGATTTTGCTTCTTCCAAAATCCCCGGATTCGATTCCATGGAGACATGTGGAGGTATAAATTTTCTCCAATGTAAAATTATATGATCCATCAACGATAGTATTTATTTTTCATCAATATCCATTAGTTAGGATAATGTTTTTATTTCCAGGTATTCTCATTTTATACTATTTTCCCAATAATTTCTGGTCCCAAAAGTTTACCAACTAGAACATCATAATAGAATGTCTTTTTTCTACAAAATATCCCATATCATGAAACATATTTTTCCATTATTGTAGTTTAGTGGAAACTATTACTATATAATAAATTATAAAAATAATTTTTTTGGTTCCACCCTCTATATTTGTCCATATTGAACGATCTAAACATATCTTACAATGATTGAATTGAATGTATAGACTAATATCAATCTGGTGGTGACAGGACATACAAAATTTCATCATATTTTTTATGTCATGTTGGGGAATTTTACAAAACATAGATGTAAACAATGGATATCAATTAGATACAATGAATAATGGAATTTATTTTAGACTCACCATATCTACAAGGAAAATCTATCCATGTTTATCAAGTGAGAAGTCCTACTTAACTAAAATAAATTTAATATAATGTGTTTGAGAATCAAAAAAATGCATATAGCATTATTTTTTTAGTATGTATTTATATGTCCAGTGACAATTTCCAAGGTGATGTTTTCACAATTCTATATATGTATGGGAAATGGGTGCATTTCCCCTTATTCTTTTTTCTCCTCAATCATTTACTTTTTACATACCATGAACTATATTGTATATTTAGTGATATCATTCTTTATGTTTCCCCAAAAATAATGATCTTGAAGATCTAGTCACATCTTTGTGCTCCCTAGGTTTTTGATGATGGTCGAGCTATGTTATTCATTAAAAAAATATATCAATACCATTGGATTTTATGGAAAGCAAATTCATAGCCTAAATATCATGAATAATTTCCCATAAATTATTAACGATATGTATTTTATATTACTGTTAGCTTCAAACATCTTTTGAATATCCACAATATCACTGTGAACAACCATTATCATCATAAAATGGGATGGTTGTGAAATATTTTAGGAACTTAATGATAATATTAATTCAATTATGATTCCCATGTCCATATTTTATATGTCAAATATGATTTGATCCTTCTAAAATCTCATCATTGAAAATTTTATATGATCCTTTCTTCATAGATTATTTTCCAAATTATTTTCATTACCAGGATTGTAGTGTATCAAGCAATAATAATTCTTGTTGATTTAAAACCATATTCTTTGGAAGATATTGAGCTCATTATATGTGAATATATATTTAAAAAACTTATTATTATTATTTATATCACACTTATCCCCACAGATATACTAATTCTATCTTTTCAAAGAGATGATCATAGATGCCAACTCTATATCATGGGTGGTATTTTTTTCTCATGAAATTTTTGTAGCCTTGAGGAATAGGATACCACTTAATAATTTGGAATCATTGCACATCCTAACTCATTCATTAACATGTCAATGTATACCACAATGTGTTCCCCATATGTGGGAACTATAAGTAATTGTAACATCACACATTTTAATAAAGGAACACCATGTCCTATATCGTACCAGATACGCTACATCAAGCTTCGATGGACAACTAAATATTATTATTTAAATGTTATCATTATAACCAAGCTGTTGGAATAGAGGGAATGAAAACTATTAACTAAATTTTGAAAAAAATTACATATGTTTATAATTAATTCATTGGTGTACAATTCATTATAAATGAATATAAAATGTATTTCAAATAGAAGGAAATGTTTTTCTAAAAAATATTTAAATGAAGAAAATTGAGTATATAAAGTAATCAAATAACTTTTTTTATTTATTTATGAAATATTTATTTATTATATTTAATGTAATTCTTATGATTACCTCTATCTAATTTATAGACATGACATATGAAAAAATTCAATTTTTCTGATAAAAGAAATATTTGTTGAAAAAATTGATGTTTCGCCTCCTTGGAATGGATAACCCATTTAACCATACTTATTGAAAAATTTATATATTATAATAGAAAAAATTAAATTCTTATTTTTAATAGAGACATTTATTTTTACTTTGGATAATGTTTTGGAATTTTTCCTATAATAATCATTTTTTATTGAATAGTGAAAAATACTACATGTTAACTCTAAATTATTTTTCTATCTAATTTTTTTAAATAGATATATATTCCATTTTATTTTGTTTGAAATTATATTTATATTATTTTTTTAATATTTATTATAATTTTTTCCTTGCTAATAATTTTAAATTGAAATTTTATTTATAAACATTTCATTCTTTTGAATGACTCACTTAAAAACCCACATTTTTTTGTCTTCTAAAATAATGATAACTATTATATTCTCAATTATGTGAATTGACTTAGATAAAATGTATAATCTATTTGTAATTAGAATTTCTAAATTATGTTTTATTTTCAATTTCATTTTAATTTACTAATAATTTACTATAGTAAAAAATATTATTTAATGTTGTATAGGTAAAATTTTGACTCGTGCTAAAATTAAAAGTTAAAAGCATAACATAACTAGAAAATTGCATAAATTAATGGTTTTTTGAGGTGTGGCTCATCCCTAACCAGACTATATGTCCTTATTTACAAGACAATTTTTTGTAATTTAATTCCACTTTAATGTGTATATATTTTAATATATATTAATCAATAAAATAATTATATGTACGAATACATCCTTAACTATAAATACCACTTCTACATGACCTTATTTCAAAAAATCATTATAACTCCTAAAATATATACCATATCTTGTCCTCCTCAATTTCATAATTTCCATGTGATGATGGTTCCACCAGAAGTCCAAATCCATGGTCCTCAAGTGTCTTTTAAGGATAGGATATTCAATAGGTAGTTTTAATCTAAGTGCCTCTCTTAATTTCATTTAATTTTCAAATTTATCCAGAAATATTTTATCCATAAATTCATAATTACTACATATTGAAATAAATACTGATTTTTTATTTTTATAAATGAATTTATAATATCAATTTAGTTTCTCACCTCCTCTAATTCAATGAAACGAAATATTTGTCCATGTTATACCGGTTAATAACATCTGTGAATAATGGTTTTCTTCCATTTCAATTTCTGCAATCATTTCTAGTCCTAAAATATTATTTTGGTAAAATAATATTTAAATTTTTATAAAATAACGTATTTACAATTATGTAAATTTTATATTAATCATACATTAATTATTTCCATAGTGTGGTTATACGTTAACTTTATTTCTGTATGTGTGGACTACCACCTCCTCAAAATGCTGTGATAATTTCACACATCACATGGAATGTATTAAGGATTATTTAATAAAAAATATATGTTATAGATGAAATTTTAATTCCTATGTAATGATATTATATATGTAAACATATTTACATTCATTTCATTTAATTTTCATTCTTTCAATACAATATGAAGAAAAAAATTAACATTAATGCATTTGTACGACCTACCGTCTCCAGGAACATTGTTTTTAGTTTGTATTCAATTTTTATGATAAATAATTATATAATGAATATATAATATATTTATATAATTTATTATCTTCTATAGATGGAGGATTTATGACCATAAGAAATATAGACATCATGCCATGTTCATTTTCGACATAAGTATAGAATATTGACAAAATGTCAGACATAAAATTAAATAAATATATAATTTTTATAAACATTTAATAATTAATGTAAAATTAATAATGAAATAGAATTGTTCTCATTTATATATAAATTAGTTAATTTTAATTTTATATGATGAATAAGGAATATATGATACATGTGGGACACGAGGTATGAGATTTTTCTAACTCAATTTCCCATTCATTAGGTTATACATCTAATTCGTTTATTTAATCCTGAAAGGATTATGTGTGGAATATATTTTTATGGATTTATGTTTTCTTAAATCTTATCTATGTATGGATTAACGTTTTTTACTCATAATATCTCAATTTATTAATTCCCACCCCATTGATACGTACATTGTAAGGATTTACTCGTCTCACTTTTTACCTCAATGAGATGTATGCATTATTCGTCACTAATTAGTTTTGTGTGATGTATATATAATTACCATTGATATGAGATATAATTAACATATCAATAATAATTATATTAAATGTTTAATTCTATAATATTAATTTTATGGGTCACGTGATTCGACTAATTACAATTTGTAAGGGAATTTATGAACTCAATTTCAACTCATTGGGTTTTACACATACTTTGTTTATTATATTATTCCATGATTATGTGAGGAATTAATATTTATCTACTAATGTTTTAATTTTCAGTTTCCTTTAATTTTATATAATTTTACGCACATAATCACCCCACTTTTCAATTTATACTTCCTTGATACAAACATTATAAGCGAATTTTTAAACTCAATTTCCACTCATGGGATTTTATGCATATTTTAATGATTATATTTCTCTATGATTATGTGTTTAATAAATATTTTTATATATATATTGTAATTAGAACTTCCATTTATGTGAATTTATAATTAATACAGGTAATCGATGTATTTGACTAGCAAAATGATCTATATTAGCGACTCTATAAGTAAAACATAGTTTTAAATATTTTAATGCTTTATTATTCTATTGTATTCTCATAGATATAAAAGTATTCAATATAGTATTAAGGATATATTTTAATGGATGTGAATGTTTTAAAATCCTAATTCCTTTAAAAAAATTCAGTTTAGAATGGGACATAATGATTCAAAAATCATCTTTTAATATTTTTTAACTGTGTTTTAAAAATGTATTGATTATTTCAATAACGTAGAATGTTTTTAAATGTATTGATGATGAATTTAATTTTTCACATTCTCAATATTAATTATGTAATGATTTTTACATTAATATTTTACAACCTTGTTTTAAAATAACATATTTCTATTTATCAATGGGATAATACTAAAGTTGATATGAGATATTAAAGTGGAAATGTTATATTTCCATTATACTTGTTTTATGTGTTATGATTAGGTTATGGTTCATGGTAATTGTTTATGTATTTGGGTGGTCCATGAAAAAATTATGGTGGGTGTTCCCGTGATAGATCATCAATGAATTAGGTAATGATACAGTGTTAAACGATCGAGTTGTTCATAAGAGATTTAGGGAATATTGTGTGCTTGGTATTCTAAACACAACCATGTAAGTTACTCCCAATGTTTCTGTAAAAGATACAATGAAATATCTTATCGATATGACAATTTGACTTTATGAAATATGTTCTATATGATTTTTTATGAATATTATGATTTCCTATGGTATGGTAATGCGATAATGTATTATTAGTGAAAACAATGATTATTTAAAAAGGTTTCCATGAGTTTAAAATATTCTTGGATTAACTGTTTCATTATTTATTTTACATTACTTATAGATATTTTGATCTCATAAAATTTTTATTAAATGTTTCCCACATTTTATATGGATGGGTACGATAAAGGAATAAGTCATTAATATTTTTATCGAGAAGTGAAATCATGATTTATTTTAAAATTATATATGTTATGAAAAAATGGATTGTGTGTAGAAGTGTTTACATAGTCATATTTGAGTTGTCATGTAATAGTTATTTTATAATTCTATAAAAGATTAAACATGAAAATATCCTTTATTTTAATTCATGAATTAACTAAAGATAATTTAATATTTAAGAATGGGGTCTTATAGTTGGTATCGGAAGAAATGATTAAAAAACATTAGGGATTACGAGTTTTGGTTAAACATATTCTATGATTATTTATCAATGCCTTTTAGTTAATATCATGTTATATAAATATTTCTGAATAATGAAATTATGTTACAAATGGAAGGCTGAGGATATAAAACCACTTTCCATCACATTATAATGACATGCCTACAATAATTATTGAATATTCATTTTTGGATGATTTTGAAACTTTTTCTGACATCCAACTCTATTAAAAATAGTTTTATTTTATATTAAACACCTCCTCTATACCTTGATACCATCATAGATCAGGGAATATTTTTTATCAAATAATATTTCCTTAATATAATAATATTTTAAAAAAAGGGAAATATTATGAAGGTTTTTTTAGTAATTTTACCTTTTCAAATGATTATAAACCATACTATGATTTTAAAAAATCATCTGAAGAGAGAGTCCATTTTTATCCTATTTATAAATTCTAATAATATATGATATTTTAGAACCTACCTAAGGATTTTATTAAAGGATAACTGATTGAATATTTTAAGAATAACTCAGTCATAATTGCATATAAAAACCATGATTTATTAGTTGTTTAGAAATTATATGTGATTTATTATTATTTTACAAATCTGTTTTTTTGTGAACACCCATATGACCCTTGTATTACAATTTCTATTTGGATATAGGATAAAAATGAATTTGAATAATCTATAAATCACTTTTTCAATTAATGAAACCTCTATATACAAGAACAAAATAATGATGAAAATAGGTTGATAACATGATCAAGAGAGTGTGAAAACATGTTGGGTTGGACATGGAATCGGGAAATGAAACCATAACTAAAGGGAAACAAGGATATATTATTTACCATTTATCTACATGAAGTAATTTTTTATTATGAATATATTTTAGTTAAATGATATTATGAAATAAGAATAACCTGATTTTGTGATCTTATGTTTTATCAAATTTATATTCATGAAATTATAAACAAATTTGGTAATTTTTTAATAAATGTTATTTTCGAAGTTGTTCACAATTTTGGGAACCCTATATTCCTAATTAAAATAAAAAATAGCTTTTTATTTGAGGTGAAATTGTTGAATTTTATTTTCTATAAATATATGTTTTTATGGTGGACATATGGCTATTCAGACAATTTATGGAAATGAATAACCTATCTTGTTGAATATGTGATTTTGGAAATTAACTTTTTTGGTATGAGAAACTAAGAATAATTGATTCTATTTTGAGATAATTGTTATGATTTAGCTTGGAATATTATTTTATCAAATCTTTATAATATTTGGGTTTCAATAACAGATTGGATTATTTTGAGTAATTTTGTTGAAAAAAATTTAGCAGACGCTCTATGGTGAACATTAGGTTTTACATTTGAATTTTTGGAGGTTAAAGTATTTTTCATCATACCATGTTTTTTTTAGATTAATATTATTTTATAATAATCTTTTTTGTTTATGCTAATATTTTAAAATATTATTAAGATATAGATAATATTATATAAATTATGTTCTTATCTATATGCTTATTATAGTGTTTCTTGTGAGAAAAAAATACACACACATAAATTAGATAGAAACGATGAATATTTGGCGGAAAATGATTAATGGATGATAATAAACATTAATATAATGTATATTTCTTTATATCCATATTCAATTTCATAAATGAATTCCTCAAATTTATGAAATGGATATTAAAAAAACATTTTCAGTATACCTTTCCTACTATGAATTAAAAGACATTTTCACCCATCACTAATTTGTTGTTTTGTGATTGTTAAATTTATCCTTATAATGTTATCGATAACTACCCATCAGAACATGATGATTATTGGTCACTCGTATATTTAGTGTCTCTAACACCAAACCCTAGTATTTGTTAACTTAGTTGATCTTTGTACATCTCTTTCATTCTTTTTATGTGGAAGTTCAATGGAAACTTGTTCTAATGTGGGATTTTAGTAAAGGTATTTTAAAAAGTCATACACTAGTTATCGACCCCATATTAATATTATGATGTTGAAATTTATTAAATGGTAGTATATAACATCCAGAGTTTTAAGAAAGAAACAATATGTTTGATAGCATCCATGATATGATACATCGAACTTAAATGAAGAAATACAAATTATTATATAAATATTATGTAATAACCTGGATATTGGAATAGGAATAATGTATAGTATTAACTATATTATGAAAAACATGTAATATACATGTTTATAATTAATTATTTTCAGAATAATTAATTATAAATGAATATATAAAACTTGTTTTTAATAGAATGAAATGTTTAAAAAACGATTTAAATGCAACTAAGTGAACAATAAATTAATAAAATTTCTACATTTGGTATTAATATTGAAATATATATGTAATATATTAAATTTAATGTATAATATTAATCTTATATGTTTTATTTATATGAACTAATACAGAATTCCATTTTTCATATAAATGAAGTATTTTTTTTAAACAAAGTTTTGTCTCTTTTTAATGGAGAACTCATTTTAAAAAAATTTCTAATAGTTTAATATGTTCTATTTGATAAAATAAATTTATTATTTCTAATAGAGACATAAAATTTTAATATGGATGAATTTAATTTATTTTCGTGATAATATTCAATTTTTACGGAATAATGAAAAAAACTGCATTTTAACTCAAAAATACAAATTTCATATAATTTATTTATATAGTTATGTAGAACTTGTAATTTTTTTTAAAGTATATTTTTATTATGTTTTAATTATTTAATAATATTTTGGTCATTAAAATAGATTTCAATTTTTTTAGATATAAAAACATTTCAATCAATTTAACATTCCTCTT
This sequence comes from Viscum album, assembly GCA_963277665.1. Lineage (NCBI taxonomy): Eukaryota > Viridiplantae > Streptophyta > Magnoliopsida > Santalales > Viscaceae > Viscum > Viscum album. The sequence goes on from OY728122.1 coordinate 1,348,083,721, forward strand.
TAAAACCCGTTTTTTTGTTCTGAGTGCAAAATTATTTTAAAATAATGTTTTCCCAATTTTGTGAATTTATATAGACAAAATGGATTATATTTTTTCAATTATAAGGTTCAAATTACGTTTTAATGACTATTTCAATTTTACTTGTTAAAAATATGACACTTTTTAAATATTATTTACAGTTGTATAAGTAAAATTTTAACAAGGGTTAAAATTAAACGTTTAAAGAATAACATACGTAAAAATTAAAAATTTTAATTATTTTTTTATTTATTCTTAGACCCAAAAAACTGATAATACATTAGTTACTTTAAATATTCATGGAATGTATTTACACATCAATGTGGTTAGCTTTTAATTTAAAATAATAATAAATTGATGACTTGATCAGACCTCTCCATATATTTAAGTATCACCTCTCCACAACACTATTTCAATGATAAATGACTTTTAACTTATCAAATTTATTCCAAAAGCTATTGTACTAAATAAAAAAATGTCCAAGTGATGTTGGTATCATATAATATCCAAATCAAAGGTTTTTAAGGTTCTTTTAATGTGGTAAAATTCTAGAGGTAATTTTTTCAAAGTACCTATCTTTATTTTTTTCTAAATTTTCCAACAGTATTTCATTAATTAATTGATGAATAATCCAAAATCATGTATATTATATGGTTTTATATTTATATTTTAATATATAATATCCATTTCATTTATCACCACATCAAATTCAATTAAACAAAATTGTAGTCCATGTAATGCTGGTTAATCACCTATATGAAAAATGATTCTGTTCAGTTTCTATTACCACCTTCATTAATGGTCCTAAATCAATTATTATGATAAAATAAAAATTTAATATGTATATCATACCCTATTTAACATTATTTAAAATTTATATTTATTACACCTTAATGCATTCCAAATTGTGGTTATATGATATCTTCATTTAGGTATGCGTGGATTACAACTTCCTCAAAACGATGTGATTCATTGACGCATAATAAGGAATATTTTAAGGATTTTTTTAATACAAATATATGATATATATGAAATTGTAATCAAAATGTTTTTATATTATTTATTTATATCTATTTACTAATTTTTCATTTAATTTTCTTCCTATAATTATAATTGGAAAAAAATATAGTTTATGCATGCGTACGACCAGTGGTCCCCATGATCACAATGTTTTGTTTTTAATCAAATATTATTATAAATAATTAATTAAGGAATATATAAAATATATGTATAATGTTTAATATAACTAATATTCTAGACTAATGAACACATGTATGATATACATGCAAGAAATATAATTTTCATCTCAAGTACCGAATATCAAAAAAAAAATCCAACATAAACATAAATAATTATATAATTGTTATATCATGGTATGAAGTGATATGAAATGAATAATGAACATTAATTTTTTTAATGTATCTATAAATAATAATATTTTTAATATTTATGTGTAATAAAAAACATATAAGATGATTAAGACTTGATGTAAGGGAAATTCCTAACTAAATTTTAATTTTTTATTTTATATGTCTACTTAATTAATTTTAGTATGCAATGATTTTGCGTGGATTAAAATGTTATTAGTTTTTTTTCAACTTGTAATGTTTGGATATACTTTTGTTACACATAATCTCCCCATTTATTACATCCCACCTCAATGATACGAACATTGTAAAGATTTACTTGTCTCACTATTTACCTCTATGAGATATATTCATTAATCACCACTAACTTAGTTTCTGTGTTGTATATATAATGACAATATAAATAAAATAACTATAATATATTCATATTCATAGTTTTAAATGTTTCATTCGATTATTATTGCATTTATGGTTCATGAAATTTGAAAGATTACAAGTGGTAAGCGATTTTCTGATCACAATTTATACTCATTGAATTTTATGCATACTTTGTTGATTATTTTATTCGAAGATTATGTGTCAAATTTCTATTCATTTATTTATACTTTATAATATAATTCCATTTATTTAGATATAAATTTATACACATAATCACCACATTCATAAAATCGTACGTCATATATATGACCATTGTAAGGGAATTTATGCACCCGATTTCCACTCATTGAGGTTTACACATACATTGTTGTTAATATTATTCCAATATTATGCATGGAATCACTATTTATTTATTTATTTTGTTGTATAGACATATAATTATGTGGAATCATAGTGAATAAACATAATTTTTCAATTTTAATATGAAAATTAATTTTTTTAGAGAATATTTAACTAAAAAATTATTTTAAATGTTTTAAAGGTTTAGTGTTCTAATTTATTCTCATTAATTTCCATGTATTCAAAATTGTTTTAACGATTTATATATATTTACATAATGATTTTAAATGATAATCCCATAAAAAATGTTTCATATTCTTATGTGACACATTGATTCAAAAAATAACTCTTTAATTGTGTTAATTGGGTTTCAAAAATGGGTAAGTTATTTCAAAAAAATTGGAATGTTTTTTAAAAATATACACCATGAATGAAATTTCTCACTTTATTTTCGCTAATATTTAATGATATTAACATTTAAATTTTAATGTTTTTTAAATAATACATTTCCATTTATGAGTGAGAATCTTTTAAAGATGAAATGGGATTCCTAAATGGAAATGTTATTTTTTACATTATTCTTATTTATTTGTTATTATTAGGTTATGGTACTTGGGAATTGATTATGTATAGGGGTGGTTCTATGATAAACAGAGGGTGGGTGAGCTCGTGATTACTCTCTAATTAATTGTCTAATGAGACAAAATTAAATGATAGGGTTTATCCTAATAAATTTACGTAATATACTATGACGGGTATTCCAAACATAACCATGTATGTTACTCTATATGTATATATCAATGATACTATGAAAGTATGGCATTGATGTCGCAAGCTACCATTATGGATTATTATTTATATATGTTATTCTTTAATAATAGGATTTCATGAGTTATGTTAAACATCTTTTATTTTATGAGTTAAAACTATTAATTTTAAAAATGGTTTCATGAGATTTAAATATTCAAGGGATTAACAATTTCATTCCATATTTTACATTTCATACTGGGATTTTTATTCTCATCTCATGTTTTTGAAATGTTTTAATTATGGATTAATAATGGTTAAGATAATTGAAGATGTCATGAATATTTTTATCAAGAAGAGAAATCATGTTTTATTTTAAAATGTTATATATTTTGAAAAATTGGATAGTTAGTAGAAGTGTCGTATTCGTAATATGTGTGTTTTTATGTAATAGTTATGTCCTAACTCAATACAACTGTAAACTATAAAATATCCTCAATGTGTGTTCATGAATTAGCTCAATATAATGTAATATTTAAAGCAGTGGTATTGTTGTTATGGTGAATTGATAACTCAGTTTATCAATTATTTGTTTTAGTTTTCATATTTATTATTATTGAGAATATATACTATGTTATTAGTTATCATGGAATGTGGGTTTGAAAATTATGATATGTTCCACAAAAACTATCCAAATACCAATTTAGTATAAGGAAACTATAGAACTCCAATAAGATGTTGTTATAGGCCACTTGTCAATTGGGGTTGTGATAGAAGGGTCAATAGATATCCCTTTTATGGTGATAACATTCCATGATACATCCTCTATTAAGAAATCACATTTACTAATCATTTCTTATATTTTCTCCCATATAAAATTATTTTTCGTAATATTCGGAAGATCCTCATTTCCAACCTATCACAAGGAGTATATTTGAATTACATGTATAAACAATATAAATAAATTTTCAAGGTAATATCTAAAATATCAATATATTAGCTACATTAATATTTAAATAGAATAGTGAGTTAGAAAACAATCAGTGCGGGCATAAAGAGTCGATACCTCATTATAACAGAAGTCTTGGAAATAACATACTTATTCACTATTAGATGGTGAAATAACAAATAAAGGACCACAATAGATAAATACCTAACCCCACATAGATGATGAAAAAATTATTCTATCAATGAAAGGGGATTATAGTCATTTATCATGATTTTTTGATCTCCAAATATTAATTTGTGATAATAATTGATACATCCATCATTTTAATGAAGAGGATTAGTGCACCGCATAGTAGAGGGCTCGATAAGAAAAAAACCAATACATATTCTCTTGTAAATACTAATTTTTTATTCCTTGTTAATGGTTTCTATCCAATATGGAATCTTTTATATTGGAATAGATCAAGGTACAATGTCAATTGTGAACTCAACATCCCGATGAGGAGGAAGAATTGTCAATTACCTAGGGAACACATATGTGTAGTCCCTTAAAATGGTCAATTATTTGTCCCTGATCCTCTACATTATCTCAATCATTTCATCATGATATGATTTCTCAAAAGGAAATAATTTCAATGATTGATAATGTGATTCTAAAGTACATTCATCCCCCTACATACAATTGTAAATATTTGGATGATTCTCAAGGATGTGAAAGGTGATATCCCTATTCCAATAGTTGATTCTATAATTATATAAAGATATAATATCCTTTCCCAATTTTTAAAAAATATAAAAAATTATATTAAATATATTTTCTAGGTGGTTTAGTCTGAAAACGGTTACTATGACTGAGTAATATACTTTTAATGCAATAAATTTCCCATTTTTTTGTCCTCATTGATTACTCAACCTTAATATTATGATGTGTTTCTTGAATACGTAATGTAAAAATAAATAAAATGATATAATGTTTGAACCCATAATTAAACACTAACTCTTTATTGTTGAATGAATACCTAAAAATCATGTCACCAAATGATTTTTTTGATCAACCTTTGTAGTTGTGATATCACATCCCCTTATTTTCTATCTGGGAGGTTGTTTTCATGGATTGTCACTGAAACCCCTTGTCATAGAGAGTTTTCTCACATAATTTTCATGTTCCTTGTATTATATACCAAGTAATTAAGGCTATGTGTTGATAGAAACCATCATTTATTCATCCAAACTAGTGGGATTATTTATATATAATTCTAATTGATTATTTACACTCCACTCTTTTCCACATTAATGTCATCTTATAGTTTGTTTTAGGCAGTTTCCTGGATTCTTTTTCCAACAAATTTGACACGTCAAATGATGATTTTTTCTTACATGGGGCTTATATATTGATCCTACTATAATAAATAAATTCTATAATATTTTCTGTAAACCTACAAGACCACTTAGAGTCTTTTATCTTCATATCTACCTTGAGGTCATAATGATCAATAACCTCATTTCATTCAAATATCAATTATCCAATGAATTTAATCGGATCAAAATCAATACAGTAATTATGTATTACTCCTTTAATTATGTGTTCCTAAAAAGTATAAAGGTGGACTGTTATGGCCTTGTCATGATTCCATCGCACACCTTGACAGAGTAATCACGTTTTTTCATTAGTTTTGAGAAATCCTTCCCTATATTATGAATAATAGTTCAAGGAATGAATTTATTAAAACATATTTTTCAAAACATTCACCTTACAAAAATCAATTTCATCTTTAGACAATTTAAAATTTATTAGTTTTCACCCATTATCATATTCCCCATAAAAATGATAGACTTTAGGAATGAATTTCTATTATTAGGAGAACTTTATGATAGATAATATCATCTCTATTGATTTAATTAATTGAACCATGTTGAGTGGATCAAAAGATCCACTAATGGTAGGATTAATTTGAATAATAAAATATTTAACCCTAAAATGAAAATTCATAGAAGAATGAGGGTGTTCCACATGGTTCTTCTAATTATTCATATCATGATCTAGTTGAAATAGTACTATCACGATGTTCTGATCTAATATTCCCATATTAATTGGCATCTCAGCAAGTAAATCATATTGTTTTCAGTCACATTGTATACTCAATTGGGATCTATTATATAAATCTAAAAAAATAAAATAAAAATTAAAATTAGAGGGGCATGAATAAATAAGAAATAAGCATATATAATGGAAACTATAATCATACAATGATAAATTAATAAATTCTATGTACATCTCATGTTTTGATTATCTAGGATTCAATCTAGGTTTTCAAAGGTTATATAATTATTCCTAGTCTCATTACTAAATGTTTCTATTCGTAATAAAAAAATAATTATAGCGTAATATAATACCATATATAGATACACAATCCTTTGACTTATATTATCTCATAGATTTAGATACAATTAACCATTAAATAAAAACTGAGAATGGAAAAGGATTATTATACTCAAACCATACATACATAAATAGAAATATAGAATCTATTAAAAAACATATTTTCATTAATATCTATAATGAGATTAAAACTATTATTGAGGTTATACAACTTCATATGATAACCTGGAGAATAATTATTCAAAAAGATGTACTAGAAATCAAATTAGTGGAATAAACATAGAGATGAATCATAGAACCTTACTCCAAAGTTATGACATAATAACATAAAAGGAATGGATAAATAATAAACTTATTAAGACCAAATATGATGAACATAGAATCACATGATTATACAAATAATGGGGTCTTGATGTACCATATATCATAAAAAACATAATTCTGGGTAAACATAAAAGACAATATCACATTGTGGAAAAAGTCACCTAATAGTTTAATATTACCCCTTAATCTCGTACATAATGTTATAGGATACAAATAATTACTAATTTAATGGGAGTGAATTCATAGTGCACCAATCATAACATATATATTAATATGTTTCCCACATAATTAAATGAAAAAATTGAATAAACAAAAGGGTTAACCATGGAATGAAATTGGTTCCCTAATCATGTAATATGGAATTACCGAAGGGACCATCACAATGGTATCAATGAATGAATGGATTTCATTATTATTAGAAAATATTAATTTAAATATAACAATAGTTAATTAATAATTATTCACAACTGAAGCTAAAAAATTAAAAGTCATGTTCAGGTAACATATGAAATGATAAAAATTAGCGAGGTTTATGGGAAATGATAAAATAGACCATAATGTGGGTATGTGATAGATTATTTACATAAAACAATAAAAGAACTGTATTTCTACCCTTATGAAATGAGTGATTTTAAAAAATATGGGTAGATTAGAAGATTTTATTATGTGTGCATGAATTATTGTAAGAAATTTATATGTTCCCTTTATTATAGTTTTCATATTGAGATTACTTGAAAAGGGATCCTTTAAAAACATGTATTTCACCATAATAAAAAGTTTATTTAATATATATATATATATATATATATATATATATTTGAGTAAAATATATACAATGTATTGGAATATTATGTCAATATAATAAAGGGTGGTGCGAGCTCATCCTTCAGTCTATGGGAAACTCTTTGGGATCCTTTCTCTGCATCGACGTGGCTACCCTGTCCCTCCTATCCACGGGCTCCCCCCGCATCTGTGTGGAACTCGACCTGGCTAAGTGTCCACCCTCCTCGGTTATCTTACAGGCCAGCGACGGTTTCTCTTAGAGAAAAAGGGTCTGGCTTCATCATTCTTTAAAGTTCTGTGTGCATTGCGGACATCATGGGCACTGGGTTGCGGACTGTAGGACGGTGAAGGGTGGTGCGAGCTCATCCCGTCAACCACCTCTGGTGAGCCCGGGATAGGGTTCACCAGTCTGTAGACCCGAGGGGTCCCCTGTTCGGCCCGCTTCATTTTCAAATTTGAATTCTCCTTTGTGTGATGGGGATCCAGAAGAGGTTTGCATGGGGGTGCGGTCTCAGCTGTCAGAACAGTTTTCGGCCCTCTCGGAGCCTCTGGATATGATATCCTGGTCACCCTGTATTGGGACCGAGATCCTTCCCCGACAAGATCGAAGGACAGGTTTTGAGCGCGGCTTTGTTCTGGATCTTCTGGGGAGCCCGCCCAGGCCTCTCTCTCCTCCGTCCTTGTCGTTTTGGGTCTCCTCCCTCCTCTCTCTAGAGATCATCCGGAAGACTCTTGTGAGTAGTCTCATTCTGGATGTGGAGGGGTTAGCTAAGGAGGTTCTCCCCCCTTTTGGGACGACGAAAGATCTGGTGATCCCGATGCTCTCTCTGCATCGTCGTCATTTCTCCCCCTCTATCTAGAGAGAGGTTGGATTGTTCTCTTTTGGTGATTCTATTGTTAAAGGGAAAGCTCCGGTGGACGAGGAGGTCTTCTCGTTCAAGAAGGTGGTCCTTACTCCCAAACCAGCATCCCTCGGAGTAGTGGTTTCTGGCCCTGTCACACGTTCCAGATCCAAAGTCTTTGGGCGCTTTGAGCTGGCCCCCTCTTCCTTTTCCTCACTTGCCTGTTCCCGGAAGGGCCTGCTGCGATGATCCCTATTCTTATCTGGAATGCTCGGGGCTTGGGGACTCCAGCAAAGTGTTCCTTGCTGGCTGCTGAGGAGAGGTCCTATCTAGTTCATGTTATTGTTATTTTGGAACCCAAGTAGGTTTCTAGAAAAGGTCTTTCTCTTTTCAGGAAAATGGGCTTCCCCAACTTCTTCCAGGGCGGTGCGGAGAACCCTCATATCTGGATTGGTTGGAAATGTAATGTTTCTGTTGATATCTTGAGTTTCTCGTCTCAATGCATCAACACTAAGATCACCACCTCAAATAATGTCTTGATATTTTCCTTTGTCTGTGCGGAAACTAAGGGTTCCAAGAGGAGGGAGCTTTGGCATCTCCTGGGGAACCTACAGACGGTCTCTCTTCCCTGGTTCGTTGGAGGTGACTTCAATGTCATTGCGGACATCTCTGAGAAAATGGGGGGAGTTGGTTTTAAATTTAGTGGAATAATGTATTTCAATGACTTCATGAGGAGTGCAGGGCTCTTGGACTTGGGTTTCTCTAGGCACAAGTTCACCTGGTGCAACCAACGTAAGGAAGAAGAGCGCAATTGGTGCCGGCTGGACCGTTGTTTATCTAACCTTCATGGGATGGACTTATTTCCAAAGACGTCAGTTTCTCATCTTCAACGGGTGCTCTCTGACCACAGTCCTATTTTAATCAACATAAAGAGGGAGGAGGCTGCGAGGGCCTTCTTCTCATACTCGTCTGCATGGCATGGGGACGATGGTTTTTTAGATATTATCAAGACGTCTTGGGCCAAAGGTGATGATATTAGATCATGGGGTGGATTGGTGAATCACCTCAGATGTCTTAGATTGGACTTGCAAAGCTGGGTGAGCTCGAGACCTGATGTTTCCCAAGGTATTGATAATCTCAGGATCGAAGTCGACAGATTGGAATATTCTCTCCAAAAATGTTGGGATGAGATTGCATTCATTGTTCTGTGTGATAAAAATAATCTCTTGGGCGAGAGGCTTATTTCTTTGGAGAGGGAGTTCAAACAAAGGTCTCAGATCCGATGGCTTAAGGAAGGGGATCGAAACAGTGCTTTCTTCCATGCTTACATTAATGAGATGAGAAGTTCAAAGATCAACCTGAGAATGTAAAATGGAGACTACACTTCAGATGTGAACTATGCGGGGATGATTGCTATGGATAACTTTGAGAAGATGTTGGTAGGGGAGTCTGCGACTTCCTCCGAGAGGGGGTTTCGCACATTGGAGGACTTTTTCAGCCTTATTCCCTCAACGGTTAGCCAGTAGGATAACTCTACTCTCTCCTCCATTCCTTCGGCTGAGGAGATCCGGATGGTTGTCAGGAAAATTCCCTAGGACAGAGCACCTGGTCCTGATGGTTTCCCAGCCAGATTTTTCAGTTTCGCCTAGGATATTGTTGGTCAACTTGTTATGGAGTCGATCCGGGACTTTTTCAAGGGTGGTTCGCTCACTAGGGGCATTTCTGCATCCAGACTGGTTCTTATTCCAAAAATTAAGGATCCTACTCTCATTAGCCAGTACAGGCCTATCTGTCTTTGCAACATCGCGTATAAAATTATTGTCTCTGTTATTGTTAGTAGGCTGGATAAGGTTCTCCCGCGTCTAGTCTCAATGGAACAGCATGGCTTCATCAAGGGCAGGAACATTCAGGGTGCGGTGGGCATTGCTATTGAATTGGTTCAGGACATCAACAGGAAATCAGTTGGTCATAATTTCATCTTCCAAGTTGATATGAACAAGGCGTATGACACGCTGGAATGGAGCTTCATCATACGGGTCATGCGGAGCTTTGGGTTTAGTGGGGTTTTTTGTGATATTTGCTTTAGATGTTACTCTTCCCCGTGGCTTTCCATTGCTTTAATGGGCAAGACTTTTGGTTTCATCAAGACCGTTCGCGGTGTTCGTCAAGGGGACCCCTTATCCCCGCTTATTTTTGTTATCTCCCAAGATGCACTCTCAAGAAACTTGAAGCACAGGATGGACACTAGTCTCATGATTCCCTTCTGGGGGAGGAATGGTGTTGTCATTTCTCATTTATGTTTGCGGATGATATTCTGATTTTTATCAATGGAAGGAAGTGATCGTTGAAGTCTCTCGTGGACTCCCTTTCCTATTACGGCAAATGGAGCGGGCAGTGCTTCAACCCCTCTAAGAGTCACTTCTTCACTTCTGATAAATGCCCACCTTCAAGCTTAAGGGATTTGCAGAAAACTCTGGGTTGTTATTGACGTCCATTTCCCATTTTATATCTTGGGGTTCCGATCTCCTGTGGCCACGTTAAGAAGATTCATTTCTCTATGATTCTTGATCGTATACTCTGAAGAATATACAATTGGAAAAATAAGCTCCTATCCTTTGGCGGACGGATTACATTGATTAACAGTGTACTCACGTCCATTCCCATGCATGTGTTTTCGGTGATCCATCCTCCTAAGGGTATGGTGGAGAGGATGGAAATCATCCTCAACTCCTTCCTATGGGACGCCAAGGAGGAGGGAAGGTTTCATTGGGCTTCTTGGAGATGTCTTTCCAGATCAGTGGATGCAGGAGGTGTTGGCTTACGTGATATACAGGGTACACTACAAAGTTTGCAGGCACGTCTCTCTTGGTATATTATCGTCGAGGAATCGATGTGGGAGAAATTATTTGAAGCACGTTACCCGGGGCTTTAAGAAAGGGGTCTTTACAGCTCCACGAGGATGGCAAGATGTATGTTCTCCCTCATCGATACTTTTTCAGGTCATGCAAGGTTGGTCATTGGTGCTGGAAATATCAATTTTTGGGATACAAACTGGTCGAAGGAACCCCCCCACTACCCCGGCTGTCCTTCCCCGGATATTAACTTCAGTAATGCATGTGAGAATTTCGACTTGATAAATACCTCTTTGAATGATAACCAAATGTCTGGGTTCGAGAACATTGTCATGAGTGATGATCCCGACAAATGCTTATTCTCGGCATCTAGCTCATGGAGGTTCTCCTCACAAGGTTTCAGGAGTATCGTCCAGGCAAGTAGCAGCTCCAATGCTTGGGCTCTAGCGCTCTGGTGCAAAGATATTCCTATTAGAATGTATTTCTTTCTCTGGAGGATCAGAAAAAGAGCGCTACCTACGGAGGACAGCGTTCAAATCAGGGGTGTTACTTTGGCCTCGAGGATGTTCTGTTGCACCAATCACATGTGCGAAATGGCGAAACATCTGTTTTTTCAGCGTCAATGGGCACTGCATCTTTGGTCCCTGTTCACGTATAACCCATGCAGAGGCGTTGGAGAATTCTCGCTACAGGATTATGTGGAGTGGTGGTTTTCCGGTGCGGGGGCTTCTGAACAGGAACGGCTGGTTAGAACAATCATCCTTGTGGCCCTGTGTTGGGTTCCTTGGGAGGCACGTAACCAGGTACGGAGAGGCGAGAGTCGGATGGTGCTGTTTCTAAAGGTTAGCCTCAAGTCTCTCAGTTTTGAGATTGCTTCTCAGATAAGAGGCGGAGCGACGACTACTGCGATTAACAACCTTCTTCATCGCCCTTGTTTTCGAAAAAATAAGAGTGGACAGTGGGTTAAATGACATCCGCCGGTTCAGGGACTTAAGCTTAATGTTGATGGGTCATGCATGGGAGGGATCATGAGGGGGGGAGGCGTGCTGCGGGATTCCTCTGGATCTGTTCTCTTCGCCTTCAGTGCATATTATGGGCCTGGAAACTCCTTGTGTGTGGAAGTGCAGGCCCTGGTCTTGGGTCTGTTGGTATGCAGAAGGCAGAAGATGGTCGTGTCCGAAATAGAAATGGACTCGGATACCCTCGTGAAGATTATGAAAGTGTGGTGTGGGGTTCCGTGGGAACTCACATAGTTTATTAGAAGGTGCAGAATGGTAATCCCACTTGGAGTTCGTCTGTCTCACAGCTGGAGGGAGGCTAATTTTGCAGAAGATTCCCTTACCCGCTTGGGTAGAAGTGATGATCCTCTAATCCTCTATAACTCTCCCCTCTCTCTCCCTGCAGAATGTGCCTCCTTTGTGTTGGGGGATGTGCTCGGGCTTCACCATTTCCGCCCCCCTTAAGGGGTCTTGCTTCCTGTCTTTATTTCTTTTTGAATAAAAAATGAACTACTAATACTACATTCATAATCGAACTATATAAATTAAATTAATAATTCTTAACTTATTACACATATATATTAATCATTTTAATTTTATGAATTTTATTTATTTATATTTAGATATTTATGAAGTTTAATATTGATTGTTCATAGAGTGTTCAATTCCTCAAATCATGGAAGGTAAACATTTTTATAAGTATGTAAGTACATGTAAAATGGAAATTAAACTCCAAAAGTGATTTGAAATTTTTTTCATGCACTTATTGGAGTTTAAATATTTGTATATATAATTTTTTTCAAACATGTGGATTATTGATATAATAAAACATTACAGATAAATGGTTATATTATTTTGGTTGCTTTTATGGACTTCTAAAACTAGTTTCTTTTAATTTTATATTATTTATATATATTATTCTTATAGTATAAAATAATTTTTATTTTTATTTTTAAAATATTATTCAACCAAAATAATAGTAATTTTACCAACAATAATGAATTAATAGAATGAGAAAACACATTATATACAGAGACCAAAAACAACCATAATTTAGACAATTGTTTCCTTTCATTGAATAATAGGAAATGAGAAGAGGGAAAGATTGATTATATTCCATCCAAAATAAATAATTCCATTTTATATGGTATAATGTATTTATTAATATTTTATGGAAAAATTAAGAGAGGTGAAGGTAGAAGTAAAAAAATTAAATGATATAGTTTGATAATTACACATATTATATGTCACCACCTTGGAGGAAGCCATATAAAATATATATTTGGTATTTTAGTGAGATATGAAACACATGGACATGGGTAGTGTGGTGATTATATGGTTTTAAAAAAATATTGAATGGTTCATTGTTTATATGGTGTGACGAGAATGAGTTGTAATTATACTTGGAAGAGAGGGGTGTTTTTATAAATATATTAATCAATTTAATGGTTTTCCATAGAACTGTCAACAGTATTGACTCTTTTGAAAATATATATTATATACTCCATGTGAGTTATAAATTAAATTTGTTTAAAATGAACATGAAAAAATCATGTATTAGGATTATTATGACAAATACTGTAAATTAACGTATTTAATTATTCAATATAAATATTAGTATTTCTGAAAAATAAAAAAATAATAGAAACATATTTTTGATAAGTCTTATTTAAAAATGAAATCTGTTTGTGTAAAATAATAATATAAATATAATAAATTTTATTTTAATATATAATATCCATTTATTCAAAAAGGGATGATTTTATTATTACAATCGATTTTATAAACCTTTGAGAAATTACATACGGTCTTATAAAATATTTATAAAATTATAATTAACAATACAATAAAATTATGAATAATATTTTTTAAAATAAATATTACATTAAATAATAATATACATTATAAAAAATAAAATAAAATAGTTATATTTTTTTAAATACCAACACAGAATTTTGTTTTTTTGTGTCATTTATTTAGTATTACCATTATAGAAATATGTCATAATTTCATTTCATAGGATAAATAAATATTATTTAATATTTCATTGGGTGATTTTACCATTATAATGGTCATATTATTATTTTTACTGGCTAGATTACTATTCTAATGGCCATGTAACTATTCCAACAGTCATATTAATATTTTAACTATCAGAATTATAACTGTTATATGGGTTTCCTAATTCCTATAAATACATATCCATCCCATAATTATTCATTATCTTGTATATTCTCTCATCTAAGTATATTATTTCAAACTATAAATTAGCATTTTACTATTAGCATTGATTTTTATATGTACATAGTTTTTTGCTAGTACGAACATTCTGATGGATCAACCATATTGAAAGTATCCTATTATAGGTTTCTTATTTTCTATTTATAATCCTGTTATAATATTTGAAATTCATATTGGATTATTTTCAAAATATTTTTCTATAATTTATTTATAAGAATGATTCCTTATGGATTTCACTAAGCAATGTTTCTGCCTTAGTTTACACCACACAATTATAAGAATTGAAATTTCATTGAAAAAATTTGGGGTATTTATAAATCCCATTACAATTAGAAAAAATTTCTTAAAGTTAAACCCCAATGACATCTTATGGATCTTATAATGGATTTCAATTATATATTTTGGTGTTATTTCATTATATGGATGTAATTGTGATTATTTATTATATTGAGACTAATAGACTAATATTTGTGGAATGTTTGAGTTGATACAGAGTGGCTGGATGATGTCATTCAATATCATCTGATAAACTATTGTTTATTAACGGTTGTGAGTCTACTAGAGAGAGAATGAATGTGGAATAGACAATGTTGACATATTCCATGTTCACCTGACCAAGAAAAATTGGGCATTGAAAACCCAAATATGTTTTTAAAAAATGGAGGATATGTTATGACGATCACTATATATATTAAAGTCAATATCAAGAGGGTGAGAGTTGAGAAAAATTTTAAAAAGCATTATAAGGAAAATAAATGTTTTAATCAAAAAATTTATTTCAATGTTCATAAATATAAAGTTATTTTTTAGTTTTTAAATAATTTCATAGATTCAATTATCTTTGGGAATTCACATGTTTATTGTTGACTCTAATAAATAGTTTATCTGGAATATAGTTAGATAAATAATGTGTCGATTTAGATAATCTGACATTATACAATTATTATTCATTAATTTATGTATTATTTGTTACTATTTTAGTTGTTATAGTCCCTTCATGAATTTGTATTGTTATTATTATCTACTAATAAAATTAATGGATTTTTAATGAGAGGGAATTGCATTTATCCATCCAAGGAATATCATCCCAAAAAAGAGGTTCAAAACATTTCTGTAATAGATAGAGATATAAAAAAAGTTCATTTTATAGAGAATAAATATATAGATTTACCATAATTTTCCACTCATAATTTTTGCATAATTGAAATAGTCATTTTGTATGAATACTATGTTACACCTTGGGGGAATTTACCCAACATTGAAACAAATGATTGAGTTTTATGATTCCAAAATTTAGGACAATGTTATTGTGAATTTCCAACAGTTTTATAATAAATACATTATAAATGTGGTGTGTGGATTATTTTAAATCATTTGAATCATTTAATTCCTTTTCTATCATATTTTACAATTATTTGTTTATATATGTGATGTGATCTGAGGAATTTGAAACATTTATCAATATTTGGGGTATTATTTCGAATTTTTTTACAAAGTATTTTTTTTGTCTTGAAATGGTGAATTATATTCCATATAAGACACTAATGATGTTTCTAAAAATAAAACATGGTTAAATTGTTTACTATAAGAGGTTTCTGGTTTTTCTTTTAAAAAAATAGAAACTCAGTATGATATTAATTTATCTCCAATGTCAGAACCATTTTTATTCTCTTTGTTGATGATGTATATTGAATATTTCTAATATCATGTTTTAATGATATGAAATTATTCTAAAGTTACAATATTTATGGAAATTAAATTTGATAATGGAACGTCAGATAGTTGTTATCATGAGAAATTTTATTTGGTTAAAACTATTTTACCTATAAGAAATCTTTATTTATAGATTTAAGAAAAATAAATATGAAGGTTCATAATTTGGGTCCTATTTAACATAATATTCTTTCAGGTTAATTTATTTACATCTAATGTTAATGTGAAAATTATTCATTAGATATCTTCCATGCTCGTGGAAAATTGAAATACAATTAGTTTCTATAAGGGAAGTGCAAATTGGTTACCATTTATTATTTTAGGTATTTAAAAAATAACCAGATTGAAGCGTTTATTTATTTCTAAAAACATAGAGTCCTTGATTTCATTGAATAAATAAAATATTTATATTTTTAATATATTAAATCTTTCATTTGATAGAGATTTATGGATTCATTTTTACCAAGGACGTCATTCGTTGGCTTCAAACCCCGATAATGCTCAATTGTGATTATTTATTAATGGGTTCGACTAATTTTATTCTAAAAGTAGTAAATATCTTGATTTATTCATCTTTAAAGATCCTTATAAATTACATAATTTGATTTTTATGAATGGGCCCAATATCATTTTGAAATTTTTTTTAGGAAATCCTAAATATAATATGTGTGTTTATTTTATTCCATAGATTGATGGGAATTTTTTTCATGTAATGTTGTTAGTACATATGATATTTATATATAATGGGATTTACTAATAAGATTTTTGTTGATGGTGATAGTTAGGGACTTTTCTGAATATGTAGTTCTATTTTATATGAAGGATGTTAAATTGTTTATACTCATCAATGGGTATAGCATTTTTTTCTACTGTTACCATATAATTTATCATATTGATCATCCCTTCTGATAGAACGAAAATCATTTAACAAATGTTCAATTTAATGAAGTATAACAATAAAAAAAATATAATTTTTTTATATATAATATATATTCTCTCCATTACATAATATTACCATTGGAATGACTATAAATGAACAAATATATTGATATGGAGTGATTACAATTGGATAAACCAATGTTTTTTTTCAGATCGACCATACTAGTCTATTTTGATGGTCATTCACATGATAGATGTAATTAATTTTGAGAAGGATGTTTTTGGTATTGTAATTTATACAATTTTGGAAAAACAAATATATAAACATTATAATTGAAAGGTATGATTAGAGTATTCCCAATAAATTGGTGGCCATAATATGAGTTGTTTGAAATGTAAATATTACATATGTTAAGAATAAAAAAGTAACTTGCATAGTTTCTAAATAAAATATTTTTTTATTTTGATAGTGGGTTGTGTATTTGAGGTCATTATGTTGAAATGTTGCAAATTTAACTAGATGTTTCTTAATTATTATTATTTCGATATTAAAAATTTCTTATTTTAATGTTATAATGTAATACTTCTACCAATTAGATTTAGTGGATAATTGAAAAATTATATTTTGTATAAAATGAATGAAATATCATATTTTTTAAGATATTTTTTTTGCGGTGGCAATAGAATATGATTCCCCATTTATATTGGAAGATATTTTTGTATTAATTTTGATTAAATTATATATTTCTATAGGGTTCCTTGGATTTAACTGAATAATTAATATCATATTTTCCATGTGATGAAAAATGTAAAGGGTGGGTACAGTTCTGATTGATGTTCTCAAATGATTGATGCATTATGAAATAATTGGAAAAGATATGTAAAAATGAATCTATGGATGGAAAAATTGTGTATGCTTATTTTTAAGAGGAAATTTATTTTCTCCATCTCCCATTATTTTTTATTTTAATATCCTTAAAAAAAACAACCAAATAGGCTGTAATATTTTAATTTTTGCTGATGGAATAAACATTCAATTATCATTTTCTAATAATCCAAAACATGACTTTGGTAGAGATCATGAATGATGGATTTTAGATGATAATAACTATGTTGGCCATAAATTAGTTCTTCCCAATTATGAGGAATTGACATGAATTTTATAGCAAATTCAAGTATTACCTAATAATTATAAATTTTTGAAAATTAAAGAAATACTATTTTATATTTTTATTATATAATGATCATATCAATAAATAGTTTTCATTTATTAAACTATATTTCCCTGATGAACTTCGCCTACATAATTTTTCTTATTATGTTTGATGACAGTAAATTTATATTTTTTGTTGTTGACCATATACATTAAAATTATTATTTTTTATATTTCTAATTATTTTTAAAAAATTACAATCAGAATAAACAGATAAATTTAAAAACCAATAATGTGTATTGAGTAACCCAACATTCAATGTGGTGAAATGTAAAAATTTAAATGTGTAGAATGGATTTTTAATTCATACACACATATATAATGAATTTTAAAAACAATGAAAAGTGATGGTGAATCTCATCATAATAAATATATAGTCAAATTTTATGGGATATTCGATTAAATTGTGGATCTATGTTTTGTGAAAAAGAATTATATAATGATGTTTAAATTGAATTTATTTGATATTTATAGTGGAATTTATGTTCATTTGAACTGTGGAATCATTGGAAATATACATAAAATCAATAATTTTGTAAATGAAACTTTTTTATTGGCTCATGAATGATATAAAATTAGTTATTAAAATTGTTATACTACATTAAGAGATATAACTATTTTTTGGGAATTATAAAATTTAAATAGAATGAAAATTAGTTTATATAAACAAAATTTTATTCTATTGAAAAGCATGTAATTGAATTATGAATGATAATAGTCCAAATAAATATATTGAATGGAGAAACACGAATCTCGATGATGACCACCCATAGATATTGGTCAAAGGTTATGATGATGTTGATGATGTAATATATGGGTTTCAATTAACATAAGACGATTAACACGATACTCTTATGGAAATTGAAGATATTGCGGAGTAATGTGATGATATTGACACATTCATATATGATGATAAGAATGAACATGTAGAATAAAATAATTACATGTTGGTTACAGTAATAATATATATATATATATTGTCCCGACTCGCCCCATAGGGGCCCATTCCCCAACTACCCAATCCCGCCTCTGATAGGCTATGTGTTGGTCACTAGCATTGAGTAGTCATATCACTATCATGGGAGTAATTTCTTTAGTATATGTACGCATGCACACTACACCAAGACCACAAATGAAACAATGTAAAAACACTAAGTAGAAATTTCTTCCAATTACTATAACACACAACAAGATCACTACAATGAATGTTCCGGAATTTAAACTAGGCCATAATACACAGCCACCTGAAATAATGTCTTTAAACAAGTTCCATAAACTCATGTGTAGAAAACCCTACATGAGGGGAAGGTAATGGGGATACTATCTAAATCCATTGGAAAAACATGGTCTGTTTGGTCTCACAATGATCCATCCAATCTTGGTCCACCATAGACTCTATAAAAATGTCACTTATCTGAATAATACATTACATGTGAGGAAAAAGGTCCTGCAAGGGTGAGTATAACAATACTCAGTAGTACACCCTGAAACCAAAAATTTATTTATAAAGTAAATGTATAGTCATATCTACGCAAGTATTCATCTACATTATATAATAAGAATATATAGATATACACAATACATACCACACAACCTAGGGTAATTATAAACCACCTCATACTGCCATTAGGGATTCAGATCCAATATTCCATAAAGAACCCAACTGAGATAACACACTCCCAAGTCAAAATAGCACAGATGATGTCTGTTTGAGAAGTAATGTTCATTAAAAACTGTGATGTGAGAGATACACTAAAATATATGAAGACATAAAATATATCAAATGAGAATCATAGCTAGTTCCATGGGGTGATACCAAAAACTAAATCATGATTAATATTCTATGCAGAGGATTGATTCCTGGTAATGTTCGTCATGTCATTACTAACGACTCGCCCTAGGTAACCATGTGGAAATCGAGAATATGATTCATGCCAATCGATGGATTCCAAAAATTAAATCTTATAAGTCATGCAGAATGGATCATAATTCTATTAGTAAGAAACGATACCGCCAAACCTTTAGTGAAACAAAATAAGGGAACTAATCTTAATGAAACTCTTCCATGATACATTTTTAAAGGGAATCAGTCCACATATAAAAAAGAGGGTTCATGGAGTATTGTAGTAAAAAATGTCATACCCATTCATCAAAAGTAATTATAGTGTGAAATTCCAATTTCACTAGAAATATATCAATGTCAAAACCCAACATTTTCTTCATAAGGACTGTCTCATCGCAATGGTCCCCACTCCACTGATGAAGCATAAAACAGATTCTCCATTTGAATGTTATTAAATTTTTTTGTAAAACGACCTGATTCGGGTCCACTATAGGTCTGCCCAGAACCACTAGACCTTCCCTAACACTGTCTCGAATCCATCATACTCTCCATAATAACCCGGTCTGGTCAACCCTACCAAGTCTGGTCGACCTGACGTAACCCAATCCACTAGTTCTGTTCTGGCCCGACCAATTGGTTCTGCTCCCCTACTCCAGAATGCATGTAGGTGGTTCGGATCATTCACCGCAGGTGGTGTGCCTCATCCCAATGCCTCAAGCCTATACAATACATTATCATGTCCCCTAAGGTCTTCCTATCAGATCTATGTTATTTTCCTTCACACAGCCCCGCCATCACCACAAGCCCCATTTCTGTGGATGAGCTATGTTCCATGCGGCTACTTCCTCCCACGCATGCAGACCGCTAGGGTCATTTCTTTGGCCTACCATTGATCATCCTCATGTGCTCCATTTTATAAATTATATCTACTTCTGATATCCTAGTTTCATGTTGTACACAACCTTGTGTTTTGATTTACATTTGCATCACTCCGGGGGTTCAATCACATTTGAAACCTCCCTAAAAGTCGATTCGGGCCGAGGAGGGTCCAATGATGAAGAATGCCGAGAATGAGTGTAATAAAACCATAAATAATTCACAATGGAATTATCCTCTACCTTTTATCATATTGTCCTTAATCCATTATCATTATGAATTATGATAAAAATGAATAGATAATAATAATCCCTAATTCTTTCTCAAAATTAAGCCATTCCCACAAGAAAGATCGAACAATGGGTCATCCTAATGTTTAAATTTTTTTATTTTCTTCATTGATTCAAAAATCATTAATATAAAATCAAAGAAAAATTCCCATCATTGATTTGGATTTTTCACCATCAAAAGATTTTTTCTCTACGTTGATGTTCCATGTAATCTGAGTGTGTTGTTGATTGTTGATTCATGTCCGTCAAGGTTCATTTGAGAGAGAATTGTCTCCTAACCTCAATGGAATTTTAGTTATATTTATTGACCCAAATTTCCTATAAATTCATATTAAAATAAAAATAAATTTAGAATCAATTAAATTATTTTCATTAAAAAATTCCAATTATGTCCAAAAAAAAATTTCTCATCTAAACTATATCGGTTGATGTGAGACCTCACCTTAGGTAAACTCACTGCTCTAAACTAATCGTTTCCCATAGTTTTTTCATATAGTAACCCAATTATATTTTCTTAAACAATTTTAGGAAAACCTATTATCTATGATATTTAGTGTTTAATATTTTTTAGACATTCATTCCCTGAAAAATGTGCCTCGTAATTGAATACCATAATAGAACATGGTAAAAAAATTACGTATAATATTTAAATTAATAAAATAAAAAATTCAGGGCATGAATTTCTCCCCACCTTATGCCTTTACATCCCTAAATTAAGAATACTCAAAAAGATCTAGTAATTGCACAAGAATTTGAGCTTCCTAATCCCACTTGCTCTCTTAGGGATTATCATTCTACCATCAGAAAAAATCCAAGGGAATCTCTCACCTAGGAAGGATCCACTCCTTCAGATCCATAATCTCCACATGGAACCCTGTAAAATTTTATCCATCCTCAATTTCAAACTCTCCCAAATCGATGATGTGTGATGGGTCATCCATGTACTACCATAACTATGAAATGTGAATGACATAGTGTACATGGTGCAGCTGTAGTGGTAGAGATAGGCAGTACACAACCATTCTAACTCTACGTGGTATCAAAATTGTGCTGATGAACCTCAGAGATAACTTTCCACCCCAAATAAATCATTGGAACCCACACCGAGGTGAGACAAGAAGGAACTCATGGTCTCCCTCCTAGCGATCCAAGTTTATTCATCTCATGTAGTAATACAAATTCTGTCGGCTCTGTGCAGTAATCTTCTCATCTAGGAAGACTTAAATTTTTTCATTATTATCATGCACAAACTCTAGGCCCACAAGTTCATACTCACATAAGTTAGTCTAGTAATGTGTAGACCAGAATGTACGCCTATACATATCAATGAATGGTTCAACACCAATGGTGGAGTTTTTGCTATTTTTTTTATTAAAAATCCACTATTGGTAGGTAATCCACACATCTATGACTGAAGTCCATGATTTATACATGAAATTTGTCCAATATAACAAAAATGGTCTTCTCTCTCTGGTCATACATCTAGGTATTAAATGTCATTCTCATGCATATCTATGTCCCAAATTCCTCCTTAAATCCCTTCCACAACCGTGATGTGAAAAGTACAACAAAATCTGAAAAAATCATTTTTGGAACATTATGAAACCAAACAATATCCTTCACATATAGGATTCCTATGCACTCTTCCAAAACCCTTCCCATTGATAGTTATAATGTGGACATACATTATTAGTTGGTCAAAAATCACCCATACGGTATCATTTACCAGGACAGACATGGTAAACACATCCCAAATTCCATCGATATCCCATGTCACTTCCACACTAGCACATCATGGGGTTCCTTCCACCACACTGGAACCTGATGCTCAACCTTCACATGCTGAAATGTGAGTCATCAAGAAACATACTCTTCCACTTCCTTATTCATCCCGGACCACCATAACTAATGTCAGATGTCAAAGTAAATATTTACCACACTAGGATGTACCACCAAAGGGGATGTGTACAACTCCCTCAAAAATGTCTCTCACAATGTCGCTGATACAGATAAGCATCCTTGGAAATGGAAGATGAGGTACCCACCTTTTGGATATCCATCTGGATCATACCCTTTAGATAACTAAGGATGTAGAGTCTCACAGTTAGTATCCTCAATATGTGACTCCCTTACTCATTGTAAGAGTGTAGTGGTGACAACCATCAACTAGAGTTAAGCACCACCATATCTATCCGCAAAGGAAAAATACAACGATTACAACTACTCTGATACATCATCCTTAAATTGTGAACATGATATCATAATCGGAGAATTTATAACCACATTACCCATCCCAAGAGTATAAATGGTCAAAAAGTCATAACCTATGATGACCTCTAGACACCTATCTTTCTCATATTCAGTTCATTTAGGTAGAATATATACTTGAGACTCTTGTGATTGGAGTAGACAATAAATTTATCACCGATCAGGTAGTGGCACCAAATATTCAATGAAAAGACTACCACTAGACCTCCAGATCATCAGTCACATAGTTCTTCTCATGTGGACTCAACTGTAATGAACCACAATCAATAACCCCTTTCTCCTACATCAGGACATAACAAATATCAGTTCCTGATGTATCATGAAACACTAAATACATGAAACCCTCCACCATCAATATCATGATCATAGTGCTCTCAAATCATGATCTCAACTACTAGAAATACTATTATCACTTCTCAATCCACATGAAAGGTTGAACCATTGGGTTCAAAGCTGTTATAGCAGCTGATATCCTATGGAAATCAGTTATTAATATCTTGTAAATGCCTGATAGGTCGTGGAAGCACATCCCGTCTATCACGCCCATATGTGTGTCCCACGATAGAACTACCTCAACCATGGATATGTCTACTACCACTACATCAAATGAGATATCATGTCCTAGAATGTTGATCTCCTAAATCTAGAAAAGGATATTCAAGAGTTTAAGATAAATATGTTTCTCTCAAAGTATGTCTGGAACCATCCTTCTGTGTTTTGCGTGATCCAACTCGATTGTCAAGTATATATGGATTTATTCATGGAATACCACAAAAAAACTAATAAATGTATGGATAGATGATCCGGTTCATGAGTCCTAGGAACACTTCTATAGAATTTATCCTACTATAGGGAATCAGCATGTACTCATATTGAATGCAATAGAATTTGAAATCGGTTTTCAGAATATTGTTGTAACATACTCATATCAGGTGATACTCTAATCTAAGGTCAACTATAAAGAACCATTGTGCCTCTTTCAAGTATTATAAGAGGTCATCGATCATCAGTAGCAGAAACATGTTCATCATGGTCACCTGGTTCAGGTGCCCGTCATCCACACACAACCTCATGCCCTTATCTTCCTTTTTGTAAAATAATATTGGTTCTACCTAGGGTGAAACATTTTGTAACAGAAATCTCGGGATCTACAAATCCTCCAACTTCACCCTCAAATTATTAAACTCTATAAGTTTCATCCGATAGTTTATTTACTATATCAGTGCCATTATGGGGTGTAATTCGAGGAATAATTTAATCTCTTGGTGGGGTGGTAATCCATGATCTTCCTTTTGGATTCATTTGTCTAGTCCCCCACTAATATTTGGAACTAAAAACTCATAATGTTTGCAGTAGTGTGGTATAGACTAGCTAAGTGATGATTGATTGGATTCTCCCTCCGATGAACGAGTCCATCATGTTCATTCATGGTTGTCTTTTCCTTTATAATGGAATCCCTCATTCTATCACTTCAGACACAATACACCCTTTTCCTAAAATAGTCAGTCTATGCATGAAAAAAAGATAACCAGTCTATAAAAAGAATGAAATCATAATTCCTCTATTCATCCACCAATATTTTCCATCCAATACCCTCACATTCAAGGTTATGGTCACATTGCCGGCAAAAATGTGTGATCATCGAGTCTCTTCAACTGTATGTCTCCAATGTTAAGTTTCGATTCAACAATTATACAAAAATATCAATTTCTCGAACGAGTTATTTAGAATGGAATGAATTAATAGATCCTCTTTACTATATATAATGTATAAAATACATTAAAGTTAACTGTAATCATCACTAGAGTCGCTATGTTATATTCCTCGACCAAATGTAGTTGTCCCCACCCATGTCCTCAAGATCTCTAATCCTGGCATGAATCACTTGGTGGTGGTAGAGGTAGAAATTCAAAATGTTGACCACCTTGAAATACTCTACAAGATCATTTTCCACATCCTAAAACTTTTTTATATTCCTAGTACTACTCCTCCCTCTTTTATGGTGGACCATTCATTATGTCCCTATCAGTAGCACAATAGGATGGGAAATCATTAGCAAAATTTCGTCTTCCATCAGATGAGTAAAATTACCTCTTTATAAGATGAAATGACCCACATTTGGATTCATGAAAACTAGATCAGCAGTCTTCGAACATCATATTTAAATTTCTCTAATTTTTGGATCCTTCAGGATGATGTTTAATTGTTGCTGTTGAGGTCTCTGCACTTGCCTATCCTCTGTTTACAATCAACGAATTTTTGTACTCATCTAGGAATATCTCCACCACCAAGGCATGCTTATTAACCCCTTAATATATACAAATTCATTGAGGTATAATATTGGCATGGTTGTCTCTATGAATACCTTGTCGAATATCTTATCCCCAAACTACTGATCCCTGAACATATCCATAAATTACATCTAATGGTTGGTAAACCTCATTAAATATTTATCTATTGTCATACAACTCTATTAGAGATGAAGGTGATCATGTTTATGCATACCTCATTTACAAATCTTGTTAGAACTCTTTTTATAATAGGATCTCGAATGAAATCAATGATAGGGTAACCTCATCATCAATCTTGATATCCAAACTCTACGATAACCCTGTAGAACCCTACAAAAGGATCACCACCGGAACCACCATCTGATCTGCTGGTGTCATTTCTAGATGAAAATATGGGTCCCCACCACAAGACAATCCTCAGATGCATCAGGGTTAGTCTCACCTTGGAACCTGTGGGGTCTTTATCAGAGAAACTTGTGTAGAGAACTCATCATGTTCTCCTCATCTGCCGGTACAGTAGGAACCATCAGTATCTCTACCGGTGGTGATATTTTAATTTCACCACCAGGAGGTAACATCTAGGCATCATGTCCATGAACTGATGCCTCATCACATAGGGAATAATTCTCGTAATTGAGATGTTTAATCATAGTTGGTATTTTTTAATAGAATAAACATATAAGGAAACTAGATGTAGAATGATAAATGTGTATATTTGGATAGCTAACTAAAGACGGATATAGATACCACAAACCATTACTATATGAATCTTGTACTGTAGTATTCTATGAAACTAGTGTTATCATGTACTAAGTCAAAATGTAGGATATCAGAGTCCTATTATATGGATACATCGGCTACCACACCAAAACTGGAGTCCCTGGTATAAAATTCGAAATCTAAAAAATTATCACATTTTCCCCAAAAATATCTGATAAACAATCTATCGTATGGTAGAACTGAACACCTCTTATACCAATATATCATGACCATTACCAATGGTACCAATGATGTGAATCACCCAGAATTCCTCTAATAGGCCATGGGATGTTGAATAGAACTATGTTGGAATATCACTAACATAGAGGAATTTCCTTATTATTGGTACACACACAATGATATCCAATCCCAAAAATGATGAAATTTAAAAACACATAAGCTAACAATGCATGTATACTACTATTATCCACATCTAGAGTATAATTGAGATAATTTAATAAAGAAAAGTTTTCCATATAAAAGGCCCACCAAAAATAATGTTTAAAAAAATGTTAATAAAACATGTCCATACAAAGCCCTTCTTCAGGGAAAGATACTGGGGATACTGTCTAAAGATGTAGGAACACAACGATCTGTCTGATCTTAAAGGCTCCATCTTGTCCTGGTCTCCCTTAGACTCTGTCAAATGGTTGCTCATATACATAAGACATGACACATGTTGGAAAATCCTATTCAGGGATGAGTATAACAATACATAGTAGGAAACCCCAAAACAACATGGAAATATACAAAAAATAATAATGTCATCTCCATAAATGTATATTTCTATAGCATGTAAAAAATAATATCCTGATATAATTAAGATATAACACACAACCGAGGGGAATTCACTACCACCACATACCTCCAATAGTTATTCATCTCAATTATTACACAATGAAATCGTCCAGGAGAACACACTCTGGTGGCTGATAGGACTAATTATGTATGTATGATAGGTATTGTTTGTGAGAAACCGTCAAAAGAGAGATACACATAATTATCTAAAGATATATGATACATCAGGTGATGTCCATATCCACGTTCATGAGGTTATAAGAATAGTTATATATGGGTCAACCTATTAGGTATATGATATATTATCGATTATTTTCTTGTTGATGGGATCATACTCTTATGAGTAAGAAACGAAACTAAAAAACCCTTTTAGGAGATGATAATGGTAATGAACCCTAACATAACTCGTCAATGGTGTAGTTGAAGATATAATCAATCCACATAGAAAACCTATGGTGCATAGTGTGTTTTAGTCACATCCTTCCTTCCATTTGACCCCAAGTACTAGTCATGTAAATTGACCATGTCCCTAGAAATATATCTATGTTAAAATCCATAATTTGTATTAAAAGGACTATCTTGTCACAAGGGTCCCAATTCATCTGATGGTGTGTCATATGAACACTCCATTTGAATGTTCTGATAATTTTAGTAAAACGATCTGTCCCAGGACTGATATGGGACCAACACAACCCATTGGACCTGGCCTATCTTCCTAACGTACCTGACCCGGATCAGTTGATTTGACCTAGTCCACTTGTCCCACAACCCTTGTCCGACCAGCATGTATATGGGTCGGCTCATCTTCCACATGTATTTTGTCCCAACTGAGTGCCCCTTAGTCCACCCAATGTCGCACCACATCCCATGGGGTCCACCCACTATGTCCTCAAACAACCTTAATTCACACCTAGGTAGGCACATTCATCCTCCACATGCCCCTTCTCCATGGATGATCCTTATTCCACATATCACTAACGCGCCACACTGTATTCCACAATCATCAGTGCAGCAGCTTCTTCTCATTTCTAATCATTCATCAGTGATCTATTCTTCAAAATGAAGTGAATTCTTCCATCCTTGGGTTGTTTTCTCTGTTACCTCAGTCTTTGATTCATCATAATATAACACCAGGGGTCTGGTCATATTTATAGACTCTCGAAAAGTCAAGTTGTGACCACATGGGTCAAGTGGCAAAGAATTCCAAGAATGGGGTTATGAAAAGAACAAAGAATTCCCAAAGGAATGATGCTCATCTTTTTTTTTGTATTGGCCTCAATTTTTTCTCAATATAATGAAACACAAAAAGACAAGAATAGATAAGAATAACCACAATTAGTCCATAAATTATTCCCTTGTCGCTATAATGATTGAACCACATGTTAACATTTTTTTGGTTGATCCTCATTCATTGTTGATTCTTTATGTGGGGAAAGAAAATCAATGAAAAACACCCTACCTCAATTTGGATTAGTTCCAGTTTAAGGATTTTTTTCATGATTGAAGTTCCATTGAATCTAGGTTTGTTGTTGATTGTCGATTCACGATGCCATGGGATCCATTACAGCGTGCTATGTCTCCTTTCCTTATAATAATTATAGGTTTATGTCATTACCAGAAATTCCTAATTAAGGTTTTTTAAAACTATATCCAATGCTTCGTGAAATAAAATATTTCTATAAAAATATTTTTATTTCCCTTACATATTGAAAATACTTTTCACAGGTGACCCACACCGGTTAATGTTAGGCCTCAATGAGGGTAAAATCACAACATTGAATTCAACGATGCAGTCATATTACAGATCTGAGCACCTATTAAATGTGATTCTATTTTTTCCGGAAAACAACAAGTGCATGATATTTAAATTTTAATAGTTTTTAAAACATTTATTTCGAGAACACCAGGCCTTGGTATCGTATACCATCTCATCAAGTGGTATCCAAATAATTCCATATATTATTTAAAATCAATCAGGAACAAATTTAGGAAATTACAATTATAATCATTTACAGTTGAATTTTTGACAAAAAATATCGGAAATCTTAGATGGATGATGAGAATATAGATGATATATTTTTTCTACTTGAGTAGGAAATTCTTCCTAGTGATGATATGAATGCTTCTTCATATAACCCTCTAGATATAGGAATTTTATTTTCATCATATAGGGGTCATATTAATTCATGAATGATGATTCTTCACTATATTCTAGAGTGATGTCAACGTCATGAAATTGATCATAACATGTGGGGGTATAATCCATTTTGTATTTTAGTTAATTTTCCATAATTTTCAAAAAAAATCAATAAATTATTTATGAATTAATTTATTAATTTTATATTCCGTTCTCCCATTGTTTTTTTATATTGCTTCTAGATATGGGATTTCTATCTAGAAGAATTATTTTTCAAGAGCATGGTTGATATAGGATAATATTAATATTCATGTTTGAAACATAATGTTTTCTCTTTAGATGATAGGTAAATAATTATTCATCATTTTGAAACTTATAAAATTATTAAATTTGATAATTAACGGTTTATAAGATTTATGGAATACCGTAAATGATATCATTAAGCCCTATATTTGGGTAGAATTATTGAAAATGTATTATATATAATTTTTTTCACAAATCAAGGATGAGAGCTATGAAAAATGACAGAGTTGAGGTTCTTCATCTGTCATTCCATATTTATCTAGACGATTAATTCTGAATTTAGGTTATGGTAGGATTGTGTTAATATAGGATGAAAAATAGTTTTCATAGGTTATTATGATTATTTACCTATAACTGGGGGTGGCAGGAGGTCACAGATATACAATATAAATCAAAATCATATAATTATTAATTTTATTTTATAATTTTTAGGACTGTAAATGTATAATAATTATTTTATTATTCATATATGCTGCTTATAATATTATAATACAGAGTTCAATGTTTATAAAAGGATGTACATTGATGTTATTCAAAGAGATATTATTAATTGTCAATGTTTTCATATTTTTTTAGTAATTGTTTTTTGTGTTTTATAAGTAACTGTATATAATATATGAAATATTTTTAATTTTTATTACATTTGAAGGAGTCATATGAGTCTTCAATATATCACACAAATTATGATAATTAGTTTATGGTGGTGGTTCAAGCCACATATTCTTCTGTATTTTATAGATCGATATGGATGTAGGTGAATTATTATACTTTTATGAATAGATGAATTGTTGGTATCAGTTATCGATTGACACATGCCAGTTATTATGGTACTGCTATGTTGTCATCATCCATCTTGATGGTGACTTATTGAGAGTTTACAACATTGGTTTCATATTATGGGGAGATGTTACAATCACATGCTAAGGTTATAGACACACTATATAGAGGGAATACAAAGTCTCATCAACAGCAATTACAGTAGTAAGAGGAGGAACATTGATAACATGAGTGTCACATGAAACAGATAATGGAGTGCATGTGATTCATGGAACAAGTTGTAAGGATGGTGTTCCCTTCTCCATCTTCTACAGATGAACCACCCCCTCCATCATGTTTTTTTATTTTGATATATTTTTTATGTTAAATATTAGAATGATCATATTTTTCGTATATTCTTATTAATTATGATATTAATAGATTGAAATATTTTGTTTTCATTAAAATAATAATTTTCTTTGTTTTTTATCTATTTTTAATAAAGAAAAATTATATTTTTTATATTTTTTATATTTTAAATTATTTGTGATTGGTGAAGAACCATGTCATAAATGTTTTTTTATATAACAGGTAAAATATTTTGGTGAATGGTGGCTTTTTGGTCGCAAAAGATAAATTTTTTTACCATCCAATAACAATAAATTTATTTGGGATGTTTTTTTTCTATGATTAATTTTGAATGGGACCCCATTACAGTTGATAATTTACAACAGGGAATCCAACAAAATGTATTGTCTAAAACAATTTATCATCCCATAGAGCTAGATTTTTTTGATATAATTATTTCAAATGAATAAGAAAACATTTTAAATTATTCTATTATGTTTAATTTACTATATGGAGAGAAATTCTTTGTGATAATAGATATATCATTATATTCATTTTATTATATAATATATATTTTTTCACTAATGGGAGTCAACACGAAAAGGATATAGTATTCCACATTATTGGAAAAACATGTTAAAAATATTTTATATTCTTTAATTTCATCCCTTTTATCAGAATTTGGATGGGATACACTGTAGTCTATATTAAAACAATAAGAGGTGTCTATAGTAAATTTCACAACAGATGTATTTGAAAAAGACTACCAGGATTTAACCCCATTTTTATTGTGATCAAAAAAATCCTAGGGAACATAAATTTATATCATAGGTGTGGTTCTCCCTATATGATACATATTCTTAATAATATGTAATCTAAACTCAGTTTACAACAGTGATATTCCTATCTTTGAATGAATACATTATCTTAGAAGAAAAAAAATTTATACCTTACAAAATGTTTCATAAACATATGGTGATTAATGTAATGAAAATAGTATCTCTACCCATTCAAAAGGATTATAATATAAATGTTTTTGAAATAATGAATCTCAATGTGTATTTATAATCAAGTAATTTTTTTCTTCGAAACTTAATAGAAAATGATCATAATATGGGTGATGAGACTTAAGAAAAAATCATAAACATCGGAAATAATCTAATAAATTTGGATTATAAGTATAAACATCAAGAAATAAAAAAAACTGTATATAGGGAATCATGAATGAAAATATTTGAATTGAGGAAGATAAATTTATTTATTATTCTTTCACTGATGTAAATGAAATAGTCAGAAATATTATTGGATTTCCATATGTATTGAATTATTCAACTACTAATAAAAAATTAATTTAGAACATTCTAGATTAGTGTGAAGAAAAAATATCAACTTCAGATGATAGATTTTTTGATATTAGGATTCATTTTATAACATGAATGTTGAATATGAAATAAGAAAATCTATTTCCATAAAAATTAATACTAAATATGATATATGTTTTTAGGATATGAGATGACCAAAATATGAGAGAGCGAATATGATAAATTTGGCCTCTAGGATAAAATGTATGAAGAAGATTATTATAAATTGAATTATAGAATTGTGTCCCATATTTGTAAAAATTACAATAATTTAAGAGTCATGTATAATGAAAAACTCAAATATAAATGTTCCATATGTGAAATAATATGAAATTTTCAAATGAACTATCCTAAGAATATATATTTTGAAAGTAATGATTATTATATAGTATAAAATAATTATTGGAAAAATTAGAGAGAAACTTATATTATGAATAAGACTTCCATAAGATTAATTAAAAAATTCAGTTGGGAAATAATTTCTTTTGTTGTGTCTGTAAGAATATTATGACTCCAATGAAAATAGTTTATCATAAAATGAAATTATAGATATGCAAGGAACCATCATGGATCTTGTTAAAGGAAAATAATTTATATAAAACAATAAAGTCGAAGAAGGTGAAAAATCTTATAGGTGATAATGTCTTATATTAGAACATGTGATATATCCTGAGCAAAATAAAAAACACATGAATGATGATATAATATTGAAGAATAAAATTGGGATGATGAATTTGGGGAAAATAAATATTAAATAAATAAAATTCAATCATTGGTTAAATTCAGAATCAAAAGAAGAATGTTCAGGATCATGTAGAAAAAGAGAACATATATGATAATACATACAATGGAAGATAATATTTTTGATATGAAAAAAATATATATTGAAGATAAAAATACCATGATAAAAAAGAAATATAATATCAGAAATGATTAAAATTTAAATGATAAAAAATATCAAAATAGTGGAAGAACTCATTTAATTATTTTTGTGAAATATACATCCCATAAATGTAAAAGATATCAATATTTTACTAACCATTTAGTGGTAATAATTTTAAATATAAAATATTGTCTTGAGAAATTTTTTGATATATTCATGAAAATAATAAAAATTAAAAATAACTATTTTATTAATGATTACAAATGATAAGGGGAATTAGATTCAATAATCTATGATCAATTCAAACCAATGTATCCCATGTAAAATCATATCATTTTAGAATATTTTGTATTTACAAATATTTTAATCATTATGGGATATATGATTATATGGTATAAAACTATAGGATAAACATATAATGATACAAACATAAATAATAATAATTTGGGTTAATTAGATAGGATATTATTTTTGTTACATTATTGATGATGTTTTGGTTTTAGAGTTTAAAAAACAGTCATCATCCTTAAATTAAAAAATATTACATCAAAACATGAAGAGATCAATCACTAACCAGTTTTTCAAAAAACGAAAAATTGCATAATATTTAAAAAAATTTCCTTTTATGACACATCATCATCATTTTTTTTTCATGAAATCATCTTTTTCACTAAAAATTCTTAAAACCGTGGGAATGAAAATTGAAATCATTGGATTTAAAAAAACAATCATCATATGGTACATATAAGAATAATGAATGAAAGAATGAATCTCATTAATATGAAAATTGTAAGAAGATATTCCTTAATAAAATTAAAAATGCAGATAAAAACAACCATTTTGTAATCATGAAAAATAATATTTTTCTACATATTTTAATAAAACAATTACAATCAAATATTTAAGTAAAAATAATACTCCTTAAGGTTTCATTAAAATAATGAAAAAATATGAAGCCTTTTCGAAAAATTAACACATTTCACCCTTATAAAGTACCATAGTGTCTTATGTAATCATAATCTCATTATATTACATTTTCACATAATTTTATTTACATAAAAACGCCTGGAAATAATAAATAAAAAATTCAGGTAAAAAGGGAATAAATTTAATTTCACTCATAAAAAATAAATATCCATGCAGGTAAATTAAAATATTTTATTAGGTGAAATATAACATATTAACTATGTACCTTTACCCAAATCACTGGAGAGCTACATTAGGACAATAAATTCATAGTGTCTAATACAACCACTATTCCATGGTGTATGATGGAACCACCCTTCCATTGAATATATTAGAAGCACCAATAATTGTAAATAATTAATATGAATGATAACATAGACATAATAAATGTATGCTTCCATTGCCACCAAAATATCTGTTTCACCTATAATAAAAAATATATTGATATTCAAATATCCATTCCATTTAAAACCATTCTTAAAAATAATCAATTATGTGTAAAGAAGGGGTTTAATTTAATGAAAGTATGATATTCTGTAATGGAATGTAGATATGAAATAATTGATTTCGTTGTAATAAAAATTGTTATCATCGTATACAATAAAATTGAACTTGCCTTTTACATGTTATAATATTATTATGTATAAAATATTTACAAAGAATTTTTCTTTAAACAATTGAATTAAAGTAAATAAGATATATAAAATTTCATTTTTAATTCATTTATTTCAACATAAATATATTAATAAGATAATTTTATTAATATGTCCTTGAAAGAAAAAATATTAGATAATGAAAAATTAGAACTAGTAAAAATGGTTTTTAAGGTACTGTCCATTTCCTTGAGTTTTAAATATCACATTAATTCCATATCAACTTGAATAATCAACATATTTCTTTTATTTACATTAATAATATCAATTTTCTTATTTATTATTATATTTTATTATATATTAACATTATATACACAATTACTTAATCAATTATTATCACATTTGATGTTTTGATAATATTAAATTTATATGTTTACATTGACCTTGGTAAATGGACTATGGTGGATTGGTTCATTGTTGCACAATATACAGGATTTAATTCTTTAAATAGTTATCTATTTTAAAGTATAATTATTTTTATAAATACATCATAATATGATATTCATGAAAAATAAATTACAATAAAATAATCGAGATGGTAAATTTTATACATATTAGTGTAACATTTTCATTTTATGAAGAGAATTATAAAAATAATGTAATAATTATTATTAAATTTTATATTTCTTATTATATAATAAATTACCTATTATTTCATTAAATACAGTTCTATAAATTTTTCAAGTGTCAGGGAAATGAAAAATGAATCATTTTTGAGAGGCGGTGATCAAATTGTAAGAGAGTAGATGGTATATAATCTTTCATGAATTACATATATTTCATGAATATAATAAATAATTATATATATATATATATATATTCATTATAACCATATGTGAGAGGATTTTCTTCTAGATAATTACATTAGTTCGTGAGGTGGAAACTTGTTGTTCCATTAAGGAAATTATAGTTTCCCATTTAATGAATGATGGTCTGAATATTATTTATAAAATAAAAAAAATAATATCTTTGAATATGTAATATAATTTTGAATTATTTTAGAAATATTTAAGCATAATATATCGTGGTATAAGAAGAAGTAAAATGAAAATACTAGGTTATGAAATAGAATTGTTCATTATAAACCCAATTTAGGTTTATAACTAAAAACAAAATTATCTAGATTCATAATCATATTGGGAACTCTAGGATGTTGGAAGGGATGTTAATAAGAAAACTTAGATTGTATTTTATATGAATAATTTCTTTTGTAGTGTGAGTAATATGGGAGAGGAGGTTCCCTTTTTTATGTGTGGAGAGGGGGACTCATGGAATTTCATAGAGTATTAAATTAATATAAATTTATAATCCTAGGAAATAAGATCCAAATGAATTATTCTGTATTTAGGAATAGGTTTATTAATAATACAATAATCTAGTGAATGATTGAAAGGAACTGGTGATTTTTTTTCAATATTTTCTCTTTATTTTAATTCCCCTTTAACAGATTTTCCAATTACTATGATATCAATATTTTTTAGAATTTAGGGGTTATGAAAGTTACCATAAAGGAAAAGTGACCATTAAATAGACCATTATTTATATTTTTTTCCATATATTATTAAAATGTATCAACATAATATATTCATGAAATTGACATCCTTTTATAATATAATATATATTTTAAAATAATAGTATTGTAATTTTGGGAAATATTAAATTAATTTAAAATTAATGTTAACCTGAAAAAAAGGAAAAGAATGTAATCCCTTAATACCTAAAAAATTTGTTATTATTATCTATAAAATTATTTTATCTTTATAGATCAAAAATAAAATATTAGTTTTTGATTATTTTATTTGTTTACATGATTTCCCAATTCCTTCCAAAAATATTCAGTTAGTACTAAAATCGATCATATGATAGTTGTTTCATAATATATTTAAAAATAAAATACCATAATAACAAAATATACATATTTCATGTAATAAAATTTAATGTACCATATTTTTATCCCCATTGATAATATAGTAGATATTAAAAGTAAGAGACTCGGTCTTTGGACCTTATCCTTTAGTTAAATTGTATAATGGTAAAAGCATAAACCAAATGAAAATGTTATTTTTTTATATTTGTTACGATTATGGATGATGTATACTCAATCAAGAAAATAAATTCTAATGTTTTAATTAATATTTACCAGTATAACTTAATTTTTTACCTTGATCAAACCATTCACCCTTTATCACGATAACAAAATTTTAAAATGGTTACAATTTATATTTACCATAAATAACAAAGATTTATTTAAAAAAATTTGAACTCATGATTTCAAATTTTAATTCCACATTTCAATATAGAATTTCTATAAATAGTATAATTTAATTAATATTATTTATACACAATATAAAGAAAAATATATTTTTCATTAAGATGATTTTTATATATACATGATCTTTATACCAACTTCCGGTATAAAAATCAACTAAATAAAATTATTGGATTATATTTAATCACAAATAAATAAAAAAATTTAAAACCAATATTAAATAGAATTTTATGTGGAAAATTAATTAATTTTAAATACACATCCGAATAAAAATTGTATTTTTCATTATTCATTTAAAATTAATCATTTATATAAAATTCTCAAAAAATAACCAATTATTTTTAATTAATTTAATGAAAATATGATATACTTTTCTACAAATTAATTTTATAATTTTTTTGAATGATTACATTAAATGAGACCATATAATATGAGTATACTGATTTGTAAAAATCAAATTCTAACACTATTGGAATAAAAATTACACAATATTTTTATAGTGAATATATATATATTTAAAATATAATTAATTAATATTAGAAATGTATGAAAAAAAAATATCATGGATTTATTGGGTTTTTAAATTACTCCCTCTTTTGGTAATTTTTAATTCAAAATTTTATTTATTTATTAAACAGCTGGGGATATCATTTCATCATTAAATTTTATGATTCATATATTTCTTTTTCAACCATATTGTTTTTTCAAACAAATCCATAACATGATGTATTTAATTATTCTACATAAATTTCTCTATGTGGTAAAAATTATGTAATGGAAATTAATATATAAAAATAATTCTTACAAATAAACTATATTTGGGCTCAAAACATGAGACGTAGATTAAATATATTTTAATAAAAATGACCCATGAATTTTTTTTATTTAAATATGATTAATTTAAAAGAAATGTAACATGAGAATAAATTAATTATATAATAATCAATAATATAAATGGATTGATGAACCATGAAGTTAATATTATCTATTTTCCAAAATTCATTGTATTTGTCTATAGAGAACCTTTAATAAAAACACGATCACATACATTGAGATAAATATCATTCCTCCATTTATCCAAATTACATTTCATCATACTCAAAGCCATTAAAAAGTGTTTTTTAATCATATTTTTCATCTCAATAGTGTTTTCTAACACATCTTATCCCAAAAAAAAATCGATATATTATCCCAAAAAGTCGGAGTTTGACACCTATTTCTACATATATACTTATGAGAATTGATTTTTACATTTGAATGAAATATAGTATTATAACAAAACACATCCTATCCTAGATTATGTTCCTAAAACTAAATATTAATCTATTAAAGAGGCATGAATAATATCCTCCAATGCCTAAATAATTCACTTTAACTTTCCATCAAATTGATTTGGAAAGGCTATAGTGAAATTTAAATTATTACCCATGAAATTTGAAATCCAATGTTAAAATTATAGGTGATTATAGATCAATATAATATAAAATAAAATGAGGGATTCCATGTAAAACAAATACCTTGTTAAAATATATTTTAGAAATTTTCCCAAAGGAATATTATCTAGAATTGGATGAAAATGAGTTGATTTAGTTGTTTTTTAATAAAGTTACTCAAATCGCGTTATGAACATAAGATTATTATGAAAATACAACTCTAAAATTCATGGATATATTCTCTAATTTCTAGTTTGGCATTGGAAAACACTATATAAATCCATTTTGATAAATTAAAGTCTTATTTTTATATGAGACATGATAAAAATTTCATAAACTTTTATTCGTATATTTTTTTATTACATAAAATCATAAAAATTAAAAAATGTGTCTATACAATGGCTTATGTGATGGACGAAAAAATGGATAGTTATAATAATCACTCAAAAGTACATAATTCAATTTATAGTGACATGAAACACATAATTTTTTTCATAAAAACATTAATTTTAAAAATTCAATAAATATAACCTTATTTTATGAATAAATTATACGTTTTTATTTGAAATTATGTCTTACATATAGGCTAGGTTAATCCTCTCTAATAAATATGGTTATACTAGCCCCTAAAAAATTTAGGGTGATACTTTATGAATAACATTTAATAAAAAACTATATAAATCATTAACCAATGGATTATATTCCACATATTTCATGGATAATGATTCATTAGCATTATGACTAAACTAGTCATCTATATTGTTTAATTAACTAGGATAGTAATGGTCTATACAGTCATAATCCATTATAAATTCCATCATTCTCATTTATCTATTTTTAAAATCTATCTATGTTAATATATATTATATTTTATCAATATATTGATATTTTTCAATAGAGTACTCCATATAATTGATTTATCCATCTTTTTAATTAAAACACTTCAAAAAATTTATTAATGGTTAGGGGTTTAATAATTATTCACATGATGACTTAATTTATGTGATGCATAAGTAGTTTTGTGGTCATTCAGTTTTAAAAACACAACCTAGTACATTAAAAATGTATATTTGATTCTAAAAATTAACCATTTCATAATGTTTTTCCCATACATGATCATGCACTAATCATCCTATCAATTCCTAGAAACATTCATTTCTTTTATTTTTGTAGAGGAACCTAACTAATATTCATTCCTACATGATTATTTGGGTCTATAACCATGAAAATGTTTCCCGATAAATCATAGGTAATATAATTCTAACACATGAAAAAACCAATCCATATAAATTTTTTTTATATACTTTCATCATCAAATTTATTATTATAACAACAAAAAATCATTCAATTCTTAACTATGATATTTTAAAGGACTGAAATGTCTTCAAATTATTTTTAAAATTACTATATTTTAAATAGAAATTATTTTTTTCATCATTTTTAGAATAATATTTAAATGTTTTTCAAATAATCATGTAATTATATATTCATGATATATATTAATAATGATACTAAAATCCCCCCAATGGATTAACCAAAATAGAATAGTGTCCATACATAGTATGAAACACTATCTTAAGGGTGTCATCATCCTTTATCGTCATATGATATTACAGATACCCATGATGAAACATTGATAAATGCTATTGTCCTATGAGTTATTATAACTTCATTTTATGTACCAACATCCAGTGAATTAGTTCGAATCAATTTCACCACATCATTATTCTTATAGTATCAATTATTAGCATTATTCATGCTCTTGTTTATACATACATCTACACAATTATCATTGTCATTACATTTAACAAACCATATTGTGTGTTTTTAATATTGGTCTTACCATTATATGTATATATTTCATTGTAATCATAAACTACATATAAAAATATAACATATATAAAGAATATCATGGATTACACTAGACATTTCGTAGGATATTTTTTCCCACATCTATCAAAAACATGAAAAATTATTTTTTTAACATTATATTACTTTAGTGGATTCCTTACCATCACCGAACATCGGGAATTTTTACTTATATCATTATATAATAAATGATCATTGAAAAAAATTCATTTATACCTTCTTGTCACATATAAAAGTTACTCAATGCATTTGAATTCATAGAAATCTAATAAAATTTGATATATCTATAGCAATCCTATGTAATACTGATTAATTTCACTATTAATATCCGAAATAAAATTTAATAAATATCATTTGCATCTGGTGATTTTTTTTCATCATACATAGCCACTTATTAATTTTCCATCTTATCATAATTCCAATAAATTAACTTTTATCCTCTTTCAAACAATAATAGGAAAAAATGTCCCATTGAAAATATTCATACATTTGTCCAATTCAATGCAATCAATTTGTACTCTTTATCTATTATTCATAACTAATTACCAAATTTGATCAGATTCACCATTGAAATGGAAAATAAAAAGGGTTTCCTTTTAAAATTTATAAAACCAATGAATTTAAATATATATTATAGTTATATAGTACATACCTTGTCCACTAGTCTGTCATAGGATCCACTAAATTATGGATGGTGATATCTCAAAAAAACTCTTATATCAACTTATTCTTCGATATTATATATATTTATATCCAATTTCCATTAATTTAACTTTTCAAAAATAGATCAACTATAACTCCATCAATTCCATGTTAATAATTTAAAAGGATTTTTTCCTCTAGGTGCCTTCCTACTTCACCCTACTCATTTATTCAAAGGGAAACATTACTAAAAAGACTTATATTAGGAGAATTAACATGGTAATATTCAAAATCAATATCATGGTAACCATAAACTATAATATATTAATGGTAATTTATGTAGATTTTACAAATTTATAAATTTATCTAATATCTTTATCCGGTATAAACTGTAAGGATATCAACACATACAATACTTTAGTTGTATATTTAGGGATAAATTATTTTTATTTCATTCTAGTAGATATTTTATTTATATGGTCTTACATAATTTTATCATCACCGTTAAATAATTTAATATTACATTACAATGTTAACACTTTTACTAAGTATCCATTTATTCTACAATAAAAATGTTTGTGTACATAATTTTATTATTATTTTAAAATATAGATACAATATTCTTCCAAAAATATTTTATTTCACAATTCATAAATAAAACAATATATAAAAAAAAGTAAATAAATTTTATGAGAAACATAGCCTATTAAGGGAAATATAAAATGGAAGAAAGAATGATTGAAACATGTTATTCCATGTAATAACCCACAAATTTATAATGAAAATTCATATTTATCTAATTAAATGTATTATTGTGTAAAATGGTTTATAAAATATGAAATTATTTGGGTTTATGTTTTTATATTTTGAATTACCATTAACAATTTTGATTTTTTCTAATATAGATATTTAAATATGATCACGTGATTAGTATAAATATAGGGCGTTAACCTATCCAATTTAAAAACACAATGGAATCAATGGCCTTAACAAGTATAATTTCTCTATATGAAGACCATTTTTTGGAGCATCGAAAGTAGGTAGTGACAGTAGGCTTCACTCTTGTGCATGAAAAATATGAGCTTCAACGTGTTTATCTTGAGTGGAACTATTTATAAGAGAAGTGGAATTTGGTAGAGATTACCACCCAAGAGATGTAATCGGAACCACCCCAAGAGTCTGTCATCATCACACACCTTACACCTAGGTCATATGCATGTGTTATAAGTGATTATGTTACAATAAAATCCCACTATGATTATGTACATTATTTTTTGTTAGGTAATAAAAATTCACTTTATTAGTGTTACTTTGTAAATAGTTATTAAAGAAAAAATAGAATTTTAATTTAATATTCAATTAAAAAAATCTATTTTGATTAATTAATGAATGTTTTATTTAAATAATATTTTAATAATATATTATTACTAAATTAATTTTTATATATATAAATGGTATTATACTTTTTATTAATACAATTGAAATTTTTATTATGGTTTGAAAGTCGTTTTTGTCAAAGACCAATAATTTTCTATAAATTTTTGTTTTTATTTTAGATGTAAAATTTAAAAAAAATTGAAAATTATTCCGATAAAATGAATATTATTTTAATAATCAGGGTGTCGAAATTATGAAATAGTGAATTTTTCATTATTTTCTGAGGCAGTCGAATTTTGGGTATAAATTAAATACTATTGAAATATATAATGAGTTTTATGACATCATAATGACCCAATAGTGATGTCATAAAATACTAATAAGTGTTAATTTAGTAATATATAAGCTTTAAAATTAAAATAATGTGATCTTAGG
Organism: Viscum album; assembly: GCA_963277665.1. Classification (NCBI taxonomy): domain Eukaryota; kingdom Viridiplantae; phylum Streptophyta; class Magnoliopsida; order Santalales; family Viscaceae; genus Viscum; species Viscum album. The sequence continues at coordinate 1,348,126,300 of OY728122.1, forward strand.
TTTATCGTATTTTTATTACAAAACCATAGTGGACCCTCCAAGATTTATAATAGATTTTATATTTTAAATATGATTTCCTTAAGAGTTTCACTCACCTCTACATAAGCTAGCCTAATTTTTTAAGAAATATATCCATGTTCCTATAAAATATTTTTTTCCACTACTCATTGGAAAAATCTATGGGACAAAACCATCGTTTGGTCTGTTGTTTTGATTCATTTAATGTGTGGTGGCCAAAACAAAAATAATAATGAATTCCCTCTGGTTATACAGTGCAATTCTATATATGACGTAATGTTGAGTTCATTTCAAATAAGTATTTTATAAATATTTTTTATTTCATGTTTTTGGTTGTTATAAAATGTTCCCTATTTCACATGAAACATGACCTAAAAAACATTTTTGTTTTATGATATTATAATTTATGTATTAAATCATGTTTAAATATGAATTACAGAGTTGGGTTTTTATAGTTGGTATCAGATGAGAGTTTTAGTTATTTTCATATTAGTATTATAAAAATCTTGTAAAAGATTAAGGATTAAAACTATTTATATGAAAATAATTCATAAATTTTGGTGAGTATAGATTAATTTTTTTATCAGAAAATTACATACATCTATCGATATGAAAAATTAGAGGTGGATCTGGTTCAAAAGTATCTTGGGGTAAAACCAGGAAACACTAAATTGAGATTGACATGATGTGGATTAGGGAAGGACAATGGGCCTTTCTACACTCTTAGTTCGACACTCTCTGTGGATATGATTTGGTAAATTCGTAAGTATAGTAAGAAAAATTATTATGGGAATAAAAAATCACTTAAGAATATTTTTTAGGAATTAGATCATGGTTAAAATACCCTAAATCCTAGAAATTCATAAGTTACATAGAAAAATGTAATTTATAATTTATCCCTCTAGACATTGGATTATCCTTTAAATATTAATACATTGAGAGACTCATCTATATGTATATATTGGATAGAGTAGAACTGGAATAAAAAATTGAATGTTTGGATTATCTTCCTTAGTTCTACGCATTCTTTTATATCTTGAATGTATAGTAGAAAATTATAAACACCATGAAAAATTATGGAAGTATAGATTTTAATGAAAATAGAAAGTGGGTAAATTATTGTATCGTAAGTATATAACACATCAATTATCCAAATTTATGGATTGACCTTATTGTATAACCTCATAATACTCCTTATAGTGTATTTTGATTAAATTCATGTAATAGTATGGCTTTAACTATATAAAACCAACATATTTTTCATTGAGAGATAAATCACTCTCCATACGGTGAATCATACACTAATTATATACAAGTGCAAGCAGGATGATGAATCTTATTTAGCACCATCATCTCAATCATTAATATTAATTCCCCATGGAAATGAATATCTTTCTCATATTATTTGGTCAATACCAAGAAAAATCATAGAAGAAATTCATATTGTTATATAATTTGTCGAAATGTTTCCTGTGGAATTTCAATGTCTTCCTCATTATAGATATGTAGAATTCTCATTTGATATTATATTTGTGGGTTTTATAATATCCCATACTATATATTGAATTGATTTTTTTGGAACATTAGGAACTGATGAAAAAACTAAAGGAGAATCTGGGTAAAGAGTTTATACGCCCAAGTGATTCATCATGGGGTAAAGCAGCCCTTTACATCAAGAAGAAATATGGGTTAATACAACTTTTTATTTATTACTGTGAGATCAAAAAAATCATTATAATGATCATGTATTCCTTTCCATGAATTGAGGAATGATTTTATCAGCTATGTGGGGAACAATAGTTCTAAATGGTGGATCTATGGACAATATATTACCATGTTAGGGTGATGGAGGTGGATATCAGTGAGATATCTTTTTCATATGTGGTACCAATATTTTGAGTTTTTAATAATTCCATAAGGAATCACTAATGATCCAACAATATTCATGGGCTTGATGAATAGAGTTTTTTATATATTAGCATGAAAAAATTTAGGTAGTCTTTATAGACGATATTTTAATAAAATCTAAATACTATGAGAGGGATGCTGATAATCTGAACACTATGCTGGCGACCTTTTGAAGGGATAAGATCTATGCTATGCATAGAATGTGTGAGTCTGGTTGAATTATTTCTCATTATTGGGTTATATAATCACAATAAATGTTATATATATTGATACTTCCAAGACTAATTTTACTGAGGGATGGATGAGTCAGAAATTTGTAATGGGAATCTGTAGCATCTTGGGATTAGCTATATATTAACACTTATTTGTGTGAAATTTATCATGATTTTAAAACACACTATCTACTATAACATGGAAGGTAGTTATGTTTTTTTTGAATTATGATAGTGATGAAAGAATCATGGAGTTTAAGAGGAGGATTTACACTACCCATGTTCTCACATAACCACAAGTAAATAGATTTTTGTAATCTTTATTGATGCTACAATGAAGGGATGAAGATATGTGTTGATGGTGAATGAAAATTTCATTTCCAATTCCTCATTGCAGTTTAAAAATCATGAGAAAGACTATCCCACACATGATCTAGAGTTAGAAGCTGTAATCTATTCCATGAAAATATGGCAAAATTATCTCTTAGAGTAGATGTTTGAAATTTACAAGGATATATAACTTCGAAAATATATATTCACATAAAAAGATCTGAATATGAACAAACAATGATGGTTATATTTCATTAAGTATTATGATATATCAATCAATTAACATCCTATGAAAGAGATCAAGGTGGTATATTATCTAAGTATAAAATGACCCAGTAATTATTTTATTGATGCGAATCGAAAAGGATCTATATTCTTAGTTTTGATGAATATAGAAATCCTAATCATAAATAATGGAACATAATATATCCATTTACAAATGATTTCTAAACAGTATCTTTTGTAAATGTAAAAGGATTCTCAAAAATGTAATGTAAGAATTTAGAATAATGTGGAAATAATCAGAAACTCCAAAGCGTGGGAATTAAATTTTATTTATGAATGAATTGTAAGATTTGTTTCAAGAATATCTGTCCCATCAAATCCTAAGTTAAATAATTATCATTTGGATGTGGAAAATTGTTCAAATTTTTATCATTGTAGAAAATATATATGATTGGGTTTCTAGATTTTTGGGTGCACTAATTGTTGGATGACAAGATGAAAAATATCTCTATATATGAATCAAAGTTCCTAGTTTGTCAGCAAGTGATGGCTACAAGGAAGAAGTCTACGGGGATGATGGAACTATTAATCATAAAAATAATAAATTGGGTAAAAATCACAATATAATTTTTCATCTTACTTCCAAACAAATCCAAAAGAATGAAATGATATATGGGTTATTGGGTATCCTCTTACAATGACTGCAAACATTATGGAAATTTGATATTATTTCGCAATAGAAAAACATTATTTATTATACTTCAAATAAGTGGAAACGGTTCATGGAGTAAAACTGTCAATTGTGACTGATCGAGATCAATGATTCACCACTATGATTTGGAAGTGTCTCCATCATGCTATAAACATGGAGCTGAACTTCATTATGGATTATCTCCCTCAAATTGATGTAAAATATTTGTGGAAAATCCATTCACAAGAATAAATGTGGAGAGCTTTCTCAATGGAAATCAATGGTGGATCAGAGCAACATATTCCACTGGTGGAGTTCTATTACAACAATAGTTTTCACTCAAGCATCCAAATGTCTCCTTATGAATAATTTTATGGAAAATGGTTTATAACAGATGCATGTTGGGATTAATAGGGGGGATAAAAACTTCTAGTCGAGAAAATGGTAGAGATGGTTAAGACCATATAACAACAAATCAATCCTAACCAGAGTCGAAAAATTTTCTAAGCTGAAAATCATCAATAAGACTGTGAGTTTGAGGTTGGAAACATACTATTTCTCTTAAAATCTCCATGGAATAGAGTTATGATATTTTGGAATATGGGAATTTTAATTCTAAGGTACATAGGCCCTTTGGATACATGATCACATCACAACAGTGGCTTATCAACTATTACTCCCACTAAAACTGTCTCGAGTACATGATTTATTGTGTGTATCAATATTCAAGAAGTGAATACCTAACACACCACAAGAAATAAATATTTGGTGGTTCCATTATTGAATGAACTCTCCTAGTTTGAGAATCTTGTGAAGTTATTAGATCATAGAAAAAATGATCCACAAAATAATATTATGCCCCTTATCAAGGTGTTGTAGTGAAACCACATTTATGAAGAAGCAATGTTGGATCTGGTTGAAGTGATGAAGTATAGTGACCATCATCTATTTTAATGTGCAAAAATAAAATTTTGAGGATGAAAATTATTAAGGGGGAGGGTTGTAATGACCAAAACATTTACAAATAAAATTCCCATTCTTTTAGTTGAATGTCTTTTTTATATAGAAAACACATGCACTCCTTTTGTTTTATTATATCCAATTTGATTTAAATTACCATTAAAAATATTTACTATTGATAATATATCCATTGAACAGTGATCAAATGACTAGTATAAATACAGGGTTTTAAAAAATCCTTTTTACATAGGAAAATTATGTGATGACCTCATCCAATAGGATCATACACTATAAATCCCATTTATCAGAGCCTTTGAGGGAGTTAACATTTTTGGGCTTTTTCCTAGACCCAGACCAAGCCAATATCAAAAAACATAAGCATTTTTTATACCATTTAAGGGAGATGTATAAGCTCATCAGGATCATGAACCAAACCATGTTCACCGAACATCCCTAAGAAAGACCCACCATTGCATACCATACTCTTAGGGAGTATACTGGTGTAAAAATAGTATGTGTATAAATATCCTAGAATTACAATTAATTTTTATATAATAATGAATATAATTTATTTCTATTATTTTTACTTTTTCAATGATATTCTAAAGAACAAATAATATATTTGGTAAGTATTTCAATTCACTTATGAAATCTATTTTCATGAATTATTGTAAATTTGAATAATGTTATATTTTATAAAATATTATTAATAAAATATTTTTGTTATATATTTATGATAATATAATATTATGATGTCAAATTTATGATTTAACAATGTTTGAAAACTATTTTTACCAAAACCAGACAATTTTCTATAAATGTCAGTTTTTATTTTAATAGTTAAAATTAAAATATTTATAAAATACATTAGGTAATTTTTTTTAATAAATATGTTGAAATTATCCAACATTGAATATTTAATAATTTACTGAGATAGTCTAATTTTTTTGGTTAAATATTAAATAACGTATCAATATCTAATGTGTTTTATGACATCTTGAAGTCAAAATAGTGATATATTAAATTACTGTAAAAGGCATCACCAAAAAAATGTATGTATTTTCCTTTTAAATAATGTTATTTTAGGTTTATTTGATTTATTTTATATATCATTATTTAATGCTTGATGAAATATAGAATATTTAATGAATTTAAAATCATTTCTATAAAATTATGACTCACCTCTTCATAATAATGGGATATATTTTAATATCCTCTACTCATAAACATAATTAATAATATATACCATACCCTTTTCAATATATAATTAGAAAAAAACAGGGGATAGTTTCTGCTTTTCATATATTTTAGTATGTAGTGTCCAAAACCAAAGTAATAAACAAATCCCCATCCATTCCTATATAAACCCACCCAAGAAACCATTGCTCTTCACTATGGATATATTAAGAATGACCTACATCTTTAAAATACTCCCTAGAGTTCTTCAACGGTGCTCCCAACCTCCCAACAAAAATCTCCCAAGCCTTTGGTGTCACAAATTCATTTAAGGGATCTCCCTCACTCATTTTTCATCAAACATCTCTTTTATGTCATGCATTTTAATTTCCAGTTTCTAGGTTTGGAATATGTTATTATATAACTCAATAATTTCCATATTTTGTATACATTATGGGATATTTCTATCACTCCCAACAATACCCCAAAAAATTCTCATAATCCAAACCATTATTATGCCTAAATTTTGGGATGGATATCTCTCATATAATTTCCATTTATGAATTTCTATTATATTATGAATTTAAGATACACTTCACATGATGGGATATTATTTTCCACAATCCACATACATTCTATTTCTTGTATAATTTATCTGTGATCCCATTCAATCTCATAAACCCATTTTTATGAATTTCTATTTGACATCATTATCCCGGAAAAATTGCACCACAATTTTCACTGTCAAAATCATCATGTAGTGAATATGATGAAAATTTATTTATCATGGGTATTCACCTTTATGTACATTTTCTTTTTGATTGAGTACATATATGTAATTATTCCACATTCCATGATTATATTATTAATAATGGTGTTAAATTAATCCATGTGCCCCACATAATTATGATATTGAATTGATTATGATGGTTTTCAGATGATAACAGTCTAATACATTGGTTAATGTTTATTATCATGATACATCATATTGGGTTATTGGTTTACCTTATTCATTTATAGGAATTTTTTCCTACATTTTGGGATAGGGTTTTACGTGATTTATTTATGTAAACGATCTAGTGTATTAAGTTGTTTCCACATTTACATGGTATGATAATCATACTATATCAGGACATTATGTTCTTTTTTCCCTTATTCTTCATTGATATGATTGTTGACAGCAGTTTATATTATTCTCCATTTTCATATTTATTTAATAATTTACTAGGATTTATATCTAACCCTTTTCAAATTTATTTTAGTAGGTTATTTCATATTATGGAATGTATAATGGAATGTTGTGGTAATGTCCAATATGTTTTAAATAAAGATGTTGTATATAATTATTTTTATTGTTATGTAATGTTCCAATTTTATCAAGAGATTAGAAATATCTATCTTTACAATTGTATTATGATTCCATTTATGTAATAAATAATTTTTAAATTTGAAATAAATGGAATGGTTGTTATAAATAGCATGGGTATTCGGTTATCTAACATTCTATATTTAATATTTCATATCAAAAAATCAATAGAAAAATTATTTAAATGGAATGATTGTTTAGATATTTACTTTTCCATTTCAATGAGAGTTTTTTTTAAATTTTTGTTTCAATGATACATAATCCCTTAAAAAAATTAATCTATTTTTTATTTTGTTTCCATATCCCAGGATTCTACGATGTGTAATTTGATTAAAGTGCAATGATATACTTGGATGTTTAATTTCATTCTAGATAAAATATTATGTTTTAATTTTTTTAAATGTAATATTTGAATCATATATGTATCTAGTATACCATGAAAATTATTATTTTCAATCCTTTAGGATATGATTTTAGAATCATATTCCAATATAAAGAAGAGGATGCAATCTTTGGGCTATTTGGGACAAAATTACAGTAATTGATATCACATGGGTTTTAGTATAATCATAGAGAAATAGATTTATGAAAACAAATATTATGGAACTTAATCCTATGATATTATTATATGATATGTATATATGAACATTATAATGTATTGTTAAGTAGTAAATTTGGTAGTTTTTCCTATAAATACATCCCTATCACGATTTTATAAGTGGGTATTTTTCTAGAGAAGATGTACGAAGTTTTACTATATCTGAAAAGGATGAATTGTTCTATTTATAATAATAAAATTGTTTCTAAAATCATTATATATCATTCACCTGTTTTGAAAATCCTTATTGATATGTGTTTCCTAGTTCACATTTTATTTTCAATCTATTATAATGGATTAGAATAGTTGAAGACAAAAAATGGCCAAGGATAAACCACAGGTGAGTTAGACTTAAAATATGGTGTCTTAATGGAAGGTTAAAATGATTTAAGAATAAAAATAAACAGTTTAAATAAATTAATTTCAATGGAGAAAATGAATATTTTTATGTATTGAAATAAATTTCATCAAATCGATCCATTTATATATTTTTGACTTAAATGTGGAAAACATTAGAATTATCAAAGTCAACTCTCTATTTTAATGTTTAATCCTAGACTAATGAAGGATAGATTTTAAACAAATGGATGTTATATTAATGTATTTATATTAAATAATTAAATTTAACATTTTATTTTTCAAATGGTATATTGGTTTAATAAATCATGAAATAAATATGGATATTTTTTTTGTTTTTAGAAGCATATATGTCTTTATTAACAAACAATTTATGGGAAAACTTATAGGTTATGAGTTAATGGTTGATCTTAAATTGATGTATTAAAACTAAATTTTTAGGCATTATGAGATGTTATTTTAAAAAATTTATTTATATTTTTTGAAAATATTTACGGGAATACAACCCATTGGTATGGTATATGATTTGGTAAAAAAGTTATTTAAAATAGAATTCCATTACATTTTAGGAATACATTTATATTAATAGTTAAAATATTTTTTTTTGTAAAAACATTTATTTGGTGGTAATTATGTGATATTTATATTTTTTATCATGTTATTGGAATTATATTATTTTTTATGAAAGGATACCACACATATTAGGTTAAAACACATCACTTCCAGAAAGGATGCGGTTCTTGAAACCAAAACTAAGTAATGATATGAATTTTAGTCCTTACAATGTCCCAAGTGATGTCCTAGATAATATGTCATCAAATAAATGAATTGAAAAATAAATATTAATGATAAAACAATAGTGTTACTATTTATGTTTATAGATTAATTTATTATGTTGGATAACATTTTCTAAACATATTGGGTTTTTAAAATTTGATGAGATAGATATGAAGACTCACCACTCTTTTATGAATCTTATGATATATTAAAATTTTATTTTATTTTATTTTGAAAAAAAAATTATTTGATTTCATGTAGAAGAAATTTAATTAGAAATTGATTAAATAAAAACCAATGATTTATGGCTTTGATGTTCTTAAATATTCACTCATTATTGTATTCTTTTGATCAACGACCTCTATTATTCACTATAATTATTAACATAATTCTTTCACATAGATATATAGACATTCCATTAATGGATTCCAACATGGAAACATAGTTCCATGTCATTCAAATGCACCTTTTTACTTGGATTTCTCAATTATTTAGAATATTTTATTATAAATATTTTTTGAATTGGTCTTTCAAAAAATAAATTTTGGTATATGAAACCATTTATTACTAAGATCATGTTTATACTAAAAGGATATAATTACTCAATTTTGGGGTTAATGTACCACCCATAACTTATAAAATAATAACATTTTATTTGATATTGTATGTCATAAAGATCACCATTCTTAAATAACCCTTGAAATACATTTCACTACATTTAGTTATTCGACATCATACTTAAAATGAAACCCAAAATATTAATTAAATTCAATATATTATACTATTATAATGTATAAATTAAAAGAGTGTGTCCATATAGTGATAAATAAATTTGGAAGAAATATTTTTATCAATTATTTATAAATAAAAAAAGAATCATTTACCCAAAAAATAAATTTTTTTTTCTGAAAAATGGTATTTTTCTAAATATTTTTATGTCATAAACTATGCACATAATTTGAAATTATATTTATTAAAATTTATAATATTTATTTTAAAATAAATTTATTTTTTATTATCATTCAAAAATTATTTTTGAAGGAAATAAGGTTATTATTAATTTAATATTTTATTTTTCGATGAATATTGAAAATAATAAATTTTAATTGAAAAATTAAATTTCATTTAAAATATTAATTATTTAAATTTATATTATTAAATTAGTTTTATGAAAAAAAATTCACTATATATATCTATTAAAAAATTAGTTAATTGTAAAAAATATCATATTGAATTTTATTATCATAACATTATATCATTTGAAAATATTCCATACAAAACCCTTCTTTCTCATAAACAATATATTATTATTATTAAATTTAATTTTCCACAAATGGGAATTATTTTTTTCTGAAATAGACTAAATATTTTTAAGTAGAGTAGTTTATATTATCTAATAAGTTTATATTTATTATTTACCATTATTAACAGTGAAAAGGTTAATAATTACATACCATAGTTAAGGTAAAAATAGATTTTCTATTATTAAATTGAAATGATAATAGTTAAAAGGACCAAAAATGTATATAAACAAAATTTTATGGAAATATTTATACTCTAAAATATATATATATATATATTTATATTTATTTGATAATTCATTTTTAACTATTTTTTAATGCGAATAACATGGGTACACCTTTTCTTTTTTAGACAATTAAATTTATTTCAGTCAACTCAGTTATAAAATCCACTAACTCTCATTTTATCATTAGTAGAGAAAAAAAATTCCGTCCAATAATTGAAAAAATCACTTCCAAAATTATATCATCTCATCCTTGGATCCATAGTTTGTTTAGAAAAATATCCATTGAAATATTTTTCTATAAACTGATATAGATTACCAAAAAAGAGGTAAGAAAGAAACAAAGAGAATATTTTATTTCTTCCTCCACATCTATCAGTTATTATTACAATAAGATAAATTTATAATATATATATCATTAAGATAATTATTGTTTATTATGTTAAGGTAAATATCTAAGATAACCCTTATATTATTATACCATTTATGAAATCATCATACATATGTGTCAAGGAATACTACCTCGTGAACCAATGCTATTCACTTTTCCATTACCACCTGTCACTATAATAAATGATCATAGATTGAAGGTATATATATTATATTTATGTATATCTATATCGAGAGTAATTAAATCAAATATATCTTTTTTTCTTTCCATTCTATAGAGGATATGATAATGCATCATGTTTGTATGATTGACTACCACCTCACGAAGTGATGTGATCCATTTTTCAGTAAAACATTATTATGATGGTTATAATAAAACATTTAATGAATATATTTGATATAAATGATATTATTATGATATTAGTTAATTATTTATCCACAATAAAAAATAATATATCAGTTTATTTCAAATGTTTTCACTCAAATATATATTACAACTTCATTCATGTACGTGTGGACTGCCATCTTCTCGAAGTGATGTGACCCTCCTTTCATCACAATGGTACCTAGATAATACATATTATATGTATATTTAAATAAATTATATGTTACATATGATTTTATGGTTATTCTAGAAAAATAAATTATCACATACCGCCTTTCCATAATGATCGTTGGAAAATCTAATGTTGCTTGTGCGTACGTATGACCTACCATCCCCATTATCGTAACATACAATATTTATCAAAACAATAATTCATTATTAGATATAAATTACTATTTGTATATAAATAATATAATTATATCATGATAATTTTTCTCTATATGATTTAATTCTATAAATTAAAAAATAATCAGAACATTCATGGAAAATGATGAAGGAGAAAACAAGGAAATTAGTAACCAAAACAATGGGAATAATGAAATATTGTTAAAAAATGGATGAAATGATGTTAAATATCAGTAATATATGATATTATCAACACTAAAAAGTCAAAAAAAATATAGTTATTAGTTTCTATAAGTGTTATGCACAACCCACTATAAATTTATTTAAGAGGGGTTGTCCACAACCCCCTCAGAATTATATAGCATTATTTTTTGATTATATTATTGGGTCTTAGTAGTAATTATAGAAAAATTGATGAAAATTTAATAATTAGTGTTACTATATGATAAGTGGTATTTTAGAGGTGTTATATATATATATATAATCATTTTGATATTAAATGTAATATATATAAAATTTAATTTATTTTTAAAATGGAAATAGTGGGGGTTCACAACACCCTATAATGTCTAAAACTATATGTGTTTGAACAAATCCTAATTTAGGATGTTATATGTAATTCGTGAAACAATGTAAATAAATTTTATTGGAGGGGTCTTTAACCCCGTCAAATATATTACAATATAGGGTGTTCTGAACACCCTCTAATATACGACATTTTTAGTGGGTTTTAAACACCTTATAAATTAATATATTAGTGGAGGGATTGAATCCTCTACAATTCTGGAAATTTGATATGGTTTTTAAAACACTATAATACATGATATTATTGGTGGGGGGTTTATGTATAATCAATAATACCTTTTAATAGAGGGTTTTATCCCCACTAAATATTTAATCAATTGTTTAAATGAATATCATATAAATTCAAATTATATAATATATATGTGTTCATGCAGATGAGTATATAAAAATATTACATAAAAAACTTATATAAATGTATTTAAATGAATTATAAATTTATATATATATATATTCTATAAATAATTTAAATAAATAAATATTTCTATAAAAAAAGATAAAAATATAAATATTTGTATAAATAATATATATGTAATTATAAAAATATTTAGTCAAATATATACAATTAATTAATGTTTTTGAAAAATACAACGCATTTTTATTTTGAATTATATTACACATATGTTATATTAAAAAAAATATTATTATATACAAATGTATAAATTCATTTGTACTATATTATGTATAAAAATATATATAATATAGAAAAACATAAATATATGTATATATATATATGTGTGTGTGTGTCTGTGTGTATATTATATTTATACTATAAATATAGTATCATAAAATATTTTATTATATATAAATATAGATATATATTAAATAATTATTTTATATATATTGTTTTATGAGATATTAATTATAAATTAATTTATTAAATATGTAAAAATTATTTAATTATATGACATATTTCCACATATACAAATGTATTTAATTTCATGTGTGTTTATATATATATGTGTGTGTGTGTTTACTTGATGTAACATAAATTTATATTATTACATATAGAAATATATTATATAAATGTTTTAAATATATTATATTTGTAATATAAATCATAAATCATATAAATGTATTATATTTATAAAACAAGAATATTTTTATAAAAAAATTGGTGTAACAATAAAAATAATAATTATTAATTAGTAATATTATTGTTACACCCAGATACATATATATATGATTATAAAAATAGTCATATTAAAATATATATTTTATAATTATATATATATATATATATATTATAAATACATTAATACACACACAGACACAATTTCATATATATAAATATAGGTAAAAATATATATTTATATTTGTAAATGTAATTATTAATATGTATTATATATACCAATATAATGTTTATATATATTATAAAAAACATTATTACATATTATACACAGATAAAAATATATTATATTATTTCAATTTCAATAGAAATATATATATATATATATATATTATAAATATATTATATCTAAATAAATATATTTTATTGTATATGAATGCAATAAGATTATATTCCAAGGTGGTTTGGGAACATGCTTTCTTCCATCGGGTTGCATCTTCAAAATGCAGTAGCTGAAAAATTTGATACTCTCTCTCCATTAAGTGAATAGAAGCACAATATGCACTAGGTCCCTAGGAGGATTTTTTCAAAACTTGGGGGAGTCCACAGGTGTGGGGGTATAGGTAGTCTGGGGGAGAACATGGGTTGGTGTCTGTGGGTTATGGTGTCTGATGATTGGGCAGTGTCTGATGGTGTTTGGGTTTAACATGTGTGGGTGTTATGGGGTATGTGCGGTTGTCGGGGTGTCACAGGTGGGTGTCAAGGGTGGTTTATGGGGTGTTACATGGGGGTTTCATAGTGGTGTCCAGGGTGTCTCATGGGGGTTCCATGGGGTCAGCTCATGGGTTTCATGGTGGGTGTCAAAGGTGTCACAAGGGGGTGTCACATAGGGATTTTATGGGGTATTTTATTGGATGTCATAGGGGGTGACCATTGGTGTGTCATGGGGTACGTTTATGCATGTCCGTTTCAGGACGATTAAAGAATAATCGCCCATAAAATGGGAATTTGGGACTCAATTTTGGGAATTAACAACCACATATAAAAAATAATGGGTGGTTTAAACCACCCTTAATTGAATGAAATAAGGGAAAAGTAATGGGATTTAAAACCATCAATAAACCAAATACCACTAAATTGAGGTTCATTTTATTACTGCTAAACCAAAAATACCACTAGTTAGAGCAATAAATCGCATTGGTGGTGGTAATTGGTAACCACCACAAATGTGTTTCAAAGGGATTATATCTCCTTATACAGAAAATAACCCCTTATTATCACCCCATTTTTTAGTTCAATATTAATGTGATTCAAGTATAAAATAATAACTTTATTTAGTAATTGTATAGGAAGTTAAATCATGTTCATCCAAAAGGATGTGTGAGGCAAGAGGCTTCGTCTCCAATTTCATTAATTAATGAATATTTTTATGTTGTTCACATAATATCTTTTATATTGTTTACAAACATCCCATTTTACATATTATATCATGATTATTTAATTATTAGTAGTATTTTTTCTATCAGTTTTATTATCTCACCAAATGATATTTGACTTAAAATGTACCGAGTGGTAGATAATTTCATAACCCAATTTCTTTTTTATGGGGTTTTTTTGCATCTTGGCCATCTTTAATATGACAATATTATGGGTATAATTATTTTTTATTAACATAATTTGAATATCTAATTTATTATATGTATTAATATTAGTTAAAAAAATTCAATTTATTTACATATTCTAACATCAACATTATGATCATTATTAGGGTTTATATAACATTTTCATTATAATATAAATTATTTATTTTTAAAATTTAAATGAAGGAAATTATTTCACAATTTTATAATAAAACCATTATATTTTCATATACAATGGTTATTTATTACAATTTTATTTAATAGAAAATTTTTTCCACTATTTGGAATATAAATTATTTTGGAAATTTTTTTAATTAATATTTGACATTACATCAATCTTTTATCAGAAATAACTTTTCATCCAAAATAATATTTTATAAATATGTTTTCAAAAATACTTTATATACATTTCTAAATGATTTCACCATATATATTTTCCCATTATTTAAATTCTAAAATTTAATTTGAAAAGAATATTATTGTCTGTAAAAACAAAGACTATTTGTATTTTACTAAAATTGTGATGAAAAATTTATTTTAATATTTTTTCCGTGTAAGGATTTTTTGGGAATCATAATCACTCAATAATTAAGAAATTTTTTTATATATTTGAAATTTTATATGAAAAAAATTAAAATCAATTTTTTTTTAAAAAAATAGTTTTAAAATGATATTAAAGGTATAAAAGTGTAATTTTCTTCAAAAATATTATTAAAGATCATTTCATGGAATTTATTTTAATCAATGACAAGAAAACTAATTCTATATGTATTTCATGGGGTAGAAGTTGTATTGTTAACATCCTTATTCATTTCATAGATGTTTTATGAAAATTTTGACAATGTTATGTATTAGAATTCACATTATTCATTCATTTATTTAGATATTACCTTTCTCTATATATATTCACATTCTAATTATTTCTTGTCATTGGATTTCCCCTTGCAATCCATATCATTTATCTGGTTCATTTTTATTTCATAAACTATTTATACTTTTCACATACATGGATACCCATTGAATTTTATATTTCTATGTGTGGAAATAGTGATAAATCCAAATTATGTGAACAATAAAGATATTTTATGATAATGAACATTTGTTAATGAATTAAATATTCTAACTGATATATGGAGAATATTTTGAAAAAATAAGGATGGGTATTTCCGAATATTATATAGGTCCACAAGGAATCAATAGTCTCATGAGGTGAATAAGTAATATAGTATTAAATGTTCCTCAACCAATTATTTTAAACTACATAGGGAAATTTCTTGAATATTGTGTGATCATGATGCTTTAGATCATGATGTTAAATAATTTATAATTTCAATCATCAAAAATTCATTTACTATTATCAATTGAACATTCAAAATGAAATTATTCATGGGAAAATTTAATTCATTTTTATTGGTTAAATTGATTGTCATTTCAGTTATTTACCATTATATATTGATTATACCATAAATATTCACGGAACTCATGTTATTGATCAAATAATATTACTGTTCAATTATTAATTTTCCCATATTGATTATTCAATATCATATTATCCATGATATTATCGCAATGATATTATCTTTTGAAATATTTAATTCCTATTTTATTTTTTGAATATATTTTTTTCTTTAGTTTTTTACAATTACATGTTGATATTGATAATCTAATCATGATAGTTAAATTATTTATATTGAATGTGTGTTTAGTTATATACCCTTCCATGTCATTTAGGATTGTTGATTTATGATCTATTCCACTTTACTAAACCCTTGATAATAATTTGATCTATTTATTATTTTCATTCCACTAACAATGATTCCATGAAGTGTATAATGATTTTTTTGAAATGATATTATAAATATAAAAAATGTTATTATGGGAAAAATATTTTGTCTTCTATGATTTAAATTTTAATATGATAATCATTTACATATATTTTTTTCCAGATCTAAATATGATGTCCAAGAAAAGATTCCCCATAACTGTTTCCCCATGTTGGTAGGCCACATATACTTAAGAACACCTCCCAGTAGACCAAATACTGTCAACTATTATTGAGGGTCCAATATGGTACAATGGGGAGACTGCACAATAATTTTATGAGTATAATAGCATTAGACTAAATAGATAAATTTCCAAGGAATAATAAATATCTGATAACTATATCTAAAAATAATAAATCATCTAATGGTAATAAAATAATTAATATCAATAATATCCTTCATCATACATAAAATGATGTAATTTCAGGAATCTATCAAAATGAAATAGTAAATAATTCTATTCAAATACCCTATCAAAATATGAAAATACCAAATGTATATCTACAATATAATCAAGAGAGATACCTTGTTCCTACGCTTCCATGCACCCATGTTAGAAGAAAATCAAGCTGCAATAATTGGGTCATTTCACACATCCTTATGTGAATCTATCTAATCTATAGAGGTAAAATGGAATAAAAATATTATTTTTAGATAAACCAAATAGGATACCACTATTAAGATATATAAATATATAGTTAGTGAATATAATATGAAAGTGTGCAAATAATATTTTAAGAAGTAATACATCTATAAATATTCAGCACTTATTCGAGAAGGACACTAGGCTAAAAATATGTAGTAAAACTTATGTGGGATAGTCCTTAAAAAAGTAACCAGATTAATACACATATATGTTCAGTATATGTATTTTCATTTATTACCATATATATGGATACATCTTTTAGCCATGATTTGAGGCATAACTCAAGAATCCAAAAGCGGTAACCTGAGTCTCACTAGTATAAAGAGATTCTTTACCCAATATCAAAGTATTATATGGGAATATATTCCTAATATCAAAATAGATGGGTCACCATTCCCATATTTCATACTCATAAGGGTATCCATGCTCAGTTTTATATTAACATGGTTAATATTACAATGTTATAACAATAAGGTGTCCATTTACATATCATAATCATAGGGAAGTAATTCCCGAACTAGATTTGTAAGGGTATTCATGCTCGAATCATTTTTATTTGTTCTCAATGCCCATATGTGTATTATATACTGATAATTTGTTTTCTGATTCTAATCTAAAACAATTATCAATTTGATTTATCATATAAAATTAATATTTCACACCAAAACCATATATATGAAGGATTGAAAATTTAAGCCTTTTATACAAGATTGAAAATTCATTGAATCATACTAATTGGAGTAAATAACTAACAGGTTACTAATCCTGTACCTATCAAGGGATTATGTACTAATTCTATCATGGATATTTAATTAAACATGTTTTATGTATTTTTATGTCAAATACTGGAGAATTTGTTGTGCGACATAAGAATGAAAAAAAACACTTGAATGATAAATAATAGACCAACTAATTCATGAATATATTGTCAAAATACAATATCAGATGTTGGTTTGGAAAATATTGGTGGAAAATTGAAAAAAAATACAAACACCCAAAAAATATGGTATTTGAGCCTACATCAAGATTACTTATCCAAGATATAATAAATCTATGAAATAATCATAATGAATAGAGTCCCCACTAGGGGTTATCCAATGTGTACGGAATATACCCTTATTACCGTCAAACCTAGCACCCAAATTGATCCATAAGATAGAAAATAGTTGTTCCCTATCCCCATAGACTGGTGAAAAGAACCCATGCATCTAAAAATAAACCAAATGGAATGATTTTTCCCAAAATGACAAACACATGGCATTTATATACACAAAACGTGGAAGAAAAACATAAAGATAATAAAATATATACAAAAACTGTAAAAATATTCATTAAAAAACTTTATATTTTACAAAAACACCACAAGACAAGTCCAACTACAAAGGCCCAAAACCAGAATGTTACTCCATGTGATTGTGTGGATGAACTCCCACAATCTCACCCCATAAAACAAACTCATAGGACATGAAACATCACCACCTCACTATTGTGCCCTTACATTAACTATATTTTAAGTCATACACAGGTCTAAACATCATAGAAGATTTACGAAGGGTGTGAGATAAAAATATCAACATGATCATACCAAATTATTAAATAACATGTCTTGATATAAAAAATCATTTATTCTCATTTTAAACAAAACATGTTATCATATTTTTAATAGTAGTTTTATAGAAAACATGGTCAAAATTTCCTTATTGTAATGGTTCTTAAATAAAAGAATGTATATCAATTTCAAGGACCATTTTACATACAATTATTTCAGGTGAATAAACATTAATATAATTGATAAAATATAAATACACTAAATACAAAAATAAATCATATGTATTGGCACCAAGGATCGATATAGGTTAGACTGAATGTATAAACCAACATAAAACAATAAAAATCAAAATTTAGTTCCGAGAACACGGGCCTAGGAAGCATAGGAATACCCTATGAGTAAACAAATTCCATAATGTCATTATTAGTCACCTAGAAACAAGGAACCTAGGAAACCAAGGAATCCCCTTTGAGAAATCCTCTAAATATTTACCAAACATTGATAATGACCTCTAGATAAATATTCTGCATATGTTCCAAAGGTAACACATGTGCTCATGTTTATAATTCAATCTAATTCTTTGAATACCATTTTACAAACACATTTCAAGGATATGAAAATAACCAGTTTGGTTCCATTTGTCAACAATGAGGGGAAAACTATTTTTCATTAATAAATATTTTCAACACACAAAAAAATCTGGAAAATTTCACTTATAAATCTATTTATAATGTAGGAAAAAAAAGGTTCATTAACATAGGATAGAGATGGAATAACATACCTCAAAACATGGTTTTCACAAAAAGGCAATGGGATCCACCAACAACAAAAACTAAAAAATATCAATGGAGGCCCAAAATTAGAATCCACATCTTTATAATAATCCAATTTAGAAAAAAAATAGTTTGTGGAATGGGGAATATCCACATATCTCAAGAACAAACACCCATATCTATGAAACAAGATCACATAATTGATTTAGAAGAATACAAAAAGAAAAAAAAATCAGAACAAAATATAGGATAACACATTCAATGGTATTACTACAACAAATAGCAGCCATGAAATGAAATAATCCCTCACCAGGAGCGACAAATAACAACCGCAATAAAATAAAACACTCAATGGATCGATCAAGAACAAACTAGGTCTCCAAAAATTGTAGCAGAGGAACTTTTGTTTAAGAAAAAAATGGTGGTTGAATGGTCACCCAAAACCTAAACCATACCTTAAAACTTCCCTTATTGATGAATTACTCTATGTTAATCTCATTTACAAACTATGAAATCCATAATGTTCGCATACAAAAAAACATTAGTCACCTAGGATAAAAAATATGATATTTAATTAACTCAAGATGTGTAATCATTCATCACATCATTTTACCATTACAAGAATGAACACCCTTAACAACTTTCAGCCAATAACCATTAAACATTGTGTAACCTTGTTAGAAAGAGTGAAATCCTTCTCCAACCAACAAAAAATATCGATTAAAGATGTGATTCCTAAAAATCTCTGACCACACCATTATAGGTATCCTCCTAATTAATTTGCATCCCATTAATAACAATGAAAGAGGAAAATTGACAAGTTTAATGAAATACCTGATATATATATAATAGGATGTTACAAAATCCCCACCATATTGACATTCTATCCCTTGGAAGTCAAGTAGATTATGTAATCCATGGAAACATATATAGCCACTCTTCCCTCATCAATGAAATGTTCTCCGAATTTTCATGAGAATATAATCTATGATTCCCTAGAATTATGACAAATATAAACATCATCCCATTAAAAACATTCCCTTTATAGTATTCCATCTCAACTAGTTTAAAAAAAACCTAATCATTTGGAACAAAATCAATTTCCTCCAATCATAGAATGTGAGTAGGATCAAGATGATTCTTCTTGAACTGAGATATGTGTAAATAATCTTGAATACCTATCAAATAAATTATAAATTATTACCAATATATTTCATATATAAGCTGCTCAGTTACCTTATATGGTGGAACATATATTGGAGGCATCATTACCTATTTTCCATGTTGACGATGACCGATCCTAGGAGTCATGAAAACCGATTAACCAATATAAATATAGAACTAATGTTGTCAATAATATTCATATGATTTCTAAAAACTATGGGATATAATAAATCATCGATGTACATCCTAAATTTTAATATAAGTATCTAAAGACTATCTTGGTCCAACAAAATCTACTTCAACAACCATAGACAAAAAAAGAGGTGTTTTGTATGGGAGACCATTCAATGACTCTAAGGGATCCATTCTGATCAGAAAATGATAACTATTGTTATAAGAAAACTCAACAAGTCCTAGATTGGTATCCCATGGTCCACTATAATGCATTAATCATGAATAATAGATATCTTATAAGATCTGAATTACTAACTCTGTCTAGTCATCTATTTGTGGATGGAATCCCATTCCCAACTACACCTAAGTACCCATCACCTCTTATAGACTTCTACAAAACCTCATGGTAAACCAAGGATCCCTATACAAAATAATGGATAAAGCATCCCATATAACCACACAATCTCATTTACATATATCATTCCCAAATCTTCAAACTTAGTTGTATCCTTGATTGGAATTAAATGGGAAGACTATGTCAACCAATCTATAACTAAATAGATAGAATTATTCCCATGGGTATTCAATTGTAATCAAAAAACAATCCATGGATACCTTATCCCATTTCTAAACTATCATAGAAAGAGTCATATGAAAACTAAATTGTTTCAATTGCTCTACCTTTATCTATTAGGAGGTGTAATAGAAGGACACATAATCTGTAATGCCACACTTCATACCCATCCACCAGAATCACCGTCTCATGTCATAATACATATTTTTAGTTCCTTAATGATTGTAAAAAAAAGAGATGTAACAATTAAAAATGATTTAACTCTTCATAAATGATTTTATAACAACCCACTTACCAAATTAGATAATTCCATATGAATAAAGAGACCCACCAGAAATGGTCTCCCCTTAATAAAGGATTTGTTTAACATTAATAAATGCATCCTTCTGACATAGAATGTAAAAAATTGACTCCATGATAGATCATGATAACTTATAACTATCTAAATCCATACCTGGAACATCATCCTAATAATCTATGGGAAATTGATAAAAAAATCCCCATTTGGTTCCACTCCATCGATTATAGAACAGTCTGCAATAGTAATTTCCTACTAAGAGGGTCTCCTTTGAAATTTACATTACCCATGGTATTTGAGACATCATATTCAAATGTAGGAAGGTATTCTACCCATTATCTCTTTATCAGATATAGGTCTTTTGAAGAAAATATTCTACTCAATCTCTTATGTTCAAAAAAAGTCAGTGGAACATTCCCCAATAAGAAAGTTCCACCAAAATATAATCACATGAATAACTACATTGAGCAATAAATCATGAGTGGGGTAATTATTCTCATGTACTTGAAGCTGATGAGATCCATAAGATACCAAATGATATTCATGGACAAGTACCCCTACTAAAATAGCACCAAAAACATCACAAAACAAAATGTATCCCTTTGTAGGGTCAGGTTTTTTTAGAATAAGAGATGATATCATAATTCATTTTATTTCATTGAAAGAATAATGAATTTTCTCATCCCTTGTGAATTTCACCATCTTCATGTTATGATAAATCAGTGGAGATTCCTTTTTTATGAAATCTATAACAAACAAAAATTAGTATCCATCAATTCCAAGGAAGTTTCATATATAAAATGTGTTTTGTCATTCATATAAATCTTATACTCTATGAACTAAAAATTTTGATTCTATAACTACATTATTAAATCATTCTATAAAATCAATGAATTATTTAAATTTGTTGAACAAAAATCATATGGTTATTGTGTACATGCTCAGATTGCTAATAAACCATAATTTCTTCCCCAAAACTACTATAAATGTGTAAATATATTGATGGAATATATTATTCATCAATGAAATAAAATATATAGTATCATTAGTTAGACCCAAAAGAATCAAAAGCTATTCTTAATGGTCATACCATATCCTGAAACCATTCCTCAGTATATCAAACTCTCGAACATTGAGGTAATGATAACAAGAACATAGATCATTCATTGAGAACATATTCCCCACCTTTAACTAATTAAATGAATCATTCACTCGATGTAAAGGAAATTTTTTATTATATATAATCCAATTTATATTCTGATAGTTCATAAACAACCAAATTAAACCATTTAACATCATAGAAATGTGAATAGGGGAATTCCAAGGAGAAACACTAGGGCTCGTGTATTTTTTATCCAATAGGTCATCCAACTAAACCATGATCTCCTTCAGATCTCATTGTTTAATACAATGAGGAGTCCTGGATATCAGCTATATACCATGCACCAGTGAAATCATAATCTCTAAATATCACTTTGATTGAAGACCAGATATGTCTTCTTGGAAAACATCAGAAAAATTATGAACAAAACAATAAGATCAATAAGAGAAGAAATGTAGACAAAGATTTAGAGGACATTCACAGTTGAGACCAACACCCACAACCTTCTACGATGGTCCTACTAGTTCCTTTTCCTCAATACACACAACATAAACTACTAATAGATAGAATATAATTTTTGAAAAACAAACCTATACCTCTATACCAATCTCTTCCATAATATTTTCCCTCTAGTCTCTACCTATGTAGAGAGTTTCAATATAAATACCTATAATCAGAAAACTAGTCATAAATTTAGTAGGTACTTCTTGTCATTCCACCGGTCATTCTTCACCATGATAAGAGCAATATTGACATGATAAAAAAAATTATTTGTTTATGTTTACACCGAATGATCTACCTGGAACAAAAAAGAAACTGGAGAATTTTTTTCAAGGTCTAGGACTCTAGAAAAACTATTGGAATATGATTGTTTTGACCCATTCCTCTCCAATTAAATGTTTTTGACTATCAGGACCACAAATTCCAACTATCACTTTCTGAAACCCTTGATCCTTAATTCTTTAAACATTACCCATACATTTTCATGTGTCTCATTAATGTTGATGATGTGATCAATCCCTTCCAGCCAGTCCTCCACTACTTCAGGATCATTTGTTCCTTTAAAGGTCGGCATCTTCTCATACAATAATTCATGTGATCTACACTCACTCCTCCAGCTCCTAGTTATACATCAAAAACATCATTTTGAACTCATGGTACATCCGGATCTACAAAAAGAACAGTACATATGATAGTCTCGATGAGATTTGGATATATTGGATAATTATTTTGAGTATCCTCAACTACACCCATCTGAGGAAATTGGGGATCATGTCTAAGAGGCATAATGTTTCACACCAAAGCATAAGATTGATCATACCACATAAAAAATAACAGTTTAAAAGTGAACACGAATAATAAAGAACTATAATTAAAATAATACCCATTAGAATAGAAACACATACAAACAACCCATGGAAACAAAAGTCTCATCACAAATAGAGTTTTTATGTACTTTACATAACATAGCTCTAATGTTTGGAAAATACTACAACCAATATAACAGATGTCCCAAGATAAAGAATCTTGATGAAAACCCTCCATTAATACCAAATAGTAATGGACTTACCCGTGTTACCCAAAAATCTCGACCCCAACCCAATCTATTACATAGCCAATGGTCATTCCTAATCACCAAGGGATAACAAAATGTACCCGAGCATCAAAAAAACCCAGAGGGAATGATTTCAATTTTGATGGAATATACCACATAACACACAAAATGGGGTTAATTGTGTCATTTCAAAATCACTTTCATAATTCTGAATTTAAACAACATATTTTAATTAGAATGGATAAGTAGTGTTTTTTACTACTAATAAAACAATATGTAGTGGAAGCATAGAAATAAAAGACATGATTCTTTATAGTGTTTTTGGGAAAAAAATATCACATAGTACACTATACAAGAATCTCTCACTATGATTACAGTTAATTTCATTAGTCTAGTCCTCTTATCACAAGACTCTAATCTCAACAAAGGAGTGCATGTAGTTGAATCCTAGACAATTAATAGTAAACAATTTATTCCGGATCCAAATATTGAACCAATTGTGCACATCGTAGATCAAAAGACAAACACTCCTCTTCAATAGATTATTTGCAGCCAAAACTCAAATCATTCAAAAAATATATGATTTGTTGAAATAGGTTGAACTTTATAGTTTCATCAGCACACAACTGACAATTGATGGATATTATTCTTCAAAAACACAATCTTCAATACGAAATAGGTCTGACGAGAACTGTTTTCACCTGATATCTTTGATTTTATGGACCAGAAAAATAGTACTAGAAAACTTATACTAGAAAAAGATTAAACTAGTATATCTCCAATATGTAGCTTTCTTCCTGAGTCATTCATCTAATATAGAATAGTTTTCATGATCACCAGATAGATTTTATGATAATCAAAATATTCTTCACTCTTGATCATATGAATAATATAACAAATGATGAAATATATAATGAGACTCCTTTAAAAAATTGAGTTCATCAAAATACTCTTAATAAACCATAAAAATTTTAATATCAAAATAATCAGGGGAATCATAACATCCCTTTAAAATAGGATTGAAAATATCAATTGAATAGGATTCATTGAATAAATTAAAATGATCTTCATTTAATCATATATCTCTATTAGCTCAATTTTAGAAATCATTTAATATATCACGAAAACATATCTCGAACATTGAAATGTCAAATATTGGGTTCCTTCACAATGTGAAGAAATACTGAATGTATTGTTCAACTATGTATCATTAATCTTCTAAACAAAAGTTTCACATTGTAGTGTTGATCATAAAATTAATGTTTTTGATCTATAAATATCTCTTCAGAACGTAAAGTTTATTTATTACATATGGTTATTTAACCCTATGTTCATCTATTTAAAAAAAATTCATATACCATACCTTTCTGATATCTTACGGTTCATTAACCATAAATACTGATCTGAATGTAGGATTGAGAAACCATAATTTCTTCTTCCAATGTAATGATGATGAAAAACATAGGGATCAAAGTCCATACATTTTGAACAAAGCATAGGGTTCATACCATATGTTCTTCTAAACCATGTACTTTATGAATAGTGTTTCCATTTTTCTAAAAATATATCGAACACATTTAACTAATATTTTGTGTCAAATGACAGCATGAAATTAATTACAAAATAAATAAAATGAATATTAATTCCATGAAATTCTATTAATGTAAAATCATTATTAAAACAAATATGGGTATTTGTGAGTATCAAAATCATCAAAAATTATAGAGTATTCTGGAGACAATACATTCCCCACAATCTCCCCCTATTTTATGATCACAATGCAAATAACATTATTAATATAATATTTATTTTTTAAAACATTTTAATGGAAATAATTATATTTTATAGAATTACTTCAATAAAATGAATTGTTTGTGTGTATCCAAATTTCTCCCCCATTTTTGATTAAAAAAATTAATTATTGAAAAATTATTAAAATAATTTTAATTTTTCACATATCATTATGTGAATGATATAATATACTATTTATATACATAAGATTGGATATATGATAGTATAGATAGAAATAGAAATAATATCCAATAAACATCAGAAAATCAGAATGAGTAGATTTCATTAATCAATATCTGTATAACTACACTATTTAGTTTGAATAAGATACATGTTTTCCAATAGATGTTGTTACGGTAATGGATTTTAGTTAGGTTTTGGATTGGTATTTAGTTCTTTTATAATTTTATTAGCTTGAAATAATTATTTCACCTCTTCCATTTTTAACTTCATCATTTTCATAAGATTATCTCCCTACATCATAATCAATATCATAGAATTGTGACAAATATGTAGTTTTTCAACAAGATTTAATTTCAAAATGTCGTGCAAACCTTCCTCTTGATGTATATACTATTCTAACATATATGTGAATCAGTTGATAAAAATACAGATATTGGGTTCTCCTATAGTTATTTTCTCAATAATATATATCTGATTATCCAATAAAACGAATATTATAGAACTATATCATTGATGGTTCTGTATATGATGATTAATGTTATCCATGCCTGATGTAAAGCTGTGAAATTTGTGAATTAAATCTGGGGAGGATAGAGGGATAGAATAAGGAGAAAAAATTTTACCAACACTATATTTAATGGACTCAAATTGGATTCCTAAATACAACATAAAATCTACAAAATGTATTTTGAAAACAGATTTATATATAATGTTTTCATCATCAGCTAACATATCTCACTTGAAAGAATCAAAATAATTATTTGAGGATGAATTTGATTTTATTTCATGAAGATGATATTTAAGAGACTCAATAATAATCCATGGAGTTGATGAATTTAGAAAATAAATTATTTATTTCTTTGTGGACTCCAACTCATTCATAAGAACAAAATTTTCTTCCTGAACATTATTAAATATCATCACAATATCTTCAACTTGACTAGTCATATAATCAGATGTACCTTCATTTGGATTCTATGACTAACCAACAACCACAATTTCTAATTTATTTGATGGATAATTATCGACATACTTTTCAATTGAGAAATATTTATTTTAAATAACATCTGTCTAGACTCATGAATCAAATTATAGTCTCTTAATAAATTTTTAAAAATCTAAACAATATTGATTCTAAACAACTGTTGTTGCCACATTTTATGATTTGATTATTTGTTTATCCTATTGAACAACAACATATTTCACAACTACTCTTTAATCAAATGGATCATCTTCTAGAACAACTAAAAAAGCATCCTATAATCCTTGAGCATGTCTTTAAACCCGTTGATCTTCTTCAAGAACTTATTCCTCCAAATGAACTGATCTAGTATCTTCACCTGAACCCAACACTGGTTCTTTAGCTGTCATTTCTTCTTTTTTCCTTGGTTTCATATCCAAATCATCAATAACTCTTTCCTCCATTTATTCACCATAAAATAATAGTTTTTTAATTATTCATTTAGAAATTCATAAAACTCTGGATTCTCTTATCCCTTTATTTCCAAAATCACTTCACTCCACGGTGAGAAAATGATCCTAACATTTTTAGGTCATCTTCACCAACTATCATAAGTAATACTTTCATTTTACTATTGTAAAATACAAATTTTCAATGAGTACCAGCATTCAATACACTACATTGATAACATTTAACTTCTAAATTGATCACACAAACCATATTCTTTCTAAAAAATTTAGGAACATTATTGTTCAATAATGAAAAAATATATGCAAGATTTTTCTTGAAAAAATTAGAGAAAATACATCAACATATATAATGAAATATTAAAAATTATTTCATGATTGAAAATAATAACATACTTGTCTAGATGTAATATTTTCTCAATATTAGATACTATTTCGTTTATGATATTCTAAATAAATTTACAAAAAATATTTTTGATCAACCTCAATTTCCTTAATATTTTTTTTTAGTTTTGAGTTTATACATACAAAAAAATGAAATAATTTCAATATATATCTGATATTTATTACCAATAGATCGTAGATCTAAATGAAAAACACCTTGATGGAGAAATTTCAATATTTCATCTAATTTTACAGAGGAAATTGAAAATTCCCTGTCCTCTATTATTATATAAATATTGTCTTCTATCACACCAAAACTGAACTGATGAATATTAAAGAGATTCTTCAACTATATCTCATAGATAAATTCTATGTTTACCTACTTAAAAAAATTATAGACCTTGAGATGTGAATGATTTCATAAGAAATAAATTAGGGTCATACAACCACATCAAATCAATGAATTTTCCTTGTAGAATTCTTCATGAATAAAATCACTGATGATTTAGGTCAACAGGTTCACCCCCATCAGTTCACTTTGTTTTTCCCAATACATAAAATTGAATTATATGTGGTTCTCAGGGTCTTGGGTTTCAATGATAGATGATGTCTCTGATAGATGAAACAGTTTGAGAAACCTAAAGTTAAGGGGGGATAAATTGTTTTGTAGGGCGAAATGTTTCCGACATCACATATTTTCCTTTTCCATTATATAAGATAATTATTAATTTTTTTGAAAACATATGAAATTTATAATTATAAAAAAATTATTTAAACAAGTAAATAAAAAAATAAAAATTAATAAAAATTATGTATACAAAAAAATTTAATAGATATAAATAATAATAAAATTTAAACACCAATATATAAAATTTAATAAACCTAAAATCACCTTAATAAAATCAAAGCTAGCAGTGGGATCTATATTGGTAAATATAAAAACACATTTATATTCATTTTTAAAAAATTATGATGATATATGCACATTATGAACCTGATCTCTTAAAAAATGACGCCTTATATCAATGTGACTAGTCCTATTATAACATATAATATTTCAATAAATATTAATAGGAGTAGTAATATCACATAAAATATGAATATTATTGAAATATAGTCCAATGTCTATATAATGTTTTCCATCCACAATACTTGGGCACAACAAATTCTACTAGACGGATATTCTTCCTCATTGGTTTATACAGAAACATGTTGTTGTTTCTTAGTAGACCATGAAAATAAGGATTTTATAATCAATTGACAAGTTATTAAGGTAATTTTTATTTCTAATATACACCCTACAATGTCACCATTTTAATATGAAAATAAATTAAAATTAGTGGTTTTTTGTTAAAGAAGAAATTGAAAAAAGAGATATTTAATGGTTTAATTTTTTTAACAACCTTAATACTGATTATTTTGGATTTGATTGAAATAATTAACAAAGACATATGGAATACATACTTTTTAGTATGTATTCACTAAGATATAACAAACTACCAATCATAACTCTATATCAATTTTTCCCATCTGGTTTCCCATCTTCATAAAAATCAGGATATAAATTAATCCACATGGGAGTTGTACATGGATTGTTGTTTTCTAGCCCAATTTTCGTCAAGAAATCTATAATATACATACATTGATTCACAACATTTTCATAATATTTTTGAATAATTTGAAATACAGAAATGAAATTTAGTTCTCCCATATGACTCATTTCAAAAAAAAATATATTTCAAAAATCATGATTTTTTACTAGTTGAACATAAAATAACAACAACAACATAAATTTGAAGTTATAAAATTTTATAAGAAACTATTTTCTTATGAAGTGTTTGATCTACCAAATACGAAATAATTTTTTTAAAGTTAAGAACATAATCTTTTATTCCATGATATAGGTTCCTCTTTACGACTATATAGATAATTAGTATGATTCAAAAAGAGTAGGATTTTTGAATATTTTAAAAACCATGAGGTTGTTCAAAATAAATTATCTCCATTAAATAAACCTTTTAAAAGTGAGACTTAGTATCAATTAGATATAATTTAAAATTTAAATGAAATGTATAAGATTAATGGAATAATATGGATTCTAATATAGATACTAGGGGAAATGTTTCATCATAATCCATAAATTTATATGAATTATAACATTTGACTAATGATCTAGTGTTATTTCCAATGATGATTTTTCAATCATCCTGTGTCTTTCGAAAAACTCACTCGGTTCCTTTGACAGTATAGTAGGTTAGTATCTTTGTTAGTTCCCAAACATTATTTCTCTTGAATTTTTTAACTCTTACTACATATTTATCATGCAACAATAATATTCAAATTCTTCTTAAATTGTCATAGGTTCAATATAAGGCAAAAATTAAGAGAATTAAACTAGGATTTTTACACTTCTTTGGTTTTAAAACCTATGAGAAGCTCTCCTATAACAGATTGTAAGGGTGGTCCTTTAGAGATCTAGGTTTTCTAGGTAGTACACTTTTCATTTCATTAGTTTCATATTCTTCTAAACTATTTTGAAAATTATTAAAATTAGAATCAACATCTTTTTTAATGTTTAGTTTTATAATGTAATTAAAAGATTCCATGACTTCATTGGTTTTATATGTTTCCTTAATAAAGGGATCAGTTTCATCAAACCTAACATAAAATTATTCTTCGAATGTCCTTGAATTATTATTGAAGATATATTTATTTAGAATTAGAATAATATTCTTAATATATTACTTCAAAAAGTTTAGATCAAACATAAAATGATTATCCTTGGTGTTCAAGATATACACCTTGCATCCAAAAACATTAATGTACATTACTTTAGGATTTCTTCTATTCCAATATTAATAACATGTATTTTGGAAAAAGGGCTGAATTTAAACTCTATCCATGATATATAAGGTTGTTCTTACAACTTATTCCTTAATATATATAGGTATACTATCTTTATTTTCATAGTCCTTTCCATTTCATTAATAGTTCAATTTTTTATTTTAACAATTCCATTTTGTTTATGAGTTCTTAGTGCAAAGAAGGAATGTTTGACACTGATAACTTAGTTAAATTAATAAAATTATGATTATAAAATTCAACAACATCATAAATTCTTAATGAAAGTATTTTAATACCTTTTTCATTTTGAACGATTTTACAAAAAAAACAAAAAACAGAGATAAATTCACTCTTTTTCATTATAAGAAAACCCAAGCAAATCATAAGTAATCATTAACAAAAATATAAAAATATGATTTACCATCTAACACATGGTACTGTGGATGGTCCAAACAGATACATATGGAAATTTTCTAAATTTTTAGATGTATCAATATTGTGAATAGATTTGAAGAAGATTTGGGTTGCTTGACAATTTAATATGCATTAAATAATCTTCCATCATAAAATTTAAGACTATGTAAATCTGAAATTTATTGTTTCATATAAAATTTATCTAAAGAAATTATATTACAATAAAAAAGTCTCATATTCCAAATACATGACTCATGCTTCCTAGAAAATAAACCGTTCACATTTTGTTTACATATGGAATGTACGTCTAGAGTATTTAAATTATGAGTTCTAGTTTCTCTATATTTATGAATTTTTTTTATTTTCTGAGTAGGAATTGATAGAAAAATCAACATAAATATTATCATCATAATGATTATAAATACTTATCAGATTATTCTTCAACCATTGTGTATATAGAACTTTTTTGATGGATATGATCTTTTGGTCTCCAAAAGTTCCAACTCCAATAATTATTCTTGTGGAATTATCACCTAAAGTAACATGAACTTCATTCATTAAATTTAATGTATAAAAACTTATTGGATATCTATGCATATTCATAGAATAGAGACTATCCATATACCATATATAATTTTCGATCTTCTGGCCTTTTAACAAAAAAAGAATTTAATCAAATGTCTGTTTTGGATCCCTATTCTTAATGGGGACAATAGGGTTAGGTAGTAGATATCCATGAATCCATATCTTCTTTATTATTCCATAACTAATATCATTCGAATTAGATATAGTTATTGATGTAAAATATCATTTAATTCCATGGATTTAAGGATTTGTAAATAATAACTACTTGTTAAATGTCCATTTTTTCACATAAATTACTTGTAACCCATTCTTAATAGAGAAGAAAATATTTTTTATAATGTATTGAATTTTCACACATACATCATATAGGAAATATTTCATTTTTAATGATATTATTACAAATATTTTCATTCCTAATATTTTATACTTCTATAAAAAAAATATCAGAAATTTCATTAGTTTCTACTTCTTCTTGTAATGGCTTAATCATATTCCCTTAATCAATGTAGTTTTTAGTATATGAGTTCAATTTATGAAATAAATCATGATGTTGTTTAATCATGGAATCTATTTCTCATAAAACCACATTATGAAAAATCTTTAATGATTTCATATTTTTTTAATGAAGAGTCATATTTATCTTCTATAATTGTACAGTAGGACGCCAATTTATCATTTGAATAACTTGAATCTTAATCATAACTAGATTATTAATAGGTTATTACCTTATCTTCATCATCCATGAAGCTCAAATTTTCTTTCATGTTTGATTCATCATTTTTTGATTTAGTCTTTGATGAGCTGTTGGAGTCTTTAGAAATAATCAATGTATCTTTTATTTGTTTTTGGATTTTATTTTTATAATCATCATATTTCTGATATCTTTTATTTGGATTTATTTTTTTAAAATTTTTTCTAATGACAATCTGTTCTATTATTAAAAATAAATTCCATTCATATTATCTAAATTATCTTGATTCAGTATCATATATTTTAATTTTCTTTCTGAATACAATTTTCTTTTTATAAAACAGGGTAAATGTTTTAGAAAATTGAGTTATTTCCATTTAAATTTTTTATAAATATGAGTTATTATCATGTATATAATATTTTTTATTCATTTTTTTTCTTATTATATGTTAATTATAATTTAACATAATATTTTTTTCACAATAATTTTATGATGTCCATCTTTAGATTTCATTTCAACTTCATACATCATCAAATCCACATTTAATTCATTCAAGGGTAGGTCTTTGACATGGGATTATTGCTGAATAATAGTAGATATATAATTCCATTTAAAAGGTTATACTATTAGTAAATTAAACAATAGATCATATTGTTTGAAAGGTTCCCTTATGGATGAAATGCTATTGAATGTTTCTGTAATCCATCCATTCTTATGTGTAATACATTATCCATAATTTTTTTATGTTTTCAAACATCAACATTGCTATTGCATACCTCAAATACCTTACATTATCGATTATTTCATAGAAAACTACAATATTTTTCAATATTTTTTAAGTAGTAGGAAATTTTGAGACACGATAGAATACATCTAGTCTAAGAGAGTTTATAAGTACATTAATAGATTTTTAGTTCATATCATATTCGGCTTCAGTTGCAACATCCCATGATTCTAGTTTCTTAGGAATATTATAGGGAGTATTAATATTTTAATAAACTTAAATACATGAATTTTTAAATAAATGATAATTCTAGATTTTCATCACCCAAAATTTTAAACAATTAATTTTAGGGCACGAACCATATACATACCTACTATGGGATCATCAAATTTTATATATCTATAGACCATTAAAAATTCATATTTCTATATATTTATAAAAAATCATGCCTCCAATAACAATATTTATGTCATAATATAAAATAAATTATACAATTAGGGGTGAATTGTGTCTTTTCAAAATCAATTCCATAATTCGGAATGTAAACACCATCTTTTAATGAGTGTAGATCAGTTTTGTTTTACTTATGTTAAGAGAATGAGCTTCAAAAAACCAAAATAAAATTCCAAGCCTATATAGTTGGTCAAGTTTGAAATATCCCCTAGTCCCCTCAAATAGAATCTATCTCTAGGGGATTGATTAAATTACCTAGTTTGGTATTCTTATCTAAAAATTGAAATTCAAAATAACTGTGTATAGTCTGTTGAAACCATTAAAATTGTGGCTAAAAACAATTTCTTTATGGTTTTAAACAGATAACTAATTATCCAGAGCATAGATTTAGAATATTACAATCAACTTCAACTGAGTAGGAGTATTAAAAACTCAAATTATTAAAAAAAATATTTGATTTGTTGAAATAGATTTATCTTCAAAGTTACAGTAGCACGAAACATATAATTTATGGATCTTCTTCTTCATAAAATTTATGAAAGTTGAATTATATCTAACGATATCTAGATGCACAAGAGATCATAAATTTTATGAATAAAACAAATACATGGCAGTAAAAAACATATAGTAGAACCTAATAAAACATGTATACCTCCAGAATTTGATTCTATTACTATGTCATTTATTCATTTAAGAACTGTGTATATGGTCATTAGAATGTTTAAATATTAATCAAAATATAATTCAATATTGATCATTTGATGATAATAATACTCAAAATAATATATAGTGATACAACTATTTCTAAAATTCTAGACCCAAAATATAATTTTGATAAACCATAGAAATTCAATTTTCAAACTGATTAGGTGAGTCATAAAATTCCAAAAAAATAGAAGTGAAAATAACAATTGAATATGGATCATTGAATCAAATATGAGGATCTTTAAATAAACCTATAACTCTATTAATTCATTTGATGAAGTCATGAAAAATATCATAAAAAATATATGGTGTTGAAAGGTCAATCATTGGGTTCCTTCACAATGCAACAAAATACTAAATGGATGGTTCAACTATATAGTGTTCATCATCAAGAAATAAGTTTTAATAATTACGATTGATCATAAAATTAATGTTGGTGATCTATATATTTGATTTAAAACATAGGTTATGTACATATGTTGG
Source organism: Viscum album (assembly GCA_963277665.1). Lineage (NCBI taxonomy): Eukaryota > Viridiplantae > Streptophyta > Magnoliopsida > Santalales > Viscaceae > Viscum > Viscum album. The sequence goes on from OY728122.1 coordinate 1,348,161,197, forward strand.
GTTTTTAACCATACTTTCTTATTTTTCCAAATGTTCGACTCCATTCAATGGTAAGGTTCATTTACCATACTTTTCAAATAATGTATTCTAGATTATACATACATAATATTAGGAATGTAGTTTTGAGAATACATAATTTATTGTAACATAATATGGTTTAATATAAATGTAGGTATCATGATCCATACTTTCCATACTTTCCATACATTGATCCATAAATGACATAGGTTATGAACAGTGTGTCCACAATTCTAAGTAAAAAACATGATATATATTAATAAATATTTCATTCTAAATGACTTATTGAAAATATTTTCATGATAAATAAAAATAATATTAATTCCATGAAACACACTTAATGTAAAATAATTAGTAAAACTAACAATGGTATTTGTGAAAATCAAAATAATCATAAATTATAGAATATTATGGAGATAATATGTGCCCAATAATTTCCCCCACCCTTAAAAAACATTGAATATATATACAAAATGAGAGAATGAATAGTTTAATAATAATAAATTATATCCCATAAATGATTGAAATCATCAGAAGAAAAATCACTATAATATTAGCCAAAAGCGTCAAGAGACATGTGCATCTACAAAGGATCAAAACCAAACTGATAATTCATGTGGTTGAGGGGATAAACACCTACCATCTCACCACCAGTTACCCTACTCAGCTAATATGAAACATCACCACCTCAGTGTGTCACCTTCCATTTCCGGGAATAGGAAGACCAACCTCAGTTTTCAAACCATATGAGAGGTGTGCATAGTGTAATGTTATAGGCTCAAAAGGATCCCACTAGTTTTTGCAAAACATATATCAGTATAAAAATTATTTTATGCCCATTTTAAAAAAAATCATGGCATAATAAGAAGTAAATAGTATCTATAGAAAATATTTTAAATAGTTCCCCTTTATCACAGTTCTAAAATAGAATCATTAATATCAATTTCAAAGAATATTTTCAATGTCATTATTTCATAAGAATAAACAAGCATATCAGGTCTAATAATAAAAACTAATGATTAAAAAATAGAAGCACACGTATAAACACCAAGGGTCATTATTGGTCAGACATTCATACTACTCAAACCACAAAAAATCTAGTGAAAAATACACTTTCTATAACATAGGACTAGGATGTAGAGGAATACCCCATGATTAAAACTCCCAACAATGTCAATATTAGTCCCCTAGAATAATTATCCTTGGAAGTATAGGAAATATCTTTGAGAAAACCAGCTGATAATCATAATAAATAGATGCTTTTCCCTTGTTGAACCTTCCACCAAAGTACTCAAGGTAACCCATGTGATCATTTTCAAAATTCAATTAAATTCATTAAAAACCATTTCACAAACTCATTTCAATGCAATAAAATTTACCATTTTCAACCAATTTATCAACAACCAATGGAAACTATTTTTTCATTAAAAACAATTTTCAACACATATAAATCAATCATTCCAATTACATGTATAAATTTTTTTTATAAACATTTAACAATAAGGATCATCAAAATTGGATAATTAGGAAACCAACAACATAAAAAATTCTCTCAAACACACCCGAAATGTGAACCACCAATTGAGAAAACCCAATGACATCAAAAAAATTTCAGGAATCCAATCCACATCTGAAGATTGATCTAATTTAGAACATAAGGGGTGGGAAGAATGGGGGAAACCAATATACATAAATAATATACAATAGTCACAACACAACCAACAATAGAACAACCCTCAGAATAAGATCAAAAATTTGATATATAAGAATATTGTGAAAAACCAATTTCATTCCTATGTATTTGATAACACAACTCAAGGGTGTTACCCCAATCAATGAAAATGAAGAAAAATAATGATCACTCAGATAGAGAGATTCACTGCAACCGAAGAAAAGATCTATTTTTTAATAGATCTTTCTAGAATTAATTAGGTCTCCAAAAATCTTCAAGATGATCATTATATCATTAATAAATGAGGTTGTGCTGTCAAACTGGCACCCAAAACCCAAACGACCCCCTAAAACATCAATTCTATGATATTTACATGATGTGTATCTCCATTAAATATCGGGAAATACATAGTGTTCAAGTATTACAAAATAGAAATCCAATTGGATTAAAAATAATATATTTAATTAATTCATGAAATTTAACCATTCCTCCCATCATGTATACTTTAACTGCATGAATCCCTTTCATGGATTACACCCAGTGATAATTACCCATCACGTACCCAAATTAATTGTTCTGAAATCTAATTGCATCATCAAGAAAACAAATTTTAATGTTTAGAGTACAATAAAACGTTGACTTAACCCTTTTAGTTATCATAAAAAATCCATCAAGTCCCTTTACAGACAAGGATAAATGAAAACACAATGACATAAAGGATATAACAGAATGATCCGTAACAGACCATACACAACGAGTAATCAGATGTTGAATCAATATAATTATAGTATTTTTATAAATTATCCCATCTAAAGTAAGGGTAGATCTCAATAAGGAAAAATTAATGAACCTCTATCTGCTAGAAATTGTAAAAGAAGAATAGGGTTTAAGTTAAAATTAATATATTGGAAAAAAATTATTTTCACGAAAAAATATGGGTTCACCACGATTGGAAGCACCCTTTTCCCAACCACATTCCAACTAGACCCTCCTCAATACCATAAAACCCATTTAATATGGTTCATGAACATGGTTTGGTAAACCATTTATAAACTTTTCATCACTTCTAAAAATTGATTATCCTTAGAACATGCATGCAGCCCTAGGAGCACGGGTAAAGAAAACCATGCACCCAATTAAACCCTTTAAAACTCATAACATGATTAGGAGAATCTATAGAACTGAGTTTAATTTTTTATTCTAACCATAATTCCATGTGATTTCTTCCACCTGCTAGAGTTTCATGCTACTAAAATTTAATGAATACATCTAATTTCCCCCATATCAATAGTAAGACTTAACAATGTTGAAAAAAATGAATTAGAATGAATAATAAATGATCCATACCTCAAAAAAATTGATTCCTTATAGTCATCACACCTTAAAAGAACATATACCATTTTTTATCATCAAATTGTGATGAAACACATTCTAGGAGTAACTCCCACCACTAATCATGTACATCAACCCCTCTATCCCATGTCTCGTCATATACGCAATTTTGATTCAATAACATATGTTATTAATTGATTGAACAACCTTAGATATCATTTGTTCTATATGTATTTATGTGAATGGAATTCTATATAAAATAAAAATCATAATCTAGATCAATAAACTCAAGAAGATAATTTTTATACATGATGGAATGATATTGGAAAATCTATGAAATGTGGAAGTCGACGTTCTTGGAATGGTACCTCAGAGGTAATTTAAACTGATATGTTAACTAGAATGACTCAATATAATATCTCAAATGGCCTAAAATATTTATGAAACCACAAAAATTTCCCATTTATCCATCTATCCCCATGTTTGGGTGATACACTAAAAAAAACCACAGAACTAAAATTCCAGAGGTCAACTATTGAGTCTAGAACGAAATATCTATGCAAAATGAGAAGTATACATACACATCTTAATAATACGAACTAGCTACACTTTTTCCTATATAAGATAAGCCCCCTTTAGTACTAATTATACTAACACTAACAATCATGGGGGTCGAAGACATGACCTACCGTATAGGGCCTCATAAGAATCCGTCTAACATGCTTTATAAATGATATTATTATAGGAAAAATAAATAACATCCTTATGATTATAATAATTACTAAAATAATTATTTATGAATGCTTAGATAGTATCCTATAGTACGTGTATAGTCCATTAAAATTAGAAATCACTATTAGGGTGAAAAAATGTGGTCATATACACCTTTGTACCAATAACTCTCTATAAACCATGGTAGATCCTTGATGTGGAACTAGTATCCCTATCTTAAAATATATTACGGGGAATATCATGTGGCCATAAAATATCATGGAAATAAAATCATCCTCACTCTTAAACTGATAATTTCAGCATAAGGTGAAGGATGTGGGATACATTCATTATTCGACCTATGAACACCCAATGTATGTCTCTACATTTAGGATACCTCAATAAGATATTGAAAAAATCCATCACGGCATCTTTCCTTTTCCATTTCATGAATGTAAATGGATACATAATTATTGTAAGATAGTAGAGACCTTCCTTCACCTTCTGGTAAGTTGAATAGCTATTGATAAAGCCTGATATCTCATGATTCATCCACATACACAAATACTATTGTTGAATATATTTTTACAACAAAGAGATACCATAGTTCACAACACAATGTGAGGCTTGGGAATCTAAAATTAGATCCTCTCTCAATCCTATAGGGACCTAGATACAACCATTTATACAATTGATTTTTTCACTATTTAGAGAAAAATCCACAGGAAGTTATTCACCGTAAATAGTGTCTTGTAGGACCAAGGCCTCTGGATATAAAAAAATCAACATATTCACTCTCTCAAAAAGTGAAGTGGTCACTAAGAGAGAGGAATGTATTGAATGTACATGTTGTTATTCATCCTCATGGTGAATATCATAAAATATTTTTTTAATAATAAACTCATTAATAACCTCTTAAACCATCTATTTAATAGAGAATTATTAATATCATTTCCCATAATGGGTGCATAAGAAAGAGTTACTGTGATGTAATGAAAGTATTCACTCCGCCTTTGTTGACTGAGATTCTTATCACACTATGAAACTATGTATTTTTGGTTTTTATTGTACTTAAGAAACCAAAAATGATCTCCAAGTATGTAATGTCTGAATAAACTCAAGATATTAACAACACCTACAAACTATGGATCGTTCCTCAGTTAATTTTGATCATGGGGACTCAGATGATACGACCTATGACAAGTGTCTTGATCTTAAACCATTAGAAATTATGAAATAAATATAACATATGAATCCCAATAAACATTATATATTCATCCCATATCAGGATGAATCATGATAGGTTCACAATTTATTCTCTCTTTTAGCTTTTGAAATTCTATCAAACAAGATTCTAACCATCTAAACATCACAACATTCTTTACCATGACCTTAAGAGGAGCTTCTGATAATGAAATGTCCTATATAAAAATTATTTTACTAAATAAATATCCCAAATAATGAACATATATCAGTCATGTTCATATGAATCTCCTTGAAAACTATAACTCTCACCTTTTATGGGTCAATAGATACATTAAACACTACGATAATTAGAATTTTGATGTGATGCTTTTCAATATAGAGGTGAAATATAATGATATTAACATATAGTTTGTTCTCTATTTGATTATTTATAATAGTATCAAGATTTTTATAATTTTAACATCAAATATAAAAATACAAAAAGATATCATCTTTGAATGACACCATGAAGGATTTATGATTGGGATGGAAAATCTTATTCCAAAAATCATAAATGAATAATGGAGACTCTGTAAGACCAAACAAAATAACTAGTTAGTCTTATAAAGAATAATTATTACGTAGTGTAGAATGTGGTATATCTGATGGTCAAACACACACTTTGTGATAGTCTCCACTCAAATAGATCATCGAGAAAACTGTTGTTATTTTAAATAATCCAATCAAATAATATATATTAGTTGACAGATACATGTTATTTACTACAATGTAATTCAACATTCGATAATCCACACAAAGACTAAGGGTTCAATATCCCTTCTTAGAGAAGTGGACTTGTGAAACCTAAGAGGGAGTACGAGGAGATTTTCAAATATTGTTCTCTAACTCCTTTTCCCACATATTGAGTTTATAAAATATAATAATAGGCAACCTGTATGGTGAAATGGACAACAGTGTAGCTCCAGGAACTAGCATTCATGTAAATTCTAACTCTCTATCTCTCGGTTGGTACTCTAAAAAATTCATTGGGGGGATACAACCATATTATAATCTACCACCAGAGGTAAATTAGCATGATGTAATCCACAATCATCCACTTAATTATTAGAAATGAGATTTTTTACTCCACCTTAGAGTAATTCTCTAGACCATGTTTACCTTCATAAATATCCCACATTCACATGTGAATATATGTACTACCCTATAGTGATTTGAATTTCAACCACTATTGATAATAATTCACTTATTCCTGATAGGGGATTAACCAGTACATCTCATGATTAACCCTAAATACCATTGTCTTGAATAAAATAGGTCCCATAGGAAAAAAACTTTTCTTTCCTAAAGTGGAATTCTATTCATTAGCATACCCTATATAAGTTTATACCCACTAGGGTGTTATGTATAAAAATGACAGAAGATTAATCAATAAAATCCTGATTATTTCAACCAAATTCATTGAAATAAAGGAATTTGTGTGATCCTGTATCAAAAAAGGAAGACACTATTGTATTGGACACTATAATAGTAATTCAAATTTTATATGTAGCTAAATCATTCTCCTCTAGAATAGGATATAATGAAAATACAATGTCTGATCCATATCATTTTGATTCATCCTAACTACTATGAGTGGTTTCGGACGACATGGATTTTTTTATATGGAACTTGTAATCAATACACACACTATCCTCTTCAACATGTAACACCGGTGTTAATACAAATACCTATCGAGTGAGGATATGATGATCTTTCTTCATCACTCAATGTAGATATATATCTTCTCCCACATTGAATAGATTGGAAGTTCCTATAAGAAATTTTTAAGAGTCAACAATATAATAGAGTCTTAGTACACAATGATGTCTTTGGTACACTAGGTCTTCATATTACTTGTATTCCCAGACTATTTACAGACAACATAACTATTATGGGGTGTCATCAGGATTTCACATCTCACATAGGTAGTCTCAATGTGATGCATCTTACAACTTTTTGAACGAGTAATAGGTATTGTTCTAAACCTCCATTCATACATCATCTACCTCCCTTGGTTATTAATAAGTTATAATATCCTGGTTCACTAAATCAATAATGGAACTGAGCTATAAAATGTTCACATGAGAATGAATAGTATATATAAGACCATCCACTAATCGTCTCTTTTTCATGGGATCATTAGTAGTATAGTTAGGTAAAAAGGATAGATCTTTATAAAATAGAAAAGTTAGTCCATAAAAGAAAATAGAACCCTATAGTAGGCTGATGAACTACTGATAACGACCTTCACTCATGTTATCATAGACAATTATTCATAAAATATGGATTTGAATTCCCTCTTAATCACTTCTTTATATAGGTATACCAAATTTAGAATATCCATACTACATATGGAGGATTTAGGAATAATATAATTATTTATCTTCAATGTCCTATCAAGAGATTTATCATGAATATAGAAGTTATATATAACATTCTCATGACATGACAATACATCATGGGGGCACCCATCACTTAAAAATTAGGTTGATAATTTTGTGGGAACACCCATGCATGTTCTCCTGTTGAAGGTTCTGTTCATGGAGATCACTATATAAATATCATATAACAAAAAATATCCATTGAAGACTGAAAAGAATCTCCAGAATTTAGTACTATATGGTGTTTAAATGGTGGAAATATTTGTGTAATCTCTTGTTGACCATGTCCCACCACCTCCAGATCGTGGTCATCACTACCATATTAGTGAACAACATGTGGACATAATAATGGGAAAATTTTAAAAATTACCAGTACACATATCAAATAAGAGAAATCATGGTAATGATCATATACACATTAATAAGATATGTACAAGTCTTCTATATAATAATCAAACTTATCATCCAATATAAGGAGACAGCTCTAGGTAAAAGGTACAATTATATTGAAGATAATAGATTCTATCTACTCCCAACAACTATTGTTGGGATGGGGTCAAGATCTATGTTTCACAATATAAGTCCTTTTTTACATAGTGATAACATAAATGTATAGAGGAAAAAACAAATTATATATATATTTGAATCCATATATGATGGACATCATTTAATTTTTGAATGAATTTCATTTATTTTTTTTCATTTATATAAAAACAGTTTCTATAAACGGTTGAACTGTATGGATCACCACATTTTATTAATAAGGGATCATTCAACATTCAAAATGTTGTTTGAAATCGATTTAATCTAATCCACTCACAAATCATGTACCTACATGATGTGTTAGCAAAGCTCATGGACATAAAAAATGAACGAGACATCTTTCAAGAAATGACCATCATAAGTAAACATGGAATGGAATATTTTATGACATAAAAATCAAGTTAGGGTTCTAAAATGATGTATGATCAATGAATCCTTCCCATATTAGGAAAATGATCATGTACTTTCCAAAAATAAAAACTGTAAACTCCACACATCATGATTGTCACCCAATTGTGGAAATAAGTCAAAATTAATATGAAAAATATATAACACCTTGTGACATACCCTAAAATTAATCCTTTCTCAAAAAGTTGGACTACAACTTCTAGGAACAACTCATTACCAAATTCCAAAAATCATAATATCCTATATAATATTCCCAAATAATAATACATATTAAAATAAACCTTTGATGCCACTTTGTGACATCATTACCTATATTCCATATAAATAGTTCCTCATACCATTTGTCCACAGGACCCTAGCGCACCTCCCCATACACCATATGTTTTTGACTAGTAGAAATGGTCCATGGTACTATTGCCATGAGACCATATGTTCATTATCATTGTATAAAAATGGGTAATTTTTTTGATATTTCGTGGAATAATATTAAATAAAAATCATCTAGAAGTGATTGTGAAACATTCCAAAGGTAAGAGATAAAAACTATAAATAGTATTCAATATCATTAAATTAATGATGCAATTCCTTGTATCATAAATTATAAACATTCAACTATTATATTCAATAATGGTATCAAAATATCAAGAAGACTAAATTTCTTTCACGTATAACATGATGAGACATAGATCATTATTATTCATCCCCATTGTCTTGATAAAAGAAATATAAGAATGAATAATATGGTTATTTCCCATATCCTAAAATACATCCACATTATTTTCCCATGTACCATCAGAAGCCTAGATATGTTGTTAGATAAAATTAGTAGTCCACCACCATTAATGTCTATTTATATCTCATCAATTCATATAATACAGTAGTTTGGAGATAATATTGTATGAAGTAATAAATCTCTAAAGCATCCATTATTGTTCTAGAAGGACACCATAGTGATATTACCTACTTTAGCCTATGTTTTATAGTCTATGAATAGGTAACAATATTTTCAAAAATATATTCTCTATATACAAAGTGGAATATAGATCCATTAAACTAGATAATAAAACTATAAGGGACTCGTGGTGTAACTCATGAATCGATAATCTATAACCCTATTCTCATAAGTAAAAATGGATATACTGAAAATTTCAACAGTCGTATATGGTTTCCAAAACTTGAATCAAAATAGATGGGACTCCATGAATTTATATCATATTCATACCAGCCACCCTAAAAAATCATATAAATATGGTGTCCATGCCCGTGACATATTATTTTGGATTCTATGACCATATAATAATCATAAGGACATCATGACAGAATCACATTTGATAGGGTCTTCATACTCAAATCATATAAGTTTGGACCACATGTACATTTATTAATCCTTGATTGATAAGGGTATTTTCAAAGATACAATAGATCAATTATCCATTTCATCAATTATTATCATAATTATAATTCACATCAAAACCATACTGAAAATTGTTTGACTATTAATCGATTTATTACAATAATGGAAATTTTTTAGTTCATCTCAATGGGAGGATACAATTTTTGGGGGTCCTAATCAATGATTATTAAGTATATCAAGATAATTCTGTCATGTATAATGAATTAAACATATTTTATGTATTTTTATGGAAACACATGGAGAATCTAGCATGCAACTTGAAATCATAACATGAAATGTATTAAGTGTTGAAGGATGAATACTAGACCGCAATATTTTTCATGTAGGGGATCAGTCAACCAATATAGGCCTATGGATTCTTCCAAATCAGTATAAACTAATAAAAAATAGATGAAATCCTAGAAAATAGCTTATATTTTTATACACTGAGATCTCCTCAATGAGAAAAATGCAGATCACATAATTATCATATATGAATATAGTACACATTGGTGGGTATCTAATGAGACTATCAAATGTCAAATTACATTCTTCATGTGATTTTTATCAATGAAACTAGATGGATTGAGGTTATAGAACTAATCGGCAGAATGAAGGGTCCATTATCTACTAGAAATAGGAAACAATGAATAAGGTTTATGTTAAAATAATTTAAATGAACAAATATTAATTTCTCCTCAAAATAATGGTTTGCATGGTGTTTCCACATGGTTATCCTACCATATTCCAACCATGAACACCATAATGCTTCAAAACCCATATTACATTATTTATGCATGCGGTTTGGGAAACAAAGAGCATACAGTTCATTTTTCTGTGCTAATGAACAAATTTCATTTCATAGGTGTGTGCATATGGGTACATGGTTAAGGGAATTCGTGCACCCTATTTTTCTGTATGAAATTCCATATAAGATTAAAATAAATTTTTTGATATGGTAGGTAAAGTATCTATTTACCATGAATATGAGTGATTTTTCCCCTATAATATGTTCTAATATCTAAATAATCCCTATATTCCCTTGAGTTCATGATAGACTCATTTGGAGTAGATAATAGGTCCTTGAAAATAATTAGAAAAAAAATTAATGTTTTTACCTCATATGAAAAATATTATCATACAATTTTAAATTTTTCATTCCTTTGGGATATGAATCCATTTATTTTAAGTAAATGTAATTATATGCACACCAACTCTCAGATACTATGTCTCAGAGTTGTTTCGGGTCGGTCTCAAAATGCCCTATGGTTCCGTATCTGATGACACGTGGACCTACTTTCCAAAGGCAGGAATTTGTCAGATGGTCTGACCAGCGACGCTTAAGAACTCACATTGGTCGAGAGGATGGGATGTCGGGATCATCACACCATTTGGGGGGGATTATTTCTTATTCCTGCACTCTCTTATCTATTTAAGACTTATTCATATGTTCGTGAATCTTTGGTTTATACCCAAGCATTGTATCCACAGATTTAACCCGGTTGGAAATGGACAGCTGATCACAGGGTTTCAGAATCATGTATGCCTGAGGTTTACCATCCCTCATTGTATTAATGACCCCGAAGAGTCGGAACTCCATGAGGCGACAATTGGAGTGGTGCGGTGAACTGATGTGAAGTTAATCAGATCGACCGGTTGTTGGGCTTGAACCTCATGGAGGCTTCCGATGTACCCTGCGTAGGGGACATGGATCAAAGTCCACCTAGTTAACATGGGAGCATCGGAAGCCCGATGTGAAGGTGGGCCCAAGGGATCTACTGGTGATCAGGCTTCAACCTCATTGAGGATACCTACGTATCCCTGTGATGGGGAATCAAAGACCTCATAGTTATCACTAGCTTGGGAATTACGCTCTGAGGTGGCCCAGAGTTATGGATTGGGGCTTACACTCTAGGGAGGGCCATAAGAGGATGTCATGTTCAATGCTTACTCTAATCCCATGTGATTCATTCTCGGTGTGAGAAACGAGATTCAGTAGGGACCAGACGATCACGTCCCGAAAGGTGCATCTATAAGAAGTGGAGTGGGGCTTACGCATTGAGCGGCCCATAAGGATAGATTGGGGCTTACACTCTGAGGAGGCCCATATTGTCTTCCAAATGTCAAGAAATGATAGAATCCCAAGCCAGTGGTCGGTTGAGGAATATAATGGGGGCCAACGCCTATATGCAAGTGCACAGGCGGTATAATGCCAAGGGCGTTTGAATCAGTCCGAACTAAGTGAGGTGAAAGGTGTGAATTAAATTCCCAAAATTCCGAACTCTATGAGGGTGGCATCGTGATGGAGGATAGTTTTTGACCATGTTCGAAACACAACATCCATATCACATTAGCCTAAATTGGGGACAAACAAATGAGGGTAGACTACTGACCATGTTTGAAACACAGGACCTCACTCGAAGTGTTGTCCTAAAATTGTTCGGGGCATTGGACCAGGACGGTGGGTGAGCCGATGTGGCATGAGGCCAGGCCGATAGGGTGTCCCTTTGGACATTGAAGTGGATGTGGATTTGAATGAAGGACACAAAAAGCATGAGGCAGAGTGGTGTAATGTTTTAATAGATTCCAATTCTCTTCAAGTTATTCCATTGTGATAATGGCATTAGGAATCTTATGTTGGGAGCATAAGGCTTATTTTTTGGAGCAAGTGGAATCCTATGTTTGGAACTTAGGGAATACTATAGTTTATAGTCATGTAGAGAGGACTGTTTCCTTATAGTTTGACGTCATGTGGTCAGGACGGTGGCAATACAGTTTAACGTCATACCGTCTGGATGGTGTCCATACAGTTTAACATCATGTGGTCAGGACAAGGGTCATACAGTTTAGTGTCATGTGTTTAGGATGACTAGGTAGGGGATACCTAGAAATGGCTGGAGTAGGACTTATGCAAGTGAGGCCCTTTATGGATGAACCTAACAAAAGGATCTAGGTAATGGGTTTATAGGAGAGTCATGAGGAGTAGCTCGACTCATGGAATGTAAAGGAAGGATGTTGGGGCGGTGTAAGGGTGCAATGTAAAATAATGTTGACCCGGCCCAAAAAGTTTGCGGTGCGACTCTCCATTTTTCATGGTGTTAGTGACGATAGCGAAGGGACTGGCCCAGAGGTCCGAGACAGCAGGAAGACATGGACCTTGAGTGGGGGTGCGGGGGTGAAGTCCCCGTGGTATGGACCGGTGAGTGCATGGAGATTTCTGCATGGTGTAGGCCATGTGTGGTTCGCGGCTTGGTTTTCCGCGGAGGAGCTGGCCACGGAAGAGCAGGCCGCGACGGATGTTGTCCACTGAGGGTTGTCCGTGGATGTGTTGGCCGCAATGCAGGCTGTCCATGAAGGAGTATCTATGTAGGAGTATGATGCAAAGGAGTCGTCCACGGAGGATGATGTATGTGAAGGATGTTTTCTGTGAAGGAGTAGGTTGTCCATGAAGGAGTAGGCTATCTGCGAAGGATATCCGCAAAGGGTCTGGCGCCCATCCTACTTCACACCAATGAGGTATCTCCTCCTCCATTTCGCGAACGAAAATGGTCCTCGGAGGCGGCGGTTCATGGAGGATCTATCCTTGAAGGAAATATACACATGTGGTTCATGGTTTGATTTCTCCTCTATGCGGAAGTGTGTATCCGCGTACGATATCGGGTCCGCGGATGGTTACAGAACTTTACCACTAGGAGTAATTTCTCCAGCATCTCTCCATGGGTTTTCACTGGTCCTTTCTCTCTCTTTTTTGTGCCCCTCAGTGACTATTTATAGAGTCACGAAGGAGGCTGTATTGATGGGCCCATGGCACTTTCTGCGGAAGCCCATGAATGAATCCCCACCTACGGATGACTTGGTTACCTGGGAGCTTTGGAACTGAGATCTGCTGAATTGCACCGCAGTTGTGCACCACTCGGCCTCTATTCCGCGAACGACAATGGTCTATGGCCGCACACTGCTTCCGCCTCTGTTTCGCGAATAACGGCACACATGGCAGGGGCTGGTTGGCACGGTTCGTGGCTGGGGTCGTTTCTAACGGTTGATCGGCTGGTGCCCGTCTTTCTTCGCGCCCATAGAGGGTCCCCTCTTTTTCTTCATGGAAGACGGTGTCTGTGGGAGGACGGTTCACCGAACCGGTCACATACTATTGCTTGGAGCTGCTACACGGACTGGTTCGGTCCTTCCCCAAGTCATGGGGTAATTGGATTTCCTCCTTGTTGAATTTTCTAGACCCAACAGGACTAATACATGTAGTTTTCATTGAAATCACAAAAATTATATACATTAATAGATTGAGATTTTCATTATGAACATTTTCTATTTCATAATTATTATGGAAAAAAATAAATATAACATGGATAAAATTTTAATATTTTATATGTTTTGATGATTTGGAGAAAACCTACCAAACCAATTCTATAATTCATTTTTAAGAAACGAATTTGTAGTCTGATCACATTAATTTTTTCCATAATCAAGCAATTTTAACATTAATGTAAATAAGTTTTTTTGTTTACTATTAATAATTACCAAAAATAAATAATAACTATTTACCAGATATAGACCTATTAGTTAAAATTATAGAATATAAATTTCATTATAAAAATATTTATGTTGCAAAAATAATATAAATTTAACATGAAAACAAAAAAAAATATTTTAAAAAAAAAATTTAAATTATAATAAATTATTTAATACCAATTTCAATATTAATATTCATTAAAATGATAAGAATAAGATTATTTTTAATTAAATGGATCAAATTAAATTTTAAAACTAAACCAAAATATAATTTTTTGTTATAAATACATGAAAATAAAATAGAGTTTGAAATTAAATATTTATATATCATTATCAATTAAAAAATCATACTTCTATAGAACTCCAATAAATTTATCCTAATATAAATTTGATATGATTATATCAATAATTATAGACATTTAATAAATTAAAATATAACATTTTTGAATAATATGATTTAATATATATATATATATATATATAAGGAAAAAACTATTTCTTTTTTCTGTGGTACATTCAATATTATTTTTACAGTGAATTTAAATTTATTAAATATAATTATATAATAATAATAAAAAATGGAAATTATTTATTAAAACATTAAATATGCTTCAACATAATATTTCTCTCACTAAGAGTAGATAACTACTGATGGGGATAATCAATTGAATAAAATGAGGCAAAAATCTAATGTTAAAAGTAAAAATGGAAAATTAACAATATTATTGATCTATACAGGAACATTTTGAATTTAACTCATCTGGATGATTACAAAAGTTGTGACAAACCACATTACTATATTATATAATGTATGTAAATAACTATCCGATATAATCTTTTTACAAAAAAATAAATTTAAATTGGGAAAATTATTATTGATGGTTTTTTTCATTAGACTACTCTAAAAGCATGAAAAAAGATTAACTCATGGATTCATGACATCGTTATTTCATAGAATACAATATGAGATTTGAAAATTTAGTAAAATAATGGAGAACATAGGGGATTAATAGTAAATTTTGGTCATGATAGTTTTTAAAAATATTACAAGAATCATAATATGTGAGAATGGTGATTAGATGTTGAATTCTAGGGGCATTCTTTTTTCACAGGCTTAAGATGAACATACTTAGTGTTATAATTTTTTTTATAATTTTAATTAAGGTAACATTAGAATTATTCATACTTCCATTTAATGTTTTGAACACATTAGATCTATTACTAATGGGTAATGTGATATAACCCATCAATTTCATTTTATGGATTATAGAAATTAATAATATAAATGTTATAATGGTGAAAATTATATGTGGATCTGATTAATATTACATCATGCATATTTGATGATGATCATAATTATAAATATTTATACTATAAGATACTTACCTCGATTAAGGGGTATTTATGATGTTCTCTATAAAATATTCCTCGATGTATGGATGGTATGTAGAAGGAAAACAATTGTAAATATCCTATCAAAAGAAACTATTATGAACATTAACATTGTCCTATATAGGTGAATGAGACATTAATAATTAATTGTGACTTGTACATTATTTTATTCATTTATTATTTTAGTCATATGATGGGCATAATTTCTATGAATTATAAATCTTGGTCTATAAAATTATTCAAATAGTTCTTATGTGATACATTGAAAAAAATTAGTTATTATATATATTAAATATGGGGCCAGGAAACTGAAATGAGAATATAAGTAAACCTATGTATTAAAATATTAGGGAAAATGAAATCAAACCCCTACATAGTTATTCCTTTAGATCATAGATTAATTTATTAAATGATAATGAAACCAATGTATTTTTGAAATGGGAACAATCATGCTATATTAATTTAAAAATTTACTAATCTCTTTGATACAAGTTGTATGTACAAGAGTGCTTGTTATAAATAAAGGATTACTATGATTAGAATAGAAAATTACTACTACTGAGGTGTGGTAAATAAAATGTCTCTAGTGAAAATAATAATTTGATTTTTAGGATCCCTTCCATAATAAATAAAAATACATATAGTTATGTGATTTTTAATGAAAGTTAATGAGATAATGTTTTCAGGGGATATTCATCCAATGGAAACCGTTGGATGTTTTAGAATAATATTATACATATATTTTTTGATTCCATTTATGTGAATGTCATAGAAAACTATCCCACACTTATATATTTGGTTGATGAATATGGGGATGGTTTAATTAAATAAATAATTATAACATTCATAATGATAATTACAAGGAATGTGATTATGAACCTATTCTTATATAGGTATATTTGGATCAGTCCATTTATGAGGAATATAAGACCATATTATAACCAATAAATTCATGAAATTTGATAAATATTGGGAATATAATAATATTATTGAATATTATGAATCTATAATTTAGACCTGTTGAAAACAATTTCTACAAAATAAAATGTGACTTATTTTTATATGTGGAACCACAAATTCATTGAGAAGTAGTTTTGAATAATGAATTGTTAAAATTGATGAATGATGTGTTGGATAAAAAAGAGAAAATTGATTACAATGATATTGTCCCAAAATTATACAATATAATGTTTTATTAATAAAATGGGTGTTCATAACTATACACAATATTAATGGATGAATTTCAAGAAGAAAGGTGCAAATCATTTTCAATTGATATTCACCCATTGAATGAGATATTTATTAATGGTTACTTTACCCTACCATTGGGACTGAAACATCCATAATGTTCTTGGATATTAATTGCCATATAAATTACATTTAGTGTCATATGATTGTTATGTTGTCCATAATAAAAATAGAAATTGAATAAGATTTTTGTATTGATCAATTTAGGGGGTTCATACGTAATAATGTTGGAACTAGATTCTGTATATGAAATAATTCTTTATATGGGTGGAAATAAGACCCTCTTTCAAAGTATTATAAACATGATATTTTCATTATTTATTAATGAAATTATAAATAAAATGTAGGTAGAAACATTTATATTAATGAGATGTGAATTGGTTCTTAATTTTCAATTATTTGTGCAGAAAATATATTTTCATCAGTATTCATGGATAAATATTTTGAATTTGTTTTTGATCAAATTAATAAAATGTTTTAGAAATTAATTATTTAAAGGTTGAATTTTATGGTTGGGTTATATATAATACATAATGTAGTAAGTATATTCATATTATATGAAAATTTATGTAAATTCCCTATTAAATATTATTTTCATAAAAGAAAAAAATAATTTTCTACAAATATATCTATTTGATTGAGGCTAAATTAATACGATATTGGGAATTTTATTTTTAAAATTTAAATACAGTAGTTAAACTGAAGGATTCCCTATCATACTGATCTTTGAACAGAAAATGAATATTTTGTAACATTGATGGAAATATATTATAGTGTTATAAATGAATATAATGTACCATTAGAAAAGAGGAAATATTGGTCTATTATAGTAATATTAAATTATATATTGATTTATAAAATAATAATTGGGCTCATCATTTATTGTTTCATGAATGTTGATTTTTATATTGATTAAAATGATTAAAATATTAATAATAAAGAACATTATTCTAGGGGTAAAATCATTATAATATGGAATATTAAGAAAACAAATTTATTACACATCTAGTATAGTGGGAGAAGAATTTATTTCTTCCACATAATAATGTTAATAAATTATATGGTCAAAATATTAGTTTGAAAAGTTTAGGATGAATGTTACAAAACCAATGTATATTATTGTTTTTCATTAGAGTTCTAATGGTATTTCTAAAAAATTTATACTATATACATGATTGAATTAAAATTATATTAATTATTATATATTGAGTAAAATTTTTTTGGTGGAGAGGTAATTCATGAGAATATTATATTAAATGTTAAAATTTTGAATATTTTGACATATATTATAGAAAGGGAATGAATTTATGAATTGTGCCTCAAACTAAAAATTATTTCTCCAATACAATCATAAAATTGTTATTAGATGTTAACAACAATTAAATTGATTTATATTGTAAATAGGGGTGGATAAGTTCAAATCTATAGTCTATCATTCATGAATTTTAAATCAATGTTATCATAAAATAGTCGAGTGAAATAAGTATTTGAAATCAAAATTCCAGATGATGAGTTGATTGAGAGGGAGTTCATCAATATCATGATAACAAAATTGGTCGTCATCGAGGGATAGAATTAATTAAAAACTATTGCTAAAAAGGATTTCATTGTCCAGAAACACTAAATGGGAAAATATAGGGTAATATAAAATATTATTAAATATTTTATTATATTTATTAGAATCATTCCAATAAATCCAAAGATGGAGATTAATGGACCAATGGGATATTTCTGCAATTTTTTTTGTACATATTTTCAAAATATTTTTTCTGTGTTTTGTTTTTAGGAATAATAATTAATGTTCAGTAGAAGAAAAATTTTGTTATTACTCATTAAATGTTGTCATTTTCTATTCTAATCATCATTATTTCTAATATAATGATTTATAGAAGGTTCTCAAGATAAAATAAGTCTTTTCTAGAAATAGAACATGTGTTTGTAGATCAAGATACTCTATGATGAAGTTGAATTCAATAATATTTCAAATATAAGAATGTATACTAGAAAAAAATATATTTTATATATCAAACTGATTAGTATAACGGAAACTCAAATGATTTGGTCAGATAAAAATATTAGTATCTATTTTTAAAAGGTAATATAATTTAAAAATAATGTATTTTATGGTTTTACATGATAAATTACTCAATAATAATGGATTTAATTTTATAGATGTTTGATTATAATGAATTAAAAGCTATTATATTATTGGAAAGAATTTTATATATAGACATGAGGTCACTTTATTGAAGATTTATTGTTTATGAACTAGACTATATTTAGTGGACTGAGTTCTTCCTGATGTTTGTGTAAAAAAAGATTGACTTGGTGGAGCTCAACAATTTCACAAGATAGAACAAGAAGGTTGAATTCCTATGATTTTATCTGACATAGGGTACTAGTGTTAAATACCATATAGATAATATATAAGAAAATTGGACAAATATTATATGACCAAATGGAACTGGAAAAAGAAACACTATAATGTTTATTCTAAAATGGAGATGTTATTATGGGGATCACAATATAGATGAATATAAATATCATCAGATGATGAATTGTTATTGTTTGGAAAACCATTCATAAATAATATTTGTTGTGATAATGAGTTATTATTTAAAAATTCAAAAATATATTTATAATTTTCGATTATATAAAAAATAACATTGATTTTGAGAAATAAGAAATATCCTCCAATAATTTTGGAGTATAAAAATTTTGTGTTGTTTAATGATATTATATGAAGGATATATTAATATTGATGATTAAAATTACTGAATGTTCTACATCATTATCATTTTTATGATTTAAAAATAAATAATTTTTTTATATGACCTTCACAAGATATTTAAACATATATTATCAATTAATTTAATTAAAATAATATGTTTTAGAAGGTTGAGTGTGTATCTGACTATGTAATCACATGGTTGAAGAGTTTTAACATGATAGAGATACCGGGTAGAGGTATAATAGATATATTTACTGGAAAATTTTATAAAAGAAATATAATCATTGTATAGAGTAACAAGATAGATGAAAATATAATTGATGTTTTGAAAATGGAAGCATACTATATGGATACTAAGTCATAATATATTAAGGTTTACCATATGGTTAAAGGCCATATAGAGTGGTTCTTTGTAGAAATTAAAGAATTTTTTTTGAGAAACATTCATATCTAATATTTTTTGTGATCTAATATATTAGAAAAAATTTTAATTAATGGGAATAATTATAATTAAAAATTATTATTGAGAATAAAAATGAATGATGTTTTTTGTATTAAATTTACTTATATTGGATTTACAAGGACTGTTGGTAGTCGATATGACTGGGATGTAGTATTCCAAAAAGTTTGTGGACCTTCTAAAAATTCTTGTCCCTCTAATTACTTAATTATAATTTTATTATAGTATGGTTAAAATTTAAAAATTACTAGATTAAATCCCAAATATGTTTATGGGCTTATTTTATATCAAATGAAATAATAAAATATCACCCCAAAATTCAATACCCCCAATCCCAATGGTCAAAAAATCCTAATTAACATAAATATTTGGATATGAGAAAATAGTGGGATCCAATAAAATAGAATTTAAATTAAAATATGTAACATATTTTAGTAATTAATATAAAATAATGAGTAATAATATTTATAATTGTGGAAGGAATCTAGTATTCTCAATCATATTACATTGTGATCAATTTTTATTTTGAGTTGTGTTCTTACAATAAGATATTTTCTGTTGAATGGTATTGTTCTTTATTCAATAAATACTACATAATTTTTTTCCTTAGGACAAAATCTGTGATTCATTATCTTCCAACTAAAGAGATGAGTTTCCAAAAGAAAACAATAAATATAAATTGTTCAGTGGTATTTAACATTTATTCTAATTTGTTATTTAATCCATGTAATATGAAATTATAGAATAGTATAAGATCATACGTTCAAATAAAATCCTAAACAATACATAATATTTTTATCATGTTATGATTTCAATGGAAAATTTTGAAATATCTAATGATTTTATTGCTGAAATCATTAAGTTGTTGTGCTATTGGTTGACTTGTAGTCATGACAAATTATTACACTATGTTTAAAGTCGTAATATTTTTTAATCTTCTAGTTGAATTTAAAACAATATCATTCATCCATTACTATCATAGATTATGTATATTGTTTTTCTGAACAGAAACATAAATAAATTAATATGTCTCTCCCAAACCTCCTTGCAATATATCATGTAGAATATCATATCATGAAGCATATAAATACTTCTATACATGTGATTAAAAAAATGAATAGAAAAGTGAATTATCCTTATAAGAACATTAATTCTATACTATTTATAAAATGTATTTCCACAATAAAATGGATTAAGGGGTTAGAAATGAAAAATAACTCAATTTGATTCTCATGTGGAAAGAATATATATTTCATGAAAAATTATAATGAATTGAAGTTTAATATTATAATTTAGTTATAAAAATCAATTTATTTATTTTTTTGGTAATTATTATGAATTAAAAAAAATATGTTTTATATGTGAATTGACATAGAATATTCAAGAAAGTAAATTTAGGTTAATTGAATTTTGGAGCATTCATAATGAATATAAATAATCGATATTTTTATATCCACAAAAATATGTGCATGTCTTCCTGATTTCCTGATATATTTTAGATAAATTAATTTTTTTTTTGAAAATAATTTATCAGAGCGTACAATTTTTTTAGAAAATGCATGAATCATATTATTAATTGATAGTGTTTTAGTATTTCAAACTAAATTATTGTTTGATATTTCTTAAATCATATCTATTTTAATTCTATGTAAATGATAGAAATTTATAAATGTTTTTAAATAATCATTATGGAAATATAATTCAGTATAATGTTGAGATGATTGTAATTGAATTTATTTTAGATAATTGGTGTTCTTGTATAATTTTGATCTATGAAAAATTGTTTAATGACTATTTAAAAATCATGGTGTTGATAAGAAACCATTTTAAATAATTTTTCATAAAAAATTATCAATATATTTTTTTATAAAAATATCATTAATTATTTTAAAAGTTTTGATAATAATTAAAAACATTGATATCATGTGAATAATTTAATAGATATTTATAATTAATGGTAGTGAAATGAATTTAATTTATCACGAATATCATAACCTCTAGGCCCAATTGTGGGAGTGATTCATAATGGTGTATTCATCATTCAGTAATATATGGTGGGAAGATTATCCTAAACAAACATTACATAATAAATAAAATTTTCAAAGTACTAAGAGGAGATTAATGAAATTCTTTATATGTACTAAAAGTCTTACACTATTTTCTTGTCAAAATGATTTAGAAATTTATGTAGAATCATTCAATTTATGATATCTACATTAAATAATTTATATAACATAAACTATAACATGATACATTGTCCATAAATTATGTATTCTAGTGATTATTGGAATATTTTGATAAAATATGGGTATTTGTAAAAATTAAAGATAATAAATCACTAATTAAATATCATATAATTATCATATATCATCATTTTATATTATACCCCATATTTTTCCTAATAAAATTTATTTTAAATTGATAGGTTCACATCTCTTTTGATAAAGTGGTATCTAGATAGACATAATTGGAATATATGATCTAGATATATAATAGTTGGAATAGGAATATAATCATCACTAATTTTTGTGGGAGGAGTCTTTATAATATTAATATACACTGTACAATGTCAAAATAAATAAATTATTTTTATTCACTAGGATTATTGAAGTATTATTCTATATAAATTTAAAATTCTATATTGAATATTTTAATGGAATAAAATGACGATAGAATTGTATGTGTAAATTAATTAGTGTATTCATGGTACCAAACATTAGTGACATTAATTTTTTTATGTTTCAAATAATGATTATTCATTTGAGTATTCATGGGTAATTGTAAATGGATGTTATAGGGATGTGAAATTTAATAAAGATTTATTATTTGAAAGTTTCGTAAGTCATAGTATATATTAAATATTTACTTCAATCAGTATGATAAAATATATTTAAATTAAACATGCCTTACAAATATTATTTAATCATTTTATCAGGAAGTCAAATGAAATAGCTCTACTTCTAAATAATGACCCTATGGAACATGATTATTTGAAATCATCAAAACATTTTTTGAAACCAATATATAAAAATATGATTTGAAAATTTATCATATTCATTTATTCAAATAAAAAATTATTGGTATCATATAACATTTTTCTATAATGAATATGAAAAATTATTATACGGGAGGTTTATAAGAGTTTTATTATTTTTAAGATAATATAAATTAACAACATGCATTATCAAAATAGCTCGTATTACGATTTTTCTATGACTAAATTAATTTATTCATTTAAGATTTAAAATAGTAACAAATGTCTGTTGGAAAAATAACTATAGTCATATATCATTGGAATTTCAAAATCATGTTATGGTATGTATCATGAAAAGATGGAAACATTGATGACTGAATTTAGGGATATCTCAAATTGTATAAAATGCCTCCATGATTAAGTGCTTCGGTGTATGAAGAGATTGTTTAAAAAATATCACAATCATATGTTCCATGAATTAATTTAATATTACATGATATGTATTGAAGTATGTTTCACATATTGAATATATAAAATAAAAATAAATTGAACTACATATAATTTTAGTTAGAATAATATGTTGTTATATGATCATATAAGACACGATATGTTAATTATATAAATATAATGGGGAAAATTGGTATTAAAGGGATGTGACACTAGTTTTAAGACTTGTAATATTTATTTATGATCATAATAAACAAATACATAAATAATAATAAACACATATTTCATATAATGGTTTCAATATCTATAACAAACCATTTTGTTCTATATTTATATGCATCATCATAATCAAGATGATTAAATTTTTTCAACATTAAATTATATTAAAATTGTAACAACATTATCACTATTATGATATGATTTCTCTATTTTATTTCCTAAGATATTTGGTATATGATAAAGGTATTTGATGTTGATGCGTAAGGATATAACTACTTCTATGAGCTTCTAAATTTTGTGATTTTATCGTATGAATATTACTTATAATGAATTATGGCTATTACAACGATTTCCACAGTATCCTTATATGCCCCATTACAAAAACCACAATAATTTAAATCATGATTGATATGATATAAGTAACATGATTGTAAACAATTTTCTATACTTCATGCGTGTGACTACTTTATATGGTTTTTTATAACTGGATACATTACACATTACACTGATTTTAATTAAAATAAACATATTATTAATAACTAATAATCCTTTTCTGTGACATTAATATAAAAATAACTATAAATATATGCTGAACTAATATGGTCATAACTGATACATGGTATGATAATTACCCTAATGTTTTATGAATATTTTTATAAACAATGTTATTTTAATGACCTAACCTTGAACAATATGTATAATAATTCATTATTAAATAATGAACCACTTGAAATTATATATTTATATCAAGATTATATTTTTATACTTTTACGTCATAAACCCTTCATAATTAACAAATTCCTTATATGTAGGAACCTCTGTAACTATCCATATGTTCCACAATAAAAACATAAAATATAAAACAAGTTTTCATTCATTAAATAAATCTATTATTTTCAATATGAATTATTTTTAAATATTACTCATCCTTATTAACATTGAAAATCATTTACAATGTGTAATGATCAAAATCATTTCAGTAAAATTTATTAAGGAGTGAAATTAATTACTGTTCAAAAAAAAATGGAAAACCATAATTTTTAACCACCATTGAAATATTCTTTTCTATTATAATTAAATCATAAAAATAAGACAAATAATCCCACATTTCTCTTTGAGAAATTAAAATGACCCTTTTTATGAAAATAAAAACCCTTTTATTAAACATAGTGAAAAATATTCTTTTCAATTGTTCAATTATACTTGAGATAAAAGGTAACCGATTAAATTTATTAGTCAATCCAATCTAGTTAACTCACTCTTTAATACCATTGAAGAAAAGGAAGATTACCAAATTAATTGGAATGAAAAATATATATGAATTGATTTTATAAGACACTGGTGAAAACAAATTAATTCCTGGTTTTTTGTTCTTAACATTTTTTCCCACATGAAGTTATTATAAAAAATGTTGTAAATATGGGTTTCATGATTGTTATTATTAAAAAAAATTTAAACATTTATGTGTTTTGTAATTTTTTCCCATGTTTTTTATATCAAAAATGATGTGGAAAACAATTTATCATGTAGATTTTTATATTAACTTTTTGATAAATTATAATTATAAATAATTCACATTAGTTATAGATGTAATTTTCTATCATTTTTCTTAAAAAAACATAAAAACCAATCAAACATACATGTTCTGTTTTTTTACAAAGGTTATAAGAAATACTATTTGAAAAAACATTTCTCAAATTCTATTTTACATAACCAAAGTGAAAAATCATCTTCTATAACATTTCTCATTTTTTATAAAATAACCAATGTGATATACATATATATATATATATATATAATTTTAATCACAACATTTGACCATCGTAGAAATATTATAGAAAAACAGAAATGGTAAAATAAAATAAACATAACAAAAAAGCCGAATTATAATTTAATTTACTTTTAATATTAAAATTTGTATTTTAATATTTAAAGTTTATATTAAAAATTAAAACCCATTAAAACAAGTGATTTAATATGTCTAATTTCATTGTTTGTTTCAAACTTCTTGTCTATTTTAAGGAGGATGTTTAACAAAAAGATACAACGAGACAGCTTGACCAACAAGGGAGAGAATTGATGATTATAAGATGAGTAATATAAACTAAATACTACCACTAATATCCTAGGAACTATAGGTATGCACGATTAATTCATAAATAGAAATGGAAGGCCATATCTTGATCAATAGGTATCCAAAAAAAAAAATATTTCTCCTAGAAAAAGTGCAAAGGAATAAATACAAAATCCCATATCTAGGCTCTAAGCATGTTTGAAAAAACCTCATATAAATATATCAGAGTGAATATTAATAATCCCAATGGTAATGCTAAAAAATAATTCATATCCAAAATAATATCCTACCTAACTAAAACTATATATATAAAACATGAAAAGTGCCTCACTCCCAATCGACATATTCCACAAACAAACATTTTCCTTGAACCCAATAATAAATAATACACACCAATGTAAAATATGATCTATAAATTTTTTTATAATACAATATAGTATTTAGAATAACCCATGGATGGGTGAGTATATATATACCCATTAAGACTCCTTGAAAATCAGAAAGGGTGGAATAATAAGGTATAAAAATAACCAGCTAAAATGATAACTAAGAGGAAATTAATACTATCATATATGTGGTCAAAATAAATCTAGATGATAGATAAAAGGTCTATGTATCTTTACATCCCATATATGTACAATGTTTCAACATTTCTCTACAAAAGTTTTTTCTGATGCCAACGATCACACACAACCTATCAAGATTTTGTGTTAAGGGTCACATTACTTGTCGTGCTCCCCAAAACCATGGGACCCACATGTTTTATGTAGTAACCAATCCCTATTAGATAAAAAACAAGGGATATTACCCCTATAATGACAGAGGAACACCACCATTATGTTGTGTTGGGGATTACAGAATTTACCAAATGGTGGAGTGTTGGGACATTCCCCTTGGACAAAAGGAGAGTACCGACCCCGAAATAACACTAATGAACCTTCACAATCACTAGAATCACTAAAGCTTCACCTGAAGAAGCATCTTAATAGTTACTCCTTAAATCATATCTCTTATTTTACTCCCCAAATTTATAAATGAATAACATTGTATTTGATTTTGTGTGGGACACTCAATACCAAGAACATAAGTGAACAAAATATCTAGAGACATTGTGATATAATTAATATTTAAAATAAATTGAATCAATAGTATTTAGTGCCTTATGTTCTGAGTTACGATGAGTCACATGAAACAAATACTTTCTTGTATATCTTGTTTTTCACATAAGACTATGTTTTCCTATGAAATATTATATTATTAATTATATAATTATTTATAATATGATATAACCAAGACATTAAATTAGATCTAATTAATATTATTGGTTAAATTAAGAAAATATATGGTTTATGAAAATATTAAAGTAATTTATTGCTCAAAAATTCATTATAAATGAATATATGAACCAATTTAATAAAAAAGAAATGTTTTTTTAAAAAATATTTTTATACCCACAATGTTTTATTATCATAATATATTAAATTAATTATAATTATTGAGTGATATTAATTTAATATATATATTATATGTTAAATAATTTTTTTTTACATGTATCCAGTTGATTCCATTGTCAGAAGATTAGATAAACCTAAATATTTTGTAAATAAACCAAATATTTTTTAAATGGAAATTTTACCACCTTTTAATGGTGAACCTATTTTTAATAATATTTTTATATTTTTTTTTAATTTTATATTTAAAAATTATCCTGATAGATTAATTGGAATCACTATAATTATGTTAGAATTATTTTAGGTTATTTTTGAATGAAATAAATTTTTTGAGGAATAGTTAATATCACTGAATTTTAATTCAAGATTTCTTTTAATTTAATTTTTTTATATGGATAAATTATATTTATCATTTTTTTAATATTTAATTAGATAAAATTTTTATCAATTAATAAAATTATGTCAATAGAATGAATTTTACATTGAAAATAGATAGAAAAACATATCAAGCATTCAAATAAATTTAATTGAAATACTTTCTTTGGCATCTCATCTATGAGATTGAATTTAAATATATTTATACAACTCCTATAATAGAAACTTTAAAAAATGGATTTCATATTTGGGAAAAAATTATAATTTCTAAAAATATAAATATTTTTTTTAATATTAGTAAATGTGATTAAAATTTATGATAGCAATGAAGAGAAATAATAGCTTAATAATGGACTAAACCTTAATATTAATGTCTTAAAGGAAAATGAAAATTATCCAAAAGCCATTGTATGGAAATATTATGACCATATCATCCCTTGGATCAAATTTGGAATATTATTATAGCCACTTTTAATATAATAAATGTTGGTGGAATTCAAATTTAAAAAATACACAATAATACCACACCTCCACTATAAACAATCACTCACCCTACTACATATTTTGTATCAACCCTATGATTTTTGAATTATATATTTTTTTCAATAAATTAAATTTTTTCGATATTTTTCATTTCTCAAAATACAGAATATTTGTTTTGATGTATGAAAAACACTATGTTTGGCTTGAAGTATATGAAACACCATGTTGATATTTCACTACACATAACACTTAAATTAGAAAACAGAATACACATCACATTGTTTGGACTGGGTTAGTCACAATTGTGAGATCTTTTTATACCTTTCATTACATGCTATAATGAGTTTTACCGAACAATATTATAATATTCAATTATTATATTATAATATAATAAGATTTAACCTAGCTGTTAAAATAACATGTACAAATAGTATTTCTGAACATATTAAATTAAATAATTTATACCTTAAATTCATTTTTAATCAATTAATTAAAAACAAAAATACGTTTTAATAGATTATAAATGAAATAGTTAAATTTTAAGGATCTTAATGTTGTTTTGTCTTAAAAAATTAAATTAAATAAAATCACAGAATGATTTTAATGAAAAATATGCGTGATATATTCATTAAAATATTCTTTATATTCATCAAGTACATTTGTAGGAATAATATTAGATCAAACCCAATTTTGATTATTAAAATCATTAAATTTTCACATTGGTGATTTTTCTACATTTTAAAGTATATATCATTTTAAATCCATTTATTGACACATTTAGATATTATATTTTATAAAAAAATATTATATCATATATATATTTATATAATTAAATTATTTTAATTTTTTGTATTTTTTATAAGTTTCATGTTATAATGAATTGTAAAAAATAGTAAATTTTCATT
This sequence comes from Viscum album, assembly GCA_963277665.1. Lineage (NCBI taxonomy): Eukaryota > Viridiplantae > Streptophyta > Magnoliopsida > Santalales > Viscaceae > Viscum > Viscum album. The sequence goes on from OY728122.1 coordinate 1,348,190,180, forward strand.
GAAATCATAATTTTCATTAAAATTATATATAATGTTAAATTATATTTTTCCTCAATTTTGATGAATAATTAGTGTAATGTTTTATCATTTATACTAATATAGGTAATTATAATAAATATTACATTGAATTATGATAAAAAAATGTCTCTATCATTTGCATGTTTTAAAATTAATGACTCGCACTACCATCCCATAAAAGGGATTATTTTTGAATTAGTTTCTTCCAATAATATCTTCGGAATAGGGAAAAATGGATTCCATAGTTGTAATAATAATTTCCAAATTCTATAAATAGTCCCCTTTTAATTTAATACAATATTAATAAAAAAATTTAATATTTTAAATACCACGATTATGGTTAAATTAGGTAATTACAGACCAAAATAATAAAATCCCAATATAAAAAGACAATAAATATTTTTATAATATAATTAGATGAGTGTGTGTAAATAAAAATATTTATTGGGATGATTTTATGTCTGATATGAGTCACATGGAAGAATTTACCACTGTTATATTATTTTATTCATAGTGAAGGCAAATTTGGCCCCCTATTTTTAAAAAGATAAATATATTTAATATCATATTATATATGTCATATGTTCATTTATAAATAGTATTTTGAAATCTTAAACTATATTATAAGTCATGGTAATTTATTTAGAAATTTTAGTAATGAAATAATTAAATTAAATGGTTACACAATAATAATGTATGAATTGATTAACTAAAGAAAGAATCAAATAAATGATTTTAAACAAATTTAAATATGAATAATATGATATAATTAATTCAATAACTGAATATTATTAATTAATTTTATATTTTATTGATATTTTAATGTTTTTGGTTCAATAATATAATGTTTTTATAATATTTTTAAAATGAAAAGTTATATTTAGTTTTAAAATTAAGATTATTGAAATTTTAAAATAAATAAAATTTTATTACATCATTTAAATTTTATAAAAAAATTGATTCAACCAAATATATGTTAAAATTAATAAAATATAATAAATTATTCATTTATTATTATTGGATAATTTTATAGAATAGATATTAACACATATGTAGTAAAAACACATGTCATCACAGAATGAGTTAAAACGATTAATGACGTTTTAAATCCAAAAGTAAATATCAATAATATGAGATAAAGATTTATAAAAAATTATTATTGATTTGATTTATATCTTTACCAATATTATCATCTAAATAATTTATTTTTTAGATATTTGGAAATATAAATTTATTTTTATTAATTTAATATACAATGATATTCCAACAGTTCCCCTCCCATATTTTATAAAATAGAACAACTAATTATCATTTATTGAAACATATAGAGCACCTATATCAAAAAAACACTATCCAATTCTCCCACAAAAATTCTTCCCTAAATATTGAAATCATTACATTTGTTATAAATTGAAACAATGGATTAATTTTGTAAAAATAAAAACTAAGTACCCAATGATTTTGAAATGTTCATCTGTGGGTGTTTTTATTTTATTTCATTCTTGAACACCATTGATTAATTTTATTTAATATTACAAAAATATCTTTAGTATCTTAAGTACAATAGGATTTTTTTTAAGGGTTCGACCTACTATCCCAGACACTTACATCTAATGGGTTATGAACATACTGTTCTTTTTACGGTGAACTATCACCTCACAAAATGATGTTGTTCCTTTTCCTTTACCACCAATTATGGTTGAAAATCATGATGGAAAATATTTTTTTATATTATTTTTAGGATATAATTATATATTCTGAATTATAATATCTAATATAAATTTTTACCTTGTAGATGTTTTGGAAAATGAAAATTTCACTCATGCATACGTAGGACTTACAATCTCCCTCACGGGATATTATTTTTTATTCATATATATTTCATGGATGATAATAAGGATAAATATTTATGAATATATGTGTTTTATATGGAATATAAATTTTTCTATAATGATAATTTATCGTATACATTCCTTTCTTTTAACATGGAAAGATAATGAAAATTTTGTTCATGCATATATACGACCAGTTGTTTCCATGAATGGTGTATTCCATTTCATATATATATATATATAATTATTTAAATAAATATTTATAAAAGTAATATATATATATATTATAATTCCTATTTTACATTATTTAACCAATTAAATAATTATTTAGGTTAGAGGATCAATAATGACAAGTCAAAATTGTGTTTGATAAACAAAGTGATTATTTGGTTAATTGTTGCTTTATCATAGAACTGTTAATAAGCGTGTAATATAAATCCATATGATAATAATATATGGTATTTTATATATGAATATGATGATATTTTATATTTTTAATCAACCTATTGTTTCTATATTATAGTTTTAATATAGTCTAATGGAAGTCAAGTATTACGTAAAGGGAATTTCTTCTTACATTTTATTTCTGTGAGATACATCACATATTGAGCTATATAATTTTTTCTGTCATGTACATAATGAATTATGAAATTTTATATCATTAATATAATTCATTTAATTACAATAACTGATTTTATTTATTATTTCCATTTATGGGGTTCATAAATCTAAGGATAGTCATATAGTATTGGATTTAAGTTACACATTTATTTCAAGAGAAGACATGCCATATACAACCCCAGTTTCTTATAAGTGGTGTATATAAAGCCTGTGAATTTATATTATGATTATTATCATGAATATTATGGTATTTTAATATCTAATTTATCTTTATTCGTTTATGGGGAATGCGATTGTATATATTATAATGTGGTGAGTATTTACTTCACCAACTCATAAATTTTTTGGAATGTTTTGTTTTAAGTTTCAATTGAGGAATATTTATCATCGATATTGATTTATATAAAAATGGAATGAATAATATTTTAACTATGTTCCTATTGGATTTCTATTAATTTTTACCCACTCTTTACATTTACTACACTGTTTAAAATAATAATTTTCTTTGATTTCCAAATGATGTACGTTGTGAGTTTTTTTGTAAATATTAATAAAATAATGTTTCTAACTTATATTAAATGATACAAATCTTCCACCATCATAAATAACTAATGGATTTATGTATCCTACACAGTAATCAAGGTTTATTTTCAATTAAAATTATTTCTTTTAATAAAATTTGACAGTTTATTAAGATACAATGTTTTAAATGATGAAAATATATTGTAATCAAGAGTTTATTTCAAGTGATCTCAAAATATAATTTTCCATCTTAGATAACACTATTTTATTTTAATTATGATTTTCAAGTGAAGTTCCCTTGTTCTAAAATTCATATTATTTCTAAACTTTTGTTAATTTTTTAATTGATTGATATTTATGAAAAACATTTCTTTTCAATTGGTTATGTGATGATTTAATAATTTTTATGAATCTCTTTTCATTCCATGGATTCAGATAAGATGTTTGATTTATGTTCTTTTGGAACATTTTTTTATGGTTTCCATTATGTTTTGGGTGGACCAATATATCCTTCCAATGATTCATGTAATGATTTTTTATCATGATTTCATTATTTGAATCATGTCGATAGGATTGATCTAAAATGTGATGATTGGGAAAAATGGTCCACTATGGGGTGATTTAGAAACATGATCCTCTATGGGAGTATGGGAAACCCAGTCCCCTATGGGATTATGGAAAAACCTGATCCACTAGGGTAACATGGGGAAAAATAATCGAAAATGGGATGATGGGGAAAACTGATCCACAATGGTAAGATGGGGAAAACCAATGAACCATAGAATGAGTGGATAATATAACATTTAAAAGGAACTGACTGTGTCTAGGGATGGTGGGGTGACCCAACCGGAAATTGTAGCTCACAAGAAGTTACATGATAATTTCTAGAAAACATTATTTTCTTTTATGGAATAAAATTGTAACAACTCTACTTTTTATTACACACAAAAACATTATTTATTAGATAATATCATCACATGATACAACATAGATAATAAAGTGTCCTATTTTATATTGGGATTAGGAACATTACATAATGACTTCAAACATGAAACACATCATCTTTATTGAAAACATCCTTTATAAGACCACTAAATTAACTGGTACATAGCGTTGCATGGTATAACCTGAGGACATGCATAACAAGGGGTGAGCTTCAAAGCTCAGTAATTGTGTAAAAATGAATATAATGTAGAATAAAATACATTCTAGGAAATAGGTATATCAATGGAGAATAAGATAAACATGATCATAACTCCATGATGTATAAAGACAAACATAACATGGAAATGTGGATACAACTATTAAAATGATTTTATCATGAGCCAAGAATCTTTGAACATGGGTCATGATTAAACCCTCATTTCACATGAATTATCACGAGTAAACCCTTAATGTTTGTGACATATCATGATACTAATCTTTACGCAATGAATTGGAGAGCTATCAGGGTGCACCGTTCTTAATCATTTCAACTCATGCATAATTGTTTTGTGTGTATCGACACATACATCCCATATATTTATTTTTACAATGACACGCCATTTGAAATTATACATTGGCTTCTCTTCCCCATAAATCCAATATCTAATGGCCCAAAAAATTAATTGTATTTTAGCCATATTATTCCATATGAATCTCAAAATTGATGATGAAATACCTATTTTCCCAAAACTAAAGAAGAAGATATGGACACCAGACATACTAATAGGTTCACCATGCCCATGGAATTTTTTTCCCACTAAAAATGATCATTACACAATTTAGACACTCATAAAAGTTGATCAAACTGTGTCTCAACCACCCATCAAACCCTAGTATCATTTTAAAAACTACGAGTCATTCAAGGAACAACTAGAACCAAAATGACAACTCATTTTAGAGAAAAATTAAGAGAAATTACAAGTAATTGAATGTTTTAAGGGTGATACCTACCTCAATTTAACACCTTACTAAAGAATAACTCATTGTTCCTACAAAGAGGATACACATGTAATGATCACTAGGCCCTTATTTTTATTTCATATATTGTAAATATATAATTAGAGGATTTTAAAAAAATATCAACTCTATGTTACAAGGAATCAAATAGGTGATATTTTAAAATCAAAATGGTAAGAGTTACACTACATGTTTCATTTAAACTAATTCACTTTTAGGCCATTAAAAGTGCCCATGTTTCATGTAATCATTAAAAACATGTTATAACAAAAGTCGTCAATTAAAAATTAAATTAGTTAACACTACCGGGAACACATGAATTTTAAATTACCACAAATTCATGACTTACTAAATAACTATCATCATTTCATATGTACAAATTTTATGAACAAAAAACCTTTTAATTATCAATTATTTATTTATATATAGTCTAATTTTGAATAGTTAATGAAAATTTCAATCCCAATGTATAGATGAAGGGTCTACATTATTTTCCCCTTTCTACCCCTATTGATGGAATAGTTTGGGTAAATGATGTCTAGCCATTCCCTATCCCCTTTTGGTTGGTAGAATGATCTACCATAGAACCTCCCTCATTTTGGGGAATCATATATTCCCCTTTCAAGAACCCTAGAATTGTCTATAGCTTCCATGAATTTGGATAGAGCCATAAATTATAATTTCTTATTGATTGTATTATTTCACTACTATGTTTTTTTGTTGGATTTATCATATTATTCTCAAATATTTTGTATCTCACTGGATATTCCATTTTGATGTAATTTTCCATTATTGGATGTCTTCTATATCTACCATTCTGATTCATGGGGCTTTCTCAATTGGATTATAATAGGTATTCTCGATCCACAATTTATTTTGATTATTTTATCATTGGAAGATAATATAATCTTTTCCTAGTAGAATGATCCATGTTAAGTTTCTAGTGTCCAATTATCCATGTTTCATTGGATGTTTTATTTCCACAAGAAAAATGGTTTTCTCCCCACTACTGTTATCTGGTGTTCCATACATAGGCTTACCATTCCATTCTAAAACCAGTAGATTCTATGTCTTATTTTTTACATGGTGTGTCAATTGGATTGATTATATATTCACAAATATGGATATTGTATAAGGCCCCAGCCTTAAACCTTACTTAATCTTGAGTAATTTCAAGATTACACATTGAGGATATTTTCGGGTTTAGAGTTTTATAGAATTAGATCATAAAACTTGCATTACATTCCACAAATAAAAAAAGTGGTAACATAAAGATAGTATTCTTCATTCCCATTATTGGAATCATATTTAAAATAAAACATGGATTCTTTCTTGACACTTCGTTGACACTATCATCATATCATGTACCTTTCCCTTGACCTGTGAAAAACATTTCAAAAATAACATGGGATTAGCATAAAAAGCTCAGTAAGGGTTATAAAAAATATGGAAAGGACACTTGAGTTCATATATACATAATAATGAAATCATTCATTACCCATAAAACATAGGCACTTTAACATACCTCATCAAATCATGAATAAATCATAGAAATCATAAGACATAAAAGGTAACATGTGGCATTCATAACATTCTTACTTAGGGAGTAACCCCCTTGGTTACGTTTGGAATACCCATCACAGTATATTCCCTAAATCTCTTCGGAGAAACCTTAACGTTTCACTCCTTCGCGTTACCCAATGCATTGGAGAGCTATATCGGGCTCACCCATCCTTATTTTATCACGGAACCACCCGTTTTCATAACAATGCCCAAGAACCATAACATAAACGTATCACATAAAACATTCATAAAGTAAACATAACCTTTCCACATTTCAATCACAATATAACATTTTAGTATATTGAAATAATGAATCCATTCAAATAGAAACCATTTCCAAGACCATTTAAAACATTTAATAAAGAGATTTATTAATAAAAGTGTCCCATACCACCTTGAAGCTTTGAAAATTTTAAACCATTAATATCCATATAAATAAATAATTAAAAACACTTTGAAAACATGAATATTAAAAAGAACAAATAATAAAAACATTTAAAGTGATATTTTGGTTAAGGGGGTTCTACCAAAATTAGAGACACTTGAATAAAATGATTGAGGAATAACATTTAGTCCGAACATTATAATATCATGAGAATAAATGGATTCATGATATAATATTCAAAAGGATAGTATATACACCATATAAGAGTGAATTGTTGCATAAAAACAAAGAAGTTTCAATAGAAATGTCAAATGTGATGAATTCCCTTATAAAGAATGTATCCTTAGATTAAGGATAATTCAATCTCAAAATTATGTGTTACAAATATAAATGCACCCAATATAAGTGGATATTGAGTGTAATACAATAAAAGTTCATTCACACATATTCAAAAGAAGACATATTCAATAACTACATGTTGAACCTAAAGAAATCAAAATTGGGTTAAAAAGTTCCCTTGGTAAAATTCGACAGCCTAACGGCATCACTTCAAAATTCAGAAAATGAGTTGATGAAAGATAAAAAGGGAATCTCATCACTTGGACATAAAATTCACATCAATAAGGATATGAAATAAAATGTCCCAACATACTAGTATTTTAATTAAAAGACATAACAAAAGAAGTCTTTTAAAAATAGGAGGGTGAAAGATTCCCTTACTGACTTGGGTAATTTCGAAACGTACACCCCATGGAAAGAAGGACAATACGACATTGATGTAAATACTCATAAATGAAATTATATTACACAATGAGTAAAATAATTGGTAGTACATACACCAATCAAAGGAAATTGTGGCAAATGTAGCATAAATCTCACGGGAATAAAAGTGAGATGAAAATTCCCTTACGAAAACTCGGCAGCCTAACGGCACCACATAAAACTTCCAAAAATGGATTGATGAGATAAAATATGGCCTATAATAGTATTATAATAAAATTTACAGCAAGAGGAATATAAAATAACATCCCTTACCATAACAAAGAGGATCATAAAAGAAGTGACATAAAGGAGAGTACTTAAAAAGAAAGAGAGAGTTTAGATCTCTTACAAAAATTCGGTAGCCTAACGGCGCCACTCAAAACTTCCAAAATGGATTGATGAGAGAGAATAGGGTATCTCATCATATGAACATAAAAATTACAGTAAGATTAATATAAATGAACATCCCAATAACCAGAATGATGAGCTTTAAAAGGAATGACATAAAAGAGTGTACTTTAAAAGAAAGAGAGGGGTAGGGTCCCTTACCTCAAGTCTGACTTGTCTTGTTCGTTTCATTATATTCAAGAATAATAAACCTTGGTCAATTTATAATTGCTTAAGGAACTCCTATAATGATTATTATTAAGTTAATATCACATATTTTAATGTTATAATAATTGGTTAATAATATGAGTTCATATCAGACGTTTTTGTCAATGTTTGGTACATGAGTCAAAAATTGAACTTGTTGGAAAATAATTCTACATGTAGTTATAGGTACATCATATAAAGAATAGTATTGATGTTTTAAATATCATATATATCCATTATATATTCATTTTATACTATTCCATAGAATTTGGAGATAAAAATTAAAAGCAGCGTTCATGGAGACGGTAGGCCGTATGTACGCATGAACGCTACTTTAATTTTTTGTCATTTTAATGGAATTAAAACAAAATGATAGATATATATATGTTATAATTACAGAATGATATACATCATTTTGATGTAATATATTACATAAATATCCATTATATATATGTACTTATAATAGTACATAACATTTTGAGACAGGAAATTAAATGTATCGTTCATGGAGACGGTAAGTCGTACGTACGGATGAATGCTACTTCCATTTATATTTCATATTTAATGGAATTAAAACATAATGATACATAATAGTATTCCAGTATGGTATCATATATTATGTAATTAAATATATCCTTTATACATACCACATATGGTATTAATGAATCAAATCACTTTGAGGGGGCGGTAGTCCGCACTTCCTTAAATGAAGATATCATGTTTACCCATAATGGAAACCATAAATGTATGACATAAATGAAAAATACATAATATTAAGTAAAACATAAACATATTATATATCATATATAAATATAGTTTCATCTTAATGGACACCTTTGATGGTGTTAGAAAAATGTTGAACAATCATCGTTTCGTGAGGCAGAAAATCGCCAACCAAAGAAACAGTATGTTATTTAACCATTAGACGAAGGTGTGTGTAAGTGTGGCTAGAATCCTTCTTATAAAAACATCCTAGTATATTTAAGATACTGGATTTGTTACAAAAGAAAAGAATAAAAAGAGTTTATGGGGTTGGAGATGCAAAATAAGACAAAAGGACACAAGTGAAGACATTACCTTAAAATCGGGTAACTCCCTTTGGTTTGAGCTCAAAGGCTTCCATGGGAAGACTTATGCTAAATGTGAGGCTTCAAGTAGTTAAAGATGGATGTGGAGAGTTGAAATGGGCAGGTGTTGGACGAGCCAAGGGCTTTGGAAGTGTGGGTAAAGAGTTTGAGGTGGGGGCCTTTTATAAGAGGAGAGGAGGGGCACTCTTGGAAGGTAAAGAAATGTTACTTTATCTTAGAATGGGTTTCGGATTTTAATGGTCCCACATTGATGTGTTTCTAGTATATGGTGATAATGGTTCTAAATAAACCCATCAAATTGGTTTTGGACATGTGTAGTTCTTAGATTTTACATTATTTTCACATTTTATTTAAATCGTTAAATAATGAGGTCATCGATGCATCATCATGATGTAATAAATCATTTAATTTATTTAATGTCTAAAAATTCTAAAAAAATACTATGATGTAGGAAATATTTTTAGATTTCCAATGAATATTTATAGTCCAAATTATCATTTATTTAGAAAAAATTAAAAATATTTTACTTAGGTGATACATTCTTTGTTACATTTAACATTCTTTAAAAATAAAAAGATAAAAAGTCACTTTCTCACAAAAGTGATTCCATGGGGCCCCCAAGTTTGGAACAATGCATCCCATGGTCGACCATGAGACAACCCGTATCCTTAGAACACATTTTGTGGCCATTTTTTATTATTATGATATTATCTTATTATCATTAACTACCTGATTACTCATTAATCAAGATAATTAAAGATAATTACAGTCGTTACTATTCATAAAATCCAGAAACAAAAGAGTCTTAATTAAATAATTTGGACCTTATGATTCCAAATATGTAATTAATTTTACCAAATTCCGAACACATTAATTGCAATAATTAATTTAAAAAAACTTCATGTTGTCAAGACAAATAGAGGGTTTTTTAGAAACAATATTTATGAACAGTTTGGCACTTGTTTATGCCTAATTAAAAAGTGAAATTAATCCCAATGTCCATAATTGAATTAAATGGTAAAAATATATTATAATTACACTTTGAAACAAATTAAAAAGATAATATAACCATATAATTAAATTATATGAAAAAGCAGTTTTGATGTAAAATGCAGTATTTTTCACTATTCATTGAAAAATGACCATTGTCAGAAAAATACCAAAAATTAACCCAAGGTAAATTTCAATGTTCCAATCATAAATAATATGTATATTTTTAAAAATAGAGTTTATAAAATTTTCAAAAAGTTGATTTAAAATGTGTTTGCCATCAAAAGGCGGTTAATCGACCTTTTAAAATATATTAGAATGTTTACGCTTAAAAACTAGATTCATTTGCATTTTTAATCCTCTAACATTTATTTTAAAGAGTAAAAATATTTGACAAACATATATAATCAATTTTTAGTTAGTTTTGTTCATTCCCGACATTACAACGACTAGGCGTTAAATACCATTTAAAATAATATTATTTTATTATTATAGTGCAACGTAAGATTCCCAAGAAACTTGTTGTTGTGTATTGGGTATGCCATCGAGCATATTATCCCCATTAAAGTAATGTTAATATGTTATTCTCAAATATGGATATTTATGAAAATGTCATATTCTTTATTTACCTGGGGTGTTACATCCTTCCCCCCTTTTGGGAATTGCGTCCTCACAATTTTAAAATTGAGCTTTGAAACATTCTTGAATGTCCCACATCGTAACAAGAGTCAGTAAAACAATCACTTTAAAATAATAAAAGATAAGTATAGAGGTCACCCGAGTTAACCAATAATAGGATTCCGTGTAGGAAAACATGGACAAGGAAGAAAAAGAAAAGGGTCATGTTCTTGAGGGAGAGTGATAATAAACATGCCTAGGAGAAATTTAACCATAAGAAAATCACAAACATGTGATGGGTTAAACGGTATTCTATTCCCCAGTAGGAAAAGTTAACAGACAACATTTTTGTTTTAAGTTACACTACATTGAGGAATTTATTTTATGATCTTAAGGAAACATACTTACTTGTCATGTTTACTTTCAACTTTTACTAGATTCCTAAATCAAACTCATATTTTCTCCAAAAGACGAGTATTTAGGAAGACTTGTTTGCATTATGGGTACTATAATAAACTTCTAGAGAATCACCTGATCCAAAAAAGAGAGTTATACACTTCCCATGTCTTTAGAATCTATCCAAAACCAAAACCCAAAAGGTTAGTACAAGATCAGATAATCCAGAAAAGGATAACCCTTTATAAATAGAAAATCTATTCTTAATCTCCAAAATTCATCCAAAAAACCCCAGAGTTCAATGAGTACCATTCAATAATCAATTTGTCCATAAAATTCATCAAAGTAATCCAAACAAAGGTTGAAACCCAAATATTTGAAGGATTTAGTCACATAGTCTTCCAAGGTACAAATTAACTTTTTTCTCCAAATAACATCAGTTCCTCTAAAATTCTCATATTGAAAAGTAATTAACCTAATCACAAATCCTCGATGATAGGTTAATCATTTCCATAGATAACCCAAAATTAACTTACTATTGATTCCTAAAATCATCTGCCTAAAAATAATTAGTCAAACTAACCAGGGACTTCACGTAGTCCTGTGGTAGGCGATAAATACCAGTCACACGTTGGTTGTGGGTTCGATTCCTGTGGCTTTGTCCGACGCGACGGGTTGTCACACGGTCTGCGTGTTGTCCTTTTTCCAAAAATATATAATTCTTAAAACATTCCCTAAAATGAGATAAAATCTTCAAAAATAATCATACCATATTTTAACCTCATGTTTATCTCATGCCTTTCATTTTCCAGCATATCATATAATAACCCATAATTTCCTCAAAAGTAAGGATAATATAAACTCTAATGGTTACCTTTATAATTATTACCTGAACTTCCACATCGATTAGTCATCTCATACATGATGAATTACAGAACATACCAAGGTTCAAGTGGTTGATCATGACTCCTTGATAGTTGGTTTAGAACAACCACGAGTTTCCTCATTGAATCCCCCATTTTATCTAGTATCTTAATCAGAGAACCACCACAGTTTCCTTCAAACCTGTTGTCTCTTTGGTGCCTTATAGATCCATCCATTCACTAAAAACAGAAATGCCAGTGTGTGTATATCAAAAAAACCATCATGTACTAATGAGGATGATAACTACTAAGATATACTTACTTGTTCACTTTATCTAAAACTAGGACTCTTTCTGAAATCCTAACCATTATGGTAATGTCACTTATGCTTAATGAATACCCTAACCTCTAAAGTTATCTAAACCGACCTTTGATACCAACTATAAGGCCCCAGCCTTAAACCTTACTTAATCTTGAGTTATTACAAGATTACACATTGAGGATCTTTTCGGGTTTAGAGTTTTAGAGAAGTAGATCATAAAACATGCATTATATTCCACATATAAACAAAGTGGTTACATAAAGAAAGTATTCTTCTTTCCCATCAATGGAAACATATTTAAAATAAAACATGGATTCTTTCTTGACACTTCCTTGACACTATCATCATATCATGTACCTTTCCCTTGACCTATGAAAAACATTTCAAAAAAAACTTGGGATGATCATAAAATGCTCAGTAAGGGTTATAAAAAATATTGAAATGATACATGATTTCATATATACATAAGAATGAAATAATAATTTGCCCATAAACATAGGAACTTTAACATACCTCATCAAATCATGAATAAATCATAGAAATCATAAGACATAAAAGGTAAATTGAGGCATTCATAACATTCTTACGTAGGTAGTAACCCTCTTGGTTACGTTTGGAATACCCATCACAGTATATTCCCTAAATCTATTCGGAGAAACCATAACATTTCACTCCATTGTGTTACCCAATGCATTGGAGAGCTGTATCGGGCTCACCCGCCCTTAGTTTATCACGGAACCACCCGTTTTCATAACAATGCCCATGAACCATAACATAAACATATAACATAAAACATGCATAAAGGAAACATAACATTTTCACATTTTAATCAAAATATAACATTTTATTATATTGAAATAATGAATCCATTAAAAAAGAAACCATTTCCAAAACCATTTAAAACATTTAATAAAGAGAATTTTGAATCAAAGTGTCCCATACCACCTTGATGATTTTAAAATTTTAAACCATTAATATCCATATAAAAAAATCCTTAAAACCGCTTTTTAAAAATGGATATTAATAAGAACAAATAATTAAAACATTTAATGTGATATTTTGGTTAAAGGGGTTCTACCAAAATTAGAGACACTTGAATACAATGATTGAGGAATAAAATTTAGTCAGAACTTTATAATATCATGAGAATAAATGGATTCATGATATAATATTCAAAAGGACAGTATATACACCACATAAGAGTGAATTGGTGCATAACAACAAAGAAGTCTCAATAGAAATGTCAAATGTGTTGAATTCCCTTATAAAGAAGGTATCCTTAGATTAAGGATAATTCAATCTCAAAATTATGTGTGAAAAATATAAATGCACCCAATATAAGTGGATATTTAGTGTAAAAAAATATAAGGTCATTCGGACATATTCAAAAGATGACATATTTAATAAATACATGTTGAACCTAAAGAAATCTAAATTCGGTTAAAAAGTTCCCTTGGTAAAATTCGACAGCCTAATGACATCACTTCAAAATTCAGAAACTGAGTTGATGAGACATAAAAAGGGAATCTCATCACATGGACATAAAATTCACATCAATAAGTATATGAAAGAAAATATCCCAACATAATAGTGTGTGAATTAAAATACATAACAAAAGAAGTCTTTTAAAAAGAGGAGGGTGAAAGGTTCCCTTAACGACTTGGGTATCTTTCGAAATGTACACCCCATTGAATGAAAGAAAATACAACATTGATGTAAATACACATAAATGAATGTATATTACACAATGAGTAAAATAATTGGAAGTAAATACACCATTAAAAGGAAATTGTGGCAAATGTAGCATAAATCTCACGGGAATAAAAGTGAGATGAAAAATCCCTTATGAAAACTCGGCAGCCTAACGGCGCCACGTAAAACTTCCAAAAATGGATTGATGAGATAAAATAGGGCCTCTAATCATATTAGAATTAAATTTACAGAAAGAGGAATATAAAATAACATCCCCCATCATAACATAGAGGAGCTTAAAAGAAGTGGTATAAAGAAGAGTACTTAAAAATAAAGAGAGAGGTTATATCTCTTACGAAACTTCGGCAGCATAACAGCGCCACTCAAAACATCCAAAATGGATTGATGAGAGAGAATAGGGTCTATCTTCATATGAACATAAAAATTACAGTAAGAGTAATATAAAATAACATCCCAATAACAAGAAAGTTGAGCATTAAAATGAATGACATAAAAGAGTGTACTTAAAAAGAAAGAGAGGGGTAGGGTCCCTTAGCTAAAGTCCGACTTGTCTTGTTCGTTTCTTTATATTCCTGAATAATAAACTTTGGTCAATTTATAATTTCTTAAGGGCATAATATAATGATTATTATTCAGTTCATATCACATATTTTAATGTTATAATAATTGGTTAATAATATGAGTTCATATCAGACGTTTTGTCGATGTTTGGTACATGAGTCAAAAATTGAACTTTTGGGAAAATAATTTTCCGTGTAGTTATAGGTACATCGTATCCATAATAGTATTTATGTTTTAAATATCATATATATCCTGTATATATTCACTTTATACTATTCCATAGCATTTGGAGATAAAAATTAAAAGCATCATTCATGGAGATGGTAGGACGTACGTACGCATGAACACTACTTTAATTTTTTCTCATATTAATGGAATTAAAACAAAATGAGATAGATATATACATGTTATAATTACAGAATGATATAAATCATTTAGATTTAATATATTACATATATATCCATTATATATATGTACTTATAATAGTACATAACATTTTGAGACAAGAAATGAAATGTACCGTTCATGGAGACGGTAAGCCGTACGTACGCATGAACGCTACTTCCATTTCTATTTAATATTTAATGGAATTAAAACATAATGACACATAATAGTATTCCACTATGGTATCATATATAATATAATTAAATATATCCTTTATATGTACCACATATGGTATTAACGAAACAAATCACTTTGAGGGGGCGGTAGTCCGCACTTTCTTAAATGAAGATATCACGTTTATCCATAATGGAAACCATAAAAGTATGACATAAATGAAAAATACATAAGCTTAATTAAAACATAAAAATATTATATATCATATATAAATATAGTGTCATCTTAATGGCCACCATTTAAGGTGTTAGAAGAATGTTGAACAATCATCATTTCGTGAGGCAGAAAATCGCCAACCACAGAAACAATATGTTCTTTAACCATTAGAAAAAGGTGTGTGTAAGTGTAGCTCGAATAATTCTTATAAAAACATACTAGTATATTGAAGATACTTGATTTGTTACAATAGAAAAGAATAAAAAGATTTTAGGGGGTTTGAGAAGCAAAATAAAACAAAAGGACACAAGTGAAGACATTACCTTAAAATCGGGTAACTCCCATTGGTTTGAGGTCAAAGGATTCATTGTGACGACTTCTTCCCAATGTGAGGCATCAAGGAGTTAAATAGGGATGTGTAGAGATAAAATGGGCAGGGTTTGGCCGATCCAAAGGCTTTGGAAGTGTGGGTAAAGAGTTAGAGGTGGGGGCCTTTTATAAGAGGTGAGGAGGGGCACTCATTGAAGGTAAAGAAATGTTACATTATTTTAGAATGCGTTTCGGATTTTAATGGTCCCACATTGATGTGTTTCTAGGATAAGGTGATAAGGGTTCTAAATATACCCATACAATAGGTTTTGGACATGTGTAGGTCTTATATTTTACATTATCTTCCCATTTTATTTAAATCATTAAATAATGAGGTCATCGATGCATCATCATGATGTCATAAATAATTTAATTTATTTAATATCTAAAAATTATAAAAAAATAATATGATGTAGGAAATATTTTTATCTTTCCAATTAATATTTATAGTCCAAAAGATCATTTATGTATACAAATTTAAAAATATTTTACTTAGGTGATACATTCTTTGTTACATTTAACATTCTTTAAAAATAAAAAGTTAAAATGTCACATTCTCACAAAAGTGATTCCATGGGGCCCCCAAAGTTTGGCACAAGGCATCCCATGGTCGGACATGAGACAACCAGTAGCCTTAGGACACATTTTTTGGTAATTTGTTATTATTATGATATTATCTTATTATCTTTAACTACCTGATTACTCATTAATCAAGATAATTAAAGATAATTACGGCCGTTACTATTCATAATGTCCAGAAACAAAAGAGTTTTAATTACATAATTTTTACCTTCTGATTACAAATATTTAATTCATTTTACCAAATTACAAACACATAAATTTCAATAATAAATTTTAAAAAACTTCCTGTTGTCAAAAAAAATAGCGGGTTTTTTAGAAACAATATTTATGAAAAGTTTGGCACTTGTTTATGCCTAATTCCAAATTGAAATTAATACCAATGACCATAATTTAATTACATGGTAAAAATATATTATAATTACACTTTAAAACAAATTAAAAAGATAATATAGCCATATAATTACGTTATATGAAAAAGCAGTTTTGATGTAAAATGCAGTATTTTTCACTATTCATTGAAAAATGAACATTGTCAGAAAAATATCAAAAATTAACCCAAGGTAAATTTAAATGTCCCAATCATAAATAATATGATTATTTTGAAAAATATAGCTAATAAAATTTTCAAAAAGTGTATTTAAAATGGGTTCGCCATCAAAAGGCGGTTAATCGACCTTTTAAAGAATATTAGAATGTTTACGCTTAAAAACTGGATTCATTTGCATTTT
This sequence comes from Viscum album, assembly GCA_963277665.1. Lineage (NCBI taxonomy): Eukaryota > Viridiplantae > Streptophyta > Magnoliopsida > Santalales > Viscaceae > Viscum > Viscum album. The sequence continues at coordinate 1,348,207,422 of OY728122.1, forward strand.
TAATCCTCTAACATTTATTGTAAAGAGTAAAAATATTTTACAAACATATATTATCATTTTTTAGTTAGTTCTTTTCATTTCCGCCATTACAACAGTTAGGCGTCAGCTACCATTTAAAATAATATTATTTTATTATTAGAGTGAAAAGTAAGATTCACAAGAAACTCGTTGTTGCGTATTGGGAATGCCATCGAGCATGGAATCCCCTTTAAAGAAATATTAATATTTTATTCACAAATATAGATAAATATGAAATTTTCATATTCCTTATTTACCTGGGGTGTTACATATTGGAAACCCCATATGACCTCATATATTTGAAAAAGGGGATTTATCAGGGGGTCTATTCACATTCATATATATCTGAATTGATATTTAACTTTTTTGGAAGAATATGTTCTTCTCTGAATCTTTGGTTTCCTTTTTGGAGTAGGCAGATGGCTCATGCATACACAAATTGTCATAATTGGGTGAAGGCAGGTCCTCCTAAATTTCTTTTTAGATGATCATTTGAGTGTCTTTACATCAGATAGTACAGATTATAATCCCAAATAGGTTAGGTATCTACACTAATAGCCTTTGTTTGTGGGAATGTATTACAGTTTTAGGCATGTCCACCACCAATAAATTGGGTTTTATAAGAACTAAAAATTCCTTTATCAGTGCTAAAAATTTATGATAATTACATTGTTATTAAAGGGGTTCCCTTTTATTAGTGAGAATAATAATTGATAATGAGGGTAAAATTATCACTGCTAAAAAAGTGAACATAAAGGTACACCCTATATTAGTAATTTATTTTTTGCTGTTGAAGGATCCCTCTTTATTTGGTGCTTTTTTAGTAGCACTGATAATTGTTGGTATTTATTGGTGCTTTTTTTACTAGCATTGATAAACGATATATTTCACAAAAAAAAATCATTCAAAATTATATATTTCAATATAAATATAGAAACATATTTATATTAATATAAATAAATAAAAATATAATAAATCGTTTTTAAATATCATAGAAATACATAAAAATAGATATTTATATTTAATATAAAATATATCTATTGAAAATGGCAGATGAAATATCATAAAAAATTATTAATTAATAATTTAAATTATCATTGAGTAATAATCATTTAATAAAAATTTAAAGATATAAAAAATACAAAACATTAATAAAATATCTAATTTAAATAAATAAACATATATATATATATATGGTATATTTATCAATATATAATTAATATACTATTCATATCAGTTAAAATACCATTATATTAATATTTATGTACCTATATAATGTGTGTGTCACAGTGTATATATTAGTGAGTGTTTGTATTAACAAATTGATGTATATATAATCTATATATTATAAAAAATGAAAATACATATGAATATATAATATATTAAAATATATATAATTATGTATAATTATACTTACAGATAGGAAAATATATAATATATATACCTGTGTATGTATGTGTTATATATGAATGTATTTAATTATTTATTTATAAACATAGACACACAAACTTATTTTATAAATGTATTTTGAACTAATCTTATTAATATACGAATAAATATATATATTAAAAATATAACTAAATAAAAATATATCAATAAATAGATATAAATATATTAATATATAATATATATTAATATAATTATATTTTAATATAAAAATAAACATTACTAAAATATATATATTAATAAATTTATATATCATTAAATTGAGTACAAAACAAGATGGGTTAGTGGTAATAGTGCTAGGGCACAAGGGGGATGGACTACAGTTTGATTCCTAGTAGTGCAAAGGGTGTGCATTAGGGTTTAGGTGGGGGATAACACTTTTAAATGGTGGGTACATGTGTGCTATTATAGTGTGTGGTAGGGGGAGGGGGCTTCATGTGGGTGTCAAGCACTGTTTAAAGTGGTGTCATCAATTAAATGTTTTATTTATTTTTTATCTATTATAATCACTAGAAATAATGAATTGATAAATGTGGTCTTTATCAGGGATTTTTTGGAACTGATAAAAGTGACCCCACATCAATATCTCCTCGATTAACAATGCTTTTTTAGAGTTATTATACGTCATTCATAGTGAAGATAAATCCCTATTTTATACTTGTGAATAAAGAGACGAAATTTAGACCATGGAAAGACTAACCCAATTTTATAAAGTCTATGGAAAACATGAAATTTGAAAAACTAAATAATACATAAGAATTTGAGAGGTTTTTGGTAGTGGAAATTATAGGAGGAGTTGTTATGAAGCCTTTTAAGTTGGTTAGGAATGATCTGATGTTATTAGTTGAGGAGGATAAGGCTAAAATAATAGTTCGGGATGGAGGAATTCTAGACATGTAAGCTGAAACTCCCATTCATGAGGTTGAGGTCGCTAGTTATAAGGCCAAAGTTTTTCAAGTTGACAATTTAAAATATCCTAACCAGTTTTTAGAACTAGAGGGATTTGATGGTGTCTTGATCGATATATGAATAGAGGATGTCAACCAGAATCATCACCTATATTCTAAGTAATATAAATTTGATATGGATTTCTATATCAATGTTTCAAATAATATTCTTATATAATCTTCATGATATTTATATATGAATATCATATTGATGATAATACTGATTGGATCAAAAATAATGATCAGATACTGGATCATAGAATCAACCAGAAGAAAATTGATATAGAAGAATATATCTTGAAATATGACAAGATGGCCTACCATATAATGTTTGTCAACTAATATGATCCAGATATAACGGTAACCTCTATTACATAGATCTTCCATAGGGTTATTTTTTCATCCGATGTAATGATTTTCTGGAATACCATGTTAATTTTATATCTGGTCTGAATCACGGTAGTACGAGACATCCGTTTGGGATCTTAATTCCCCACAAAAGTGTTTTTAGAATAAAAACATATTATATTTTCAATTCCAACCCAACCTATTGAGGATTATTCCAGTTAGGTTTCAATTTCCATTTTAATTAACTAACACATCAAATAATCACAACTCAAATGTAGTTAACAGGTAAATTATAAATAAATGTGGGGACCAATCAAGTATGATGCCAACATATGTTTATATAAGTGTCTATGGATATATTTAGATTCCATCATTATATGTAATAAACATACCCCATGGGGTTAGGGCATAAAAAATAGATGTAACCTCTTAGGGTCTGGTCATATCTATTATGGTTCAATAAACCATAGTAGTTGATATAGTTTATAATTAATTGAACACAATTAATGGGTTATATAATTATAATAAAGCTCCTACATGACTTCTTTGGTCAGTCATACCTTTATAAATTTATTGATATGGTTCTCCATTCCCATTTCATAGGGGTACATTTCATTATAATGAAAACCAACTACTGTAAAACTATTAAATCAATAGCATTTATTTTTATAATACAATGGTCTCTAGCTATATAAATATCATATAATATTGTTAATTATATTAGTTATCATTTTCACCTCTATAATTTCTTTATACACATTATATATTGAATATTGGATATAATTTAATAACCACCATGAATGGGTCATCCCATGAAACCAATGATACATTGATGAAACTTGTTGGGAATTGTAAATTAATGTTTCTCCATAAATCAAATATTGAGAACATCATTAAGGCTGATATTATAACATTAATGACCAATTTCAATAAGAATTCTAACTTTAGAGACTATCACACAAAACAAATATCAGAAATGTGGAAAAATACTTAACTAATCATGGTCATCTATTAAAAAATACTAATTAATCATGTTGTGCGGTGCGAAATTCCATGACACAAGTTGTTTTGGAAAACAAGACTAATAAATCAAAAATCATGTTATATAATCAAAAATGATATTGAAATACATAATAAGGAGTAATACAAATCATGTTACTAAAATACCTAACATAGATTATAAAAATCATTATAATAAACACACAAGGAACATCTAACAATGTATTACTTGGAATTTAATATACATGTAATGTGAATCACTGTGTGCATAGGATGATGTGTGTAATCATAATCCCATACCATACCAATCCATGGGAAAATGAAAAACATCTTAGTAATATCATAATTCATTAGGCATAAAAATGTAAACAATTAATCACGGTGAGATCATAATAAACTGTAATAAAAAATAGAATAAAAAACATAACATAACTTGGCACAAGGATATTGACCAGTACATTGGTTGATCACTCCTAGAAAAATCTATTTACCATATTCCAAAACAGTCATAATCTCAGGTATAACAACAGATAACAATTGGAAAATTGAAAATGAATAACTGTGAATTCACTTGTTAAGGTCATGACATAAGAGATAATAAAACTAATATCTAGAATTCTATCCACATTTCCTCTTTTGTTCATCCATATATGCCAATCGCTACCAACAATCATCGAGGGTCTAATGATTGTCTGATGGGGATAATATACAATCATAATTAATGATCATGAAATTAAAAAAATGATAAATATATTAATCTATTTTGGAATATATATATATATATAATAATTGCAATCAATGTTAGAAAATATTAATTCAATTCTCATATAAAAGTTAAATATTTGAAATAAATGTATTAATTCAAGTTTCTATAATTATATAGTATACAAGAAGATAAATACACATGTAAATCCAATACAGTACCTGAATAAAAATAAAAATAAAATCTATTTGTGAAATCTCCATGACCATCTTGTGAACTAGCTATGTCCTATGAACCTATGATCCCATGTACAATTCAGAACACATGTAATAATCAATGGACATGAAAACACGAACTCTACAAATGTACTCCAATATAATAGTGTCTAGATAATTGTGTGATATATACTAAGTAGCTGACAACCAACAATATAAAAAGACAAATCTAGTATAAGAATATAAATACTTATTTCTGTAGTGGTGAAAAATATATTAATGAAAATTTTAATAAATATATGTTACTATTTGGGGTCAGTATCATTAAGGATAGTTGGTTAACAATACAAACATCGACCTATGATTGAATACCTCTTCATAATATATATATATATATATATATAAATTATATACGTAGTGACATTTATAGTCATATATATGTATACATAGTATTATTGAAGACCCATGGCATAAGTACGGTGTCTATTGATAATAATACTCGTTATATTAATTTAATTAACATAATTATAATGAATAATAATCAACATGATCAAGGATCTGAATCAGTATTTTTTCTCATGTCCTATATTATAATGAATTCATGATTCCATGAATATTATCATGAATAATAATGGTGAAGGTCATACCCACCCTCCTTGTCAAGGGGACATGGAACATCATGCACGTCAACCTCACTGATTCAGTCACAATCCAAACATCCTCAAGTAAGGATTTGTGACACATCATGAAATATGACCCTACTAGAGTTTGATTTTTTCATTAAGCATTATGGGGAACTAAATTTTCAATATGATCCATTAACCTAATGTTATGTAAAAAGGATATTGGCATCTATCAATGTGAATTTAATCATATAAATATTACTCTTTTATCATTCTGAAAAAACATGTTGTTTGATCATCTGTTCTATTAATATATTCCTTCTATATTTAATAAGAGTATATGATTATAAGAATTAAAAAACACTATTCTTGTACATTTAAAGATGTTAATTCGAACATATCATTTTATCAAAGTTCATTCATTTCCTTATATGGTTTATTCCAATAATAAGAAAACATGGCCTAGGCAAACAGTTCGAAACTCTAGACCCATACATAAAATAGGTATAAAAATGGCCATTATAACATGCATACCACACATGAATCATAAAATTCATTTAATAAGTAATTGTTCTGACCCCATTGGTGGTGGTTGGGTCAATAGGATGTAACATAGAAGATTTTCAGATTGTACTATATTCCAATTAGTGGGCCCATCTTCACATTATTTTGAATAACACCTTAATGAGGTGTTTTATTAGGAAAATAAATTTATTCATGAAAGGAATTCATGGATCACACTCATAAGGATAGTTAGAAATTTTGGTATATGACTATCCACTATACCAGGTTAATATACAATGCTACTGGATTTAGGTCATTATGTTCAAAAATAATTATCTCTCATTTAAGATTACTCTCCCAAAAGAATTTTGCACACACAATAATAATGCACATTATAAATAAATGAAACATTGTGGGAAGTGAAATAGACATCCTAACTCATACTAAGGATGATCAATTAATATAATATCAAGGATTGAATCGATCTGGATCGAGGGAAATTAAAGAAAATAACATCCTCCATTTAAATAGGGTGAATTAGCTCACCCAAATATCGAAAAATATGTGTGAAAATAAATTTTTAAATGTATAATGAGGTGTGGTAGACATAATGAGGTATAATTGAACCACTTTAGTTTTTTAGAAACAGACACCAGATACACTTCTAGATAGATATAAAGAAGATTGTATACTTAGTGGGATTCTATATCAGTAGGATGAGAAATAAAAATGGAGAAACAAAATTAAATTCATTTATTGTAAAACTTCTAAATTATCCCTATTTAAAAAATATAATGGTTTTCTATCTTTATTGAAAAAAAATATTATCCAATAGTGCATCAAACTCTTCCATGGAAGGGATCTTAAGTGTTTCATGTGAAACATTTCATAAACCATGAATGAAACACGCCATTATATTATATTAAAGATTTCCATAAAATAACAATATTGTTCCCCTTACTGTGAATTATTAGAAAACTCATGTGACACCCTCTTCTAGTATGAACATTCCACATTGTTTCCACACATGGGACTCTTGGATTATGAAAATATTTTCAAAATAGGATACACAAGTATGGGAAACTAATTATTCTATTAAAATCATGCAACCACATTTTCCAACCCTCTATGTATGCTACCCCATTATAGATATAGATGGATCTAATGATGAATAATGAGGTGTCTCCTCAGCAGTTGTATGTGTAAGGTCATCCCTAGAAGAATGTCCACCATACTCTAGACATTCTCAAAGTGAATCATATGACTGATACACTATTATAAAATAAATTAATCTAATAACGAGTTAGTAAAAAATGTGTGTATCCCTATATTTCATACAAAATTAAATAAAAATGAAACATGATCTAAAGACTGTATCATAATTTTTTTTATATTTGTTAATGTTGTTAACTAAAATGGTAATAGCATTATAAAGGTATTAAATGAAAAAAAACAAATGAAAAGAGTACAATATTTACATAAATAATTTTATAACATATTTTTCATTTTATAGAAAAAACCCAAATGAATACTAAAAAAATTAAATATTGAATATCTAATGTTATTCACCAATTTGGGGTAGATGTATTCAAAAAATTAATTCTGGATTGTAAAACTACTCCATCATATTACACCATTTTCCACAATAAAAATAACACCCTTTTAATATACTATTTTATAATTGTTTTATTTTTATTTATATACAAAAAATAAAATTTATATTATTTTAATAAAATAAAATAATAAAAACGTTTTGTGTCTCTTTAAATAACTATTATTAGTGTAAACTAAAAAATAAAATATTTGAAATTATAAATTTAACTTATAGTTATAATATTTTATTTCATAAAAATTAAATCTAATATATCTAAAATTTAATAAAATTTATAATAGTGATGAATAAATAAATAAGTGTAACCAACAATATTTTGAAATTAAAAATGGATTGATTTCGCAAATTCTGCCAGCATCATAATTTTATATGGATCATTCAATTTCTATAAACTTCTCATGAAATATTCTATTTCAAATTAATCCATTGATGTATGCTTCTTGAATAAATCAACATATGAATCATGTTTTTCAACACAAAAAAAATATGTTTTTCATTATAATATGATAGACCAAATAATATGGGATGGATCAAGATGATACAAAAAATATCATTTGATACTATGAAAAATTAATTAGTTTTTATTATTTCTATTAAGATAAGATAGAGTCAGATTGAATTAATTATGTCAGACACTATTGTTAATGATGAAACATTTACAGGTAATAAATGGAACTCAAATGTTACTGTATTTATCATCTCATATGTATTCAATAAAAACATTATATCAAAATTCTTTTAGATATTGTGTTATTCATATTTTTCAAATTTAAAATGCATTGCTTCAATGAAGATCGATTCTATACTATCTTGAACATCACTTTTATCATCCAAATCATTTGAATGAAATTTATAGCCAATAATTTATAATGTGAGGGGTTCTATTGGAACCACTATTTAATTAAAAAACTAGTTTCCCATGAATTTACCATAGTGGTAAAACCAATTGGTTGTCCTCAAGGAGTAATATCACACATGCACACAAAATCTCAATTATCAATATTATATTATAAATAATATAAAACTATCATATATATATATGGTTTAATGATTCATGTAATATAAATGTAATTATTAATGATAATAAATTACCTAATGAAATATAAAATTGAAAATAAATTTTGAATAATTAAAATTTTTCTCTCGATGGGTTCATAATAACATTATAAATTACGTTCAAAATATATTATTCATTATTTTAATCTGTTTAGTGTTAAAAACTCTCATTCTAAACCCTCATATTCAAATGGTATTTCCCTATGATGATACCTCTACATGTGAATTAATCACTTCCAAATCAATAACTAATCAAAACGTCACTATTTTTATGATATAGATTCCAATGGGAATGAAAAATGAGTGAATGAGTAACGGAAAGATAGTAGTATGGAAATTGGGGAAACCAAACACCATAATATGTTTAAATTCTTTATATCTCATGATAAATAATGAAATTTAATTAATTATATTTAATATCATAACACCACCACATCCTCCCCCAATGAACAATGAGTGTCAGTTCTCTAAAAATATAAATATAAAAAAATATATAATAGTAATCAAAAAATTGGAAAACAATTAATGGATGGAGTAATACTAAACTATATATATATACTGAAGGTAGGAAAAAATATTACAGCATCTAGAATCAACCATATCCCCTTGAAAATGATGATCTATACAAATTGAAGTAGAGGTATGAATTTATATTGATATCGATGAAACATTTTCCATCCAAAAACAAACAATCGGTGTTAGTGCATGGTATCCAAAATAAGGAACCAATATTGGAATATATTAATTTAATAATCATCTCTTATTTATTGAATTTGAAGACAATTTATTTAGATTCATTATCCTATGAATGAAAAAGATACTAATAAATTAATTATTCAAATAATTTTGAACTAATGTCTATTCATATTACAATTCTTCAACAACCCTTGGATTTATGACCTCAATATAAGAGGAATAAAGATTTTCCTTAGTTACATAAATTGTCCCAAAACATATTAACAATCTCCTTGCCTAATTTGAGCTCATTTGGTTTATGCCTTTTTGATATATTGGATAATATTTAAAATTAACTGTATTATTGCATATATTTTGAGGACAATATTGTGATCTAATTTTAGACCTTAAAACGATGTATTGGGAAATAGATATAGTTAAATGAAATGAAATCAAATATGTATGGAATTTAAAGAAAGTAATTTCCCAAATTTAGTCGACCAATAAATTTTATTTGGATTAAATAAAAAAATAAAATATTGTTGTTATTGACCATAAATGGTTCTATTTTACAAATTAAACTCCTTATATTAATAAAAAGTCAAAATTTGGAAAATTTACCATAGAATAAAAACATATATATATTAAGATAATTTAATTAATGAATTTTTTGTGTAAAATTATAAGCTTTATCATTGCCCCACAATTAACCATTTCATCCCCATTCCATAATCACATATATAAATGACAACCCATATAAAAATAAAAATTGAGAGAATAACCCTTAAATTTTCAAAATATGAATTCCATCATTTCTCCACAATTATGCATAATTAAATTATATTTTCACCTAATATATTTAAATTCATTCAAAATAAAAAATCAATTTATGGAACATGAAAAATCTACATCACATTGAATATTATTTGGATATTTTATAATGTGAAATTTAATATGATGTTATGTATGAAATTGGAAAATGAATTTTTTATCATTGAATAATGAAAATTATCATCTCTCGACAACTAATGAAATTGAAATATTTTCAACCAGGAGAACTTATTTTAGGTAATTTCATTATATTATTGTTGGGGGGTATAATCATTTATGAATTTGAGTCTAGAAGGAGGAGGTTTAATTATTATGTACAATGAAAAAATATTTAGGAAAAAAATAAATAAATTCACCATTTTGTTCCCCTAAAAAAGTAAAACATAAAACCACCCCCATTATTGATATTGTTAATGATTCATGTAGTTATTTTAGTGAATTATTTCATCCATATTCCCCCACTTAGTTTCAATATTTTTCATGATTTCATTTTATTTCAATTTTTTCTTTTTTTCACAGATAATGTAATTATATTGAATAAACCGATTTAATGAATATTTATACTGTAAATGAGTAACAAATAAATATTAAAAAATCAATAACACCTATATTATTTATTTTAGTGGGTTTTTGTAATTTTTTTATTTTTCAAAATTCTGATTAATTTAGTATTGGATGATACCAACAATCAAAATTTTAATACTTATGACCAATTATATATCTATATTTTACTAAAAATTACCTATAATGCCTTACATCATTAATAAATTTATCAAATCATATTTAACACAGGCAAAGGCCCTTCTCCAATACAAAAAATTGAAATATTCGAGCAATTATATAATGATTATTTGTTGGTAAGGAAAAATAATCATTTAAAATTAGCAATATATATATAAAACATTGTATGAAGTTCAAATCATAGTGTGAGAAAATGAAATTTTCATTTTTTTCACACAAATCCATGTTTGTCACTTGTGTGGGTTAACGTTTCATTAGAATTGTTTTCATAAATAGTCCAAAATCATAGAAATATTTTCAAATAATGGACATTGAAATTTTTCCCACATGATGAATCATTTAAAATACATTGTTTTGAATACCATTTGATCCTTTGAAATATCAATTATTGTTTGAATAATTATATGTAGATTAATTTAGGGAAAATATTCATAAAAAAATTAAATATAAGAATAAAAATATTATTGGAACTAATCTACAAATTTATTATACTTCTTATCATTTCATCAACACAAAATGAACAAAATAATGGAAGATAATGAAAAGATAATGAAATTTAAAATATGAAATTAATTACAATTCAAATCTCTAATTTAATCTCTTATCCAGTAAATGATTAAAACTAAAAGTTAATAACAAAACAAATCATTTAGAAAAAAAAACTATATGGAAAGGTAAAATAAAACACAATATTGTTTAGAACCACATATGGGTGGTTGGTTTTGACTATCTCAAATTAGGATGTTATAGATTATAATAACTAACCTAAAAGAGGATGTGGTATAATTTTCATAAATTTTTTTTCTTTTATTTTTTTCTAGATTAAATGGTCATGGAGGGACCCATTTAAAGAGTACATTACCTCCCCCCAAAAATTAAATTTATCTTTTATACTTGGGGACAGAGAACAAATGGGTCATCCTCTTCGTTATCCAATAATTATTTGGAAACAACATTAACATAATAAATAGTTTTTTAGATGAATATATATTTTACCTAATATTAAAATGTGGATTCCCAATGAGAATTCAATTTTTAATTGAATTAAAATTATTTTATTAAATGATGGACTATCCCCTACAAATAATCTAGATTGAAATTTGATCTATTTAGGGATGGAAACTAAATGCATGATCTATAAAGGTCTATAAAAATAATATTTTTGCAACATAAGAGAGATTTATTTTTTAGATTGTTTATCTTTATAATATATTACATATTCAGTTACTATTTTATATTCACCAAAATATTACAAATGTTCTTGAAAATCATGTTGTGCATCCACAGTTTCATCTCCAGACATCATTGATTTATAATCATCTTCAACTAATGCATAAAGAAGTATTATTGGATAATCTAGTTGCATGTTCATGTCTTAATGATTTTTTTCAACAACATATATATGAAAAATTGGATTTACCACTTATTATCAGTTTGTTTTTATCATTCCATCCACATAAAATTATCTTCTTCAACTACGGTGGCCAGTTATGATACTATCAATATTTATTCATTTTGTATATTGAAATTATCATGAATTTACAACATATTTTATTCAAATTGAGGATATTTTTTACATTTGAATCTTAATTTTATCTTCTCTTCTTGGATCACAAAAAAATAGCGAGTAGACAATAATAAAAGCAATCTTCATAAAAATCAATCTCAAACATTGAAATAAATTATATCCAATAAATAATTTGTTTATAGTTTATGAAATTTTTTTAAATTTTTATGAATAAAATCTGATTATATAATAGAAATCTACGTAAATGGATTAAAATTCATGGGTGGAAATTTTCTTAAACAAAAAATTTAGTCAAGGATTATTTTTCTAGGAGTGTACTATTATTTTCCAAACTGGGTTCTATGTAATGACTAGGATTTTCCATGTAATTTTTTAATTTATATGGAAAATTATGAGTCTGCGAAAATTAACAGCGCGTGATTCCGATGTCCGGTGTGCCCAGAATGAATTTCTGAAAAAAAAAATTAAGGTATGCTCAGTGGACGCATGTGCCGCGTTTTTTAACTTTTGAACTGATGCACCAAATTGAAATCTGATGGAACTATTGAACTCATAACACCGATTTTCTCATAAGGATACTTTCACTTCGACTGTAGTAGGTTGAGAGTGGATGTTAGTATTTCAGAATTTCATTGGAGAGTTAAAAAAAATAAAACAATCAAATTTTCTTTTATTTATTTATTTGAAACCTCCCAATTGAATTATAGGTGGTGGGGACCACAAAAAATCTTCCTTTAATGGGGGGGTCACTATTGGGTTTTTCCCAATTGATGTTCCAAGTTGTTATTAATCTGGTATTTAATTATTGAACATAATTAAGTGGATCCCCATATCATGGTTGGGGATTTTTGGAAAGGAGAGAAGTTGGGGAGATCCTTTAGAGAAAGATCATCCAACGATGGAAAATCCTCTGATGAGGATGACACTCGAGCTCAGATAGGGAGTGTGTTGTGGGAACTAAGGACATCAAAATCTTCTACATTTTCATCTCCTTCTTTACATTGTCTCCAATGAACAATAAAGGTAGGGGTTTTGAATTTGGTTGTTCTTGTTTGTTCTTCATGGTTAAACGTTGATTCAATCCTCATGAACCATATTCTATTGGTATAATGTGGTGGGTGCAGGCCAAAAAACACGGCCCAATCCCTCCGAAAATTCTTCATTGTATGAACTGTTTATAGCTAGTGGTGGAAGGATGGAGGCTGGTACAACAGACAGACTCAAAGAACTATGGTGGTGTGCGTCCGCACCAACGGTAGAGAAGAAGGTCGTAGACCATCGGCCATGGCGGTGGGAGGATGGCGGCCAGCACGATTTCTAGTTGTGTGGTGGTAGGGCGGCATGCATCTGCGTCACCGGTTGAGTATGAGGCGGTGGCCTGTCGGCCACGACGGAGAAGTGTGGCTGCCGACCCGCTGGCATGCCAGCCATTTGAGCAGCCATAGCTAGAGACTGCAGCCGCTTTACCATGGTTGAAGTCGAGGGGTGGCTGACATCTGGCCCACAGTAGTGGAGCAGCGATGTACATCTTCACCACTGGGTGGAGAACTGGCTTGATAACCGACCTGCCACGTGACGCCGAGCAGGATCGCTCCGATGATCTCCTATGCTAGTAGGGCGACCAAATGCCCCATAGTTCATTCAGAATAATGGGGGCACCTCCCCCTCTGGTTGTAGCTAGATTGGTCCATGCCTTGGCAGACCACACACAGCCGAGCACACCACACTGCAGCGGGCCATGCTGTAGCGAGCCGCGCCCAGAGGGCCACACCCAGTGGGTCGGGCCAAGAGGGCCAAGTCACCCAATTCACGGGTTGGGTCGGACTGTGGCCCAGTGGGATGGGATCACCATGACCATACCCGTTCAGGCCGGACACAGACCGGGTCAGGTCAACCCGTATCAGGTTGGTTTGGCCCAGGTCGGCTTGGGCTAGGTCGGTCTGACTGGGTCAGACTGGACTCGAGCCCATCCGGACCCAGTTTCTCCTTTTTGGTCATATCATAATAATTAGGCATCTGTTTGAAGAACACTCTATGGAACCCGAATCCTTGGATTGAGACAGAATTTTTGGATTACACTACATTAATTTTAGAAAATTTTGGAGTATGGCTGGGTTGGATCGATCTCGAATCCAACCAGGCCATTGGAACTAAAAGATTCATAACATATAGACCAGACGTCCAACTGACGTGTCGTCTGTTGCGATGTGTTCCTTGTGACGTGGAGGGTCATTTTGTTACTTATTCATGAAACTTAATGGAATTTGAATTATCGACTGAAGGGTTGAGGATCATAACCTCCCAGAATCAAGCATGCTTATTGCAGGAACCCTATGGATGACTGGACGTGAAAATTCATCTGATACTAGGTGATTTATCATCAGATCCTATAGGGGTTAGAGCTCACCGATCCTATGTGGATCGGTACATACCGATCCTATGTGGGTCATCTCTAGACCCTATGTGCGTCATCTTCAATCCTATGTGGTTAATCTTCGATCCTGTGTGGGTCAACATCATATCTTCTTGACGAAGTAGGATGATCTAGCAATACTACTAATCATCGATACATTCGTACTTCAGTTATACCTAGTGTGAGCTGAGTCATTACCTTTGTTGTACACTTCTATGTGGTGAAGACCTTGTGGTATTCTTCTGTGAGGACTTATCTTTCTGGTACTTAACTTTGTGGTGACACTTGTGTGGTATTCATCTGTGAGGTGTTTCCTTTGTGGTACTTACCTTTTTGGTGTTACATTCCTGGTATTCATTCCTTTAGGGAATTGTTGATATTTTTTTTATGTTTTTGGGACTTATTTTTCCTCTTGAATGAGATGGGTGTAATGCCCTAACCATAGTTAACCCGAGTCTGTGCATTATTACAAAACATTGGAATGATCATAAGTAAATCATGTCTCTAATGATCGATCATTTTATCATTAATGGAAACAATATTAATACATAATTTCAACTTTCCATCTTGAAGAGAAATTTGACACAAATATATTTCATTAGAAACATCCAAGCCTCCTTGATTATGCCTGAAGGTCCCTCATAACTAACTTCTTCATATCCTAATAAAATGAAACATAAGAAATCAGTGAGCTCAAACGCTCAATAAGGGTAAGTAATACAGTGGAAAATGTCATAAATATTAAGCATGGTGAATAATTGAAACCACATGACATTACCAATAAAAAACATAAATACTTTTCTGGAATGAATATGTGCTGAGTAAATAATTCCATAATAAAATATAATCATGGGTACTCTACTAGTTGACTGACCACATGAAAAATCAATATTATTTCGATAATGAGGGAATGCATAATTCCAGATATTCTGAAACTTTTTTTCAAGGCCTCATCCAAGACATTTCTAAAATTATTAAGGCCTCTTGAAAAACCATATATCAAATTGGGAAATGTCCTTAGTAAATTCCATGTCTATTTGTCTCATGAGACCTACCGATGCATCGAGGAGCTATAACAGGCTCACCTGTCACTTACTAATTCCAATACATTCCTCATATGAAAATGATTAAACATATCATAATAATTCATATTATAACAAGCATAAGAAATGTAAATAAATTAACCATAAACCATGAATGGTATAAAAATATCGCACCCATAGTCCAACATATCACAAAACCTTCAATACAGTATGGATGTTTTTCATCATAATAAACCAACTTCAAATAAACATAAAATCCATCAAAGGATGTTGACATAGATGAAATCAAAACCCTTTTTATAGAAATATCTATTTCTATTTTGAAGTTATTTAAGAGTCACATAATTATAAATAAAACATTTATTTTGAAAATATTCTTATAATCTTGTAAGGGAAGCTTTGATGATGTTATAATGGCGTAAAATAGCTACACCCACTGTATATGTTAAAAACATTATTACTTTAAATTTGTCAAAAAGGTCAAGAAGTACCTTGTTTGGAAAACAACGGAACGATTTCTTTCAAAACACATAAGGGTATAAATGAATTTAATCTATTGTCTAGTAAATAGTATAAATGTTTAGAAATACAATATGATAAAACCTGGATTTGGAAGATAAATGGGTCCCTGTAGGTACGTAAAAAAACATTGTATAATAAAGAGATTGTGAAATTAACCCTTACCATGCACTTTTCCTTGGTCGATGGTTGGTTAACCTGTTGTATAAGGGTGAAATAATTGGTACTAAATTATACAAGAATAATATACATTAATATGATATCATATATGATCTTCTAAAGTTTCTTTGTTTATAATATCTTAGTGTTATCATCCTTTCGGGTGTTAACATACCCGTTTTATTTTATATATTTTGTTACATAAACCTTGTTTTTTATGGATTGGTTGTATCATATTGATATCAATAATGATATAAAATCCTTAAACATTATTTTTAATCATCAAATGAGAATTAGTCTTGAATGGATATGATGGGGAATGAATCACAT
Organism: Viscum album; assembly: GCA_963277665.1. Taxonomy (NCBI): domain Eukaryota; kingdom Viridiplantae; phylum Streptophyta; class Magnoliopsida; order Santalales; family Viscaceae; genus Viscum; species Viscum album. Next base: position 1,348,224,132 of record OY728122.1, read on the forward strand.
TGTGTTCGCGGAGACAGTAGGCCATACGTCTTCACGAGCGATAATATCATTGTTTTGATAATAAGATCATATATAATTGGATGGTATATCATACATAAAGAATAATTATAATTTTATATTTATTATTTACTTCAATTACACATCATTATCATACCCATACAAATAAATATGTTTTGAGTAGTAATTACACCACGACGTGGAGATGGAATGTCGTACGTACGCACGTATGGTGACATGTCATTCAACGGATGGGTAGAATACTGAATATGGGTGTATAATATTTATAATTCCATTAAATTATATAGTAGATACTGGATTTATTTTTTTAGAATGGAAATAACAATGAAATGAGATGTTGAGGAAGAAAGGAACTTAAAAGAGGGTGGTGAAAATATTACCTCTTCTTCGGGTTCTTCTGTTTGATTTGATCAAAAGGGGTCCATAGGCTGGCTTTAAGATCCAACTAATGCATCTAGGTTGAAGTGAGGGACATTGGGAGGATATTTGGGCAGGGTTTGGCCAAAAATAGCTTTGAAGGTGTTAATTAGAGGGATGGTGGAGTGCCCTTTTATAAGAGGGGTGTGGGGAACCTTAGGAAAAGCAAGAAATATTATTTTTTAATAACATCATATTCAGTTTATAATGTCTCAAAACAGATTTATTTCGAGGATAAGGTGGGGATGGGTCTATAAAAACTCAACCAATTGGTTTTATCTAGTTTTGGGTCACTTTATCATCCTTATCATTTAGTTTTAAATCATAGTTAATTAGTTTTACATTTATCATGTATTTTTGTAATTTAAAATTATATGGTTAATAAACATACAATAAAATTCCAGGGGAACCCATAGTGGTTCATTAATGATACATATATCATTATATAAGTCTCATGGCAGAACCATAGATTTTTATGAATAGAATATTAATTTATAATATAATATTTTTTTAAAAAACTCCTTTATGTCAATTTTGACACTATTTAATAATTGATTTTTGTTACAGTCATAAATAATTTATTAATTCAAACCAAATTTATTTAAGCAATCCTAAAATGTCATATTATAAAATAAAATTCTTTTAAGTCATCATAACTTTAAAATTATATTTATTTTAACATTTATATTACAAATTATTTGATTCATTCATTAATATTATAATACTTCATCATTATTATGTCATAAATAATTTTAATTAATAAATGTATAAAAATTATAAATAAAATTCCATTATGAAGGAAATCGTTTTACCTTTCTAATGAATATTTTAGTATAAAATATAACATATATAACCCTATGAAAAAAATTCTATAAGATATATGCTTTTGTCATTTTTTATTACATTAACATAATTTATATAATGTGTCATTATCACATACATGTGGCTCCATGGGGTCCTCAAATAGACCCAAAGATGCACATGGTCAGACATGCATCAACCAATATGGTTAGGAAACATATTAGGGTTATTTAAAATTATTATAATATTATTTTTTTACCCTTATTTACCGGATTTACCCTTAAAACATGGTAAATTAAATATTTACTGAAGTATTCAAAATGTCTAAAAACAAAAGTTACCTATTTAAAAAATTTGGACATCCTGATTCTAAATATGGAATCCATTTTTCTAAATTCTAAACACATAAGTGGAAGAAATTAAATTAAAATTAATTCTCGTTGTCAAAACAAAAAGTGTGTTTTTAAGAAATAATAACTATCAAAAGATTGGCACTTGCTTATGTCCAGTTTAAATGTGAAATTATGTCCAATGACAAAAATTGGATTAAATGGTTAAAATATAATATAATTATACATTAAAATCACTCAAATTAAAAATTTATCACTATTGATTATTTCGATTAAAATAGTTATTTTAAATTAAAATTTAGAAAGTTTCACTATTCATAAAAATATGAAAGTTATCAACAAAGTACCAAAATTTCACCCTAATCTAATTTTGATATTTCATATCCAAAAATGAAGTACATTTTGAAATATAAATTGTATAAAATTTTAAAAAGTGGTTATTACTATTCATAACGACTAGTTTGATTGGTTTTGATGTGTGTTATAACTTGAAGTTGAGTATAACACACGTTATTGTATTATTCAAAGAGAAGTGTACCGTGGAAGCTTGGGGTGTTACATTCTCCCGTCCATCATATAATTTTATCCTCTAAATTTGAAATTTATTTCAAAAATAAAAGGTTGAATATAGAAAATACAATTTTGGGAAAACCCACAATGGAAAATGGGTTCATAAAATTTAGTCTTAATAAGAGGAAACGGGAATTGAAAGGGTCACCACAAAATTATGATCACGATTAGGAGAACATAGGTGGAAATTAGAGACACATAATAGGAGGGAAAACGTAAATATTTATAGGGATTGATTTTTGTCATTTGTCCCAAACAATTGTAGAATTGAGGTCCCCAAAGTCATCAATCTATAATGATTTAAAATATCATTGGATCCAGAAAACATAAGTTATTAGGATAACACAATTTTTGTTTTAAGATCCCTTAAATAAATTATAAGAATTATTTTCTTCATAGCATAAAATAATAAAAAATATATATTTATATACATGAGAAGTCGAGTTCCATCCTTTCACTAATTTCTACAACAAACTCATCTTTCAGTATAAAAGATAATATAACATAAAAACATATTCCATTTTTAATATTCATATAGGGTTCAACAAAATGAATTTACAATTCATATACCTATCCTTTTAAAAAACTACATTATTCAATCCAGGACATCACGTGGGCCAGTGGTAGGTGATACACCCTTGTCACCCTTCAGGTGCGGGTTTAAGTCTCATGGCTCTGCCGGACGCGACAGATTCCCGCACGACCTCTGGGTTGTTCTGTTTATGGTAATCAAAAAATAATATCAAACTAGAATTATCCTAAATACTTCCTTCCAAACTCAAAGTCCAAGATTTATAAGGAAGGTAAAAACAATGAAGATCCTTTTTCCATGTAATAACATGTGAACACCTTCATCGTGTATTCTTATAAAACACTGTAACACCCTGAATTACCAGTAAAAATTATTGATTACAGTCATGCTCCCTTATTCCTCATAGAATACTGGATATAATTCTTCCATTCAAATATGTTGAAAACTCCAAAAATTATGCAATACACAAATCATTAATCAGTTTCAAGGTAGTCTAGAATATCCAATATAATTTATCCAAATCGAGTATGTATTATTTCTACATCACTACCTCAGTATCAGAACAATATTATGTTATATCGTTCTCTAAAACATATATTTTCCAAAAATTTAACCTGCTATTGAGTCACCTTTCTTGGACCCACAAAATATCAAGTCCTTAATAAAATAGTACATCAGTACAATCCTTATATACTCCATAATTATTTTAACCAGTACAATGTTGATACAACACTCAAATGAAATAATTATTTAATATCAACATAAGAACTATAGTCATTTCTCCTCATTTGTGGTAGTATCATAACATCCTTATTATCCAATAGTATCATTTGGGGCATACCATGTGGATTTCGACATTGGTTCGCATAGTGTCCCAACTCCTTGCGGATGAAGAATTGTACATTTGAAACCTTTTTCTTACCCTTATAGTCATGTACTTAGTGTCCATTTTTTCACACTTATAACAAATATCATTCCATTCAGGCAAGTTCCTAGTTGTTTCTTCCCACAATTATCACATATGGGAAAATTCTTCTTTTCCCTCTTTCCTTTATCCATATTTATCTATTTCATCCTTTTCTTCCCTTACATCCCTTCAAAGTCATAGGATATAGATAATTCTTTACATATCTTATGAAAACATGATATTATTTCTTCATATGTTTAGAATACATGGGAGACTATTTCCCTTATAAATGTTCTCTTAATTCCATGAAACATATGATTCTTCTTACTCTATGGATCATACATATTATTGGAGTTCACATTCCTTCTACTGGGAACCACTTCTACACAATGGAATATGCTAGGCCAGTTTATGAATTGTAATGAATAATTCCAAGCTTGTAAAATACCTAACGTAAATTGAACAGTTTATGGATATAATCTATAATAATTAATGGAAAAAAATTTGTAGGTATATACTCATAAATCCTTCAAAAAATAATTTTTAAATAAAATATAATTTATCCTAAGAATATCCACCGGGAGTGTTGTAAACAAGACTCAAGCAAGGATCATTGTCACACCCTAGTTCCCATTCAAGTCTAGCTCAAAGAGGTGTTTTCGGGATTTACCCCTAGGTACATCTGTGCCAAATCCGCCTCTACCTGATCGTATCTAGATAGGGATGTATTTCATGGAAAACTCACAAAATATCAACAATACCAAAATTATAAGAATTTTTTCTATACTAAACCTCAATGTCTATATTTGGGCTATCTTCCCTAATCAATGTATATCAAAATCTATTTTACATTTTTTGTACTAAACATCATATTATTTAAACTATAAAGCCATGAACCTAGTTACCCAGAGTCGGTGAATTATTACATAACATTTTCATGATCCTAAGGAAATCATGTCTCAGAAGACCGATCAGTTTAGTATTATTGGAAACAAGATTCATACATAATTTCAACTTTACAGCTTGAAAAGAAATACAACAAAAATATATTTCATTAGAAACATCCAAGCCTCCGAGATTATCCCTGAAGGTCACTCATAACTATCTTCTTTATATACTGGTAAAATGAAACATTAGAAAGGGGTGAGCTCAAAATCTCTGTTATGGTATGTAATATAGTGGAAAATGACCTAAATATTAATCATGGTGAATAATTGAATCCACATGACATTAACAATAATAAACATGAATAATTTTATGGAAAGAATATGAGCTGGGTAAATAATTCCATAATAAAACATAACCATGGGTATTCTACTAGTTGAATGACCACATGAACCATCAATATTACTTCAATAATGGGGGAATGTATAATGCCAGACATTCTGAAACATTTTGTCAAAGCCTCAGCCAAGATGTCTAAAAATGATTAAGGCCTCGGCCAAAACCATATATCAAATTTGGAAAGGGCCTTGGCCAATTCCACATCTAGTTGTCTCATTAGACCTACTGATGTATCGAGGAGTTATAGTAGGCTCCACCCATCACTTACTAAGTCCAATACATTCCTCATATGAAAAGGTAGAAACATGTCATAAACATTCATATTAAAACTTGCATACGAAATGTAAATACATTAACTATAAACCATGAATCGTATAAAAATAAAACATCCATAGTCAAACATATCACAAAACCATCAATACAATATGGACGTTTTGTATCATAATAAATCAACTTCAGATAAACTTAAAATCCCTCAAAGGATGCTGACATAGATGAAATCAAAACCCTTTTTAGAGAAAAATCGCTTTATATTTTGAAATTATTTAGGAGTCACATAATTGTAAAGAAAACATTTATTTTGAAAATATTATAATAATCTCATAAGGGAGTATTTTATGATTTTATAACATTAGAAAATAGTTGCACTCGTCGTATAAGTTAAAAACATTCTTACCTTAAATTTTTTGAAATTGTCAACAAGTACCTTGTTTGGAGAACGACAGAAAGATTCCATTAAAAAACATAAGGGTATAAATGGAGTTAAACCATTGTCTAGTAAATAGTAAAATTGGTTCGAAATACATTTTGAATAATCATGGATGTGGATGATTAAGGGGTCCCAGTAGATACTTAGGTAAAAAGAACCTCGGATAATAAAGAGATTGTAAAAATAACACTTACCATTTACTTTTCCTTGGTTGAGGGTAGGTTAACCTACTGTATAATGGTAAAATAATTGTTATTATATTATAAAAGAATCATATACATTAATATGAAATCATATATGAACTTTTAACATTGCTTTGTTAATAATATCTTAGTATTATCGTCGTTTCGTGTGTTAACTTGCTCATTTTATTTTATATGTTTTGTTACAAAAGCCATGTTTTTTATGGATAGGTTGTATCTTATTAATATCCAGAATGATATCATGTCATTAAAAATTATTTTTTCATAAAATGAAAATTATTCTTGAATGGATACGATGGGGAATGAATATCATCGTGTTCGTGGAGACGGTAGTCCGTATGTAAGAACGAGGGAAAATATCATTATTTTGATATTAAAATAGTATATAATTGGATGGTATATCATATAAACAGAATCACTATAATATTATATTTATTATTTACTTCAATTACGCATCATTATCATACCCATCCAAATAATAATGTTTGAATAACCATTACACCACGACGTGGAGACAAAAAGTCATACGTATGCACATATGGTGATATGTCATTAAAAGGATGGGTAGAATACAGAATAAGGTTCTACCATATTTATAATAATGTCACAAAATATAGAATATACTAGAGTTTTTATTTTATAATTAAAAAAACAAATAAAGAAGGTGGAAGAAGAAAGGAACTTGAAAGAAGGTGGTGAAAGCTTTACCACCTCTTCGGGTTCATCCTTTTAATTTGATCAAAAGGGCTCTTTGTTTGGCTTTATGATCCAACTATGGCCTCTAGGTTGAAATGAGGGAAGTTGGGATGATATTTAGGTAGGTTTTGGCTGAGACAAAAGGCTTTGAAGGTATGAATTAAGGGAAGGGGGTGCCCTTTTATAAAAGGGGTGAGGGGAACCTTAGGAAAATCTACAAATATTATTTTATGATAAATTCAAATTAGGATTATAATGACTCCAAACTGATTTATTTCGAGGATATGGTGGGGATGGGTCTCAAACATCTCAACCAATAGGTTTTATACAGGTTTGGGTTAGTTTCTTAACCTTATCTTTTAGTTTTAACTCTCAGTTAATTAGTTTGACATTTATCATGTCTCTTTGAATTTTTATATTTTATGTTTAATAAAATTATTATAAAATTGAAAGAGAACCCCAAGTGGTTATTTAATGACACATCTATCATTACATAAGTCTCTTGGCAGACCCTTAGATTTTTAGGAATAGAATATCAATTTAAAAAAAAAATTGATTTAAAAACTCCTTTATGTCAATTTTGACACGGTTTAATAATTGATTTTTGTTAATGTCATAAAAACTTTATTAATTTGAAAAAAAAAATCATTTATGAAATCATAACATGTCATATTAACCAAAAAAATTAGTGGATGTCATCAAAACTTTCAAATTATATTTATTTCCAAATTTTTAATTCCAAATATTTGATTCATTCATTAATAAGGAAAATACTACATCATTATTGCGTAATAAATAATAGTAATTTTTAAATTTCAAAAAATTATAAATAAAATATAATTTTGTAGGAAATATTTTTATCTTTATAATTAATATTTATATTAGAAAATATCACATATATTACCCTATGTAAAAATTCTTTCTCTAAAAGATATATACTTATGTCTTTTTTGTATTTACTTTATCGTAATTAATATAATGTGTCATTTTCACTTACAAGTGGCTACATGGGGTCCCAAAATCGACCCAAATAATCCCATGGTAGGATCTGTATCAAAAAATAGGTTTAGGACACGTTTTATGGTAATTTAATATTATTATAATATTATTTTTTTACCCTTATTTACCGTATTAACCGTTTAACCATGTTAAATAATGTTTTTACAGAAGTAATTATTCAAAATGTCTAAAAACAAAAGCTACATATTTACATAATTTTTACCTACTGATTATAAATATTGAATCCATTTTTCTTTAATCAAAACACATAAGTGGTAGAAATTAATTTAAAATTATTTCTCTTTGTCAAAACAAAAAGGGTGTTTTTAATAAATAATAACTATCAAAAGATTGGCACTTTCTAATGTCCTGTTTAAATGTGAAATTATTTAAAATGATCAAAATTGGATAGAATGGTAAAAATATAATCTAATTATACATTAAAATCACTCAAATTCATAATTTATCACTATCAATTATTTTGATTAAAAAGTTGTTTTTAATTAAAATTTAGTAATTATCAATATTCATCAAAATATGAATGTTAGTAGAAAAGTATCAAAAAGTCACCGTAAGATAATTTTGATATTCCAAATCCAAAAATGATGCCCATTTTGAATGATAAAATTTATAAAATTTGAAAAATTGGGTAGTACTTTTCATAACGGCTAGTTTTATTGGTTGTGGTGAGTGTTAGAACTCGACATTTTGTATAACACATGCTACTATATTATTCAAAGAGAAGTGTACCATGGAATCATGGGGTGTTACAATGGGTATACTTGAAAACATAGGTATATTCATGGTAATATACCAATGTAGGTTTGATAGTTGTTTCCATGCTTTGTTTTTAATCCTTTGTTGATTTTGAGAGTCCTACGGGGGTCTTGGGGTCCATGATACGTAATTTTATACACACCCATACACGGTCTACACCTGCACCATGTTGTGTCTTTTGAAGATGATAGACAACTCATACTAAGGATTAGGGTACTAGGACTGGTGTCTTCTTAGATGTGGACCTATGACGAGGCATGCCCTAGAGACGACCATTCAAGAGTTGTACTTACCCTTCAGGTAAGATCCATGAAGGGTGTTCCTAGGATATGTTCTTCAGTTTTACATGAAATTTCATGTTCAAATTTCATTCTGACCCCTTTACTTACTGTACACACTCATTTTACAATACACGTAACATTGTTCTTGTATCGTTATTTGTTCTTGGTTTTGTGAGTTTATAGGTTATAAAGGAAACACATTCCTAGTTTTAGCTATAAGCATTTCCAGTGCTAGTCACCAGCACCTGTCCTCTAGAATGCATGCATGGGATAGTCCTAGAATGGGACCCGGGGGGACGGGTTGTGGTAACTTGGTATTAGAGGAGTTGATTCTAAAAATGATCTTGGACACTGATCTTTTCAGTGTAGCAATATATTTTTGTTTTTAGGGTGTGGCTTTCAGTTCACAGAGTCTAGTGTTGGTACAACGACCAACATATCCATAAACCAGGACCCTGACTTTTGATTCTTAACTCAGTGCATGGAAACACTTTTGGGAGAGTGTTTTGGAATAGTTTTAATTGTGATCTCTTTGAGTCATCTCACTAGGTATAACGTATTAACAGTGGTCCAGCTGTTACTTTTTAGGATGCTACCATGCAGATAGCCCGACATGGTTCCATGTAGAGTACGTGATGATATCCAATCGAGAAATGAGGCATTGGCTCATAGCCCCCTTATGGCAGTTGTACCGTCAGATGTTGTTCCATTAGCAACACTACAGATTGGGCAGTCGATTACTCATTCCCCAATAGTAGAGGGTGCACGCCACTTGAGCATGTTTCACATGTTCCAATACCAGAGGCCACTGAGTTTCTAGAAAGAGATGGATCAATAAGCGATGAAGGATTTGCTGGATGCCGTGGTTATAATATTTCAACTAGTAGGGGAACCTTCTAATCTCTAGGTGATCCTTACTTCCAGTCTTCATCGGTCAGTAGCAGGAAGATGGCGGAGCTTGATGCTCCATGTTCATGATGAGGTCACACTCATCTAGGATAACATTGAGTGCCTTTTCAGGGTAGAGTTCGTCCCAGTGACATTATGCTCCATGCGTTTATAGGAGGATCTCCACTTGTAGTAGGGCTGTAAATCCGTGTATCAGTATTCAGTGAGGTTCAAAGACCTCTCACGCTACTCCACTGACTTGGTTTGGGACCCTTTTTTTAGGTCCTCAACCTTATATCATGGGATCATATGGGATATTTGATATTTGATTATTTCTCTTAGCATCCTAATAAAGGAAATGGTGTTAGAGAAGTCTTAGTGGATAGATTCCTTGCTGAGCTGTCACCGGCAGCGAGACCCCCCACCAGACATCATGTAGTAGAGTCATCTGCAGCTGGAAGTAGACATATGATGAAAAGGTCCAAGAGGACTAGACCTAGAGGTGGATGACCATAGGATATAGGGTCAGTTTTTTCGGATCTCGAGACAGATCAGGATTGGTGAGGAGCATGAAGTGTTACTCATGTGGGGGGCATGATCATTTGGATCGCAAATTCCCGACCCACAATACGGAGGACCAGAAGACGGTTGAAGGACCAACTGGGTAGAGGTGAAAATTCGATCGAGGAGGTCCACAAGAAGGAGGCAGACAAGGAAGATGAGTTATCCATGTAGCAAGCAGTGGTTGATGATTCGAGGTTCTGCCACCACCACCACCAGCTAGTGCACCCTGACAACATGGAGCAAGTGGAAAGGGACGAGCTCTGCTCCAGGAAGTTGAGGCCTACGATCAAAATTCTCTAGAGATGATACGAGGTATGATATGTGTCTACTTCACATTAGCTTGAATACTTATAAACGCATGTTCCTGTCACAATTTTATTAACATGCCCCTTATTCAGAGCTCAGAGATACTGATGGAGCCGTTGGTTCGATCCTTACTTTTAGAGACTTCTACGGGAGTGGATTCAATGATTACGCACCAGTTCTGGTAGTGTGGGAATACATTAGGAGCTGAGAGCTTCATCTATGATCTTCTAGTAATGGCGTCGAAGACTTACGACGTCATCTTGGGTATGTATAGCATATCCACAGTCCATTCTTAAATTGACTGTATTAGGTGAAAAGTGTGGTGTGTCTGCATGGAAGGGACCAGGTTTTCATTCACCAGTGAGAAGGTAACCTGTACAGTATAGGATATTCTTACTCATAGGAGGGTGCATCCGATCACACATCAGTTAGATATCCTTACCGTCGTAGAGGTTGATATTGAGTGTCAGATCTATCCTGTAGTGGTGGATCAGTACACTGATGTTTTCCCTAATGATATTTCGGGTCTAACTCCTTGAAAAGAGGTGTATTTTATATATAATTATACCCCAGGACGACACCGATATCTACACCAGCATATTAGATGGCTCCCGTGAATCATCAAGAGCTTAAGGTATAGTAGGAGGACTTATAGGGAAAGAGGTTCATTAGGCCTAGTGTTTCTCCTTAGGCTACACTAATTTTTTTCACTAAGAAGGTGGATTGGATTTTGAGACTCTGTGTATACTATTAAAGACTAAACAAGGTGACTATGAATAACAGGGACCCACTTCGGAAGATTTATGATATCTTTGGTCATCTGAAAGGAGAATACTGGTTTTTAATGATAGAAAAAAGTTCATGTTATCACCAACTCAGGGTACAAGATGAGGATGTACAGAAGACGACATTCAGATGGTAGTATGTCCATTATGATTTCTTGAATATTCCATTATGTGTGACCAACATCTCATTAGTTTTCATGGGACTCATTAACAGAATATTCTATCTATACCTTGATCTCTTTGTGATTGTCTTCATCGATGACATCTTGATTTACTCAGCTATGGAGAAGGAGCATTCCAATCATCTGCAAATTGTTCTTTAAAAACCCCGAGAAAAACTACATTACTGTACGATCACAAAGTGTGAGTTCTAGATATGAGAGGTCTAATTTATATGCTATTTTATCTAAAAGGATGGAGTTTCAGTGGATCCAATGATGAATGAGGATTTTCTTGCTTGGGAGCCACCAAGGAGTGTGAAAGACGTGCGGAATTTTTTGGGTTCGACTGGTTACTACCAGAGGTCTGAGCCTGACATTTCTAGACATGCAACTCCCTTATCAACATTTAAAATGAAGGGGAAACCCTATGTGTGGTCAGATATAGGCCATCGTATATTCTAGAAGCTGAGGTAGATACTGATGTGTGCCCCCATCTTGAGTCTATCAGAGGAGGGAGTTGGGTACGTAGTCTACTATGATGCATTTGGGAGCAGGATTGGATGTGTCCTAATGCAGGAGTGAGCAGTGATTGTGTATGTTTTTCGATAGGTGAGATATCATTATCTGAAATACACTACCCATGACCTAGAGTTTGCATCATCAGTCTTTACCTTGATGATGTGGCAACATTACATGATGGGAAAATGTTTTACAGCTTACTCTGATCACAAGAGTCTCAGGTATATCTTATCTCAGAATGACATGAACCTGTGATAGTGGAGTTGGATTGAGTTCCTCCAGGATGATGACTTATAGAAATTATATACTCCTATTTAGGGGAATGTATTAGTAGATGCACTCTTCAAGAGATCTAGTATATAGTTGCTGAGTGAGGTGAGAGAGTAATTAGTCACTTTGGGGATATCTTGGGTGGATCGAGATAGAGCATCTTATCTAAAAACTCTGACAGTCACTCCCCCAATCCTTTAGAAATTCAGGGTGTAACAACTTGGGGACAATAACTGTGAGGCTTCATATGCTCAGATATCCATAGGACAAGCACCCTATGGATTTTCTAAAAGTGGGTAGCTCATCACTCTCTTCAGAGGGAGTACTATAGAACCAATGGCTCTATGAGAGGAAGTGTTGAGTGATATCTATATGTCTCCTCTAGCAGTACATCCAGGAGTGGAAAAGATGTACCAGGACCTCCGAAGTTAGCACTGGTGGCCAGGAATGATGAAAGAAGAAGTAGAGTAGGTCTCTTGGTGCCTCACATGTCAGAATGTGAAGAAAGAGCATCAGGTTCTAGCAGGCTTAGATCTACCACTAGAGGTACCAGAGTGGAAGTGGGAAGGAATTTCCATGGACTCAGTGATAGGACATACATGCACGTCCAATGGACAAGATTCTATCTGGGTGATCATTGACCGACTCACCATGTCATCCCACTTCCTAATTATAAGAAAGAGGGGGTTATTAAAAAGCTTGGGACACCTCTATATACGGGGTATTGTATGGATTCATGTAGTGCCTTCAATGATGGTATATTATTGTGATGCACTTTTTACTTCTCGGTTAATGAAGGTCTTGTATGAGGCATTCAGGACTTCTCTTCGATATAGCACTACCTTCCATCCTCTGACGGATGGTCATACTAAACAGACCATTTAGACTATTTAGGACATGTTTCATGCTCGTATCCTTGATTTCGGCCATATTAGGGTGGATAATTTCACCTTGGTGGTGTTTTCATACAACAACAGTTATCACTCGACTATCAGTATGGTGCCATTCGAGGTGTTTTACGGTCTACCTTTTAGATCACCTCTTGGTTGGACTGACCCAGGGGAGTCAGCACTCATGGAAAAAGAGATGGTATAAGCTTCCATAGAGAAGGAGTATATCATCTAGGAATGGATGAAGAATGCATAGAGGAGGAAAAATTCCTATCCTAATAGGACATGGAGAACTCTAGAGTTCGAGGATGGTGAAAATGTATTTATACAGGTCTCACCTCGACAAGGATTACAAATATTTGGTTGGGCAGCATGTTATCTTCGAGGTTCATTAGACCCTTTCTGTTCCACAACAGTGTTGGCGAGGTGGATTTCCACTTATATCATTACCTCAGTTGCATTGGGTTCATGATGTTTTTCATGTATCCCATCTGAGGAGTTACGTGAATGATCCTTCACACATTATTTACTGCGGAATAATGGACATCAATGATAGGGTGGCTTTTTCAGAGGTTCCAGTAGAGAATGAGGATCGACAGGAGTGCGTACTTCATGGGAAGTCGATACCTATGGTGAATATATGATGGAAGCATCAGAAATTCAAGGTGAGCACATGAGAGCGAGGGGCTCTGATTAGTGCTCAGTACCCCACTTGATTTACTAGTTTGTGTTGTGGATTTCGGGAACACAAAGCCCTGAGGTGGGGATAATGTAAAGACCGGGATTTTCCCCTGAATGTTTTTTAATTTCATGGAATATTACATGTCCAAAAAAATTGACAGCTCATGATTCCGAGCCCTGGTGTGCTCGGAATAAATTTCTTAACTTTTTTTATGTACGTTTTGTGAATTCCTATGCGGTGTTTTGTAACTTTTGAACCGGTTCTTGGATATGAAATATGAGGGAACCATTGGATACGCAGCACCGATTTCCACTTACGGGGACCCTCACATTGACCGGAGTTGGTCGAGAGTGGGTGCTAGTTTTTCATAATTTTGTGGGAGAGTTAAAAATAATAATAAAATAAAACAATCAACATTTTTTTATTTATTTTTATGAAACTTGTCAATTGAATTTTTGGTGGTGGGACCACCCGAACTCCTCCATTAATTGGGGGTAACTCTCCGGTTTCTCCCAAATGATGTGCCATCTTTAAATTAATCATGTAATTAATTATTGAACATATTTAAGATTATCCACATATCTTGGTTAGGGATTATTGGAAAGGAGAGAACATGGGGGAGATCCTTTGGAGAAATATCCTCCATTGAAGAACAAACCTTTGATGAGGTTAATGCAGGTTCATGGATTAAGATCATGTTTCATGAATAATGAATGTTCACATCATTAATGTTTTCCTCTCCTTCCTCACACCATCTCCAACGAACAATCAAGGAATGGGTTTTAAATTTGGTTTTTTTAGTTTTTTCTTTATGGTTCCACGTTGATTCCATCCTCATGAACCATCTATTATCAGTCTAACACCGATGGTGTTGTCTAAACAAACACTACCTAATCCCTCCGCAAATTATTTTGGGTATGACGTGTTATTCGCCGTCGGTGGAATGACGGAGGCCTTCTCACTAGCAGGACAAATAGAACCAGGGTGGCGCATATCCACACCATCTGTTGCGAAGGAGGCCACTGCCCGTCAGCTGTTGTGGTGGGAAGACGGAGGCTGGCACACCAGCCGGCCATGTGGGGGAAGTGTTGCGCTCCTCCGCAGCGCTGGTTGAGCAAGAGGCCATTGCCTGTCTGTCGTGGTGGAGCAGGTCTGTGGACGGAATGTCAGCCCACTTAATGGAATATCTGTGGTTCATGTCCACACTACCAGATCTAGAAACCACAACCACTTGGCAGCGGTGGGGGTTGGAGGGTGGCCGACATCCGGCCGACCACGATGTAGTAGCAGCATGCGTTCGGGCCACTGGGAAGAGAACCGACCGAAAAACCTTCCAGCTGTGTCACGCCAAGCAGGACCACTACAGTGGTCCCGCATGCCAATATGGCAGCAGAACGACCCCTGGCCGTTAAGAATACCGGGGGAGGCTTCCCCCCGTGTGGCGGGTGGGGTAGGCCCTGCCACGCCCGACCGCACCCAGCTAAGCAGGCCGCACCACAGCAGGCCCTACCCAATGGGCCCCGCCCTTCGTGGCCCGGCCCATCCAGGCCCGACCCAGATCGGGTCAGGTAGACCTAAACTGGTTCAACCTAAATCGGGCCCATCCAGAACCGATTTCTCCTTTTTGGCTATATCTTGATAATCAGGCGTCCATTTGAAAAACCATCTGCGGCGCCAGAATCCTTGGATTGAGATTATCATTTTGGTATAATCCACTTGAGTTTTGGTTAAATATGGAGTACGAATGGGTTATATTAAACCCTAATCCAACAGGGGCCTCAGAACTAAATGGTTAATTACTTACATACTCGATGTCAGATTGACACTCTGTTTGTTGTGTTGGGTTTCTTATGATGTGAAAGACCTTTGAGATACATATTCATGGGGCTTCATGGAAGTTGAAAGATCGACTGATGGATTTAGGAGAGGAACCTCCCAAAATCATGCATGCTTAGTGCAGGAAAATTGTGGCTGGTTGTACGTGAAGAATCTTTAGATCCTGTGTGGGTCATCATCAGATCCTATGTGGGTCAGAACAAAATGATCCTGTGTGGGTCAGACAATACCAATCCTATATAGGTTATATCCAGATCTTGTGTGTGGCATATTTGATCCTGTGTGGGTCACCTTCAATCCAGTGTGGTTCAATAGTATATAATATTTACAAAGTAAAATGATCTAGTAATAAAACTAATCATATATACTCTGGTACTAATTTTATACCCAGTGTGAGTTGAGTCTTTACCTTTTTTGTACGCATCTTTGTGGTGAATCCATTGTGTAATTCTTTTGTGTGGAGTTACCTTTGTGGTACTTAACTTTGTGGTGATACCTTTGTAGTGTTCTTTTGTGAGGCATTACCTTTTTGGTACTTACCTTTCTAGTGTAACCTTCATTGTATTCATTACTTCGTGGAATAGTTGAGCTTTTGGGTATGGTTTTGATCCTTCTGTTTCCTCATGTATGAGATTGGTGTACCTAATGATAACTTAGGTATATGTATGGGAATATACCTATCTATGGTAGACTGTTGTTTCCGTGATTCTTTGTTTATCTTTTGTGGATTTTGAGAGACCATCGGGGGTATCAGTGTCCCTACTGATTATTTGTATACTCATCCCTACATGGGTTACGCCCACACCATGTTATGTCTTGTGTAGACGACAGACAACACTGACTGAGGAAGAGGGTACCGGGACCGGAGGCTACTCGGAGGTGGACCTTAGACAAGGCTTATCGTAGAAATGATCGTTCAAGAGCTGTAACTACCCTTCAGGTAGGATCCTTGCAGGTGTTCATAGGAGTTGTTTTTATGTTTCACTTTATCATTCCAGTTTGTCTTGTCTTCAGGACCCTTTAATTATAGTACACACTATTATTACTACATATTTTTCCTTGTGATCATATCTTGCTATGTTCTATGTTGTGTGAGTTTACAGGTTATAAATGAAATGGCTTCCCGGTTTTAGGAATAATCCTTTCTAGTGCAAGTCTCCATCCAATGGCCATTAGAATGTGGTATAGGTTTTGTCATGGCAAGAGCCCCAGGGGATCTTTCATGATAGTCGATCTCAAGGAGACAATTCACAAGAACTAATTTTATATTTCTATTATTATAACCAATCCAATTTAATGATTAGATATGCAATGATGGTAGTTTTAATATATATTTGAAATATATATTAATGAGATATAGTTCTCTATAATTATGAAAAAATAGTAGTAAATTATAGAAACACACAATAATAAAATAAAGGGAATTAAGAGGTAGAGAGATAAACTAATATATATTTAATTTATGAATAGCTCTTTAAATGGATAGAATCCACCATGAACCCCTGAAAATATATATCATTTGGAGTGAATGAGGAGGAGAAAATTTATAACTAGAAGTGTGAGAAATTTTTTCTCCAAACACATTCTCCAATTGTGGGAGTTTAGTAACCCCAATATTGTTTTGATTTTAAAAAGCATCCTTGTGTAATTTTTTCCACCTATGTATTATATGCTCACCAACAATTATTTTCCCTCATTGGACACCAAATAAAGATGTTATAGATGACTTAATTTAGAATATAATTAATATTTTTAGATTTTTGAAAATATAATGATCCAAATTCCAATCCATTTATTCCCATTAATGAAGGATAATAATGTATTGAAATTGTTACTTATTTTTTTCACCCACCTGTAATAAAATTTAATTCTTATTTTTAGCTCATTTGGGTTGGAAATTATTGAGACTTATAAACACTATTAAATATATCTAAAATATTAATTTTATTTCATTCGCTATATTGTGGAAACATTTAGGGCCTCAAAATGTTTGATTATGTATTTTATCTAGTATAATTAAATTAATCCTAATATTAATGATATTTAAAAAAACTAAATTAATAATTTCAATGAATTTTGAATTTTATTATTGTCAAGATAAAAATTTTATTTGAAATATTTAACATCCAAAATTAGGTCTTCTAAGTATTTAAAGTGAATTTATTTTTGAAACATGTAAATTTGGTAGTTTATATTAAATAAAAACATCGCGGCATTGCAAAATTGAAATAAAAAATAAAATTTGTAAAAATATTATATTAAAGAATGTCATACCCAGAACATTTTATCAAATATATTGTATGGCCTCCTATTTACTATAGGTTTGTTTTGTATACACCTGATCCACTATAAATGGTTTCTTCAATCCTTCTAAACAATGGTTTTTATAAATGTTCAAAATGCAGATATCCTCCTACAATGAATAACATTGTATTATCATAATAATATGTAATTTTATATATGGATTAGCATGATATATGTTATTAAAAATTTATAATTTTAAATTTTATAATTTTTTTCATATCCATGATATTACATTTATAAACATATACCATTTACTTTATAATTAATTCATATAGTATTATATGTAGTTAAAATGGTGTGATACCCTACATAAAAGCATCTTGTATTAAACTCTTCCATCTTTGTTGAAATATAGTTCTGAACAATGCAGGATTCTGGTCGATATTTATTCTTAACATATCACATTAATATAATTATATACCATTCCAATGGATATATACTACGTATATTTATTTTCCCAAAATTATTATTTGTTTCATAAAATGAACAATTAATGAACAATTTTTTCCAAATAATTTGTTATAAATACATAAGAAGTTGAAAAAATATATAAAAAACATTTTTTTTAAATTGTTAAATAAATTAAAATTATAAAAATGTTAGAAATATACATGAAATAATAAAACACCTTCATGGTACTCAATATGAAATTCATTGGAAATATTATGTTTACTGAAACTTATATGAGTTATTTAATTATTATGTTACAATAATCATATTTCATACCTATCAAATTCAACTCATTATGTGAAAAAATATATTTTTCATATTTATAATGAACCTACTGCACTAGGATACCACATAGAGAGTGAAAAAATATCATTTTAATATTAAATTAATAATATTATCAGACGCCAAATTTATTTCTACTGAGAGTAATCCCAATCTTGCATTCAACCCGTATTTAGTTGTTCCTTTAATATATAGCAATATTTTAATCAACCAATCACATATATTATTCTACGTAAACAATAAATTATTTTTTTGGTTTGACCTCATAATATATCCAATGTGGTTGATTAAAAAATATAGACAGTTTCATTCAATTATTTGTTTCATTACCTAATTTTTTTGTCACTTTGAATTATCAAAAATGTTTTTCACGAAGTCAAAATAATGATCAATCGAAAACGTTTTTCAGGTAATATAATTTTTTATCCTTCTATCACCTTTTTAGTCTTTGATATATGTTATGTATAGAGAAAAAACATGGGTGACCAATGTATGATATTTTTTTAACATGTTACAGTTGATAATATATTGTTTATTGTTCACAAAATGGACATGTCTTGTTCTCCATTAAAATATATCCTCATAATTTTCACAAACATGGATGTTTTATATAAAAAATATAATAGTCACTTTCAATTTGATGTGTTCCATTTAATTAGAATAATACATTTTAACACCATCTAACCCTAATAGTTTCAAATCACAAAATAAATTATGAAAATAAAATATTAATATCATTCACATTTTGATATGGAAAAAAATTTATTAAATTAAACATGATATAATATTTATTTATATAAAATTAAAGATAAAAGTTGTTAATAGTCAATAATTAATTCAATGAACTAGGTTTCATTGAAATTAATCAATGTAGACTAATTTCATCTCTGTATAGTCAAATTTTAGGACTCAAAACATTATTTTGGAATATAGAAAACTATTGATCAAATTACATCCAATGTGAAAAAATATATTGGATGAAGAATCATATATACACTATATAATATGACATTTTAAACAATTATAATCTTTTATGATTCAAAATAATTATTTCAAATTAGGAAATAGTACAATATATAAAAATCACTATGGTTATAGACACTAATACTGTAATATCCACCATTGAATTTTCTTTATATATATTCTATGATGTCCCAAATTGAGGATTGTTTGAAAGGGAAATGTATTCCATACAATATAGATCATTGTAATTGATGAAGTAATCTGTCTTCTTCCACCCCAAACACATCGAACAAATTATTTTATCTCACTATAATGTTAATATGGCATACCATTTTTTATGAATTATTTCTTTCAATGAATATAAAAAATATATAAATCACAATAAAATCCTTCAGTTAGAAAACTTTACATTAATCAATATTAACACCATTGATAACCTTCTTAATTCCATTCAATATTGATAATGGTATTTTATCATCACTATACATATGATTAATGATCATTACATTAAAAATTGCTTATAAATAAATATGAAGAACAATATCATTAATTTAATTATAAATATAATCTTAAAAATCATAATCTTCAATATATATGTATAATTTGATTTTATATCACCATACAAAATCAACTGTATTTTATTCATTATTAAAAAAATAAAAAAATTTAACGATATTTGATTCCTATTATTTTCATCATTAAATTCATTTAATAATTTTATTCATGCAGAAGGGTTATTTCTAGAATATATTTTTTAGTATATTCTAATTTATAATGTACTACTTCATCATATTCATCATGAATTCATAGTTCAGAAACCCAAATTTGAATCATTATTAACTATTAAAAATAAATTTATTTGAAAATTTGTTATTCTATTATAAAATTTATTTTCAAATTAAATTTTATAAAGAAAATATAAAAAACATCTAAAACTATTCCGAAATTAAAAAAACTACATATATAATAAACAAATATCACTTTGAAAATAATTAATGATCATTAATTAATATAAAAATAAAAATATATAATTCAATATGAATGATATACAAAATATATATTTTTAATTCAATATCTCTAAGTTATATATTCCATTATACCTTGAATACTCTAGTTTACAATTTAGAAAATAAATATCAACAACACACACTAAAAACTAACATTATTTAAAAAAAATTATTCTAATAATAATTTAATAACACCCAATCATAAAACAATTCATTAATATATTTAAAATTAAAAAATACCAGTGTATAATGGGAACTGAAATAATAAAATAGAATCAGATTAAAATAAAAATTAAAATATCCACAAGAAATGATTGTACCAAGGATGTATAGTAAAATAAACACAACAAATAATGACAATAACAGATATTAAAACGGGATGATTGGTATGATAAATTTAATGTGTCTATGGTTTATGTAGTTAAAAATATGTGATTAAATATGTCTTAGGGGTGAAATATATGGTTAATGAAAATTTAATGATTGTAAAGGAAAATGGATCATAAAAAATAAGTCATATGGTTCACTGTATGAGGATTAACTTATGAGTTTCAATTGAATGAATGAATAAAAAATGATTGGTTGGGACATTATATAAATGTTTTAGTGGTGATTGAAATCATTTATGGTGGAATTGATTTGAAAACATTATTTTTAACATCTATATAAAATAACTAACATTTATAATAAACAGTACATATTTTTATCATCTTTTATAAAACAACCAATTTAATAACATTTCAACCAAAATTGATTTTTTTTAATAATTTTCAATATTGGTGTCTCATGTTTTTTTATGATTTATAAGGATTATCTATTTGTTTTGGATAAGTGAGGATAAAAATAAATCATTTATAATGGTTTTGAACCATATCGTGAATAAAATATTTTATACTGTCACCTTTTCATTATAAAAATATAAAAAAAATTATTTTTTATCCATATGTAAAGAACCATTAGATATCAAATTACACTATACATCTATTAAACCCTTTTCAACATTAAAATGAAAAAAACAATAAAACAAGGGTAATTATTTCAAGAAAACATTATTATTATAGTGGAATAAAAAATAAAATAATAGTTGCAATGGGTTGAAAATGTGTTCGTTCCATATATGTTGGAATAAAACATTTATTTTTCATTTTTTAATAAAACTAAAAAATTAATTATAAAATGTGAAAAAAAATTTCTTTTTCAAAAATATGAATAAATATAAAAATAAAAAATAAAAACCCCCTATTTTTTCATTTATTCCTATATAATTTCATTTATAATATTTTTTTGGCACATAGACATGAAAAAATATTATTTAAAAAATACATTGATAAATCAGATAAAATAAAAATATATGTTAATGTATCATCTCCTTGAGTTGGAATCATCACAATAAATCATTATCATCCTATTTAAAAAAAATATATTAACAATTTAATTTCAAAATTTATCTTCTATTTTATTATTCCTTTTATTTTATATATAAATATTTTATTTTTAAATACTTATTAAATTAATTTCAGGTCATATGTTTTGAAAATATTCTAATCATATATCCAAAAAGTATTCAGTAGGTTTACATTTTCAATGAGGTAACTATATTATAATCATTAGAATAATAATAATGAAGTAATTTTAATTTTTATACATCAACTTTTCATTTATTAACTTGAATGATGATTATTAAAATTGAACTTTTTATAATGGTGGAGTTGATTGTAAATACATACACATGGGAAACAATTAATTTTTCAAAGAACATGATTAAAATAATGAAATTATGGGGAATTTAATCAACGACTATGCGCTGATAGAATTATCATTTTCCATTAGATTGAAATAAAAAAAATAAGATGATATATTAGGTC
This sequence comes from Viscum album, assembly GCA_963277665.1. Taxonomy (NCBI): domain Eukaryota; kingdom Viridiplantae; phylum Streptophyta; class Magnoliopsida; order Santalales; family Viscaceae; genus Viscum; species Viscum album. Next base: position 1,348,246,448 of record OY728122.1, read on the forward strand.
TAATTAATGATAATTCTATTATGAATAATATATATATCCATAATAATAAAAGTGAATGATAGGTGGTGACAGAAAATAAATTACATCAGTTTAAATGAGGAAGTCCACTATAGAAACAAAATAATGTTTTTTCACATATTAATGAAGATGAGATATATATAGGTTATTCCATTAAAATTAAAGCATATCAATATATATAGGATTATAGTTCTATTATTTCATCATGTTTTAATAATATCTTATGTTGTTTGAAGAATAAATAAATATAATGCATTTGGTAAAATTCTATACATATTCTCTAGAAACCCATATTTTCTTAACCCATTTATAAATATAAGGTTATAAATATTATAGAAAATTCCCTATGAATTTTTTAGAGGGATGTTATAATGTATTTGGGTTTAAATTTTATTGAAGAATGTTTCATTATGTGTGTAATTGAGATGAGAGTGGAGATATTTATAAATTAGGGGAGGGTAAATTCAGTTAATTTTATAAATAATTAAATTAATATAAATTAATTTTATTTGAAGAATTGATCAAAATTTACATTGTTGGATTATACATTGTGGATGGTGTAAAATCAAATTATGCAATAATATTTATACATTCTCATGAGATATGTTATCTTTTATCTATTTATTTTAACCCATTATAATACAAATTTGAAATTACCTTTATATAAATTATTATAATTTTTAGGAGTCATGAAAGGTTAAATATAATGAAATGTGTACAGTCACATGTTAATAGACCAGATGAAGTTCCAGGGGATTTATTTTCTATTGGACCATCCATTTTATAAATTTATCATTGTAATGTAATTATTACTTTTGGAAAAATTGAATGTGTTTTTTGGGGTTCTGTTTGAGATACTATGAGTTATCATTGCTCGTTCATTGACTTTCATGAGTATATGGCCCCAAAAATTCATTCATAGATTTAATGGATAGGTAGTATAGTTCATATGAAATCCCGCATCACATGATTTTCCCAAAATGTGTTCCAACGTAGCATTGTTAGTGCCACATAGGCAATATGCAATAATCTTTTTCCTTATGGTATACCCAATTTTTGGTCTATCAATTTTTAAAAAACCTTGAGAACCCCTCCCATTATGTAGTATCCTTTTTACGATTGGTGAACGGTTTGGCCAATCATGATTTCAAATTTTGTGAACCCCTACCTTTACGTAATTGAATTTTCACAGTTGGCATACAGTTTTCCCAACAATGTGGCCTAACCGTAGGATTTATTAAAGGGGGTTGAATTATTCCATTTCTGATCATTTATTATATCATATTATCTCCTTATTTATTCATACTCCTCCATGAACAACATATACTTTTTGTATTTTTCTTCTTATCCTCCTTGAATGGGGATATCTACAACATATAGCATCCGATTTGAGTTCTATCATGTGCGTTGGAATTTTTATGGTAATTCTATGAATCCACATGATTCTGATCATAATATATTTCTTTCTCTAATGTTATTTTAGTGAAATATAATTTACCTACATTAATGGATGATGTCTCTTTATTTCATTATCTTGAACTTAATATAATAAATACTCAATATACTATGAGTGGGTAATCTTAATCGAATGGTGGGTGGTTTATTTTTTTCCTTAAGTTTATATGCGTTATAAAATGACACCATTATATTACACTCCATACATACTTGATGATGCTAGAAATAATAAATAGTCATGAATTATTATACATAGACCACCTTATTATTTTTTTGAACTTTCCTTAAGATGGTTTGAGCTTATTACTTCAACATAAACTACACCATAAAGGTAAACCCGTATACCCGCCACTTCCAAATATTGTCTTCCTTGGATGAAGACAACCCCTTTGGGTGTGATTATATATTCATGATAAATAGAAATGATCATCTGATTGAACCACCTTTGAGGTGGGTTTCTTATTTAAATTGAATGGTTTTGAATTATATGAGTTAAATAAATTAATTTTTTAAATACAATTTCATGTTTTAAAATAAATTCATCTGTTGAGGTTTGATTTGTTCTAATACAAAAATAGATATATATATAATAAAATTCTTAAAATAATGGAATGATTTTATTTTACCATGGAGTTCTTCAATGTATTCATATATTTTTAATTAATTTTTCTTGAATGTGATGGAATTCTTAATTAATTTCATTGATATAAAGCATTCATAACATCTGCGATTTTTATGGATTATTTTAATTTATTATATGATCTCTGAATGAAATAAGTGATACTCAAGATTCCTTGCACCAAATTATGAGGATGATCTCATAATTTTTGTAATTATTTTTCCTCATATGTTGTGTATACTACATAAGAGATATTGGTATCCCAGGTCATTCTCACTATTTATTCCTGTTACCACATTTGGATTAATATAAATTACCTAGGGGAATAAACATTGATGGAATTTATTGTATGATTTTTTTACTAGTAAAAACTAATATTTGGTATCCTATGTGAGATACCTGGAATGGGATTGTTGGTCAACTCACAATAAGTTAGGAAGGATTATTATGTGTCCATTCATAGAATGAATTGGACTGGCTCCGATGGAAGTGAGAACTTGTGGTGCTCCTAGTGTGATATAATGGTTCCATGTTATGATTCACCCTTGAAGAGACTTAGATTTTGATTATTTAAAACTGGTATTATATTATATACTAAAATATATCATTTCATTATTGTCACCCATTTTATGTGTCCTTCATTCTATATCACATGCTTGGGGTCGGACAGTCTCATGATTTTTTTAGATGATTTTTTATTACCTCCCCCATAACTCACATGTACATGGTTCCTGCAGTTCAGAAATTTCTAGAATAGGACAAAGTATGAATGGTATTTCTATGTTTCTTTGAATATTTTATAATTTAATTTCTTGTTTATTTATTATACATTGTTGGTATACTATTGTTATACATGAACCCTAGTTATTTTATATGCACATACACTATTTTTTAGGAACTATTAGCATTTCTTAATAAGTATGTATCCCACCCAGATTAGGACTCCATTTCACAAGGGTACCCAATCATATATTCTTTTTTCACATGCATATGGTTTATATCTTGATTTATTCATATTGTGCAAGTGTCATGTTCACTGGACTTAGTTGGTACTCTAGATTCTCATGGATTTATTCATTTCACTTTTATTAATTAATTTAATTATTCTAATTACTATAATTTTTTTCCTTGTATAGGTATGAACATATGTACATGATTTCATTATTTTAAACATTTAATTTGCCACTGTTTTCAGTTATTATATTAATTCCTCCAATTTTCATTTCACATTTATAAATGACACTAAAGTTATCTAAAATTAACGTTATGGTATACTATTATGATACATCAAAAATGAGGGTATAGTTTCCTAACTATCCAACCATTAGACCCTAAATACTAGTATAAAACCTCTAGAATTTGGGGAGGTCTACTTTATGCCTTTTGGTGACTGGTCTGGATACTAGTTTAGTGGTTTGTTGTGCCAGGACATTACAAAGTGGTATTAGATATTGTTTTCCATAGGGATTACTATTTTGTTCTAGTACATATGAAATTATGTATGTTTTGGAAATTGGAAAATAGTTTTCCTAGGGAGTTATCAACCCACGTATATGGAAAATTACAAGTGGTCAGGGATGGGATGTTTATACAAGTTGTCTTTTATTAGAGATGACTTGTTTTCACCATGAATTATTTTAGTAATTTCTATATCTTATTAATATAATAGATTTTTAATTTACACTTTGCTAGTTATTTCATGGATGATGCCCATCATGAATGATTTTATGCATGTATGGATTTCCATGAAATACATATTCTATGCCATGTAGATCACATTACTAGGTTGTTGAAATTTAATAATGTTCCATACATTTTTTTAATATCATGTATTTAATATGATATGTTTGATATTATAATAACATATTTATTCATCACCTATTTATGATTTTTTGTTATCATTTGTATGTTATTTATCTTATAATGATTTACTTAAATGACGTCCTTATTTAACATTCTTGTGATTAGTTAGCATGATTAGTGATTAATGTTGCATGTCTGATTGTATATCCAGTTTGAATGACTAATTAATATTATTGTCTATAATTCCAATGCAACTATGCTTGTTTATCATGGACTTAAACATCCTAGTTGTGATTAATTTTATTTTAATTTTTTTATTATTTAGTCTAATTTGTTCTTTATAAATTTGAAATTGAAGAACAATATAATCTAACTATTGTTTATGCACTTTATATACTTATGTTTTATTGCTAAATGATATGGAAAATTTATTTCATTTTAATTATAGATTAAATTGTTACTATTAATTCTGGGCCACACAATTTTTTATAAATTGTATCGCATATTTATAAATTTAAAAGTGGTAACCCATACAACTAAACCTCATGATATAACTCATATATCGTAAAAAACATTTGAAAATATATTTTTTAAACTTGAATTTGAATAAAATGGTGTCTTTTATAAGGTCTCACATCTCCATTTCATTGGAATTTTTTCATATATGACCAAATTTATAAATGTATAACTCGACCCATGTTGGTCATTTGGAGAATGTTGCTAAAGGTTTGAACCACTGTGGGGTATTAAAATAATTAATGTGAAAATATTTTAAGGTTCCTATAAATTGAATCCAAAATTTCATAACATGGACCTTATATGTATTCTATTCTTTTGGTTTTCCATAGTCGTAAATCCCATGGTGGGGTACTTATGGTATTTCATTATTTTCATTATTGTAAAAGAAACCGTTTTTTACTTTTTTCCACACAAGTGTACTATGGAATCATACATGACCAATTCTATTTGGTTATATAAATACCTTTTTTTTTTTGGATCTATTTAAATATCACATTGTTTAATTAAATTTATTCATGAAACGTAATGTATTTTTTCACTATAGATTGCAACTAACATTTTTATTTATCATTTAAAACCATTAAACTTTTTAAAAATAGTATTTGTTTTGAATGGTATTTTGTTATTTCATAGACCAATTTAGAATCAGATATCATAAAAAATAATACATTTAAAAGGATATTTAATATAAAATATATATTTTTCCATATGTATTATTCTAAATGACCTTTTCTTATGTAAACTTGTGTTCCCTAGATGGTACATGATGTTAAATTGGGCCTTTAAATGATAAAATTATTAAATAAAATATAAACGTTATAACTAAGATGAAACCCAAAATGGTTTTAATGTATGGTCCCATGAGTAAGGGTTTTTAAACATTTTTAATTTTTTCTATATCTAGATTCCATGAAATGGGTAAATGAGAATTACATATATAGCTTTATCTATATCACATAAACCTCAAAGATTGTATCTTAATCCCAGAGACCTATCCAAAGAATGAACTAGTTTTGGGTCGATGATTTTGGTTTTCGTAAGGGGCTTGCCTGCTATTTAATGTTCTATAAGAACCTTAAAAGGCTTTCTAAATGATATGGTATTTCTAACTAGTTGAACTATTCATGATGTATTTTCCATTTAGGACTTTTAGTTTCCAAATCAAAACCCTTGTTTGATGGGTGGTCATGTGTTTTATTGACATTTTTTCTAGTGGTGAGAATTATAAAATGATAAGTTATAACATTATAAACATTCAAATAGAATTAATGACCACTTAGTATGTCTCCTAACCATACTGGTCTTTAAATATCATTTTTGGGAGACTAAAATGATCTCCAATATATTTTATATTCAACTTACATTGCATGAATTTGAATAATTTTTCTAAGTGGGTGAATAGTGAAATGAATTCATATTGCTGACAAGCCTCTGGAATATATCAAGGATATATAGTTTTCTCATGTATTCATTGGGTAGTATATGATTGTATATGTGGTAATCGTTGAGTTTCTAAAATTGGATGGAGAACCATTTGTGTTTTTTAGAAGATGTTTATTCCTTATGTGATGATGCACTGATGAAAAGTTGACTATGAAAAATGGTGACCTGGGAACCAATGAAAGAATACTCAAAAAAATGATGGGGATGGTGTTTAACAACTATCAAGTGTTTGAAATATTAGTGAGTAATTTTTCTAGTACTCATAATTCATTGATTCATGTGGACATAACTCAGGAGGAGAGTCATGTGTATGTCTAAGTGTGAATTTATTATTTCAATTTTACGTGGATAAGTTTCTATCTCTTTAGTCTAAAACTTTCTAATGCTTGATAGACTCCTCTACGAACAGCAATTAGTTGTCAATAGGGTGTTATCTGAGGTATGAAATCACATCTTCAATATATCTTATGACAATGAAAATTTTATATTGAAGAGTGTCATGTTGGAACATCCTTGGAATTCCCTCCAATTAGAGGGTGCATATACAGGAATATACCATTTGGAAATGTTCAGTATAGCATAAAATTTCCATTCCATGGAAATATTTTGTTTATTTCAGTGGAGAGAGGTGAAAATGATGAAAGGATAGGATTTCTACTCAACCATAAGAACACCATTATTCATGGTTGGACACTAATGTTTATGCTAGAGGGACCATGTGATTCCTCAGGTTATGAAAGAATTATGATATGGTATTGTAGATGTGTATATAGGTGATGTTGTTCCTTTTTTAGAAGAAATAATAATTAATGGTTATCATGTCCTAACCTTTATATTCTTGGTTGTATTTTTTTGGTTCAAAACCATATTGAACACTTGTCCTTTATTACAAAAAATGTTTCCCTAGTGTATGGTTGTATGGTTTGACCTTAGTGTTACATAGGATTCCATGCAGGAATGTCGTAGTTAGCATCATGGACACTAGATTAGATTCCCTTTTCCTTTATTTCAAGGAGGATTCCACATTAGACATAGTAACCAATAATATATGTGGTTGTTTTCCATGTAATGATGCATCTATTGTAAATTCTATTTACTGCTTTTTCTTATATTGAGATCCTCCATCTGCATTTGATAATTTTGAGGCTATCTACATTTGTATTCGTTAATTTAGGAGGTATTGAAGGGTGATGATCCTTTTGATATGATTATGGAATAATCCGATTTTTTATACAGAATGATAGTGTAATGTTTTAATATTGGATATATATTTCACAAGATGATGATTACATGATTCATTGAGTGGGATAAGAAAATATAATGTTTCCTTCATCTAAATGCATGAGGTATAGATTTTGATAATCACCAACCATATAAGCTGATTGCTTTAAGGTAATTTTACAGAATATGGATCATCTAGTTATCTCTCTCCCTCTCTCTATTTATCTAAACACTTAGTAAGGAAAAAATAATTATAATGTTTTCAAATTGTGAAATGTGAGAAGAGTTATCTTGATCATGCATATATTTTATATTAAAGGTTTACTGGTCATTTATGAAGAGCATGATACACAATGCACATTTGGAGTACTCTATGAATTCATAAAATGGTATTTCTATTAGTGGAGAAATGTGACTGAGTGTTGGTATTACAAATTTTTGAACCGTGTAGTGAATGATATGATGATGATATTGTGTCTCACATAAGATGGGCTCAGGTACCTATCATCTTTATGTTTCAATTCTGAGAAACATGTGTTTTTTGAGTTTATATGGCTTATGTACAATATGTTAAGGAGATTCTTGGTCATAAATTGGTAATTTGGAAACTCATCATAGAAACTTGAACAAGAAATAACAACCTCAGTAGGGTGAGTTTTCCATTAATTTCCAAATGGAATCTCTGAAAGATAATTATTAAGGTGGGGAAATTATAATATTCATTATTTTTTGATTAGTTTAATTTCTAGGGGTATTGGATTTTTTATCATTTCAGGGATATTTTTTTAATTTAAATAACAATGGAATTAAATTATAATAATTAGAACACTTTAATATGTTTATATAGATATGGATTAGTGAATGGGAGGTATACTAAGTGGTTCATTGAGTTATATGTGTGTCGGTCCCCAAAACCTGATGTTTGGGTGGTCTATTAATGGCACACAGTTTGAATGATACTGTAATCCCCACCTGTGTAATCCATGAGCCTTGTAAAGGTGAGTAGAAGTTTTCATACAACATATACATTGTTTTGAAAACAAATTCCCCTAGGATCCAAACATAATTCCATTTATTAAGCAGATGTTCACTATTTTCACATGATTTATTCATGGGTTTTTTAACTATATGACCCCATCATCTTAAGAATTAGCCTTATAATAGTTGGTTCACATTTTGGCCAACGGTGCAACCAAACTGTGAGCCTCATTAAAGGTTTGTAATTTACCTTTTCCCCATGATTCATAATTTCTTTTTCCCACCTCCATTCTTCTTCCCAATCCATGTGCATCCCCTCCTCCATGGGGTTCTCTCCTCCCCCTCTATGCATGAGGAGATATCTTTCATATGGACTCTGCTTCAAGAATCATTAAGTGAATTTGAAGTGTCTCTATATTTCAACATCTCTTCTTAATTCTGCTTATAGTTTACATTTCTACCTCTTTATCTATATTTGTCCTATCTCTTATTCCTTACTTTCATGTAGGAATTTTGTTTATTCAATTTTTTAGAAAAATAAAAAAATAAATCATTAATATTGGTTGATTGGGTTGTCCAAATATTTTTTATGTGGTCTATATATTTTCGCTAAATTTTCATTGTGTTGTATTGTAACAAAATTTTTCCATGCATGAAACATAAATAGGGTACATAAAATAAAAAAAACATGAAATTATTTCCTCAGACCACTATATGATGTGTTCGGACCATCCTTGATATTGGTTGGGGATATGACCTCATCCCTATCTACCCCTTTAGGGTACCCCCATATAATCACCCCATCGAAATGGAGTATTCCATTGTTTAATCCATACCCATTGGTTCAAAGTTTATTTACAATATAAATCATGATGTGCAGTTTATTAAACAATTATAGTGTAGATTTTTTTATTTCCTTAAGGAGGTTTCTATGTAATTTATTTATATAAATTAATTTTTAAATACATTTCAATTTTTACGAATTACAAACATTATTGTGGTTCACTTTATTCTAAGGAAAAAAGGGAGATATATATACATATTCTATATCATTAATGAACTCATGGAATGAGGGTTTTACCATGACATTATTTAATGTTATAAATTGTGTCACATTAATTGTGGTTGTATTTGTGGGAGAGAATAATTAATTTTCATGATATTTAAAAAATTTAATTTCATATATTTTTTATTATTTTATTTTATTAGTAAAATGAAGTATTAACATCATGATTGATACTCGTGATTACATCCACGGAATGCGAAGTACAGGCTCATTTGAGATTGTGATCTATTTTCATAATTTGATTTGTATATACCATGAAAATTATTGGTATACAAGGATGGTCTCACTATTAGTTCCACTTACATCATTATTAGTGATACCTATCCTTTGGTGTTAGATATAGGACATGGTCATTGCAATGATGGTTGTACTAGAAAATGACTAAGACTCATTCACCAATATGATATACCTTGTACATGCTTAGAGGTCTTCTCACACTAGGCTATTAATGATTCAAAAAAGGGAATACATGGATAAAAATGGATAGGATATGAAAACAGTGAGCACTTATAGTGATTCTAATTTGATATATGGGATCATTGTTAATGTTCATCATTGAAGGGGCCATGTTGGATATTATTTAATTTTGGTATTTAATTATATATTAATGGTTGTTTTTTCATAATTGTTACCCAAGGAATGGATCCACTATGCCAAATCAAATCGCATGAGTCAGTATGTCTCATGATAAACATTTAAATACATTTTATTAACATTTCCCTTATATCACTCATTAATATGTTTCCAAAAGTATTGAAATTTACAAATTCGGATCACACATTAGTAGTTTGTCTTGGTTTCCATGAGGATCCTAATCTTGACATGGTTGTTCACATATTTTTTATTACACCTTTAATCATGTTATTCATGCATGGTATTTATTTTATATTATAAAAATTAATTTTTATTTATACAACATTGATTATTGTGTACTAAGAATATATCAATCCCTACTCGGTCCACCATTACCATGAGGCACTAGATCATAACTTCTTTTTCATAGGTCGATGGTTTGTACATTGATAAATGTGTTTGGTGTTCCAGTTAAAAGAACATGACTGAGCTATTACTCATGTATCTTGTGGTGGTATTCATTGTGAATTTATTCATTCATTTCAATGTGATGATAAAAGTATTTATTTTTACTTATACTTATAGATCCATCCAGTCCAAAAAGGATAGTTGTGTACATGGAATTGAAAATTTTATTTTGTTATTAAATTAAATATTTATTTTTTGTTTCACATTAATAACATATACTTCTCATTCTTTTTATTTACATTATATTATAGTATTTTCCTATTATTTCTAAGAGATTATTGTCTCCCCAGCATATATTATTCGACCCTCACTGTTATGTGGCATCATCTATTGTATGGGGAGGCATACTTGAGGCCATGTGGTGACCCATCCAGATACCAGTTTAGTGGTTACTCTTTTCAACACATTAGAAAAAGAGAACCATAAATTAATCTTGATTTATATTTTAAACCATACCATATTTCAGGGGATAATTATTCAATTTTTCAAAATTATATTTCATACAAAAAAATATTGCTTTTATAAAACATCATTTTTTACTTTTTGGAAATAAATAAAATAATAGAATGTAATATGTGTGTTACTCGTGCATAATTATTCACTGATGAAATTTCATTGAATAAAATGATGATATTGTCTCGATGTAACCATGAAAAATATATAAACATGGTTTTTATTATCATTTTTGACCTTTTCACTTGGTTTAACAACATGGTTTTCCAATTTTATCTTTACCCATTTTAATGACTATTTCAATATTAATGGGTTTTAATTTCATGTATATATTTAGTATTAGATATTATATTGAATTAATTTATCATAATAATTTTCAATTTTCATAATTTTTATTATTTTTAAAATATATAGTAAAAAATAATTTAACATAAAATATCATCATTTTCATTTTTGATAGTATGCATCCAAATTGACATTAATGAAAATAATATTTAAATTTATTTATACTATAAACATTTCATACATTCATAATATGATATATTTATCTGAAAAATTGTTGTTACAAATTGAATCACGAAAAAATTATTAATTTTTATGATTTTAAAATAATTTACATTGTTATTCTATTCATATCTCAAGAAAATTGTATGTGTGGTGTATGAATTTAATGTAATTATTTTATCAATAAAAATTCAAAATAAATTACCATCATAAAAATTAATAAATCATGTTAAATGTAAGCCATTATATATATAAGGACCCAGGATTTTCATACATCAATATCCAATAATTTTTATGAATATTCATTACCTAAGATAAAAAAATTCATGATAATAAAAATAGTTGTCAAGGTTTAGATACATGGTATATAATATTTTAATTTAGTGAAATATCAATAATATCAATGGTTATGATCTTACCCATTTTAGTTATTGAAAATCATAAGCTACATGAAATCATTCTTTATATCCTTGTACAAGAAGAAAAAGACATGGCGATCATAGATTCTTATTAAGCATTATCAAAGGAAAATCATAAATATAATTTTACCATAAGGATATTATAACATGATAATAATCTATGATAATGATACCATGCAAATAAATGATCAAAAGCGTGTGTCATTGAATAGTGATTGGTAGTTCATAATGCATGAATCATAATGTAATCATAGAGCATGATCCCTGACAACATAACAATAACATAAGAAATCTATTGTGGAATAAATATAATCCTATTTCATTTGGATATTTTATAAATAAAAATATTTTCACACATTTTTTAATAGAAAACCAATATTTATCTTGGATAAACATACGCACAAGGATACATTGACACAAATGAATGGTCCATAAAATACTATGAACATATAATCAGGTTCCCTTATAACATTGTGACCTTGTCATCTACTTTCCGAATAACATTGTGAACATGTATTTAGGTTCACAAATAAAATATTTACTCATTAGTTAACCATTTTCCCTCTATTCATTGAAGGGAGACATAGGTCACTTACATCATGGTTATAGTGTAACCATTATCATTTGTTATAACATAACCACATTCATTGGTTATATCATATACACTAGAACATATGGAGAATCATACATAGTTGTTCTAAAATATCATAATTCATTCATCATTACATAAACCATGAAAATAAATGGGTTATATATCTATATATTATAGCATAACTTATGTAAAAGGAAATATTTCAAAATCATTTCATCATAACATTAAAGATTAACCTATGGAAAATTTTTTGGGCCTTATAAGAATTTTTTCATGTTATAAATTTTAAAATATAAAATAGTTTTATAAACATACTAACAACATAAACAATTTCCATCCATATAAATAATTACAATTAATTTCGAGGACCATTTCAAAAGTAAAGATTAAGTAACATCAAAATATGTCAAAAAATAAGTGAAATGTTTTTGAATGATCACATGGTAAATTACATGATGAAAATATCCAATTATAGCTTTAAAATGTTAAACATTTTCAAAACAATTACAAAAAATATGAAGTATTCTTTTAAAAAATTAGTTAACTATTATTGTGGAAAATAATGTTCAGGTTGAGCATGTTAAAATATTTATCTATGTAATATTTTTTTTGTAAAAGATAAAATTGATTTTTTGGAAATTTAAATGAAAAAACCTTTTAAAAAATATTATATGTAAAACATGGGTAACCATTTCATTAATAATTTATATATTTAATGATAACCCATTTTTTAAAATAAATTTTTTAATACATTTATATATATAAAAAGGACTCTCTAACCAATGAGAGATATAATGTCATATTACATTACAAAAATCTACATGAATTATGAAAACATAAGGAGATAAAAATTAAGTTATGGTATTTATTCTAGTGATGTAACTAAATGACAAGAAGTTTTATGGGTTTTCTGAGAGATAGAGCATAATTTTTCCACATTTGAAGAATAATCATAAACAATCCAAATTTATAATTAGATAGTATCATAAATTAGTTACCATTTCAGTAACAATAAAGCATAGTAGATGTTAATTAAAGAACATAAATAAATCCATAAATATCATGGGAAGTCAGAAATTCATTATATTACAAGTCAATGGGGCTTCATATAGACCATTTAATGTAGAGAAGGTCATAACATGACATATTTATCCAAAGTGGAAATATAAAACCAAACTCCCATTATAAATATATTATATTTTGAATCCTAAACATAAAAAAATAATTAAAAAAATAAAATTTTAATATATTGTGAATACATAGATAATTGATATAATATTTTAATTAGGTTGTAGATAAATCATAAAATGGAAATCTTTAAGGAATTTTCATATGTCTCCTATTAATAAATGATAGACTAGAAATCCATTTCCATAAGTATGAGACTGTTTTATACATGTTATATGATAAATTATTTAAATTATTTAATTTTTAAAAATCATTAAAAAAATTGTAATTATATATGTTATACCATTTATTATTTACCTATGACATTTTGTTACCCAATTATATAAATTTGTTTGTTAATATCTAGCATCAGATAATAAAAGATTTTTTTATGTATATTTTGACTTGTTATTATTTGGTTCCCTTAATAATATAATTATTACATAGTATCCATTATGTCATACATATGCAGGAATCTTATTTCTATTTTATCGATGGAATGATGGAAATAAAGGTAAAAATTATATTTAATTTTTTGAATAATGTTTATTATTATATATATGTACTATTTATTTTAATACATATACATATTACAATAAGTGTAAATAAAATGTGATAAAATAATCACATTTTTCACCAAGAGGTAGTCCACCTTAAACATGGAAAATATTATCATATCAAATAAATAATGGTAATTAAGAAGGTATATGTGATATAATAATTAAATAATTATAATTATATTAAAAATATCATATTTCTAAATTTTTTTATTCCTTATTTCTTGTAAAAGATAAATGAAAAGTAAATCACATCGGTTTGTGAGACTGTAGTATAATACACACATTTGAGACATTATTGTATTACTATGGGTTTGAAAGTGAAAAGGAGGAAGTGGTATTATAAATGTAGTGGTATATTAATATCATAAATATAATATGTAAATATTTAAAACATTATTATTCTATACATGAGATGTAATGATTGAAAATTTACAACATCAATTCGTAATGTGGTACTTCACCATAGAAATGAATAATGATTTCATATCTCATTATATGGAATTAGATATGTAATGTTTTTACTAAATTAACATAAAAACAAGTAATTATATTGGATATACTAGTGATTCTATATTATAAAAAATTTATCATTTATTAAGAGTTAGGAAGAATAAGTAAAACAAAAGTAAATTATAATAAACAATACCTCTTAATTATAAATATTCATTAGGATTATCCAAAACACATAATAGATTAAAATTATAATTTCAATATGAAATCTAGGATCTGTAAAGGGATATGAATAAGAAATATACATAATTATTCACCATAACAAATGGTTTTTTATGTGTGAAGTGGAGTGGTGAGGGGTGGCGTTTTATAAGTGTGTTGAGAGGACTACATGTATGTTTTGAAAAGAAAAATGGTTTCCCACATTTATGAAAATCCAACAATCTCCAAAATGGTAGATTAGAGAACCTTAAGTTGGATAAGGTGTATATATGGCCATAAAAGATTTTAGACTTGATTCTAGGCCATTTTTCTCTTAATCATTTAACATTAACTCCTAGTAAACTCGATTTATCCTTAAGTGTGATAATAAATTTTCTCAATTATTATATCTTTATATGGAAAAAATTTGTTTTAATATATTAGATAATATAAATTAGTGTTATTCCAAATCTTGAATCCATTATTCCAGATTACATTCTCATATGTAAAAAATGTTAATTTAAAAGAAGTTCAGAAGATGTGATGATAAAGTGGTTTTCCAAAGAGAAAAGTCAAAACAATGTGAAAAGATTATATATATAAATTCAGTAATATATTTCTTCCAACAACCATAATTGGATTATTAAATGAATAATTTGTTAAATATCAATTCTAAAAACATTTTCAATAAAAATTTAAATTATAGTCCTTTAAATGAAAAATCATTTTATCAAAAAAAAACTATAAATTTTCACTTAATAAAGAGAATTTATTCCTATAAAAATATTCCAAAGAACTAAACCCTAATAAAAATTTCAAACATATATACACAATATTATTTTCATTGATTTGCATAATTTTTTACTTGTTCCAAAAAATTATTTTAATATTTTTTTCTAAAAATCAATACAAATTATATTATAAATTAAAGTTTTTAGAACATATAAAGAGTTTTCTAAAAATTACATTCTTTCATTATCAATATTGTTTTTAATATAAAAATTTATATATAATATTTAAAATATTGTTATTCTAATTCGTTTAACAATTTTCTATGGATTGGTAAAATGGGTAGTGTTTAATTAATTATATTAGTAGTGTTCCATGGTTTGTAAAAACATAGTGTTTCATCTGACCCAAACTACAAAATAAATTAAATTTATTCAAAAAATTATTTAATTAAATTGTTTTATGTTACATTAGTCATTAATTATGTATAATGGCTCAAATAAATGTCTGGAAAACTTATTTAATTTTTCATTCTTCATTTGTAGCTTCGTCCATGCATCACAGAATAATATTGATAACTTTACTATTATACAACTCCAAAGATAGAATCTATCAAGTAGATTAATTTTTAAGACCTCATAACTATTATTCATGTAATTAAAATTATTATTAATTATCAAATATTATATTTTGGTAAACAAATATGATTATTCCATTGTTTTGCAAGTACTATAGAAACACTAAAAGTTGTTTTTAGATTTATTGTTAAATAAATTATTTCATATATTATTTGCATAAATTCAACATGAATTTTTTATTAAATTATCGTTAATTCTAATTCCATATGATTAATAAATTTTTATATCATATTTCTGTTTTTGTATATGTCATGATTGATACGAGACTTCAATAATAATAATTTTTTTCAATTCCACAAAAAGTTATATTCATCATAAAAATGAAAAACATTTTATCAATGGATATATTTATATTCATGAAACCAATGATGAAGAAAATTTTTCTAAATTATATTCCTATAATTTACAAAAAATTGTTTTCTTATAAAGGCATAACAATAAATGACTTCTTGAAAAAGTCATGCTTTAACCCAAAATTACCATATACCTAAAACATAAAATTTGGATTCAAATATTAATATTTACATTATATATTAAATATTTAAAATGTCAATTTATGATAAAATTAAATTCATAATAATATTTCTTATGAAAATAAATTGTAATTTAAAAAAGATTTGGTTTCCACTATTCAATAAAAATAAATTCATTACTATAAATCCCAAAATATCAACCTATAATATTTTCATATACTGATTTATAGAATTTATATCCTTTTGAGAAATAAATTTTCTAAATTTTTCCATAAATTAATTATATCATCCACTACCTAAATAAAATATAAAATATTTCTTATGAAATTATTTTTTTAGAAATAGAATGTCATTTTTGAAAATAGATTTCTTATTTCATACGAATTAATAAATTGATTTTTATAATATATGAAAAATAAATAATTTATATAATGTGGTTAATACTATTCGTGAAAAAAAAATTAACCACTGCATAACTTTTCCACGAATGGTCCCGAGATGGTGGTACTAGTTTTTTCCATGAATTAGTGGAGACATTACCTCATAGAAGAACATTTTGTTATCTTCATTGTTCTTATGAGTTCTAGGTATTCTTTCTACAAATGTGAATAAAACTTCTTCTAGTGTTCGTGGATTGTGTTCTTGTAGGATTTCAACAATGAAATTTCATATACAGCTACATAGGGTAATGATTTTCGAGAAGATCCAAGTATAAATTCATGTAGTAATGTAATGTATGAATCTCATTATTACAAGATACTGATGGAAGAAGTTTTATCTTTTCCCGTAGATATGGGAGAAGCCAGGGGAAGAGGATGTATTTTTGAAGTGATTGTGTAGTCATCTCTTGTGCAACATTTCTAAGTGTCCCATTTGGAAAATATTGAGGAGGAGGTGTAGAGAGACATAGTTTAGTGTGGTAAGGCCCGTGACGGTAGGTCTGTTGATGGAAAACACAAAATTTTATTTCATGGATAGATTTTCATCCCTTTTTCAATTTGTGATATAGTTAATAGAATGATCCATTATTCTCCCTTGAAACTCCATTAATGCATGAAAAATATGTACTGAATCTTGAGAGGTTACTTTTAATAGCATAGTTTGAAGCATATAGTTTCAGAGTTTGTCTCTCTATTTTGGTCTTCCCAAAGATAAAGGATGAGAACTATGTTATTGGTGGTTTTATCTATCCTTTTTTTTAGTGGATTTTAGAGAACATCTATATTTTCTTTTTTACTAGTTCACTGCACGCTCAGGGAGTAGGTGGTTAGACTCTATAGGGTCCTTATCAAGATCATCACGGAATGAGATCCATATATTACCTATAATGTATGGATAGGTATATATTATAATTTTTATTATTATCTACTCCATAGGAAAACTTTTCATTTGTAGACATATTTTTATATAGAGTTGACCATCCTGACTCTTGAATATATGTTGTTCTTTTATGTCCTACATTTTGAAGATTCGTGGATGAGTAAAATTCCCTTTGTAGAGTTATAATACAAAAATAGTTTCCACACCACCATTACTATGTCACCATTTGAATAATTTTATTGATGATCCTTCCATTTATTGTTTTGATGGACTAGTTTCAGAGAGTCGGTGATTCTAAGGAATGAACTGGAAAAGAATATGACAGATATGGTATCGCTAATTTGTTAGAGATTGAATTAAATGTAATATCATCATAAATACAATGTCGGTTATAGGAGGACTCTTCTAGATATCTAAATTAATTATCATGTGTTTCTAAATATGGATTCACATCGTTTTTAACAATGGTTTGGTTGTGGGATTATGCTTTCACCCATGATTTCTGTGCATTTTGAGTTTTTGGTTCATTTTAGAGTTGTGGCTTATAGGATAGTGTGTCCCCCACATGTGAAACATATACACGATGTTTCTCATGTGTCATATATCCATTGATATCTGCATGATATCTCTCACTTCATAGATTGTGGAGAGATCAATGTTGATGATGATGTGACCTTCGAAGAGTGGCATGTAGAGATCCAAGACTGTCAGGAGAAGTTTTCAAGTGGGATTTCTATCCCCTTGGTTCATATAATGTGAGGGAATAGTGGTGTGGAGTAGAGTACTTGGGAACATGAGTCACATAGACACGCTTACTGCTCCGGAGTTGTTTTATGTTTGTCTTTTCCCATGTAATGTTATTCATTTTATGGTTATATTCCAATCTATTAGTAAGATTGGTTTCATTTGTAGGTTATAGAGGCTTGTTATATTTTGAGAGGTATCTCTCATAAGATTTGTTTTAGGATATGGTTTTTTTGTGTGTTTTTTCCCTTATTCTACTAGTGAGTTTTGGAGCTCTTACGGCGATGATAACCTTGAGATATATCTCAAAGGGTGGATATTCAAATGAATCCATTTGTTTTTCTCCGTATGTGGGTTTTAGATTATATAGTATGATAATTATTTATAGGTATGTATTTAAAGGGATTGGATTCATGTATATTGAACTGTTGAATGTTCTTGAGGCTTATAGATCTTGGAGAAGGATCAGAGGAATTCTAGATGGACTCGAGTGATGAGAATTTACAGCTGATAACATTCATAGCATGGTAGTGTGTTTCACACCAGGTATATGAATTTCAGGATGTGAAAGTGGGATTCACATCATGTAATATTTAAATGTTTTAAAAATAAAATAAAATTAAAATGTGATGGTTTTTTTAGAATAAACCAACCTCGAGGCATTACAATATGTGAAAAGGGATTACAGGTCACGTAATCACCTAACATTGTAATGTTTTATGTGTTTTTTTCTTCCACTCCTATTATCAAACCCTATGGATACTAATTCCATCCCTCTCATACTAGACAACAAGATTGTCCCATATTCAGGGTTTTTGAGATAATATTCATGGAAATTGATATCAGGCTTTAATCGTCGATTTGAAGTGTCCCCCCTTGATCCAAGGTACGTTTTCATCCATTTTATAGTAGTTTATATATTATTTGAGCTTGGTTTCTTCTTGTTAATATCTTTGTTCTATGTAGTAAACTTACCCATGGTTATAAGGTTCATAGTATCAATTTTGGTGTGGTGGTGTCATGGTATTATTAAACGAAATCAGGTCTTGTAGGAGGGGATATTTGAGATCTGTTTCATAGTTTATTCTTGGGAATGTTTGTCGACGACCTATTTGAGGCTCTATATTTGAATCTTATAAATTTATTTATGTGAAAAAATAGGTCTAGCACAATATATTCCCTTATAAGACAACGAAATTGACATAATCATTAGTTAAAATAGGTTAAAGATTAAATAACGGTCACATAGAAATGTTGATGGTTACCTTCATGGTGACCGTATTATTATTCATTTTCTAGATAGTGTGATATGAATGACTTTCATGGTTTATCATGTGGTGTATGATAGATATTTTTAATGAAAATAAATACATAATTAAATGAAAATTAATTGTCTAAAATATAAAGAGGCATGTTTAATCAATCTAGTTGTTTTGGTGATAATTTGTTAATAAAATTGATGAAAGTATGTATGTTTATTTGAATTGGTTAATGAACATGACGAATGATGATTCTTGTTGATAAAATAATTAAAGGAATTTTATATTAATGGTTTTAGAAATTTTTATATATTTTGATTGCGTATATATTAGGTTTCCCATAGTTAGATGCTGTGAATAATGAATAAGTTAATACAGGATGGAATAAGAACCAGTTGTGTGATAATTGATATTGCCACTGTAGGGAATGGGTTTCACATTTTCTTATAAAGTCTATGTTCCTTGTATTTTGGTGTCATGGGGGATAATTGTGTCTAAATGATGAATGCCATACTTTGGGGGTGAGATCCAGTTGCTATTATTGATTCATACTACATGTGATGTGATGAGATATTAGGAGGGCTAATCCTAGAGGTTTGCTGTGGTATGTGGGGCAGGGTGGATGGATGTGATTTGAATGTGGGATGGATGATCCCAGTGGGCTATTTTTGTATGAGGGCAAGGTAGGCCTAGTATTTGGGGAGAGTGTTGATCTCTTAAGTGGTGAAATGCATTAGTATATGCATGTTGGTGTTGGGGAGGATGTTGAATATGATGGAACTAGTTGAAACTAGTAATACCCATTTTCATGAACACTAAATACGTATTGAATATTCTATTTGATTATCCTCTTTCCATTCCCACTTCTAGAGGTAGACTGGTGTGTTTTGTTACACTATTTCCATGAGTGGAAAATACATTCGGGTTATGACACATGATTTCCATGTTTATCTTTTCATGGTTGGATGATTGTACTCTCCAACAATACCTGGAAACCACTTGATAGGTAGTTCAAAAACTCACCATGTTGAAACCAATATGTTGGGATAGTTTTATATTTTTTTCCCCAGAGCACCATGTGATAAGGAAGGTACTATTTTCAAATAACGTAAAAATGTTTAACCCACTTGGATGGATCTTTCTAGGATGAAATACTATGGTTAAATAATTTTTATCCTTAGACTCGGTTTAGTTATGCCTATAGGGAATTAATATTTATTCAAAATGGTCATGTTATTTGATGTTGAAATGATAATTGTTAACTAATTTTTATGAATTAATTAACATAATGTGAAACTAAAAAATTTGATAAATTAATTTAATGTTTCTTTTTAATTGGTTGTGTTCTTATATGATATCTAGTCATCATAGTGGCATCCGAGAGACCAAGAGGTTTTGGATATATTCGGGTCTAAGACTATGTTATTCTTATAATGTGTTTGTGAGCTATATTTTATCCTTTAATTTTTTGTTTTTTACAAGATACTCCACCTTTTCAGTTAGGTAAACTGTCAACCTAGTGATTCTGAGACCAATGGGTGTTTTCCAAAATATTCTGGTTGGAGGATGTATGTTTGAATACATCATATGGCCCCACTCTATTCTCTTGGTAGATACTTGTACCTTTATACACAGTGGTTAGTTTTCCGAATATTTGTGTGTAATGGGATGTAACATATTGTGGTATTTCACAGACATATATTCTGTATATCATTTCCTAAGGAATACTATTGTTATAATTTTTTTGTGTTGTGATGTCTTGAAGATCTATACTCGCTGTGTGGGTTATGATTAATTGAGTTATATTAACCGACGTATGATACATGTTAGGAGAGATATCATTTCTCCCATAAACTACCTCGTTACTTTTTTTATAAGGATATTGTGATGTGTTGCACGAGGAGCATGTTGTGGTGCTTCACCTAGTTGTATATGGGATATCCATTTGGGTGAGAGATGCAAAAGAATTTTGATGATGGGGAAGAGTAGATAATTGTAGGGGAAGTGGTAGTTCGGTACACATGATATTATTTATTATATTATATTCAATTGTATTAGATACTTAGTATGAGTATCCATGTTGAGGTAGGGATCTTAGTATTCATGTTTTATTAATGAGTAATGTTAACTTATTATTCCCCATACATTATCATGCTTCCTTTACATTTTATTTAGAGGTTTCATAGAGGATCCTTCTATATATACTATTACACTCCCCCTAAAAATATATAAAATATCTTTCTGGTCACTTGGATAAGGATAGAGATCAAGAAGGTTACTAATAGTTTGTGGGTTTTACGACCAGTTTGGGTGTCATGTTCATAGTCATCTTTACATTTTTTTTTACATGATTTTTCCCACTTATAGTTATAGTTGTCATTACACGACATTATATTGGTTTTTTAGGGTTTTATTTATATTTTATTCTAAGAAGGATTTGTTTGGTGTTTGTTCTATATCTCTCTTCTGCATATATTTCTCCTAGAGGTTAACTCCTCAAATATATATGTTTATTATACCCCTGTTTCTAGTCTCAAACACATGGCCTACTAGAGGCTAGACTTAGGGGTCATTATCTCTCTTCTCTCATTATCATCCTAGTATGGGTACACATTGGGGGGAGGTGTTCACAGAAGATGGAAATTGGAAAATTCTCTCCTTGAAATATAGCTTCATAATAAAACATAATAAAACAATTTTTCAAGATGATGGAAAATGAGATATGAAGGGAATCATGAATTAGATGTAATATGTTATGATATAGGATAATATTAAATAGATGTGAAATATGGGCATGGAAGAAAGATTAATTTCCCAGAAAGATGGTGTGTGATAATGAACAATGATCATCAAAATGTGAATGATAGTGTGAATTTTAATTGCCATAGAATTTTAAATCATTGAAATGTTATAGGGGGATTAAATTCATTAAAAATTACTCAAATGGGATAAAATATTATTTTATTATATCATCACTGTAGTTAAAAAGTTCATTTTCCATCATTACTATTTATATAATTAAAAATACTAAATTTAAAAGTATAATTTCATACATTAGTAAATCCACACAATAATATCCTCATTTTCATCAAATGATCAATAATAGATAATAAATTTTAATTCCAACGGTAGTGGAGAAAACATATAATTGGTCACATAATTCATAAGAGGATCAAATGTTATTCCTCCAATCATTAAAAATTAATGAAAATCAAAAAATTTAACATATGGTAAGATATATACCAATATGTGTAAATATTATTATGAATATATGATACATTATTCTCTAAAACTCAATAATAATTGTCAAATTTGAAAAAAATTCCTTAAAAATTATAATCATTTCCATTACCAAAATAATTTATGGTAATATTGAAACCCAGGGATTTTAATGATTAGATCACATATTCTTCCCAGATAATTTTTAAATGTACGTCTAAATAATATCTATCAAACTCAATGTGTCATTCTGGAAATAAATATGACAATATTATATAATTTTAATGATATTTTAATTCTTTATATATATAAAATTTAATGTCCCCGAAATTTCAACATATTTATTCTTCATAAATTCTTTGGAATTTTACGAGTCCGTAGTTCTGGACGGTGCCTAATTCTGAGGCCCGGCGTGCCCAGAAATAATTTCTAATGTTTTTTTGGGTATGTTTAGTAAACTTATAAGCGGGATTTTATATCCTTTGAAACAGTTCTCAGAATCAAAATTCGAGGACACCGATGAACTCGCATCGTCGGTATTCTCTTAAGGGGACTTTAACCATAGTTGCGTTTTGCCAGGAGGAGAATATATTTTTTATGGTTGTTGTTAAAAATAAATAAAAATATGTGTTAGATATTTTTATTTTTGTTGGTGCTTAATTCCTCCCAAGGGGAGTTATAGGTGGGTCCCACTATCACATAACCTCTCATGGGAGGATATTTGTGAGGTGGGGTCCACACGAGCTTAATATTTTCATCTTCCTGTATCCCCCTTTAACTCTTCCATTCATTATGATGGGATCTCTCCTCCTCCCAATATTTTATGAGGATTTTGATATTCTTCTCATCCCATGGAAAATTAATTAAGTGTATCACATAATTAATTGTTTGTGTGGAAATATTATTAAATTATTGGGAGCGTATTGTTTCATTTGGGTTGGGGATTATTCTTTGGGGAAAGCTCTGGAAAAATTGATGTGTTCTTCTCTCCAATGAAGAACACAAGGCCGAAACCATTGAGTTCTTCTTCTTCTTCCTCCACGTCAACGGAGTCGACACCATCCTCAAGGAAACATTGACTAAGATACCTCCTTGGGTGCACCCCAACGTCCATGGAATCGACGTTCATTCTCCATTACACCATTCTCCGCCATGACACCTATCGTGACGCTTGTCTTCTACGGTTTGACGACGAGCGACGTCTTTGTGAGGTAGGGGTTGTTTTGTATATTTTAGTATATGTGATTTATACCCTCGTGCATGGGCATTCTTTTACGATGATTTATTGTTTGAGCCTCTAATGCGGAGGGAACGGGCTCATGAACAAGTCCGAGAACCCTCCGCTGGTTGTTCATATGTGTGTGGATTGACGGGTAATGATGAAACGGGACCGCAATGGCGATTTGATGTCATCTCACTAAAGTGCAGGTGTTGGGAGAGCTGTAGGTGCAGACGGTGGGTGAAACAGACCACCGAAGCGCGTTCAGTGGTCCGCGGAAGGTGTTGCCGGTGCGCCACGGCTGAATGGAGGAACCGACGTCCGGGGGCATCGGCACACTGCAAGAGCAGGCCGCTGCGGCCGATCCATGGCGGTGGGAGGAAATCGAAATGGAAGATCTGTTCCGGTTGTGAAGCGGCAGAACATGAACCCTTGCAAGCTGGGGGAGGTCACGCCCCCCCCCCCCAATGCTCAGCCCGCTGGCCGAGCCCGCACTCCTCCTCCCGGCCGGGCCGGGCTGCGCCAGCCGGGCCGGACCACGCCCCACCGGGCCGGACCCGGACCCGGGTCGGGTCGACCCAGTTTGAGCCGCCCCAAGGTGGGTTGGACAGTGTCGGACCGGGCCCATACCCACCCTTTTTCGGACCGTTTATGGTTAATTGCCAATAACATGAGATATTGATATCTGGTCGACGCACTGTCAGTTGCATAGGATTTCTTGGATCGAGACGGTCATTTCTGTATATTACAGTCGTGGTTTTGGTGAAGATTTAGTATAGTCAGGTTGGTTCAAACCCGAAACTAACTGGGTCCTCGGAGCGAAAAAACCTATAACATAAGGACCATATGTCCGATTGACGTGGCATCAATTATGTAGGTTTACTTCTGATGATAAATTTATTTTTTCATACTACACTCAAGGTTCAGATTTAGTTGGAGTACGGTCGGGTTTGTTTTAGATAAAAAACCAATCTAGCCCCTAGAACGGAAAAGCCAATAACATTCAGACCAGACGTCTTTTTGAAAAACCGCCGGCGACGTTGGTAATCTCGTTCATAAATCATTCCCTTGAGTATAATCCATGGGAGTTCATCGTAAATTCGAGATTTGGTCGGGTTGGTTCTTACATGAAACCAACCAGGACCCCGGGACAAAAAGGCTAATAACTCACAGATCGAGTGTCTGATTGACACGTCATCTGTTGCGTTGAGATCCCAATGACATGATGGATCTTTGAGATAATTATTTATGGGAATTCGTGAAACATGGAGTGTCAACCAGTATCTCGTGGAGCAGATCCTCCCGGAGATTAGCAGATAGAGTGAAGCGACCTTGTAGCTGTAGACATGACGACTACTTGACTGATTTGACTCGGAGTGACTCAAATAGCGGCGTGGACGGAGAGCCCAGTTTGGTGGCAGACCCATGGAAGATGGAGCACCTAGTTTGGAAGCAGACCCATGGTACATGACAGGAGGAGTACCTCTGACAGCTATTAGGGGGAGCGCTCGGTTCGGCGGAAAACCCACAGTAGAGGAGTGCCCGGTTTGGCAGTAGACTTGTGGTACTCAATAGGATGAGTTCCTCAGTAATCTATGGTTAGTGATTAGAACCTCGTAGTCATGATATGACTAATGTACTCGACAAAGGAGGAGTTCTCCAGTAGGCGTGATTTCGACATCATGAATAAAAATTCTTGTTTTAGCTGAGTCAATGAACTTTGTGTTTTACTCATGATTGTGATGGGTTACTTCATAACATAGGTATATGTTTGGTAATATAACTAAGAAAAGGTTATCTATTGAGATCTTTCTCTTTTTTTTATCCTTTTGGGATTTTGTGATACCTTGAGGGTGTCGGGGCCCCTACTGAGTATTGCTATACTCACCCCTGCATGGGCTATGCCCACACCTTGTTGTGTTGGATGCAAACAACAGACAGTGTTGACTGAGGTAGATTGTATGAGGACGGGATGGTACCCGAATGTGGACACTCGGTGTGATGACACACGGAGCAGACCGATATACATGGAGTGCTGAGGAGGGAAAATGTACCTACACTTCAGGTGGGAACCCGGAGGACGATCCAGGAGCTACTTCACCATTCAGTAGTTGTATTTTCAGTTGTACTTTTCTTTTAGTTGTAGTTGTACCTTTATACTGGGCTTTTATTTCCGGCCCCTTTGTACTTTTAGCACACTTGTTATACTACATTACATAGTGTTTTCTTTTTCTTATTCTCTGGTTGTGTGAGTTTACGTTTTATAAAGGAAAAGCCTTCCCAGTTATAGGGATTTATGCCATTGGTGCTAGTCTCTTCCCCCTGGCCTATGGAAGGATGGCCTGGGGTAGTTATGACATGGGCCCCGGGGGACGAGTCATGACAAATTGGTATCAGGAGAGTCGGATCTACCGTAGAACATAGAACTCTAATATTCATTTTCTATGAAACTATAGTGTTACTGGTACCAAGTGTGGTTTTCAGTTCAGGGAGTCCAGTGTTGGTGTGGCGGCCGATGTATCCATACACCAGGACCCTGACTAATGATTTTCGACTCAGTGCATGAAAACACTGATTTCGTGTGTGTTTCCAAAATATTTCTTTAAATTAGTTCAACCAGGTCAGCTCACCCGGTTTAAATCGTTTGACCGTGTCACATCTGTTCAGGATGCCTCCACACGGATAGTCAGTGGGAGTTTTGAGAGAGTACCCAATGATGGCCCACCGAGTGATGAGGCTCTGGTGGAGGGCCCTTTTCTATGTTGGAACCTTCAAGTTGTGTACCAGTAGCACCACCACCCGTTGGGTAGTAGATTCCACCAGCCATACTAGCGGAAGGTGCATGCTGATGGAGCACGTTTCACGAGTTCCTGTAGTAGAGGACTCTGAGGTTATGAGGCGAGGCAGATTCCCAAGTAGTAGTGGAGTGGCTGGAGATGATTTCTAGAGTTCTACACCTATTTTAGACACTAGTAGAGAAGATGGTGATCTTAGCTACTAGTGTTTTCCAGTGAGTGACTATGAGGTTTGTCCGCATAGTTATGTGGCTTCGGTATGTGGACTGGTGCCTGAGATATTACCTTCAGGTAGTGTGCCAGTTATATCACTACCTGTTTTTCTATAGTTAAAACTGGTGGAACCATTAGGTAAAAAATGTAGGCATACTTCCTTACACGTGTTTTTGAATCAAATAACCCTTAGGTTCTGAGGCAATCCAGACTCACATGCGATTGAGGACTGGCTTGAGGAGGTGGCTGAGAGATTTCTAGAGCTTATATAGCTTTAGCAGGATGACATGTCGGTAGCTGGGTATTCATCGAGGCATATCGATCATTCCTGATACATGATGACTATGATTCGATCAGTGATTTAGAGCTCGTACCTCAAAGCTAGGTGTGTTTAATGGTCATTAGAGCCAACAATTTTCCTCTATGAATTCCTAGTTATGATAGGGTGGTTGAGGGAACCTTTTTGGTTGAATGTTCTTTGTATGAATGGATACATCTTGAGGATTTTATTAGTGGAAAATTAGTGAACTAGCACTAGTCTCAGAGACTTGGGCATGAAAAATATTTCAATAAGAGGAAATGTTAATGACAGATGAATCTGCTGTGCAGCAGATGTGGAAACCGAGCTAGGAGAGCAGGGTGAGGTGGTGTACATTTCAACATGTTACGATCACCCACATTTATAGTCCCCTATAGGATTAGGGAGCATGGGGCATGGGAAGAGGGTAGTTGCATGTATTCAAGGAGTGTGACCCAAGGGCTCTAGGAATGATTCGAGGTACGGTCCGTGTCTACTACTGACTGCAGTATGAATAGACATAGGTATCAATCATTATGTTCTTCCATGAATCTTATCCCAAACCTGGAGTTTCTGATTATGTTGTCGACTAGATCCTCACATCTAGTGATACCTTTGGGATGAGACTCGATAATCACACTTACGCCGATAGTGTGATCTGACCCTTAAGGTGAGAGATTTGGTTGGAACCTCTTGGTGGTAGAATCGAGGCCTTATGACTTTAATCTTGGTACAAACTGGATAACCATAGTTCATACACAGATTCACGGTATTAGGCAAAAAGGTTGTGGTTTACCAAAAATGTTGGGATGGGGTTTTCTTGGTCAGCGAAAATGAAACCCCATGTAGCACATGATGGAACCATGCATTTGATGGTGAACTTGATCATGCAGGAGTTGGCCAAACATACCTTTGTGCCATAATTCTCCAGAGTCGCAGCATCACATTCAGCGTTGACAAGGAAGGGGCAGCCCTTCATATGGTCTGAGAGATGCCAGTGGAGTTTTTAGGAGCTCAGGCAGAATTTGGCTACTGCGCCCATCTTGAGGTTGCAGGATGTGGTGTTGATGGTTTTTCACACTTCCCCTCTCGCAGTACATCTAGGAGTTGCAAAGATGTATCAGGACCTCAAATAATAGCCCTGGTGGCCAGTTATGAGAATTTTGTAGCATAGTTTGTTTCACGATGCCTCATTTGTCAGCAAGTGAAGGTGGAGCACCAAGTACCAGCCGGCTTAGTTCATACCTTAGAGGTTTCAGAGTGGAATTGGGATGGGATATCCATGGATTTTGTGATGGGGATTCCATGTACATGAAGAGGGAATGACTCTATTTGGGTGATCGTACACCGACTCATCATGTCGGCCCACTTCCTACCGATCAGAGAGTAGGGCTCCGTAGAGATCTTGGGACGCCTCTTCGTTCAGGAGATCATACGGCTTCACAGTGTTCTATCGACTATTTTATCTGATCGAGATGATCACTTTAATTCCTGGATTTGGAAGGGGTTACAGGATGCCTTTGGGACACAACTACGTTGGAGAACCGCCTTCCTTCCCCAGACGGATGAACAAACTGAGAGGACCATAGTTACACTCAAGGAAATGCTCCGTGCATGTTTCCTTGACATTGGTTGCAGCTGGGAGGATCACCTACCTGTGGTGGAGTTTTCGTACAAAAATAGTTACCACTCCACCATTGGGATGGCACCATACGACGCACTATACGACTGACCTTGCAGATCAACTATATGCTGGACTACCCCTGGGGAGTCAGCACTTGTAGGACCAGAGATTGTTTAGACTATGACGAAGAAGGTGCAGATCATCCAGGAGAGGATGAAGATGGCACAAAGCAGAATGAAGTCAGATGCTGATAGGAGAAACATATGCAGTATGACTTTGTTAGACATTAATCCTCTGTCATACCCTTTGAGAAACATATGAAGCTAATTAAAATCTCTGATACATGCCTATGGCATTAAATTCTGTGCATTCTACGTGGGATGCCTTTAGCTTCCGCTCCCTCGAGAAGCCCTATAATAAGGGGATGAAACACAAACATAGTAGTGTTCCAGTGTCCAAAAACACCAGTGATGGAAAACGTGACTACTCCCCCTACCGAAGGTTTCTACCCTGACTGGGCCCCTTGGAATGTCCTAACTAAAGAAGTGTACTTAACTGGTGTTAATGATGATATGGCACTAGGAAGAGTTTCATGAACATCAACATAATCTATAAGGGAGACCCGGATTAGGTGATGAGTTCAGAGGAGGAATCCATGGAAGGAGGAACAGACATACCATCACCCTGTTTCGATCAAGGATAAAACATCTGTGAACAAGGAATGGATGTTACCCAACTTTGGAAGGTGAGAATGCGGGGAAAAAAATAGTTTCTTCATCTTCGAATAGATGGATGTGTGCACCCCATAAAAAGCATCATAAATAAATATTGTGAACCCGACATGAATCAATTCCCCCAAATATGGATATTAGTATCATTCCAGATATCAATGGATTAGCATGTCATCAAATATAGCTATCTGGAACCGGTTATCACCAAGAAAATAGCAGGCCTAACATTAAATTCACAAGAAGTTGGGGCAGTCGAAATGTTGGACATCCCAGTCTATGATGTTGTTATTGTGGATCCATCTTACTATCCATGGAAGAAAAAATGAATTTTGGGCACTAGTCATCCATTATTTTCCTTTCAAATATAATGGTTTAATCACCCACCTTTTCAAGAACCAAGCTACTACATGAACTCGATCACTACTCGCCCACTGACACCGGGGCAGGGGCAATGCCAATCCAGCAATCCGGCGTGGCTCTACTGCTTCAGCCACAATCTCCACACCTACGAAATTCACGCGCCCATGCCCCATATCCCCATCTGAATTCATCTTGCGGAGATTTATCAACGATCATGTACGTCAGTACGAGAAGGAGTGGATAATCCCATCCTGGGATATGGCCCACCAGGATCTGGAGGCGTCTGTGCCTCGCCACCCCCATCACCCCCAACAGCCGCGTAGGGAGCAACTGCTCCCCACTCCAACGTACAATTGTTTTGGGATCCTTTCCATGAACTCCTCGACTAAGCTCTCCCCTAATATAATGAAGTAGGAGGTATTTGGATAAGCCTGGTTGGGACCATGATTCAGGGGACCCCAAGGAGGACTCACACTGGGTCGTGCCAGCATCGTCATCTAGTTCCATAAGTTGAGGAGCAGGTGAGCCATGCGCCTGCACCATAGGCCCTGGTCTAGAAGATTTGAAGCTAGAGTCTGGTATAGGATGAGGAGGACTCCCACCAAGAAGAGTCAACATCAACAACTTATGTGTCTCATTCCACCACCAACAAATATCCTCCACTTGATTATGCTGAGTAGTGGATCATGTATACACAGCCCGGATCAAGGCCCCAACCACCCAACGGGCAGGCAGGGTCGAATCTCTTATCCTCCGGTGTACATGATGGCTTCTGCCAGCATAGAGGCCCTTCCCATACCTCCACTAGGGAGATCGCAGGCCTTCCCTGCTTCCAGGATCGTCAAGGAAGACCACCTTGTGCAACCCTCAATATGAACGAGGGACCTCACTACGATGGTGACACCCAGCATAGAATACTCTATCGTTCTCATTATATCGGGTATGGATCTATCCCACATTTCATAGACCACCGGTGAGGGGACATTGAACATTATGTCAATCTCAAATGTGGAGGCCTCTCAATGTTCTTACAGAAGCGAGTGAAGGTCTAACTTTCCTCACCAATTATAGGGGTGAAGGCCAGCCTTTCTTTACTAGCATCCAGCATGGAGGTCCTACCCATGTTTGGCTAGGGAAATACAAGGACCTTACTTGCACTGATGTCACCATGGGACATAGGTTTTAGGTTCCCACATGTGCTCTTATAGGCTTGAGTAGAGGTCCTACTCACTCCAGTACTTCCTACAGAGGACCTCCCCATATCATTTTATATATCTTCCTTGGTGCTCCTAACACCGCGGATTACTTGAGCGGATGTCCTCCCCATCCCAGCACTAGATCAACCGAAATTACTCCTCAAGCCGAAAATATGCCCTTCCATGAAGAACCATCTTATGGCATGAGGGTGGGTCACCTCCGCTATAAAATGAATGCTGATAAGATCCAAACTAAGGTCAAACCAGTTTCTTCATAGATTCAAATGCCAAATATGATCCAGCAGTAGTACCCTCGCCCAGGTAGTCAGTGTCAATGGCCAGAGCGGGAAGAAGGTGCATCAGACTAGTATTCCCAGAATGTGAGGTCCATCTAACCACAACCTCTCTCTATAGGTATATACAGGAGGATGAATATTTTGAAACCCCACAGGTTACATCAATTAAATCACCACCATCAACACCATAATCACTCTTTACCTAGACTAGAGAGCACATATAGCGATTATGGGGACCAATGGCACATGAAAAGAAGTGTGGTCCACCTCCACCAGTCGTAGCCCCCATGCCGGAAACACTGGCTTCCATCCCCTCTTACCATAACATCGTGTCTATATAACCTCACTCTTCGAGGGATAGCCTGAGATGTGGTAGTTCTTCTGCTCGCTCGACATATTCTCCACCTGCCAGAATACCATCCCAACGGTCTTCTTCAGTACCGTTTCCCATTCCCCAACTGTCACCGGCTGATGATTGGGGCAATAAAGTGATAG
This sequence comes from Viscum album, assembly GCA_963277665.1. NCBI lineage: Eukaryota > Viridiplantae > Streptophyta > Magnoliopsida > Santalales > Viscaceae > Viscum > Viscum album. The sequence goes on from OY728122.1 coordinate 1,348,278,566, forward strand.
AACCTAAATCTGAGCTAAGAATCTTTTGTAATATCCTCGCAGAAGAGCACTTACCTGAGATGTTTTAGCCCATGGAAGCGCCAAATTTCTACGCACCATAATCCATCACCGCATAATATGTTGAGTGTTTCTGTCAAAACCTACAAGAAACAAACTTTTGCCTTCATCACCAGTGAGTGGCTTATCTAATGAGACAATAGTATTTTGATGACATTGGGGAACAATGACATCCTGATGATTTGGCCACACTTCCTATAGCCTAGTTCCTTTAGTCACCAGGTCACCGTAGGTCCCTCCAGCAATGATTTGTTCAGAGCTTCATGGAACTGCACTAGATTATTAAAGAGGAATCCCCCCATGCACAGATCCATGGCTGGGGGAAATATGCTGCCATCCTCTTCAGTACTATCGGGAGATATCCTGACTAGAAAAGTAATATTGAGTATATGCCCCTAGGTAGATCCTTGGTCAACCTGGCCATCCAATTAGAAGAGGATAATGAGATAGATATCATGGATGGGGACCTCCCTTTGAAGTCTTACCACATCTATAGGATTTTTTGGGATGGTTACTCACCAATAGAGGAGCGTGCAGGGTCTCCCTGCACCCACTGAGGGATTAGTCCTTAGATGGAATCCCAGTAATGGTAAGGAAATCCTTTGATCAATCAAGCCCTCCGACCCATCTAGAATAGTGCAGAAGGAAGAGGAAGACCACGACAAATTTGTGTTGCATCAACAACTCACCCGATAGAAGAAGGTTGACGACAATCTCCTAGTTGAACACACTGCAGAGCAACGTCTAGACTACGGTGATCCTAGGCCCGGGCGGTAGGGGCCATCACATGTTCCCCTCAGTGAATTTATTCCAGTTCACCCTAACCATCCCACCCATGTAGATAGGTTTAAGGAAGGAGATTATCACTAGAGGGAACTATACATATCGATGGATCCTCCTGAATAGAGTAACGATCCTTGGGATCCGTCAAGGATTCCCACAGATACCCCGCACGTCGCTCCGCCAGCCGCTCCACGAGCAACTGGATAGCCTTATCATGTTAGAGAACCCACCAATGAATTGGTTGTCAGGGATCCCCATCAAGACAGAATTCCCAACCCTAATGTTCCCTTGGCGGCACTCATTTCCCTTCTCGAAGCTCTATAGACTAGATAGGTGGCTCTCCCACTTGATGGCAAGCCATATCCAACATGGGTGGATGATATGCCATCGCCTTCGGGTTTCAGGAATCCAAAATTTTTCACATTTAATGGGATAGGGTACCCACTATATGAACTTTCCCTCTTTACATCATGATGTGGCCACATGTTGGGAACTATGACGCAGAAGTAGGTCGCCAAGGTCTGAGGTTTTGTGCAGACATTGAAGGGGAATGCATTTGTCTGCTATAGCTAGCTCCCCATCATATCAATAACTGGTTGGCAGGACCTTCGTAGGAAATTCCTCTACCAGTTCAGCTCCACCACATAAAAAATGAGTATCACAGACCTCTTCAAGGGCATGGAGAGGCCTGATGAGTACATCGCTGACCTTGTCACTCTGTGGAAAGGACACACATATTACCTTGAAATGCCTCTAACTCAGCAGAAATTGATGAAAATGTGCGTAGGGAATGTGAAGATGGAGATGGTCCCTTCTTTGATCACCCAGAATAATCCCATGGGGTTTTAATACATCTCTGATAAGGCCCATCCCCTAGAGGAGGACCTAGAGTAGGCCAAGAGGGCAGGTCTGTTTCCCCCTGCGATCCCCATGAGAAGGGCTGCCAAGGTCGGTCCACACTTAGTGTCCAAGATAGAGGCCCCCAGGTAACTAGAGTTGTTTCATGTAGATCCACCTCCATATCCCCATAGAGGCCCTCTACCTCAGGAAAATCCACCATCCCTGCAGTTCCCACCTCAGAATCGGTAGGTGCACCTACGCAATGCGTCGTCACTGACCAGACAAGATAATCTAGTTATACCTCATCGGCAGGATCCTCCAGCCCCTCGTCAAGTTTAGGATCTAGGGGACCCCTTTCGGGACTGGAGAAACTGGGCCTACTGATTCAATGAGACATATGTCATCGGTTACATCCATCCTTCCTTGGAGTAGGGGATTAAACGTTTGTCGATGTGTAGAAGACCAAAGAGGCAAAACTCACTGATCAACATAATTAAAATATCCTAACAATGGATCCTGGTGAACACTCTCAAAAATTGATTTGAGTTCAAAGTCTCACTCAATGACCAGGTAGATAATAACATAGTCCACTTCGGCCCGGCTCTGGCACAATTGGCATGCGTCTCCGTAAGGCCAAACAATAGAAATGACATCAAGGGCGAGTGGAATAAGGTTTGTAGTCATGGATCCTATATTTATGATGACAAGATGGTTCGAAATTCAATCTCCTAGGGCCATGGTGTCATACGGGCACGCCTAAACCGGCCAGATCCTTCAGAAGTTGCATCCACCACTTCTGCATCCTCTTCTCCACCGACCTCTTCCCAAAAGAGGAAACACCGACAATGCAAGGGAAAGTAGAGTCCCCCTCTGATGCCATCGTCTTCTCATACTATATGTGACTTCATGCCCCCTGAGATGGAAATCCATCATAGAATCCATCTAGTAGTGGACAACTCTTCGACTGACAGTCAAGGGTGCACCTTAGTTAACACTATAGAGCTATTAAATCCCTACATGATTCCTGATGATGGGGAGCGACTGACGAACCCTCCAAACATCCCTAGTCGTCGCCAGTGTCGACGGAGCCGTGGATTTATGGTCCATTGGAGTACCATGGACAGACCTTCCAGCTAGGCTATTCATTTTACCAAAACCAGGATACAGGCTCAGTGTAGAGATCACCATGAAAATCCTTCTCATCTGGTGGCATCAGGCCCACCTTCATCGCCGTTCATGTTGCATGATCATGTAGAGCCACCCCGACCACACTGTGACCAGCCACGCCCTGCTATAGGCTAGGCTCAGTCATCTGGCCCTCATCTGATAGCCACTCTATAGGCCTCAAAAAATAGGAAACAGGATGTTCCCAGTACGAGTTAGTCACTGATCCAGCTGGTGGGTCCCACCATACCTTCTATCATAGAGAGACCTCCTATAGTCAGAAGTTCACATCTGGAATGGAAGTATGATGTTCTTAAGCAGCATTCCAGTATTCTAGAATGGATCCTCATCCTTGAGACCCTTCTCCTATCATTAGATATGCGTGAGGCCCTCACTGAGGCTTTATGAATTCCCCCCCAGTTTGAGACAAAAGTAGAAGCCACAAAAGCCATTCATGCTGAAGCGGTCAAGAATGCTGAATTCCAGGCCATCATCTTATTCTATGGAGAATATTGAGGCTATCCCATATAGGCGCACATCCTCCCATGGTTCATCACCATTCAGTTCAATGCTGTGGAGGTTTGTCGCTACCTTTTCAACACATGCTCTAAAATTAACCTACTCCCAACATAGACACTGTGAAGGGTGAGATTATCAAAAAATGATCTAAGTATCTCTGAACTACGAATCCACAGTTATGACAGGATGGAAGAGAAACCATTAGGTATGATCCTCTTGATGACCTAGTTCAATAGCCTTGTTCCTGTCACCAAATTTATGGTAGTCTCTCAGGACACTACATAAAATGCATCGATGGGAAGGCCATGGCTCCACTTGCATGTTGTGGTTCCCTCATCATATCACCAGTGACTCATGTACTCCCTTAATGGTTTAGTTGGTGTGCTCCAAGGTGATACATCTCCCTTTTCTTCTTTTGAAGACTAATACCTAGATGATAAATACTACCAGAGCAAGGACAAGAATATTCAGACTAATGAGGTCGATCATGCCGCGGTTGCGACCGACCCATGGATAGATCTGGATGACGCCTCTTTCTTTCGAATTCACCGACTAGAGGCTATGACCTCGGACATGGGACAATGATTCGTTGTTTCTAGGATGAGGGGGGAACACATTCCTAGGCTGAGGCGATTCCAGGAGATCACCTCGTACTTCTAGGCAAATCAGGCTCAGCTGATCCGAGAGCCTCCTAAAGCAATAAGGTATTGGGTAGTCTACCCCATGGAAATAACATTATGTCATACTTGCTTGTTCCGCCAAGTTAGAATTAACTGGAATAAGCTGACGTTCCACTATTACTTTGACATCATCATATGTGGTCCCTTAGGACAAAGTCCAGAAGAGATCAAATCAACAACCTTCATCACTATGGTTGTGGAAACACATATGTCCTCCGATGTGGTGACCAATTCCACTCAGGCTGTTACTAGCCTCCCATCGGGATATTTCGACTCAGAAAAGCTCCCTCCGCTGAGTATTTCCCCTATATATGTGAATAAGAGTATTTAGAGGATTCTCCCCCCTCTTTTGAGGAGGGAATGTCTGCCACAGTCATTGAGTTGGTACATATGAACCTCAGTAGGGCGACATACCTAAGATCCACATTGATCAATTCCAACATGCCCCTCGAGGAGCAGCAATAGTACATAGACATCCTAATGCTACAATGTGATGTATTCACCTGGAGTTATGATGATATGCAAGGACTAGATCCTTAGGTAGTCATCCACTACCTCGGTCTCCCTGCAAATCATCGTCGGTTCATGCATCCTCCAAGAATGTTGAACCCTTATCACGATTCTACGGTAGAGGAAAAAGTTGATATGCTCATCAGAGCCAAATTATTTATGGAGGTCTAGTACCCCAACGGGCTAGCCAACATTGTGCCAGTATGGAAGAAGAGCAAATATATTAGAGTCTGTATCAACTTCTAGGATCTCAACAGTCACTCCCCGAATGTTTATCTTTCCCATCCTGAGACAGTGTTTTTGATTGATGCTATATCTAGATTCCATACCATCTCCTTCATGGATGATTACTCCAGGTACAACCAGATCCTAATGGCCCCCACAGATGAGGTCCTCACAGCCATCAGGGGGCCGCAAGGTACATTTTATTACCATGTCAGGCCCTTCAGTTTAAAGAATGTGGGTTCCACCTATCAGCGGGATATGCATCACATATTTAAGTAGATCCTAGGAATGTTGGTGGAATTATATGTGGATGATCATGAGGTAAAATATCGCCAATGTCAGGATTATCTCAAGGACCTTGAGAATATTTTTAGCTTCCATTGATCTCGTCACCTAAAGATGAATCAAATGAATTGTTCCATCAGGGTATCCTCTGGAATGTTTCTCATATTTGTCGTCAGATACAAGGGTATTGAGATCAACACAGAGAAGATCAAGGCCATTATCTAGATGTCTCCTCCAAGAAACATTCGGGAGAATTGAGATTCCCATGGCCACCTATCCTACAAATAGAGATTCATTGCGAATCAGTCCAGTAAGTGTAATGCCTTTTCTCAGTTGATGTATAAAGGCACTGTCTATGAGTGGGATGATGGATGTCAGATTTCATTTGAGGATATCATGCAGTATCTTCTTCATCCCTTGGTCATAATGCACCCGTCTCCAGTGATCCATTGGTTTTTTATGTGACCACCCTCGAACGATCTCTCGGTGACCTTCTCGAACATTATAACAATGAGGGAATGGATAACAACCTTTACTACCTCAGTCATATTCCCCTCGATACATAGACCATATACTACCCCATATAAAATAGTTTCCTTGCGCTTGTATTCATAATATAGAAATTGTGACATTACATGTAGCACCATGAGGTAGAACTGGTGTCCTGAGAATACTTGTTGGTGTACATCCTGAGCCACCCCATTTTGAAAGCCCATTTAGCTTGGTGGGAAGGGATTCTATTGCTGTTCGATATCTAGTTTTCCCCTCATAAAGGTATTAAGGGAAAAGCATCAGCAGAATTCAATTCTTCCCATCCGGATCCTGCTAACCAGTCTTGGATCTCAATTTCCCTAATGAGGTGATCCTCTCAGTAGACCCATCGATGTTGTGTAGGAAGATTCGCTTCAATGGTTCTCTTCGAAGCCCCAATGACAGGAGACTCAATGATCCATGAATCAACAGAGAAGGCATGGGTATCATATTTATTACACCAGTGCAGGCCATTATTCCAAACTCCTTTCTCTAGTCCGAAGGATGCACCAACAATGATGTAGAGTATCAGGCTCTCATCACTAGCCTCTAGCGGGATCTCAATATTGATGTGCCACATTTTCATGTGAAAGGGGATTTTGAACTAGTCATCCATCACATCATTGGTGACTATGTAGTTAGTAATCCAGAGCTCGTACCATTGTTGGATCACACTCTCTAGCTAATGGTCTTGTTCCCATTTCATCTAGAAGTTACTCAAGTCCCTCGATCTCATAACGGTCGAGCAGACACCCTGGTCAGCCTGGATGCATCACTTGTATAACCCAAGCACGATGATCTAATTATCCATGTAGCACATTATAGAGTCATTTCTCCTGTCACCCCAGATGATGACGATGACCTGCAAGTGAGCCATTTTACCACTGGAGCCTCCACGTCAGGACCCCCAGAGGTAGTGGATGAAGTGAAACCCAACTAGATATCCCCCTTTTATTGAGTACTTAAAGAATGGTAATCTCCCTTTAGATCGGGTTGGGCATGAGCAAATATGATGCCACACATTGCAGTTCACCTTTTAGGAAGACCCTATCCCTGAGCACATCTTCTACAAGAATGGGTCTGATGGGTTTCTCCCCAAATTCATTCAAGGAGTTGAGATTTGTTAGGTTATGCAAGAGGTTCACACCGGTTCCATTGGGGCTCATTAGATAGGGACAAAACTATATCTCCAGATCCATCTATTGGGGTACTTATGGCCCTCCCTGATCCATGACTCCATCGAGTTCCCCAAGAGATTTCATGCATTCCAAATGCTTGCTAACATTATCCATCGGCCTAAAAATCCTCTCTACTCCACCAAATACTCCTGGAAATTTTTGGTGTGGGGACTCGATGTTGTGGGACTATATCCAGCAATGACTGCTCACCAGGGAAGATTCATCATGGCTGCTACAACCTCCTTCTCCAAGTGGGCAGAGGTAGTTCTACTCAAGGAAGTCAATGCATATTCCATTGTTGACTTTTTGAGTTCCAACATCACCTATCTATTTGGAGTCCCTCACACCATCCTCACCGATAACTACACCAACTTCCGAGGAGATGAGCTAAAGAAATTTTACTCTAAGTAAAACATATGTTCTAACCATATATCCCGCTATCATGCACAAAAAAATGGAAAAATCAAGGTGTTCAATATAACCCTCTCTAACATTATACAGAAAATGGTTGGTCAAAATAAGAATATTTGGCCAGATAAGATCCCAAATTCCATCTGGGATCATCGGACGATGACTTGTAATTTCACTCAAGTGTCCCCGTATTCCTAGGTGTACGGAACATAGGTCATCCTGCCCATTGATATTCAATTACCCTCACCAAAAACAACTGTCTATGATAAGAAACATCAATATAAAGTAGCTAAAATCTTTTTGGATGAGTTTGAAGAACTTTACAGGAATACGCTTCATGTCATGAACAATCTAGAAAGGAATCCGAATATGTTATCCGAATATTTCTCCAAGAAATTTCACCACCAACCCTTCTTTTAGGGAAACTAGGTATTGGACCTATGTTCACCAATGATACCTGGTAATAACCCAAACATGTTGGGTCCCAAATGGGAAGTATCGTACATCATTCACAAGGCTTACTCCAATTGTGCGTACGTGATGGTTACAATGGATGGTGAGAATATTACTCCTCCCACCAATTCAAAGTTCCTTACGAAATACTTAATTTAGTTTCTAGGCCCCACATGACCATACAATGTGTGGTCTTGCACGTCCTTAAATTGGACAGTCCTTCATGACCCGAAAATGCATGATGGTCTTGCATGACCATAAACTGCATGGTCCTACATGACCTTAAACAGTGCATCATCCTACGTGATGTTAAAAAGCATCTTAAGAACTACATATGGCTTGATTCCCATCCCCATGGGATATGTATGAATTCGTAGACACCTCGTCTTGAGTCCAGACCATGTTTCCTCTTTGACTATCCTATCATTGGAAACGTTATTTTGGGGTATATCACATGGCGTCGTGTAGGATTCTTAGGACCCACCCATGTCAGGGTTACGATGATTGCACCGTATTCCCTCCATCATTCGTCCAATTCTCCCATGTCCTTACCACATGACACTAAAATTCATTTCCATTTCAGAACTATGTGTGGAATGATTCCCATATTCATGGGATACATATAACCGCCTGAACATTTCATCTATAGGCCTAGCCCCAAATTTGGGACCTCCCATTAGGACGAAACACATGGTGTGGTTTTGGCTTTTTCCCTCATTCATTTCGTTCTCATCATGATCATACCATGTGTCCCTCTCACCCAAAGATCTCCATGTCTTCTGTTGTCTACCATTATTTGAGATTGATGGGTGCATTCATGCTCCAAACACCCCATCTTTGGGGTTCCCATTACATTTCACGCCCGATGAGACCCCCAAATGGCACGGATTCTAGGCCTAAGGGATCTTCTACCGTTATTGTCCAATGTCCTTGAGGGTTTCCAGAAAAAATAGATATGAGTCCTATGTTGCAAACATGGTCATCGGTCAATGCTCATTTGATTTTCCCATTTCTGGTCACACGATATATATGATGTGTTTCAAACCTAGTCAACAGCTATCATCTGTCATTTTCACAACTCCCATACTTTCCAAACATTGAGTGTAGTTTTCCATTCTGCCCCACCATATCCCAAAATCATAGTCTGCTTCATGTGGTAGTGTAATTATAGTTGTCATACATTTATGTGATGGGGAGAGCCTAATCCTACTCCATAATCCCCACACCGAGCATTACTCACATGGGATTAGGAGCTATGATGAAGCAATTCCTGCAAGAGAAGCCATATGGATATAGTTAGACATTGCGCCCAACCTCAGGTCCTTCGACACCTTCGACCCCATGGCCCGAGTTTTCATTTAGGATTTTGTGTTATGTTATGGACTCACATCCTCATTCACTACTGGCTATTATTCCATGCCACACATATCCCCTGGAGACATACATAACTTTATATATGATTCGTACTATGAGTACAGGCCCAACCATGCTTCCCATTTCCCATCATTTGTGCTTCCATCATTTTCCATATCCAAAAGGGCCCCAAATGGCAAGGATTCTATGCCCAAGGGATCTCCTACTATTCTGTAATAACTCCATTGATAATTGATATTGATAAGTTGATACAAGTCCCGTGTTTTGAATATGTTCAATAGTCGATGATCAATTGTTTGACCCCCTTCTGGTCACAAAAGTGTGGATACTGTGTTGCGAAACATTTCAAAAAATTTCCTCTATCATTGTTGTTTATTTATTTTATTACATAAGTACAATGATTCGCCCACTCTTTCCCACACATGTGACATTAAACAAGGCATATAGGTTCCGAGTTATATGAACCTAAACTAAGATCACCATCGTCCTCACTACTATATGTAAAACTATAAGTTGGCCCTGACATTTGGTCCAAGGTCTCACCTTAAGGCCACTGGACTTTTTAGGCCCCTCGTTCAAAATCTCAGATAGTGTCATATGGTGTGGTGCAGGATCATGTCCTCATTCACATCGGGTTACTCATTGTGCCACACACATCCTCTGATGAGATACCTTTCCCCTAAATTCATCCTCACATCAAGACTTTAAACTGCATGCTGGCCAAGGCATTTGTTCCATGGTCTAGCCATAGACCCCTTGGCCTTTTCAGGCCCCATTCCCATATTCTCACATAGGGTTGTACGGTGTGGTTCGGGAATATGTCTTCATTCACATTGGGTTACTCATTCTGCCATACACACCCCTCATTGGGGTATCTTTCCCTGATTTTCATCATCCTTTTCTAGAACTGCATGTGGCTTGATTCCCATATTAATGGGATACATAGGACTACCCAAATGTCTGGTCTATGGGACCAGCCTCGTCTCTTAGAAACATCCCTGTCTTTTTGGACCGTGTTCTTCCAGAAGAGGGGCATACAGTGTGGAATTGGTTCAGGACCCCATTCAATTTATATTTATAACAACCACACTACAATCCTCTCTCTCTCTTGAGAGGCCTTCTCTCCCTTTCCCTATATTCATCTCTTTGAGTCAGCGACCCTTAAGTCGAGTCCCTCTGCCCTCTTCTGGTATTCTCCAATTTTCCCATGAGACCTTGGTCTAGAACCTATAATGTCAGACTCTATGTGGACATGCATTCACTCACTATTCATGATTCATGTTACTTTTCATTTGGGCTTCCATTATCATTCTCCCACTAATAGACCTCCAAATGGAAGGGATTCTAGGACTAAGGTGTCTCCTACATTTATGAGCCAATTTCCTTGAGGGTTTTAGACATAAAATCGATACATGTCCCGTGTTGCGAATATTTTTAGAGATCGATGCACATTTGTTGTTCCCATTTTCGGCCACACAATAAGGATTCTGTGTTTCAAACAGGGAAAACTATTATCCACCACCATCATGCTTGCCCCTTAAAGCCTTGAATGTTGGTTACAAGATTCACATTATGTTCTACCCATCATGTCAAAATTGAATTTCGACACTCGTGGCACATTCCCTATGTGCACATTTACATGATAGGAGGAAAAAAGACACTATAAAGGCATGATTTGGGGATCCTCACAGAATTACCTTTTTCATGCACTATAGGTATTCAAAAATATATTCCGCGCTTATTTCCCACACTGAACTTGAATCATGTGGGCATAGGGATCAGGTTGAGGCCCATGCTTACTTGGAAGGATATTTCTTCTCCTTGTTCCATGATCTATGACCTTAAACTATGATCTCTTTTATTACTACATACAGCTTGATTCATACCCCCATGGGATACATAGGAACTCCCAAACATCTCATCTTTCCATTTAGCTTGAGTTTAGAACTACGTAAGGATTGACTCCCATTCCCATGGGATACGTAGGAACACCGAGACATCTTGTCTTTGGGTCCAATTTGAGTTCCACCAATTTAATTCATTGGTTCTGTCTTATGGGCTCTAACTCTTATAGGACCGCGTGGTGTGGTGCATGTGGTCCGATGCTGTCATTCACATCGGGTTTGAAATAGCCGCACCACGTACGCCCCTTACCAAGAGTTATCCCCCTCTACATCCTATCCCACATGAAATAAAACTATATGTTTTCCCACACGATGTTAAAAGGAACCTTAAAGAACTACATAGGGATTTATTCCAATCATAATTGGATAAGTAGGAACATCAGGACATCTCATCCTCAGGTCAAGCTCAGCAGGGGGCTAGCCTCTCCTATCCCATATTCATTATCATTTTATGTCTCCTCAGCCCAAGGATTTCTCCTTAGAATCACGCACAGTATGATGTGGACCTCATCCTCATTAAAGTCTGGTATGCTTTTTCATGCCATGAACATTTCATCTAAAACCTCATCTATCATGTATATTTCTGAGCCATATGACGTTAAATGATGATTCCTTGTCCATTATGACATTAAACAGATACCTCTATACCACACAACGTTAAAATTCATGGTTGGTCCTCTCACATGACCCTAAACTGTGACATTGTTGTCTCAACTGCATGACGGAAAATGACACTGCACTATGATATCCTAACTGGAGGGGGCCTCATGTTTGGTATCATTAAAATGATTTACAATTTTTCATAACCTCATATGGATTGATTCGTGTGGTGGTACAAATACTTTCTATTCTAGGTCCATCACTTCAAAAAAAAAGCACACATTCATCCAAAAGGAAAACCACAATCTATAAAATATTGCTTTGTTATGTGCAAGGGCCAGACCTTCCAAACCTCATTATCTATAAAATTGGTATCATGTTGTGTCTCTTATAGAACTTTGTATGGATTGATTTCCACCCTTATGGGATATGTAGGATCACCCATACACATTGTCTATGGGTCCATCCCCAGGAATCCAAAATCATGTCCCCCCTCTTTCGGCCCCTCGACCCAAAATCTTTCTAGAACATGTGGTGTGGATAATACCTCATGGATTCTCATTAATGTTGGGTTTTTAAATGGCCTCAACATGTGCCTCCAATGTCTTTTCCCCATCTCGTCCAAGTTATATTACCCTAAACTATGATATTTCTATGGAAACAACGTGTTGGGTTTGGATACATTATCGCCCTATGCATAGTCCATTAAATCATGTCCCCCCATAATGTTCTACCCTAGGATCTTAAGTTGGAAGTATGCATCCCCAAGACCCTCATCCTAGGAAAGGTCCTCATATCCCTCTTCAGGATACATCTTATAGTAGTATTTATATGCATCTTGGCGTAGAACCCGATGTGTGGAATTTTCACTAGGGCATTTCCCTCATTCAATATCCAAGATTTGTGAGCCTGTTAGATAAATCCTCATCATCTTACACTTCTTAAGGGACCCCCTTCATGGCCTAGTCTCATTCTACCTCGAATCAACTACCATCTCGGGCCAATGTCCCTAAAAACCCTGGGTGACATTGGTGACAGGTCCCGTGTTTCGAACATGGTCAGTGGTCGACCCCCATTTTCCAGTCCCCATTATTGGATAACATGATATAGATGCCGTGTTTCAAACATGGACAACATTTATCCCCTATCATCACTCCACCATCAGTGTTATCCAGATCATGAGCATGATGATTCACATATTTCGACTTCTTTATGTTCAATTGGAATTCTGACCTACTCGGATTTAATCCATCACACATCTTGGTGTGTTATATAGGTGGATCAACATCAGTGGGACATCATTACCCTAGTGTCCCATTACCCCTGACATGTTCCTTAATGTTCGAGGAAATTACCATCGGTACTCCTTGTTTCCCACATCGAGCTTGACTCACGTGGGCTTAGTAGATCTGGTAGGACATGTACTGGCGTAACCATGCCATGCATAACTTGTCCCTCATGACATTAAACTATTACTTCATAACTACTTATGGATCGATTATAATCCCAATGGGGTATGTAGGGACGTTCAAGCACCTTGCTTTGGGTCCATCCTAACTTTCACTATTAGTCCCTAGACTTTCTTCGAGGATACGTGGTGTAGTGCGGACTCCATATTTCCTCATTCACATCATGATTATAGATACCACACCATGTAAACCCTTCCTGGGATTCTCCCTTTCACTCATTGTCCTATCATATGAATTTAAACTACACGAGGCAACATGTACTTGATGCATGACACTAAACTCTTCTTCTACCCTGAACAAGTTCAGGATTCCCCATCTTAACCATGGGATGAAACAGATTCCTTTTTAAATGGGTCCTGATCGGATGTATGTTTGATCATTGATGGGAAAGACATTCCCACCTAATTTGTTTCCACCATGGCGGCATTATTTCAAGAGTGTTGGACTCCATTCAAGAAACCCATCACTCCAACTCCATGCATTTCATGCCCTACATTCAGACCCTCGTCCACTTTCATGTCTACAAAAATCCCTTGGAAGAATGGATTTTCGGCCAATGTATCACCTACTATCAGGGGCTGACATTTTAAAAGACTAATGGATTACATGTTGAGTCAGGACTCGTGTTTCGATCATGGTCAGTGGTCGGTCCTCATTTGTTCTCACTATTTCAGGAAAATGGAATACACATAATATCTTTTGAACATGGTAAACAATTATCCTTTATTGCCTTTCCAACCCCGCAGTGTTCCGAATATGGGGTTTCCTGATTCACAAATTCCACTACCCTATGTCTGAATTAATCCTAATGCCCCATGTTTTACCCTACATGTGCGCTAAAGATCATTGGAAGGGAAGCACGTTGATGGTTCTATGGTCCTTGTCCTCCAATTGGGCATCACACATTTATTCCTAGAAATTTGAGTCAGTTGTTCAAAACTCGGGTTCCCAAAGCTTGGTTGGCACTCTTGCATTCAAATGAATTAATAATGTGATCAACCCTTTTTTGTCACATCGGGCATGATTCACGTGATCTTAGGAATGGATTTCTATTTATTCCACAATTGTGGTTGCAATTCATTGAAACAAACAAACAAATAAATAAATAAATTCATACATTCTATTAATAATAATAGTATGTAAAATAAAATGAGTTTATGAGTTAGAGAAAAACATGGACATTAAGGATCTGCATCACGGATAAATCGCTCTAGCTCCGTTAACTAATTTCATGTGGCCTCCAGGATTTCCTACTGCCTCCTGAGAACCTTGGATTCATCTGTGGCTACAGAGTGCAGTTGACTAACCCTTGCCTATTCTAGTGCCTATTCTGTATAATGTGATATCATTTGGGGACCCGCATCCACTATCGACACTTGGGAATCAACCAAGTGTGCACTCAATTGATCAACACACTCAGTACAGTTTTCAATGAATACCTCCTTTTCTTTCTCTTGTACTTCAAGGCATTGGACCTCTTGTTCCACCTTCAAAAATGATTGGGTACTACTTGACTCTTTCTGAAAACAGGAACATCGTGGAATTGCCCGTTCTCACATAGCTTCTTCTCCATGTAATTGGGGACTGTTGAAAGAATATGATAAGAATCCACCTCTCCCGTACAGAGAAAGCATAGCCAGGTGTGGAGCGATCCCATCCACTTTAGAAATTTCATCTGAGGCTGAATGAGAAAGCCCTTGATAAACTAAAAAGCTTTATATAGAGTAATAAAAATCTCATTGGCTGCCTCCAAAATAGAATCATATATCTCCTTGGGATCTATAGGCTAATATTCGGGGATGGTGGTGAGGAGTCCAACAGTAGGGTCTTCTTCGGGAACCTTCTCTTCATTAGTGACTTTTCTCTCATTGGGATGGGGCCACAAACCGGCGACATTACCATCAGTTATTGTGATCTATGTCTTTTAGTGTACAGGGATAGGGACACCTATAATGGTTTCCACTATAATGGCCTCCAGGATCACTGCACATCCAGATCTTACAAATGTCCCAAACTCAACATTTTTTTGTCCCTCTAACCATTGGATCATTGAATCAGGTCCTAATATCTTTATTAAATAATATCAAAGAGGATAAAAGTATGAGAAAGGACTTATAAGATCCAAGTGCGGCAGAGTCCAATCCATGTGTTAGGGTAGGGGGCCTTCCGTAGGAGAGCCTTTCGTGCTTTCCAACTCAGTTACTGGTGTCAGCTACACTTGGAAAATGTGGATGGAAGAGGACTCTCCTTCTGGATCATTGTCTCCTAATACACCTAAAATTGGCACCCCACTATGCCCAGTCCTGAGGACTAGCCCTCGAGTTTTCTCACCGGTCTCCATCGGCGTACTTGCACCCATGGTGTGGATGGTTTCCTAGAGACCCTCACCCATGTGTTCCTAAATAGTATAGGGTTTTGTTGACGGATTGAGGCTATGAAAAGATGAAGGCCGGTGTAATTTTTAAACTGTACCTCAAGTGGATCTTCCAGTTCTTCATCAGAGAGGATGATTTCTTCACTCTCGTGGGAATACTATTGGTGAGTGGGAGCTTCTGAAGTCCCCTCGCCACCAAGACCCTCAACATGGTCCTCTTCTTCCTGTCCTTCTTCTTCGTCTTCTTCTTATTTTTCTTCTCCTTATTATTCTTCGTATTCTTCTCCTTCTTCTTATACATCCTCTACACTTTTATCCTTAGATGGTAGCCTCTTGGGGTCATGCTCCTAGCCAAGCATTACATTCACCAGGAGATGCAGTTCTTCTTACCACCCCCACTGGCATGCGTACATAACCATGTATTTCATGTATTCAAGCAGATGATGAATGGTTACCCTATCTAATATTTGGATGCACCCTATGTCTAGAATATCGAGATCAGTGCATATCATCCTCCACCACAACTCTTTGGTGGACATGGATTGTCGTATAACTCTCCAATCAGACCCCATAGAAGGGAAGATAACATTGGAAGATGGAAATAGGAGGTATGTGATATGCTTTACTGGGAGTTCCTTAGTCATTCCCTCTGTCTGAACACAAGGCCACCCTTCCCCAGAAGGTAGAGGAATGATCTTGGCATGCACTTCCCCTACTGATGAAGTACCAGCCTACAGCGTGTTAACTACCTACCTCATTATTGCCTCACATCCCCTAAAACACCTTGTCTACCTTAAATGACTTCGGACTCTACACTAGTTGACTTGATCTTCCGAATGCATTTCCAATGAATCTCCTTAGGATACGTTCTCATCCAGTGTTCAAAATAATCTATTGGCAGTTCAAAACTGACATCTTTGGGGGTAACAATGATGATTTTTCCGAGGCCTGCCATTGTGAACATAAGCCTTTACATGAAAAGAATGTAGGGATGCTTCTCTTCCCGAACCTCTATGTATACTTTATTGGGATCCGTAGAATGCACCCGAACTGTTTCGAAAACCCAGTCAGTATATAGGGGTTGTAGAAGATTTTTCTATCATTTTGGGTCACCAATACACCTCCCCAGATGCTTTTCAGGTACTCTCTATTCTCCAGTTGATTCCTCCCATCATCTACCATTTGGGCGACAAGGGTTCAGAATAGGTGGATATCAATGTGAGTGTGAATGATGATCATGATCTTGATTCTATAATCCATGAGCATCAATAGGAGTATTACATCGATGTTCAAGAGGGATGACTGTATACCATTACCAGGAGGGTGAATGGAATTTGGGAACTCATACCCACCATAGTGGGTTGTGACCTAGACATGAAGAATCTAGAATGGCCCGCATATCTTCCTCTGTGTACATCCCCTTGAGATGTGCCAAAGAATACTGTATAGCCACAATAATACTGGTACCCATAGGTTAACTTTGTTCATTTCCGCTATAATTCCATCCATCACTAGCATCCCCGAGTAGACTCCCATCCTCATGTCCCTCCCACGTAATAATAATATTCTCAATAATGCATCAAAAAACCCGATATATCCCAAAATGGGTCCCGACCATCATTATTGCCAATGACCCATGATCGATACTCTACTATCTCCAAAATTATTTAATATAGCCCTGCTTTTCCCTTCAATGATGTGTTTGGGAATTTCTTCCCTCGGCCAGGCATCTTCATAGCCATGTCATAGGTCAGGAAGAGACTAAACCACCCGGAATATGTTAAGACCTTTATGATATATTTTATACTGATTTCTTCTTTAGCCAGCTCCCCTCAAGAAGAATCTGAGGGTTCGTGATCATATGTGTTAATATTTCTGCAGCAGCAACCTCCCTCTCAACGTTAGTCAGTAGGGTTGAAATTTTGGATGTCTAGAGGGATCAGTGAAAAAGAATGATGATTTGTCATGAAAAAGTCGTCGCAACACAAAATAAGGGTGATGTGTGTAGAGAAATTTGGATCGAGCGCAAGACTCGGAGTTGGTCGGAAAATCGTATGCGCAGATCAGTTCCCTTTTCGTCTATGAGAGAAAAATCATCCTATAACATGAAAAAAGTAAAAGTAGGGACTAGTGGGGGCCCATGAAATATTTATAAGGCATTGATTCATCTTCCACATGCATGAAATAATCATTCATGAGTGTAATTCATATTTTCACTCCATTGGAAATGTCATCAATCATTCAGTGTGGCCTCAAAATTTGACCTTCGGGGTCCCTTTCACCTACTATACTAAGTGGGGGGGGGGGGATTTGTTGAATCGAAAATTCATATATGGGATGAATTTGATAGCGAATAGATCCATGAATGATTTCAGGACGAAAAGAGGATTTCCGGGCTCAGGAAGCATGTGCACGCATGATTTTTTGGTAGTGCACATGATTAGGGGGTCGCATGCAATTGGCCTTCCAACACGCAAAATCATGAGCATCCAGCACCTTTTCCATGTATAGGGTGACGTCAACTGTGGCTTTGTGTTCTCAACTCCATTTTTGCTCCCATGGGGGAGTCAAACGGGTGTTTGCCTGTCCGACCCCCATTTCACGCACAAGGCACCGTCAACAACAGATTTGCACGCATGGCCCCGTTTCCAGGCCCAAGGAAGAATGAAATGGGATTTTGTGTGCCCTGCCCTATTTCCGCTGCCAATGTGGTTCCACAAAGGTGTTTGTGATCCCATAGCCCCTTCCGCACCTGAGGTGGTGTCAAATGATAATTTGCACGCCCGAGCTCCTTTGGCTCCTGATGCGCTGTCAGTCGTGTGTTTGCACGCCCAGTCCTTGCGTGTAGCTCTGAGGAATCAGGATATAAAACTAACCATATCCCCTCTCTTTAGGGATGGTATTCAATGAATAATATAGTCTCCACTGCACAAAAACCCCGACTTCTAAGACCACACAAAAAAAACCAATGGCCTTTAAGTATTGGATTTTGTACGACCGGTCCCCTGAGGGGGAGCCTTCGGGTGGGCCCTCTCGGGACTGAACCTCATGAATTTCTTTTTCCCATGTTATTTTATGCACAAGGTGTATTTTATTACGTGTAAGTTCCCTTTACATTAGGTTCTCTTTCACACAGCCCCTCCATCTTGCGTGTCTCGGTCCATCTGGCATGCAAACCATCATTCATGCATGCCCCATATCCATCTTGCATGAAAACCATCCATGTTGCATGCAACCCCTCAATCTTGCAAGACCCCTATACATCATTCGCGCCAACCATCTGTGATACTCATAACCCCTCTGTCTTACACATCACCTATCCCTCATTCACTCCACCCTTTCATCTTGTACACAACCTATGGATTTTGTGAGCAATCATTCTATCTTTCCATGGCTCATCCTCTTACGCACACTCCATGTATTTCCCTCACCATAAGGAAACCTGTCCGAGCCCCATTTATGTGCAACACACCTACATCACACGCTCTCTTCCCATGTGGACAGTCATATTTTCACGAAGTGATTTCAATGTCCCGTGTGTGGCACGTCCCGTTGCTTCGCCTCATGCTTCTTCGCATAGGCACGCTAACAAATATTGCTTATTCACATAGACACGCTAACATGGACCCCCAATGGATCACTCCATAACACCCCTTCACCATGACATTATCGATGCTTTCCGTCCCACAAGGTAGGACGGGTACCGGTTTTGTATGTCCTAGGGGTGTGGTGAAAACGAACCTCATCTGAGCTACAGGATGTTAAACTACCAAGCATCATCATCCTCACCCCATGACATTAAACTATGACCACGCCCCGGGTGTCAGACGAGGGGTTCCCCCAACATGGAAATTATGCAATCCCACTTGTCTCCATAGGATTGAGATCATTCCACACAAGGAATGACATCCTCCTTATCAGAGTGGTATCTGTCCATGGGGAAAGGGAAACCACCTTTGTATAAGCCCCTAGCACTCAATGCAGGAAGTAGAATCCATACTTTTCCTCTCAATCTAGGTTCCAAGTCCCTCTCCCACTCAGCCTTTTAACATTCTTATCCTCCATCATGGAGTAAGTCCCAATATCCATCACTTAATGCTGCTAACCAGGAAAAAACCCATGTTTCCTCTTTAGGCCGCTAACCACACATAATCTCCCATTCCACTTCCCACAAACTCACCATTTGCGATGTGTTCATTAAGTCATTATTGTCTTTTGTTCTCACACTAAGCACGAATCACATGGGCTTACAGTAAGCATCGACCATGAAACCTTCTCTAGGAATCTTATAGTGTATTCTCCTAACACCATTCTGAACTACATGGACATTGATCCTTATAATGGCATGGTGCGTAGGAAGCCTCCCTGAGGTTCACTCCTACCATCCATTGGTCTCGAAAATCTTCACTTTAATTACGGAAACCCATTCAGAACTACATGGACTTTGATCCATTCCATGTAAAGTTACGTAGAAAGCCTCCCTAAGGTTCAATCCCACTATCCATATGTCCCTACCATCTTCACGTTGCTTCACAAAACCCATCCCGAACTACGTGGACTTTGATCCTTCTCCCAGAAAGGTACATAAGAAACCTCCCTAAGGTTAATCCCTAACACCCAGAGGTCCTAGAAAATTTCATGTCGGTTCCAAATCCATCTGGAACTATGTTGGTTTTAATCCGTGTCTCATGGATAAGGTACCATGGAAGCCTCCCGGAGGTTCAACCCCATTTAGCGCTAATCCTTTGTAACCTCATCCAGCGGTAAGCCGTTGTAACCCCATCCAGCGGTAAACCATTGTAACCCCATCTAGTGGTAGTCTGTTGTGACCCCATCCTGCTGTAAGTCATTGGGACCCCATCTAGTGGTAATCCCTTGTGAACCCATCTACCAGTAAGCCGTTGTCAACCCCATCTAGTGATAAGACGTTGACGACCCCATCTATCAGTAATCCATTATAAACCCCATTCAGCTGTAATCTGTTGTCAACCCCATTTGACGGTAAGTCATTTTCTAGTGACCTACATGGAATTTCATTCCCTACCACAGGGATACGTAGGTGGTATCTTCGATACACAAGCCCAACATCACCATCATCCTTGAGTCGAACCCATCTCATTCTCCACCCACTTCACATAACCATCCATTATCCATTTTGGTTCTTACCTGGGCCACCACATCTTGGTGGGATCATACTATCACATTCCCCATTAACATTAATATAAATCAGGTAGCTAACCATTCATTATCCCCAACATCAATGTTCCCTCCAGGGGCAGAACTCACCTGATACACACTAGTCAGTGTTCTGATCAGTCCGATCTGTATTCACTAGATGTTAAACCCGCGACATGCCCTGTGCTAAATATAGGAAGCTGAGGAAAACCTCAGATTCACACATATGGCATAAAATTCCCTGCATTCGACCTGGGATGTCTCGGGAATCTGTGCCCTCGAGAAGCCCTATAATAAGGGGATGAAACCCAGACACTCTATTGTTCAATGTCCAGACCTTCCAGTGACATCAAACATGACTACACCCCAACCGAAGGTCACTTCCCTAACTAGACCCCTTGGAATTTCCTGATAAAAGAATTGTAATTAACTAGTGTCCATGAAGAATTGGAATTAGGAAGCATTTCAAGAAAATGTCTTAATCTATTAGAGAGACCCGGATAAGGTGATGAGTTCTACGGAGGAATCCATGGAAAGAAGAACTGACATCCCATAATCCCATTTCGGATAAGGAGATAATGTCCCTGAACATGGAATGTATGTTGACCACCTATGTAAAGTAGGAATGTGGGGCAACAAATAGTATCACCATACCGAAACAGACGGACGTGTGCACCCCGTAAAAAGCATCAAAAAACTAATTCCAAATGAATTAAAATATGATCACTTAAGGTGACACTAATTATAAGAGACACGCTAATATAATGTGAGGTAGGTAATGTCATTGGGTTCATGAGACATAGGATTGGCAATGCTTTTGTTGCACACACTCTGTTATATATGTTCTCCCATTGGGAGATGGTGATATTATGGAGGCAGGATCATCATGAAATATTAAAATTTATTCAAATATTATTCAAAGAAAGAATTTAAGTGTTTAATTTATTTATTTTTATTTTTATAATAATTATTTATATAATCAATTGAGCATTAAACATGAACATATCACATTATATACCGATGTTTATGGGATAATGTTTTTTATCCTCAAATTAGTTTCATACGTACACCCTTAACATTATTCTATTTTTTATTTACAAAATGATATTCCAAAATTATTACATAAATAACTGATTTAGAAGAAGCTTGGAATAGCATGGAAAACAATGAAAACAATGATTTATTTATGGTATGGGATTAAGTGATTTAATGTGTCATCTTATAGCCCATAACCTTGTAATTACTTTTATAATATAATGTTTATAAGACCATCCCAATAGGACACGATTTGGGTATGTTTTTATAGATTTTAATGCCTCTATGTAATTTCATTAGAATAGATAATATTTTTTACTTTCATCATTTATAATATTTTAATATTTTTAAATTGATTATTTTATTTTTGATAAATTTTTTTATTATTTCAAAATATGATACATGAATTATAGCTCCCCTGGATTACTACATAGACCCCCACTAGTAGTCTATTTTATCAACAATTCTAGGAGGTGTGCTTGGGGTCATGTGGATAAATGGCCAACCTATAGTTCATAGAGTGATCGTAGAAATAATTGTATAAGTGGTATTAGATTATTGTTTTTATTTTTACATTCTACATGGGATATGATAGACAATATAGATGTTGATGTATCGTTTCTTATGATGAATCCCATATTTGTGTTACTCTAACACCATTATTAGTGTATTTTCACGTTACCATGCATATATATTGATGTTTTTAGATTTATCTATTATAGTGGCTATGTTTATGACCTCATGTGATGGACATTATATTTAAGGTTTATTATTCATGAATTATTAGTTTTTCCCATCGATATCTCTATGGAGTCAAGTATTTGGAAATTTATTACCTATAATGGTATAGGGAATATCTTGCATCATATTAGGTGTGTTGGCGGTCTATGAAATATGTATTCATGTGGTATTTTTCATGACAATGACTGAGTCTTAACTGTAAAATGATTCAAAAATTCCTCATTATGTGTTTTAAAATATATTCAATACCTGGAATTTATCTCATTCAGAAAAACATGTAAATATTTTTTATTTTATGAGAATAACATATAGATTCTATTAGGATAATGATAGAGTGGTTCCATTAGAATAGGAAAAGGATGGGTCTTAAGGGATAATATTAGGAATTTTATTTCAATAGAAAGATAAAATATGGGTTAGTTTTTGGTTTGTATGAGTAGTTAGACCTCTAATAAAATCCTACAATTTTTTATCATATTAAATGGAATGATATATAATGTATTTAAGCCAGGGATTTTAGTTTTCCCAATTTTATTGAATATCAAGGATTTTTTTCTCTTATAAGCAAGGTAGGATCAGTTACTATATGTATATGTATGATATGGATATGCTCCAAAAGGTTGAATTTCTTTGGCACATTTATTTAATATTGCAGTAAAAACCTATATGTTTAATTCCCATAGAAAATTATATGAAATTTAACATAACCTAACTATATGACTGTGGTTTATTATTCATCGATTTTTAAATGGTGATGATGAAGCAATGTGTATATTTGATTTATTTCTCTAGTGGTGTGGTCATTTAATGTTGTAGTGAAAATATATATTATTTTTTAAAATATTTGTAGGAATAGAAATATATCTAATTCAATTTGTGACTATTGTTTATTGACATGGATAGTCCTTGATGTTTCCTTGGGGATTCATCTAGATACATGGATTTTTAAGGAGAATGTGTTGTTTTTTGATGAATTGTTAGTTTAGATATTTGGAATAATAATGAAATAGATTATTATCCATTATTTTTTGAGTAACATGATATGGTTTTGTGATATGAGATAATTTTATAATTGGGTGGTATCATACAAATTTTTCTATGATTTTTTACCCTAATGAAGTTTTGGTTTTTTGGCTATGTGAAATTACATAGATTCCATGAGTTATGAATTTGGGATTTCTGAGTTAGTAGAATTTTTTTTGGATAAAATGTGTGAGAGGGGTTAGTTTTGATTTATCTGTTACCTTATAGAAGGAATCATGTGTATTTGTTTTGGTTGATATCAATTTTAATAGATAAAATTCAGTATAATAGTAAGTTATAGTGATGACATTGATTCATTGGAAATTTCTCCTCAAATGTTAGTGATTTTGATTGTGATAGTAAGTCTGTTGAGAGTGTTCATAGGCACTAATTTTTTTTTGAATTATTCAAATGGAAATTCAATCACATGTTGAAAAATTTCTATTGTAGTCAACATAATTTTTGAGTTTTGTTATAAGGGAGCTCTTGTATTTGTAGAGTTGAAATGTCATGGATCATGGTCAATAATATTTATTTATATATTATCGTGGGAGTGGGATTCATATAAGGGAACATTTTTATGGTATTATAAAATTTTTTTTTTGGATAATATAAAAATAATACATGTAATTATATTCTTGTTCACATTTAAATTTGTAATCACTTATGTCCATGTGTGGGAGGAGTATAAAAAAATTACAAGATGAATTTGGCTTTGGAGACCTAGATTATTGGATAAAAAATAAATTCATCATGTGTTGTGCGATATTTGGAAGTGGATTTGGTGTAGATACACTGCTGATCTAGATTTTTGTTATGGAAATTTCTTCTTATAATTTAATTATAATGAATTAGATCGAATGAAACATGTGTTTGATTTGGGAACCTGTTACGAACATGAAAGAGATTAGTTATAAAAAATATATATTGTTTTGGTTGCACCATCAATGAATGGATGATGAGGCACTTATTTTGGGACTAATATTATTATATTCCTTGGTTTCCATTATTGGATGTTATGAATTTATGGAAAATAATTTTGTTATGGTGATATTGTTTGAGAAATATTTTATATTATATTCATTATGTTTATTCATAAATAGGGCATGGGATGTGGTGAACCAGAACAGTTCCAAATATTATGAAGAAAAGGATACACCTAGGGAGTGTTCAAGATATAAATCATGATCATGTGATCCTTATAAGAGTTGGGTATTTGGAGTTTGATACTGGTAATTAAATAATTTCATTGTCATTATGATTCTAAAATTTAAAATTATTTATTCTTGAATAGATTATCCAAGGAATGAAATATAATGGATAATATTGTGTTGGTGGACCTCTAAGAATTGGTGTGTAATTGTGGGTGGATTTTAATGTAATTTTATGGGTCATTAATTTTTTGTCTGTGAGAGCATATTGATGGACCCAAGAGCAGTTTTGGATGGTTTATGGTCATGTCAATAAATCAAACAACTAAATGTGCATTGACTATGTAGAGAGTGTTTGTTAAATGATACGATTCTTTTGAAAAGAATACATCATGATTGGATAATTTTATTATGAACTATAATTTTCTTAAAATGAAATATATTTTTATGTAAATAATATTGATTACATAAAATAGTTATCCATGTGAAAATCATACTTGTCTAACTAATTTTTGAAACATGGAAAAATAAAGAAAAATATTATAGGGGAATAGAATCATCACCCACACTATTCTAAATTAAGTATAACCTTTATATAAATACCATACATAAAAACCATTATTCATACTATGGGGAATGGAAACACATGAAAGGATGATATATCATTCTTTGTAGTTTAAGAAAATAGGGATATCAATGATCACATTATTATAACATGACTATAAAGGTATGAGAACATGATATGTTCATTTAAAAAATTACCTTCTTTTCTATAGATTAAAACGTTATGTCATTGTAAAAATTTTGGCATTTCATAAGAAATTAATCACAAATGAATCAAATAACATGTTCCATGTGAGAATTTTTATCAACTTAAGTCCTGAATTTTTTTATACATATATTAATATAAAATAATTTCCACTATAGTCATGGATCATTACAAATGATATAACATTGTAATGGGTTAAATAGACAAACCATTATAGTATTCAAGGTTCACTCCCAATAATGTTATATTGGAAAAATTCCCTTACTAGCTTGTGATATCTCCCCATTATATTTATTTTAGTGTTATGAGATATCATTATTTACCCAAATGTGTGAGGGGAAGATATTGGTTCCTCTATTAATATAATGAATATCTGGATTATGTGATCCACATTTTCATAAAACATTCATTATATAGAAACCTATGAAAGGAAACCTTTTTTATGAAAATTTAATCATGTAATAACCCATGTAAAATAAATAAAAATTTTAACCATTTTATATTCTTATCATCATATAAAACATTGATGTGAATCATTTTCCTAGATTAATTCATCATTCCATCATGGCATAACTTTTGGATGTGGAATAATATTCATTAACAAGTTTAAATCATTAATATAAAAATACTGATAAAGATTAAGGATGGTTTCATTGTATAATATCCAAAAAAATTCTTTAGTAATATTAAAGGATGTCATCATATAAATAAAATTATTTTGAACAATCATTTGGAACATTTTTTGTGGAAAAATAACTCTTAATTTATAAACGACATAAATAAAATAGAAACTTTTCTTAAATAGTACAGAATTTTTTTTCATTTATAATATCCTTGATGTCATGTAATAAAATATTTAAATCAATAATTATCCATAATTTTTTTAAATAATGGATATGTGGTATATATTAAAAAAATCTTTACACATATTTTCATTAAAATTTTAGAAGTTAATAATCATAAAAATGAAATTATTATTCTTTTTAATCCTTTAAAAAAAATAAAAAAATAATAATTTATTGGAACAATCATCATAGAATAGTAAAAAATTGATCAAAACATGTTTAGAAAACAAGGATATTAATGAAAATGAATATTAAATTAAAGGGAGAAATGAATTTATTTTTCCTTAAAAACATATTTTGGTCTCTTGATTATAAAAGGGAAATAAAGGAATAGAGAAAAAAATAATATTAATAAAATATTAATGAGAGTAAAATTTATCTATTTAATTAAAATATTAAATATGATTTCAATATTTAAATCATAATCATAAAAAATCTAAATAATGATAGATATTGTAATAGAAAAACATTAAAACCTTGGTAACATTTGATTTATACGAATCATGAAATAATGATACATGGATATATTTTTATGTCACTATTTTTTCATTAAAATAAGGATAATAGTCAGTAATGATATTTATATGAAGAATATAAAAAATAAACATGTTTTTTATAAGGTATGTTTCACGTAGTAACAAAAGTGACATGAAAATACATGAACTCAATCGTCAAAATTGTTCTTACATGTTAGAACATCATATAAAATAAATAAAACGCTATTATACTTTTATTAATGAAGAATACTAACATATCATAGATTATATGATTTAGTTATACCCTTTTTTCAACATTCCATTAAATATTCTTTTTTATAATAATCATTTCAGTTAAGAATTTATTTGTTTTTTGATATGTGTTTTGGTTTTGTAGTTTGAGTCCCTTTAGCATGATTATGGTGCTATAATAACTATAATTTTAACCATGATATCAATATAATATATGTAATTATATATGTATTTATAGTAATCTGTTAATTATATATATTGAAAATGAGTGACACTGTTCATGAAGATGGTAGGTCGTACGTACACATGAATGATGTTTCCATTTTCATTGATTAATATAACGATAGAAAGGTTAATAATAAATCATAATACAAGAAATTTTTTTATATAATTTAAATATTATATAAAATCATAAAATTAATTTTTTTCCATCCATTAAAAAATAAAATCAATTAAATATCTTATCACATCGTGGAAGTGGTAGTCCATATGTACACATAAGGGATAATATTAATTTTCAAAATACTAAAAGTTAAGAGGGTTGATGAGATAGAATTATTTATGATATAGATACATGTTCAAAATATATAATACCAATATACACATATATATACTTTAAATAAATAATTATATAAATCATTTAGAGGAGGTAACTAGAAATGAATTAAATTAGTTCACTATATGATATAATGCCATATAGATAATAAAAAGTATCTTTTATAATTTTACAGAAGATATTATTGATGTAGAATATTCCAATAAAAAAATAAAATATACATTTAAGGTAGATAATGATGTTATTAACTCATCAGAGATGAATAATATTTTCAATAGGACAAATAATAAGTATAGTGAAAATTCATGGTAAATAATGATTCATCTTCTCAGGATCTCCTATATTATTTAGAAAAAAAATCATAATTGTTTGATTTAATTTCACAAAAGATGGCCTCTCAGTCATCCATAGTGAACTATTTATTGGAGTGGTGGAGTTATTTTTATAACTAAATTTCATTATAATTGTAAATAAGAGAATAGATGTGGTGATGTCCTATAAGGGAAGAAGGATACACACTTGGGATTTTTGAAAAGAAAAAGTTATACAAAAGTTTTACATAAGGGAAAATGTTCTGAAATGTCCCATTATCCATCACTAGAATAGATAATATCAAAGTATGTTCATAAAATAATAGTTTAATTTTTTAAAAAAAAATTAAAAATTATAATTTTATTTTAACAAATTGTTATACCCGTTTTAACATAAATTGTGATAAATAATTTTTAATATTTTTATTATTCATTATAACCCCAACAAATATTGAAATTATTATACATTATTAATTATGGTGATTGAAATTATGGATTTAAATTTTCCCAAATCAGTTTATTGTTGTTTCATAATATTATTTAATAGTATACTAGATGATGTGAGGACAATGTTGTTTAATGAAAATGTTTTCACGATTTCAAAATGTTTCAATATCATAATTTAAAATGAGATTGTATAAATTGAAATAAATTATATTAATTATAATATGTTAAAACTAATTTTAAAATTAAATAAATATTTAATCATAATAGTGAAATAAAATATTTAAATAAATGTTTTTTTTAATAAAAAATAATTATTTTTAAACTTTTATTAAAAACATCAATATTTCAAAAATATCTCCAAAAATTCACATTAAGAAAATTACGAATTGTATATTACAAAATTTAATTTAATTTTCTTAAATAATATTTATATATGTGGTGAATATTAGTTTTTTATTTGATAAAATAATCAATAAAAGTAATTTTTTTTAATATTTAATTTTCAATGTATATAAATGCATTACCAAAAAATTAAGAACTAACCTGTATATTATTCATGAATATTTTAACTAAAAGTGGATATTAATATTCATAAACCTGGATAAAATCCAAGGATATAATTTTCTAGTTTAAATAATAATATTAATATTTTATTGTGGATAGTTAAAACTCAATTTTGGGTCATAAGAAATATAATGAATAAATTTAATCTATTTGGAAGAATGTATTTTATAAAATCTAATGGTTATTCAGTATACCCTACATAGAATAAATTTCACCATTAAAATTTTTAATATATAATATATGAATTATAAGATACATATTTCTAACAAAATTATCACATTCTTATGTAGGGTCTTCATGTTAGTGGATTCACCACCAATCCTTGACTAGTTGAGTGGTCTTGATTCATATATATTTATCTCTTCACTATATAATCTCTATCAGTTGTTCTTATTTGGAATGAAAGTTATATGATGTTATAATTTTTGATTTAAAAACATGTGAATGGTTTTATATATACATTCTTTGGTGAGACACATAGACATATTTTGTACTTTTTAGAGGTTTAGTGGAAGGGACAAGTGATTAGCCACCATCCCTACTGAATAACGAAAATATAAGATAACAATGAATATATGGATCGATTCCCCATACTACTATAATATCATATCCTTCATCCACATATATATTCATATTAATTAATCCAAACTAATTTCAAAATTTATATAACATCAAAAAAATTCATCATATGCTTTATTTCAACAATATGAGTCCCCAATATCTGGGAAACTGGATTATAATTACTATGCCATTTCTTTATGAATCAATGGTCCTACTAGTATTCATTCTCTAAACCCTACCCAAATCATTTGATTTCAAAAACATCTTTAAATTGAAGGTTTATTTAGTACCAATTAAAATGATTGAGTTAATGATATTATCATAATAAACCAATACTAGATGATGTTATTGATCAAAATTAGAATTGAAATCTATTGAATAAGATATCAGTACATAATCTTGGATTTTAATTTTTCTCTCAAAATCAACAACTATATGTTGAATATAAACATTACTCAAAATTAATTCTGTATTATTTTATTACAAAAGGATATCTCCATAAAATCCTAGAAATCCAAATATCCCAATTAGAAATAATAGAATGTGGTATTGAATGTAACATCTCCTCATCCATTATATATTTTATTTAAAAATGATATATTGATAAATCAACTCTGATATCACTGATTTGTTTTACATCATAATGATATCAATTAAAATAAATATTGTTTTATGCTCTTTATTTTTTTTGGTGAGGTCAACAACATAATTGATCAGGATTTTTCCCATTTCCATTCTTGTATATTATTAGTTGCAACATCTACTAAGACATTCTTCTCACTGGATTTACATACTAATATTCCATGAACTGAGATATAAATAATATATTATATCCCCTCATTCCTTTAAACCAAAAATAATCTACCAAATATTTATATGTCATCACATATCTACGTTGAATACAGAGTATTGATCATTGGTCATCCTCTAATATCCTTTTCTTATTTTATGATATGAATTCAACAAAAAATATAATACATAACCATATAATTCCATAACAATAAATTATTTACTCTTAATCATTAGCATCTTCTTTTACATGTCTAATTCTTTTTTATATGAATTTTTAGTCATTATGTATATTGAAGGTTAAAAACATATTTTAGAAAGATATGATAATAACCTTAATTCTTGTTTTCCAGATACATCCATTGAAAATATAGAATTATTTTTCTCTAATCCAAAATATTCATAATATATTAATATATTTTCCACTCAAATAGTCATCCACCCTTCACTATTTCACGTGGTGGTAATATATTGATCAATCAGAATAATTAATAAATTCTATCAATCATTACACAAAGTTTTTAAACACATTATATGTGAATATATACATTAAAATTTTATGATCATTATATATATGATAAATATCTCCATCAATATAATTCCATGGTATCATTAATAAAAATTTCCAATGATAACCTCATATCATTTGACTATTATTTTTTCACATCAACCATCAATTTTCCAATGAAGAAGTTACCACTTTATTATTCTAAATTAGAACACATCCCATTTAATACATTATCATATCACTATTGGTTAAACAAATCTTATATATAGTTTGAAAATTAAATAAAAGGTGAATTTATGAACCTTCTATTTTGGTCCGTTAATTTTACATTCTATTAATCCATGTAGAGGAACATGGCTCCCGTCTGAGTTCACTTAGACATTGGATTGGAATATAAAGTGATGTTTTGAAAAAATAATCAGAAATTTTAATCTAAACCATGAAAAAATTGTATATCATTCAATGTTTATTTTCTAGATAATTCTAAAAATCCTTTATCTATGATTGAAACATCTATATATCCCCCATTATATTATAAAACCCAAAAAGGAATCTTTCTCTAATAAAAATCACACTTGTATGTTTTTTCATATAACCTCTAATTCCATAAGGTATTCCATATAATACCTATGTGATCATTAGGTTATTCCATTCATTATGAATAAAAATTAGTATCATCAACAAATGCTACCATGAACTGTTCATGTTAATCTCTAAATACCCTATCAAATAAATCAATAATGATAGTAGTGAAATTAAATTGACCAAATGGAATAACCATATATTAAAGTTACCATACCTTGTATGAAATATATTTTTTGGAATATCATCCTTATTAGTACTAAATTGATCACATTAAGATCTATGGTAAAGCCAGGAAATGTGTTTAGAACCATGTATTTTATCAATTAAATCATGAATACGTGATAGGGCTGATATTTTTCTAATTGATATATTTTTCAGTTCTTGTAAAACAATAAATAATCGCATCGATCTAAAATTTTCTAAACAAAAAGAAACATCCACCCCACGGTGACACACATCTGTGAAATATTACCCTATAAAAAATCTACATTAGATTGTTATTTTATTCATTCAACTCAATTTTGGACATTGTATATAAAGTATTTGATATATTAGTAGGTGTAGTTATGAGTTCTCTTGAGAAATCACAATCAAAATTCATTGTATGACAATGAAACTATTATAAAAATGAATTAGTAGACTCCCTCAAATTAGTGAAATAATTTATGTCTTTATTATACCAAATCATCTAAGAAAATTATTTTTTTAATTGAAATCTTAAACTACAAAGTGGATTTGATCTTCCTTGAGTATTCTAATATTTAATAAAATTATAGACCATAATAGGAATGTTTGGAATATCAAATTTGACATAAAATACTTTTAAATTGAGGTTTTTTATTTTTAGAAATATAACCACTACTAATATTACATCACATTCAACCATTGGGAAAACAACAAGATTTATAGGAACCAAATTCCCCCAAACATCAACTAGAGAAGAATCATAGATATGACATGAAAAAATTATCCCAGTAAGGTTTTCTCTATTATTTAAACATCCATTAATTGTGGTGGAATTTTGATACCATTGAAAAATTATTTTAAGTACAAAAGTTGGTAGTTCAAAATAATAATTAGGAATTAAAGGATTTAGCGTTAGTTGAATTTATTATTTTGACCACATAGTTATTGTAAACATCAAAATAAATAGTTATCACATGATATTTCAATCAATCACTCAGCATAATAAATTACTACAATTGATCATCAATATAAACCATTGGATTTGGTATATAGTTAATATAACACTGATAATCCATTCCTTTGAAAATAATAATGTGTCAGTGGTACAATTTATGGAGCATTCTCTTTATTTAATTCATTTACAATCTTTATTTCACCACATTAGTATTTTATTTTCTATTGATCGTTCAAGTGACATCCCTTACCAATATGTTCTATATTTACTTAACCACATTGTGGTTTTCCGTTTTATTTTTTTTATAAGACAAATAGAAATTGGGTGGAGGCTTGTAATGTTGATGTTAGTTATTTTTTGGACTCTTTTCTTTCACATCCTTTTCCATTAGGATGTAATTGTATTTCACTCTGTGTAACTTGGTTACACAATGGGTTATAGTTACTAGATGAATGTCATAAATACTTTACGCATTGAGGGGTCACAAAACGTGAAGAGACATTATACATCAGGATTTAATAAAAGGAAAGGTTTGTAATATGAGTGGATGGTTTCTTTGGTGTGTGTGTGATTTTAGTGGTTTAATGTCATGTAACGAAACACATACCATTTTTAAAATAAGTGTGCAGCTGATATGGTTTTTTAATTCTTATAGACCGTATTTTACTATAATCAGAGAAGTTTCATGGAATTTTTTTGGAGACACCGCTCCCTCTATATTGATCCATTGAACATTTTATCATTGTTTACACTATGGAGAATCTTTCCAATTAAGGTATTATTCAGATTCTTCATTACTATTGATCATGGATCCAATGTTGGTTTGTTTTTTCTGATCTGTTGGTCTAAATTGGTGATTCTTCAGGATATCTTCTAGATTTGTAGTGAAATCTCATTTCAGAGTCCATTCCACTGTTATTTGTGGTTCAACGGTGTCTTCCTAGAGAATTTTCCTTGTGTGACTAGGTTTTCATGATTGTTTATCCATGGATGGGTGATCTTCAGTTGGGAAAATATGAAATGTTGGATCCAATATTTTATGGACCATATGAAGTAACCGATAGGCTCAAGTAGGTTGCTTATCAGTAACCATTTCTGGTTCAGTTGATGAGTATTTTTGTTGTTTTCCACATATCTCATCATATAAAGTACATTCTTGATGCCACAAATGTTATGAGTTGGGATTAAGTACATTTTTATCTGGATATTTCTATTTTGGAGAACCCAATTGAGATTGTTGAATCTCATGTGAAATTCATTTGAAGGAAATCTATTTAATTGGCTAGAGAAGTATTAAAATATGGATAGGTTTCTCAGGATTCTTGGGAATGTGCGTAATTGATGAGGGAGTAGTTTCCTCATTTTTTCTTCAAGGATTTCAACTAAAACATGATATACCAATGATTTAAAGTCTTTATATTGGGGTGTTTGTAACATCCTGTGATGATTCTATCATGTATTCCATTAACCATGCCATGTTTTACATTTTTTCATTATTGATATAATACCATGAATAAATTTGGAGTATTCATATAATGGTGAAGTTAGAGATTTTTAGGGATCTTAAATTAAAATTGGTTTTTATGTAGGATGTAGGAGAATTTCATGCCATCTAACTAAGTTACATGACATGTAAGAGTTTCATGATGAATGTCATGAAATACTTCATTTTATTAGATTTTACAAGATTCAATGTGAATATAAATGTAATGAGGTTGTTTCATAGTTCCTAGAAATGTGCGTTCTAGATTTAAGAATCACAGTTTCCTGGCGGTTTCCATTTGATTTATTCATACATCCAGAAACTTCAAAAAAAATATTTATCCAAAGAGGACCTACTTTCCAAAGTTAGTTCTTCATTATGTTTTTAAATTTATGATAATTATGAACATGCATTAGTCGAGAGGATGGGAGGTCAGAATCATCACACCTTTTTGGGGGAAAGTATTGTCTACTCTGGGACTCTCTATGTAAAATTAAAATATTTTCGTGAATCCTTATTAAGTCACCAAGTATATCATAATATCATTTGGAATTTACAATCACTTATTAACATGTGTAAAATTTAGAATCATCAGTATGCATTCAAGGTTCTTCATCAATGGAAACATCTATATGTATTCGAGGTTTTCCATCAATGGTATCCTCTATTATACCAATTAGATACTCTTTTAATCATAGTTGTGATGATACTAGTTTTTAAGACACTTAGTGGGGCACTCTGGAATTTATTGTCTTCCTGGGAGATGAATGTTTGTTTTAATCTTGGGATCGTGATCATAGAATGAGTCACCTATGTATCCTTGTGAAAAGAATGAGAACCCTCGTAGTTTGGTGCCTTTTAATAGGACACATCATAACTTTTAAGGTCATGTGATAAGGACCTCTATGTGGAATGTGATTAGTTGAAACTTTGTGTGGGAGTTATGCAGAAGCAGCCCATGGAACATGGAAAGGATATGAGTTTCCAAGTAGAATCATAACCTGTTGGGATTATGTCCCAAAGATAACATGGTTTATTTGATGTGTTGGTTTTGAACCTCATGGATGCTTCCTACATTTCCCATTTTAATGGTAATCAAAGCCCATGTAGTTCTATACATCTCATAGGTGAGTATAGTCCTCTGAGAGAGATCATTTTAGGCTTAATTACAGAAAAAAATGATGCCACGATGATTTTGATGATTGAATTTGGGACTTATTTCCTATGGAAGATAATCAAATTGGGGGAATTAGGGTGGGATTCTTGAGGAGGATATCCAGTGATCTTGATCCATTAAAGAGCTTCCTATGTATCCTGGTTTGAATAGAAATCATAGTTCTCATAGTTCATTTCAACGAGTTTTTGTGCACATGATGTAACCATCATGTATCTCTAATCCCACAAAAGCCATGATCAGTGTACGAAAAAAGAGGATGTGAAATATTCAGCAATGACACATCACTTATTAAATTTTTCCTCTATGCTGATGGAAGAGGGTGTGTCGACTGTGGAAGATGGCGAGGTGAAGAACCATACCATTATTCTATTTACATTCAACAAGGGTACAATGTATGTAATAAAGGGTGAAGTTGAGGGGATTGTACCAGAATGGATGACCTAAAATTGGTTCTAGTAGGGGATTAAGACTTCTCCTATTCTTGCACGTAATAGCATGTGAAAAGTGTACCCTCCCAATAGGTGACCTGAGGTTCCAGGTCGCCTCTTTGAGAAGGGAGAGGCAGGTAACCAATCATTCTCCGAACTGGGAACTTCCCAACAATATTTCTGGGAGAAAAGTCCATGTGACTGTGGATACTCAAATCTACACAAATCCCATAAATCCTAACCCCATTGTGAACCAAATGTGGAAAACCTATGACTGTGGAAATACAAAATCAAATTAAAGACACACAGACGTGCCATACCAAAATGTTTTAGAAGTCAGAAGGTCATGGTAGGGGCTTCAACTTAGCCCCTTTTGGATAAGGGAACCAAAGAAATGGATACCCTGCCAAATATGGCTTTAAATAAGGGTACTTGATCTTTTTGCGTAGGTACCGCGCACATGTATGCCGCGTAGGTACCCCGCATTTCCCTATTGTGCAGGTACGACGCGCAGGTGCACAACGCAGGTGTGGCTTGAACATATACCATGTAGGTATGGATGAGGACTGAAGAATGTGAAGAACATTAAAACATGCATATCCCCTTTAATTATCACTTATTTTTTAGTTTAGAGAACTACTTGAGAATATTTTAGAGATCTAGGCGAAAGAGATACGAAATTGGAGCTTTATAGTCTTTCACTTTATTCAGTTCGAAAATGGGGAGCCCAATGGCTATAATTATAGGCATGGATGGTCCTAGTCAATGATATTTTTCACGTGCAAGTTCTTCGTGTAGCTCTTCTTCTTAGGTGCTCTGCATAGGGAGATAAAACATCTTCTGGCGCGGAGGTCCACCACATATGTTAGTCTCTTAGTTCGGCCGCGTACCTCTGCCGCATAGCTCGGTGATGTACATCGGTGCGAATCAAATTGGGAGTATTATGGATTTTACATTGTACACTATGAATATTTTTTTGGATTTGAAATATCCAATATTTTCCAATATTTTTGGTTTCCTTTTCTTGTAGTGTCAAACCCCCCCCAGGATTGAATCTGAAATATACAAAGAGGGTCAAGTCCTAAAGTGAATGTTTGGGAAAATGATCAGGACAGATTAAAGAATTGCACAGTTTAGTCATGCATGTATTTCATGCTGGAATGTCACGCAGGTATGACACATAGGTATGTCTCATAGGTTTGGAACGCAGTCACGATGAGTAGGTCTTCTATTCCCTATAAATTGGTCTCAACCTTTCGTGATTTTTTTATTCACTTGTGCTTTATCCAAAATATAGACCTCTCGTTGCATAGCTCATTCACCCAACTGCATTGTGTTGTTCTCGCATGTAATTTTATTGAAATTTCAGTCAAGGTAAAATTATTTACATGATGGATATATGAAAAAAGGACTATAATGATGGAGTAGTGCTAGGATCCTTGTAGAAGGGCCTATGAGACTGACCTCGTCGAAGGAATTTGTCAAAGTACACTGTCCAAGGACCTTGTCGAAGGAACTTGTTGAAGGACTTTGTCGAATGACCTATGGAAATAGGGTCCTTTGCCCAAAATTTTTAGTTTCTTCTTTAAAATATGACATGTAAGTTTTGTAATTATTTTTTTATAGGAATGAATGACTCATTTGATGACCCATACCGAAGAAGCTAAGGTTCTCCAAAATGGAATGATGAAGATCATTGATATAGACTATTATGACATTGTTGAGAGTACTCTTCCTTTATTATAAAATGGTTTTATTACATACCAATGTGAATATCCAAAAAGTCCTTACCTACCCCTGTACGGGCATGTTCTTTTTCAAGATTCCCATGTTTCATATATTAAAAGGTACTTTTCAAAGAATTGATTTCTTTAATATTACAACAATAATAGCATGAATATTAGTGCAAGGGGGATTCTGATACAAGAAGGCCCAATATCTTTTAGTTTCATCCTTCATCACATTTGCTAGACTCATGATATTAAAGATCATGTTTTAGATCCAAGACCACTATGTTATGATTAAACATTTAGGGATTCTCAAACAGATCAATCAAATAGTTGGAAAGGAGATTGGGACCTTCTTTCTGGAGGGGCTATAAAATCCAAGTGGTTGTTGGCATTCTGGGTATGTCGAAATTGTGAAGAATTCAAAAAATAGTTATCAGACATTCAAATTTACGAATATATCTAAATGGGGTGAACTTATGTTTACAAAAATGAATTCATTCCTGAGTTACTGAGCCGATGGAGTCCAAAAACAAATTCCATTCATTTGATTTCGGGTGAAGATGGTATTAGTCTCTGAGCCATTTATCAAATAGCTGGAATTTCCATTATTGGGGAAATATATAATGAATTCATCCCTCCTTCTACATCATGGGGTGATGTTAATAGAACACCACTTCTAGAGTGAAGAATTTACCAAAGGATATGAATGATATCCCTTCTAGAGTGTGGGTGGATGCTTTTTTAGAACCATCAACAGAGAAAGGTACAACCTATGGACGTTCTACTGTTTGTCCTTCTATAGATAACCGAGGTAGTTCAAGAACATATTGGCCTACACTAAAAAGAGGCGATTACAAGCACTGGGGATATAATGACAAACCAAATATAGATGCAAAATTATGCTTAACTGCTTTCATTTTTAAGTGGCTATGTGTTTATTTGATTCCATTCTGTGAATCCAGAGGTGGTTTAAGATCAAGGACCTTTCTCGTTGTAGCTAAATCGATAGAGGGGAAGTATATTAGGCTAGAAACCCCTGTATTGGTACACATTTACCTTCTCCAGTGGAATTTATATAATGGGAAGTCTCCATTTAAGAATTTAGGTCCATTCCAAGTGTTGTGGGGCCTGATTGTAGCACACTTTTCTTCATACATTTTATTGAATTGAGTTAGAGTACACAATGGACGATTCACTCAATTTCTACATAATGTTTCTCCTATTCATCCCCTAGGCATAAGAACTGACGTGGTGCTGCAGGCATTGAATGTCTCAGGGAAATTATGCTTCATTATTTTTAGTGACCCACCAACTGGTATATTTATTGATGATGGTAATGAAAATAATTATGAGAAGAGATACTATATGATGGCATTAAATGATGGAATATTATCAACCAATATTGATGGTGAAATTATTTTCGAGGATTATGTCCCTTATAGGTTTGTTCATGAATTCAAATGTCTTCAACAATCAAGTACTTTTCCACACACATATGTCAGACATGGGAAGCACCCAATGGTAGCGTGACAATTATGGATTATAACAGGTTTAGAGGTATGTAAATTTTCAATCACATTACCTCCACATGATGCATCAATCTGATTGGAGGCTGGGTATGCCAAATATTGGGGTTTTTCATATCCCCACGGGGCTCTAACAAAATAGATATATCGAGTGGCTGCTACAACAACTGGTGCATGTGGAAATACTGGCATGAAATCCTAGGATAGATATGATACATAAGTTTCAGAGGTTTTAGAGCCATCAATATGTCTTCGTATGAAGTACACTAGGATGGACAAGGAAAGAGAAACAATACCTCTAACGCCAAGGTGAT
This sequence comes from Viscum album, assembly GCA_963277665.1. NCBI lineage: Eukaryota > Viridiplantae > Streptophyta > Magnoliopsida > Santalales > Viscaceae > Viscum > Viscum album. Next base: position 1,348,317,510 of record OY728122.1, read on the forward strand.
CCAATCACTACCATCAAACAGTGGTCCCAAATCCAGCTGTTGAACTTTCTGAAGAATAGAGGTGTGAAGAAATTTCCCAACCAGAAGTTAATGCTTCCCTTCCATAGTGAACCATACCAAGATTGAAATATGTGGGACCTTCATCCATTCATAATTGGGAAAGTATAACCTCTGATCATAGGGATGCATGGGAATTCCTCCAGCATGTCAATTGAATACTAGATATTGACGATATCAAGGAACCTTATGATTTCAATCCAAAATATAACATGGCTGAAGTACAGATGTATATTGTGGAGTTGGAGGTTTTAATATATGAAACCTATAAAAAAATCCTAGCCTCTAAATGAGTATCTCATATGCTGGACTTAGGAGTCCGTGAATGGGTAATTATCGACTCTGAGGAGGAGTGGGATATTTAAGTTAATACTGAGAATGTATTTCCTTTTTTCTATTTTCTCAACTATACATTATCATTTATCATCATTAATATTGATGAAAATATATTTAAAAAGCATGATTGTTGAGAAGGAAGATCTTGACCAGTTCTCGAGTCACCCTAGTACGGTCCTGCAGGCTCTCCTATCAATGAAACAAAAGATCCTCCCAGTTCGCCATATATATCTCAAGGAGCTGGAATCATGACTGGGGCTATGGAGATAGGTAATCCTCCACCATAATATCATGTTTCCCCTGCTAATAGGAGTGTTTGAATCTCTCCTCATGCTTTTGAACAAAAACACAAGAGAGCAAGGAGATTGATTCGAGGTTTTCACAAAAGGAGTAAGTGTTTATACGATCCTTTGGGTATACAACATGATAAATATATTCTGGTAACCTTGTTGAAAATATTGTAGGATTTATGTATCTGTATTCTCTCAAGGGATTATGAGTAGATACTTCATGACCAAAAAAATAAGCCACAGGGGAAACCCAGGTTCATGCTAATGAATCTGTAATGTCAAATGATTCAGATATACCTTCTCCTAGACCATTTGAGAGATATGAAAGCCATGGAAAGATTAAATACATTCCCCAGATACTTTTTCCATGGATCCTGAAAATAATCAATATTATTATTCCTATTACTTCATAAAAAAGGAATGAAGATCCAGAGAAATCTAAAACGAACGATGATATTAACAAAAACCCAGAAAGATCTATTACTGGTATACCAACTGAAGAGTCAGCAGAACAAACTGTCAGTAGAGCCAATTTGGGCCTCAACCAACATTTTTTGGATACCATAAATGGCGATGATGTTGTAACATTTCATGTCATATACAATGAAATGATGGACACCCTTAATCTGAATATTGATATTCCATGTTCCATTAAGGAGTTTGGAGTTTTTCATGAGGATTTTTTTGGGCATAAGTCCTTATTCATGCATATTCCATAAATAATTTTTTCTTTAACATGATTATTTACATCAAAATTCACCTTATGTAGCTTTATCTGCAGAAAATGTCACAAAATATCATTAGGAATAGGTTTTTTCACTTTATCCTTCAACTAGAGCTTGAGAAATACATATAGAGGATCCTTCATCAAGATATGTTCCAGAGCCTTCCAATGTCATACCTGATAAAATTCAAGGAAATGCCCATTCTCGAGAAACACCTTCTCAAAACACTACAATAGATAATATAGGGGATGAATCCAATCAAGTAGATGACTTGTTATTTGGTAAATGTATTCAGCTGTTTGAATCATATTTTATTTCTTCATTTGAAACTAATAATGAACTTGATTTATCATTTCGGGTTATCAGATCCTAGATCAGAAGGTGAAGCTTCTACTAACCCAAGAGAAGCAGAACAAAACAGCTCTTTAAGAGGCATGTTTCCAGTGTACATTTTACCTCATGGTAGTGACTCAGATATAGACATAGAGATGTAATATGCTCTTGACATGGCACATAAGAATACATGGCAGCATATCTAGAGCATAAATGTAGAAAATCCATCAAATGAATTGTCATCCCATTTTCCAAAACTGTCAGCATTATTCTGCGTATTGGGATTTGGTGGATTTAATTATCGGATAGTATACGATGCCATGAAAGATACTATTCACTGATAGGAGCAAGAGCATAAGATTTTACAAAATTTTAAAGAGGATAAATATCTCATCAACATTGGGGGATTTCAAGATGCAGTAGTTGAGGTGGTGGAAAATTATAACATGAAATCACTAGAGATTAGCTATGAAATCAAAGAAGCCACGGAGTTGTTATCTCTTCAACAACAACTGGATTTTGTTCATAAAAATCTTGAGCAATTGAATCAATCATTAGGAGAAACCCATTTAGTGGGGATAATTTCCATTTCAACTACTAAAGAAGTGCTTCATCTGGAAGAGGAGGATAGAGTTGCTTAACTATCTCAACATCAACAAGAAGCTGATAGAGCATATGAAGCAGTCCAACAAATGAAAATTCATGTTGGGTGTTTATTCTAAAACATGACAGAGAGGCTCTATTTTGTGGATGGACCGCTATTTTCATATGAATTAAAGAATTTATTTTTTTCAATCATAATAATAAAATAAAAATAAATAAATCTTCATTCATGTATTTTAATAATTAAAATATGAAATGTAAATGATGATAATGATTCCTTTATGATAAAAATCATTGTTATAATTAGAATTAAGTTCTCAAAAATTTTCTTATTAATCCAAGGGATCTAATAAGAATTATTTTGCTATTTCAAGGGTTATATAGATAACCCTACATACATTGTGTCTTTTGACTTATATTTCTCAGTATTACATAATCCATACAAAAATTTATGTTTAGTGAGTTAGGACTCGACTTTTGTTTAGAGTTCCCTTCACATGTTCTATATTTAATGAGAACCAAGTCTTTTTTTATTGGAAGTTTTGAGTAATGCATGTTAGACTATAAAGAGCTAATGTTTAGGGTTGAAATTGCTTCGACCGAAATCATTGAATTAAATCCCAAACAAAAAATTGTGGCTAAGAATTTCATTAATATTATTTAAACATTTCCAAGGGGAATCTTGAGCCATACATTCTTATGGATAACAAATGTAAATCCTGTATCAATATAATGTGTGCATTTTCCCAAAATTATATTTCCATTATTTAACAAACCTCTTATGGGGGCTGTATTATGCAGAGCCAACTGGGGCATAAATTGCGTAGTCAAATAGTGGAATCTTTTGACTTACAGGCCAGTTATGTAAGAAACATATGCAAGGATATTTATGGGAACATGATGCATAGCCATGAAAAATAGCCCATTAGGAATTTAACATTTTGAAGTTGATAGATAGTGGAAAATAAGATTTGGGTGGATGAAGACCACAATAGATGGTTTTTCTAAGGAAATGAATTTTGAGAATGAAAAAGGGTTATTTTAAAGCAAATTTCATGCAGTGAGGACATTGATAATGTGTAGTTTTAAGTCATACAGCGAGGACATTAGTACTGTGATGTTTTAAGTCATGCTGTGTGGACATTGTGTGGATTTAATTTAAGGTCTTTAACTCTAACCACAAGTGAAAAACTCTTCCATTTTCGTGATAATTTGTTTGGAAATATACAATCATATTTAGGTATGAAAGGAAAAATTATAAACAATGATATGAGAATTTCTGAATCTAAGTAATGTCATTGGAAAAGGGATAGACACATTTGAGGAAATATTTTCTAAGAATGTAGTAATCATTACATGACAAACCCATGATGGACACAATATTATGTAGGGCCAACTAGGGAATCCAATGCATTTCCAAATAGTGGAATCTTTTGAATGAAATGACTGTTATGTTGGAAACTTATGCAATGCCACCTAAGAGAACATGCTACATAGTTATGAAAAAAATCTCTCCGAAGTTTGATGTTCTATTGATTAATGTCGAAGAAAGATTATGGTGATTCATATTTTCCAAATCATAGTCTTTGGTTTATAGAGTATGGTACCTAAATATGGAATGGGATTTTCCAATAAAGATATATAATGAATCATAGGAATAAGAATTTTATAAAGTTATGACCCAAATTTAAAAGATATGGGGTCTGTAGATTTAGGTTATACAACTAGGACTAGTAATGAAAAAATTATATAACATGTGGCCAAGTGATTTCATGATTATTTCACAGTTTATAGAACACATGATGCGGGAAATGTGTAAAACATGTTCTTAAAGTCTTTCAGACTGTGAGAAAGATAATGGGACAAGTATACATGAATAACTATTTTAAAATATATGTTTTTGAAAGTTTTCATCAATGATTAAAGTGGACTATGGTACTATAATAGAGAAAGTAGTTAACATTATCTGACAAACCTGTGTAGGGGGATTTATTATGAAGGGCCAACTAGGGCATATGTTGTGTAGCCAAATAGTGGGATATTTTGGCTGATAGTCCTGTTATATAGGAAACTTTTGCAAATCTTCCTAAGTGCACGTGCAAAATAGTTAGACAAAAAATATCTAAGATATTGGAAACCTTTTCACCAAAAACCGTAAGAAATATTATGAAAATCTGAAAGAATAATTCATGATTAAGAGTGTGAGATATGTAAGGGTATATCCCCAAAGTATATGGGAAATTTTTGAATCAATATTCACCATGAATTTTATGTCCTTTACATAGATCTGACTCATATGTAAAATGGAGACTTTCATTGATTCCTTTGAATGAATATGGAAATGTGCTATTTTATGTCATACAGTAAGGTAATTACACTATACAGTTTCAAGTCATGCAGTAAGGACATTATTAACCCCATAAGAAATTAAAACACCTTATAAAAAGAAGTCATTTACTCAATTCCGAAGCACACGTGAGCTATGCTCGGTGTGAGAAACTAGGAGTAGTTAGTGTTTCTTTTATATTTCTAAGGTGATGAAAATGAAGAACGGGGGTATTAGATTTTCATTTAGTGTAACATCATGTGGTAAGAACGACTGTGAACATATAAGAAAGGAAATACATATTGTAACAAGATTAAGGGATAAAACCCAAGTGTTACTATATGTCTTGGTAGGGAAAAATCATGGCATACTTAGTTTTTAAAACATTCCCAATGTAGATTTTATTTTATACAAGAAATAACATTGTGCTTTTTTTCTGGGTGGTTAGGCCCATGATTTGAGATCTAGGCATCTCTAAGTATCTCAAAATAGATGAGAATCATGCCATATGTAGTTATTTAAATAGTAATTCCCCACGCTAAGATTGATATTAGGAATGGGGGATTTTGTTACATTCTGAGTAAATCATAAATCTTAAGAAATGTAATGGTATAAGGACCAAATAATATATCTTAAGGAAGAACTCTATATAGATCTGATTCATATATAGTATGTGAAAAGAATTTAAGTAAATTTTGTGATTGTGGCCGGGCCCATAATTGTAGATTAATGTGTCTCAAGGTATTTCATTGAAAATGAGAATCAGTCCATACATATTTCTTAAAACTTGATCTCAATGAAGATATGACTTCAACACTGGAATGAGAGATACTCATGTACTACTAAGAAGTAGTGATGACATCAATGACATTTTCCTATGGAATATTCTAACGTTAAATAGATAAAACATTAGTTGTACATATGATGTCATGCAGTTTAACGTCACGCTACAAGGACATAGATATTATGAACTTTAACGTCATGCATCATGGATGCTTATGGTTTTTAAGTAGTTAAATGTCTTGCAACTAAGACATTGGTTGTTGTGTAGTTTTTATACTTGCAGCAAAGACATTTTTCTATCCAGTTTAAAGTCTTACATTGATGACTAATGGGTATAATTACACAAATTATTTCTTAAAAAATATCTCATTGGTTTGAGATGTAATGCACTCTCCATCCATTGAGATTAAAGCATAGAATCCATTTGAATATACCATATGTATGGAATAAGGTCCCTCCCATTTTGGATCATGTTTTGGAGGTTTCGTTCCAGGTATCATTGGAGTTCTATGGACCAATACCAATTCTCTTTGGAGGAATCAATGATGGAGAACTTTCTTACTAAAAGCTCATGCTATTAAATTCTGGTAGACTTCTAAATGATCCAACGTAGGAAATATTTTCATCTCTATTCATTAAATCTCATTAAACCTTTTATGAGATCTTTCAACTGTATATAACTGGTCATAGATTGCAACACTATGTGAAGGAAATTGTACTTCAATAGGAAAAACCGCTTCATTTCCATATACAAATGAACAAGGAGTTTCTTGGGTAGTACTAGGGGTAGTTGTTTGATAATCCCATAAAGAATTAGAAATTTTTTATAAGGACATGATTTCTTGTCATTATCCAACATCTTATGGAGTATATTTGAAAGGTTTTTTTTTGAAAGCCTCAAAATTTCCATTGGCTGCCACGTGATAGAGAGATTAATGGTTGGATTTGATATTATATTCCCGACATAACCTTTTTACCTCAGCTGAACAAAAATTGGTGCCATTTTCCATAAAAATTTATGAGGGACTCCAAATCTGGTGATGATATAAATTTTGATAAAACTAACGATTATTTTGGATACAACTTCCTTGAGTGGGATTCCCTCCACACACTTAGAGAAGAAATCAATAGTAGTGAAAATATACTTGAACTTCTTAGCTGTTGTTGGTGGATAAGGCCCTAATACATCCATTCCCCAGGTGGAAAATGACCAAGAGTATTTATCTATATGTATCAACTCTGGGAGTAGATGAATGAAGTTGGAATGCACTTGAGATGGATGACATATTTTAGTAAAATTTGTACAATATTGTGTCATTGAATTCCAAAAAGAATTCAAGCCTTCAGATATAATCAGTTAGTCTTTTCCCAAATTGATGGGCACCACAAGCTCCTAAATGTACTTCTTTCATTACTGCTATAGTCTTTTCTCCATAAATGCATCAGAAAATAATTCCATCAATGCCTTTCTTGTAAAGAATCTTTTAGTGGTATGGACTATCATAAAGAGTAAAATTGGCCACTCGTCGCTGGATCTCCTCCTTCTCTACCCTATTTGGTGGATATATCCCATTTTGTATATATTGCATCATGGATGTTCTCCATCCCGTGGTATGACCATATGGCCCAGAAATGGGTCGAATTTCATTAATTTCTACCCTTATGGTTTGAACAATAGGTGGCACCACGTGGTGATGGGTTATGTTGATAAATGTCTCATCCCGATTTGGATCTTCCTAGGCTATAGCTGCACTATCCAGGGAATCTTCTTGGGCATTTTGTAATTGCGGGACATATGACACTGTCAGATCTAAGGGAAATTAAGACATTAACTCTCTGACGTAATAACACAAAGGGATTAAGTCTTATTTTCTAATAGATTATTCCCCATTTATTTGTTTGATTACCAATTCTAAATCACCTTTTACCCTTAAATGATCCATTTTCATATGAAGAGACAATTCCAAACCTGTAATGAGAGCTTGATACTCTGCATCATTGTTGGATCTCCCTTCTGTTAATAGAAAAGAATAAGGAAGTACATCCATTCCTGGGGAAATAAGTACTATTACTAATCAAAACTTATTGAGTTTAGGATTTTCCTGTCTCGTCCATGGTGGACTTCTAGAAGCACCATCAAAATAAATTTCCCTTGTTTGGGAATTTTATTTAATAGAGAAGAACTCTTCATCAGGAAGTTGAGTATTAAATGATATTACTTTAATATATTGGCGTGATGCACAGAAATCCGCTAGATCATGGCCATTTAATGCATTTTGAGGCACAAACTAGATATAAAACTGGTGAAAAATAACCTCCTACCATTCTAGACGTCCTGTAAGCAGATGAATAATGAGGATAATTATTTGCAGGTTACTATGAAATATCAATTGGTCCTCATGATGTTGCATGTAACGTCTCAATTTATGAACAAAATTGATTAATGCCAGACATCACTTTTCAATACATGAATACCGAGTTTCCACATCCATCATAGTGTGACTTGGATAATAATGGTTTTGTTCATTTCCATCATCATTCATTCCGGCAAGGAAGGCATATAGTGATATCCCTAAATCTAACACGTAGAGAATGAGTGGTCTTCCTTCAATAGGTGGCATTAATAGTAGTGAAATCAAGAGATATGTCTTGATTATATAAAATTCTTTTTGTAAATCCTCAGTCCATTGGTAAGTGACTCATTTCTTCATTAATATAGTTAAATATAAAACTTTTCCTGCCAAATTGGAGATAAAGTGCCGAATATAGACCAAGTATCCTTGAAGTCCCCTCAATTATTTCAAATATTGAGGAGATGACATACCGAGGACTGATTTTTGGTTTCTCGTGATCAACTTTGATTCCATAATGGTGTACAAGGAAGCCATGTAATTTTCATGAGGTTACTCCGAAAGCTAATTTTAAGGGGTTAATATTCAAGTTATGTTGCCAAAGTTTACAAATTACGGTTTCAAAATCAGCCAAGCGATTGGAACATTGTTTGGATTTGACTAAAAAATCGTCCACAGAACCTTCAACAAATTTCACTAAGATGGGTTTGATGATATGTTACATGACATGTTGGTTCATAGCGCCTACATTGTTAAATCCAAAGGGAATTACTCGATAGAAAAACACACCTTGAGGAGCTTTGGAGTCTTTATATTCATCATCCTCCGAGGACATTCGAATTTGATTATACCCAGAAAATCCATCCATGATGGAAAAGACTTTATAGCCTGCTATTGCATCAAATAGAAGATCTGTAATCGGGACTATAAAATCATCATTAAGACAATGCAGGTTAAGATCTCTAAAATCATTGCAGACTCTAATTTTCCCATTATTCTATTTCATTGGGACAATATTATCCATCCATTTGGGATACTGAAATTCCCTGAGAATGATAGCTTTTATAAGCATATCAACTTCATCTTCAATTTTAGTGGTGTTAATTGAGTGTGTTCTCCTTGCAACTTTCTTGAACCCACGATGTTATTTTGAAAAACCCAAACGATGGGTGGCTACATCATGATTTAGACCTGGAATTTCCATATAATTACCAAAAAATATATCTCTATTTTTATTTATAATGTAAGTATACACCTCTTTCAACTTAGAGGTCATGGCCCCCCTAATTAAGGTTGGTTGTGGATCTTCTCCATTACCCAAATTTATTTCTCTATGTTCCTCCACGGTAGTTGAATCACTTTCTTCTAATTCTGGAGGAGTGTCCCTGTGCTCTTCATCTTCTTCTTCATTATGTGATACCTCTTCTGTTTCCATTTTCATGGTAGATGACAAGGAATAAATCCAAAATATAGAGGAGGAGTAAGTATTTGAACATCTTGAAGAAGAAGCCACCATATCTAACCCTACTGATGACGAAGGGGTTTTCTGTGGTAAATAAGGATTGATGGGTTGAGAATCAACATCTTTTTCTCCCTCATACATTGATACAATTTCATTAACATTGATTGATGAAGTAGAGGTTTGTTTTAGTTTAGTATATTAAATGAAAACATCTCTAATCAGGATTCCATCATTTCTTGGTGTAGAAATAATTTCTCTCTTGTAATAAGGAACAATTTCAACAATTGACATTATGTGAATTATTGGATGAGTGCATGGATTTTACATTACCCATTCAACATGATTGATGGGTAACACATAATCTATACTAAAATTCATTAATGGATTTACTGGAATATTTTCTAGTCTGTTTGACGCCTTAACACTGGTTATCTCCTTGTTCATAGACATCATTCCTTTCTTGTGATAAAACTCTGCCACAATGTATTGAGATTCACATGTTTTGAATGGAGCCTTGTCCCCACACAATGATACGATTTGACCATTGAAATAGTATTTCGGACAATGGTGGTAGGATGATGGTATTTCTGTATGTTGATGAACCCAATTCCTTCTAAGTAGAATATTGAAACTTGCATCTTGAAGAAAAAAAAAAGAAATATGAATTAGACACAAGATCTCTAAACTGGGTTCTAAGTGTAATTTTGGCTAGAAGTTCTTGTTAATTCATATCATATCCTTTCAATAATAAAGTCGAAGGAGATAATTCAAATTCAGTCAGACCCAATCGATGAAGTGTATGAACGGGATTGAGGTTTACCCATGTACCATTATCAATGAAGGATCATTGTATATCCATGCCATTGACCTTTAAAAAAAGATACAAAGATCTTATGTGTCCATAAACCGTATGGTATTCATCTTAATCTGTAAAAGATATGACTGCATGACATTCTGCAGAATCATTCTTTATACGTAAACCTCAGCAGTAGAATTTTTTTTTTTCAAATACTTGAGGACATAACATGGCCTCAATGAGTGCTTCTAAAATATTTTTTGAGAGATTCAAAGAATCAAAAATTGATAACATGGCTGGTACAGGGGCTAGTTGTATCAAGGAATAATAATTTTGGTCCAGAGGTCTACATTTCCCAGAATGGAGATGTGGTTTTTCAAGTGCTTTGGATGTTGATGCATATGTTGTAGATGTACTATGTATTGAAATAGAAGTGGTATTTCCCACTTACTTAGGTAACTTAGACTGAATAAGTCTATTCATTATCTAAGAATAAGATGGTGGAACTTCTAATCGGTCCTGCCAGATAATTTTTCTAGAACATGACTTGTTTTTCCAGGAAGAAACTCCTTGTTCTTGTGGAGCTCACAAAAGGGACCTTCCACAAGTTTCTGCCGCATATATGGTTTTATTAGTGGTAGTGTTCAAATTATGGGTTTTAGAATTCCCACATCTTCCCCTATATCCTTGATCTTGGCCTCTTCCTCTAGTTTCCAAATTTGGTAAAATGAATTCTGACTCAATACAATTATAATCACCATTGGCATAACGATCTGTTAAATGGATAACATTAACAGAACCAAATATAGATTCATCGTCTGATGATGAATCTGCCTGATAGGTTATTTCTGTTTGTACTACTTGGCGGGGTGGTACCCGTGATTTTGAAACAGATGGCATAAAATCTGCCTGGGTTAAGGAAAACATTGACAATGATGCAAGCTTATCTTCTTCTGACTTCTCTTTAGCCTTATGAACACCTTGTTTCATTGAGAAATGAACTTTTGATGAAGATGTTCTTGCTGTGGTAGGAGTTATAGAAGAGAAAATTGGTTTTTTGAACATTTTTTGTAAAATATCATGAGTCTGGTTGATCGTTTTTCATGATCATCAAACCATCATATTTTTGCACATTTTTACTTTAAAACTCTTTCTATTCTCCTTCTTCCTCTGGATTGGTGGTTGTTGCACATGCTACAAGAGAAAATTAACATCTCAATTTTACATGTCCAGAGTCTACCATCATATGCAGAAGGTCGTTGAAAACAAAGCAATCTGGAATGGGGTGTCCCAACATCTAATAAAATGGACTATAATTTGGATGATCTTCATCTCTATCATTATTTGGCTTCTTCAACCTTGGAAACTGAACCAATTTGTTTTCTAAGGAAAATATGAACTAACCGAGAACATTCTCATTCTTGAAATAATATATTTTATTCTTTAATTACTGAAATTGTTTTTCCCTTTGATCTCTTTGATCATCTTGATGAGGTGGTCATTGCTGCTGATGATCTGGAAGCAGAGACCTTCGATATGATGAAGGTCTTGAAGTTTAAGTAGGTACAGGTGCCTATTTGAGTGTAACTATAGTAGATTATGCTTTTCCTATTCTCCTTCATAGACCTAATGGAATTACACGAGTCTTAGCCTTAGTCTCTATAATAGAGTATTCAATCCGCTGAGCGATTAAAGTAAGCTCTTGAAACCCTCCTATGTATTTCACGGGTATCAATGGTGTGCATAATTCATCACCCAGATTTTCCACATAGATTGGAAGAAAATATTATTTAGGGATTTCTAAACATAAAAAAAAATTTTATCCCTTTTGGCGAGTAAGGAAATCCATAACTCTTTCATTTTCCCATTGTTTACGATTTTAAGATAAAAAAAGTCATCTTTCAAAATGTTTTGCTAAATTGAAGATGGAATTTCTAACGAAGATCTAACCACCTAGTAATTGATCGAGATTTAAAACATGTATACCAAACAAAAGATGGTCCTTGAAATGACTTCTCAAAACACATAATCATAACTGCTTCTTGTTGATGAGAATTTCCCATCATTAGATCACAATGAGAAACAAAATGTGTTATGTTTTTTCTGGATCTCTAGAACTATTAAAAATTGGTAATGTGGTATTCAAAAAATTTGTTGGGGGAGAAATTGCATCCACCCATTTAGGGTAAGCTCTCTCTTCCAGTTGAACTGGTGCACATCGTTCCTCCATAGCTTCCAAAAGAGTTATTAATGCCTCAATTGTATTCATAAGTATTTTGTGAATATACAGATGAGCTAGATTTTGTTAAGTTATTGCAACTAGAACTTGATCTTGTGTAACGACTGGTAAGATTACTGATGGTGGTGCTGATACCTTCCTTGGTTGTATACCCAATGGAGGGAATTCATTATCTGCATCTTTATTTACTACAAATAGTCTTTGCTAAGGAGATCCAATAGGATTTTCAAGTTTAGGAATTTCCTAGGGATACCGTCTACTAGAAATGTTGTTTCGAAGTAACTCTGTGTTGAGTTATTGCAACTCCTTAATGTCCTCTTATTGTTGTTAAAATCTATCATGATGTGAAAGAGATTGACATTCTCTAGCGAAATGGTGAGATGCAATATGACTTTTTCCCTTTCCCCTTGTTGAATGGATTTCATATAGGGGAAGTTAGTTGTTTGAAGGTATACCTAGATTCTGGGTAAGCATCTATTTTTGGGTACATTCACCTTCTTCATTTTCCTCGGTGTGTACCACATTGTGGAAAAGAACTTCGTCTTCTGATTCCCCTAACTGGACTTATTTTTTGGAGGATTTCTACAATGGTATTGATCACATTCAATGAGGAATAACACATTAATGTAATTCTTTCATAGTTTTTGGTAGACCGTCACCCTTTTTGTCTTTCATGAAACTCAGTTCTCCTATATGATGAATTCACTGGAACTAATTTGTAGTAAGTAACATGAAGAGAATCATTGGTTAGTTCAGCTACACAATTTCCTTGTGGCTTATTCCCTAATCGGGAGAAAACTAACATCAGTTGAGGAGGGGATTGTAGATGAACCCCCCCATCCTTGCAGGCTGGGATTGATCCCATTTGTCTTCTTCAAATCATTGAACATGTTTTAATGAATTTTAAGTTTTCATTAAATAAGCCCCCATCCTGACAAGCTGGGGTGATTTTTGAACTGCAATAGTTGAAATGCGTGCAAGTTCTCTTCTGATTTTACGTACTTTGGTTCGTACATTATCTGGGTGCATCATTCGATAATTAAATAAATCAACTATTTTATAAAATCACTGTTCATTTTCCGAAATTTTCATCCTCTGACACTTGAAATCCTCTAAACGAGATTCCTACTCAAGATTATAAGAGGCTTGATGTAGAAGTAGTTCAACAACTTCTTTTATTTTGGCCTGATTCTGATGAGAACTTTTTGAGGCATGTTCTTGAGCATATATTTGATTACATAAAAAAATATTGACTATGTCTGGACATGGGAATTAACATTTCATGGGACCACATTTGGCAGAATTTGATGATTTTAGAGTGCAGTGAAATTAAATTCTCTATATTCAACCCATCCTATATTGTGAGCATTATTTGAGGAATCAGAAATTAATTGGTGTAAACTCTTCTGAGATTTGGGACATGCACGGTGAAGTGTTATATATATATTTTCAACCATTGGATGCTGGGAAACTGAAAGAGATGCTTGGTCAATTTGACATTGTAAACCTTCTATTACCTTTATATGATTATGATATTTATAATATGGTAATACATTAGTTTTCATATGAAGAAGAATTTTCCAAAAGTTGAGATGAATGTCATTATGCAATATTCTATCATAAATTCTTGAATATAAAACTAAGAATTTGTTGAAGGCCAAGACATGACTGAAATATCTTCATTAGAAAATTGTTTCCTCATGTTTTACATGTCTTCATCTTCATTTACTAGAGGTTTATCCACTTGGTCTGACCAAAGTGGATGCTATGTATTAGAGGATTAATTACCCTTTGGAGGTTAAGAGAATGATCATTCCCTTAAGATGTCTTCTAACTGAGAAATTGTTTCACCAACCAATGACAAGGCATCAGACATGATTGGCCTTGTGTTTGAAAGTGCCTCGAGATAGGAGGGAGTTCTTGTTGCTACATTGTCAATTATATAAATGTTTTGAAAATGTGAAATAGTACTGTGAAGAGGAAATCTATAGAAAAATTCCATCATGGGGAAGATCACCCTAATGGATTAGAGATAGGGAAAAAATCTTCTTGATCCTTGGCCTTCTGGACACATGGAGGGTTTCCATGGCTCTCATCCAAAGATAGACACTCTAGATTGACCGAATTTTCAATAATAAAGACATCATGATGAAGTTTCAGGTGATAAACATCAGAAATAAAACTACCATTCCCAATATTTTGTAATGAGATGGCCGGATCTTGAGCAAAAATAGATAAATGTCTGATAGCTTCAAGAACTCCAGCATTAAGAGAAGCTAAATCATATCTTGAATATTGATGTTCCCATGGTATTTGGTCATATTTTTTTTCCTGATCTCTTATACTTAGTTGGGGAAATATTATGGGAAAAGTGGTTATCTTAGGTAGGTATATGTTCATGACATGGATTATTTACCATAACAGACTAGTTACATCCAATTGGAAAGAGTGTATGTTACATATCTTATTTTCCATATAATAAGGGGGAGTGTTCCCCATGACCCTCTTGGACATGAATAGAGGTGTGTATCAGCTCTGTGATGGAATTCTAATGTGTCATCCCATGTATGGGGATTGAATTATGTGGGTGTTCCCTTGATACTTCTGATGTAGTTTTGAAAATATATTGGCATGCTTCATGAATATGGACAGGGGTTTGTGTCTTCCATTTCACCATTGATAGGATTTTTTTGTGACATTAGCTTCTGGAATGGGAATATACATCCATTCTATATCTGGAGTTGGTGTTTGTGCCTTCTCCTGCCCTCCATATTCTTCCAACAGATATTGACAGTACTCACACATATGTGTAAAGAGTTGGTTCTGCCCCAAATTTTTCGTCGGATCTTTTTGACAGACATCTCCGAGTGCTACCAAACGAGACTATTGGAAGCCTTGATGAACATTGGCTGGTGTATGTGCCTACTGGCTATTTTCTAGGATGTATGGATTGTGGGATTCAATCAATACCAGAAGACGAGACTGATGATAGAATTGGTGATTGTAAATAGGTTTATGTTCCTATTTAATAGTTTCCACCATATTAGATTGGCTGGTGACTTTAAATTCAGCCAGAAAAGCCTACTAACTAGATGATAACATTAAAATTGGTGTATGTGGATGTTCATGGTACTCCACCAGGTTTATCTGGTGTGATTGGTGGGTTTCTGTTAAATGAGTCAGCTAAGAAGAAAAATTTTGGCGGACGAGTGTATGTACCCACACATTGTTTGACATCATGTTAAATTGATGGGTGTTTCTGGTGGAGGTTGAGGTGAGAACCTTCTCACTATTAACCTAAAATTATCCTTGGTGGTTCGTCTTCCATTCTTGGGTCTAAGAGACCAGGTCCAAATGTCTAGATGCAACACCCCCATCATGTTGGGGCACACAACCGCATGATTCTGACAACGATTACTGGTGGGAGTCCTCAGGAAGGGCTCTTGTATTCTTGAATTGATGCCTTCAGTGACCTCTTGATACACCTCCGTATTGTGTGAAAGAGATTTATTGTTGTGTTCCGGGGATAAAGACCTCAAATAGTTGGAGACGGTGGTTGGGACCATTTTATTCATGATCATTGGTCGTTGTTGGTCGGATGATTGAGGATTTGTTGTTGACTTGGTGGGCCTATCAAGCAGCTTCCAATGTCGTGATTGTACCATGATGGCGATATTCCATCATCAGTACATTAGAGACCCAGCGTTGAAGACACTGGTTTGGGGATAACTTCCTTCCTGTGGATGGAGATCTAGCTTGAGCAGTAGTTGGAAAGTTCACAGATGTAGTCTTGGAGAAAGTCATTCGTTGGTTTGAAGGGAGTTATTCGTAAAACTGAGAAAAATGACAATATTTATTAAAGAAAATCCTTTTTAGATGAATACATGCATGATTATTCCCTTTTTCTGGAAGTCCTTTATCAATTTAGACAGGAATAACATGTGGGTAACATTATTAACATTTTTAAGGAACTACCTCAGGTTCACCATTTTTGTTTCATAGTTCATTGAAACATGTGTTCTAGATTTAAGAATCACTGTTTACAATAGGAATCCATTGGATTTATTCGTGGAAATAGAATATTCCAACATATCATTATCCAATGCAGAACATCTTCCCAATGGTAGGCATTCGTTATTGTTTTTTGCTTTACGATTCTTAAGAACATACATTTGTCAAGATGATGGGATGTCGGACTAATCACACCCTTTTGGGGGGAATTATTTTCTACACTGGGACTCCCTGTGTTAAATTAAAATATTTTCATGAATCCTTATTAATTATCCATGTATATTTCAAGCATCACTATGAATTTACAATCACATGTTAACATGTGTAAAATAAAGAATCATCAGTATGCATTCAAGGATCTTCATTAATGGATACATCTGTATTTATTGGAGGTTTTCCATCAATGGTATCCACTAATATACTGATTAAGGATTATTTTAATCATATTTATGATGATACTAGTTTTTTAAACCACATAGTGGGGAACTATATAATTTATTTTCATCCTGTGAGACAAAATATTGTTTTAATATTGGGATCATGAACATAAAATGAGCTACCTACATAACCTTTTAAAAAGAATCAGAACCCTCTTAGTTCAGTGCTGCATAGTAGGAAACATCATACCTTTTAAGTTCATTTGATAAGGACCTATAAGTGGAAGGTTCATAGTTGAAAATTAGTGTGGGACTTATGCTGAATCTTCCTAAGGAACATTTATAGGATATGGGTATCCAAGTTAGATCAGACCCTATTGGGTATATGGACCAAAGAGAACAAGATTGATTTGAAGTGTTGGGTTTGAACCTCAAAGCGTATTCATATGTATCCCATTTAAATGGGAATCAAATCCCATGTTGGTTGATAAATTTCATATGATAGTATAGTCTTCTAAGAGATAAGAGCTTGATCTTACTTCTGGAAAAAAAGGATTCCTAGATGATGTGAGGATTGAATTTGGGGATTATTTCCTATGAAGGATTCCCAGATTGGGGGAATTAGGTTGGGATTCCCGAGGAGGATATCTAGTGAGCTCAGGCCCTAAAAGAGCTTCCCACGTATCTTGGTTTGAACAGGAATCAGAGTTATCATAGTTAATATCAATGACTATTTGTTTGCATGTTGTAACAATAACGTATTTCAAAGCCCATGTAAGTCTTGATTTGTGTCAGAAACAATAGTATGTGATAGATTCAATAGTGACACATCACACTTTTAAAATGTTTCCTCCATGATGATGGAAGAGGGCATGTTGACCACAGAAGAGGGAAACGTGATGAACCATCCCTCTATTCTATTTACACTGAAAAAGGGTCCAATGTAAGGAAGAAGGGGTGAAGGTGAGGGGATTATACCAGGATGAATTCCATAAAATTGGTTCTAGTAAGGAAGGGAGACATCTCTTATAGTTGCGTGGAATAAAAAGTGCGATGTGTACCCTCCCTAACAGAGACCTGAGGTTCCACGTCGCCTCTTTGAGAAGGGAGGTCCTGGTAAACAACCATTCTCCAAACTTGGAACTTCCTAACTCTATTTCTGAGATAAAATTCATTGTGACTATAGATATACAAATAAAAAAACATCCCATTAATCCTAACCCCATTGTGAAACAAATGTGGGAAACCTATTACTGTGGATATACAAACCCAAATTAAAGACACGCTGATGTGCCTTACCCAATGGTTTGAGAAGTCAGGTGGTTTTGGTTGAGGCTTCAACTTAGGCCCTTTCAGATAAGGGAACTAAGGAAGGAGATACCATGACATGGATGGATTTAAATAAGGGTACATGTGCTAGTCGTGTAGGTACCCCACAATTGTATGCCGTATAGGTACCCCGCATTGCCCAATCGTGTAGGTATGGCACACAGGTGTACCGCACTGGTGTTGATCGTAGATATACTGTGTAGGTATGGATGAGGACTAAAGAATGTGAAGAACATAAAAACCTTAATATCCCCATTAATTATCCCTTTGTTTAGTTTAGAGAACAACCTGAGATAATTTGAATGATCTAGGCGAAAGATCTATGTAATGGGAGCTTCAGAGGGTCTTTCAGTTTTTTTAGTCCGGAAATGTGTAGCCCATGTTCTATATTTATTATCAAGGATGGGCCTGGTCGAAGATATGTTGCCCATATAGGTGTATCGCACAGCACCTGCGTGTAGGTGCTCTATGTAGTGAGATAAAATATCTTCTGACATAGAGGTCGGCCACAGAGGTCAGACGTGTAGGTCGGCCACGTAGCTCAGCCGCGTAGCTCGGTGAATTACATCGGCACGAAGCACTATGGGAGTATTATGTATTTTCCTTCGTACTCTTTGAATCTTTCATTGGGATTAGAAATATCGAATGGTTGCCTATAATTTTTGTTACCTTTTCATGTAGTATCAACAGAGGTAAAAAAGGTCTTGTTTTTAATATGAGGTAATGGATTTTCCTGTGTACGTGGGATTTTTGTGGTTTTACATTGTGTAACCAGGTTTCACATCATGTAACCACACCAGTACAATTTTTAAAACATGCATGAGACAAATTTTTTTTAGTTACTCCTCCAATATCTTGTGCTCTTGACCAAGCTCAATTAACAGGAAATATTTTGACAATCCACTCTTTCTAGATAGATCATTTTGAAATTTGATCTATGTTACCATTTTTTTGTGTCTCTCCGTGTAAGTGACCATTCCAATTCTTCATTTTTATTTACCTAGGTACTGTAGTTGGGTTGCGTTATCAGATCTATTGGCCTAAATCGAAGTTTCTTCTTGTATTCGTCAAGATCATTTATAAAATATCTCTTTGGAGTAAATTCATTTGTTGACCATGCTACTTTTATTCTTCGTTCTTATGATATGTGGGTTTACATTTTTCCTCTAACATCTTTTTTCTAAATTGGATCAATCTTATGATGGGGATTGGATTATAGGGCCTTCTTTCATCATTGTGATATCATTGTTGGTGGATCCCATTTGTGGGTGTGTTTGACCCATGATTTGAGGTAGGTGGTTCTGTCTCTAGCCTATTTCAATGAGTCATCTTTTTCTATCATTACAAATTGATTTATACATGCAATTGGAATGATTGTTTTTTGCATATTGATTTTTTTATATGAAAAATGGTTTTCTCTGGATATTGATAAATGTATTTTAAATTATTATTTTCAATGAATATAAATGTATTTTTCAAAATGAGATCATGGGTTTCCTTGTGTATAGTGGTGGATAGTTTAGATTGGGTCCATCACCATTTTTTTGTAAATATTGTTAGGTTTTCTCAAGGTGATTTTCTATGTTTTCTAGGATCATTGTTCTAGGGGACTGATATGAACAGTTTTGGGGGTACTCATGGGTATTCCCCTACTTCTTAGTAATGTGTTATCAGAACCATATTTTTCACCTGAATTATTATGTTATGATTAGTATCCTAAGTTGAAAAATTGTGATCTTCGGTGCTAATGCATATGATTCTATTTTTTTTTCATATATTACATGTTTATACTTGATATGCATGTTAATGGGTGTGAAAATTTATATGGAAATTGTTATTTGAAATTGGTACACCTTTTTTAGAAGTGTGATAAAATTGAAATGTTCAAAATGTTTTCTATAAAATAATTTTACTTCTTATTATGACTAATATTATTTAAAATGGGCACATTAGAAGTTTTATATAGAGACATCTTATGGAACACATAGGCAGGATCATATTTATCTTGTTATCTCACACTATGTGTACCTCATCATTGGTGCATATACCATTATAAATCATCATTTACATAAAATATAAAGGCTAAAAAACGAGTAAGTATTGTTTTATATCATTTAGGTTGGGTTTTTATGCATGAGATCATGGGATTTATTAAATGAATTTATATAGAGTAGATGTTCAATTTTTTCCTCTACAATTGGACCTCACTTTTATAGTTATAGAAAAATATTTATATTTTTTTGTTTCACTATCTTCTTATAGTTATGGAATATATCTCTTATAATTTCACAGCCTTTATTTTTTTTGTATACACTCCATGAATTGTAGAGATCCCATGGAATGAAAAAAATTTAGACTCGGTCCAATGGGGACAATATCATGATTGTCGGATGGATTGGACAATAAAATGATGAATCAGGACCACTATCCTTCGATGTCCTGGTGATGATGTTGGAACCTTCTAGGTATATAAAAATTCCACATTGTAGGGGAAGGATTATGAGTCATCCCTTTATAAGGTGGTGTGGATAACTCTCCCATCATAAGGATTTAGAATAGAGGATTTTGGAGGGGATTATCCTAAGGAATGAAAAATAATGGGTTCTTGGCCTAAATAAGACTATATCATGGTTGTGGGATGGAATGGGCCATTAAAAATGGTATCAGAGCTAGTGTCCAATAGATTTGACAACAAGGTTGTTGGGCACATCTATAGGGATTATGGAATTCACACATCTAAGGAGG
The DNA here is from genome assembly GCA_963277665.1 of Viscum album. Classification (NCBI taxonomy): domain Eukaryota; kingdom Viridiplantae; phylum Streptophyta; class Magnoliopsida; order Santalales; family Viscaceae; genus Viscum; species Viscum album. The sequence goes on from OY728122.1 coordinate 1,348,338,273, forward strand.
AGGATCATGAATAACTCATTTATAATAAGGTGTTGACACCTCTATGATTATTAGGAATTTTTATGGGGAATTCATGACGTCCAGATCCTTGGGAATGAAAAACCATGGGGGATAGGACCAAAGTGGACAACATAATGATCTTGGTATGGACATGGCTATTATATTTCATTTTAGTCCAAAATTAATATCCATCCCAATTAGGAAAATATCCACCATATTAACATCTAGAATAAGGGGATAAGGTAAGGATATTCTTCTTTAGTGCATGGTTTTTAGAATTTACATTCAATTTAACTTTTTCTTTTTCATGTAAGAACCCCGTGATTATTAGTTATCTCCAATATACATTGCCAAATTGAGATATCATTATATAATTTATTCTTTACTAATAATTTCCTAATTGGAAATGTCCTTTGGAAATATTTTTTATTCCACTAAATAATTGATCATCATTACATTTAGGTTGGATTAAAATAATAAAAAATAATTCAATGAATGTGTTTTGAAATTATACATATTTTTAGTAAAGGAATCATCATCGTTATACTTAACTCAAGGAATTACTTCCTTGTATTTTAAAAGGAATATAATGAAATTAAATATTTAGATATTTCCCCCTAAATTCATCCCACTCCATGTAGTAAATATTATCAGGTTTCCTCATATTCTTGATAAGACTCCAATGTTTACTTACATCACCTTCATAATGATATTATAAAAAAATTATTTATTAAGTTCCAAATACTAATGAATGGAAAATGTAATTTCATTTGTACTGATCCAATAACAAAAAACTAATGGGTAAATTGAACCACTGTAAAATATAAACATTTACTCATTAAGTCCTCAAGAGAATAGATTATTCTACATTTTATTTTGTGGATTCATAGTGGGATTCCTAGCTTGTGAATATTGTGTGAGCATTGAAATTATATTTTTGAATATAGAACCTAAAAAATTCTCAAGAGTACTATACTTGAATAATAATCTTTATATGGAATTAACAAAATTCCATTCGGTTTAAACAATTTAATACCTAAAATAAAATTTTTCTAAGAAACATTAATAATTATATGGATTCAAAAAATAATTAAAAAAGATGTTAGGATGTCTCTGTTAAAATACATTATATTTTTTATATGAAATATTATATTTTACCTTTGTAATCTATGATAATTATCTATTCAAATCCATCATGATGAATACAATTGTGTTTTTTAATTTCCAAAACATATTCCTGAGTGTGTGAAACCTAGTGTGCATTTAGACACATTATCAAGAAACATTAGATGATTATGTAAAAATCTAATTAATATTTTTGAGTTTTCACCCCTAGGTAAATAAATTATTGATCCACATTCACATACTGAATCTATATAGTGATATAATCACCTTGAATCCAGTCACTCTATTCATCATCCATTTTCCATGATATTTTCATATACTAAGACCCATCGTTATAGTTCTCATTGTCATTCTCTAATCCTTTATCCAACATTTAAAAATACCTCCATATAACATAGACTATATAAATATAAAAAATTAATACATAGATATCACATCTAAATAATTGATCATTCAAAACAAATATTTACACACATGAATCATACAATTATTGTTTCATTGGATACATTGAAAAATAAAAAATGAATCATAGGTTTATTATATTTTCTAACACATAATAATTTATACATATCATCGTTCTTGAAAATTTTATATATAAAATCATTATTCATACCATAGGGAATTATAATATAAGAAAGGGATTTATCTAATGCTCAATAAGTGTTAAAATGGGGATATTAATTATCAAATAAGCCTGACATGATAATCAATTTATGAGTTCATGATTATAACAATATGAAACCACACACTACATATCAATGATCAAATCCACAAATCAGGTAATAATTATCATGATATTATAAAAAAAATATTATGTAATCAATGAAAATGAGTGATGGGAGAATAATATAAGAAAAACAATGACTTTGGAAAAATAAAAAAATTGAAAATCATTTTATTTTTATTCATGGATCACTTATAAGGCAATCATAGTCTAATGGGTTCAGTCCCGAAACTACCATTTTAGTCACAGTTCACTCCAAAAAATATAATAGTGGATAAATTCCATAACCAAACTAGGTACTCTCCCCATTCCAGTCTTGTATAACAGTTGAGATATCCACCTTTACCCAACAAGTCGAAAGGTGATATATGTAGCACCCCTAACATATAGAAAAGATTATATATTAGAGGGAAAATATCAATAAACATTCATCATATTTGAACACATCAAATGAAATGGATTTCAAAAAAAAACATTTCAAGGAATAACCCATTTAAAAGAATCATGTTTCATTAAAATTTCATCATTTCATCCAAACATAACATTTGGAATAATAAAAAGGTTTCTGTAGAGACCCAATCTTCACATGCATGGATATTACATTACATTGGAGTAATCATTAAAAAATAATAAAAACAGATGCCCAAGGACCATATTAGTTTAGTTTCATTGGAATCATGGAACATAGTCTTCTAATCATGGTGAAAGATCGTTAAAATCTCCCATAAAGATCTTCCCATTTTGTTTTCTTATCTAAAAACCATTCTTTAAATCCTGGGGAAAAGAAAAAATATAAATGGTGAGATAAAATGCTCATTAATGGTATGAACGGAAAAAATAAAACAAATCATATACATTTTAACTAAAAAAACATGAACATAATGTTTATACAACAAAATCATGAGTTGTGAAATAAATCATGGAAGTACGTAAGGCATAGATCATAATGAAACATTACTCATGATAAAATAACATTGGAATAAAACATGTAATTATGTAAAATCGTTATGCACTTGATATCATTTCTATAGTAGCCAAGGCATTACTGCCAAGACCATCATAGTGGACAAATTCCATTACTTAACTGGGTTTACTTATTATTCCAGCCCTGTGTTACTGAATATGATTCACTTACAATTCTAGTCATGTCTATCTTATGAGATATAAATATGTACCCAATGCATTGGAGGGAGATATAGGTCCCACCCATCTCATAATTAAATCATTCTTACTTGTTCCACAAAATAAAAATAAATCAATCATCATAACCCCAAGAATAAAATGGGTTTCATAAACATCATCCCATCATAACGTAATCCATATAAATCAAATGGATATAATTTCATCATAATAATAATCAGAACATGTAAATAATAAATATGTTATATTTGAAACATAATTATACTAAATAATGTCATCATAGATTGAAAATAGTGTTGACAAAACAGTTAAATTGAATTCTTGAGGAAAATATTCTTTCTTCTTCAAAATCATTTTATATTCCCAAAATGCCATTAAATTTTAAATGAAATGGATTTTTTTGAAAATAATCCCGAAATCTTTTAGAGGAATATTCATGAAAATAATGCATTATGAAATTTTAAAAATCCGTTCATGCCGTATAAGTTAAAAAAACATTCTCTGTGTACCTTTACCGGAAAAGTCAAAATGTTCATCATATGGTAAACAAAAGAAATATTCCTTTCATAACACAATGTAACAGTCAAAGATGGGTAAACATGAATTTAAACAAACATGGAAGAATATTAAACACTTTATGAAAATCATTTTTATGGACATGGATGAAAAATGTAAAACTAGTAAATACTTATGTATAAACAATCTCAGATGAAAATGAGATTGGAAAAATTATCCCTTACCTTTTATGATTGGTGGAATCACACATGTCATAAAATAATGAAAATTAAATGATTATGTAAATATAATATTCTCTATAATAAAAAATTAAAACATTCATGGGGAGCATAAACACCAACGAATATAAATAGAAGATGATTAACGCATATTTCTCACAGAAATAAATGTGAGACGAAATAATCCCTTACCTTATTTCCATTTTTTTCATGAATGTGTCCGAGACTCCTTTATAGTGTGTTTAAACATATTATTTACTTGTAACATAACTATAATAATATTTATGATATCATATATGAATCACTTATGACATTATATTACCCGTTCGTTTCTAAATTCCATGTTAATGCACTGCTTTGGGTAAAATAGTTTCATTTATCGTAAATGTTTCGACTTGTTGTTCTTGATATTATAACATATATACTGATTTACATAATTACATAATTTAAAATATGATTTATATATAATATATATTCATCCTATAAATATATATGATAGATCGATAAATGGAATGAAACACACTGTTCATGGAGACGGTAGGTTGTACAAATGCATGAATGTTGTTTTCGTTTCCTTATATAATTGAATGGAATTAAGTAATTGAGAAATATATGTACATAAATCCAGTATCATTATTCTGTAATATATTTTATATTTATCTATTATATATACTTTATAATCATACTTGAATGGTTAATCATGGAAAATGAATCTCATCGCGTTCGTGGAGACGGTAGTCCGTACGTACGCACGAGCGACACCACCATCTTTTTTATATTAAAATCGTATATAATTGGATAGTATATCATATATAACGAATAATTATAATGTTAAATTTATTATTTATATCACTTATACTCATTATTATACCCATCCAAATGATGAAATGTTTGAATAACAAACTACATCACGACGTGTAGACGGTAAGCCGTACGTACGCACGTGTGGTGACTTTTTCATTCATAGGATGGATAAAATAACTAATATGGTTGTAAAATTTTTATAATAACATAACAGTATATATACGATATTGGATTTATTAATTTATAATGGAAAAAAAATGAAGGAGGAAGTGGAAGATGAAAGGAACTTGAAATAGGTGGTGAGATATTTAACACTTCTTCGGGTTATTCCTTTTGATTTGATCAAAAGGGATCCTTAGGTTGGATTTATGACTAAAGGAAAAACTCTAGTATGAATGGAGGACCTTTTAGAGGTTATTTTTTCTAGTTTTGGCCGAGCCAAATGGCTTTGGAGGTTTGAATTAGAGAGAATGTGGAGTGCCCTTATATAAGAGGGGTGAGGGGCACCTTAGAAAAAACAGAAAATATTATTTTTTAATAAATTCATATTCGATTTATAATGGTTCCAAAGAGACTTATTTCAAGTATAGTGTGGGTATGGATCGAAATCATATCAACCAATAGGTTTTAGGAAATTTTAGGTTACCATTTTAACCTTATCATTTAGAATTAAGTCTATGTTAAATAATTTAACTTTTACTGTGTCTTCTTGTATTCTTACACTATATGGTTTATAAACATACTGTAAACTACCAATAGAACCCTAATTGGTTACTTAATTTCATATATATTATTATATAAGTATTTTTTCCAAACCATAGGTTATTTGGACAATTATATCAACAAATAATATATTATTTGTTTTAAAAACTCTTTTATGTCAATTTTGACACTATTTTCTACTTTGTTTTTTGTAAATTCATAAAAGAATTATTACTTCAAAAAAATTCTTATAAAAAACCTTAAAATTTTATATTGACCTATAAAATTAGTGTATTTCATAAAAAATCTCAAATTATATTTATTTGTGGTTTTATAATATCAATTATGTTAATATTTCATTAATAAGGTAATTACTGCGTCATTATTGTGTCAAAAATAAATTAACTTATCTAATGTCTAAAAAATATAAATAAAATACCATTATTTAGGAAATATATTTATCATTATAATTAATATTTATAGTAGAATTTATCTTTTGTATCACCCTATATTAAAAATTATTTAGTTATTAAACATTGATTTTAACTATTTTAACTCTTCTTTAAATAAAATAATAATAATTGTCCTAATCTAATCCAAGTGAACCTAAAGGGTAATATTTTATTCTTATGGTTTTTTTATCGAATTACACATATCCAATATAATCATGATATGTGTTAGATTAATAATAATATCATTTTTACCCTTAATTACCCTATTAACATTTAATCGTGGTAAATAAAAGTTAAAAGTTACAATTCATCAAAAATTATTTTCATCTCATTGATCCAAATTTTACTTAATGATATCAAGAATGTCTCTAGGATTTTTGAAATTATATTCACATAAGTGGTAAAATTATGTTTTATGTTAATTTTCAAATGCTTCTTGGAGGTGGGTAAAAGACGGTAAAAAGTTCAATAAAATTTTCATATATCTAAAATTATAATAAAATAACTCCAATGAATTAAATTGAACATATATAGGTATTAAGTATATATTTTGACAAAAAAAATTTAAGCAAAATAAATTATTATTATATAAAAATTTTGTTTTAACCAATAACTCAGTGTTTTCACTATTCATAAAAAATCGAATGTTTTCAGAAAAATACCAAAAATTTACCCTAGGCTAATTTTGATATTCCGAATCCAAAAATGAAGTCCATTTTGAAGTTTAAAATTTATAAAATTTCAAAAAGTTGGTATTACTATTCATAATAGCTAGTTTATATAATATTTTAACAAAATATCGTTGTTCAGTGAAACTCAGTATTGTATACAACACACACTATTGAGGAAGGTTGCTCTTGCGTGAAACACATGCCAAGAATAGTGTTTGCATATAATACATGCTAATAAGGTGTTGAGTATATCCCAAGCTAATTTTGGTGCAGCATACAACACAAGACATCAATGAAATTAAAAGAATATTATTCAAAAAATCTCGGGGTGTTACATTCTACCCCCATTAAAATGAATTTCACCCTCAAAATTTATCAAGGTTAAAAATGGTTCACTAATTGAATGTTTCTTTAATAGAAACCCACATCGTAAAAAGGAATACAAAAACATAATAATAAAAAGTAACGTATTAAATGTAATGGTTACCCAAATTAACTAATCACAGGGTTTACACGTAGGATAGAATAGGTGAAAATATGGATATGGAAGAGAAATATAACAATAAAGTTCAGATGGAGAGTGGTAGAGAACATGGCTATGAAAAATACGACAATCAAAAAGCCATAAATTTGTGATGATCTATGGTACCGTCTGATTAATCATATATCAGGGAAATATGACAACTTTTTTGGTTTTCAAGATCATTTACCTAATGATGAAGAATTTTTTAATTAAATGAAATACTAACTTTATTTTGGTACAATATCACTACTGTTCATGCGTTGAAATATTTCCCCTTCATCTCTTATAGAAATGAAGATGAATTTCTCTTCCGTGAAGTGTTAGCGGATCTTGTGATAGAATTATGGGTCATTCCATCTGTCTCAAACATAAGGTTACCAATATTTATATATATAACTCCATATATGATGCGATTAATTGTATATGGTTCCAAAAATAGACTTATACTTCATATATCATACCGCTTAATAAAATAAAACTAATTTTTACTAAACAGGGACTTCTTGTAAGCCAATGGTAGGCGATAAAGTCCCATCACACTTCGGTTGTGTGTTAGAATCTCGTAACCTTGTCCAACATGATGGGTTGTCGCCCATCCTACGAGTTGTACTTTCTCTAAATCTATACTATTATAACATTACTAAAATAATATCGAAAAAATGGTTCTAGCCATAAACAATATTATCTTATTTCCAACATATTCCTTTACAAAACTTTATACTTACCCAATATACTTCTATCTGAGATCATAGTATATAGAAAAATATTACTAGAAATGTCATCAACCAAGCATGTGAATACTATCATTTATCCTCCATATATCATAAAATATATGTCATTGGTCACATTCCAGACATGTGAATACCATTATCATGAATTCTCTTGAAATTCGAATAACCATATATTATTTGCGAAAACATGAATGATATCAAAAGTTAACTCTTTTCGCATACCAAATTCCAAAAATTTATATATTCTCAAACCATGATTTAAAATTTTTCTTATATCAGTTATGAGCTCATTAATATTATCAAACAACTCCTTATATCCTTATCCCTTCATTATATGAATTTCATCTACATTCCAAAAATATCCGAATAACCATTAATGGTTACTGGTAGCATTCAATATATACTTTAAAATTATTTAGGAAAAACAAAAGTGTAACAATCCTTCGATGATTTTTTATTCCATAGTACCATTAAATTACCTCGAAAACATAACTCTTGAAAAATATAAAAACATTCAACTACCTTCTTAAACCATTGACCGAGCTTCATCATTGTATTCCTCAACAATTCTTTCATCTCATATACCATTTTTAGTTTCTTCATCATCATCAACATAAATACTATCCATACGACCATGATGATTCTCTTAATGACATTTTCCCATAGGGAATTGGTTTTCATAATGCCTGTACATTCTACATTTAAAACATTTAACCATTGTAGATGTCTTAGTAATACCATTACCCTTATCCATGGTGTTAAATGAACATTTTCATTTGCAAGTACTGGCTTTGTGTCCTCCTTTTCCAAACCTAAAACATCTTCCAGTTCAATTGAAACATTCTACTTGATGTCTCTTCCAACATGATTTACATGGAGTAAATTGAACATTCTTTCCTCTATGACCATCATGAAGCTTCGTCTTTCTCTTATTAGCTTAGTCAGGAAACTTACCAAAGTTGAGATTATTGATCGTATTATTAGAATGCTGATTATGCATAATAATGATGTTTGGACATCCAAATCCAGTTTCATTTGGTTGCTCATGAACAATATCATTCCATGGTCCATTATATGCTCCATTATCGTGAAACATCATATTTCCAACCATTTTCTAAAACCCAAAAAGAATAGTGTGAGAGGAAATTATCATTCTAGGAAAAAAACATAATTAATGCAGAGTACCTTCAATATCTAACATCTTAGGTTTAATTATATGATCATTTCCATAATTCTAGTATTCTATCCTATACTTATAATTAACCTTATAGACATCCCTAGACACACCTTATAAATATATCTAGGGATTTCACAATTTTTTTCGCATCCAAGATTCAAATGGTTAACTAAAGCATTCCTCTGATACCAACTATAGAGACCCAAGATTGGCGTACATGGATATTACATTACTTTTATGTGATACTTAATATGTAACAAAAACAAACACCCATGGACCGTATTGGTTTAGTTTCTTTGGAAACATGGATCATAATCTTCTAATCATGGTGAATGATCTTCAACATCTCCCATAATGATCTTCCCATTTTGTTTTATTATTTAAAAACCATTCAATAATTCATGGGGAAAATAAAGCATATAAAGGGTGACCTCAAATTATCAGTAAGGGTAATCATGGAGAAAATAAAACCAATCATATACATTTTAAATAAAAAAACTTGAACATAAAGTTTAAACATCAAAATGTTGAGTTCTAAAATAAATCAGGGCAGATTATAAGGCATAGATCATAAAGTAATATTAATCATTATAATATATAATGGGAATAAAACATGTAATCCTGGAAAATAATTAAGCACATTATATGATTTCCATAGTAGCCAAGACATTGCTTCCAAGACCATCATAGTGGACAAATTCCATTACTGAACCAGGTTTACTTGTCCTTCCAGCCCTGTATTACTGAACTAGATTCACTTTTCAAAATGTTCCTCGTATGGTAAAGAAAAGAAAGATTCATTTAATAACAAAATTTTAAATTCAAATAGGGGGTAAACATGACTTTAAACACACATGGATGAATATTAAACACTTTATAAAAAATATTTTTATCTATATGGATGAAAAAAATAACTCCAGTAAATACTTATGTATAAGCAATCTCGGATAAAAATGAGATTTGTAAAATCATCCATTGCCATTTATGATCGGTGGAATCATACATGTCATAAAACAATGAAAATTAAATTCATATGAAAATATAATATCCTCCATAATAAAAATCATAAATCATTCATTGGAATCATAAACACTATACAGAATAAATAGATGATGATTAAAGAATATGTTTCACAAAAATAAAAGTGAGACGAAATAAGCCCTTACCTTATGTCTAATTTCATTTGTATGTGTCTGAGACTCTTATACAGTTGGTTTAAACATATAATTAACTTGTAACATAACCATAATAATATATGTGATATCATATATGATTAACTTATGTCTTTATATTACCTGTTCTTTTGTAAATTCCATGTTAAAGCAGCGTTTTGGGTAAAATCGTTTAATTTATCATACATGTTTCGACTTATTTTTATTGATATTATTACATATATCATGATTTACTTAATTATAGAATATAAAAAATGATTTATATATAATATATATTCAGTATATATATATATGTAAAACCCCGAAATTACTAGGAAATTTTTTTCATAAATTGATTAAAATTTTACGAGTCTACAGTTTTTGACGACACCTGATTCCGAGGCCCGGTGTTCCCAGAATCAATTTATGAAGTATTGTTCGTGTACGTTTAGTAAACGTACATTTGGGGTATTATATCTTTTAAACCGATGCTCGGAATTGAAATCTGAGGACACCGATGAACTCACATCGACAATATTCTCTTAAGGGGACCTTTACTGCAGTTGCATTTTATGTGGGTTGAGTGTTATATTTTAGGGATTCATAAAAAATTAAATAAAATTGTTGTATTGTACAATTTTATTTAAGAGGTGGTTATTTCCTCCAAATGGAAGTTGGGGAGGGGCTCACACCCCACATAACCTCCCATGAGAAGATTTAGTGTGGTGGGGGCTCACATGATCCGAAACCCTTTCACCTCCCCTAAACTCTCTTTAACTCCTCTTATGTTTTGACACCTCCCCACATTAATGGTGGAGCCTCTCCACCTCCATCCTCTCAAGAATGTGAGAAATAATGAGATTATTTAATTCCACTTAATTAATCTAATTTTGAAATATTTTGGAATGGATGGAAGGATTATATTTTTGGAAATGCCAATTATTTCATTTTCTTGGAAAATATTATAAGGGATTTGGGGAGAAACAATTGGTGGAACTTTATTCATCCTCTCTATAAAAGAACACAAGGAACATGATCGCCTTCCTCCACTTCTTCAACCAGGGTGAGAAAGGAGGTGACGCCACAAAGGACGCTACCTTCCTTCCTCTTCCTCCGACATAGATGGAACGACACTCTCATCTGCGACGTCCGACCTCCGCGACGTTCGTCTTCTGCAGCTTGTCTACTAATGAACCTTATATTGAGGTAGTGGGCTATGTATAATTTTAGATTAATTATATTATTCCTCGTTCTTTATATATGCAATGATTTGTCTACACCGCTTTTGTTTCGCCAAACGCGGAGGGAACAAGCCGAACGAACATGGCCTGACGACCCTCCGTTGGTTCGATATTTTAGTGATGGAAATCGGGGGTGGTGACGACCGAATACGGTGGCGATAACGGCGGCTGCACACCGGCCCGTTGGAGGACCGTGGCATCGGGTGCCGCGCAGAGAGAGAAAGACTATTACCCACAACAGCGGGCTGCTCTTCCAAAGGAGAACCGACCGGCTAATGCCGCCTCGGCCGAAGGTGTCGCAGTGCCCCGAGGGTACCACGTTGCAGTGGACTGCGGACCACGTTTCGTGGGATGATTGACAGACGAACCGGTCGGCAGGTAGTTGACTGGGCTTGGAAGACCCTGTGGTGTCAGGAGGGCACCACACTAGGGGAAGAGCTGCCTGCTCATGCGGGATGTTCGCTCTAGAGGAGATGGACCAACTTCATTCAGTTGGGCAGGAGGGGCGGCACAGCTCGGCGCTGCCGTTTCGGAAAACTGGGTGTCCTTCCCCCAGGACTGCTCAACCAGTTGGCCAAGCCTCGGCCGTCCGCCAGGCCAGGCCGCCGGCGGCACCAACCGGGCCGCCTTGCGCGGGCCGGGCTACCTGCTGCCCGAGCTGGGCCACGCTCCACCAGGCCGGGCCGACCCACTGATCCGGTTCGGACTCGCCAAAGTGGGTGGAGTCAACCTGTCGGCACACTGGACTCGGCGGGTCGGGACTATTTCACTTAAATGGGAATTACATCTTGACTGTCCGTCTGATTGACACTCCGTCTATGGAACTGGTACCCTTATGATGAGGTGGTCCTTTTGTGATACTCTAAGTGAGTTTTGTAAATCATTGGTAAATGGATAGGTTTGGAACTAGTATAATTCTAACTAGGTCTATAGAACAGAAAAACCAATAACTCTCAGACTAGGCGTCTGATTGACGCGCCATCTATGGATTTGGGTTTATTTTGATGAGACGGAACATCGGGATACATAAACTCCAAACTTTGTGATATATTATGTATTGAACCCTTTCCTCGTGAAGAGGACCCTCTCGGAATCGAGCATGTTGTGTGCGGGAACCCTAGAGCTGGCTGCGACTACGTCGACTACTGTACTCGAATCATTCGTGGGTTCGACATCGACGACTACCATACTGGAATCACCCGTGTGTTTTCTGGCGATGTCTACTGTTCTTGTATCCTATGTGGGTCTTGTAGAATTGACCTCTGTACTTGTATCTTATGCAGGTCTGACAGAGTAGCTGGTCTTGTGTCCAGTATGGTTCTGAAAACATAGCTGGTCTTTATCATGTGTGGGTCTGACAACTTAAATGAATCAGTGGCTACATATGATCATCTCAATCGCTATGTGAATGATGTATACCTGTGTGAGCTGGTTCATGACACTCAATAATTAGATCGATGTGATTTATCCTTTGTGTATTATGGGAGACCTTCGGGGGTCTCGGGGTCCCTACTGAGTATCGTATACTCACCCATGCACGGGCTACGTCTGCACTGCATTGTGTTGGATGCAGATGACAGACATCACTGTTCAAGCAAGAGACTAGAAGAGTTGGATGGTACCCGGAGGTGGATCACTTGGCGAGACGTACACGGAGCAGACGGGTGGACCTGAGGTACTGAGGTGGACATCTGTACCCACCCTTCAGGTAGGATTCCCTTTTGAATACTCAGTAGTGGTTGTTTTACTTTTTTAAAGTTGTACTAGTTTTTCAGTTTTACTGTACTTATTGTTGGGCTTGTATTTCTGGACCCTTTCCTTCCAACACTTAGTTTTTTTATACAATATTCACATAGTTCTTACTTCGGTTGCATACTCTATTGTGTTTGTTTACATTCATAAAGGTAATTCCTTCCCAGCTTATAGATTTATGCCTTTGATTCTATTCACCAACCCCTGGCCTATGGAAGGCGGGTTTGGGGTAGTCACGACACGAGCCCCTAGGTGTGGTCGTGAAAAATTAGTATCAGAGGATTCAGTTCTTCCACAAAAATCAGGACACTAGCCATTACATTCTGTGAATCAACAGTGTTATGTGTATTGAGTGTGGTTTTATGCCCAGAGAGTCTAGTGTTGGTGTGATGGCTGACATATCCAAACACTAAGACCCTAACCTCTGATTTCTAACTCAGTGCATGAAAACACTGATTTCATGTGTGTTTCAAATGTTTTTTTTTGTGATAACATTGTGTCATTTTAGCTGGTATATTGTCTGACTGTGGCCCACATGTTTCTTTTCAGGATTCACCATGAAGGCAACTTGCTAGGGTTTCGAGTTATGAGCGAGCTGGTAGCCCATCGAGTGACGAGGCCTCAGTGCAGGTCCCCATCACAGTAGAGGCCCCACAGGTACCACTACCCGTTGAGCCACCAATACCTCCTTCTCTAGCATCAGAGAGTGCACGCTGCCTAATTATTTTGCACGAGTTCCAGCGGCAGAGGCCTCCGAGGTTCTACAGAGAGATGGCCCCGCAGGCAGTTGAGGATTGGCTAGAGGCTGTCATTAGTGTTTTTAGATTGGATGGGACACTATCCAACTTCCTGGTGATCATTTTCAGGAATTTACCGCATACAGCAGTAGGAAGATGGTGGAGCCCGATGCTGCATGTGCATGACGATTAATCTATATTATGGACGAAAATCAAGAGTCTCTTCCACTCGGAGTTATTCCCGCCACCCTTCGTGTAGTGTGGATTCAAATGTTACTTCATCTGCACCAGGGAATCATGACATTAGCTCAGTACTCAGTGAGGTTCACCGACCTCTTGTGCTTCTCCACGGATTTGGTATAGGACTCGTTCATTAGGTCCCATACCTTCGAGCGGGGATGAGACACGAGATTAGTTTTTTGATGATTCCCCTCAGCATTTCGACACAAGAGGGGGTGATGGAGAGAGCCATTATACTAGAAAGTTTCCTCATTGAGCAGACACCAGTACATTGACCCACCACATGGCCACACGTAACGGAGTCATCTGTAGCCGGAAGTAGACAGATATCGTAGTGGTCCATGCGGACAATCCCATCAGTTGGGAGACCTTAGGATACAGGTTCGGTTGTGAAGGGCACAAGAAATAGAGCCATCCTTACGAGGAGCAGGCAGTGCTATGGATGCGGTGGGTAGGGCCACATGGCTCATGACTGGCCAACCCAGCATGCAGACAAGTAGCATATAGTAGAGGGACCTCCTAGAAAGAGGTAGAGGTTCGACCGTGGTGGTCCGTCGGGAGCAGGCGGACGTGGTAGAGGAGCTGTCTCAGTAGCGGGTGGTGGACGGCGTTTCGAGGCTCTAACTCCACCACCACTAATAGGTCTACCCCGACCATAGGGAGCTGGCAGACAGAGGCGGCCTCAGTTCTAGGTAGTCGAGTCCTACGACCACGACACACCAGAGATGATTTGAGTTACTATCTGTGTCTACTCCACACTTGCCACAATACTTATAGACACATGTGTGAGTCACTCTTTTATTATCTCTTCCATTGTTCGGAGCTCGGAGATTCCGACAGAGCCGTTGGCTTGATCTTTACGGCTATAGACTCTTACGGGAGAAAACTCGACAATTACGCACTGGTGTTGGCAGTGTGATCATACTCTAGGAGGTGAGGGCATCGGCTGGGATCTTCTAGTGGTGGAATTGAGGCATTAGGACATGATCATGGGTTTAGACTATTTTTCTATATTCCATGCCGAGATCGACTATATTTGGTGTAAAGTGCGGTGTGTCCACATGGATGGGACCAGGTTCACCTTCACCAACAAAAATGAAGACTTTGTAGTGCAGTATGGTCTTACGCATAGGAGCTGGAAGCCGATCACACATCATTTGGATAGTCTCATACTCGGAGAGGTTGATGTGCGGGGTCCTAGTTTTCCTATTGTGGTGGATCAGTATGCTGATGTTTTTATTGATGACGTTCTAAGAGTACGTCATTGTAGAGATGTAGACTTGTATATTGACCTGTACCCCAGGACAACACCGATATCTACTCCAGCATATTGTATGGCTCTCTCCATGCTTTGTGAGCTTCGGGTACAGCTGGAGGACTTCCGTGGGAAGAGATTTATCTGACATAGTATTTCACCCTGGGCATCTCGAATTTTGTTCAACAAAAAGGTGAATGGGATATTGAGACTCTATTTCGACTACCATCACCTGAATTAGGTGACTGTTTCGAATATGTACCCACTCTTGAGGATTGATGACATCTTTTATCAACTCAAGGGAGCATGATGGTTCTCAAAGATAGAACTGAGGTCAGGCTATCACCAGCTGAGAGTTCGAGACAGGGATGTGAAGAAGACAACCTTTAGGTTTCGGTATGGGAACCACGAGTTCTTGGTTATTCCCTTCGGCGTAACCAACAAACCATCATTGTTAATGAGTCCCTTGAATAGGATCTTCCAGCCTTACCTTGATCAATTTGTCATATTCTTCATCGAAGACATACTGATTTACTTGAATACTGAGTAGGAGCACGCCTACCATTTGTGGGTAGTACTGGACACAGTCCAAGAGCACCAACTTTATCGTAAGCTCAGTAAGTGCTAGTTATGGATTCGAGAGGTTCACATCTTGTGAAGAGTCATCTTGAAGACTGGGGTAATAGTGAATCCCGTGATGATCGAGGCAGTACTTGCTTGGGATCCACCCAGGAGTGTGACAGAGGTGTGGAGTTTCCTAGGTCTGGCTGGGTAAAATCGGAGGTTTGTGTCAGAATTCTCTAGAGTTACAACACCACCTTCAGCTTTGACGATGAAGGGGAAACAATTCATGTGGTAAGAGAGAAGCCAGAATATCTTTTAGGATCTGAGGTAGAGATTGACCAGTGCACCCATCCTAAGGCTACCAGAGCAGGGCGTAGGGTACGTAGTTTACTGTGATGGATCAGGGACCGGACATGGGTGTGTCCTGATGTAGGAGCGTTATGTGGTCGCGTATGGTTCAAGATAGATGAGAAAACACGAAAATAACAATGCTAACCATGACCTGGAGTTCACAGTAGTGGTTTTCTCCCTGAAGATGTGGTGGAACTATCTTATGGGTGAGTGTTTTATAGTCTACTCTGACCACCAGAGTCTTAGGCACCTCTTCTCATAGATGGACCTGAACGTGAGATATCATCGTTGGATCGAGTTCCTCTAGGAATATGAATTCAAGATAGTCTATACTTTTTGTAAAGGGAACATTGTAGCAGATGCTCTCATTAGGAGATCGGGCATTCAGGTGCTAGGATAGGTGATAGAGCAGCTAGCTACATTACAAATATCTTTTATAGATAGAGATGGAGAAATCTTTCTGGAGTCTCTCATTGTCACTCCTCCACTTCTACAATGATTCATAGAGGAACAACATGGGGACATTGACTGCGAGGCACGTCGTGATCAGATATCCACAAGACATGCACCTAATAGATTTTTTGTAGGAGGGGAGCACGTCATCCACTTTAGAGGGCGTCCTATGGTACCGATTTCATTACAAGAGTAGGTGATGAGGGAGTTTTACACTTCCAATGTATCGGTCCCTCTAGGTTTGGCGAAGATGATCCAGGACCTCAGACGATAGTACTGGTGGCCAGGTATGAAGAAGGCAGCAATTGAGTTTGTTTCAAGATGCCTCACTTTTCAGCAACTGAAGGTGGAGTACTAGGTACTAGCGGTCTTGGTAAATCACTTAGAGGTCCTATAGTGGATGTGGGATGGGATATCTATGGATTTCCTGATAGGGCTTCCACGTACATCCCAAGGAAATGACTCTATCTGGTTTATTGTAGACCGACTCACCATGTCATCCCACTTCCTACCGATCAGAGAGCAGGGATCAGTAGAGATCTTAGACACCTCTACATTTATGAGATCATACGACTTCATGGTGTACCATCGACTATCATCTCCGATCGAGATGCTCGTTTCACTTCCCGGCTATGGAAGGGGTTACAGGAGGCTTTTGGCATGCATCTTCGCTTTAGCACTGCCTTCCATCCTCAGAAGGATGGACAGACTGAGAGGACCATTTAGACTCTCGAGGAAAAGCTCCATGCATGTTTCCTCAACTTTGGTCATAGCTGGGAGGATCACTTACCCTCGATGGAGTTTTCATACAACAACACCTACCACTCCACCATCGGGATGACACCTTACGAGGAACTGTACGACTGACCTTGCAGATCACCTATATACTGGATTTACCTAGGGAATTCCGCACTTGTAGGACTAGAGATGGTGTAGGCTATGACAGAGATGGTGCAGATCATCTAGGAGTAGATGAAGACTGCATAGAGCAGACAAAAATAGACCAATGGAGTTCATGGATGGGGACCACATCTTCCTACGGGTCTCTCCACGACGAGGTCTATAGAGATTTGGATGGGGTGGAAAGATATTTATGTGCTTCATCGGGTCGTTCCATGTCCTCATCAGAGTAGGATAGGTGTCTTACCTCTTGGCCCTTCCACCTCAGTTGCACCGGGTGCTTGACGTCTTCCACGTATCTCAGCTGATAAGATATGTGCATGACACGTCCCACATAATCGACCACGGGGAGCTAGAAATTGATGATGGGGTGACATTCATGGAGGTTCAGTGGAGATCGAGGGTCAATAGGAGTGGGTCTTGCGAGGACTATCTATTCCAATGGTGCGCGTTCACTGGCATCATGGGAACCTCCAGGAGGGCACATGGGATCGGGAGGCTCAGAAGTGTGCTCAGTACCACCATTTGTTCCCCTAGTTTGTTTTGTAGCTTTATCGAGACGTAAAGTCCAAAGGTGGGGGTAATGTAAGGACCCAGGTATTTCAAGGAAATTTTTTCTTAAATTCATTGTAATTTTACAAGTCCGTAGATTCTGACAGCACCTGATTTTGAGGCCCAGTGTGCCCGGAATCAATTTCTGAAGTTTTTTTCGGGTATATTCAGTAAAAATACGTGCGGGTTATTCTATCTTTTGAACTGCTTCTCAAAATTGAAATCTAAGGACACTGATGAACTCGTAGTTCCAGTATTTTCTTAAGGGGACCTTTACTATGGTTGTGTTTTATGAGGGTTGATAGTTATATTTTGGTAATTCATAACAAATTAAATAAAATTGTTGTATTGTAAAATTTTATTTAAGAGGTGGTTATTTCTTCTAATGGGGAGTTGGTTTAGGTCCCACACCCCACATAACCTCCCATGCGAGGATTTAGTGTGGTGGGGGCCCATACAAACCGAAACCGTTTCAATACCCATCAACTCTCTTTAACACCACTTATGTTTTGAGACCTCCCATCATTAATGGTGGAGCCTCCCCACCACCCTCCTATCATGAATGTGCCAACTCTTGAGATTAATTATTGCCCCTTAATTAATCTAGTTTTGAATTAATTTGAAATGGATGGAAAGTTTATATTTTTTGAAAATCCTATTATTTCATTTTCTTGGAAAACATTCAACGAGATTTGGGGAGAAACTCTTGGTGGAACTTTATTCATCCTCTCTAGTGAAGAACACGAGGAACATGATAGCCTTCCTCCTCTTCCTCAACCGGGGTGAGAAAGGAGGTGATTCCACAATGAACACTACATTCCTTCCTCTGCCTCCGATGTTGACAGAACCACACCAACATCTGCGATGCCCGACCTCCTGGAAGTTCATCTTCCGCAGCTCGTTGGAGAACGAACCTTAAATCGAGGTAGGGTGATTTTTATAATTTTATTTTAATTAAATTATACCTCATTCTTAATGTATGAAATGGATTTTATTCACCCCTTTTGTTTTTCCTAACGTGGAGGGCGCTGGCCGAACAAACACGACCTGACGAACCTCTTTGGTTCGTGATTTTTGTGATGGAAATCGGGGGCAGTGACGACCGAAGACAGCAGCGGGAATGGCAGTCGTGCGCCAGCCTGTTGGTGGACCGCAACATCGGGTGCCACACATTGAGGAAAAGGATACGGCCCGAAATCGCGAGCCACTCGGCCAAAGGAGAACCAGCCGGCTAAAGTTGTTAGGGCCGAAAGAGACATGATGCCACGAGTGCACCGTGTTGGGGAGGACTGCGACCTGTGTTCCGCGGGCCACTCGGCAGACGAACCAGTCGGTAAGCGGCCGACCGAGCTGGGAAGAACATACGACGCCAGGAGGGCACCGCATTGGGGAAACTGCAGCCCGCCCATGCAGGCCGCTCGCACCAAAGGTGATTGGCAGACATCAGCCATCCGGGCAAGGGGCATCACTACTCAACTCCACCATTTCAGAAATCAGGGGTCGTACCCGTCGGACCGCACGGCCGGCTTCCGGGCTGGGCTGCCAGCGACATGGACCGGGATGGGATGCACCCCGCCAGGCCGGACCGTGCCCCACCGTGCTAAGCCGTTCCCCACTGGGCTGGGCCGACCCACTGATCTGGTTCATACATGCCAAAACTGGTCGGGCCGACCCGCCGGACAACTGGACTCGACGGAGCGAGCTCATTTCGCTTAAACACGAATTAATTCTTGATCGTGCGTTTGATCGATGCGCCATCTATGACACTAGGACCCTTACGACGAGGCGTTCCTTTTGCGATAATATAATTTATTTTAGAAAAAATTTGGAAAATGGACGGGTTTGGAATGAGCGTAATTCCAATAGGGCCCCTGGAATGGAAAACCCAATAACTCTCAGATTGGGCGTCTAATTGACGCGTCGTCTGTCGCGTTGTGATACTTTTGATGAGACTGAACTTTGGGATAATAAAATTATGACATAGTGGTAGTTGATGTATTGACCCATTCGCTCGAGGAGGAGACCCTCCCGGAATTGAGTGTACTGTGTGTGGGAACCCTAGAGCTGGCTGTGACTGCGTCGACTACTGTACTGGAATCCTTCGTGGGTTCAACAAAAACAACTACTATACTGGAATCCTATGTGGGTTCGACGATGATGACTACTGTTCTTGTATCTCGTGTGGGTCTGGTAGTATTGACCTCTGTACTTGTATCCTTTGAGGGTTCGACAGAGTACCTGGTCTTGTATCCTATGTGGGTCTGACAGCTTATCTGCTCTTGTATCCGTTGTGGGTCCGACATCTTTGATGAATCAGTTGCTACATATAATCATCTCCATCTCTATGCGGAAGATTTATACCTGTGTGATCTGGTTCTTGACTCTCAATCCTTATCATCGATGTGCTTGGATTTACATCCTGTGTGGACTGGGTTGTTCTTGGGCATGAGAGTTGGAGCCTAACTGAGATTGATAACATAGGCATATGTATGGGAATATACCAATGTAGGGTTGGTTGAGATTCAGTGGTTGCATCTTTCTTCTGTGATTTATCCTTTTTAGATTATGGGAGACCTTCGAGGGTCTTAGGGTCCCTACTGATTATCGTATACTCACCCCTACACGGGCTACGCCCCTATAACATTGTGTTGGATGCAGAAAACAGACATCACTGATCGAGGTAGAGACTGGTAGAGCTGGATGGTACCCAGAGATGGATCACATGGAAAGACATAAACAGAGAAGACGGACGAACCCGAGGTGTTGAGGTGGCCATATGTACCCACCCTTCAGGTGGGTTTCCCAGAGGATGACTCAGTAGTGGTTGTTTTACTATTCTACAGTTGTAATAGCTTTTATTTTGTACTGTACTTACTATTGGGCTTGTATTTTCAGCCCCTTTCCTTCTAGAACTTACTTTTTGTATAAAATATTTACATAGTGCTTATTTCTGTTGCATACTCTGTTGTGTTTTTTTACTTTCAGAAAGGCAACGCATTCCCAGCTTAGGGATTTACACCATTGGTGCTAGTCGCCAGCCCCTGGCCTATTGAAGGCATGCATGGGGTAGTCATGGCATAGTACCCGAGGACGGGTCGTGACAATAAATTTGATATATCGATAAATGGAATGAAATACACCGTTCCTAGAGACGGTTGGCCATACGTACGCATTAATGAAATTTTTTTTCCTTATTGAATTGAATGGAATTATGTAAATGAAACAAATATGTACATAAATCCAGTATCATTTTTATGTAATATATTTCATCATTATTTATTATATATAATTTTTAATCATACTTTAATGGTTAACCATGGCATATGAATCTCATCACGTTCGTGGAGACGGTAGTTCGTATGTACGCATGAGAAACTATATCATTCATTTGATATTAAAATCTTGTATAATTGGATGGTATATCATATATAGGGAATCATTAAAATGTTATATTTATTATTTATATCATTTATACTCATTATTTATACCCATCCAAATGATGAAATGTTTGAATAAAAAAATAAACCATGACGTGGAGATGGTAAGCCATACGTACGCACGTGTGGTGAATTTTACATTCATAGGATAAATAAAATAACTAATATGGTTGTACCATTTTTATAATAACATCACAGTATATAGAATTTACTGGAGTTATTATTTTAGAAAGGAAAAAACAAAGAATTAGGAATTGGAAGAAGAATGGATCTTGAAATAGATGGTGAGATATTTACCTCTTCTTCGGGTTCCTTTGTTTGATTAGATCAAAAGGGATCCATATGTTGTATTTATTAATAAAAAATTCCTCTAGGATGAAGGGAGTATATTTGATAGGGCATTTGGGCAGTGTTTGGATGATACAAATGGATTTTGAGGTTTTAATTTGAGAGAATTGGTAGTGCCCTTTAATAAGAGGGGTGAGGGGCACCGTAGGAAAAACATGAAATATTATTTTATAATAAATTCATATTCGGTTTCTAATGGCTCCGATGTGACTTATTTAGTGGCTAGGGTAGGGATGGGTCGAAATCATCTCAACCAATAGGTTGTAGAAAACTTTAGGTTACCATTTTAACATTATCATTTAGATTTAACTCTAAGTTAAAAAAATTTACTTTTATAGTGTCTTCTTTTATTCTTACACTATACGGTTAATAAACATACTATAAACTACTAATATAACCATAATTGGTTCATTAATGAAATATATATTATTTTATACATCTTTTGGCCAAACCATATATTTTTAGGTCCATTATATTAATTAATAATATAATATTTGTTTTAAAAACTCTTTTATGTCAATTTTAACACTATTTGGTTTTTTGTTTTCTCTAAATTCATAACAACATTATTAATTCGATAAAAATTCATATAACCAACCATAATCTGTTATGTTAATATTTTAATTTATTGTAATTACCGCATCATCATTGTTTCATTAATAAATTAACTTATTTAATGTAAAAAATATATAAATAAAATGCCATTATGTATAAAATATATTTAGATTTATAATAAATATTTATAGCCGAATTTATCTTATGTATAACCCTATATTAAAAATGATTTAGTTATTAAACAGTGATTTTAACTATTTTATCTCCTCTTGAAATAAAATAACAATAAAAGTCCAAATCTAATCCATGTGAACCTAACTGGTAATATTTTATTTCTAAGGTTATTTTTGGTCGAATTAAACTTATCCATTAGAATTAGGACATGTATTAGGGTATTAATAATATCATTTTTACACATAATTGCTTTATATATTTTTAACCACGGTAAAAAAAGTTAAAAGTTACTATTCACAAAAAATAACTTTAATATCATTGAACCAAATTTAAGTTACTAATATCAACAGTGTCTCTCAGATTTTTGAAATTCAACTCCCTGAAGTGGTGAAATTACGTTTTATGTAAATTTTCAAATGCTCCTAAGAGGTGGGTGGAAGACAGTAAAAAGTTCAATACAATGTATATATATATATATAATAATTATAAAACTAATCAAATGAATTATATTGAACTTATATAGGTATTATGTATCTATTTTGACAAAAATTAAATTTAATTAAAATAAATGCTTATTTAAATAAAAACTTACTTTTAACCAATAACTCGGTGTTTTCACTATTCATTAAAAATTTAATGTTTTTAGAAAAATACCAAAAATTTACCCAAGGCTAATATTGATATTCTGAATCCAAAAATGAAGTCCATATTGGAAGATAAAATTTATAAAATTTCAAAAAGTGTTCATTACAATTCATAATGGCTAGTTTATATAATATTTTAATAACATATCATTGTTTAGTGAAACTCAGTATTGTGTATAACACACAATCTTGAGGAAGGTTGATATTGCATGCAACACATGCCAAGAATAGTGTTAGCGTATAATACAAGCTAATACGGGGTTGTGTATAGCACAAGCTAATTTTTCTATCGTGTACAACAAAATACAACAATGAAATTAAAAGAATATTTTTCATAATATCTTGTTGTGTTATAGTTTCATACACAATTTTTATTTCCATCATTCTATTACTACATGATGAGGAAATTTTTTCATAAAAATATTGTCATCATTATCGTAAAACTACAAGATAATGAATTTGTATTTTATCACTATATCATTACACCAATAAATATAATATAAAATCAATTGATTTCATCATATATGGAAAATTATTATAAAATATCACATGGATCATTTCTCAAGGAGTATATAATTTCAACATTGTAAAAAATTAAATAAAATAAAATTGTGAAAATAATTTACCAAAAAATAACCTTTAAAACAAAAAATTTCATTTATAAATAAATGATTTTTCATGATGGTGGAAATTAAGGTTTATTCTATTCTCATTAAAACAAATATTTTAGTCACATTTTCACAAAGAATTCCAAAGTGAATTGTATAAAACATTATCAAGATGATTCCATTTAAACAATTATTAAAAAAAAATATGTAAAAATATCCTTAAAAATCATAGTAGAATTTTAAAAATAATATTAAAAATAATTTTAGTAAAATAGATATGGATGAATATTTTTGGTGACCAATGTGATTAATAATGCAGATTTCCCTTGAAAACCTATTTCTACATTCATAAGAACCTAATGAGAGGAAAATTTGGTGAAAAAACATTATTCTCTAAAAATAACCATAGATAATAAAATTAATTATTTCATGATACATATATTATTATATTTATTATTCAAATATATATTCATAAACAATCATGATAAATAATGATATTATAACGTTAAACCTTTTCCACTTAGGTAATGATTCAATCATAATAAAAAATATATATGTAACAAAAAAATATATATATCCCAACAATTTTCATGATATGAATAATTAAATACATTCATTGGATGTATATACATTTCAAAAAAAAATAAACACGTTTTGTATAAGGCATGTTACTAATGAAAGGAAAATTGAGTTTAAAATCAATTACCTGATGTATCAATATTTTTTATACACATTAGAAAGTATTATCTTATAAATATAGGCTCATTATAATTAATTTCTATATCAATAAATTCCTATTTCATACTTATAGGATATAGTATCATCTTTTTATTACCCATTCATTTTAATTTTTTTCAAAAATTGTTCTTTCAGGTAATAATGACTTTGCCTTTCATTTATCCCTTGGTTCGAATGTTTTGGAATTTTAATATTTTTTTCATTCCATCATCTTTGTAATAATAACCATGATATAAATATCGTAAAAATTAATTTTATATGTATTTATATTATTCCATAAATTCTAGAGATATAAAATCAATTACACCATTCAAGGAGGTTGTAGACTATATGTATGCATAAACACTGTATCAATTTAATTTATGGATAGAACAAAATATAGGAAAATTATAATTAACCATTATAAAGAAGATTCATATCATATAAATTATTTATATTAATTAAATCCTTACTTATTTCCATCCATGTAAAAATTAAAATAATAATGTATCACATAACATTGTTTTTATGGTAGTACACATGTACGCATGAGTGAAATTTACATTTTTCCAAAGAAATGATTATAAGAAGGTAGATGTGATCTTATAATAAAATTAATATAAATATTTAGTAAATATAATATTTATTATTTAAATAAATAATTATATCGACTCATGATATGTGGTTGTGGAAAAATAATTATATCATTTGGCGATGAGATAGTCCTTTAAAACCGTGATTAATGTTTTTGATTCCCATTTTATAGAAGTGTATTTGGATGTTGGTAATAAAAATTACATAATAAGATCATAGTACATGGAATATAACAATTTCATTATATTTTTATTGTTTGTGAATGTTTTAATGTTCTGTAATATGAAATAAAATTGAATCACTTGATTAAGAATGATACCTCTTCTTCAGACCACCTCCTTTGGTTAGTATCAATAGATTTCATCATAGCGTTTAATAATATAAATTGTATCTATTTTAAATGGATTGGGATATAATTAATATAATTTATGAGTAATGTTTTTTAAATGGCTTCATAAGTTAAAATAGGATATTGTAGTGGTTCCATTTTATATGTAGGGGATAAGATATACTTGAAATTTTTGAAATGACCAAATTATAACCATGTTTTAATAATTTTAAAAAAGGAATCATTCACAAAAACTAAATGATTTAATGTTTAAATATTGTAATGAAATTTTATGTGGACATGTTTTTATATCATTTAAACACTTATCTTTATGTTTGAACCTCGATAATCCAATTTTTCCTTATCATTAACAATTATTTTTTACTATTTTTATAGATTATTTTGAAGAAAAATGAATTTTTGACTATTATATAGTATTAATTTCGTTGATATTAATTATTGAATTAATTTTTGTACATTTATTTCATTTATATAATTTAATATAATTAAGATTTTTATATATTTACGTGATAGAAAAATATTTTTCCATTGAAATGTTTTTCATAAGTACAAAACATTTTAATATCAATATTCAACACTGAATTGATTCAAATGAACTAAATTTTTTATTTATTTATATAATTGAACATTTTTCTTTTAAAAACAATCATAAAAAAAATTTAACAAGAAAATTATTTAAACAATGTGGAATTTATTAATAAAAATAATAATTTTTACTATTCATTAAAAATTATTTCTTTTCTAAAATATAAAAAAAACAAACCTAATATAATTTAGAAATATTGATTAAAAATTAAAGATAATTTTTATAAATAAATATTATAAATTTGGAATATTTTAATTTCAATATATTTTTAAAAATATAATAGAATAATCATTTTTTGTGAATAATTTTTTTCCAATGGATTTAATGTAATACCAAATATAACATTTTTTCAAATATTTAAAATGATTTTCTCAAAATAATTTCATTCAAAATCAAAACTGATATTTTAATTGATAGTTTTAAATTATCCTATTTAAATAATAATATTTATAGTATATCATGGTTCTTTAAATCACGGTGTTGCATATAACACACACAATATAAAAAATAATCATAATTGAATGAAACTAATATTTCCAAAAAAATTCATGTGATACATGTGTTCAAATTCACTGGTAGGTGGAATAAGAATCTTTAATAATTATTTTCCATAGGACATCATATTAATTTTTTTTCCTGATATGATGTGGTGTGATCTAGAGAATACATTCGGTATATCAGTTTTCATATTTAATTATTTTTATTTGGTGTATGATGTTTTTTTAGGAAAATATTGTTTGATCAGGATAATCTTGGAAACCTTCGAATTATCGATTTCTTTATATAAAACATTAATATGTGAAACTCATGTTAGACATGTGGATTCATATATGATTGGGATAAATAATATGGGAACCATTATAGACACATTAATAAAATATTGGAATTGTTATCCAATGGATTATTCTAATTGAAGAAAGGTTCTTGCCAGAACTTATGTTAAAAAGTAATATTATTTTTTTCATTTAGTAAAATGATTCACAGAAAACGATTACCTTTGAATTATATGAAAATTAAAAGGTGTCTATACAACTTATAAAAGATAATCATGTTTTAAAACAAAATATTCCTCAATGAAAGGAGATTGAAACGAAGTCCCTTACCTCATGTCTTACTTGACTCGATCGCTCTTGAATCTCTTGAATAATAAAATAACATTAATTTATACTTGATTATGAACCTTTTTCATGTTCATTATTCATTTTATATAACTTATTACCATGTTATAAATATTATGTAATTATTTATGTTAATAACGATCGTTTTGTTGATATTTGGAACATGAGAAAAAAATGAAACCCTTATATTTACAAGTTGTCCATGTGGTCAATAGTACATTATATCCAAAATGATATTAATTATTTAGATATAATATATATAATATATATCATATATATCCTGTATATATATATATATAACAGTTGATATCTTTTTGAGATAAGAAATTAAATGCATCGTTCATGGAGACGGTAAGCCACATGTACGCATGAATGCTACATTCATTTCAATTTATTATTTTAATGGATTAAAAACATAATTATACAGAGTTATATTATAAATCCAGTATAATATCATTAACTCCATCCATTATACGTCCCAATGATGTCATTAATGAGTCATATCACTTTGAGGGGCGGTAGTCCGCAATTAATCAAATGAAATTATCGCGTTTACCCATAATAGAAACCATAAAGGTATGTTATAAAAGAAAAATACAGAATCATAAAGTAAAAATAAATATAATATATATCATATGTAAATACAGTTTCATCTTAATGGACACCATGATAGGCGGTAGGAGATAATCGAACAATCAATGTCTCATGAGGCGTTAGTTTTGCATCCACAAAAACATTATGTTCTTCACTCATTAGATGGAGGTGTGTTTATGTATAGTTATAATAATTCTAATAAAAACATCTGAGTATATTGAGGATACTTTTGTTGTTATAAAATAAATGAATAAAAAGAATTTAGGGGTTGGATAAGTAAAATAAATAAATGATGTTAAAAGAAACTGTTACCTTTAATTTGATTAACTTCCATTGGTATAAACCAAAACGACTTCTTGAAGTGACTTATACCTTTGTTAAGGCCTCTAGGAGGAGGATATCGATATATGGAGATTAATTGGACAGATTTTGGATGAGAAAAAAGGTTTGACAGGTGTAAGGAATTGGTTATAAATGGTCTCCATTTATAAGGGGTAGGAGGGGCTCTTTAGGAATGTGTGATAATATTTCGTTATTATATAATGATATTTGGTTTCTAAAGGTCCAAAACTAATTAAATTAGAATATTGGATGACACATGGTCGAAATAATTTCATGCAATAATAATTTGATAGGTTTTGGATGTTATTTTAATATTTATATTTTTATTTTTTAAATCGTTTATTAATGATGTAAATACATCATAATTATTATTTCATAAATAATTTAATTTATATGAGGTCTAAAAATTATTTAAAAAATACCATGATGTAGGAAATATTATTATCTTTTCAATGAATATTTATATCCGAAATGAAAATTTATCTAAAATCTTGTAAAAAATAATTTACTAAAAGATATTTTTTTTTGCCTTTACTTTATGTTAATTAAACGTAAGTGTAATTATCACACCTAAGTGGCTCAATGGGGTCCAAAAATAGAAAAAAGATGCCCATGGTCATAAATTACACAACCGATATGTTATGGACATGTGTTAAGGTGATTTTTAATTATTAAAATATTCTTTTTACCTTAAATTACCCTATTTACCTTTAACCATGGTAAATAAAATCCAAAAGTTACTTTTTACCAAAAATTATTTTCATCTTATTGAACCACATTGTACATAATAATTACAATAATTTATGTTGGTGTTTTTTAAATTCAATTCATAGAAGTGTTAAAATTTAATTTAAAATAAAAATTCAGTTTTTTAATTAGTACTAAGTGGTTTCACTATTCATAATAAATGGATGATTTTCAAAAAATCCAAACAATTCAGCCTAAACTATATTTGATATTCCAAATTCAAAAATAATATCTATTTTTTTCAAATTAAAAAAATTGGAGTGGAATTAATAAATTTATAATTAAATCTCATTTGTTAAATCAAATAGTGTGTTTTTAAGGAACAATAACCATCAAAAGACTGGCACTTGTTTATGTCCTATTTTAAAGTGCAATTAATTAAAATAACCATAATTGGATTAAAAAGTAAAAATATATTCTAATTTCACTTTAAAACCAATTAATAATATAATCTATCCATATAAATAAATTATATTAAAACACAGTTTTCAATTAAAATACATTATTTTAACTATTCATTAAAAATGAAATTTATCAAAAAAATCCAAAAATTTACGCAAAGTAAATTTTGATATCCCCATTTTAAAGAAGGATTTTATTCAGTTAAATATAATGTATTAATGTGACCAAAAATATATTTAAAGAGGTTTCTCCATTAAAAGGTGGTAAATCACCCTTTTTTTTGTAAATTATGCTTAAAAATAGATTCATTCACATTTAAGCCTCTAAATTTTAATTGGATAAATGTAAATACATTTAACAAACATGTATAATCATATTAAAGATATTTTTGTTCATTCATGCCAATATAACAGCTAGGAGATAACTATAATTTAAAATAATAATATTATATTATTAGTTTGAAACATAAGATTTCAAAGAAACCCATTGTTGCGTATTGGGTACACTATCGAACATAGAAACCTCTTTAAAGTAAAATTAATATATAATTTTCAAATTTTAATAAATATGAAATATGTATTATTCTTTATCTACCTCGAATGTTACAAGAATGTCTTGATATACCATATATTCTTGGATTTTATGAAATTAAATAAGGTATGTCACCATAATGATTTTCTACACGATTTTTTACAATTACTAATTAAATAGTTTATTATTTAGTTATTTTACTCTTTTAATTTTTAAAGGGATGGGGAATTGATAATGACTATTAGGGTGTCTGTGGAGGTGGTTTCTTTTCAAAATAGGGACATGGTACATTATCTTCAATTCTATTGGGTTCAAATTGAATTAATTAATTATTTATACTGAATATAGTTAATATATGATGAATTTCATCTTTAGTTATGATATTTTGACATTGAGACATGATATATTTTTCATAAATAACATTTTATGGGATTGGATGATCTTTGTTAGAGTTTTTGAACATTGGATGTAAGTAAAAAATATCCAAATATGGTATGTATTCAATGTACATTAACTATATAATTTACACTTTTTTATGATCAAGGGTTGTGTTATAAAAAAGTAGGTATTTGATGTACTCAAATAGATTACTTAATTTAAATACAATTCCTAATATAGGATACACATTGTTTTGTGGGTCGGACGAAACATGTAACTTGTCTAATTGACTCAGAATCCAATGATAAGGGGACTTGAAATGAGTTTTATCTATGATTAAGTGGATAAAACATATTAATAGATTCCAGTGAACCATTTAGTGTGTGATGAACCCCATTATTCTAGTGAGGTAGGGTTACACATTGATGATGTCATCAGATGTATTGTTTATATAGTGTAGAGTATTGAATCGAGATAGATGATTGTAATATAGACCCATAATAGTTATAATAACCTATGGGACTAGATGGGCTCCCATTTTGATATAATAATCATGATTACGATATTTTATATATGGTTATTTATGTATGTGAAAATATAATTCTAACTAATGTAAAAGATCTATGGATCTATGATTGGAGAGATGGGTTTGGTCATTTATCCATCCCTATGTATATTTTATTTTATTCATTTATTTATGACAGTTGGTTTCATAGGATATTTGGTAATCGGATTATGGGATCGATAATGATGTTATTTCTAAGGATTGTAGGGAATTAGTTGATTAGATGGATGATGAACATAGATTCTCATAGGTATTGGGATCCAGTATCGTGAAAAAGTAAAAGAGGATTCTTTTAGGATCTATTATCCTAATAAATGGGGTGATGTCGGTGTGATCTCATTGCGGTTGTATTTAGAATATGGAAATAAAGATTTATTAGATTTCATATTGTTTTTAATATTTTGGTAGTGTTTACATTGATACAATGATGCCATTATTAATGAATGGGTCTCAATATTTGAATGGAGATAGTTGAAGACTATTGTAAATTCTATGGAATAATGTATATATTGATGTTATTGTGTGGGAATATTTCATTAATCATTGATTTTTTTCCATATTTTTGTTGATTTTTTTATCCATTCAATGGATTTATTCAATACTCTATGTGATTGGGTTTATTTTTAATTGATATTTAGTATGAAAATCCATGTGATATTTTAAGCCCCTGAAATTGATCATGAAATCTAGGGAGGGTATTCCATTTGATCTAAAAGATCATAAATAATTAACCAACACTAGGAATGATAGAATTTCACCAAGAACCCCCTAATTGTAATAAAAAATCAGTATAATATAATGTACTCCAATGTACTATTGTATAGTTTAACCTATGGTCATGGGGATGAGGAATGAATAGTGATAAACACTAATCCACTAGTCCTTAGTAGAGGTTTGATATTTTAAACCCGAGTTAGTGAGCATTGGATCAACTATGTTTATTCTCATACACATGGGCACTTTATCATTGAAAAAGTTAGGTATGTTCAATTTGGTACACTTACATGAGGATCAATGATTGTTTTTCAGCATGTCCTAGGTTATATTTTCATTATCTTAAAGATAAAGTTATATATTGGAGGAACAATTATCATGATTTTCTAAATGAAATTCCAATAGTAGGATGAAGTATGATATAATATTGTTATTTATTTATAGTTTTTATAGATTATTTATTATTTTATGGTAGAATATAACATCAAAATATCATAACATATAAAAGTTAGTAAGATACCATTTTGGTGGTTCCATAAATAGATTCATTCTCAACCCCTTTCTTGGCCACAAATGCGCATTAGTACCCGAGAACATCCCACATTATTAATACATGCATAGTATTATCTCACGATTGGGATAAAATTGTTGATATAGATGACTCACATGATGTTGGAGAGTTGGATAAAGATAAGATCAATGTATTTATAGGGAAAATAATATATTTTTTATATTTTTTATTTTTAAATAAATATTATAATCAAATTTTGGTAGGTTTCAATGTATGTTTTTATAGGTTATCATACCATTAAAATATTTCATTAGTCTGGTTTGTATTTATTTCCTCATTCATTCAGATTAATTTTTTTCTTACTATTGTGTGTATGATATTTATATATTTGTTTATTATTATTTTTTCAAATATAAGGGGTATATCCTCCCCACGACGTGGATATAGAAACCTGAATCTTGTTAGCAGCCTGTGGTGTTTTGGAGATAAACATGAGTCCATTTGGTGAAAATCATAAAAATATTAATATATTTATATTTGATTGGGATTTACACTTTGGGTGTTTGATGACCACATGAAATACCATTTTATTGATTTTTAATCAAGGTGTTTGTCTACTATTTTTACAATGAGGTAATAAATCAACCATTAATAAATTGATATAATAGATTTTCTCTTTAATCCTTGGGAATAATCTCATAATTTGTAATTTGAGTTTAACTAACATAATTATGTTATATTGTGGTATGTAAATAATAATAGAGAGTGATCACTTATGATATATTATTGCTTCATGAGTTGATCAAGTGATGGTTTTTGACATATTTTATTAAATATATTATTATATATAAGTGAACTAGTTATCTTATGATATATATTTAAAATTTATTTAATTATATATGTTTCCATTTAGTTAGATATTAATGTCAATAAATATGGATATTTACAATAGAAAATGATGAATTCTTGTAGCGGTTGGGACCATATGATTGATGTACTATGGGTCCCTACATAACATTTTTTTACCAAGATGAGATGGAGTTCGCAAGTTTTTTATGTAATCTTTGGAGAGAATGGTGATATGTCACGACCCGTCCTCAGGGCCCGTGTCGTGACTACCCCAAGACCGCCTTCCATAGTCCAGGGGCTGGTGACTAGCACCGAAGATGTAAATCCCGATAACTAGGAAGGCATTGCCTTTATAAAAGAAAACAAGCACCATAGAGTACAAGCGGAAGCAAAACACTAAGTACAAAAGAAATGATGAAAAGTAAATGAGCCAGAATACAAACCCAAAAAGAAATTACAGCTACAACTAAACAAGGTACAACAGCAAAAATACAAACAGTTGGAAGAAGGAAGCAGCTCCTGGGTCTCCCTCCTTGGATCCTACCTGAAGGGTAGGTACAGATAGCGCAGCTCCTGGTCATCCACCACGGATCCTACCTGAAGGGTAGGTACAGATAGCCTCCTCCACGCTCTCATCCGTCAACCTCCTCTGTGAGTCGTCTCGTCATGTAGTCCACCTCCGGGTACTGACTCGTCGTGTAGTCCACCTCCGGGTACTGACTCGTCGTGTAGTCCACCTCCAGGTACTGACTCGTCATGTAGTCCACCTCCGGGTACCGTCCAGTCCTCGAACACTCGGCCTCCGTCAGCACTGCCTTTCGTCTGCAACTAACACAACGAGGTGCGGGCATAGCCCGTGCAGTGGTGAGTATAACGATACTCAGTAGGGACCCCGAGACCCTCAAGGTCTCACAAAACCAACAAGGATAACCACAAGAAGATCTCAACAGATAAACATTACTTAGATATATGCCCATACATATATCAAAGTTATCAAGTAACTCATCTCAATCATGAGGAATCACAAGGATTGTGAAATCAGCGGATAACCAGTACCCAAGGTATATGCCCATACATATACCTATGTTAGCAAGTGACCCATCTCAATCATGAGGTAAACACAAAGGTCAAAAGATTCAGTTAAAACCAGGATTTTCATTATCGAAACCGTAACTGCTGAAGAGCTCCGTCTATGGAGTGTACAGTGGTCCTGTCATGACTCTGAGGTACTGCTCACTAACCTAAGACTGCTAAGGTACTCCTCCTGTCGAGTACCGCGGGTCTGCGGCCAACTACCGGGCGCTCCATTCACTGTGGGTCTGTCGCCAAGTACCGGGCGCTCCCCCTAATAGCATACAGAGGTACTCCTCCTGTCGAGTACCACGGTTCTGCGGCCAACTACCGAGCGCTCCGTCCGCCGTGGGTCTGTCACCAAATACTGGGTGCTCCATCCACTGGACTAGTCGACTCACTCCAAGTCGAGTCGGTCAAGCAGTCGGCAGGTCTCAGCCGGCTACACGGTCTCCGTACTCCACACGCTCGTCTCCAAGAGGGTCCGCTCAACGAGCTACAGGTCCATACTCCAAGTATCTCAAATTCTGATGAAGAATTATCTCAAAGGACCACCTCGTCATAGGTGTCTCAACGCAACAGACGGCGCGTCAATCGGACGCCCGGTCTGTGAGTTACTAGCCTTTTCGTCCCAGGGGACTGGTTGGTTTCGTGAGCGAACCAATCCCGGCCATATCTCAACTATACCCTGAACTCTCATAGGGTATGCTCATAGGGATCATTTCTCAACGTGGTCACCAACGCCACTGACGGTTCGTCAAACGGAGGTCCGATCTGAAAGATATCAGCTTTTTCGTTCCATGGGCCCGGTTGGATTTCGGGTGCGATCCAACCCGGCCACTATCCAACTGTATCCAAATCTCGGGCGAACGATGCCAAAAGTTCCATATCGTCAACAGGAGCGCAAAGCAATAGACGGCGCGTCAATCGGACGCCCGGTCCGGAAGTTATTGGCTTCTTCACCCCGGGGGCCCGGTTGGTTTTTAAGTTTAAACCAACCCGACCGTACTCCAACTGCGTCCAAACCTCAAGAGGAGTAAGTCAAAAGACCCGTCTCCCTTAGAGGAATTCATCAAAGTTGAAGGCACATCAATCGGACGTCCGGAGATCAAGATATGAGTGTTTCTGCTCCGAGGGCCCGGTTGGTTTCGTGGATGAACCAACCCGGCCGAACCCAAAGTATTCTGAAACCTTGAGTGCGATATACCGAAACGACCGTATCGATCCAAGGATCGTGTTTCCACTTACGGCGATTCGTTTGGAGGCCCGTAGCTCATGTTACCAGCATTTGATCAAAAGTGATCCGAAAACGGGGGTCTGGGCACGGGCCGACCCGGCCCGACTGCCCCTGGGTCGGCCTAACTGGGTCGACCCGACTTGGGTCCGACCCGGCGGGGCCCAGCCCGGCTCGGTCTGGCCCGACCGGCCGGCCACGGCTCGGCCAGCGTGGCCGAGCCGATTCGCGGAGCGGGGTGTCCCCCGCCCGCCGCTGATTGATGCAGGCGGCGGATCCGCCGGCCGCCAACCCTCCGGCGGCGCGCCGCCGCTGCCTTCCGCGCACCACTGGATGCGCTCCGTTGGTCCTTTTCGCTTGCCGTCTTCGCCTATGGTCCTCCCGAGACCCGATCTTCACTGCGAAGGCCGCAAAACTCCCTTGCGGCCTTGTTTGTCGTCGCCCGCCAATTCGCACGTCAAAAACAAAATGAGCCGTCTTCGAGGTTCATCAGCGCGTCACGTTGGCACCATGCCCCTTCGCCGTGGCCCGACTCCGACCACGGGTGTCTTCGGGTTCCTTCGACGTGGCGCGACGGCGTTGCGTTCATAGACTTCTTTCCAAGGCGTGGCGCGACGGCGTCGCGTAATACTTTCCGTGTGATTTCCGCGTGGTGTGACGGCACCACGTAATTCCGTTCCATCCAGAAAGAATCATACATGAACATAGGAGGGGGGTTCGGCCGTGTTTGTGTGGTCCGACCCCACTCTCGTTAAATGATAACATCTAGTCGAATATCCACGATGCTCGATAAACTAGAATCATGAACAAAAATAATTAAATAAAATAATCCCCTACCTCGGTTTCAAGAACGGTGTTTGTCAACGAGCCGTGGAAGACGAGTGTCGCAGAGAATGAACGTCGACGTCGCGAAGCGAGGATTTGAAGTCATTGACGGAGATTTCCTTGCGGAAAACCATCGCGGAAGAGACGATGCGTAAGAAGAACATCACGTCGCAGAAGAACCGTTGTGGAAAGTGACATCGCCTCGCGGGTCGATGTCGTGGAGAACGAACGTCGATTCCATTGACGTCGAGGTGCGTTCGAAGGGAAGACGTCGTTGGAAGAAGACGTCGCATTCTTCGGCGGAGGTTTTCTTCGTGTTATTCGCGTTCTTCTCGAAGGAGGATGAAGGCACAAAGTTGTCAAAACCTTTCAGCGAGCATTTTTTCAGAAGTCGCGCATTGGTCTTATTTTATTATTACGCAAACAGATTGAAAACATGTTAAGAAATGATTAAATTAATTCATCGAATTAATTCAACGAATAAAACTGCCCAATTAATTCAATGAATTAATTCAACGAATAAAACCGCCCAATTAATTGGCACGTTAAGAAATTTAGAAAACATGTCAGTTGACTTTAATAATGACAGGGTTTTTCTGGTGCGTTACTTAGCGGAACGAAACGGTGGGGCTCGTGCGGGCCCCACCTCACAAATATCCTACCAAAAGGGTAGGATATATCTGGATAGCACCCTATCCGCATCGACTCAGCTTAAGCTACTTTAAGTGGCTTCAAGTGGCTTCCAAGCGGCTTAAGTGAAATAAAATAAAGTTTGTCGTACAATTTATTTTATTTCTTAACTTTAAGCCCTAAAATTAAAAACCACACCCGAGCAAACGCAACTCCGTAAGAGGCGTTTCTAAGCAATTACTGGCGCTTCGATTCCATCGGTGCATCCAGAATTCGATTTCGAGCACCGGTTCAAAATTTAGAAAAACCCGCTCGTCTGCTCACTTAACGTACCCGAGCCAAAATTCGGAAAATAATTTCGGGCACACCGGGCCTTGTAATCAGGTTCCGTCAGAAAATAAGTTCTTGTTAAATTCCAAAGAAAATTAAGAATAAAAATTTCCTTGGAATTTACAGGTCTTTACATTACTTCCACCACAGGGATTTACGTCCCCGTAAAGCTTCACCACTAACTTAGGGATACAAAAACTGTATTGAGCACGCATCTGAGCCTTCCGCTCCCGTGTGCTCACCCGGAGGTTCCTGTACTGCCCGTGAAAGCGCACCCGAGGAATCGGCCATCCTCGAAGGATCATCTCCTGTCGATCCTCGATTCCCACCGGAACCTCAATAAAAGACACTCCATCGCTATCGTCCAGCTCCTCATGGTCGATGATATTCGACGGGTCGATCACATATCTCCTCAGTAGAGATACGTGGAAGTCTTCGTGCACCTGGTGCAACTGAGGTGGATGGGTCAATCGGTAAACCACCCCGCCTACCCAGTTGAGGACCTAGAAAGGTCTGTTGAACCTCAAAGATAACTTTCCACCTTGGCCACATCTCCGTAAACCTCGTCGAGGTGAGACCCATATAAGGACGTGATCGTCATCCTCGAACTCCAGTGGTCTCCATTTCCTGTTTCTTACTGCACTGTGCAGTCTTCATACTCTCTTGGATAACGTGGACCTTCTTTAGTCTCCCAAGAGCTTCTATTATTTCTTCTTTGCCGATAAGATAAATCTGGTCTCATCCCCTGGATGAACCAAATTAGTTGCCTAATACAGTCAATCCTGACATGAATTATGCATTCATGCCATGGATGACGTCGTAAGGCCTCGACGTAACTAATAAGAGATCCAACTGTCACTCTCGTCTCCAAGTGTCAGGTCATACTCTCGGCATCAGTGTGAGGTCACTGGGTCTCCTCTAGTAGAAATATCGAATGTGATGGTCAAGTAAACAGTCTTAACCAGGAACACTCAGTATCAACCCAACAATTAGGACAGGAAAGAAAACATCACATGATTAGTGTCTTTTTATTATTGCAGCTCATAGTACAAGACACGAATAAAGAAGCAACAAGGAACTAGAAGTACAAAGGACGTATCCACTAGTTCATCTCCTGTCCACCTACTTCCGGATATCCATGACCATAGGCCTCAGCAGCCTGAAGCTGAGCTCTCCCATGTCCTCTTGTCCCCTACGGTCGGGGTGGGCCTCCGGGTGGTGGTGGCAACATCCCGAAGCGTCGTCCACCTCCAACTGCACAACCAGCTCCTCTTCCATGGTCGCCCGCTCCTTGCGGTCCGCCCTGATCGAACCTCTTCCTCTGCCTCAGAGGTTCTTCATTTAACTGTTGGTCATCTGCATGGTGGGTCGGACAGTCACGTGCCATGTGACCAATTCCGCCGCAGGAGTAACACTGTCCACTCTTGGAACGTCTGGCTCTGACTCCACCCTGGTTTCCCTGCACAACTGGACCTTTGTCGTGCAGTCGGCCACCAGTAGGTCTGGTCCTCTTGAACATCTGCGTCATCTGTCTACTTCCTGCTGCAGAAGAATCTTCCGCAAGCCGGTGAGTGGTGGGTCCTGCTGCTGGAGACTTCTCAGTAAGAAAACTCTCCACTAAGAGGGCTATCTCCAACACCCCTGTCTGCGTCGAAATTCTGTGAGAAACAACAGAAGCTCTAATCTCCCACTTGATCCCCTCCTCGAAGGTTCGGGCCCTGAAGAATGGGTCCCATACCATATCTGTGGAGTAGCGCGAGAGGTCTGTGAATCTTGCTGAGTACTGCGCCACTGACATGCTGCCCTGCCGCAGCTGAAGTAGCTCCTGTATACACACCGCTCGAAGGGTGGATGGTACAAACTCTGCCCGGAACAGGCTCTCGATGTCTGCCCATAGAAGTGTCACCTCGTCATGCATCTGAAGCATCAGGATCCACCATCTCCCTGCTGCTGCCTGAAGAAGACTGGCAGCAAGGATTACCATGAAATCTGTCGGCGTCCCCACTAGCCTGAAGACTCTCACCACAGCCTCCAGCCAATCCTCAGTGGCCTGCGGGTCCGTCCCTCCCGGGAACCTGGGTGGCCTCTGGCGCTGGAACTCATGCAGTGCGCTTAAGAGATGTGTATCCTCTGTTGTTGGGGCTGGTGGCATCGATGCCCCAATGGGTAGTAGTACCGCTGGTGCCTCCGCTGGTGCCTCAACTGGGATAGGGCCCTGTACTGAGGCCTAGTCGCTCGGCAGGCTGTCAGTACGTACCACTCTCAGGGCTCTATCTGGTCGTCCACGGGGAGGCATCCGGAAAGAAACAACGTGACACGCTCAAAATATTATCCCTGCTGAGCTGACCTGTTTTGAGCTGGCATTTAAATAAAACTTCTGGAAAACACACATGCAATCAGTGTTTTCGTGCACGAAGTCAGAAATCAGTTGACAGGGTCCTGGTGTATGGATACGTTGGCCGCCCGCACCGACACTGGACTCCCTGAACTGAAAACCACACTCGGTACTCTTAACACTATTGCTTCACAGAAAGAAACATCAGAGTTATATGTTCTGAGGTAGAACTGAAATCCTCTGATAACAATTTGTCACGACCCGTCCTCGGGGCCCATGCCGTGACTACCCCAATCCCGCCTTCCATATGTCAGGGGCTGGTGACTAGCATCGAATGCGTAAATCCCAATAACTGGGAAGGCATTGCCTTTATAAAGGAAAACAAGCACCATAGAGTACAAGCAGAAGCAAAACACTAAGTACAAAAGAAATGCTGAAAAGTAAATGGGCCAGAATACAAACCCAAAAAGAATGTACAACTACCAATGAACAAGGTACAACAGCAAAAAGACAAATAGCTGGAAGAAGGAAGCAGATCCTGGGCTTCCCTCCTCGGATCCTACCTGAAGGGTAGGTACAGATAGCACAACTCCTGGTCGTCCACCACGGATCCTACCTGAAGGGTAGGTACAAATATCCTCCCCCACGCTCTCATCCGTCAACCTCCTCTGTGAGTCGTATCATCATGTATTCCACCTCCGGTTACTGACTCGTCATGTAGTACACCTCCGGGTACTGACTCGTCGTGTAGTCCACCTCCGAGTACCGTCCAGTCCTCGAACACTCTGTCTCCGTCAGCACTGCCTTTCGTCTGCAACCAACACAACGAGGTACGGGCATAGACCGTGTAGGGGTGAGTATAACGATACTCAGTAGGGACCCCGAGACCCTCAAGGTCTCACAAAACCAACAAGGATAACCACAAGAAGATCTCAACATATAACCTCTACTTAGATATATGCCCATACATATACCTATGTTATCAAGTAACCAATCTCAATCATGAGGAAACACAAGGATTGTGAAATCAACGGATAACCACTACCCATGTATATGCCCATACATATACCTAAGTAAGCAAGTGACCCATCTCAATCATGAGGTAAACACAAAGGTCAAAAGATTCAGCTCAAACCTGGATTTTCATTATCGAAACCGTAACTGCTGAAGATCTCCGTCTCTGGAGTGTACAGTGGTCATGTCACGACTCTGAGGTACTGCTCACTAACCTAAGACTGCTGAGGTACTCCTCCTGTCGAGTACCGTGGGTCTGCCACTAACTACCGGGCGCTCCGTCTGTTGTGGTTCTGTCGCCATGTACCGGGCGCTCCCCCTAATAGCCTACAGAGGTAGTCCTCCTGTCGAGTACCGAGGGTCTACGACCAACTACCAGGTGCTCCGTCCGCCGTGGGTCTGTCACCAAATACCGGGCGCTCCGTCGACTGGGCTAGTCGACTCACTTCAAGTCGAGTCGGTCAAGCAGTCGTCAGGTCTCAGCCAGCTACACGGTCTCCGTACTCCGCACGCTCGTCTCCAGGAGGGTCCTCCTCATGAGCTATAGGTCCATACTCCATGTATCTCAATGTCCCACGAATAAGTATCTCAAAGGACTGTCTCGTCATTGGGTTCTCAACGCAATAGACGGCGCGTCAATCGGACACCCGGTCTGTGAGTTACTAGCCTTTTCTTCCCAGGGGCCAGGTTGGTTTCGTAAGCGAACCAATCCCGGCCGTATCTCAACTGTACCATGTAGTCTCATAGGGTATCCTCATAGGGACCGTTTCTCAATGTGACCACCAACGCCGCTGACGGTTCGTCAAACGGAGGTCCGGTCTGAAAGATATCAGCTTTTTCGTTCTAGGGGCCCGGTTGGATTTCGGGAGCGATCCAACCCGGCCACTATCCAACTGTATCCAAATCCCGGGCGAACGATGCCAAACGTTCCATATCGTCAACAGGATCGCAATGCAACAGATGGCGCGTCAATCGGACGCCCAATCTGGAAGTTATTGGCTTCTTCGTCCCGGGGGCCCGGTTGGGTTTTAAGTTAAAACCAACCTGACCATACTCCAACTGTGTCCAAACCTCGATCGGAGTAAGCCAAAAAATCTGTCTCCCTTGGAGGAATCCATCAAAGTTGAAGGAACGTCAATCGGACGTCCGGAGCTCAAGATATGAGTGTTTCCGCTCCGAGGGCCCGGTTGGTTTCGTGGATGAACCAACCCGGCCGAACCCAAAGTATTCCGAAACCTTGAGTGCGATATTCCGAAACGACCATATTGATCCAAGGATCGTGTTGCCACTGACAGCGAGTCGTTTGAAGGCCCGTATCTCATGTTAAGGGCATTTGACCGAAAGTGGTCTGAAAACGGGGGTCTGGGCCCGGGCCGACCCTGCCCGACCCCCCTGGGTCTTCCAAACCGGGTCGACCTGACCCGGGTCTGACCCTGCTGGGCCCGGCCCTGCTCGGTCCGGCCCGACCGGCCGGCCGCGGCTCGGGCAGCGGCGCCGAGCCGATTAGCGGAGCGGGGTGTCCCCCGCCCACCACTGACTGATGCCGGCGGCGGATCCGCCTGCCGCCAACCCTCCGGCGGTGCGCCGCCGCCGCCTTCCACGGACCACCGGATGCGCACCGGTGGTCCGTTTCTCTTTCCATCTTCGCCTATGGTCCTCCCGGGACCCGATCTTCACTGCGAAGGCCTCAAAACTATTTTGCGGCCTCGTTTGTTGTCTCCCGCCAATCCACACATCAAAAAACGAAACACGCCATCTTCGAGGTTCTTTGGCGTGTCACGCTGGCACCACACCCCTTCGCCGTG
Organism: Viscum album; assembly: GCA_963277665.1. Lineage (NCBI taxonomy): Eukaryota > Viridiplantae > Streptophyta > Magnoliopsida > Santalales > Viscaceae > Viscum > Viscum album. The sequence goes on from OY728122.1 coordinate 1,348,380,259, forward strand.
GCCCGACTCCGACCACAGGTGTCTTCGAGGTCCTTCGACGTGGCCCGACGGCATCGTGTTCATATACTTCATTCCACGGCGTGGCGCGACGGCGTCGCGTAATACTTGCCATGTGATTTTCGCATGGTGGGACGACACCACACCATTCTGTTCCATCCAGAAGGAATCAAACATGAACATAGGAGGGGGGTTCGGCCATGTTTGTGCGGTCCGGCCCCCGTATCATTAAATGATATCATCTAATCAAATATCCACAATGCTCGATAAACTAGAATCATGAACGGAAATAATTAAATAAAATAATCCCCTACCTCGGTTTCAAGAACGGTGTTCGTCAACGAGCCGTGGAAGACGAGCGTCGCGTAGAATGAACATCTACATAGCGAAGCGAGGATTCGAAGTCGTTGACAGAGATTTCGTCGCGGAAAATCGTTGCGGAAGAGACGACGCAGATGAAGAACGTCGTGTCGTAGAAGAACCATTATGGAAAGAGACGTCGCGTCGCGGGTCAATGTCGCGGAGAACGAACGTCGATTCCGTTGTCGTCGAGGTGCGTTCGAAGGGAAGACGTCGTTGGAAGAAGACGTCGCGTTCTTTGGCGGAGGTGTTCTTCGCGTTCTTCGCGTTCTTCGCGAAGGAGGATGAAGGCACAATGTTTTCAAAACCTTTCAATGAGCATTTTTCCAGAAGTCGCATGTTGGTCTTATTTTATTATTACACCAACGGATTGAAAACATGTTAAGAAACGATTAAATTAATTCATCGAATTAATTCAACGAATAAATCCGCCCAATTAATTCAACGAATATATTCAATGAATAAAACCACCCAATTAATTGGAGCGTTAAGATATTTAGAAAACGCGTCAGTTTACATTCATAATGATGGGGTTTCGCGGGTGCATTACTTAGTGGAAAGAAACGGTGGGGCTCGTGCGGGCCCCACTTCACAAATATCCTACCAAGAGGGTAGGATATTTCAGGATAGCACCCTATCCGCATCGACTCAGCTTAATCTGCTTTAAGTGGTTTCAAGTGGATTCCAAGCGGCATAAGTGAAATAAAATAACGTTTGTCGTACAATTTATTTTATTTCTTAATTTTAAGCCCAAAAATTAAAAACCACACCCAAGCAAACACAACTCTGGAAGAGGCGTTTCTAAGCAATTAACGGCGCTGTGATTCCATCGGTGCCCTCAGAATTCGATTCCGAGCACTGGTTCAAAAGTTAGAAAAACCCGCTCGTCCGTTCACTGAACATACCCGAGCCAAACTTCAGAAAATGATTCCGGGCACACCGGGCCTCAGAATCAGGTGCCGTCAGAAATTGCGTTCTTGTAAAATTCCAAAGAAAATTAAGAAACAAAATTCCTTGTAATTTACGTGTCTTTACACTATAAGTAAGCGATATTATAACACCATGATATATAGATATGTTTTTTCCATTAAATAAATAGAATTTTGAATAGATTCTATCATATGAAACACCAAACTAAAATTAACCCTGATACACATTACAATGAAATATCAAATTTTCTACATTGAGTTAACAAAATATAAAATAAAAATTAGAGAAATTTATGAAAATAACCTCCAGTAAATAAATGATAACAAAGAATGATTTATTTTCCACATTATTATAACTGTTTTATAAAATAATTATATTATTATTAATAACAATGAAATGATGGAATTTAATATTTTAAATATAAATAATTAATTTGATATGATTTAACTATTTTCTTATGAAAATTTTTATTTTAGGGAGAATTTAATTTTCTTTTATATTATGTATTTTAACTAATGAAATAAATTTGAATTTTTTCTGTGTTTTCCTAATAATTTATTATTTAAATTTATTAACAAATATATTACAAATCATTTAATTATAAATTTATATGAAATAATAAGAAGAACACATAATAGTTAAATGGTAATTTTTTTTATTAAAAATAGTCCTAAATATATTTTATATTTCAATAAATAAGATAAATTCATAAATTTAAATATTATATAGTTATAATATCATAAAATGGAATTTTTTTTGATTTATAATCTCAATAACATAATTATTATATTATCCAAAAATGTATATTTTTTGTTAAAAGTAAAAAAAAATTCAGGTCAATTAATGTTAATTATTAATAATTTTATAAATGGAATCATGTAATGTGGATTTTATATTTTGAAATATTATTTAAAAATAAGGAAATAAGGTATATAAAGTTTTAAGGAATGAATATAATTTAATACGGTAAAAATTAGTCACAATGTTAAATAGTGAAATTAGGAAAAAATTTCAATAAACAGGTGAATTCCCAAAAAATAATAATACCTCATCTCTAAATGAATGTAAAATGTATTTAGACTATAATTTATCTTTTCCACTCTAATTATTAATTTTGGATCCATGTGTCATTCATAATTCATTTCTTTTTATATATGGAAATTTATATTTAACAATATATCACCGATATCACATAAAACATGACCCCTTTATGAACACATTTCTCCAAATATCTAAATATTATTAGCTTGAAAATAATATAAACCCCAGAGAAACCAATTTCTCATAACCTATAGGTTCTATTCGCACTAAATTACCAATATAGGAATGCTTAAAATGTTCTTTAATTAGGGATATCAATGGATGATATCATAGTTCTAAACATATTATTCCATGTTTCTTTCTTATTCCATATATTTGAAATCTGTTATACCCGTACAAATATGATGATATATATATGGTCCCTCAATTTTCTAGGAGAATTCATTATTATCTTTATTGATAAACTACATTTTGTTTTATTAAATAGTTTTAACCATAGTAATCGATCATTGGTTCCTTGCATATGTTTTGATATTATTTTTTCATAGGCTTGTAGAAGTCGAGTTGCTGGATATTTAACAATAGATTGAAGGTTTTGGTATTATATATAACTATCACCCAACCCATTGGATTTACAATATCATTGGATACAAATTTAAATCCAACGGAACCTCCAATGAGATTGAGTAAAATGATTCTCTTATAGGAGACCCACCAATTGGATCGTGGGGTATCCAGACATTCTGGAACCTCAATGGTATTGTGATTGAAGAAAATAGGTAATGGGCAATTCATATCCCCATTGAAAAATCTTTTACACCCCCAATCACCCAAAATTAAATTACCTTTCATTTTTTGTTAACTATGATTGTCTTCTATGGATATAGTGATTTATCCAATACATCTAATGGGTTGGGTGATCCATTCATATATCCATGGAATAAAAATTAGAGACTCTCACATGGTATCAGTGATATTTTCATCTCCCTTTCTTGGTTATTATTTATCTAGCCTAGTTTATAAGTTTTGACTCTAATTAATAGGTAATTGTGATGTTTTCAACTGATATGATACTCAATATGTATGTCATCCATCATTATTTATTGATTTAGGTGATCTAAAATAACTATTTATGTCCTGATTTGAATATTTTTTAATTTAAACAATTGATATATTTCTAGAAAACCATGAATCTGACTATACATAATTGGAATTATTAAATTATTCATTCCTAAATCTCCCATAATTTTCATGTGTACATTATCATTTTGGTGGGGACATGGTACTACCTGAATGGTGCTACATCAATTTAAACTACAATGGAAATTCAATTGAATGAACATATATAATTGATTCAATAATTTTAGGGTTTGGATTTATATTTTTATGTGGTTTTCCTAGAAATTAAATTATTATTTTTATAATGTATCACCTATCTTAAAATTAGTTTCATTGCATAAAATTAGAATTGGTATAATGTTATGATCGAATAAGGATATAGTGTATTGTTAAATGGTATTTATTTATATGATGAATTGAATTATTATACGAATTATGATACAATATGACTTGGAATAATTTAAAGAATTTAAAAATAATATGTAATTTTTTGAATCGACCAATATTTTAAATGGTTTCATCATGGAATGTTTGATGATTATAAATGAAATGGATCTTATTGGATATGTATGTGAAAAAATAAGATAAATTTTTTCATGGTCAATCTACCATGGAAAAATTTATCATTCTAGGGAATGGTAAATTCTATTGTGGACAATTATAATTCTTCATCATAATGGTTAATTTTCCATGCGAACACATAAGTGCCTCTGGAATCAGAATTCATATAGATTCTACAATGTATAGTTTATTAAAACTAATACCTTCACAAGGTGAATTTTGTAATGGAACACATAAAATAATATTTCATTTTAGTTTTTAGATAGCCATGTATTGATATGTAAGTGAATGATTTATGGTGACTTGATGCCTTAGGAATATATTTGTATCACCATGAAATTTTATCATATTTTTTCCAAATGAATAGAATAATTTTGATATTTATTATTTATATGAATAAATATTATTTTAATTAAATAAAAAAAATGATCATTTTATCATATGTTACATGAAACACTTCATTTTTCTTGCATTATATGAAACCCCTAGTTTTTCTTGCATTACAAGAAACACTGTGTTTAAATGAAACGATACATACTATAATAAAATTATTATTTAATATTATAGTTATCACATAGATATAATAATTGTGGGTATGATTGTGATTAAAAAAACTGTGAAAATATATATTTTAAACATATTTATAATATCAATTCAATGGTGACCAATTTTTTAGAAATAAATATAAAAAAATTGAATGTTGATGAAATTTTATTGTGAAAAAATATTTCAATGTGCACAAAATAGTTTTATATAAATATATTATTTTAATTTATATTATAAATCATTTTAAGGATAAAAATTTATAATATATTCAATTAGATGTTTGAAAATAATAATAAGAATTTTTAATGGAAGAGATAAGAATAAATCAATTTTTTCATTAATACTCAATTCGTCTTAAACAATTTCGTCCTGCTTTATTCAAATATATTAATGATACAAGTTCATAATTACAGAAATTTTTATTGGTAAAATAAGATTAATTTTACAAATAAATATTTTCTAAATTATATTGAATTTATTGTTTCACACTTTTCTTTAATGATAAATCATTCTGTTAATTTTAAAATATTCTGGTATTTATTAAGAATTAGAATTTTTATAATGAATTTTGAAATAAATTTTTTTAAGATATTTAGGAAATTAATATATTTTTAGTTATATATATTAATCATATTTTGGTTATTAAAATATATGTTCATATTGAACTTTTATATAAAAACTTTTTAATGTATTGAAATTGTTCTCTTTTGAGAATATCTTTTTTGACGTGTATATGACAATAAATTTAAAATAAATTTATTTTCCTAAATGATTTAAAATAGGATAAATGGATTTCATAATTCTAAATAGAATAATTTATATTCTATAAAATGTTCACCATAATTTTTGAACTCAATTTATTTAAAATACAATAATATTTATTTTTGGCGTTTAAGGTAAAAATGGGTCTTCCATGGGTTAAAAAAACAAGGTATTAAAATTTATAAAAAATGTCCCATACCTATTTTATTATAATATTGTGACCATATATCTTCTAAGATATAAATTTACTATTTTAGAGACTTTTTTATCTAAAAAATATGGGTAAACATATTTATTTTCCAAAATTTCTACATTTCCACTTAGCATACTTATAAAAATACACCCCTTCTCTTATACTAATCACAAAACGATAACCCATTGGATCAATGAGAGACTATAAAAATCACTAAATTAATTAATTTATATAATCCTAAAAGTCTTATTTTTTCCTTAATTGCACCATAGTAATACATTTCAGAAAACGATGAGAATTTACCTGAAGAAGTGGTATCATTCCTAACATAGTGTTTTGTTTTATTTAAATTACTACCTCCATTAATTATTATTAGAACATTATAATATAATATAATCAGTATATTAAATAATTTCAAATGTTTTTATGTTAATAAAATAACCTTAATCAATATCATCTTCCACCAAATTAGATATAAATTTACCATTCATATGTTTGGAGGCCTACCGACTCACTAACCGATGTTATTTATTTTCCATCACCACCTCTAAAAGTTGAATCAAATGAAGAATTTAATTATTATTATATATATATATATTATTAGAAATACTTAATTATTATAATATATATTACTTCATTTTTACAAACTAGTTAAGAATAGAATATTGAACGTATGTACATCAGGCTACCATCTTGCGACCTGATGTGATGTGTATTTTAATTTATGATTTTAATAGATGGTAATAAGTATAGAATAAATGAATATATATTTATATATATATGATATTATCAATATAATGTTATTTATGGAATTATTATATCACATATACCTACTTAAATTTCATTCATTGAGGGTTACAATAAATTCATTTGTGTTTATGACATACTGTTGTTTTCTAAAACAATGTGATATATGTGAAATAATAATAAATATATAATTTTAATATATTATTTTAATATATTTAATTCAATCCATCAAGAAAATGGAAACAAAATTTAAGCTTACATATGACATACCATCTCCATGAATGGTGCATTTCAATTTATATCTCTAACTTTTCTGGATTAATTTCAATATATATGTATATATATATATATGATGAATATATATGACATTTATATCATGGTTTTCTTTATAGATATGATGAAATCAAGATCAGTGTAAGTGGAATGAAAATAATATATGAAAACATACATGAAAATATTATCAGTTATTACCCAAAATGTGAATTTTGTAATAAATTGTTAATGATTAGTTAATAAAAGGTTATAAGTACATCATATGTTGTATGATATATATATGGTTAAAAAAATAGATGCATAATAATATTATACTTTTTATCATGGGTGTTCGATTGTGTTTAATGGAAGTCGATACTTAAGGTAATAAATTTTCTTCTAACGTATATTTAATGTGATACACTTTCTATATTCAACAACTGTATCTTTTATGTTGGGTATATATTATCCATGGATGCATTTTATGATTCTTACCCTTAATGTTATTGGATTTAAATATCCATTTTTGGATCTCTCTTCCATATTGTTTATGATATCAATGTGACAAATACAATAATTTATTTTTTTCTCAAATTTACATAATTTACACACAAGTAATTTTATTCACCTATCATATTCTGTATGGTTTATATATTCACCCATTGACATGTTATATACATATTCTCATTATTCTCATGTTATTAAATGTTTCATTTGATGTTATACTTCTTACATCCAACAGTTTTAAAAATAAATTGAAATGAATGAAACACTGACTATCTACATTATGAATCATTTAAGGGGATATTTATAAACAATCCATTAATCATAAATTTTCTACTTCTATGTTTTGAATTTTATAAAAATGGACATCTATAGTAGTGACCAATAATTTATTTTGAGTCAGATTGAACCAACTTTTTTTAGTGAATAGTAACATAACCTTATGAATAGTAATATTACCATTACGAAAAGTAATGACTCTTATGAATAGTAAATCACATTATTATTTTATTATTTTTAGATTATAATCTAATATGATCTTAATTATTTTTCAAGGTGAAATAAATTTAGTTATAGTTTTAAAATTGTTATTTTTTGAATAAATTATGATTTATTTAAAAAATTAAATTATTCTTATATGGAAAATTATTTTTAAAAAATGGAGTTTAATTTTTCATTCTACACACTGAAAACTATTTAGGGTGAATTTTTGGGATTTTTCTGAAATACATGAATTTTTTGTGAATAGTGAAATATGGAAATTAACCAAATATTCTAAATAAATTAATTTAGTCACCATGATTGATTCATCGTTGTTGTAATCGACCATTGGTTTTAACTCAAATATACATATTATTTTTTTGGGTCCAATGAATCATGAATATTCATATTTTATAGAAAAAATATTAATTTAAAGATTAATATAATGTAAAACCCCTCCTCTATTCAACTATAAATAACACCGTAACCCCCAACCTGTCACGACCCGTCCTAGGGGCCTATGCTGTGACTACCCCAAGCCCGCCCTCCATAGGACAGGGGCTGGCGACTAGCACCAAAGTCGTAAAATCCCGATAACTGGGAAGGCATTGCCTTTAAAAAAGAAAACAAGCACCACAGAGTACAAGCGGAAGCAAAATACTAAGTACAAAAGAAATGCTGAAAAGTAAATGTTCCAGAATACAAACCCAAAAGAAAGTAGGACTACAACTGAACAAGGTACAATAGAAAAAAGTCAAATAGCTGGAAGAAGGAAGCAGCTCAAGTGTCGTCCTCCTCGGATCCTACCTGAAGGGTAGGTACATATAGCGCAGCTCCTGGTCGTCCACCACGGATCCTACCTTAAGGGTAGGTACAGATAGCCTCCGCCACACTCTCATCTGTCAACCTCCTCTGTGAGTCGTCACGTCATGTAGTCGACCTACGGGTACTGACTCATCGTGTAGTCCACCTCCGGGTACTGACCAGTCCTCGAACACTCGGCCTCCGTCAGCAGTGCCCATAGTCTGCAACCAACACAACGAGGTGCGGGCGTAGCCCGTGCAGGGGTGAGTATAACGATACTAAGTAGGGACCCCGAGACCCTCAAGGTCTCACTATACCAACAAGGATAAACACAAGAAGATCTCAACAGATAACCTCTACTTAAATATATGCCCATACATATATCTAAGTTATCAAAGACCCATTTCAATCATGAGGAAACAAAAAGATTGTGAAATCAACGGATAACCACTACCCAGGTATATGCCCATACATATACCTAAGTTATCAAGGGACCCATCTCAATCATGAAGAAACACAAAGGTCAAAAGTCTCAGCTCAACCAGGATTTTCATTATGGGAACCGTAACTGCTGAAGAGCTCCGTCTCTGGAGTGTACAGTGCTCATGTCATGACTCTGAGGTACTGCTCACCAACCTCAGACTACTGAGGTACTCCTCCTATTGAGTACCGCGGGCCTACCACCTCACACAGTAGTGCTTCCCACCGGGGTCTGCCACCCAGACACAGTAGTGCTCCCCTCTCATAGCCTACAGAGATACTTCTCCTGTAGAGTACCACGGGTCTGCAACCTCACATAGTAGTGCTCCTTCGCTGTGGGTCTACCACCTCCCAAAGTAGTGCTCCCCACTGGGCTACGTAAGTCACTACGAATCGAATCGGACAAGTAGTCTTCAGGTCTCTGCCGGCTACACGGTCTCCATACTCCGTACGCTCATCTCTGGGAGGGTCCGCTCCACGAGCTACAAGTCGATACTCCAAGTATCTCAAAGTCCCACGAAGAAGTATCTCAAAGGACCACCTCGTCATAGGGGTCTCAACGCAACAGTCGGCGCGTCAATCGGACGCCCGGTCTGTGAGTTATTAGCCTTTTCATTCCTGGGGCCCAGTTGGTTTTGTGTGTGAACCAGTCCAGCCGTAACTCAATTATACCCCGAACACTCATTGGGTATACTCATAGGGATCACTTCTCAACGTGATCAACAACGCCGCTGACAGTTCTTCAAATGGATGTCCGGTCAGAAAGATATCATCCTTTCTGTTCCAGGGGCCCGGTTGGATTTCGGGTACAACCCAACCCGGCCATATCTCAACTGCATCCAAAACTCGGGCGAAGTATGCCAAAAGTTCCATCTCAACAAGAGTAAAACAACGAGACATACGATGCGTCAATCGGACCCCCGGTCTGTGAGTTATTGGCTTTTTCATTCCAGGGGCCCGGTTGGTTTCGTGAGCGAACCAACCCGACCGCACTCCGACGACATCCAAACCTAGGGCGGAGTAAGCCAAAAGATCTGCCTCACTTAGAGGAAAACAACAAAGTTGACGGTACGCCATTCGGACGTCTGGAACCCAAGTTACGAGCGTTTCCGCTCCGAGGGCCCGGTTGGTTTCGTGTACGAACCAACCCGGCCAAACACAAAGTTCTCCAAAACCTTGAGTGCGATATACCAAAACGACCGTCTCGATCGAAGGATTGCATCGCCGCTGACAGCGCGTCGTTTGGAGGTCTGTAGCCCGAGCTATGGACATTTGAACCCAAACAGTTCGGTATCGGGGGTTTCGGGCCCGGGCCGACCTGGCCCGAGACCCCCTGGCTGGCCCGAACCGGGTCGACCCGCCAGGACAGGGTCAGCCCGGCCTGGCACGGCCCGGCCTGGCGGATCGGCCAGGCGCCGGTCCGGCTGGACTCAGCGCGCGGGGCGCGCTGCCAGCTCGGCCTTAGGCCGAGCTGTTGGGAAAAACGGGGGGCGCCTGCCCCCCCCCACCCCCCTTGTGAAACCGCGGCCCCCCCTCATTTATGGGGGGTCGTTGACTTCTGGCCGGTGGAATTATTTCCCCCGGTTTTCCTCCATTCCAGCTGGCCCGACCTGGCCGGCCGGTTCCTTCTCAATAGGACCAGCAAGGGCCGGTCCTCCTCCGGCTTCCGACACCGGCGGCCCGACTGGCCGCCGGTCACCTTGATCCGCCGCGGCCCGAAACCGGCCGCGACCATTGTCGTCCGGCGCGGTGCGGCGACACCGCGCCCCTCCGCCGCGGCCCCACTCCGGCTGCGGCGCCTTCGATTTCCTTTGACGCGGCGCGACGGCGTCGCGTTCTTGAATTCCTTTCCCCGGCGCGGCGCAACGGCGCCGCGCATATGTTCCGCATGAAACCGCGTGGTGCGACGGCACCACGCTCCTTCGTACCAACCACAAGGAAAACATTTATGAAATAAGGAGGAGTGTCGGCCATGTTTGTTCGGACCGCCCCCCTCGCATTATTGGATAACAATTAGTCGAAAACCAAGAAATTCGACATGCCAGAATCAAGAAGGGAAATAATTAAATAAAATAACAATAATCCCCTACCTCGGTTTCAAGATCAGAGCACGTCAATGAGCCGCGGAAGACGAGCATCGCGGAGGTCGGGCATCGCGGAAGAACGTCGACGTCACGAAGCGAGGATTCGAAGTCGTTGACGGTGATTTTGTCGCGGAAAACCGTCACGGAAAAGACGACGCGGAAGGAGAACGTCGCGTCACGGATATGGCATCGCGGAAGAACCGTGTTCATCAGCCGAGAAGTTCTTCGTTGAAGAATGGTGTTCTTCGCGTTCTTCGTCGAGGTTGAAGAAGAAGAAGATTATGAAGAAGCTTTCCCCAAACCTCTCAAGGTGGTAAAAGAAAACCAACCAAGATAAAATAATTCTAAGACTTATTTTATTTACACAACATAATCTCTTTGAATTTCAATAGTTTGAAATTATGTAACTCATCTCAATTAATAACTCAAGTTGTCAAAATTAAAAAGAATAGGAGTTATTGGGAGTTTAAAGGGGAGTCGAAAAGTTAGGGTTTGTGTGGGACCCACCACACATAATCCTCTCAATGGAGGTTAAGTAGGTGTGGGTCCCACCTCTAACTCCCTTCGGGATGATATAACCAACAAGGATTAAAATAAATTGTGTTCCACAATTTATTTAACTACATCCAACTTTCCCCACAACTAACTCTCAACCCGCATAAAACACAACCTCGGAAAAGGTCTCCTTAAGCGTAAAACGGCGTTGCGAGTTCATCGGTGCCCTCAGAATTCGATTCCAGGCACCGCTTCAAAATTTAGAAAAACCCGCTCGCTCGTTCACTGAATGTACCCGAGCCAAACTTCAGAAATTAATTCCTGGCACACCGGGCTTCGGAATCAGGTGCCGTCAGAAACCGCGTTCTTGTAAAATTCAAAAGAAAAATTAAGAAAAAAAATTTCCTTGAAATTTCCAGGTCTTTACATTACTCCCACCACAGGGATTTACGTCCTCGTAAATCTTCACCACAAATATAGGGTAACAAAGGTGGTACTAAGCACACATCTGAGGCTTTTGCTCCCATTTTCTCACCTGGAGGTTCTCGTGCGGCCAAAGAAAGTGAACAAGAGGAATCGACCATCCTCCTAGGATCCGCTCATGTCGATCATCGATCCCCACTGGAACCTCTTTGAAAGAAACGCCATCGCCATCGTCTATCTCCTCATGGTTGATGATATGCAGAGATTCGATCACGTATCTCCTCAGTTGAGATACGTGAAAAACGTCGTGCACCTAGTGCAACTGAAGTGGATGGGTCAAGCGGTAAACCACCTCGCCTGCCCATCTGAGGACCTAGAAAGGTCCATTGAACCTCGGAGATAACATTCCTCCCTGGCCACATCTCCGTAAACCTCATCGAGGTGAGAGTCTTATAAGGACGTGATGGTCATCCTCTAACTCTAGAGGCCTCCATGTCCTATCAGCATAAGGCTTCTGTCGGCCCTGTGCCGTCCTCATCCGCTCTTGGATGACCTGGACCTTCTCTAGTCTCACAAGAGCTGCTATGATTTCTTCCTTTCCGATAAGAGAAATCTGGTCTCATCCCCTGGATGAACCACATTCGTTGCCTAATACAGTCAATCCTGACATGAATGATGCATTCATGCCATGGATGACGTCGTAAGGCCTCGACGTAACTACCAAAAGATCCAACTGTCACTCTCACCTCCCAGGGTCGAGTCACACTGTCGGCATCAGTGTGTGGTCATTAGGTCTCCTTCAGTAGAAAACTCGAATGTGAGGGTCATGTCAACAGTCTTAACCGGGACCACTCAGTATCAACCAAACAAAAGGACAGGAAAGAAAACAAAGATAAGTGTCTTTTTATTATTGCATCTCATAGTACAAGACACAAAGAAACTACAGAAAAACATCAACAAAACCAGAAGCAACATGATCCATAGCCTCCAGGTCGGAAGCTAGTCCCGCTCCTGTCCGTCTGCTTCCGGAGCTCCATGACCATAGGCCTCAGCTGCCTGAAGCTGAGCTCTCCCATGTCCTCCTGTCCCCTGTGGTCTACCCTGATCGAACATCTGCCTCTGCCTCGGAGGTTCTTTATTTAACTGCTGGTCATCTGCATGGCGGATCGGACAGTCACGTGCTATGTGACCAATTCCGCCGCAGGAGTAACACTTCATGGAAGGTCTGGCTCTATCACTTCCCTTGGTGCCTCGCACTACCGACCCTGAGTCACGCGGTCGACCACCTGTAGGTCTGGTCCTCTTGGAACCCTACGTCATCTGTCTACTGCCTGCTACATAAGACTCTACCGCATGCCGGCTAGTTGTGGGTCCTGCTGTTGGAGACTGCTCAGCAAGGAAACTCTCCACTTAGAGGGCTCGCTCCAACACTCCTGTCTGCGTCAGAATGTTGTGTGATACAACCGAAGCTCTGATCTCCCGCCTAATCCCCTGCTCGAAGGTTCGGGCCCTAAAGAACGGGTCCCGTACCATATCTGTGGAGTAGCGCGAGAGGTCTGTGAAACTTGTTGAATACTGCGCCACTGACATGATGCCCTGCCGCAGCTGAAGTAGCTTCTGTATAAGCACCGCTCGAAGGGTGGATGGTACAAACTCTGCCTGGAACAGGCTCTTGAAGTCTTCCCATAGAAGCGTCTCCTCGTCAAGCATATGAAGCATCAGGCTCCACCATCTGCCTACTGCTGCCTGAAGAAGGCAGGCATCAAGGATCACCATGAAATCTGCTGGCGTCATCACTAGCCTGAAGACTCTCACCATAGCCTCCAGTCAATCCTTAGCTGCCTGCGGGTCCATCCCTCCTTGAAACCTGGGTGGCCTCTGGCACTGGAACTCATGCAGTGCGCTCAAGCGATGTGCATCCTCTACTACTGGGGCTGGTGGCATCGGTGGCCCAATGGGTAGTAGTACCGTCGGTGCCTCTTCTAGTGCCTCAACTGGGATAGGGCCCTGTACTGAGGCCTCGTCGCTCGACAGGCTGTCAGTACGCACCACTCTCGGGGCTCTAACTAGTCGTCCATGGGGAGGCATCCTGAAAGAAACAACATGACACGGTCAAAATATTATACCTGGTGAGCTGACCTGGTTTGAGCTGACATTTAAATAAAACATCTGGAAAACACCCACGAAATCAGTGTTTCCGTGCACAAAGTCGGAAATCAGTTGTCAGGGTCCTGGTGTATGGATACTTCGGCCGCCCGCACCCACACTGGACTCCCTGAACTGAAAACCACACTCGGAACTCTTAACACTATTGCTTCACAGAAAGAAACATCAAAGTTATATGTTCTTCGGTAGAACCAAACTCCTTTGATGCCAATTTGTCACGACCCGTCCTCGGGGCCCGTGCCGTGACTACCCCAAACCATCCATCTATAGGCCAGGGGCTGGCGACTAGCACCAAAGGTGTAAAATCCCGATAACTGGGAAGGTATTGCCTTTATAAAAGAAAAAAAGCACCATATAGTACAAGCGGAAGCAAAACACTAAGTACAAAAGAAATGCTGAAATGTAAATGGGCCAGAATACAAACCCAAAAGAAAGTACGACTACAACTGAACAAGGTACAACAACAAAAGGACAAATAGCTGGAAGAAGGAAGCACCTCTTGGGTCATTCTCCTCGGATCCTACCTGAAGGGTAGGTACAGATAGCCTCATCTACACTCTCGTTCGTCAACCTCATCTGTGAGTCGTCGCGTCGTGTAGTCCACCTCCGGGTACTGACTCATCCTGTAGTCCACCTCCGGGTACCGACCAGTCCTCGAACACTCAGCCTCCATCAGCACTACCCATCGTCTGCAACCAACACAACGAGGTGCGGGCAGAGCCCATGCAGGGGTGATTATAACGATACTCAGTAGGGACCCCGAGACCCTTAAGGTCTCACTAAACCAACAAGGATAACCACAAGAAGATCTCAAAATATAACCTCTACTTAGATATATGCCCGTACATATACCTATGTTTTCAAGTAACCCATTTCAATCATGAGGAAAAACAAAGATTGTGAAATCAATGGACAACCAATACACAGGTATATGCCCATACATATACCTAAGTTATCAAGTGACCCATCTCAATCATGAGTAAACACAAAGGTCAAAAGTCTCAGCTCAACCAGAATTTTCATTATCGAAACCGTAACATCTGAAGAGCTCTTTCTCTGGAGTGTACATTGGTCCTGTCACGACTCCGAGGTACTTCTCACCAACCTAAGACTGATGAGGTACTCCTCTTGTCGAGTACCGCGGGCCTTCCACCTCACACAATAGTGCTTCCTGCCGGGGTCTGCCACCCAAACACAGTAGTGCTCCCCTCTTATAGCCTACAGATGTACTTCTCCTGTCAAGTACTGTGGGTCTGCCACCTCACATAGCAGTGCTCCTCCGCTATGGGTCTGCCACCTCACAAAGTAGTGCTCCCCACTGGGCTACGTAAGTCACTCCGAATCGAATCAGACAAGAATTCTTCAGGTCTCTGCCGGCTACATGGTCTCTGTACTCTGTACGCTCGTCTCTAGGAAGGTCCGATCCACGAGCTACAAGTTGATACTACATGTATCTCAAAGTACCACGAAGAAGTATCTCAAAGGACCACCTCATTATAGGGGTCTCAATGCAACAGTCGGCGCGTCAATCGGACGCCCGATCTGCGAGTTATTAGCCTTTTCATTCCCTGGGCCTGGTTGGTTTTGTGTGCGAACCAGTCTGGCCGTAACTCAATTATACCCCGAACACTCATAGGGTATACTCATAGGGATCGTTTCTCAACGTGATCAACAACGCCGCTGACGGTTCGTCAAACGGACGTCCGGTCAGAAAGCTATCAGCTTTTCTGTTCCAGGGGCCCGGTTGGATTTCGGGTACAACCCAACCCACCCGTATCTCAACTGCATCCAAAATTCAGGCGAATTATGCCAAAAGTTCCATCACAACAAGAGGAAAACAACGAGACAGACGGTGTGTCAATCGGACGCCCGGTCTGTGAGTTATTGGCTTTTTCGTTCGAGGGGCCCGGTTGGTTTCATGAGAGAACCAACCCGACCGCACTCCGACGACATCCAAACCTCTAGAGGAGTAAGCCAAAAGATATGCCTCACTTAGAGGAAAACAACAAAGTCGACGGTACGTCATTCGGACGTCCAGAACTCAAGATACGAATGTTTCCGCTTCGAGGGCCCGGTTGGTTTCGTGTACGAACCAACCCGGCCGAAATCAAAGTTCTCAGAATCCTTGAGTGTGATATACAAAAACGACCGTCTCGATCCAAGGATTGCATCTCCGCTGACGGCGCGCCGTTTGGAGGTCTGTAGCCCGAGCTATGGGCATGTGAACCCAAATAGTTCGGTATCGGGGGTTTCGGGCCCGGGCCGACCCGGCCCGAGACCCCCCGGCTAGCCCGAACAGGGTCGACCCGCCCGAACAGGGTTGGCCCGGCTGGGCGCGGCGCGGACCGACCTGGCAGACCGGCCAGGCGCCGGTCCGGTTGGACCTCGGCCGAAGGCGAGCTGTTGGAAAAAACGGGGGGCGCCTGCCCCCCCCCTGTGAAACCGCGGGCCCCCTCATTTATGGGGGGTCGTTGACTGCTGGATGGGGGAATTATTTCCCCCAGTTTTCCTCCATTCCGGCCGGCCCGAACTGGCCGGACGGTTCCTTCTCAACAGGACCGGCAAGGGCCGGTCCTCTTCCGGCTTCCGACACTGGCGGCCCAGCTGGCCGCCGGTCACCTTGTTCCGCCGTGGCCCGGAACCGGCCGCGGCCTTTGTCTTCAGACGCGGTGCGACGGCACCGCGCCCCTCCGCCGCCGCCCTGCTCCGGCCGCGGCGCCTTCGATTTCCTTTGACGCGGCGCGACGACGTCGCGTTCTTGAATTTCATTCCACGGCACGGCGCAACGGCGCCGCGCATATGTTCCGCATGAAACCGCGTGGTGCGACGACACCCCTCTCCTTCGTACCAACCACAAGGAAAACATTTATGAAATAAAGAGGAGGGTCGTCCGTATTTGTGTGGACCGCCCCCTCGCATTATTCGATATCAATTAGTCAAAAACCACAAAATTTGACATGCCAGAATCAAGAACGGAAATAATTAAATAAAATAACAATAATCCCCTACCTCGGTTTCAAGATCGGAACACGTCAACGAGCAGTGGAAGACGAGCGTCGCGGAAGAACGTCGATGTCGCGAAGCGAGGATTCGAAGTTGTTGACGGCGATTTTGTCGCGGAAAACCATCGCGGTAGAGACGATGTGGAAGGAGAACGTCGCGTCGCGGATATGGCGTCACGGAAGAACCGTGTTCTTCGGCGGAGAAGTTCTTCATTGAGGAATGGTGTTCTTCTCATTCTTCTTTGAGGTTGAAGAAGAATATTATGATGAAGAAGCTTTCCCCAAACCTCTCAAGGTGGTAAAAGAAAACCTACCAAGATAAAATAAGTCTAAGCCTTATTTTATTTACACAACTTAACCTCTTTGAATTTCAAAAGTTTTAAATTAAGTAACTCATCTCAATTAATAACTCAAGTTGTCAAAATTAAAAAGAAGAGGAGTTATTGGTAGTTTAAAGGGGAGTTGAAAAGTTAGGGTTCGTGTGGGCCCCACCACACTTAATCCTCTCAAGGGAGGTTAAGTGGGTGTGGGTCCCACCTTTAACTCCCTTTGGGAGGATATAACCAACAAGGTTTAAAATAAATTGTGTTCCACAATTTATTTAACTACATCCAACTTTCCCCAAAACTAACTCTCAACCTGCATAAAACGCAACCTCGGAAATGGTCTCCTTAAGCGTAAAACGGCTCTACGAGTTCATCGGTGCCCTCAGAATTCGATTCCGGGCACCGGTTCAAAAGATAGAAAAACCCGCTCACTCGTTTACTGAACGTACCCGATCCAAACTTCGGAAATTAATTCAGGGCACACCGGGCCTCCGAATCAGGCGCCGTCAGAAACTGCGTTCCTGTAAAATTCCAAAGAAAAATTAAGAAAAAAAATTTCCTTGAAATTTCCAGGTCTTTACACGACCCCTATTCCAATAACACCACTCAAGCCTTGATCCTTGTCTATGATCTAAATAAAACTCTTTACAATACCCTAAACTATGTAAAAGAACTAATTTTCTTACCAAATGGCAAAAACCAAGGACCATGAGGAGGATCTGAGTGAAAAAAGATCAAGAGGTAAAGATCCTCTTTTATTTTCTTGTTTTTTCTTTTCAATTCGTGAATTTCATATACTATATTCTATTAACCTTAAATAAGAAGAATAAAAGATTCTATATTATATATATAATAGATTTTAATCATGTTTATGGATTAAATGATCATCTTTACTCCTCTCTTTATCCTTTTCTTTTGATAAATAAAAACATCGTCCATAATGTGCCGATTTACCAAAATCAAGGATGATTTGTTTTCAATATCTTTTAACTATCAAAAAATTGGTTTTAAAAACATTAATATTTTTGAAAAATATTATAAATAGTTTTATTTATACTCTTTTGTGTTATAGAGTAATCATATGTTCATAAAATTGTGATATATAATGAAACTAGTTTTTGAATACCAAAGAACCACAAAAATGTTCAAAACATATATCACTAAATATTTGTCAAATGATTCATCATCATATAATATAAAATAAATGATTTATGGAATAATTTTATATTACGGAATAATATAAATACCATTTAAATCTTATTCTGAAATTTCATTTCAATATGACATGAAAATTAAATTCATGCCGGTGAAGGAGATCATGTATAGAACAAACCCGAAACATTGGAAGGAACAAAATAATAATAATTAAATGGTGGAATTATGTTATTAAATGATCATATAATGTGTTATAAACATGTATATGTTTCTATAAGAAATTAATAACACTCATTTAACCAACATATTGTATGTTTAAACATATTTTAAGTAATAAAAACATGAGGTAAGGGAATTCAGAAGACAGTTTCTTTTAAATAGGTGGAAATTCTACTTCATTAATTATGTGGTATTGAATTTGTTTTTTAGAATTTTTTTATATTATGAATAATTATCTGTATTTATAGAGTATATAGATATTACATCAACTCTATTAATTATAGTATCAAATATGTGATATTTGTACGTGGATTTTCTTTTAAAATCCTCTTTTACAATTCTATCTTAGAAAATTCAAAAGTAATCTTTTTATCAAATTATTAATGTTTTATGATTATGTTATGGTTCCTGGGAAATTTTTATGATGAATGGAGGGACCTATATCATCCTCCAATTCATTAGGTATGTTTATTTTGTTGTTCAATCGTATCATTACTCCATGTGTAACTATGATGGTTACACAATACAATAGTCGCATGGGTTACAATGTTAGTAGCCTTGAGGTTTACAAATTATAAGGTAGATGAGAGAGTGACATGATTATTTTAGTGATTCCATAGGATACATATAAGGTTTTATTTAGGTAATTTATGTTTTGGGTAAATCTCATGGAAATCTATTTCATCACAAAGTAAGTATATATGGTTGACCAATATGTCTTTTTGATAATGATTTAGTACATTTACATATATTAAGGAATATTTTTTATTTCCTACTATTTATATCAATTTCTGAGATTTATTTTCCAATCCCTTGTTTTTAAATTATTTTCATAGGTTATAAGGATGTGTGTTAATAATAAGGAATCCATGGTAAATGGTATAATTATTTATCAAAGAAAACATATTTTATTTGAGAAGATTTATATTTTGGTTGAAACGATTAGTGTTTTTGTATTATATGTTCATTAGAATTTTGTAGATTTATGAATGTATTATATCCCCATTAATTATACCTATAATCTTAAAAAAATACATAATGTGAATGTATGGTAGTTTTTAACTAAAATTCTCTATTAAATAATACAATATGGTCTGGTCCTTATATGTTGTATCAGAGGATAATTTAAATTATACTAGGGGTGAGGATGTTTTTAAAGGAATACCATAATGATTTTTAATCTATCGTAAATTTGAAATGTTATAGCATTAAAAGTTTACCATATTTCATCGAGTAAGATATGTTTCTTAAGAATCATTTTACATTGATAAAAAAGGGATGATGAAGTGGTAAGGCATCGATAGAATGATATCCTTCTGAATCTATATCCTGTAATGGTATGTATTGGAGATAATTATTTTTTTGAAATTAATGGAGTATATGAAATATTTAATGAACGGTGGTGGAATCTATTCAAGAGAATTACCATAGCAACCATAATGGAGAATAACAAGAGTAGAACATGTTATAAGGAAAAACCCTCCTCCATTCATTGGATCTTTTGACCTATCAGCATCTGAAGGATGGAAAGAATCCCTTGAAATGATATTAATTTTTATGGAATATTTAGATAATAAAATGCTAAGTTTTTTCAATTATCAATTTCAATGTGAAGACGATCATTATTGGTAATAGGTCAAGAATATCAGGGATGGAGATGAGATTGATGCCTTATAGTGGTATTAATTTAAAAATATATTCATGAAAAATATTTTCCTAAGGTTTTTCAACATAGGATGGAGAATAAATTATTTTAATTTAATTAAAAGGAGTAATATTTAGTGGTAGTGTATAAAGAAAACTTCACTATATTGGTGAGGTTTTCTTCAAATATTATTCTGGATCATCATAGAAAAATCCACAATTTTTACTCTATATTAAAGCAAATATATTGAAGGGCATTGGCTTTCTGTGAGTTCCAATATTCTGAGAAACATTTCAGATGTCCGAGGAGGCTAGAAATGGAGATTTCTAATAATAATTTGAAATTTTAATATAAGGATAAGAAGAGGACATGTTGTAATAAAATTTTTATAAATCGATCTATGAAATCAGATGGCAAGAAAGTAAAATTTATGGTTTGTGAATAGCGTGTAACGAAGCACATTTGGGAAGGCCTTACAAAAACCAAGAATTTTTTTAATGTGGTATGTTTGGACATGTTTCCTGATATGGTAATAAAAATTATCTTAAGGATAATCCTAAAAATAATAATGTAAAGTGTTTTAAATGTGGTGACATGGTTATTTTGAAAATGCCTACCTAAATTGAGAACCAAATGATGCATAGAAGCAAGACAATGATAATAATGATGTAGTGAGATCTTTTGTGACTATGTGAGAAGACTTCGGATATCCAATGATGTTGTATTAGCTACCTTCTTTGTTTACATATATTTTTCTAAAAATTTTCTTGATATTGGGGATAGAAATTCCATTATTTCTAGGAATTTTCTGGGAAATTATAAATATTACCTCAAAAAATGAAACCAGAACATATTATTCGAACACCATCGGGAAATATTATTTAAAAGAGGAATTATGAGAATCATTATATTGTATTATTTAAAAATATTTTACCAAAAAAACATTTTTTTCATTTAATAGAGTTTGATTTCATTATGGGTATGGATTGGATTTTTATTTATCATGATCATATTGATTGTAGAGTTAAAGATCATCTTTTTTAGAAAAAGGTTCATTTTGTATAAAATAATGAACCAATAAAATTTATAACATAATAGGAAGCTGAGAAACTGTTGAAATGTAGAAATGAATGTTATCTTTTATATATTGTTGAAGATAAGTGAACTATCCATATAAATGATGTGCCTTTTTTAAATTAATATCCTGATGGATTTCCAGATAAGTTACCTGGTTTTATATGAGATTTAGATGTTGAATTCACAATTGATTTAGTTCATCATGATACTCTATTTTTAGATCCCCTTTATCGAACTATTCAAATGAAACTTATCGAATGGAGAAATCCATTGCAAGAGATTATTGATAATAGCTACATTCGTCCTAGCACTTCACACTGGGGTGATCCTATTTTGTTCATTAAAAAAACAATGGTTCAATGAAACTTTTCATTGATTATAGATACTTGAACGACATAACTATAAAAAGTATCATTCATCTCATATTGATGACTTGTTTGATCATCTCCAGGGAGCACGATATTTTTTTGAAGTTTGACATATGGTTTGGGTACCATCAGTTGAAAGTAAAAGAATCATAAATCCCGAAGATTGTGTTACGTACTAGATATAGGCATTATAAATTAGTTCTTATTATTTTTGGGTTAACTAATTCAATTTTCATTTTCATGGATATTAGGAATAGAATCATTCATGTGTTATTTAATATATTTTTACTTGTGTTTATTTAGGAAATTAAAATATTTTCTAAATGTAATGAGGAGTATGAAAAACTTCTTATGATTGTTAGGAAAACCTTAATGTAAATGAAACTATATTTAAAACATAGTTTGTGTGATTTTTGGTTACACCAGATTGGTTTTCCTGGTGCCATTATAAATAATGATTTAATAAAAGTTTATCCTTCCATAAAAAAGTGGGTGATGATTGGACAATACCTACAAATGTTACTATAAATCATAGTTTTCTTAGATTACAAGGTTATTACTAAAGGTTTATTGAAAATATTTCATGGTTATCAAGTCCGTTAACTAAGTAAACATGAAAAAGGGTTAAATTTAATTGGAATAATTAATGTTATGTTTTTTATTAGGTGTTAATAGATATATTGATGCATTCTTTACTTTTGGACCTACGTTTCATAAATGGAGTGTTTTTTATATAAAGATATTCTTCATTAATGGGACTTGGTTTTTTTCTGAGGAATAATAATTTTGGAGTTGATTATCCTTCAAGACAACTAAAACCTCATGAGTAAAATTATACCACACATGATTTGGATTTAGTTGGAACAATTTTTTATTTGAATATTTGGTGAAATCCTTTATAGAGATCCAAATGTAAAATATATACTTACCATAAATGTAAAAAGTATATATTCACATATAAGGAATTAATCATGAGTCAATGAAGACGGCTTAAACTAATAAAGTAATATGATTTCACAATCAATTATCATCCTATACAAGAAAACAAAATGTTAGATTCTCTGAGTCATAAATATCATGTATCATTAACCATGATACATTTGGAATATATCACATGATAAATTATTTGATGAACATTGGAATAAATGCTTTTTGATTAGGGAATACCTCTGTTTTTTCATGTTTTAGTGCAGTCATCATCAACATACATAATTAAGAAATCTTGGAAGGAAAACTACGAGCTATTGAAAAAGGATTAATTAGTTAAAATGGGTATGATTCATGAATATAACCTTTATAAGGATTGTGTTGTATTATTTGAAAAAATATTATGTGTGCCTTGTGATTCCCAATTGAAAGAATATTTATTTTATGAAACTCTTAGTTCAACATTTTTAGTTCATTATGGAAGTACTGAGATGTAAAATGAATTTTATGAGTATTACTAGTGGGATGGAATGAAAATTGATAATGAATATTTTACTATGAAATTTTAAACATGTCAACATGTTAAATTAGAGTTGTAGTTACCCAATGGAATGCTTCATCACTTTCTAGTTCTATAGAGTAAATGGGAAAATGTAACCCTTGACATCATAGTGGAACAACCAATGTATTCTATATGTAAAAATATTAATTTGGTGATTGTTGACTGACAGAATAAATCTTCACATTTCCTTCCAATTTGAAATATAATATTATTGGGTTGTCTTTCTCAAATGTACCTCAATGATAGTTTTATGTTACATAGAGTTCTTCTTTCCATTATATCTGATTTTGATCCATGGTTAACTTATAATTTTTTAAAGGGCTTTTATAATAATTCGGTCATAGAAATAAATTTCAGTAAAACTTTTGATCCTCAATCAAATGTGATGTCATAATGGAATATTTAGACATTAACGGATAGGCTTCAAGCTTTTTCAAAGTATTTCCATGGATGCTAGTATCATCAATTTTCATTATTTGAAATTTCATGTAACAATAGTTTTCATTACATTATATAGATGTTACCTTTTGAGGAATTGTAATGGAACCTGGGTCAAACTCAAGATTTTTTGGATGAAGTCAGGGAAAGGATGTTGATGGTACTAGAATCAGTAGAGGAAGTGGATTAGAAAAAAACATAATCAGGGAAAACATGAGGATATAATAGACCAGGAAGAAAATTTATGTAGTCAACAAGTGTAAGGAATTTTCTTTTGACGTTGGTGATCATATTTTTCGTAGAATCTCAGCATGGAAAAGGGCTATGAATTTTGGTATTAAAGGATAGATATGTCCACTGTTCGTTGGACCTTATAAAAACATATTGCATGTTGGACCAGTCACCTAACTTGTAGATATTCTCATAGTTTGATCATTGGTACACAATTATTTTCCTTTTTTGAGGTTGAGAATGTATGTTCTAGATTAATCCAATATTCTGATCCTAGAAGCAATTCAGTTGGAAGATAACCTTTCTTATGAAGAGAAACATGTTCATATTATTGATTTTAGAGAACTAGTATTATGAAATAATTTACTCCACTAGGAAAATGTTTTTTTGGAAAACCACATGGTCAAAGAAGAATCATGGAAATATAAAAAATACTATGATGGAATGGTACCCTCATTTGTATAATAAGTAAATAAAGTTGGTAGGAATAAATTTCAAGAAGGTGTGGAGAATGTAACACCCAATGGTATTAGAGATAAATTGAAATTCAGGAAACATTATGTATCTGAATTATGAATCTTTTTATTGAGGTATATATAAATTATCCATTAAAAATAAGTTTCTTTCTTATATGTTTTGAATTTGAAAAGAACTGACTTCTATGGTTATGATTAGTAAGTTGTTTGGAGTTTGATTGAACCCACTTGTTTTTTTGGTGAATAATAACATACAGTTATGAATATTAATATTAATAGCAATTAGACCCTTATGAATAGTAAATAATAATATTATTTTATTTATCATGTTTATAGGAAAATAAGATCTTGATTATTTTTTAAAGGTGATATATTCCGATATTGTTTTAAAAATGTGAATTATTGAATAAAATATGATTTTATTTAAAAATTTAATTAATCAAATTTATAAAATCATATTCATAAAAATGGAGTAAAATTTTAAATTCTAAATTTCATGAAATGTTTTTGGGGAATTGTTTTTAATTTTTCTAAAATACTTAAATTTTTGGTGAATAGTGATATGTGGTAATTAAACTAAATGAATTTATGCCTCAGGATTGAGTCATAGATGATATAAATGACCATTAGTTAAATGTGACATGAAATTATTATTATTTTGGGTAAAATAAATCAATAATATTCAGAGTATATAAAAACAATATTAAAATAATTATTTAAATAATGTAAAACTCATCCTCTCCTATGCTATAAGTACCACCCTCACCCTCTCTTCCTCTCAAACCACTCTAGACATGATAATATTATTTGATCTGGAATATATTCTTCCCATGACTCTCCCAAACGTTCATGACCATCTGGTCTCACTGAATGGAAAAAACAAGGCTGTAAAAGAGGATCTCTAGTGGAATTGATCTAGAGGTAATTATCATCTTTCATTTCCATGTGCTTTCTTTTCAATTCATTAATTTATTTTATGATGTTCCACTCCCATTATCTAAGTGGCCTTAATTATCTAGTATTATATATATTATATATTTTTATAATTTTTATGAAAAAAAAACATCATCAGTGTTCCTCTTCTCCACCTCTTATTCTAAAAAATTAAAATTATTGTGAGCGATCTACTCATTTACATAAATAATGGATGATGTGTTTTCAATTTCATTTAACTCCTTCAAAACTGGTTAAAAACCCATTTTTTGTGTTGTATAATATTTTAATGTGTATTATATACCATTTTCATGTTTTCGAGTTATCATATATACATAATATTAGGTTATATAATGGAACACATTTTTGATTACCATAGAACAGTTTAAATTATCTAAAGGGATATCATTAAAGATTTATCTAATGATTCATCCTCATACCATAAAACCAAAATGATATATGGAATAATTTAATATTATGAAAATATATTAATACCATTTCATCACACTTCTGTAATTTCATATACAATAAAAATGAAAATCATATACAATCTTATAAAGAATTATTTTAAAGAATTCATCTGAAATAATGTGTGAAAAAAAATAATATTTAAAGGGTTGTATGGTGTTATGAAATTAAAATATAAGTTGTAATTAATATGAATATTTATCATTAAGATATTAAAAACAAATTTTATATCATTATATATATTTTTTATCTAATGTATATGAAAACATTAATGAATTTTGGTAAATTATAGAGTTTATGGTTTTTAGGAAAATGCATCCCTGTCAAGATAGTAATTTGGGATGTGGAACTAGTGGTGAGGTTCCTAGGTGTAATAAAATAGAAATTTGTGCATTGATCTATACTGGAAAATCACTATGTGCATGAAAATAAGACTTCTGGCATACCAAGTTTGATTCACTAGGGGAAAAATTGTAAAATTCACAAACACTTTACAAAATATCATAAGGAATTTAAATTTATTATGACTAAGGATGTACTAGGATTATCCCAATGTGTTATAGATAATAAATAACTTATAGATAATATGAAATCATATAATTTACTTTGATGATTTTGTTCTTTCCCATTATAGAAATTGTTTTCCCAAAAAAATAGTTTTAGTTAATGGATGATACTATAATGAACTAAATTAATGTTGAACTAGATAAAAAAATCATTATAACAAATATAATGGGATGATTAGTGGATTAAAGGATATTTTGATTATATTCAATGATTTAAAATAAAATATGATAAATATTTTCAACTATAACCAACTCTTAGACTCGCCACAACAAAAAGGATTGTGAGAGTTGAGAGAATGTGTGGTAGAGAAAACATTGGAATGTTGTTTCAATTTCCAATATGACAATAATTTTGGAAGAATCACTACATGGTATGTCTTAATGAAATAATATGATGTTTTATATATTTATAATATATACATATAGCATGAAATTTATTAGGTAAAATGAAATGTCTATTTAACACAATTTGTAGGAATAATGGTATAACTAAAGTATTATTAACAAATGAATGTATTAAATGACGAATTCATGGTAATTATGGAAATTTATGTCCTTTGGTGAAATCATGTGACGAAAATCAGTACTTTTGTATGGGAGATGATTATACTATTTATGATAAAGACACTACAGATGAAAAATAAATGTTATTGAATATTATATTAGTTTTCTAATATTATTTTTAATATGTATGAATAAAATGTGGGCGATGAATGTTAAGAAATGATTCATTTTTAATATTATGGGAAATAGGTATTGAGGAAAATAATTATGAAGCCAAGTTAATGGTTTGAAAAAGAAGTTGAATTACATAAGAATTAATGAATTATAATTAAAGAATAATGTCATATAAATCATGAAATATTTAAAGATTTTCAGTAATTTTTTTTCATTATGGATTTAAATTAATATGTGGAATTGATCATCTGTACTAGAATTTGGTTTAATGTAAAGATCATATTAAGAATGATTATGTGTATATAACCATAATTGGTTATTGAGGTAAATATAATGATGTTAAAATAAATAGATTATGTATATAAATCATGTAAATTAGATAGAAATGAGGACCTTGAGAATGTTTAATGATGTAAAGAAAAGGTAGTTTATGTTGTCATTTATAATTTTTAGAAAATTATTTTTTATATATAACATATTTAATAATTTATCATCATATTCAAGGAAAGAGGATATATTAATGTTTTCATTATAGCTTTTTGGAAATTATTGTTATTAACTTGTATCATGGAAACATATGAATAAGTTATTTTCAAATTACCTATATGAAACTCAATATCTACTTTATAATTGTTGTGGGATTAATGTTATGTTGGCTTTGATAAATTTATTGACCTTAATTTCTGAAACTGAAATTTTAATGGGTTATAAGGAAAACCATTTTTGGAATGTATTATGTTTAATATTTCATGAGGTTTTAGAGATTAGGATATTCCTTTACTATATGATGATTTAATGATATTGGATAACCATTCATAACCATTTTGGTTTTTTATAGAGATAAAAGGAAAGAAATATAATTCATTTATGGAATATATTAATTGTTATTGATTTGGATGTGAAATATTAATATCTTGTAGTAATAGGCGAAGGATAGTTTTATCATGGAAAAACCAAGGGATGTTATTTTTCTTATGATATAGAGTTAAATTAGGTAAGAATATATTCCCATGAAAAATAGTCAACCTTAATAAATTGTTATTGAAATAAAATTTTATACAATTAAAATCATTTAAGATTAATGAATTTTTATTTCACCTACCACGAATTTAACTTTTTTGTTCATTACCATTCTCCTTACCAATATCTCTAATACTCTAAAATATTATTTGGGGTTAATTTTTCTTTTATATATCCTTGTCATCAATTCCTACTATTGTTATGTTATACAAAAACCATGTTATCTGTCATTATAAGTGACAATGGAAAACTCATTTCCATTTTTTATAAGGATTGTTTATTATCCCATAATACTGTGTGGTCTTCCCAAAATGGTATTTTAAGACGTTAAATACTTTTTTACTTTGATGTATTTTAAATTGGGAGGATATGAACATTTATGGGGGTAGAATGTAAAACCCTGGTATTTGATTATTTATTTCAAATAAATTTCATATTTTCCTTATTTTCTTATATACAAAACATTTTTCTATATTTATGTATATTAAACATTGATTTACTCTTATATTACATGCATAACGTTATTTTTCATTCCTTATAAAATAAACCACATATTTATTTAATTAAACCCAATACTGAGCATAAATGAAACGTTACATACTAATAATTTTTTAATTTAATATCATAATTATCACCTAGATATTTAAATGGATGGTATTAATAGAGATAACTAAATTTGTGAAATATATTGTTTATAAATTTCTTTAAAATTATTTACCCACTAAGAGATTAAATAGAAATGAAAATCAGAACATTTTGAAAATAAAGGGAATATTTTATAAAAAATTATTTTCATGATCATAAATGTGTTTTATATAAATAAATTTGAAAAATAACCCATTTTTAATAGTAATAATAATATTATTATGTTTTACATTAAATAATTTTTTTTATAATTCATCTACTTTATTTTTTAAAGAATATATAAGATTAAATCGAACAATATTCTTAGACACTCTAATTTTCCAAAAAGTTGTTTGTCACATTTTTCAATCTTCATTAAATTTTTAAATATTCATATTTTCGATAATTTTATAGAAAATTTAATTTCAATTTATTAAAACCCTTTTCAAAATTAAATCGTTGTTATTGCTGTATAATTTATTGAAATTGACAATCATTCAATAAATAGTTAAGAATATTGGTTTTTTAAAATTTATTATTTATTATAAATAATTTAACAAAATAAAAAATAATTTAATAGAGTTCTAAAACCAAAATTATTTATATTACCTATCTATTAATCCATTTAAGGCAATTTTAATTATTTTAATATTGAATAATTATGTAATAAAATAAATCTTTTGAATCATTTCTCTTTGGTAAACTGTTTTTTCATCCCAGCCATGTGTATAAATTTTAATTATAGTCTACGACTATCATGATCTAAAATTTTAAAATTTAATTCCATATTTGAAATATGTAGAATTTATATATTAATATAAGTTAAAAATAATTTTTTTATTAATCAATAGTAAAACCATTCAAAACAAGTTTTTGTGGATGATTTAAAAATGGGTTCACTATGGGGTCAATGTAAAAATAAATATGTAAAAAATGATAAAATATACCATAAAAATTTATTGTCAAAATATTTAGAACGTATATCATTAATTTTCAATGAAGGTCCATTTGGGATCCATTTTCATGTGAAATATGTGGTGAAAAAAAATTTATTTAAAAAAATTACAAATGCTCCCCTAACATAACTTATAAAGTGTGACTCCCTCTTCATTCCACATCAAATATAAAAAATACATATTTTATTTTAAAAAACTTTTAAAATAACATACTTATTTCTATAGTATCATCCAAGAAGACTTATTTTTTTTGTTAAAAATAAATCCTTAGAAACCATTTTTTTCAAATCAATCGATGTTTTCTAAGGTATAGGTAACACCACTAACCAATAATGTTATTTTATAAGATTTAAAACACATAAAAATATTATTAATAAATAGTGATATAATAACCTAAGTATATTCCATATAATTTTATATTATAATTTTAATTAAATAATAAAAACCATTCCCTTATACAATTATACGGGACATGAAATCAACAATTTTTGTACGAATGAATACTTATTTTAGAACATCTGTTATTCATTTTTTATCATCAAATATCACAAAATGTAATAGTAGTGGATTTATTTTTTATATAATATCTATTATATTATTATATTTCTTTAATTATAATACCAATTATTACTTATGACCTATGATCCATTTTGGAAATTTACATCAACACACTTCTGTACAATAGACTACCACCTCATTTCCCTATGTGATGGGTTTTTCATTTATGATAACATGAATGATAATAATGATATATTAATTAATTAAATATTTTATTTTGATCAAAATTATTTTTATTTAATTATTAAATAACTTATATCTTCAAAAAATTTGTTTTACAAGGGATATGAAAACGTCATTCCTCTGTAGAGTTGGCAACCACCACGGTATGTGATGTGACTCGTTATTCACCTATGATTTATGGGATGGTAATAAGTAGATGTTAAAATTTATTGTTTTGACATGTATGACATAAAAATTGTTCTGTAATGGTATTATATTATTTACCATTATTTCATTCAATCTTTCTTGAAAATCAAAACAAATTTCATTCATACGTACGACATAATAACTCTTTGATAAATGCCTTTTATTTTCTATCTATAAATGTTATGTAATACTATTAATACATATATAATGAATTGATATTATATTTATATGTGGGTAATAATTATATGTATAATTTATCCGTAAAAAATATAATAGGGAAAAAACATGAAAAACTTAGAGTTTATTACATGAAATTGTTTTAGTAAGGAATTGTCAATAAATAAGAAAAAAAGGTAAAAAAATATAATATATTGTATGATATATATATAATTATTGTTTTTAAATAAACGTATAATAACATTATTTTTAATATATAACGACTGAACTTCTTCAAAATGATGAAATGTATAGAAAGATGTCGAGACATTCCATTCATGAGATGAAGGAGATATAATGACCTCCCCGTCATGACTCCAATAGGACCTTGTGTGGGGACAAGCACCAAGGGTATTGAAATCTCACAAAAAATGGGAGGCATTACTCTTTTTAAAGTAACCAATATAGGGATATTGTATGTATAATCATCAAAAAACTCTACAAATGATATATTTAATAAATCTAAAATCCAACCCAAAATCATATTTAAATTAATACGCCAAGAAATACATGGATACTTCAATGTTTGTAGAGAAATAAAACTAACCATCGACACAAAAACCATCCCCACTGTCTAAGATAGTAATGTCCATCATGGTCTATGTAATCTCCCTGGAAACATGAAAGTAGTTTAATATATTAAGGGTAATAATACAAGTATAATCAGTTGGGAAAAACCAAATTCACCCATGCAGAAGATTAATAATCATATTAAGTCCCCAATGAGTAAAAATTAGTAATTAAAAAGGCATAAAGAATGTAAAATTTCCACACCAATGTTGTAAAAACCCGAGATTTTATGAAAAATATTCTTTTTAATTTTATTGATTTTTCTGTTGTACGCTACACCAGAAAGATCTTGCACTACATGCATCCTTTACTTGGCTTTCATTACACGCAATCGCGACCTTCCTCGATAGCGTGTGTTGTACGCAATACCGAGTTTCACTAAACAACGACATGCTATTAAAATATTATTAAAACTAGCCATTATGAATAGTAATAACAACTTTTTGAAATTTTATAAATTTTATCTTCCAAAATGGACTTCATTTTTGGATTAGGAATATCAAAATTAGCTTAGGGTGAAATTTTGGTAATTTTCAGATAACTTCCATATTATGAAGAATAGTGAAAGTTACTAAATTTTAATTAAAAAACAACTTTTTTAATCAAAAAAATTATTAGTGATAAATTATTAATTTGAGTGGTTTTAAAGTATATTTAGAATATATTTTTACAATTTAATACAATGTTGGTCATTGGATGTAATTTCACATTTAAAGTAGACATAAATAAGTTTCAATCTTTTGATAGTTATTATCTCTAAAAAACACGCTATTTGTTTTGACGACGGGAATTAATTTTTAAATTAGTTAATGTAACTGATATGTTTTGAATTTGGTAAAATAATCATTATTTTTGAATTCATAATATCAAATATAACTTAGGCCTATGTTTTGGTATTTTTCTGGAAACCTTCATTTTTTGATGAATAGTGAAACCACTAAGTGGTAGTTAAAAAACTGAATTTTTTCATAAAACATAATTTTACCGCTTCTGTGAGTGGAATTTCAAATATCTGAAAGACACGGTTGATGTTAGTAAGTAAAATGTGGTTCAATGAGATGAAAATAATTTTTGGTGAATAGTAGCTTTTTACTTTTATTTACCATGGTTAAAAGTTAATAGGGTAGTTAAGGGTAAAAATGATATTATTATTACCCTAACACATGTACTAATTCTATTAGATAAGTGTAATTCGACCAGAAACAACCTTAGGAATAACATATGACCATTTAGGCCCACTTGGAATAGATTAGGACATTTATTATCAATTTATTTACAGAAGTGTTAAAATAGATAAAATCAAAGTTTAGTAACTAATGAATTTTTAATATAGGGTTATACAGAAGAAAAATTCGACTATAAATATTCATTAGAAAGATAAAAATATTTCCTACATAATGGTATTTTATTTGTAATTTTTAGACTTAAAATAATTTAATTTATTTATGATACAATAATGATGAAGTAATTATCTTATTAATGAAATATTGACATAATGGATGTTATAAATACAATATAAATTTAATTTGAGACTTTTTATGAATTCCAATAATTTTATATGTTAATATGACATGTTAGTATTGATTTAATTAAATATTTTCGAACTAATCATTCTGTTATGAGTTTCAAAAAAATAAATTACCAAATAGCATCAAAATTGACATAAAATAGTTTTTAAAACAAATACTATATTATTAATTGTTATTATATTCCTAAAAATATACGTTTCAGTCAAATTACTTAGATAAGGTTATATATATTAATAACAAACAACTTGGGGTTCTTTTGTCTTGATATAGTAAGCTTATTAACCTTATTGTGTAAGAAAACAGGAAGACACGGTAAAAGTTAAATTATCTAACTTAAAGTTAAATATAAATGATAAGGTTAAAATTGATACCTAAACATGTATAAATTCTATTGGATGAGAGTATATCGACCCATCCCCACCTTAGCTTCTAAATAAATCAATTTGTAGCTATTTACAACCGAATATGACTTTATAATAAAATAATAGTTTTAGTTTTCCAAAGGATCCCCTCTCCTCCCTTATAAAAGGGCACCTCCTCCCTCTCTTCCTCACACCACATTGAGCCTTCAAACTCGGCCAACCCCTAAAAAATTCTCTTCTAAACATCCATAGAAACATCCTAGAGGTTCTGGTATTCTTTAAAGACAAATTTTAGTTCCCTAAGAGGAGGTCTCAAAGAGGCGTTTCAAAGAAGAGGTAATGTCTGTTACCGATTCTTTTAACATTATTTCTTCTTCCACTTATTATTCATTAGTTGTTTCATTATGAAGTAATAACATCATTATAAATCATATACCGATATGTTATTATAAGTATGAAACAACCCTATTTAACCATCTATCCATCCTACGGAAAACGAAATCACCACGTGTGCGTACGTACGAAATACTGTCTCTACGCCGTGGTGGAATCTATTTTCCACCACCACCTTACTTGGATGGGTATAAGGGTGAACGTAATGAATATATATGATTATTGTAAATTGGTATTGATTATGAAATAGTATACATACAGATCAATACAATTCCACGATCATAGGAACGATATCATCACTCGTGCGTACGTACGGAATACTGTCTCCATGATGTGATGCGACTCGTTCTACATGATCTTCGTTTCATAATGATTATATAAATGAATTGAATGAATGAATATGATATATATTACACTAATACCATTCTAGAAATGAGGTATCTATAACCTAAAGAGAAGAATAAGAATTTACTCAACAAAACACGCATAAGAACAAAAAGTAATAAACACCCAAATAACAAGTAGTAATGAAATATTACTAATAAGAAGCTAAGAATATGACCATATATGATATCATAACAATAATTATGATTCCGGAATAATTCAATAACATTATTTAAATCATTATACAGGAGGTTTGGACACTTACGAAGCAAATCAGACCTAAGGTAAGGGAAATATCACAATCTCATTTTTATCCGAGATTGTTTATACTTTGGTATTTACTGGGGTGTATTTTATCATCCACATCCATGTTTCCTCAATATGTAATATTTATATCCTTTTACAATATTTTATATCCAATTTTACCCTTCGTTGAGTTTTTAGTAAAAGATATGAAGGGAATCTTTTGTCGATTTTCATACGAGGTACTTTTTGACTTTTCTGACAAAAGTATGAGAAGAATGTTTTTTTAACTTATACGGCTTGAATGGATTTTTAAAACATTACTTCCAAGATGCTTCCTTTACAAGTTTCAAGTTTATTATTAATCAACTTCTTTTAGTTTAAAATTGTAAGTCATGTTAAGAAACGAAAATGTTTTTGAAGTAGAAAAGATATTTTCCTCAAACTTGAAACTTGTAAAGGAAGCATCTTGGTTATGTTTTACATTTTAAAAGTTTATATTCAATGTTTAATGTATATGTTCATCGAGAAATTTTTAAAGGATATTTAAATCTATGTTTTTAATTTTTCTCAGTTGCATTAAATGAAGAAGAACAATAATTTTTTTTATTAATTTACATTTTTAAAAAAGAGATATAAAAACAGAATTCAATTTCCACATTAAATGTTATTTTTTATTTTTCATTCTTTGTATTTTTCAAATATAAGATGACATACATTGATATAGAACCCCAATTTTTTTAAAATAAATTTTCAAGAAATTTTACAAACTAATGATCCTTTATTGTTTAGTATCATGGAAATATGGTACATAATACATTGAAAATTAAAAAAATAGTATGATACACATGAATGGATTCATCAAATATTCATCATATGTACAATTATTAAATCTCATAACTTTGGGACATACATCAAACTAAAGGGGGAGAATAAGGACTGGTAAATGAAATCTAGGGAAACAATTTACATGTGATCATGGGAATTATAGTTAATATCTTAAGGATTGTAATAATGTAAGGAGAAAGAGGAATAATATAATAATAATAACATGAATCATAACTTTTAAATGTGGCTACAAAATTTAAATGATACATTCTAAATCGTATTACTATTGTGTCATAAATATTACAGTGGATATTTATGAAGGTATCGTAAAACATGAAATCATTAGATATTAAATTTTTTACGCAATTAATTGGTGTGGTATCATGGAACACTGATCATATGGATTAATTTATTAGAGCCACAATATCTATAATAAAATATTTCCAAAATATCTATTAGAGAACAAATGAAATGGGTTTTATATAAAAATCATGATGTTACAAAATCCACTTATAGAGCATATGTTTATGTCATTTATAATAAATTTAATGGGATTGTGCATCTTATGTTGGTTAATACCAAAATGAAATAAATAATTTTTAAATATTGGTGAATAATCCTAGAATATAAATATGTTTGGGTATTCAAAAAAATAAAATAAAAGGGGATTTATTGGGGATATGGAAAAAAAATTACTACTAAAATTGACAACATAGCATGTACAAAATGTTGTTTCATAATAGAGTAAAAAAAGAGGGTAAATGGGTATAAATATTTTAAAAATAATATTAATAAATAAATTATATATATTAAAATTTATATAAGAACATATTTTGAAAATTTGAAATGCATTCCACGTAAAATGTGAATTTGAATGAAAAATATAAGTTTATATTTCACACACCATGAAGAGTAACTCCAATAAAATAACGGATGGGACCTTGGGTGCTTGAAGACACATTGGAATGAAATATAAGAAGGTAAAACAATCAGTTCATCATGGAAGATGATTTGGGAGTAAATAGAAAATAAGATGTGGGTGAGTATTTATAAAAAAAGTGTGGTGTTTGTTTATAAATTTCAAAATAATGGCATTGGAAAAATATGTAATGGTAAAGGATAACCCATGGGCTTTAGAATGCTATTTTCAAATGGTATTGGACAAATGGATCATATTTTATGTCATTTTATCCCACAATAGTCAGCCAAAATTTTATATTACTTATTGTTTCATAGAAAATAAATGTTTTCATAAAATAAAATTTTAATGATAAATTACCGATTTTATAATCTAGATAGTAGATTATATATTTATAAATCGGATAAAATCATTTAAAATATTTTATATTAAAATCATAAAATATTTTTTGTCATCTCTTGTGGTAGAATATATATAACGTTGTTATTTAAAAATCATGATGTCATTAAACATACTGAAAAACACAAACTCTATTTTTACTTTCCAGGAAAATTATAATGACTTTTATAATATCTCATTAATTCCCCATAAATAAATTTTTAAGTGAATATTTAAAAATTAATAACAATTTTCTATAATAATTCTCAAAATATGTGAATAATTACAATTATATAAAAAAAAATTATTTATCAAAAATAATATTGTATTGAAAATGCATATTGAAATTTTTGACACTTGAATAAAAATCTAGTCATATATTTTTAAATACAAGTGTTTAAATAAAATCATTTCAATATAATAAAAATTATTCAAAAAAACTATGTTTATTAGGATAATTATATATTTTATGATAATTAAATTATCTCTTTGAAAAAGTCATGTTATCAAATTCACTATAATTCTTATTAATAAAATCAATTAAAAATGGGAATGATGGAAAATTAATTTTATTATAAAAAAGGAATTACAAAATATGGTCAAGACACGTAACCCCTTATTTCATTATCAAAAAAAATAATGGTATGTTGGGTGATGTTTTTTGATACACAGGACATCATGACAACAAATAGTCATGTGGTAATTTTGACTAACATGAACCAATCATCCAGGCTACTTTGTTCATTCCTCAGTAATTAACACTTAGCCTATGCTTAGTCAACAATGAAGCCTCGTTACACTAACTCCCTCCAGTTTTCTAAAAACATTTATTTTTATGGAATGACTCATATGGTTGATGAAATATTTTCCACTTTATTTATTAATTATCCATTATAATTTATATGTATAAAACACAAATTATCTTCAAAATATTATTAACAAGTGTATAGTTACCAATTGTCAATTTGATCAGTGATCATAATTGACCCAAGGACATATAACGATCAACACATGATGGTAACATTTCAATTTATACTGAATTCAATGTTTATAAGTTTTCTGTTAAAAATATAATAGTAGTAAAATATTTCGGAAACCGTTATAATCCCAAATATTTAGGCTGTTACATTATTCTCTTTATGTAATTTCAACTCGAAAATTTCAACTCATTCTCTGAGTAGTGAAAAGGTATGGGTAGTTATATCTCATTGAATAATATAATTTCAATGTTTTTTATTTATATTTATGGTTCCTCCCAAATGCTTTGACAAGTGGGGAAGTCATTTTTAATAGAACCTTTTCCATATAGTACAAGATCTCCGCTGGATGCTCCCCATAAGAGTTGTAATGTTCCAGTAGAAGAACCATAAGATTAAGTATATATGGAGGGTACATTATGTACATCCTCAAGAGAGATACACGGAATAAATTTTAATCATGAGAAAATTTTTAGGATGTGCAATTAGAAAGGCCACTAATCTAATGCGATCAAGGATTTCCTACCTTCCAACATATCTGGGGATGCACTTACCTTTCTTCACAAACTACATGAATCTCTTCCAAGGTGAAATTAAAATTATATATTTGTTGAAAAAAACAGACCACAAGTCCCATTTATGGTTTTCAACATATCTCTTCCACCGAATTTAAGCATCTTTTATATGTCATTGGATGGAATTATCAATTTCTATAATCTCTTTCACTAGATGACGTCAAATAAGCCCTCTTTCACCAGTTTCCTCCAAATATGTATGAGTTATAGAAGGCTTCCCATATAGAGATATATATGTTTCTAATTGAATAATTTAATGTAAATTGTTATCGTATGAGAACAAAACTAATTTAAGATATATATCCCATCCAAATTAACATTTTTATTATAGAGTGATCTTTTATAGAGAAATTGTGAAACCATCCCATTAAAACTATAAGATCACACCATATTGAAGGTGAAAGAATCATAAAGGAATAACTTCAACATATTTGATGTATCCTCGATTTATAATTCCATAGAATGTTTAGTTATCTTTTTATTGGGATCATCTCTTATGCTTTTTTCAAATTCACATGCCAGTTTTTCCAAAATCTGCATAGACTATTCAACTATTTTTTTCATTGCATCGATTCCTCTGGTAATGAAGAGATGTTTATTGATGTTCAATTATTCCATATATCAATTATTCTCCACATTAATTGCTTCATAATTAAACATTTTTTTAACCTCTTTGGTAGCGTTAATGATTAGTAATGTCTCTATCATTTATTCACATATTTGAAAAGAAGGATGCATGTATCCTTGATGGATTATGCAACTGCCTGCCGCCGGCCATTTGTGATGCCCATTGTCCACCCCTCTTCATCCTGCTTACCCAGAAGCCCATATGGATTATTGGTATGACCATCATTTTGTATCCAAGACTGGTCATCATTATCTTCATTCATCTTAATAACCTACACCATAGACTTTTGATCAGTCATTATGCTTCCACTCCCCAGGTTCAAGCCAACCTCCTACACCAATGATTTTTTGGTTGACTTACCTTCAATTATTTTTTTCATCTCTTTTTAGATGACATAGTCTCCTTAGGCCATGGGAGGTATGAATAGTCATTGTGGCCTTTATATTTGATCCTATAGTGAATGATTCAGATAAAAGGGTCCCTATTTACATTCTGTCCCTTCTTCTTTTTTAGGTTGTGAAGCCCTCTCCTAGACCCTTATTTTGCATAGTACTCTATTTGTGGGATGTCACACTACCCATCCATGAAATCTAGCCCTGATGTATAGTCAGCCCCAGTTGACACCAGGTCATGATTGACAGATCCCAAATCATCAAAACAAATTATGGTGTTTATTTGGGATAGGGGAAAACTCAACCATTCTCTTTTCCCACCCTCACCAACTATGTTGATTCACCTAATACTTATGGTATCAGATATTTGTGTCCCCTATTTTATATTTCCTCAAATACCTTTCCAGACTTAACCAATTCTACATAGTAAGGAATCCTAGAGGGCCATATATTGCTAGTTTCCCATACCTAAGAAGAGTCGATGCAAGTCCCTCATCCAAGTGATTCTCCAATTGCACATCAATATAGTTACTCACATGAACCGGATTTTATAAACTGGTCACATCATGCTGAGGCATTCTGTTCTCCCTACCACAATCTATGAAGTTGTTGTAGGAGGTAGTTCTTGGCATGTCCTCCCTCAACTTGCTAAAGACTTGAGAGACCTTCGAGTTGATCTAACCCACCTAACCATCTTCAGAGAAGATTTTTATCAGAATTTTAATCCTAGACCTTCCTATGTAGGTGTACTGAACATCCTGGGGGGACTACTGGATCCTGAATCCTTTGCCTCCCCACCCACAATAAAACCCAAAACAATCTCTCTCTACTCCTATTGACTTCCGACAAACACTTTAGGATTTTTTATAGCCATTACCCATGATTTTCACTGGAATCCGAGGCCCCATTCGACAACCATCAAATGAGTGTTCCAGCTATATGCATCTAGAATAGATGTCAGTCCAGGTTTTCTAATCTACTCGTTATTTGAAATGATATTCCTCACCCACAGTAATCCACACAAACTAGAAAAGATCATTGGACACTTCCATTTTCCACACGAACATGAGTATTGAACAGGTGGGAAAATGCCTTAATGAGACTGTCTGTGACCATATATCAAATAATTAGATTACCTAGAATATTCATTATCGATGTATTTTGAAATGGTAGGGTAATATTGGGGAAACATACCCTCATCGCCATGGTATGAGGATCACGTTTCATATGAAATTTTCAGGACCCCTTGAATTACTAGAAACTGAAACCATTGACATTATGAGGTGCAAATGACCAATCATTGATGAGAACATCCTCCTAAGAGAAATGAACCATCATGCACCTACTGTACAAAATACCCATTGTCACCTTATCATAAAAACCCCATGCAAAAAAATTGTGTTGGTCTAATGAATCAATAGAAAAATGTCATTGTTTAATCCTTGAAATTAGGTTATGCTTCTATAGATTTCAGGATTTCGAGAACTCCACAGTCAATAATGGGAGATTAAGGAATCCAACCAGCAAGTTCCGAATCATCGGACTGAGCGAGACATGATAAAATGTTGGAAGGAAATTTGTATCTAATAAAGGAGCGAGGGAGGAGGCCACTCCTTTGATAGAAGGCAAGGGTTCATCCCATATCAGAGAGAAAGGGACCTACACAAGGGCCACCATAAACATGGGGAGGAGATGGTCACCAAGGTTCCTCCCAAGATATATTTACAGTCTTATACTTCATGTTGAGAAGGGATCCAAACCACCATTAAATTCCACTGATCATGTTCTCAACATTTCCTCATCATTATGAATATTCCTTTAAGATTTTACATTAGTTTGGGGGTGATAGGCCATACCAATATTCAATTATCTACTCTAATCATGTTTAGGACTAGTCTATAATATTTATGAGATGCTTGTATGATGATTATATACGATATACCAAGGAACACCATGAAACCTCAATACAACCATTATTTATGTTTTGGAAGTTTGATGAAGAGAGAAATATTTCCTAATAGAGATAAAATGGGAAGTCTTAGTTACACAGTCCACTATAACCCATATCCCATTGTTTCAATTAGATTTTTTAAAAGACTATTGACAATTTCCATAGTTATATATTCCCACATCACAGTTGTAATTGGTATGGGAAATAATTCCCCATCTGGAATTTGTCTCTCTTCTTTAACATGTTTACCCAACAAGATCCTTATATAGTAGTCATAGATCTCCCTTTACATTTTATCTCACCGGTAATATTCATGAAGTTCCCTACAATATTTCAATGCTTCAAGGAATTATAAATAATGTAGAGATACAATTTCCATCCCTCAATCCCTTCTCAATTTTTAGAATTCATGGAACATATATCATTGTTTGAAATTGGTTTGTACCTTATTGATCAATATTTATCACATGAACCATCCCATTATTCACATCCTATATTTTTTATTATAAAAAGGAGCTTATCTTTTAGATTTCTTGATCATTTCTAGCAATGATAATTGAGAAATAATTTAGGATATTCTAGATTATGTCCCTTCCTTTATGATTCCCATGTCTAGAATTAACAGTTATTTGATCAAAGGGATTGCATGATTCACCATATTTTATAGTATAAAATGGTCTTTCCTACATAATGCATTGACGATATTGTTTCCTCATTGAAGGGGATAATAATTTGAACAAACAAAGTATTTAAAATGTTCATATTATCTCATATCTCTAATTTTCAATTAACTATTCATGAAAATACACATCATACCATGGAGTTCTATGTACATATCACATTTCCCCCCACAAAGGTAGAATATCATCATAATCATATAAAGGGATCTTCATACTCCATAGCACTTTTTCCTCCATTTTAAATAAAATATTTTTATTTATCTTCATATCACTTTGACGTTCATGAGGGAAGTACGTATCTAAGAATGTATCCTTAAATGATTTCCATTCCATAATTTTTGTCTGAGTAAAACTCAATAGACCACCACCTATGGTGTATAAAAAATCCAATCAATACTTCTGTATATGGTTTTACATTGATTAAAATAAAATTAATAATTTAGTCTACATACATATATTCAATTATTCACTATTCAATAGCATAAACCCATGAGTTATCATGGATACACAATCCTTGGTAAATGATTCAGCCACTTCCAAAATCTAATAAATCCCAGAGGGATAACAAAAATCTTAATTTCCATGTTAACATCAAATATCATAAATTCATATGGAATTTATAAAAGAAATAAACATTTAAATATTTTCGGTATGGGTAATGTGCACAATGGGATCTAACATCAAGAGTCTATAGTGAATAATAAAAATTAAAGTCTAAATGCTTCATATGAAAAATAGGAAAACCCTCATATTCTTTCTGCTCGATTTCTAACATGGTCCATTGTTAATCAAACAAAATATCATACAATATTCTTTCCTTAAGGATCCCATGATCCTTTTGTAAATAATATTTAATACCCTATCAGTATTCATCCCATAAGGCACGCACATTCCCTAAGTAAACAATATATGATGCTCTCTTGGTTTTCTCCCTTTAATCTCATTCTCACAGCCTAGTTATCCCTTGTGCTACTCCATTCCAACATAATCAAAACCATTTCCATTTACAGAAAACATTACATCAAATAATACACAATTAATTAATCATTTCAAAATGTACATTTTATTAATCAAATATTTTGTAATTCCATCTATGTTAATTAATTAAAATATTAATTAACTACATCCATTACCAATATTGATCCACAAATTAATTAATCATATCAAAACATTCAATTAATTAAAAAATTAATTGGTCATTCGATCACCATTAATTAATACAAAAATTAATTTACAAAATACATTACATTAATTCTTTTACCAATTAATTACTGATAAACCATTTTCCTTAATTATTCCATTTTATAGTTTTTAATTTTAATTTCATTAATTAATTTCATTAATTAATTAATAATAATAATCCCTTAAAATAATCCATCCATTAATTGGTCTCTTTAACTCAATTAATTTATACCACAATTAATTATTTCTATAAATTCCATTAATTAATTCAACAATAAAATAATAATTTCACAACATCACATCCAATAATTAACTCATAAATTATTTATTCATAATTTATAATTCTAAAATTTAATTTTTAACTCAACAATTAATTATCCTCGAAATTCTATTACAAATACCTCAATTAGTTTTCCACATAACTACCCTAAATTAATTACCTAATTAATTAATTAAATTTATAACATTAATTAATTTAAAAATTAATTAATCAATATCAACAGACTCAAAATCCACTTATTAATTTAGTAATTAATTATCTCATTCCAAATCTCAAAACATCAAAATTAATTCCACAATTAATTATACCAGATGTCTAATCTCAATGTCATAATTATTTCCTCAATAAAATACCCAATTATTTCAGTTCATTCTTCCAAAAATCTACAAAAAAATAAATCACCAATTAATTATTCCAATTAATTTAATTTCAGCATCCCAACAATCCCCATTAATTAATTCACAAATTATGTAATCTTACTCGATATATTTCATCTACTAAAAATCTAAATTATTTTATTCACTAATTATTAATGTTAATTGAATCTCATCAATTAATAAACCTATTATTTAGTCCCATCCTTATGATGAATTAATTCTTAAATTAAATAATTAGACTGATCCTTTTTAGTTAATTAAAAAATTAACTATGCCTTTTTAATTGAATAATTAAATAATAAAATAACTCTCATTAATTAATTATTCAATTAATTATTTATTTTATTTAATTAAACACTTAAATAATCACATTGGTCACATTAATTAATTTTCAAATTAAATAATACTATTATTTAATTCAATAAATAATAATCACAATATTTCTATAAAATAATTCACAAATTTATTAATTCCATCTCAAACAATACAATTTGCCCAAAAAAATAATCAATTAATTTTACATTCTATATTAATTAAACTATTTCATTTATTTACTCAATTAATTTTTCTATCTCAGTTAATGTAATAATCCAACAATCTCCATATTATATTTTTATAATTAATAACCCCTATTCAACCACTTAAATTTAACAATAATTAGTTGTTCAATTAATTATTCAATTTCAACCATCTCAACCTCACTATAATTAATTCAACAATTAATCATCCCAAAGAACATTTTCATAATCAAAACAATTAAAATTAATTATTTCTATAATTTATTAATCATTTTCAAGT
Source organism: Viscum album (assembly GCA_963277665.1). Classification (NCBI taxonomy): domain Eukaryota; kingdom Viridiplantae; phylum Streptophyta; class Magnoliopsida; order Santalales; family Viscaceae; genus Viscum; species Viscum album. The sequence continues at coordinate 1,348,424,463 of OY728122.1, forward strand.
GTCTCGGTAAATCCATAACTTATTAAGCAATTAATAAATAAAAATCTAATATCCCAATATCCCATATTATCATTTCCACTTCATTAATTAATTTACTAATTTTTTTATTTAAATGAACAAAAATATTTATAAAAAATCAATAGAAATTATAAAATGACATAAAATGAAATGTAATTTTGATTTTTGAATTTGAATTATAGTCTACATACTTCAAGGTCAGTGGCAGGTAACACTTTCCTACAAATATACATAAATATAGCGTAATTAATCAATGACCAATAAAAGAATATTATTTAGATCAAAATCCTTGAAAGTTGATGTAAAGACCCATAAATTATGTGGAAATGTTTTTTTCTTAAATACATTGAAATTTTAGGATTCCGCAGTTTCTGACGGCGCATGATTACGGGGCCAGGTGTGCCCAGAATCAATTTCTGATATTTTATTCAGGTAGGTTCAGTAAATGTATGTATGGGATTTTATAATTTTGAACCGGTGCTCAGAATTGAATTCTGAGGCCACTGTTAAACTCGTAGTGCCGATATTCGCTGAAGGGGACCTTCACCGGAGTTGCGTTCTAACGAGAATTGAAGTTAGATTTTGCGGGTTTTTAATTAAAAAGAACAAAAATAAAGTGATAACTTTATTTTTATTTTTGGCGGTTTAATCCACTAAGGGAAGGATGGAGGTGGGTCCCTCACATGCATAACCTTCCTTAGGAGGATATTATTTAGTGGGGCCCACACAAGCTTCTTACCCCCATTAACTCCCCATTATTAATTGGACACCTATCATCATTAATTGGAACTCATCACCTCCTCAAACATTTTAATTTGAACCATTCCCTACCATTAATTAAATGAGTTGCCTCAGGTAATTAAACATAACATCGTGTTGTTGTGCCAAAGAATTAATAGAGAAAATCCTTTATTATTTTTGTGCTTGGATTAATCTTTTGGGAAGATAGAGAGAGGATAGTTTCATCCTTCCAACAATGAACTACAGAAGAACGTCAAACTTCTCCTTTGATCTTCAACTGAGTACAAATAAAAGGAGCCCACTACGAAGAATGCCAACAAAGCTTCTTCCTCAGTCTCCTACCCTGAAAGCTTCTCAATGTCAACGAGATGATATCCATCATACAGTGACTCCTTCATCGATCACCGAACTCGTGGTAGGGGTTTGAGTGGAATTCTTATTCTTGTTCTTCATCATTCAAACCTCGAATTATTTTATGCCGAATGATAAAACCAAAACTAGGAGGGCTCAGACCACATGAACACGGCCTGACCCTTCCCCATGGGTTGTTCTAGTTTGTTGACGATGGAGGCGAACCACAAAGAAAATAGGAGGCACAAGGACGCCGGGTCGCAAAGTGGGTGTGACACTATCATGCCTCGTGGAAGGAGAGCAGCGGACATGACAGGTTGCGACAGAGGCATGCGGAGCCGTCGCATCACACAGTGGGGTTGAGGGGAGATGCCAAACCGGGCCGCAATGGTGGTGGAGCGGCACCATTGCACTAAGTGGAGGGTTGCAGTACTGCGACGTCATCGCGCCGCGGTATAGGTGGAGAGGTGGCCTGCCAGGACGACCGCTGTGGTGATGGAGAGGCTAGCCGCTTGTGCCAGCTGGGAGGTGTGGGACCCCATTGGGTCCTTCGGGAGTTGGACTAGTGCCACCTGAAACCTGTTCGACTCAAACCTGAACGACATAGTCATTCGGGTGCCAGGGGGAATGCACCTCCCACCTGGGTGCGGCTACACTGGGCCACCCTCGGCCGGGATGCCCTCTACCAGGTCGCCACGAGCTAGGCCGCCCTCATCCAGCCCACCACGGGCTGGGACTCCTTCGGCTGGGATGCCCATCTGACAGACCACCCTTGGCCAGGCTGCCCTCTGCAGGGATACCCATGGGCCGGGACGCCTTCGGCTGGGCCGCCCTCGGCTGGGCCGCCCTCGGGTTGGGTCACCATTTTGGCTCATGTTTCTACCTCGGATTGGGTCAGAAATTCAGAACAGTTCAGAACCTATTACGGGCCTAGTTGGGTTAGGTCGGTCCAGCTAGGTGGGACCGGACCTAGCCCTATTTTGACCCATTTCACCATTTTGCCCATATAATGGGCTACGAAAGTCCGATTGAAAAACTGTCATGCCGAGATGGAAGTCTTGGAACATGAAGGTTCTTTTGGGAAACCCCACATGAGGTTTGGACATAGTTGGGGTATGGATGAGTCGGTTTGAACCTAAATACCAACCGGGCCCCTGGAACAGATGTGATAATAACTCACAGACCAGGTGTCTGATTGATGCGTTGGTTGTCGCATTGGGTTCCTTCTGATGAGACGGAACTACATGATACATCAACTCGATACATCGTGGTTGTTGATGTATCAAAACTTTTCTAGTGGAGCGGACCCTCCCGGAATCAAGCGTGCTTTGTGGGGGAACCCTATGGCTATCTCCAAATGAGATGATAGGATCCTCCGTGGGTTCGACAATGGCGAGACTGTAGTCGAATCCTCTTTGGGATCGACAGCGATGATACTGTACCTAGATCCTCTGTGGGATCGACAGTGACGGTACTAGACTGGGATCCTCCGTCGAATCGATAGTGATGACTTCTGTATTAGGATCCTCAGTGGGTTCGACAATGGTGATACTACTCCAGGATCTTACGTGGGTTCGACAGAGGAGATGATTCAGTGGAAACCACTAATCATATCTACCCTTCTACATGAGTTGTATACCTATGTGAGCTTTTTCTTGTCTTTCAGTCATTATCATAGAGGTGATTGACATTACTTCCTTTGTGAAATGGGTTGTGCTTGGGCTTGAGAGTTAGAGTCGGGCTATGATTGGAAACTTATGTATATTTATGGTAATATACCTAAGTAGGTATGGTTGATACTTCTTGATTGTATCTTTCATCTGTGGTTTATCCTTTGTGGATTTTGGGAGTCTTTCAGGGGTCTCAGGGTCCCCTATTGAGTATTTTTATACTCACCCCTGCACTGGCTTCGCCTACACCTTGTTGTGTTCTGTGCAGATGACATACAACAGTGATCGAGGCTGAGGGTGACGCACCAAAGGCTATTCAGAGCTGGACTAGACGTGACGTATGTTGGGGAAGAGTTTTTCGATATCTATACCTATTCTTCATGTAGGATTCTTCAATAGATGATCCAGGAGTTGTTTTCCATTTCTACTTGTACTTGTACTTGTTGTCTAGTTGGGTTTGTATACTGGCCCACTTACTTTCAGCACAACATCCTTTTCAATATTAGTACTTGTTGCTTCTACATCTTATGTTCAGAAAGTGTGTTACAGGATTAAAGGAAATTCATTCCCTTTCAATCAGTGATTCTCATATGGGTCCAGTAGCCAGCCCCTGGCCTATTGAAGGCGGGCTTGGGGTAGTCACTGCACGGGACCCGAGGACGGGTCGTGACAAATTGGTATCAGAGGGAGTTTCTACTGCAGAACATCGACTCTAATTCTTTTAATGCAACAATGTTAATTGTTTGGGGTTTGGTTATTAGTTTTGGGAACCCGGTTTTGGTGCGGTGGCTGACGTATCCATACACTTGGACTCTGACATCTGATTTCTGAGTCAGTGAATGAAAACACTGATTTCCTGTTTGTTTCATTCAAAAAGTTTTCTTCTTGATTACATTGTGTCAGCTCACTATTTATATTGTTTTGACCATGGTACACCTGTATCTTTTCAGGATGTCCCCACATAGGCATCCATCTTGGGTTCTGAGTTTCATACGAGATGGTAGCCCACCGAGCGATGAGGCCTCAGTGCAGGGCCCCATCATAGCGGAGGTACTAGTGGTAACACTAACAACTGGGCCACCGATACCACCTGCTCTATCTTTCGAGAGTGCATGCCATAGGATTTCATTCCACAAGTTATAGCGCCACAGTCCACCCATGTTCAGGGGAGAGACGAACCCACATGCAGGTGAGGATTGATGGATGGCTATTGTGAGAGTTTTCAGATTGGTAGGGACACCAGCTGACTACATGGTGATCCTTGCTGCGAGTCTCCTGTATGAAGAAGCATACAGATGGTTGAGCATAACGCTCTAGGTTCATGACGAGGCATCACTACTCTGGGAAGACTTCGATAGTATCTTCCGGTCAGAGATTGTTCCATCCACCCTTCATGTGGTGCAGATTCCGGAGCATATTCATCTAAAACAGGGTAGCATGATGGTAGCTCAGTAATCATCGAGGTTCACCGACCTCTCGCGATACTCCACGGATATGGTACGAGACCCATTATTTAGGGCCCCGACCATCAAGAAGTAACTCAGGCATAAGATCAGGTCTTCAATGATCTCCCTCATCATTCCGACACAAGAGGGGGTGCTGGAGCGAGCCCTTCTTGTGGAGAGTTTTCTTGCTGAGCATTCTCCAGTAGTGAGACCCACCACATGGAGACACGTAGTGAAGTCTTCTGTAGATATTAGTAGAGATATTTCACAGAGGTCCAAGCAGGCTAGGCCATCAGGTGGGTGACCCCATGATACAGGTTCTGTTCTGCGGGGCACATGAGACAGAGCCAGCCATACGAGGAGTCGGCAGTGTTATGCATTCGGCAGGCAGGGTCCCATGGCTCGTGACTGCCTAACACACTATGCAGATTAGTAGAAGACAGTAGAGGGACCTCCTAGGAATAGGCAGAGGTTCGACCACGGTGGTCCGCTGGGAGCAGACGGACGTGACAGAGAAGTTGGCCGAGTAGTAGGTGGTGGAGGACGTTTTGAGACCCTACCATCACCACCACCACCAGGAGGTCCACTCTGACCACAGGGATCTGGAATATAAGGGAAGGATCATTTGCAGGAAGTCATGGCATATGACCACAACGCACCTGAGATAATTTGAGGTACTATTTGTGTCTACTCCACATGTTCTTCCAGAAACAATTGAAAGGATTCATACATGAAAAATGATGAGAGCTTATATATCAACTACACAGATATAATTGGATTAATATTCCTACTAGAGGATGGGGGCTCTATCAAATAAAGAGAACCAACATTGGAGATTATCATTGTGTAAAAAGTTATTGCAATCAGAAATGGTTATATGCCAGAACGTGAATAACATTACCTAATATGTCCATAACTTGCATAGTTACAATATTATCTATATAGAATTTATTAGTAGGTCAACCTCTACAATGACCATGATTATTTATATACCACCACATTTTAGGTTCCATTTAAATATAATGGAATAAAAATGATTATATCATAAAATTATTAATGTTTTTATAAATCTAAATGCTAAATATTATTAAAAATAATTTGAAAATTTTATACACTTATAATCTCCTAATAATAAGAATGATTTTATTTAAGATATCTTAAAATCCTTAATACTGGTTTGTGTTTTTAAAAGGTAGGGGCCGAAGCCTCAATTTATTATTTAAAGAAAAGATCTCTTTAGACTGGTTAGAGGGTGACCCATTTCATAGCCCAAAGGGCCAAGGCCAATTCGCCTGAATACAATGCTTGAAAGCTCATTTTTTCCCGCAAAGTACCCCTTGGTGAACAGTACTGCTATAGTACCCGTTCTGCTACAACTCATGCTAAAATAAAGCCGCCGGTACATTACCGGCTACATTCCCTCCGCCACTACAGTGCCACCACTGCTACAGTACTTCCATAGTTCCCTACTATAGTACTTATATAGTATCCCAGAAATTCTACCCTGCCTGGATTTGATCCTTGGGCCTTTGGATGCCATGTAAGAGCTTGTACCACTAGGGTACATGCTCGTTGGCACCTTAATACTGGTTTGTATTGAAATAATGAATTATAATAAGAGTGTCTCTCAGGAGTATCGAACCATATATGTAGTACGGTTGATTCTCATGTACTAGTTAATTCAAGTTAGGCCTATCCCACCTCTCCAATGTTGTTTCACCAAGGAACTTCTATACATGAACCACGTCCACATTTAATGTCTAGAAAGTATTGTATTTCTATGAAAACACACAAAATATATACATTACCATAATTATTGAATGTTTTCCCATAATTATCCAAATTTTTTGTCATTGGGTTAGTTTCCATAATATAATTTTTCTAAATATAGTTTTCAATGTGTCTGTTAATAAACATTTGATACCAATGTTAAAGCCACCACCCTAGAAACCTAGATCCCATTCATTAATTTATTACATTTGAATTATTAAAAGGAATAAAATATAGAAAGATAAATCCATTATGTTTTTTTAATGCATATTATATACATGATACCCACTTTACATTAGGAAATGGAGAATAAATGTGATACACAATAAAATGAAATTAATAGCCTCATTGAAATCTTATTCCATGAATTCCTCTTCATAACCATGGGAATGGACACATAATAATTGTGATCTAAAACACATAGTTAGGGTATTTAATATGGAATTATTATTTAATAAATGAATATAAATAAACCTGGAAACATAAGAAAATGGTAATACATGGCATTCAAATAACATTAAATGGAATAAATAATGAATAAATGTTGATTACTAAAACACATAACATTTATTCAATAATATAAGAGTGAAACATAAAAATGTATATTTGAACTAATTTAGTAATCACCTGGAATAACATTAACAGAATAAAAAATGAAAAATTTAATACTAATTGATATATAAAACATATCATTGATGCTTCGTGCTTATAATTTAATACAATCAATTCCTCATGCCAAAATCTAGTGTTGTTTGGGATTCATGAGAAGAATATATTTATAATAATGATTCATGATATTAATATCGTAAATAGTTTATTTATTTCCAAAAAATACATAGTTTTTCATATAAAACCAACAGATGCATTGAGAGGCTATATTAGTCCTACCCCATCACATAAAAAATACAATACATTCCGCAAACATAGAATAATCAATTAACTTTCTAAAGATGTTCCTTATTATAAAATATATCTATTGAATTAATAATAATTATTTTTCAATAATTACATATAGGGGGATAAGTAAAAAACAATTCTATTTTATGTTGATGAATGGATATACCATTTAAAGATAATTAATAAAACTCATGAGGAAAATAATCCTTATACATTGCAAAGTGTCTCATACCACATTGGAAAACATGAACCATAATACATATGATGGAATAAAATTAAATAAATAAAATAAATTCATGTTAGGTAGGAGATTCATGATACAACATGTCAACAAGATATATATACATCATATTAGGGTGATCTAGTTCATAATAAAAAAATAAGTCTCAATGGAATGTAAATTGAGAATAAATCCCATAACTTGAGTCCAACTTCTCAAGTGTGTAATTATATTACATAATAATAAACATATGTTAATTATTTATATTATTTTAATATTTTTTAATTTTTTTATTAAATTTATTTCACATATTACATTGTTGTAAACAACTACTTAAATAATTCCATTTATGTCGGGTTTTCTAAACAAATTCGTTTCATTTATTAAAAAGACAATGGTAGGTCATTTATTTTCAAAGGTGTATTTATATTAAAATATCTAGAATAATATTCATTAAATTAATATTATATTTGTACATAAATTTTACTTTTAAAAGAAATGATGAAATATAGTTGTCTAAAATAATGGAATGTTACAATTAAGAAGATGGATGGTCGTACGTATATATGAGTAATGTTCCCTTTGATCAATAACTGTTATAGAAAAAATTAACGTAGAATTATATTATCCAATAATTATAATTAATTCATATTTACCATGTTATTATGTCTAATATAATTATTTATATAATTCATTTTAGGTAAATGGAATCACATAATACCAGGGAGAAGGTAGTCTACATGTCCATGACCAACATTATAAATTTTTAGTGTCTAAAAATCATATTAATGAAAATTATTTATTATGTTTATAGATAAGTAAATATGTAATTAGTATCAAATATATTTAATTTATTTAATATATTTTTAATTAAAATAATATTTATTATGTTCCATGGATAGTGTGAAAGAATCACATCACTTTGAGTGGCAGTATTCCACATTTACAAAAATAATGTTATCATATATACAAAAAATGAAATTTATAAAGTTATGTGTTAAAATAAAATTATAGAAGAGTAATGAAATAATAAATATCAGTTATATCATATATATGTATAATTTCCTTCATAAATTTGGAACATGTGATTTGGTAAAGAAAAAATGAGCAACCTCATTCCTTGAGGCCGTAGTTCCCCATAGATAAAAATGGTTACATTGTTACACATTAGATGGAAGTGTCAATAAATTAATAAATAAACGTTAACAGAAATAAATATTACTATTTTATGATACTTTTTATATAATCATTTAAAAATTATAATTAAAATATTGGAAGGATGAATTAATATAAATAGATGGAGGAAGGATGTTACCTCTGATTTTGTTAACTCCATGATTGCACCAATTGGATTAGATTGATGGATTTCCATAGAAGGAGACCATTCTATTTTAAGGGAGGGGTTTTTAGAATTTATTTTGTAATGTCGTGTTCATAATTAAGTGAATTAAAAGGTGTGAGGGGGGTATATTTATATTCTTTTTACAACGGAGGAGTGTGGTTCTGGTAAATACATAATGTTAAAGACTAATTGGAGGTCTCCCTTACCTCATGTTCTTCCAAAATTGATAAATAATAGATTATTGTGAAATAATTTTCTATTCTACATTCCATGACACAAAAAATCTCCCATTTTTATAATTTAGTTCTAAATATTCAATGATTCAAAATTTAGTCATTTTGGTTTTAATTATTATATAGGGATTCCAAACTGAATTAATTTAACAATGACGAAAAAATTAATGTAATATTTATCCAAAAATATAGTGAAAATTTATTCTAAAAATTATATATAATATGAAAAATAATTGTCTTATGTAGTTTGAGAATCAATTTTAAATCAAGCACATATAATGTAGGAAGACACTAATTTGACATGGAAAATGATAATAATGATTTTTTAATATATGGTTTAATATGGTAATTATAAAAGGTAAATTCTTCCATTAGTATACCATATTTAATATTTTATAACACTTAAAATTATTTTCAGTATAAAGGTTTCTCGTAAATTATATATCATTTAATAAAATATCATTTATTGTAAAATAATATTAATGTAAAATTTGATATTATTTATTTAATTTAAATATACATAAATGAAAATGACATTGTAATTAAAATATATTATTTTAATAGCTTTATGAAATTGTATATTAATTTATAAAATAACTAAAAAAATATTTTAATCAATTTAATTTACATTAATATTTATAGTATCATTTAATTAAGTTATATATTAAATAAAAAATCATTGTGTCGGCGTTTCAGTATAATTTTAGGAATCTATTTAATAATGACATATTTATATCATGAATAATGATGTTTTATAAATATCTCATTGTTTTATAATTGTTAAAGGTAAGGAATGTTATTGTTTTTTTCTTTTCCATTCTTAAAATGTCATATAAGTCATGTTCATGAACATCAATACTACTGACTCATAAAATTATAACCAAGTAGGGATATAGTGTAAATGTTTGTAGAAAAAAACCATTAAACATGTTTCAATTTAATTTTCTCCCTTAAGATTTAGGTTTTGTCTCTTATTAAGAATGATCTTACCTTAATCATTTTAACTAATTTTAATTACATTTACAATAATACTTTTCTCAAAAAATATGTTTATATTATGTGACTAAAAATATAACACTAATTAGAAACATGTATATTTGTTTTTAAAAATTAACTCAAAGATGTGGATATATTAGGTTTAATGATAATCTCATAAACGTGATAAGAAATTAGGGTTTTTATGTAAAATTTTTCAACAAATCAATAAGTATTTTTATCAAAATTCAATATAAAAATTATTCCAATGAACAATATTAAGATAGTAAATGTATATTTGATCCATTTTGACTTAATGAAAAAATTTAAAATATAGTTTACCATTGAAAAATATTTAAATTAATAATAAAATTTTAACTAATAAGTAGTAGGATTCACCCTTCATCAAAAATGAATTGTCACAGGAAAATACCAAAAATTATCCTTAATATAATTTGTACACAATGAATTCAAAAATGAAATTTTATTTAAATTTTTTTAGAAGTGTCACATTATAGTTTTATAATATATGTGGTACTAAATGGCAGGAAAATAAGGTCTTGCATGTAATTCAAGCTAACATATTGTTGTATGTAGTTTTAGCTTATAATGTTGTTTTGTGTAATGAATTCTAGCAACAAAATAAACATTATTTTAATATTATATTATTTAAAATTCATTGGTTTCTAGAAAAAATATTATATAAATGATACAATAATTCTACTATGATTATGATATATATCTATATAGAAATTAAATTATTTCATTTAATACGAAAAGAAAATATAAACAATGTTCATGCGTGCGTACAACTTATCGTGTCTAGGAATTATGTATTCCATTTCATATACCTATCATTTATAAATGTTTAAAATTATTTATATACTAAATATATATGATATATAAATAATATTTTAAATTATGAAAATAAAAAAATCATGATTTATGTTGGAGTATAAAAAATAATAATCAAAACATATATGAAAACCAATAGATATATTACTCAAAACATAAAGTTAACATGAAATTATTAATAAACGGGTAATATAAAGTCATTATAAAATAATATATGGTATTAGACTTTAGAAACTTGTTCTTTGGGAGATCAATTATAAATTTATTTATATTATAATGTATTCATGAATTTTTATGATTAAAGTCAAGACATAAGGTACAATTTTTCACATACCACTTTTATTATCAATGATAAAAAAGCTATGTTCACCCCCAATTTAGTATATGTGGTGTTTATTCTGACCATTGATGTATTTTTTGATTATTATTTTAAAATTAATAGTAATTTTAATATCCTTTTAATTATATTTCTTCCAAGGTGTTTATGTTTCCAAATTTACCAAATCATAAAAGTAATTTTGTCTCGGTTTTCCTTCTTTGAGATAAATGCCAAATTATGAACCTATATTTTTATATGAGGTGTATATATTTTCGATGAAATGTTATATCTTGAATCTAATTCTATTAATGATATTTGATTTTTCTTGTAATTTTATCCTTTCTATAGTTTTATGGTTCTGAGTTACCAAAGTGGTAATAATTTATTGCTACAATGTCATCGTCTGTCGAAATTGTTTATGATTAGGATTGTATTAATGATGTGTTATAATATATACATTAATAAATCTCTTTTATTTTATTAAATGAGATTAATTTATTTTATATTCAATTAATGGTAAATATTTTCTGCTTTTTCATAATTTAGAAAATTAAAAAAAAGTTTTTATGAAAATTTGTCATTATTTCCCCATTATGTGAGAAATTATTGTTCTTCCAAAAATGTGTTTTGTAAAGATGTTTAAAAAATATATTTTACTATTAAACTATGAAGTTAAAAGGTTATTTTTACACATTTATTACCTTTTAACCATGTTGTCAAAGATTTATTAATTTTCAAATAATTAAAAAAATTCAAAAAATGTATCGTTATTTTATAGGTTTTCAAAGAAAATGGATTTCAAAAAATTTTACATCATAATTTAAATGTTTTTTAGGAGAAAATATTTAAATTTTTTTCAAGATTCATTTATAATTTATCATTTGAAAATATTATGAAAATTTTTTCATGGTTAACCATATGTTTTCAATGTTATGTTCAAGGGAAATGATAAAAAAAATAATTTTAAAAAACATTTTCAATGCTTAAATGATATTTTCATTATAAATTTTATTTAAAGGATAATTCAAAATTATTTTCCATCTATGATGAAATCCATTGGTCACACTCAGGAATTTTTTGGGAAATGATCCAATTATTACATTAATATTTTGTATCATAATGATTTATTTTTTGATCGCATGTGTTCTATGAAAATCATTTATCATTAACAAGTTATATTCTTATGAAATATGATTCTTTTCACAGGTTATAAATGGATTGAATTTTTATGAAAAATTTATATTTCATCCTGTAATGATATGATTACATGTTAATTATAGTCATTTCATTTCATATGTTATGATATGATAGTTTATGATCATATTTGATGTTTATATATGACTAAAATATGACATGGTTAGACCTATATATCCCTATAATGCATTGGAATGATTTATGTCTCATAAGAAAGTGTTATGAACCATGTCGAAGGGCTTGATCCACTTTGGAAGATGTGAAAAACCAATCCACTATTGGATGTTGGTGACACTCGGTCCAAAAAAGGAAGATGGGGTTACCTGATCATTTAATGGATAGTGGGGGAACCCAATCATTTATTGTGAAATGACTTTAACTAGGGACGATGGTGTGTCATGACCATTATGTGTAGTGTCGTTGAATTTTGAATATATTTTTTTGAAATGTGCCTAAATTTATAAGAAAAAATATTTTATGTTTATATGTTTTCCAAAAATACAATGACATATAAATATTATATAATTACTGGTTCATGTTCTCGATTATGTTATGATTCATGTATTATTAACTTCCAATGTTTATACCATGTATCAATTTTTTTCAGTTTGATATATAGGGTATGATCTTCGAATGTTATGCCTATTTGCACATACCCTTATCCTCATGTTATGATTAGGTATTTATAATTTTTTCCCATAAAGATAATTTGATCAAAACTCATTATTATGATTCATTTAAATATGTTATGAATAATGGTTTTATGAATAATCACTAATAGGGATGTTCTTTATGGGAATCATTGAGGATGTTTCACTAATTTTGATGATTTTTTTTGAAATTTTCAATGTAACTAAACTATTATTGTCCTAAAGAATGTACATTTTTAATGTGCTGAATATTCAAAAAATAATTCTATTATCCATGATTGTTATGCCTAGATATCTATTATAATTTCAATATCAATCATCCTACCATCCATTATAAATAAAAACATTTCATATGTTATTTTTCGACTACTACAACCATGAACGACTTATTTCATTATTCATGACCACAACACATTAATGGTTCTAAATTAATGGACAATAAATATATATATATTTATGAAAATATTTAAACTCTGTAATGAAATATTACTCACTTTATTACTAATATTAATAGTTCATTCTCAATATAGTTGAGACCTCCTAAAATAAATGTATGAAGATAGTTTTTATTATATTACTATATGTTTGGAAAATATAAAAATATGTATGTATTATTGTTTATTGAAAAAAGAAGAAACTTATATATATATATATATGTGTGTGTGTGTGTGTGTTTGTGTGTGTTTATGTGTATTAAAACATTATTTTATAACTCCTTTGAACATTGTAAACATATCAAATCATTTTTTCTAGTAAATTACCATGAAACACATAGAATCATACGAGATAAAAAATATACAATAACATAATGAAAATTATAATAAATGGGAAACTGATTCTGATACTTTTCACGCCATCATTCTTAGCTTGGGGCTAATGAATTTTGGAATAAATGGGACTCTGACTCTGATGATTTTCTGGACATGGCCTCTGACCTCCCCACTATCATGACGGGATGGTGATCCTCTCTCTCAGCGACGAAAGTGAGCTCACTTTGTACCCTAACTTGTATCATTTGGGTCCATCACGATGATGAAGTTTTCAACAACATCCACAAACCACCCGATTTCTGGGTTTACCAGTCCTTGTCATGGACTGAGGGATGGAAAAATAAAAATTGAAAACAAAATCCCTTTGGAGCCCCTTACTTTTCCTCCCAATGGTTCCTTCCAATGGAAGGGTTTCTGCAGATTAATGTGGACGCATCTCTCCCCATGAATGGAACCATTTCCATCAGACTTCTGGCTTGGGATCATCAGGGTCAAATCTTTGTAGCCATACATTAATCACACCATGCTTTTTGGGAACATGTGGTTGCTGAGGCTACATCCATCCTCACTAGTATGATGCTCAATAGAGATCATGGATGGGATAAAATCAACCTCGAATCAGACTGCCTCATCATAATCAAATCTATCAACCATAATGATGGAGGAATCAAGTCATTTAGCTCCCCAATCAAGAGAATCCTCTCCCTCTAACATGACATTGCATGATGCACCATCTCCTTTTCTAAATGTGAAGGAAAAAATGTTTCCCATCAGCTGGAGGCCTCCAACCCCTTTGAAGGAAACCAACTCTAGCTGGACCACTTCCCTATAAGGTTTTTCATTTGTACATCTTCTTATCTTCACCGTTAATGAATCCATCTTTTATAAAAAATTATAATAAATTTACTTTTTTTAAAAAATTATTATCCTTGATAAAGGATCTGATATATATAAATAATTTAATTAATATTTCAATTTAGCATATAAGATACACACACTATTAAACTATTCACATTTTGTATGATTTCTTTGTCTCAAATTGAATTATATGATAAATTAATATTATTATACAATAATATAATTTTATATGATATAAATAATACCTTAATGACATCATATATCCTAAATTATAGTTACAATATAGAGTTTAAAATTTATTTATGAATTCCACATTCCATTTCCATTAATTCATAAATTAAAAATATCATAAGTATTGTTATGGTTGACACAATATTACGTTAGTGAGGTTATAATCATAACATTTCACTATTATACTAATAAGAATTTAATCATGGAATATATGTTTTTAATATAGTATTTCATATTTACCATTTGGGGATCACATGTTTTGTTAAAATTTTATCTCCATTATTTCACAATGTAGCCAAAAGTATCCTTATATGAAGTCCTTTTATTTTGTATTATTTAATTTTTCATCTATATCGGCATTGTTTTATATTCTTACTAGAATGTTGTTCCTTAAAAATAAAGTATTTCCTATGTAAAATTTATAATAACAATAAATTTATTTTAAAAAAAATTAAGGATATATTTAATCATTATCTTGTATGGGTTTTTTTCTTTATTTAAAAAAGTATGTGAAGAATGTAATTTGTAACATTTACTACATTAATTAATTTTCTTTTATTTGTATAAATAATTTTTTTTATCAAAATCAGATTCCATATTTTTATTTTTTTAATGAAAAACAAATTCCCAATATTTTATGAATTTTTTAAACATAATGGTTATTATTTTATAAGAATAAAGAAATTTATTTAATTATATATATATATATGTTTATTTATCTTCCACTCAACATTTTCTATTTTTAAAAAAATTTACATTAAAAGTGTCAATATTCAAAATAATTTTCATTAATAATTTCTTTATTGTACACTTTTCACCCATTGAAATGTATTTTTTAAAGTGACTTTGATGTTTTTTACAACAATGTTATTAAATTTTAAGGGATTTTTATATATTCAAAAAAAATTCATCGAATATAAAAAAACTCAACCAAAATTATATTTAGGCTTAATGTATTACCCTATAAATTATCTTCTGAATTTATCATTCATAATATTCCTTATTAACAAAGAATATGTTATATATCACTATTAGTGTCTCTTATGAAATTATTTCATCTTTTACATCAATTTTTTAATTTATTTCATGTATATATTTGATATCACAACCAAAATATTGATATTTTATTTTATTTTGTTTGATTATCCCTATATACATTATATAATAATATGTTAGTGGTGTAGGTCCTGGCTACAAATGTTATTCAAATTATTGACAACATAAATATTTTAAACATCAATAAATTATATTTAAATTTGATGGTTTATGGATTACTAAGGACATTTGATATGTATTTTGAAATTTATTGATTCATTAATATATTGACTGAATTGGAAATATTTACTTATTCTTGGTTCTCAAAATTATATATCCCCTCAATTCATTAATATGTCACATGATAAAACCTATGTTTTCATTTGGTTTAATTTTTATCCAATTATATTTGATGTGGTTGAATGAATCTATGAAGGTATATTTAATTTTTATGACATTGAACATTCCATAAATATAAAATTATCTATAACCAACCATGTGAATATATACAATATTTTTTAATACATGGTTTTAACGTGTGTAGATTTTTTAGTTATTTTGTGATTTTTTAATTCATTATTACATCCATTTATTCATTAATTTTTTATTCTATTCCAGAACATATTATGTGCTGACCTTTAATAATTTTTTGTACTATCCCTATTTATGATTATATTTCCTTAGGTTATATTTAATATAACATTGAATGTAAATTATAAATGGGTGTTGTTGGTGGATATTTTTCTAGGAGATGTTGAATACTTACTGTTAAATAAGGATTTTATGATTTTTTTAAAAACATTTCATTTAAAGGGAAACATATAGGTTTTTTTTCCAAGTGATTTAACTTAACATATAACAATCTAGACATGAATGGTATTCTATATTTGGGTGAATCAATATTGGTTACTAATTAACAAATTATAGAAGGATATATTTATTTCACATTAGTCCATATCGAAACCAGCATGTAAATAAAATATTTTTTAAACAGATCTAGTGTTATAAATTTGGGAAATAATCATTATTAAAATATGGATATATTATTAGTGATATTACCCCATGGTAGGTGAAGTTTAGGACTACCATGTGATGTAGGTTAATAACGAGGAGTATGACTATTTTTATAAAATGTCACATGAACTGATTGGTTTTCTAATTAGGGGTATATATCTCTAATACGTAGTTTTATATAAATAGGTGAAACGAATGTGAAATTTTGGATTAGTGTGATCTAGAAGATTGAATAGTAGATTAATGGGACATTTGAAAAGCTTTATGGTATAGTAAGACAGGCTACCCATGTCCATAGATTCACCTATTATAATACATTGGGAATGACCGACACATGTTACCATGATACATGATATGATCAATGGGATAATTAAGCAATTATGGAGGTGTATGATCTTGTTATTATAGAAAAATAATGATATTTATTTTATTATATAATACTGACATATTAAAGTAATATGGGAACTGTCGAATATAACATTCTCAAGAACTAGTGATATGATATTTGGTATCTCGTGATAACTACGATGGTTATTACATATGGTTATAACAATTCACTATAATTTATTTAAATTTTTAATATATTTTTTATTTTATATTTATATATTATTTATTTTTTATATTAAAAATTATTAAATTTTTTACACTCCTTATTAATATTTATGAAATATTTTATTTCATATTATTATTTTAGAGATGATTGTTATTAACAATGAAAACTTTTTAAGTACTTATTGGTAGTGGAATGCTAACGGGATTTGTATGTAATTTCATGTCTGTGTCATCATACATATGAGGTGAAACCTCTTAGTGATTGCATCTAGTTATATGAGAGTAATTATGTTGTATACCCTATTACAATGATATGGTATTTGAATCATTAGTTTCATGTTACATGGACAAAACATTAGTCAAGTATCACCCATATGAGTACCATATTGTGTTTTTATTCTTTACCATAACAGAATACATGTGTCATATTATATGATCATGCATGAATTTTATTTATATGTGGGTTTTTTGAAACTAACCATATTAATTCACCTTAATAAATCTGATCCCTAGTAGTCAAGGAGTTGAGGAAATTTTGGGAATCATACACGACATTTGGAAAAAGTACTACCTATGAAAATAACAAGGGTTTTAAGAGATATTTTTTTATCTTTATAGCTATGGGTACCAGAATAATGAATACATGGATTCCTATGATAAGAATATTTATATTATATAATTTACCTTTAATAGTTTTACCAGGGTGTTGGGTCAGATGGTACCTTATTTTTTATATTTTTTCAATAAATTTGTATCATTCAAGGAGTAAACCTATTAAATGATTATTTTATATTTATACTGTGATTATTGGTATACTAAACTTTTATAACAATATTATATCATGTATTATTTTTTATCTTAAATACATTAATGATGGGTTCACTCTTGGATCTCTATGAAATGTATATCTTTTGGGGTTAGTAATTTTAATGATGGGTAATTCATATGTTTGGTATATCATACCATAAATAATATTGAATTAATTTTTTTTATCATAGTATATTGGGGGATTATTTGGTCCCCCCACCGCTAGTCATTATGTCATGTTTACATGGAAGCATTCCTAATGTCCAAATATGGACATGTTTTAAGATTATTACTGTTCACTGAAAAATTTTGTGAAAATTATTTTGTGTTATGCTTTTTAGGATAGAGTTAGTTATAATAGGAAATAAAAATAAAGGCCATGAGAAGTAAACAATGAATATTATCAGTCATCATGTAATCCATGGAATCCCATGTTTAGGTGAAATAAAAAATTTTATTAATAAGAAATCGTGTTATGTGGTGCCTTTCACTGTGTATTCATTTGTGTGTAGAACATGAAATGCATCATATTTCAGAACAGTGAGGTCATTAATTTATTTTACATTCTTAAAGATTTTAACAAACTTAACTAATGATACATGTTTCGATGAGTAGGGTTTTGAGCATATAAATTTATATATACTATTATTAATTAATATCAAATAATATTATTTATTTATTTTTTTCCAATATATTATTAATGAATTCTAGGATTGAAGGGATATCAAAATGATGGTAATTTAACTATGGTTATTCATAATCTATAAGGTAATATGTTTAGATGGTAATTTTTTATGAGATACATAATTTTTTAGAAAAAACCATGTATGGAAGAATGTGGATTGAATTATAATAATTTAACAGTTTATTTCACATGTAATGTATTATTTAGACTGTGTTATTATATTAAGATAGACTTTTTGGATATATATTTTTTTGAAAATGAATTTCGTTTTATTTTATTAAATGTGTAAAATTTTTATATGGGTAATTTGTTAAAAAAAAATTGACCGGTTAGGTTATGTTATTTAATAAATTATGATTATTATTAAATAAAATCAAGTACTAGTTAGGTTCGGATAAAATCACATGATGTATTTTAGTTTTTAAAATTATTTCACATAGTTTCTAATTTTTTTTGTTTTTGCTGTATAAATTTATTTATTGACTCTTTTAATATGACCAATACATTATTGGGAGCTTCTAAATATTTATTTGTAATGATTATTCTGATTTTTTAATGGTTTCATGTTATTTTTTATCAATTTATGGAACTTTTTTCAAAATATATAGTATTAAATTATGAAAAAATATGACTTCATATTTTTGATTATATAGGTTGTATTTTTAATTGGTAATTTATTTGGATGGGAGGGAAAATTCGTAGAAAATTATTATTTTGTATGGTTAAGTTAATAATAAATCCTAATAAGGATAGACTCTATTTTATTTGGGATTTTTGGGAAAGTCTGTGCACTCTCTCAGTGTCATTATTGGGGACACATAATGAATACTCAAGTGATTAGAATCATAAAATATAATAATTGATTTATAATGTATAAAATAATAATAATATTTATATAATGGTCATTTGGAGTAAAAAATTTGAAAATCATCTAGATGATGGTTTTCATTTTAGTGAATATTTTAATTTGTGTTTGGAGTTTCAAAAGAGAAGACTAATTCGTGTATAATGATAGAGCATGGTGAGTTTTTAATATATTAATGAAAATAATAACAATTAAATCATTGGAACCCATCATGTCATCATTTTTAATGAATAAATGTTTTATGATGTGTATATTTTTTCTGGAACAACATCTTTGGTACTAATGAAATAGGAAAAGAGTAAGAATACTATGAAACAAAAAATAGAGTTAATTTATATTCCATTTCTTCTTAGGATGATGATTTTTTATGGGAGTACCATTTTCAAAGATCATATGGGGGTTCTTTCGCTCTCCCTTATATGGGTTATTCTCTAAAAATTAATGGGAATTTATTTTTCCATATTTGTAGTTGTAAGGATATAATTTAGTCTTAAATTACCCTTTTTCCATTTTTTTTTATTTCATCATTACATAAAAATTTTTTGTTGGTGGTGATCTATTTTCATTTAAATTTTATATTCATTTAATATCTTTTATATTGGTATGTATTGTAGGATTATATAATGTGAGTTGGATCTCATCATTCTTTGGTAGGTGTTCCCTTTATGTTACACGTAGTCCATTAGAAACTCTATGTGTGTGTATTGTTAGATAAATTTATCTATACTAGGAAGTGATATAATTTGATTTAATATGATTTGTTTGATTTTTTATTATTTAATAGTCTTTTTTTATGACTTAAACATTTAAAAATGGAAATTATAAGTGTAATTATGTTTTAGTGAATTTATTACAATAAAAACATAATTTTTTAATGTTGGATAACATAAGCATTAAATATTTTCACGAGGTCTTTCGTTTGAATTGATTACTATGAAATTTAATATCATACTTATTAATATATGGGGTTATTATTGAGTCATTAAATTAATTAGACATAACATGATGGAAAAATTTATAAGCATATAGCTAATTATGTTTTTCAGAGTAATGTAGTTTTTTATTAAAAATGTTTAATTTATTTTCCATTCAATATTAAAATGATAATAGGATTCAATCTATTTGTTATGTTTTCTACAAGCATTGGAAAATATAAATTATAATGGTATATCAAAAAAAATTCAAATGGTTCCTGAAATAGTTAATTATAACATCATATAATGGTTTTTAGAATAGAAATATCAAATTCTATTTATTACTAATTAATTTTTTAAACATTCCTTGGGGTGTGAATATTTTTATCTAGGCAAGTGATGGTTAAACCTTGGGTGAACGCGACTCCTATGTCTATGATTTGGATTTCTTGTTAACCTGGTGTGATCACAGCCACAGGGGGATGCATGTGATGGTTAATAATTTGTTGGAAATAGTTTTATGGTGGATGTTGGAGCCCTGGGGACCAATATTTTCCATGGTTGAATATGAGTGGGGAAACGAATGGTAATATTTCCCTAGATAAAAAATAATTTGGTAAAAATTTTCCATACAAAAAGATAAGTGATAAGTTTACACTAGATGAAGTATGTTGGTTCTATTATTGGGGTGAACCTAGATACAAGGTTCAACATTTGGTCAGGATATAATTTTGAAATATTTTAAGTTGAAATTCGTAACATTTTACATTGATAACTACTACATGACATATTATCTAAATGGATAATTATGGAATACATTAGTGATTCATTAAAATATTTTATTAATACTTTGATATGGACACCATGACACTTTTCTACACAAAAAAATCACTTCTCCTTGATTGATGGTGTTAGGTAAGGGTATATTCCTTTATTTGAAGTTGCTATATATATGATGTATGTAGAAGTTTTTTACTAAGTATTAATTAATACAAAATTGGTGATTTATTGTGAAAAAATTGTTTTATTTTCTTAATATTGTCTTATATTAGTTAAATGTTCCCATTGGGGATCAAATATGTATGAATTATTCCTTTTTATGACATATGATATTGGGATATTGAAAATCACTTCCCCTCATTTTGATTTTTATATCATGATGTTATATTTCTCATTGATTTTCACTAAGATTACACTCTACTCATGAGGGAATAGTCTTCCCATAGTAACTTCAAAGGCTATATATTCATTTTGGTATCCTCTCGTTTGTGGAGAATAAATCATATGGTCATGTAGTATTTGGTGATTCTGTTTACTAGTCATAAGCATTTGGTGGCACGATGTCACAAAGTGGCATGGTATGGGTTTTTCATTTGATTTAATTTATTATTGGGGTATAAATGAGACTATGATATTGTAAGGGATTGGTGATAATATCATACCTAGTTTATTTTATCCCAATGTTTAATGGAAAATAGGAGTTTATTGGTGGGAGAATTAGTTCTATTTTATATATTAATTGCAAAAATTTAATTCTATATTATTATTTTATATGGAAGTGATATTGTTGCTTTATGGGCATTCCATATTTTATTTTATGGGTTTGATTGGGGGTGTGAGTTATAGAATCATTTGAAAAACATTATATTGGGTTTCAATTCATTAGTATTTACTATTTTTGTAGCTTCTTGTTATTAAATTATTTTGGTATATACGTTCAATTTAAAGAATAAATTTGATTGAAATTTATATACAAAGGTTGTTTTAATCTATAGTGTAGGGTTTGTTTTTAATACATGTATATCCTTTTATAATGTCTAAATATAATTCTATGATGTATCTTTATAGGGACAAAACTTTTGGTGACTACTTGAAAATAGGCAGGTATAACATACTTATTATAAAGACATATATATGGCTAAATAATGTTTCAATAAATAAAATTTTTATTGTTTTCCAATATAAATTTGGAATAAAAATCAATTTTTGAGAATTCAATGAAATTAAATATATAATAATGTTTCTGAAATGTAAACTATTTTGTTTGATGTGTTTTTAAAATTTTAATCCATTTTTTAAATAGAATAATTTTAAATAAATGAAAATTTGAAAAGAGGAATGTTTAAGGACGTTGATTTTGATTACCCCATTATGGGTTTGATTTGAAACTAGGTATGGGTGTTTCGGTTGTATAAATATATCTTGGTCGGAGATAGAGTTGGGAATGACTTTTGAGACTTTCATAGTATTGGTTGGGCTAGATATTTAGAGGATAATTTTTGGTCATTATTTTTGGATTGTGACCTTGAGGTTGTGAGGTGATGACTAATATCGTGTTTCATGTGACTCAGTTATGATTTTTTTGAAACCCTATAGTAGGTTTCTTGGAACATTGTGATGGATTTAGATTTCCTGTATATATTTGTGTTTGAGATATAGTGAACAACTTATCATTGTTTCGTTAGTCTGCATGTGATTTGGAAAAGGGGTAGACATGTTATATGTGAGGTGTGAATTCCATGAGGGGTTACCTATGGGTACATGCATGTGATCCTACTTTTCCTTATTTTATGACCCTATTTGTTTCCTCATGTTGATGTGTATAGTGGTCAAGGGTGTAATTAAGAGAGATTCACTCTACTATTGTAGATGATTTGGGTAATGGAAGAGTGGATAGATTATTAGTTTGGGATCAATACATGGAATGTGTAGTGAAGTTTTAGTAATTTCATGTCTATGAGGTACATAATTTTCATTTAAAATGCCATTATTGATTTATATTATCCTTTAGATGATATTAAATCAGTGGAACAATTAAAATGATTGAGCTTGTATTCCTAATGATGTTATAACATGGAGGTTGATTTTGACCCTGGTATGATGTCTCAATGGCTAATAAAGAATTTTTTGTATCACTAAACTATATAATAACTCATGAGGAGTTGAATAGTTATTTTTTTTACATAAACCATGGGAAATGTCATGTTATTTATAGAATAATCAAGGAATAATCTTTTCTATTAAGACTTACAAGCTAGGAGGAGTGGATAGATAATGAGTTAGAACATGATCCTATAAATGGTTAACTGTGAATTTATTAATCGTAATATTTGTTTAGTAAAAGATCATAGTTTATAAAGAATCCTAAATTTGTCTACTATGATCACAACTACAACATCATGTGGGTCTTGGAATATTTCATATGGTTTACTAAATATGAATATAAAAGAGAATCTACCAATTATTTTTGGGGAGATAACATGATGAGTGTTGTTCATGTGGTTTTATTATAGATTGAAACAAAAAATATTATCAATCATTTTCCATTAGATTTTATTTGGAGACCTTAAGGAGATCATTTGGATGGTTTTGTTAGTGCCTCTAGGAATGATTATTTATAACTACGTGAAACAGTCATGGCTTGGTGACATGTCTTAGTTAACAAGCCCCTCTTTATGTAAAGTGGTAACGAATGATTTGATTGTTTTTTTCATGGGATCAAATGTGATTGTGGTAAGGGTGAAATTGTGAGGGAGAAATATTGATGTTTAATATATTCAATTCATTGATCATTTTGTATTCATAAAAAGGTATGGATGTGATAAGTGTATATTACAAGAGTATCTCATCTTGTTTTATGAATGCTCTTGTTGAATAATACTCATTATGTTTTGTAATTGAATGAATATTGTTGTTAATGAACCATTGATCATAATTGAATGAGATACTAAAAATGAACTATATATTGTTAAATATTATGGGATCCATATTATAAAATAGTTAATGGAAATTTTTTTTTGTTTTATCATCTAAAAAGTGAGAGAAAGACAAAATGTCTTAATCTTGAGTATACCAACTGAAGGAGTGTTGTAAACACTATTTGTATGATTTAATCAAGATTCTGGTTTGGAGAAATAGCGGTTAATAGCTAAATTCCACATTGAATTTCAAATATAAAATTGTGTCTGGTGGTGGATCGACACTAAGCATTTTTTGGTCATATAGTGGATTTAAAATAGCCAATATTATTGGATATAGAATGTGTTAGACTATGATATTGGGAACAGATTGGGGTTATGTTGGTTGATTATTATACTATGTTATTTAAAAATAATAAGGTTATTGACTCCAAAATTCATTATAAAAAGACCATAAGATGCCTCAGATAATCCGTTATCATGGCTAGGTTATGCTTGAAATTAATTGGTAATTGAAGTGTGGTATTTTTTAAAAGATTAATCCATGGTTGATTGACCATCACTTTTTGGGTTCAAATATTAGTGGAATAATGAAAATAAATTTGAATTACCTTCTAGAGATTTAAAATTTCCATTGGATTTATACTAGGATTTTTTTGAATGGTCATATTGTTCATATATCATCTATGGACTGAGGTCATGAATCTATTCATAGTTTTTTTCTATACTGAATATGGTTACCAATATAAAACTAGTGTTCATACATATGTAAGGGTGTATTAAGATTAATTCCACACTAGGAATGTCATGAAAATAAAAGAATATCTTTTTAATTAACAATATCGATTGTAGAAATCCCATAACATCATAAATGGTTGTTTCAATATAATGTGTTTAATGAGGAGATGCATATTCATAATGTGTATTTAAATGGTAATAATGTATGTTTTCCTATATGGATGGTCTCTATTATTCACAATATTGGTCTTTTTTTTAATGGGTGTTGGAGGGGATGTTTACATGAAAAACACCTTATCATTGAGGTGATGTCTTCCGATTCCATTTCGAATTCAATAATGGATCATGATTGTTAAAATATATTTGGGTACCAAAAGAGGTAGTGATGTGTGATTGGATTAACATTTGGACTTATCAATGAAGGTTATTTTCACATTCGAGAGTTTTAAATTCTATTTCTCTTACGAGGGTGTTAATTTTTCAGTAAATGAACAAATGTTCAATGACTATATGGGATGGTTTTTCAAAGATGATAAAAAGTACCATTATAGGAGTTTATGAACCCTAAAACATTTTTTATATATTAATTTGGGTTTATAGAGATCATTTTACCATTCAAATATATTTGGAAGGTCCTATGACTATGACATTATATTGTACTCCCACCAACTAGACAGTGGAAATCCAAGGGTAGGTAGATGATTTGGGGATCACAATATGCTTTCCTATCCCAACATCAGCCAATATGTGGGAATAAATTCATTTTTTAATGAAGGTAAAATAGGTCTTTTTACCCCATCATTCTCTTCCTTATTAACTTGAAAAATGTCATGGGAGATGGACATTTTCTTGGAATGTAGAGGGGTCACTTGACTCCCCATTTCAATGGTGGTTCTACCTCAATTTGCGGTCATTTTGGAATCTCTCTATGGAGTAAGGAGACATTGGGTGAGTCTATGAGACTTCTTCCTCTTTTTTTTCATTTATTTTACTACAAAAAATACTCATTCTATTTAGTTAAGATATGACATATTTTCAATAAATTTGAATGGACCTTATATATCTACCATTTAAAGGAACATTAGTTTTAAGTACTGGGTAGGTGGACTCTCTTAAGGATACAATATGAGTTACCTTTCAAAAAAACCATAATCCTAAGTGAATGTATCATATTTTCATGTTTCATATTCTATGAATTGATCAAATTTTATTTTTAAATTATTTTTTGAGGTTTCCTTACTTATGTACCATTTTTTATATAAATTAAACCATCGAAAATGGAAATTCAATGAAAAATTATCCTTGATGTATTTTTTAATTGGGAGGAAAAAATGTTTTTAGTTTCCTAATATATATAATTAATTTTTTTAAATGGATATTTGGTTTGATTTTACTAGTATGAAATAGAATTTCAAAAACATCAAATATTACAATTGGTTTTGACACATGAATCAAATTTTAAATAACATAACGAGAAGAAGATAAAGCATTATGAAATATGTTTGGGAAGATTAATAAATGGTTAATTATTTTTTCTTTTGGTGTTGAAAAGTGAATTGGAATAAATGTTTGTGTTATGGTTTTACTTTTTAAGTTTAAATACTAGTAAGAAACATTTTTGAAAAAATATTTTTTATTCTTTCCAAATGTTTTTGGATAATGAAATTGAGTGTTTTTTTAATAAAAATGTGGAATTCAAAATATGAATATTTGAAATTTTTTTATGAAATAAAATGATGACTGTATATTTTATATATGTTTTTTATTGATAAACTTGCATTGAGTGAACCCCATTGGTGAATTTTGGATACTTACAGTTAATTAGATTTTATACAAACCTAAGGTATGTAGTGATAATATGGTTTAAACAAGCTGAACATGGTGCCAAGGGAATCTTGTAATGGTTTTTCTTTGTGTGAAAAAGAAATCTAGAATAATATTGGGGTCCATGGATGGGTATGTTTCATTTGTTATTCTTGTTTATACCTTAGATGGGTATATTTTCCAATATATGTTGTGATATGGGTGGTATGGTCTATGTCATTATCTTAGGGTGACCACAACACTGGATCAAATATGTTTATACCATTGTTAGGGTGAGCCTATCCCCCCGTTATTGATATTTTTTAATAAATTTATTTTCAAATATATTAATTTATATTTTTCTTATTTAATTTTATAACAACTATATTCATTTTTATTAGACTAGTCATTTAGCAATGTGGATTTTGGTGTCTTACTGAGTTATACTTACACTGTGCTATGTCCTTAACTTCACTTTAGGTACCATTTATTAATTCATACATGAATTAAGTAACATGTCATGGAATAATAATTTTTATGATTCTCTATTATAATTATTATTAAATTGGATGATGGGACATGAATGGAATAAGGACTAAATGTGGGATTGGTTTTGATCCACTCTTGTATTTTATTCTATCCTTCCTACTAGTTTATGGCCAACTAAAAGGGGATCTCATTTTCCTGAATCATATTTCATTATTACATATTAAAATTGGTTATTTATCGACATGTTCCATGGTTGTCATTTTAATATCTCTATGTTATTATGTAAATCTAATTTAGTTTTTACTTAACACTGTTATGAAGAAATAATATCCTCCTAGTATCCACATTGTACCACATAACATGTTG
The DNA here is from genome assembly GCA_963277665.1 of Viscum album. Classification (NCBI taxonomy): domain Eukaryota; kingdom Viridiplantae; phylum Streptophyta; class Magnoliopsida; order Santalales; family Viscaceae; genus Viscum; species Viscum album. The sequence goes on from OY728122.1 coordinate 1,348,451,968, forward strand.
GGATCCTCAAAATTATGGGGTTTCATACCTATGGTTATGTAGTGTTCCATAATTCTAGGAACTACAAATTGTATAGAGATGTGGGGAGTTACATACATGGCTCAATATGGTTGAGGATGAGAGAAGGGGTCGTGTCATTATATATGCTATAAGAGGGGATCCCATTGAATTACTTTAGGTATTAAATTAATGTAATCTAATTTTCATTTTAATGGGGAATAAAATAAATATATATTAAATTTAGTGTGAATATAAGTCTAAATAATTTCATAAAATAAAATTATTACTAGTTATGGTGATGTTTTAATCATAATATCTTAGTTTTAACCACTTACTTCCCCTGTTGACAATTAACGTGATAAAACTATTTTTACTCATTAGGGGTTGGTAAATTTACTATAAAAGGAAAATTTATTAATAATTATGAAATAGATTATCTTCTATACCATATACCATTCACAATATATATGACTATATTTTTATTACTTTAAAATCATTTAATTAAATATTATTTAATATTAAATACAATTAAATGAATTTTCATGGAATTTAAAATAATTTAGATTTATAAAATATATAGAAAATATTGTATGTTAAATATATACTTTTAAAATATAAAAAAATACATTATATTAATCTATAAAATTTTTGGTACATCATAACTCACCCAAAAAAATATTACATTGACGGTTTTCAAAGTTATTTAATTTATTTTAATATTAATTGCATAAACATTAATTCAACATTACATTAGAATTTAAGGGAATTGTTTCATTAATAAAAAATTAAATAAATTAACATCACAAAAACATTATTTCTTTTAAAAATAAAATTACATAAATATTAAAAAAGTCATACATGTCAAAAAATATTATATTTTTTAAAATAATAAAGAGTCATTTTTGTATTTTCAGTTATATAAAAAATATAACAACTTTTATCCAATAAAATTGGAACTGAAATATCATTTTTATATTTTATTGGAATAAAAAAAACATATCCAATGAAATCTAGGAATGATTGTTGAAGATCTTGAATCCTTATTACACTGTTTTTTTTGTTCTATATTTTTTATTGTTACTATGATGATGTCATTTTAACAAGGTCCCTGTTTATTATTAAAAACAATAAGTGATACCAATTTGAATATTTTGGAATTTTTATATTAAATATTAAATACATTATATAAAATTATGTCCATATATATATTTATTATTTAAATTATTCTTAAAATAATCCGACAAAAAAATAATGAAAAATAATGTTCTTGAAAAATTTATTTTGAACTATAAGATTATTATTTATTAAAAATTAGAATAATTTTTATTTGAATAAATATAATTGGAATATTTATAATGAATTTAAATTAATGAAATTTTTTAAAGAAATCAAATATTGAACTTTATTCTTACATGTAGTGAAAATGTTGGTTTATATAAAATTTTCATTTTTAACTATTCCATTAAAAATAATTGCTTTCAAAAAACACCTAAATTACTCTCTAATAAAATATTTATATAATTAATTCAAATAATAAATCCTATTTATAAAATTATTTTTCTATATATCAAAGAAATTACACATAATATTTAATTAGAAAAGAAATTACATTTTGTAAGATAAAAAATTTTGACGCATAAAAATACATTAGTATAACTAGTTAAAAACATAAAAAAACTTATAAATACAATTAAATTGATCATGATAATTATATATATATATATACATATATAATAATTTTTAACTCCTATTCATACCCAGCAATTTTACGCATGGTTAGAATGATAATTTGGAAAATGTTTTTTCCTAGATTATTGATATCAATGGGTCTTGAGCTTATAAATACACAATTTTGTAGTATTTTCAATGAATATATATTCTAAAATAATTTATTACTATAGTATTTATTAATATAGCATGGTCATATGAACTATTCATGAATGTAGTAGTTCACTTCGTTTAGAATTAGACATTCTCATGAGTATATTTTACTCAAATATCAATATAAAAATTTATAAAAAAAGGGATTCATATACATTATAAAATTGATACTTTTATAATTTTTAGGTATCACATGATTACATTTTTTCATAAAACAAATCATTATTTATATAATTATTAATTCAATATAATATTGAATAATTTTAAATTTTTTAATGGTATATGATGAAAACATAAAAGATTATAGTCATACATATATTCATGAATGCATTATATGTAGAGTGTGATAATAAATAACATATAATAGACTCTACTGGTTACATTCATTCCAACCGAAACATGGGCCATGGCAATGATAATTTATTAATATTGATAAGAAAATTTCATTATTCATTGCCTATTTTTAGTAAGACATGGAATAGATGAGAAAACATGTATTTCTGGAAACCATATTATTGTTATAAAATTATGTTATACATATTGAGACAATCCTATATTTTATGTAAATAAATTGATGTTGTAGGATAATCCAAATTATATATTAATAAATAGAGGTTTTCAAATATATTTGTGAAATTTTTTAATATTATTCAAAAGAAATTTATAAAACAACTATTTAATTTGATATATTATAAATATAAACCAAATTATAGTATAATATATATCCTATCCCTCTAATATATTTACTACATATAGATACAGGTAATAATTATACTGGGATGATATTTAATAAAAATACTTATTAAATATATGTATAATTTGATATAAATATTTTAAATGTGAATATTCACAAAAAATAGTTCGATTAAACTTCTATTTGATATCATTATTTTAAATAATATTACTATTAGAAGAATATTTAGTGAAATTCCATGGAATAATAACAATTTGATGATTTAGATCATCCACTTACTGAATAGTTGACATGTGAAGAAGATGAAAATGTGAATATTGACTCTTATTTTATAAAGAAGAAACATTGAAATGATTTATGAACTATGGTGCTAGTGTCCATGGATCATATATTATATAATTATTTTCAAAACATGGGATCATTAATGTTAAAAACTTTCAATAAATTTTATATGTTATGAATAAAAAATAAATTATATTTTATTTGAATGTGATTAATTATATGAAAATGGACTGAATTAACTTCATTCTACACACATATAATCAATATGATTGGGAAAGAAAATTATATGGTGAGGTTGGGATCATATTCAAGTCTGAATCATGCCATAAAATTCACCAAAAAATCACTTTATGAAAGGTTTTATAAATTTAATGTCAGTTGTATTACGATTTATATTATTCAAATTTATAAAATAAATTATATATATAGGATAGTCAAGAATTATTTTTATTTTATCATAATTTTTTTTGTGATGACTAATAAAAACATATATTTTTTAGGATAATAAATGAGTTGGAAAGAAAAATAGTCATAATTTTTTGTTTAAACACAATGGTGATGTGAACAATGAATATAAATGTTTCATTTGGGTTATGTTTTTGTATTAAAAATATAATATCCATGAATATATGAAAATGTATATAAATCAATATATATAATCCATGACAGTTTGTAATATTATATAATCCAATTGATTTATTTTTACTGAATATAATACTAAATTTATATTTAATAAATATTAATAATTTTTAAAATAAATCAAAAAAATTATGGAATGATAGAAATTTATATTTGAATAAATATAGGACAATGAGTTTCTATTTTGCATAAAAATTACATTTATTAAATCGTGCATAGAATATTAAAAATATTATAAATTTGGATATGAATTCTTATCTGATTTTTTTTAATATAAGAAGATATGAACATTTAAAAATAAAGTTTTTTGACATAAAATTTCATGTTATCAATGCATGTTTTTCGATCGAATCAAATTAATAATAATATTGAAAATAAATAATAAATTTATTTTTATCATAGATAAAATATTTTTGTGTATATTATATGTTAAAATAAAATTAAAATGATTATCTCAATCTATTAGTGACATATTTTTATATATTAGGAATTGTTTTCATATTTGTATTAAAAAATAACATTGCTGCCTTTTATAGTTATTAAGAGTTTTTTTCTAAATAATACAAAAATGTAACTATAGAGTATATTGACTAAAAAATAGGTTTGTTTTGTTAGATTAAATTCAATATAATCATAATATTAATGAATCATTAATAACTATATAGAAAATTTGATATGATAAAAAATATACAAATAAAAATAATGATTTTATTCTAATATAAATTTTATCCTAACTGAGTTTATTATATATCTGAAAAAGTAAAATCATAAAGTTAGAGTTACTTTTTTATTACCAGGGACCGTAAATAAATATCGTATTCCTTTTATGGGGTCTATGAGTTTTCTATATAATTAATAATATGTTTAAAATTATATATAATAATGTATATTTTAAGTAAAATTACATTTATATAATCATTAATACATTAAAAATATGTATTATGAGTGTCAATATAATCATTATATTAATATCCATTTTCTAAGAAGTGATCTAAAAAAAGAAAATTTTTATGACAGTTTGATTTCTAGAAAACTAAACAGTGAAATAACAAGGGTCATATAGTGATTTTACAAGAGTTACAAGGATATGTAAAATATTTAAAAATAATAATCTATTGACGTAAGCAAAAGGACAACCAGAATATATGTTTTTATTGGGTGGGGTGATACCTATTTTAATCTTATATTGGTATTTCATTGAAAAATTTCCAATATTATATAAATATATCATGTATTTCAACATAATATATAATTTAATATTATTTCATGTCTAATGAAATATCATAAAAATATATTCATAAATAAAACAGAAATTAATGATATTTAGTTTCCCATAGTCAATGATATTTTTTGAATTACATATAATATGATAATATGTAAGGATTGGCATGAGTAGGATATCACATTAAGACACAATGTTTGTTCATAATGTAATACATTGACTTTCGTATTCTTGATAAAAAACATGAGTATACCGAATGAAATATAATTTTTAATATCACATATATTTTTTGGTGTATATTTCATTGTAATATATAAATCCCATGGATAATATGAAATAATTGTTGTTAAACATTATGGATTGATACAAAACTATTCCAAACCTAATAAATATCATATCATGGGGGATGATTTGTTTTCATATTAGGTTATTGGTCTTAATTAACCAAGATGATACATGTTCCACCTATATGATGGTTATAAAATATTATACCATTTTGTGGAATGACTAAGGATGTTTTGGGAATTCCATGAAATGTTATATGTAATGTTTTTATATATGAAGGCGAGTAACATGTGATGTACACATTTAAATTGATGAATTACATGAGACATCTACAAACATATTATTTAGTCATTAAATAGAGAATTGATACTGTATCATTTAGATTATAAAAGACTAACATTCAATGTTTATCATGACTAATTAATATCTTGAACAAAGGGATTATATAATTATTCATTATGTATTCGATAGATAAGGAATTTTTAAAAATTCAGATACATAAATTTGACAGAGAACACACCGTATCCCATTGTATATTAACTAAAATAGAATATTTTGTAAATATCACATTAAAATTATAATAAAAAATTAGATATTTTTTAAATATATCCATAGATATAAATGCCCATGGGGTCACAAACATTGGTGTTTTATAATAATTATGTGATCTATATCATTATACAAAACATTAATAGTTTAATGGTGGATTTAATAAATTTCAGTCTAGAGGATGTCCAATTTGTTTTTTAAATATGAATTCACAATTTGTTGTGTTTGATGTGACATAAGGTGTATATTACCAATGAATATGATTCTTTGGTTGATGTAAGAGAGAGAAATATTTTTTTACAAAAGATAAATCTTGAACTTGGTGAATGTTACCATGATGCTTCTTTGAAATGGAAAGGATGTCAGGGTAGAAGTCACCACAACATGGTTTTTATTATTGTGAATAAATTATGCAATATATCATTATTATAGTTACTTATACCCAATTAATGAAATAATATTTTATTTATATGATGATATAATATATTTTCAATTTTTTTTTATAAATTTTTGTTTATAATTTACAAATTTTAATACAGATATCATAAATTTTAATATGAATAATTACTCCATAAAATATTTATTTTTAGAAGTAAAACTATCATGTGCACTGCATTATAGTGTGATTTTTTTAAATTTATAATATAAAATTTAAATAATTGAATGAATGTCTTATATTTGATTAATATGAGTATAATTTATTGAAACTCATATATAAAACCATTAATTGGAAATCTAGTGGGACATTTGAGACTTGAAACATGGTATCCATGAAATCACTATAAATGATAAAACAACTATTAGAAATAAATTTATATGTCTTTAAATAAAATTTAAACAATAATGTCTGAATAATATTTTAATGTATTGTAATTTAATGAAGATATATTTATAGGATGTATATAATTTATATGACCATTTAAATAGTAACTAACAATTGAGAGAAATACAATACCTAAAAATTAATTTTTTTCATGAATAAAATAAAAAAGATTAAATTTATAAATGTTTAAAAAATTTATCATATTAATTATCTAAAATATTTTATATCCGAAAATTTTAATGATAATTTTTAAATTATTATTTTAAAAAATATTTTTTTTACAATTGTTGAGTTAGTTTTAAATAATTTTAATATTTTTTTAAAAATAGATATCACATTTCCAATAAAAATTTAAAAATTATACTAGGGTGATTTTATGATTTTTTTCAAAAGTTACATCATAAATAAATTGTATAAAATTTAATTTTATTCATACAAAATATAACACCACCTCATTATGATAAAACCATTTTTATAATATCTAAAATATATATCAATTATCATTACCATTGATATATTAAATGTGATAGAAAACTTATTTTATTCCCACTGAATAAAATATTTATAGGGTGCCATTAGTATTGCGATTCATTATGAGACCACCATAATTTTCAATGAAATAATAACTTTTCATTACATTGAATTTTTTTAATAAAATAATCCATATTTTATTTTACAATAACACTCCCCCATCGATATATAATAAAAACACATCAAACATTTTTATCTCAATTCAAATACAACATAAATTATCAAATATATTATCAAAACCATATTTAAACAGTCTTACCCACATTCCATTGTTATAAGTCTAATAAAAATACCAATATTTAAAGGGATTATACAAAATACAAGGGACATGATTCAAGGATTACCTTATGTGATACAAAACTCATGCCTTTAATTTTAGTTCTACTCTTAAACCATCACTAATGTAAATAATATTTAAGTTAATTTTATTAATTTTGTGTAATATTAAATAATTTCTTCCTAGAAAATTAAATCTTTTATTATATTTAATATATATATAAAATGACATAAAAAATTATTTTACTTATGGATATTCTATAGTACCAAATAATACAATGATATTTTCTATCACATATACCAATAATAATTATTTTAAAATGATTATATATATATATATATAATATTAATAAACAAATAATGTTAATTTTAATAATCTTGGATGATAAAATATTTATTATATTATATTAATGATAATTCATCAAGGTTGATTTAATTAAATAAAACAAACATATCATGGAAAATATTTAAACTTTTATAATCTATTAGATATATGAGATCACTAAATTATAAAATGAAATGAAAAAAATACCATGACACATTTTCATGTTATGTTAGCATTGGATACTGACCATGGCTATTTACATTATTTGAAACTAGATTTAGAATCACGAATAGAAGATCCTTAAATGATCAACATGATCAATATAAATTTAAAAAATGGATAAAAATGATAAAAAACAATGTCTTAAATTTTAAATAACCATGAAAATAAATTTTTACATTATAATTATTAAATTTAACTAGGCTTGTTAAGTGCTAATAGGGGTATTCAATTTGAGTTATAATTTGATTTATGGGTTTTCTACCACTCGTTTCCATTCATATAGTTATCTTTTCAATAACTCTATCTATATCCCTCATGCTCACTCCCCCTCAATTTTACCATGCTATTTATGTTCATTGTATATATTCTCCCAATGTATTCTATTTAATTTTCACCATATCATCTATTTATATTCATGTCTATAATCGTAGTAAAAAAATATAATTTTGAATGATATCTAATTTCACATACATTTAAATAATATTAATAAAATATTAAAATATAAGAGGTAATTGAGATTACATCACATATAAAAATTATATAACAAATATTTGTCCAAAATATAAAGGTCCCTTATTTTGAAAAAAAAGATTATATGACCGTTAAATCAATAATAACATGTTATATATAAATTTATTTCTAATTGGATTGTTTTATGTTCATGGTTTATTCACGTTTCATTTATATATATATATATATATATATATATATATATATATATATAATTTTCTGATTAAATAGGTTGGTCCACAAATATAAAACTTCATAATTAATTGGGTAATGCTTCATATCTCACGAGACTATTATACATTGGAATGATTCCATAATATTTATCCAGAAGGATAAATAGATATATGATGTGGTGATATTTTTCAATGATGATATATTATATTGGATGTGAAATTTGGATTGTGTTTATAATAATGTTCCCTATATATGAGTTATATTATAATGAATATTAGGTGTACTGTTTTACTAAAATATTTTCCCGACCGACTATGTATTAAAATGGAGGGTATATATTTTTAGATGTTTGATATAGGATAATGAATCAATTGCTTCATATGAATAGAAAAATTATTGGTATCATGTTATGACTTCCAATATTTTATTTAAAAATAATAATTTTTTATTTTATTTTTTATTTCCCTATACAAACCATCAAATTATTTTTAATGTCTTATGTCATTAATAGTTATAAAAAAAATTATAGGTACCCTATAGTTGGAGATATATATTATAGAATAATAATTTTCTAATTAGAATATTGAAATGAATAATTTAATGGATTTTTATTCTAAATGAATAATTTTTTTCATTTTTTCTAGAAAAATATTCAAATACCCACATATCCAAACTATTTTTAAAATCACTCAAGAAACTTCCTGGGTGGAATGATTAAATAGTTTATGTTATTGAAATATTGTTCTTATGAACTAAAATATTGGTGGAATCTAAATGATCCATTGAATATAATGGATTAAATGAATTTTCAATGTAATATAACCCCATATTCCCATCATTAAAAAATAAAAAAAATTGAGAATATGAATATCATTTAAATATGACATGAGTAATTGATGATTTATGATGATTAAAACATCAATATTTAATTAATACTAGAATATTTTATTCAATAATTATTGTTGTAGGGTCATAAAATATAGTTGTTGAATGAGACAATTTATATTTTTTCCAGAATAGTTAAAGTCGTCTATGATTCTGGATTTACATATTTATTCACATCATGAAAGTTTACAAAAAAAATTGATATAATAACTCAATATGTAGAGGTTGGGTTATCAATGAATACACATTGTGTCCCCATAATATTCTCCAAAATATAGAACCATTAACAAAAAATCATTCCAATGAGAAAATTTAGAAAATATATAATTTTTCATTCTTTTTGATGAATTTGAAATTATAATGGTTATGTTTTGGTTGTCCTTATATACTGTTAATAATTATTTATAATTGGAATGATATTTAATTTTCAATTTATTATATAATCATGAAATTGGATTTAAGTCAGATGATAAATATTAAAATACATTAAAATATGCTTCAAATGTATATATATGAATGAATTATGAGTAGAAACTATGTATTAAATGATTGATGCTATATAAAGAATCATTAATGAATATAATTCATAATGTAATATGTTAATGTATTATCTTATGATAACATATCCTTACTTCTGACTGATAGGTTAAGATATCTATGTAATTTTTCCCTTGATTTCATCATATATGAATGTGTCTTTATAGAATTTCCCCCATTGAACTGTATTTTTTGATCAAGCGGTTGAAAGTGAAATTATCTGGTGATTTAAATACCCTTATTATCATCAATGGGTTATTCAATATTCATTATCAATAATAATAGTTTTTCATTGTGTCTCCATACATATTATTAGGGTATTAATAAGTTGATGATAATTAAAAAAATGACTTTCATTTGTTGATTAATTTATTTTATCATCCTTGAAAAGATTGTTAATAGTTAATTATGTCGAAAAATTAATCAGGACATCTTTTATAAAATGTGAATGAAATGATATTTCCATTTCTTCATTTTATACAATATATAATGAGTATATGTTCATAATGAATCCATTATGAAAGTATTGTGCTCTAAAAATATTCTGGAACATTACTAATAAATAATTCAATGATTTTAAATACTTTTTATTTATTACTAATTTTCATATAAACTTTAAAATCAATAATAAAAATGAATATTTTCATAGTATTGTATTAATGTCTATTTTATTATGAAGAGAATACTATGTGATACTTCAGGATGGATCATGTAACATTCATGGGGCATGTTATCACATGAAAATGTTAATCAATAATTATTTCAAAAACTAACATGAATAATGAATAGACCGGTATAATAACTATGATGGTGGATTATAGATTTAACATATTACCAAGGTAATGTTGAAATTTTTTGAAAAAAAGCATCCGGATTAAAAAAAAAATTAACATTGATAAAATGAAATGAATTATTTTTTAAAAAATTAATCTGAAAATATCATTAATCTTTTGAATAAATATCTTTTAGAAGAACTAGTACCCACACTACACTAAATTAGGGATTTATTTTTTGTTGAAAAAAAAAATCAAATAAAGTAATTTTTTGTTGCCTATAAATAATTGAGATAATTATAATTCATTCCTTAATTTATTGATGGTTCATAATACAAATTACCAAGTAAACGAGTACGCTATATAACATCTAGTTACCCACATTCAAGAATATCTGATATATATTTTATTTTTTCTCATTTTTTGGTTATTTTTTTTGGGATTTTGAAGATGGAGATAGATTTCAATGGAAAACAACATAATGTTGGTGGTTATATGTTTTGTTGGATAAAATATAATGTTGGTATAAATATAAAAAAAGGATAAATATGATTTCCTTTAGGGTCATATTTGATAGGATTTTTTTTCTATGTGTTTCTACAGAATCAATCTACTATATGGATTCAAATTTGGAAATGGTATATGATAAGAATATATTTTCATTTTGTTTTTATGAATGGGTTTAATTCATAAAACATTAAACATATTGAGACGAGTTCATTTCAAAAAAAGTATAATTTTTTTATAAGAGTTGATTATTTATTTTGGGAATATGGATTTCATGGAATTCACATTGTGAGCATGATAATTACGTTATGAACCCTTTATTAGTATTAGGTTATGCTTACAACACATAGGTTGCTATGAAATTAAGGGAATATTATATTTTTTATTCGGCTACTTCATTGGAATGAGATAAATGAGCTATCCCATTATACATTTTTTATATATGATATTCAAGAATGATTTATTCATACACTATTAGAAACTGACATATTTCTATGGATCAATAGCCATATTTTTAGATGTATGCGATTATTGCTTAATTTATAGCCCCATATTAATTAAAAATGTGGATGTAGTTTTAATCAATTTTGGATTCTCCTATATGTTTCCCTGTAACACCCCAGGTAAATAAAGAATATGACAATTTTTTTATTTATCCCTATTTGTGAATAAAATGTTAATATTAATTTAAAGGGAACGCTATGCTTGATGGCTTACCCAATACGTAACAACGAGTTCCTTTTAAATCTTATGTTTCACTCTAATACTAAAATAATTTTATTTTAAATTGTAGTTAACACCTAGCCATTGTAATGATGGGAATGAACAGAACTAACTACAAAATGATTATATATGTTTTTCAAATATTTTTACTTTTTACAATAAATGTTAGAGGATTAAAAATGCGAATGAATCCAATTTTAAGCGTAAACATTCTAATATTCTTTAAAAGGTCGACTAACCGCCTTTTGATGGAGAACCTCTTCTAAATCCACTTTTTGACAATTTTATGTGTTATATTTTACAAAATAAAATTCTTCTTTAGAATCGGGACATCAAAATTTACTTTGTGTAAATTTTTGATATTTGTCCGATAAAGTTCATTTTTTAATGAATAGTGAAAAATGTTGTATTTTAATTCAAAACCTCTTTTAATCTAATTTATTTATATTATTAGATTATATTTTTAATTGGTTTTAATGTGAAATTTGAATATAATTTTACCATTTAATCAAATGGTGGTCATTGGAATTAATATCACATTGAGATTGGATATAAATGAGTGTCAATCTTTTGATAGATATTGTTTCTTAAAAACACGCTATTTGATTTGAATGAGTAATATAATTATAAAATTTATTATTGAAACTTATATGTTATTAATTTGGTAAAAAATACATCATTTTTGAATTCAGAATATCAAATATATCTTAGGGTGAATTTTTGGTATTTTTCTGAAAAACCATAATTTTTGATGAAAGGTAAACCACAACGTTGTAGTTACAAAAACTGATTTTTCGTTTAAATGGAACTTTACCACATATGTGATTTGAATTTAAAAAATCCAATATAAATGATTTTCATTATTAAGTAAAATGTGGTTCAATGGGATGAAAATTATTTTTGATGAAAAGTAACTTTTAAGTTTTATTAATCGTGATTAAAGGTAATTACAGTGATTTAAGGTTAAAATGATATTATAATAAAATGAAAATATATTGAAACTTTTCCTAACCCTATTGGATGAGTCATGGCCGACCAAGACAACCCATGGGTCAATTTTTGGGACCCCATGGAGCCACTTGGGTAAGACAATGACATTTATGCATTTTATTTGAAGTAAAAGAAAAAATGACACAAACATGTATTGTTTTACTGAAACAATTTTTACATGGAGTTATAAAAGTCATATGTTTTACTATAACCTGTAATTGGAAAGAAAAAAATATTTCCTAAATCATAGTATGTTTTTTATAATTTTTAGACATTAAATAAATTAAATTATTTATGACATCATGATGATGCAGCGATTTCCTCATTATTTAACGATTTAAATAAAATGAAAAGATAATGTAAAATATAAGACCTAAACATATCAAAAACCTATTTTATTGGTGGATTTAGAACTCATATCACCTTATCCTCTAAATAAATCAATGTGGGAACTTAAAAATCAGAAACACATTTGAAAATAAAGTATTATTTTATACCTTTCCAAGAGTGCCCCTCCTCTCCTCTTATAAAAGGCCCCCACCTCTACCACCTTACCCGCACCTCTCATGCCTTTGGCTTGGCCATGATCTGATAATTATGTCTCTACAAATCCCTCTACAAATCCTAGAAGCCTTACCTTAGGCAGGAATCTCTTCATTAAACCCTTTTGGTTCAAACAAAAGGGAGTTACCCGATTTTAAAGTAACGTCTTCACTTGTGCTATTATATTTATTTTGCTTCTCCAACCCCCTAAAATCTTTTTATTCATTTAATTTGTAACAACAACGGTATCTACCATATACTAAGATTTTGTTATAAGATTTATTCAAGCTACACTTACACACACCTACATCTAATGGTTAAAGAACATACTATTTTTGTGGATGGTGAATTTCTGCCTCACGAAACGATGATTGTTCAATATTTTTTTAACACATTCAATGGTGGCCATTAATATGTCTCTATATTTATATATGATATATATTATGTTTATTTTCTCCTTAATCTTATATATTTTTCATTTACGGCTTACCTTTATGGTTTCTATTATGGGTAAATGTGATATCTTCATTTTAGGAAGTGCGGACTATAGCCCCCTCAAAGTGATTTCATTCATTAATACCATATTTGGTACATATAAAGGATACATTTAATGATATTATATATGATATAATACTTTAATTATAATACTATTATGTATCTTTATGTTTTAATTCCATTACATATGAAATAGAAATGGAAGTAGCGGTCATGTGTATGTACGGCTTACCGTCTCCATGAACGGTGCATTTCATTTCATACCTCTAAATGTTATGTAATATTATAAATGAATGTATAAAATGGAAATATATGATATATATGATATCTAAATAATGAATATAATTCTGTATATAATGGATATTTTACCCCATGAACATACATGTTATTATAAAGAGTTAATTTTAGACTCAAGTAGCAATGATCGTTAAAACGACCGTTATTAACTCAAATAATTACATAGTGTTCATGGCATGGTAAAAAGTGATATAAAAGGAATAATGAACTTGAAAAAGATATTTATTCAAGTAGAAATTAACTCAAGTTTATTATTTAGGAGATTAAATAACGATCGAGTCAAGTCGGATACGAGGTAAGGGATCCTACCCCTCTCTTTCTTTTTAAGTACACTCTTTTATGTCATTCCTTATAAGCTAATATTTCTTATTATTGGGATGTTATTTTATATTACCCTTACTGTAATTTTTATTTTCATATGATGAGAGATCCTATTTTCTCTCATCAATCCACTTTGGATATTTTGATTGGTGCCGTTAGGCTGCTGAATTTTCGTAAGAGATCCAACCTCTCTCTTTCTTTTTAAGTACTCTCCTTTATGTAACTTCTTTCATGCTCCTCTTTGTTATATTGGTGGATGTTATTTTATTTTCCTATAGATTTTAATTTTATGTTAATATAATTAGAGACCCTATTTTATCTCATCAATCCATTTTTGGATGTTTTAAGTGGCGTCGTTAGGCTGCCGAGTTTTCTTAAGGGATCTTTCTTCTCAATTTTATTCCCGTGAGATTTAAGCTACATTTTCCACCATTTCCTATCAGCGGTAAATGTACATCCCATTATTATACACTTTTTTTAATATATTTGGTTTATAATTATTTACATCAATGTTGTATGGTCCTTCTTTCATGGATTGTATGTTTCAAAAGATACCCACGTTAGTAAGGAAACCTTTCACCCTCCTCCTTTTAAAGACTTATTTTGTTGGGTCTTTTAATTTACATATTTTAATGTTGGGATATTTTCTTATATATTCTTGTTGATTTAAATTTTATTTCCAAGTGATGAGATACCCTTGTTATCTCTCATCAACTCATTTTCTGAATTTTGAAGTGAAGTCGTTAGGCTGTCAAATTTTTTCAACGTAGCTTCTTAACCCAATTTTTATTCTTTGGGATAAACTTGTACCCCTAGAATATGTCATTATATGAATATGTTTTACTGATCTCTGATTGTTTTACACACAATATCCACTTATATTTGGGGAATTCTTTTGTCACACATAATTATGTAATTGATTTATCCTTCATCAGAGGATACCATCTTTGTAAGGGACTTAGTATCAATCTCCATTCATTGAGGCATATTTTGTTTTATACACAACATTCTTTTATGCGGTGTATAAACCCCTTTGACATTTACATTTATTAAAAAGGAATATTTTTTATACGAAGCATTTTACTAAATGAAAAATGAATGTTTTTTGTCATACGTATGTGGGGACAATGACTTATCTGCCGTTGTGACCATTATTTGAGTTTCGACTTCATCTACAAGCCATAACTTCTTTAAAATGAAAAAAATACCATGTTTTAATTTTAATTTATTTTGGTATTGAAAATGGTTTTCATACTGTTTTTATTATATCAATGTGTTGTATTGATATCTTGTGATTGAAATGTGGAAATGTTATGTTTCCTTTATGCATGTTTTATGTGATTAGATTATGTTATGTTTCTTGGGATTTGATTATGTAGACGGGTGGTTCCGTGATAAACTATGGTCAGGTGAGCCCGATATATCTCTCTAATGCATTGGGTAACGAGAAGGAGTTAAACGTTTAGGTTTCTCCGAAGAGATTTAAGGAATATACTGTGATGGGTATTCCAAATGTAACCATGAGTTTTAATACCTACGTAAGAATGTTATGAATGCCTCAAGTTACCTTTATGTCTTATGATTTCTATGATTTATTCATAATTTGATTAGGTATGTGATTATGTTTTATGAGTAATGTATGATTGCATGCATGGAATAATTTTTTCATTTCGTACTTTTATATCCCTTAATGATCTTTTTATGCTCCTCCAAATTATTTGAAATGGTTTTCACAGGTCAAGGGAAAGGTACATGATGTGATGATAGTGTCAAGTAAGTGTCATGAAAGAATCCATGTTTTCGTTTAAATATGTTTATGTTGATGGGAAAAATGAGTACTATCTTTTATGTAACCAATTTGTTTAAATGTGGAATGTAATGCACGTTTTATGATATGATTATCTAAAACATTAAACCTGAAGAAATCCTCAACTTTTATTCTTGAAGTTACTCAAGATTAAGTGAGTTTAATGGTTGGGGCCTTATAGTTGTTATCAAAGGTTAGTTTAGACAACTTTAGGGATTATGAGTCGTTGTTAGACAAATGGTTAGTCCCTATATCTATTATTTTAGTTAAATACTTGTTTTATATCTTTTTTCAGGTAAAATAAAGTCAGTTACTAATGGATGTAAGAGGATATCAAACAACATTCCTTTCTCTTCCTGATGACATGCTTGCAAAAATTATTGAAAAGTCATGTTCGGATGATTGTGAAACTTTTTCTAGCATACAACTCTCTTGCAAGAAGTTGTTTGAGATATCAAACACCTCTACTATACCTCGTTATCATCATGGATCATCGGTTGTATTTAGACAAATACTATTTTCACAATATTCTATCATTTTCAAGAAAGGTAAATATTATCAAGGTATTTTCAAATATTTTACCTAATCACAAGAATTTGAAGCATATTATGATTTAAAAAATGGTGCTAAAGAAGGAGACCCTTGCACAACCTATTTAAATTTTCTTTTAAAATATATCCTATCAACATATACTAATGGTATTTCAAAAGGACAAATAATAGAAAGTTTCTACTCAAATTATGTCCTACTATTTTATAGAAATCATGTTTTATCAGATGTTTTGGAATTATATGTCATACATGATTATTTTCCATATTTGTTTTTCTGTGAGCACCTATATGACCCATGTTGTACAAGGTGTATTTGGATAGAGGAAGAAAATTATTTTGAAGGATCTCTAAATCATTGTTGTAATTCATGGGACTTCAACCTATGTGAACAAGATGACGATGAAACCGAGTCGATGCCATGATCAAGGTATGTTGTTATTCATTTTTTGGAATCATTTTTTTATGGTGGTGAAATAAGACATCAATAATTAAGATGCTGATATCGTAATGAATTTGGATAAAAATGAGATTTATAAGGAAACAATTGAGGTTAAAACATGTTAGGGTTATTTTTGGAGTTTTATACAAAGGACAACATGCAGACCGTGTGACAACCCGTCGCATCGGACAAAGATGGGGGAATAGAACCCACAACCATAGTGCGACTGGTATTTATCACCTACCACTAGACTACGTGAAGTCCCTGGTTTGTATAACATACTCTTTTTAGTTATATTATTTTATGAATTAAGAGTAAGTTGATTTTAGGGTTATCTAGGGAAATTATTAACCTATCATGGAGGATATGTGATTAGGTTAATTACTTTTCAATATGAGACTTTTAGAGCAACTGATGTTAATTAAAGATATGTGTTAATTTGTACCTTGGAAGACTATGTGACTAAATCCATCAAATATTTGTGTTTCGATCTTAGTTTGGTTTACATTGAAGAATTTTATGGACAAATTGTTTATCGAATGGTCCTCGTTGAACATTGGGTTTTGTTGGGAAAATTTTGGAGATTAAGATTATATTTTATTTTTATAAAGGGTTATCCTTTTATGGTTTATCTGATCTTGTTCTAACAATTTTGGTTTTGTTAAGGGTCAAAAGAAATGGGAAATATATAGTTCTCTTTTGTGGATTAGGTGATTCTCAAGAATTTGATTATAGTACTCATAATGCGAACAAGTCTTCCTAAATACTCGTCTTTTGGAGAAATTATGAGTTTGTGTAAGAAATCTAGTAAAATTTGAAAGTCAACATGACAATTAAGTATGTTTCCTTAAGATCAAAAATAAATTCCTCAATGAAAATTAACTTCAAACAAAAAATTTTTCTATTAACTTTTCCTACTGTGGAATCGAATACCATTTAACCCATCACAAGTTTGTGATTTTCTTGTGGTTAACTTTCTCCTAAACATGTTTTCTATCAATCTCCCTCGAAACATGACCCTTTTTCTTTTTCTTCCATATCCATGTTTTCCTACATGGAATCCTAGTATGGTTTAACTCAGGTGACCTCTATACTTCACTTTATTTATTTTAGAGTGATTGTTTTACCAACTCTTGTTCCGATGTGGGTCATTCAATGATGTTTTCGAGCCCAATTTTAAAATTGCGAGGACACAATTCCCAAAAGGGGGAAGGACGTAACACCCCAGGTAAATAAAGAATATGAAATTTTTTATATTTATCCCTATTTGTGAATAAAATTTTAATATTAATTTAAATGGAACACTTTGCTCGATGGCTTACCCAATACGCAACAACGAGTTCTTTTGAAATATTATGTTGCACTCTAATAATAAAATAATTTTATTTTAAATGGTAGTTAACACCTAGCCGTTGTAATGACGGGAATGAACAGAACTAACTAAAAAATTATTATATATTATTGTCAAATATTTTTACTTTTTACAATAAATGTTAGAGGATTTAAAATGCGAATGAATCCAATTTTAAGCATAAACATTCTAATATTATTTAAAATGTCGATTAATCGCCTTTTGATGGAGAACCTCTTTTAAATCCAATTTTTGACAATTTTATGTGTTATACTTGACAAAATAATATTCTTCATTAGAATTGGGACATCAAAATTTACTATGTGTAATTTTTTGATATTTTTCCGATAATGTACATTTTTTTAAGGAATAGTGAAATATGTTGTATATTAATTCAAAACCACGTTTTAATATAATACATTTATATGATTAGATTATATTTTTAATTTTTTTTAAAGTGAAATTAGAATATATTTTTACCATTTAATCCAATGGGGGTCATTGGAATTAATATCACTTTGAGATTGGACATAAACAAGTTTCAATCTTTTGATAGATATTGTTTCTTAAAAAACACGCTATTTGATTTGACAGTGGAATTTAATTATAAAATAAATTAATAAAACTTATATGTTATGAATTTGGTAAAAAAAAAATCATTTTTTATTCATAATATCAAATATATCTAAGGGTGAATTTTTGGTATTTTTCTGAAAAACCTTAATTTTTGATGAATAGTGAAACCACAAAGTCGTAGTTACAAATACTGATTTTTCTTTTAAATGGAACTTTACCACTTCTGTGATTTGAATTACAAAAATCCAATATAAATTATTTTCTTTATTAATTAAAATGTGGTTCAATGGGATGAAAATAATTTTTGATGAAAAGTAACTTTTAAGATTTATTAATCGCGATTAAAGCTAATTAGTGTGATTTAAGGTAAAAATGATATTATTATAAAATGATAATATCTTGACACTTTTCCAAACCTTATTGGATGAGTCATGGCCGACCCAGACAACCCATGGGTCGATTGTTGGGACCCCATGGAGCCACTTGGGTAAGATAACGACATTTATGCCTTTTATTTAAAGTAAAAGTAAAAATGGCACAAACATGTATTGTTTTACTAAATCAATTTTTACATGGAGTTATACAAGTCATATTTTTGACTATAAATAGTCATTATAAATATAAAAAGAGTTTCTACATTATAGTATTTGTTTTATAATTTTTAGACATTAAATAAATTAAATTATTTATAACATCATGATGATGCACCGATTACCTCATTATTTAATGATTTACATAAAATGAAAATATAATGTAAACTCTAAGACCTAAACATGTCAAAAAAATATTGGATGGGTGGATTTAAAACTATTATCACCTTATCCTCAAAATAAATCAATGTGGTACCATTAAAATATGAAACACATTTGAAAATAAAGTAACATTTTATACCTTTCCTTGAGTGCCCCTCCTCTCCTCTTATAAAAGGCCCCCACCTCTACCACCATACCCACACCTCTCAATCATTTGGCTCAGCCCCTATATAATAATTTTGTCTCTCCACATCCCTATACTCATCTTATAAGCCTTACCTTAGGTATTATGTTCTTCAAGAAACCCTTTCTGTTCAAACCAAAGGGAGTTACCCGATTTAAAGGTAACGTCTTCACTTGTGCTATTTTGTTTTATTTTGCTTCTCCAACCCCCTAAACTCTTTTTATTCATTTATTTTGTAACAAAAACAGTATATTACATATACTAGGAAATTTTTATAAGAATTATTAGAGCTACAATTACACACACCAACATCTAATGGTTAAAGAACATACTGTCTTTGTGGATGGTGAATTTCTACCTCACGAAACGATGATTGTTCAATATTCTTTTAACACATTCAAAGGTGGCCAATAAGATGTAACTATATTTATATATGATATATAATATGTTAATTTTTTCCTTAAGCTTATGTATTTTCATTTATGGCATACCTTTAGGGTTTCCATTATGGGTAAACGCGATATCTTCATTTTAGGAAGTGCGGACTATCGCCCCCTCAAAGTGATTTGATTCGTTAATACCATATGTGGTACGTATAAAGGATATATTTATGGATATTATATATTATACCATACTCTAATTATAATACCATTATGTATCATTAGGTTTTAATTCCATTAAATATGAAATAGAAATTGAAGTAGCGTTCATGTGTACTTACAGCTTACCTTCTCCGTGAATGATGCATTTCATTTCTTACGTCTAAATGTTATGTAATATTATAAATTCAAGTATAAAATGGAAATATATGATATATATGATATCTAAATAATTAATATAATTCTGGATATAATGGATATCTTACCCCATAAACAAACTTTTAATTATGAAGAGTTTATTTTTGACTCAAGTAGCAATGATCATTAAAACGACCGTTATTAACTTAAATAATTACATAGTGTTCATGAAATGGTAATAAGTGATATAAAAGGAATAATGAACTTAAAAAAGGTATTTATTCAAGTATAAATTAACTCAAGTTTATTATTTAGGAGATTAAATAACGATCGAGTCAAGTCGGATACGAGGTAAGGGATCCTAACCCTCTCTTTCTTTTTTATGTACACTCTTTTATGTCATTCATTTTAAGCTAATCATTCTTATGATTGGGATGTTATTTTATATTACTATTACTGTAATTTTTATGTTCATATGATTAGATAACCTATTCTCTCTAATCAACCCATTTTGGATGTTTTGATTGGCACCGTTAGGCTACCGATTTTTCATAAGAGATCCAACCTCTCTCTTTCTTTTTATGTACTCTCCTTTATGTCACTTCTTTTAAGCTACTATTTGTTATGTTGGGGGATGTTATTTTATATTAATATTTCTATGAAGTTTATGTTAATATGCTGAGAGACCCTATTTGATCTCATCAATCCAATTTTGGATGTTTTATGTGGCGTCGTTAGGCTTCCGAGTTTTCGTAAGGGATTTTTCATCTCATTTTTATTCCCGTGAAATTTATTCTACATTTTCCACCATTTCCTTTCAGTGGTATATTTACTGCCCATTATTCTACTCTTTGTGTAATATAATTTCGTTTATGAGTATTTACATCAATTTTTTATTATCCTTATCTCATGGGGTGTATGTTTCGAAATATACCCAAGTCGATAAGGGAACCTTTCACCCTCCTCTTTTTAAAGACTAATTTTTTTGGGTAGTTTAATTTACATATTTTAAGGTTGGTATATGTTCTTCTATATCCTTATTGATGTAGATTTTATGTCCAAGTGATGAGATACCATTGTTATCTCTCATCAACTCATTTTCTGAATTCTGAAGTGACGCCGTTAGGCTGTCAAATTTTTGCAAGGGAACTTCTTAACCCAATTTTGATTATTTGGGATAATCTTGTACCCCTTGAATATGTCATTCTATGAATATGTGTGAATGATCTCTGATTGTTTTACACCCAATATCCACTTATATTTGGTGTATTCTTTTTTTCACAAATAATTACATAATTTATTTAACATTAATCTGAGGATACCGTCTCTGTATGGGACTTCGTCTCAATCTCCATTAATTGAGGCATATTTTGTTTTATACACAACTTTATTTTATGCAGTGTATAAAACCCTTTAACATTTACGTTTATTAAAAAGGAATCTTTTTTGTACTAATCATTTTTCTAAACTACAAAAGGAATGTTTTTTTTCATACGTATGCGGCGACAACGACTTCTCTGCCGCCGTGACCATTATTTGAGTTTCGACTTCCTCTACAAGCCATAACTTTTTTTTAAATGAAAAAAATACCATGTTTTAATTTTACTTTATTTTGGTATTGAAAATAGTTTTCTTAATGTTTTTATTATATCAATGTGTTGTATTGATATCTTGTGATTGAAATGTGGAAATGTTATGTTTCCTTTATACATGTTTTAGATGATACGATTCTGTTATGGTTCTTGTGAATTATTTATGATGACGGGTTGTTCCGTGATAAACTAAGGGTAGGTTAGCCCAATATAGATCTGTAAATCATTGGGTATTGCGAAGGAGTTAAACGTTAAAGTTTCTCTGAATAGATTTAGGGAATATACTATGATGGGTATTTCAAACGTAACCATGAGGGTTACACCCTACGTAAGGATTTTATGAATGCCTCAAGTTACCTTTATGTATTATGATTTATATGATTTATTCATAATTTGATGAAGTGTGTGATTATGTTTTATGAGTAAAGTATGATTTAATTCATAGAATAATGTTTTCATTTCGTACTTTTATATCCCTTACTGAGCTTTTTATGCTCATACCATGTTTTTGAAATGCTTTTCACATGTCAAGGGAAAGGTAAATGAAGTGATGATGGTGTCAAGGAAGTGTTAAGAAAGAATCCATGTTTTATTTTATATATGATTCTGTTGATTGGAAAAATGAGTACTATCTTTTATGTAACCACTTTGTTTAAATGTGGAATGTAATTCATGTTTTATGATCTAATTCTCTAAAATTATAAACCTGAAAATTTCCTCAACATGTATTCTTGAAGTAACTCAAGATTTAGTAAGGTTAAAGGCTGGGGCCTTATAGTCCCATTCTCACTTTAACCTCTACATGTGTCCCTCTTTCCCCGAAGGTTCCCCTCACAACCCTCATTTCCTTGACCCATCTTCTCTAATGGTTCCCCTCCCAGCACTACCACACACTACCACCAAATGAGGCGACCTACCTGGAGGTCTCATATCTGGCCATATTCCCATGATGCTTCCACTGAATGTGAACATCTCACCTCCCCCTACCTATGTTTCTCTATGATGGCCTCCACTCCTCATTCTCTACTGCTCCTCCAATGTTTCAACCCCCTCTTGGTCATCCTCCTCCTCCATGTAGATCATGGTCATTCACAACACTCTAATTTGATTACACCCAATGGTATTTAGAGTTTTCACTTCTATGTTAGGTGGCTCAGATTCCTCACCCCATAATATAATACATCTATAAATTACATTCATAGACACATTATACCCATAATTAATGTATCATTCCCAACATTCTAATGGTAATAAATGTTTAAAAAATTGGGGTTTCTTCTTATGTGTAATATTCTACCTAGTTTTGAAACCATTATTCATTATTTGAGAATGTTTTTTGGAACATGAATTTAGATACTTGTTAAAAATCTATCTTCCCTGATGTGGGGGGTCTAATATCAGCCATCATCACCAATAATTGTCCAAATTTTGATTCGAATCCTCTATTTGCAGGTGAAGTTACATTAGTACAAATGGATTTATTTCGGAGACACGCATAAAATTTTTGATGAGCCTTTGGTATCTTTTTAGAATATAACATCATTCTCATCATTTTATTTATCTATTAAATTTATAAGAAATTTATTTCTATAAATTCCATGATGATAAATTATTTTCTCAAAAATATTTGCAGATTCATCATGGGTTCATTCCAGATTTCACAAATTCAACTCTAACTATAGACACTTCAATTTTAGTGAGCTCTTTTGGACTTACAGTGTTTTAAACCTTTATTTAGATTCACTTTTCAATGTTGAAGTCTAATATTAATACTCAATTTTTTGTCACTAATTCATAATATTCCTGTTTCATTATTCTATATAATTTATTTTCTAGTTGATAATTTTTCATCTTTATTGAGATTTCATATAGATGTTTCACTCAATACGGTTATCTTTTGAAATAAACTCTTTCAAAAATTTCCTTCTCAAATATACATATTTAAAAAAATTATCATTTAGTTAAAAATATTATTATTATGTGACATAGATTTATACATTAAATCATTAAACTAGGTGGAAGTTTGCCTGTATAGTTGTAATTTCATAACATAAGGGTCCATATATTGGGTGATGACATGAATCTAAAAAACCTTCTTTTTTAAATCATTATCCATTTCTATATCTTCTTCTTCCAGCTAGGATTTTTTATAAAATATTTTATTCATAAAACATTTTATGTTAGATACAACCTAATTTGGTAAATTATTAAAAACAATATTTTACTTAAATGTAGAATTATTCAATATTTTTGATAGAATAATCTTTCTCATGCTCTATATAACATTAAATTCCCCTTCAATAGGATCACAACCAATAGAGTTTTGACCTTGATACTTATAAAATTAATCAAATTATAATAGTTATTTCACATTCATAGATTTTTTTTATTTATATAAATCTATTTTTCTCTCTATTATTTATATGATTTAGTTTATACTTGAGACATTCACATTCCTTCAATGGTCTTACAACTACAACTGGATATTTATTCAAATTCCAATAGAGTTCCATGTTGTGATATATTATCTTTGTTATTCAATTCAGAACTCACTAATCATCTATAATTTAGTACAATTAGCAGTTCTCACCTTCAATATGTAGTTTACATGTCCTGAACTTCTATATGGATCACTAGAATTTCTCATATATAGCACACCATTGTAGGTCTCGAACATCCTATGAATGTAATTTACAATATTGTATGAAATTTAGAACAATAATCCCCATAATATGTATAATATTACACTTACACGTCTTGTCACCATATATGTATATCCCATCACTACAATCATGATACTAAAATAAATAACATGAGTTACATCTCTCTATTACTCTCTTTAAAAACAAATTTCATTATGTTTGAACTATACATGAAAACATTGTTCTTTACATAATATTAAAACACAAAATCTATTCATCAAGAAGCTCTTAATCTCATAGAATAATTATTATTATGAACATATCAAGACAATGCTTCCACCAATATCAATACCTCCACATTGTAAATGAATTCAATATGTCATAGGGAAATGATCATTTTTATGTCCATAAAACGATAGAAACGCTTATTATATGGGAAATATAATTAATCCAGATAACCTTTACATTTGTCTAACTGTGATTATAAATCTTATTATGAATCATTTAATGATCTTGGAATTCTTCTTATACGACCACTCTTATAATTCTCATAAAATGACATGTACAAAGTGAGTCATCTATTTAAATAATTTGTTTTTTGTTTACTTGTTTTACATTTCACCTATATTTATTCATTGATCTGACATCAATATTATTAAAAATAACATTTATCATGTCTTCCAAAATAATTTATTATAGGTAATTGCATCTTTTAATTACATATATCCCTGGAGCCGAATTATGAATGGGTGGAGGATCCAAAAAATAAAATTCCATTATTTTAATGAAATAGAATTTTAATATCATTGAGAGCATTTCAATCATGTAAGGGATTTTGACCACATATCCTTTTTTTGTTTCCAAGATTGAAGTTAGTATTTGATAATAATCTTCATTGATTAATGTATTTTATATTTTCGTTTTTATATTATTTTGTTGTTATTTTTATATTTATCAGTTCTTGGTAGTTTATTTCACCAAGGCCCAATCTAGTGAGCCCACATTATGAGGTTCAAGAATGTGTTGATGATAGGATGACTAAAAGAGGTTGATAGAAGGGAATCAATGATAGTGTAGGTGTATGTTCTTCATGGGGATGTGGGGGCAGTGGGGTTGTAGGTGTAATTATGAGTGTTGGGGGAGGGGATAAGGATAGTGCAGGAGGGGTTGGTTGCTGGTGCAAATGGGGGTGGGGGCTGGAGTTGGGGGGCTACTGCTGGGGGGGGAAGGTGCAAGTGGGATGAGGGTAGTGGGGGTACATGTGGGGGAGGAGGGGCAAGTGCATGAGGGGCTGGGGGAAGGTGCATGGTTGGTTGGGGGCTGGTGTAGTTATGGGTGGGGGCTGATACTGGGGGGGGGGGGGGTGGTGCGAGGGTAGGTGTAGTTTCTGGAGGGTTTCAACAGCCATATTTTAGTAAAACATGAATTTTCATTTATACCATTCATTATTTTAATGTAATCAAACTCCATTTTTCATTCTCCAAATTAAATTGGGGACGAGGTTCATCCACGGGTGTAACTCCCACCTGTTTTCCATTGTTTTATGCTTATCTACTATATAAATTCATATGGTGATTCTTATGGTCGTAGATACACTATTGTTCATAAAAATTTTCAAAATTATAGTTTTTATCATCAGATAATTTTTTATAAAACAGTTGGAATAGATCTTGGATATAGTGATTTCATATTTCTATATTTGATATCGTATCAAAGTTGACTTGTCTCTTTCTCTACACATTTTTCTTTTTCTATGAATGGTATGAATTATTTTCAATATTTCTCCTCACATGCAGTAATCAATGTGGGTTTCCTTAAGAGAATTATGTTTCTACATACAAATGAAATAGGAAAGAGATTAAATTCATCACATGAGATAAGAATTATTTAGTTTAGTTTTTATTTTATTTTATTTATCACAGAGGACACTAAGGCATTTTAATTCATTATATAGATGAAGGGTAGTTATATTTCGCAGAGGGTTCTATAAGGGAACTAGAGGGGGAAATGTATTTTTCGTTGCAGGGGATGGAGATTGGGGTTGTGGAGTGATTAATTTGTGTGTATCATTATTGTATGTATTTATACTATGTTGCTTCTATTTTCTTTTCCTTCAGCATGAACGTTTGATGTATGGATTGGTAAAGATGAAATAATACATTTGAACCACCCTTTACCTTATAGTACCCCCACTATAAATGGGATTATTTTAATATGAAATTTGGGAAGTGTTTTGGAATTTAATATAATATGGAAAGTGGAAGATAATGAGAAATAGAAGATGAATATGATTTCCATTATATTATATTTGTTGAATATATACTAACCATGAACAACATGTTTTATATGATTACATATGGTAATGGAGATATATATTGGAATGCCATACAAAGAATAGATTGTTGAATGGAATTGATAATATAGGAGAATGTGGTAGTATTTATTGATGTGTTATCTCTATTTTAATTCACATATCGATGAAATAATTTTTGATATTATGATGAACAATGTGTGTGTTTGTAGATGTTTTTTATTAGAATGACCACCATAAATTACTAGTCCAAAGGGAGTTACTAAATGATGATATTGTAGAAATAATATAATTGAATTATAGAATCTATAATGAAAATGAATTCATGTATCATTTATCATCACTGATCACACAGAAACACACACACACACACACTTATATACATATGAAGTCAATATATATCATTTCATTTCCCACTATTTCCGTATATGTGGTTTCTTATTATGAGGTATGTTCTATCCACAACCATCTAATATAGTGAGTTCATCATCAGATTTCTGTAATATTTATTTCTTTTGTATTTTTATTCCAAATTATAATCAAGGATATTGTGATTTTTTGGTCCTTTATATTTTTGTATTTGTTTTTGTATCTCGTTAAGGTGGATTCGAGTTTCCATTGATGATGTTTTTAATGTGTATGAATTGGTATTTATATACATATATTTGGTCCCCCTTAATATATATTAACTCATTGTTGTGTGAGTATATATATTGGTTCTATGTGTTCTTATACATAGATATGTAAAGGCGTATATGCAAGTATAAAAAAATATCAAAGGACCCCCTCATGCATACTTGGCCATGAAAATATGTACATAGCTTCTAGGTGTCATTATATATATATATGTGAAGTTTCATATGAGTGAAAGCGTAAAAAAATAATGATTCAAGTTGATGTCGTCAAAAATACCATGCATTGAGGATGATGTATGTTTCTGTTACCTAACCCTTTATTTTGAATTCTATAATTTCATGGGTATTTTAAAACTTTTTTTCATTATTAGATAATGTCTATATTCCATTAAAATTTGTTGTGTCTCTTTGAAATAACCTTTACACCTATTTTACATAATTTATCTAATCCTTCAATGTGAACTAGTGTAACTTTTCATCCATATCGATAGTAAAAAAATGAAATTTTCATCAAATTAAAAATGATATTGACCTAATTTTTAGAAATAATATACCATGAAATCTCATAAAAATCAATAACATAAAGAAAATATTTCTTTTCATTTCATCAAACACATACAACTAGCCTTGAAAACTTTTTACTTTTTTCAGTAACATAACTGTGAAATACATAACTAAGAAAAGACCGAATTTTACTTATTAAAATAAATACAACTTGGCATGATTCACTATGTCGGCATGGTTTTCACACCATGACTCCCTAAACCATGGAATTTCGTGTCATGAAATGAGGTTCAAAGACTTAAATGATCGATATAGAGGGCTAACCACCCAAGTAACCCATTTCAAGGAATAAACTCAATGAGTCATAACCTGAAAGGATATGGTAGCTTAAATTTAAATTAATTTCTCCCTAAACAACCATTAACATCCAACCAAACCCCAGAGGCTCCAAAATGAGACTGAAAACAAATCCAAAAATACCATTAATGAACAACTATTGTCCATATTTTTTATCCAAATTCCAATTTACGAAGAAACATGTGATTGATATGAAAAACCAAAATATAATCCAAAATTAATGAATCGGAAACTTATGGGGAAGTTAAAAAACCCCACCATAACACATATCATCTCTGAGATTCCATGGTATTCATTAAGTCATGTATCACAAACTACAATAATTGTCAATACCCTAAGAACCCACTATTCTCCTTCTATGAATTCTAATCACAGTTCTGTTACACAAATCCAAACATCGGGGCTTTATTTTTACAAGAATTTGAGCTACTCACCCACAAGAAATGAAAACACCAAGAAGTCTCTTAGTACACCCATATATCTGGACACTCCTCATTATATTCAATTGATTCATCCTATAACTTATGGTTATCCTCACCATACAAATCTTCTTGTGAATGTTGACAAAACATCAGGGTTCTCTTAACCATATGAACTTCTAATAGATAATGATCTTCCAACGGTCAGTTGACATGGAAAATTAGATTTTAAAAAATGATATCAATACATTTTTTAGCTCCCTACTTTCAAAACAATTAAAAATACCAGTTTATTCTCATTTTTATGAATTTCCATAAAAAATCATGGTTTTACTAGCTAGTGTGTTGTCGCATCTGTCAGTCTATATTACTAAAACTCTTGAGGGATCATGAGATCATATAATGCCTAAACCTAAGTCTAATCCCTGAATCATTTTTTAATTTCGTGTTTGGATCATCAATAATTTTCATCCTCCATCATGATCCCACTATATGCATTGACTCGCCTTTGATCTAATTCACCCTCATATCACTCAAAATCAATCTTGATCCTGATTCCTATTCACTAACTCCAACAAACACCAAATCTGAACATAATATGTTGTATTACCCAAGGAACCATAAATTATAGAATCATCCCACATACTAGAATCACTTTTTTACCTCAATTGTTCAATGGTTATCCTAACTAAAACAACGACCCACATGAAATGGGGGTGACTCACTGAAAACTGAAATGATTCTCCCTTCAATAAAAGTACCATTTTCATTAACTTCTATACCAAAAACCCGATCTCCATTGTCCCATTCCCATCCATAACTACAAGAAAAGACTATATGTAGTCGATCTCATATCCCAATCATCTTATATGAAATATCCACTACCACCCACTCACAGATCATAAAAGATCACCTATTCTATCCAATGATATTCTATTGTGTTCTCCCCACACTATGGATTCCCATACAATTCAACTCAAATTTTGATCCAAATAGGTTCTAAATTGAAACCTCACTGACAATACCCGATCCATGTAGAAAATATTCAATCTTTCAGTTTTGTGGGATAAGTTTTTCTACAAGGGGATGGGGAGGGTGTAGGGGGTGATTAGTTGTGGGGGAAGGGGGTATTCTCATTTTTGTTTCAATGTGTAGGGAATGGGTGGAGGGGTGTTAAAGGTGTTTAAAGGGGGGCCTACTAGGGAGAGGGTTGTTGGGTTATTTTGAAAGGGCATGGCGTAGGGTGCATGAGGGAGTGTAGACGGTTCTTCAGTGTGTAGGGGTGTGTGTATGGGGTGGTCAAGGGTGGAGTTCAAGGGATGTGGAAAGGTGAATGGGGTGTAATGGGGATGGGGTCAGGGGTCTTCACGGGGTAGGGGTGTGCTGGGGGAGGGTTCATGGGGTGAAAGGGGTTGGGGTAGGGGTTCAAGGGGTTAAAGGGGAAGGCGGTGTAGGTGGGGTGTATAGGGGATGGAGTTGGGATGGGGGGTGTCCACCAATAATCCTAGTGTAGGATGTTCTAGTAATTCCTCCCATGTGTAGTTTTGCATTGGAATTTTTATATCTCATTTAATTATTGATTTAAAATCATTAAAATTTACTTTAGAAAATGAATAGGGCAAGGTCGAATACATTTTAGTATCCTTTTCTATGTAAAATAAAGTCCTTAAAATCCATCACTACTGAATGGTGATGTTTTTAATGGAATAGGGAGACATATATCCATAGTTTTAAAATATTGAAATGGGACAATAGCCACATTTTTCAACCACATCTATATGTATTTTATTACATATGATTCTTATACATTTTAAATACTATGGCTATAGGGATGTTACCACAGTTCACACAGTGGGTATATTTTCTTTTTCTATAGCCATTCCAATAACAACCTAAATTTTTTAAACCATGGATATAACTTATATCCATGTTTTTGTGACTATATCAATGTTTCCAAAATGTTTCTATAGCCTTATTTTGTAGGTGTGATAAATTGATCTTCATTTTGATTTCACTGTATCTTTTTGGGAATTTTATCATTACAATTATTCATTTTCATCAGTCATAGTAGTGTTGGTGGACTAAATTATAGATCCTTTGATGATTTTGTCTTGATTGATTTGATAAATTATAGAACCATTGTGTGATATCGCTCTTGATGGAAACCTTTTTTTTATTTGTGTTGTGATAGTAAATTTTCATCATGTGCATATAGTGTATATTCTCCAATATCCACTTATCGTTTTTAAATGATTCTGATATATGAGGATATATTTTTAGTGATCTATTTTTTGTCATGTTTTTCTATATTGGGGGATCCAATTTCCTGATTGTGTGTTTTAATGTTAAATTTGGTTTTTTATAACATATGTTGAATGAATGTTGTTACACCATTTTTATAAATTTCATTATAAATGAATTTGAATTATTAAATTATTGTGTTTTGAATTGTTTTTTCAAAAATTTATATTTTCCCACTATTTATGGTAAAAAAAAATTATTTTCAAATCATTGTGAAATGAATTTTTGATATGGGTTTCAATAAATGTGTGTGATGATTATTTTGGAAGGTTTATCACATGGGAAGCTTTCGGTACCCACGTTGAAGGTATTTTATTAGAACATATTCATTGATAATTTGTTTTTGTTTACTCATACGTTTCCCCAATTCACCCTAAGATCATTATTTTAGGGACTTGTTAGACTTACATGGAGGTTCATGTATTGGGGTGTTCCTCCACTCCCTATATTTGATCCATATATCTGGAGACATGACGTGCATGAAATGTTATCTTTTGATATGTGTATACTAACTTGCTTAACATATTCTATTCTGTTGTGTGATGTTAGATGTGATTTAATATGCGGACTTCATTGAATCTCAATAAGATAGATTACCTAGAAATGTGAAATAACGGATATGTTTTTCTATGATATTCATATAAACTATTTTGACAAACTAACATTACCTTTTTCATTAAATTTGGTAAATTTTTGGATTTGTTAACAAATATTTCTTATTGAACAAATAGGATGGATCATGTTGAGGTCGTTTAGATTAATCCATCATTAACTATTCAACAGTATGTAGATATTGTTCTGTATACCAATTCTGGGAAAGGAATGGAACATCTGTGTGACAATGTGGCTTTATCATCTATGTAGGTTTCATTACTTATGGGTGGTTTTAGTTTTCCCATTCCATTAGATGGAGTGGCTTTTATTATATTGGGTATCCTTTTATATTAGACATGTATCTTGGAGGAAATTCTCAATATTTTTAATTATAACAATTCTTCATATTTTCTATTTGATATGAAATATAACTCATGGTTTAAATTTTGGAGATTCTTCATATCATGTATATGTATATATATATATATATATATCGTGTGGTCTAATTCATGTTCGATTAAATGGTTCCCTCTAGTTGTTGTTTATTCAAGTGTAATATTTTAAACCCTTCGTGGATCAGAAAAGAGCATCATTTATGTGATATTTTAGAATGGGAATGGAATTGAGAGGGTTTCTAGGATGGGTTCATCATAGATTGTTATTTCAGGGGTTTTTTTATCAGTTTTTAAATGTTTATATACTTGGGATTGGATAAAATGGACATGTGTGGTATGTTTTTGTTAGTTCATGGCCAATGGTTTCTGTGAAGATAATCAAGTAACCATGGGATTATGTGATGTGTGTCTTGTTTTCTGATTTTTTTATCATAGTGTCATGTTTTTTAGATGATTCTTCATAAGGGAATCCACCTGTAAATCATAAAAAATTCATTTATATTCTGAGTGTAGTTTTTGTAATATAAAAAATAACACTATGTCTATAAAATTTTTTAAGGTGTATCCATGATATTGATGGGGGATTGATCGATCACATGAGTTCTTATGTAATAATAAATCATACATTCAGGGTGTTAATGACCCTCTACATGTGCTAGGATTGAATTAAAAGATTGATCAAATCTCTAAAATCTTGTATACACAAGAGAATATCCATGTGATGTGTGAGGTGTTTAGATTGTAGTGTCCTAATATGTGATGTTTGGATTACATGGTGTATAAAGATAAATAAGTATTCTTGTAAAAGTATTGTATCAAGGACCAATTGATCCTGATTTTTCTATAAATTCAGTAATGATGGATAAATCACTAGAGTTCATTTTCTTGATGTGGAGAGAGTGATCAGTGTCAACATAAACAAATCATATCATTGTTCTAGATAGTTTTTCACCATATGTAGTAAAAATTGACTATATAAAGGATAAGATATACCTAATGATTTTAAAACTGGATATCATATCATTGGTTTTATGTATTAATCTTTCATGTTATTTGAAGATAATAGATAGGGAAATGATGGAAGAGATGGATATTAAAATTAATGTCTATTATTAGGCCCCTACCCTTCCACACATTTTTATCCTTATTGGGGAATATAGAAGGATTATTATATTTCATTATCACCATATTATTTGTAAGGGTGGATATCTAAAATGGGTCTAATTTGATCCTTTACATCTAGATACAAGTGTTCCCGAAATATGATATTAGTGTATCACGGTCAAACACACTCTGAATTCATCATTCACACCTATAATGATTTGTAATATATTTTGATTCTATGTTCATTTGTATTGTTTCTATCAGAATATGTTTATGTCTCTATTATAAATGATTATTATATCTAAAGTATACTATAATGTAGTCAAATTGATTAATGACTTATAGTCTCCAACCACTATCCATAGGATTCTTGAATTTATTGGACAAGTCATTTAATACATAGATATTGAATCATTTTTATAAATAGTCAGAATATTACAAAATGTCGTGGCTGAGGACCACAATTTATTAATGTCATTGGAAACATGGAACAAAATCCTCATACATGGTAATTTATATTCAATGTTTCTCAGAAATATTATTTTCTTTACTACCTACACATAAAACCAATCTTTATAAACTTGGAAAATTAAAAATAATAAAGGGATTATCTTGAAATCATAGTAATGTTAATAATGGAATAATTTAAGAATAAAAATAACAAAAGTGTACAAGATCATGAAAATAATATTAAAAGATCATACACTGCATATCAAAGATTAAAAAATACATTTAATGAAGATTGTAATTTTATAAAACATGATTCTAATATTATCAAGAACATGAACCCTGTGAGGATATCATATTCATAAGTCATATAATTTTTGAAAACATATAAACATGTAATATTTTTTCCAATAAGTCAAGGCTCACTGAAAAAACATATCAGGTCACTTTATGGGGACTAAAACTACTAGGGAGGACACACCACCATCCTAAATCACAGTCCTTTCCTTGTATGGGAATTAGATTCCCCATCTTCCCAGAGAGGTTAGTTTCCCCATATTCCCAAAGTGGAGAAGGTTTTCCAATCCTCCCATAATGGATTGGGTTTCCACATTTCCAATTATGGATCAAACCCATTTATGTTATTTCTATAATTATATTATGATATTTAAATCTCTAGAAAATGTATTGGATAGATATATAGGCCCCCAATTCTCATAATGAAATCATTCATACATGTTCAAAAATATAATAAAAATGATTCATTTCAAGACCAATAATATGTGATGGATTTTCTAAACGTCATATCATAACCCATTAAATGTATTTAGAATCATAATCATTTCATAATTTCAATACTAATGAAAATGATATAGGGTTGATAATGATTTTAGTTAATCTGATCCCATGGAAATAAGTGGGATTCATGAAAATATTTCATCTTGATGAGAACCTTGTTTCATAATAATTATTCAATCAAAAAAATCATTTATGATAATATATTAATGTAATTAATGGATCATATTCCAAATAAATCATATTTTTAAAATATAATTTCTTCGTAGGTAGGGAAGTATTATGAATAAACCAAAAAAACAACTCTTATGGATAGTATTTTTTCAGTGAATTTTTTAAAAATAACCATTTCAAAATTTTCTTCTTATAAATATAATAATAAAAATTAATTTAAAACATTTCCCAAGGAAGAAAATATTTCCCAAATTGAATATTTTATTCAATAAATAAATCATTTTCAAATCCATTTTCTTTTAAATTATCATTATAAATCAATATTGGAAGAAAGAAAATATTTTCAAAACCTTCTTATTTGAAAATAATTTGAAATTATAAAATAGAAGGGTTGAAATCATATTAAAATACCTTCAATATAAAATGGATTTAAAAACATATAAAGAAATATTGAAATCATTGAAATCATTTTAATTGAAAATAACCCTTTGAAAACATATAAAAGAAACATTGGATTTCATTTAAAACACTTTTTAAATCTATAATTTTATTCATAAAATATTTATTTTAATACCACTTTATGCTCGAAATATTTCCCAAATATTAGAAATAATTTTATTGAAATCACCCTCTTATCAAAAAAATGTAATATCTAAGGATGTAATGGTCTTGATGACATATATTTCCAAGAATTAAAAACATTTCTTTTCCACTTTCAACATTTACAAATGTTCCTTTTATTTAAAACAACAAGAAGATTATTTTTAAAAACGTTTTGTAAAAAATAAAAGAGTTAAAATATCATTTAAACAATATAGGTTAAAATTTAAACATTTTTTGAAAAACTTTTAGAAACAAAGTTCTCCATGAAAGTATTTTTTCAACCAAATGGATAAATAATATATGATATTCATAAAAACGTTTTCATAATTGTTTTATGTACCATGGAATGGGAAAATTGACCCATTACATGTATATAATATTAATTTCAATATGTTTATTAAATTAATTATAATTCTAGATATATGTATCATTTTATTTCATCCATCAATATATAATCACATGAAATCATGATTATTGTTGAGACTGATGCATCAAACCATTTCAACATTGGTAACATTATATCCTAATAAAATGGAAATTATACAATTTCATTAAGATACATATTTCATTATATGAATTATATAAATTATATAACATGTAATGTTTATTGTATAAACCTCATTGAAAAAGATATGTGCATACAATGGAATGTGTCTCAAAGAAGAAAAAATTAGAGAAAATTACTTTAATGGTTTGGTAACTTTTAAAACATAAACTCAACGATATAAATATCATAAAATTTATATTTTAATATCCATAAAATTATTTATATGAATGAAATAATATATTCATTTAGGTTATACAAAACACATAGAGAAAATATTATTTGATCTTGGTTTGCGCCTCATCAAAAAAACTAGATGAGAAAACCCTTTATACTTTAGTGAATTTTGAATCATGAACACGCTGATATATGAAAATAAATTTTACCTTATAATAATTCTAATTAAATTAAATTAATTATATATCATGTCATATGAATGTATGTACACAAAAAATAGACGTTTTGGGTCAATGTGGCATGTATGCCATTGAAAAAAATAGATAGATGGAATTCCCTCACATTAATTCTGGAATTTCAACATAAATATGCAACCATAATTTGTAATAAATATTATTTTATTTTAAATCTCACATAGGAAAATATTTATATATCATATAAAACTTATGTTTTTATTATGACTTTATATTACGAGTTTATTAACAATCCTTTATTAACCTTGTGTATCGAGTTATATCCATGTTGTTTTTCTTATATGTTTTGATATTGTATTCTCGATTCTCTTACATATATAATGATTTAATTATTTAAAAAGTTATAAAATGAGAGATATATATATATATATATCATAAATATTTAGTAAAAATATATTTATAATAATCATTAAATGATATGTATATGATATATAATACATCATTCATTTTTATGGCAGGATATACATATGCATAAATATTGTTTTTATATTCAATTTATATTAAGAAAATAATATTAATTGACTTATATTTATATATTAATAAATTAATATAAAAATAATATATCATTTATATGCTATATTTTTTAAAAAATACATCCCGAATACATTCCATGAATATATTGAATGTATCATGTTTCATTGAGGAGGTGGTAGTCCACACATCCACAAATGAAGATATCAAAATTAATAAAACCTAGAGCATGAAGGCATGTTTTGTATAATAATTAAATAACAAAAAAATTCATATAAACCATATATATATTTTTAAAAAAAATTATCAAATGTTTTCGCCAAAAGAGCTCATAAAGGGAAAAATGAAAACATGAATAACATTGTTTCATGAGGCGGTATTTCATCACACAAAAGCACAAATTGTTCATTGACCATTCAATGGAAGTTTGAATAAGGGTAGGTATAAAAAATATAATTTATAAATATCAGCATATTTAGATACATAGGTCATTATATGATCATAGAATAACAATATTTATGGGGAGGAGAATTAGAATAAAACTATGGAGCTTGATGAAGGATGTTACCACATCTTTAGTTAAATGCTTTTGTTTAGAACCAATGGCCCTCGTTGGTTGGATTTCATACCAAGGGGATGCATATAGGATGAATTAATGGATCATTAGAGCAACTTTTTGTTTATTTTGGGGATTTATATGGCTCAAGATGTAGGAATACATGGTGTGGTGAGTGCCTTTTTATAGAGGAGTTGTAAATTTTTTAAAAGGTGATTCCTCCCTCATTTTTCTCAATTAAATTTGATCCAATAATGGTAAAAATTAATTCCTTGTTATTATTTTGTCCAAATACTTCAATTCAGTGCATTTTGGAAAAATTTCGAGGTCATCATCGACCATATGATTATGAATGAGTCCTCTAATAATAATCTTTTTCTATTAATCGTTGGAATTAATTTTAATAACATTCACTAGTCATTTTGGTCACAAACTATGTTAAAATTTATAAAAATTATATATTATACAAATTAAAATGAATTATTGAAATTAATGAAATTAAAATGAAACAAGTGCGTGAAATTAATTTAAATTTAATCTTGTAGATGTGAAAGGATAATGGGGTTTTAAAAAATTTGGTTAATAAGGTTATAATGATTGTGTATTCAATTCGAATGTGTAATTGTTTTCAATGAACTAAATTTTATTAATTTATGTATAAATGATCTATTAAAATATTAAAACCAATCTAAAAGATAACTTACCAATATAATCATATTTGATAATAAAATATTTTTAAATTAAAATCTAATTTTTTTCAATATTCATTAAAAATAAAAACATCACAGAAAAGTAACAAAAATTCACCAAAATTAAAATTTGATATTAGAATTATTAAAATTAAAATAAAATTTATATTAAAAATATAAAATATTCAAAAATATTATATAAAATGGGAATTTTATTAAATAGTGGAAAATTTACCTTTTTTATTAATACATTAAAGTATTCAAAATAGTTGAGATAATATTTTCTTATAACTATCAAATCACATAGATGAGTTAAAAAACATCAATTGAATATAAAATATATAAACTCTATTTAAAAAGATTATGAAAACTTATTTGTTCAATTTATTAATATAATATTGTTTTATAAATATAAAAAAATTTATAAAAATATAATTTCTTGATTTTGAAGTTGTTTGTATATCCACATCTACTAATTGATAACAAAATGATTCCTTTAATGATAAATTATAAACAATATATATCCAATTTATTTAATATTATATGTAACATCCATTCAAACATCCTGATCATATCTATAATAATATTTTAATATTATTATTATAACTATCTTTTAGTTTAGTAAAACTGAGCAATGCGTGATGAGAATTGTGTCAATGGTACTTGTAATTGTTTGTAATAAATGCCATAAATTGTGTTTTATATAACAACATCTAATCTATTTGTTGTTTGTAGTGATTTCATAACATGTCAATATGTATAACACAAGACAACCATATTTCTTTCATATAAGAAAATCCATATTTACTCTTGCGTGAAATATAAAATTTAAAAAAATTAAATGACGAAAAAATCACAAAATATCATGGTGTTATATTCTACCCCCTTAAAATAAATTTCTCCCATGAAATTCATCTCAGATATCAATTGTTTAATACTTGAATGTTACTTTCGTAGAAACCCACATTGTAAAAATGAATACTAAAACAACTTTTAAAAAGAGAACGATGGAATCATATCCATTTCCCAAGGAATCATATAACAACATTCTCATAAAAGAGGTAATATGATGGGAATTGAAAACACACAAATGAAATATTAATACAACTATCATGTTTTGAAGGATATTTATAATGAAAATGATTATGTGAATGTTATAAATCACAATGTACTAAATATATTATTATCTAATGGGCCACATGATTAATAGGAAATAATGGTACTAGGATTACATTTTTATTCAATATCCTTTTCTTAAATTAAATAATATTCTTAAAAGATACTCTAAAATTATTTCTTGACAACCTTACACATTTTTGTTCCTTTATTGAATTCCACTTAATCTCTTATTCCAATAATTTCGGTGAATTTTGAATTAGTAAACCATTAACATATCCTGATATGCCTAAAATTAATGACATGTCATTTTATTTGTGTATATCACTACAAAAATATTATTATATTATATCGAATATTCTTAAATAATTATACAAAGAATTAATAATTTAACATAATCCATAACATAAATTGTTAACCTTATAATCCATTAAAATTGTTGAAGTCAAAAACATTATAAATAAGGTCCCTTAATATCCCAAATATATCTTATCATCGATCCCCATTATAATATAATGTATCTCTTTATTTTTGCATTGGAATCATGTGAATACCTTATTCTAGTATTCTATTGAAACATTGCAATAACCCGAATTATTAAAAATAATTATTGAAGACATGCATAAATTATTATTTTAATTGTTATTAGATATATTTCTTAAATCAAAAAATGTTTAAACTTCATGAATGATTGAATAAACCCATTTTCAAAATGACAATAATTAGATCCAAGGTAATATGTACATTCTAAATTACATATTCATATCCAATATATCATTATCCGAAAAAACATTATCATAACAAAAGGAAAAATTTAATTATAATATTTTCCTCAATCATGTGTTCTACATGGACATAAACTTTCCATTAAATCACATTTCTATTCCATTAGATACATTCGATGTATTTTTATAAATCCTAATAAAAAAATAAAATGAACAATCTGTATATATCTCACCATTCATATAACATTATTGTTGAATTGAAACACATAAAAACATTAATTATTTCACATCATCCTTAATCATTAAAAAGGATGCACCATAATAATACTTAATATATATTTAATTTTACTTGTTATTCCTTATCACATTATGATCATAAATAAATCCATTACTCATACCACCTTTATGATTATCTTCGGGAGACTTCAAAATTGTTCCTCAGTTTTCACAATGACCATTAATTAACCACATAAATTTCTTTTCCCTTTGACGATGTCTTAGGGATTCATATATTAAAATAAATTATGTTAACCAAAACCTTCATTTACTATTTTATGTTACTTGAATTGTACCCTCATTTTCCATAGTCAACACAAATTCTTATTCCAATAATACATTAACATTATAGTTAATTTATAAATTCTTTACATAAAAGAAACTTAATCTTCATTCAACCATGGACTCTATTACCCAAACCCTCAGTGAACTCCTTCATTATCATCCTTTGTGAGTCTAGAATTTATTTAATTTATAAGTTGTTATTAATTTTCCTATATAACTAATTCATCAAAAACATGACATGATTTACTCTATTGATCATCCTAATTAGCTACACATTAAAAAATTTCCCATCATATTCAATTTTAATCCAGTTTCATTCAATTCATGCCATTAAAAACTAGAAATAATAAAGTGAGCATCAATTATCATAGTTGAAAACCATATAATCAGGAAGAAAATTACATAATTTGTTTCCCAAATCATGAAAACTACTTCTTAAATCTATAAAAAAATATTTTTATAGTTTTTCATTTATATTTATACTCTTTAAATCTATAAAGGTGGTTTATAGTGTTTTTTTATTCCCAATGTATATCCCTTGGGAGGGTCAAACCACTTGTGCAACAAGGCCAATTATTGTGCATCAGTTCCAGATCTAGTCTACCTCAATACTATGTTTTTGGTTTAATAAAATGTAAATTTGTGCTAGATTTAAATAACTTTTTGTATCTAGATAGATATTAATTACTAGTAAACCACTCACTCTATTCTTTACCAAAATTATATGATATTTTCTTAAATGTTATCTTCTCCTTATACAATTCCATAGAGACATACCTATACATATGTTTAAATATATATTAGGATCTCACTAATTATATCTCATCCTAGATTCAAAATGTTTAATATTATTTTCCTTTCATAAAAACTATTGAAACGTAGGTGTAAATTACATGGACATTACATTGTTTTTTATGAATATTCATCACATTAAAAAAGTACATTCCTAACAACCATTATTGTTTTGTTTCATTAGAATCTTGGTACAAAATATTCTAACATATATAATATATATTAAATGTTTCAAAACATTAAATTCATCATTTTTAATTATATAAAAAAACATTCTTAGTAACCTAGTTAATAGAATCATAAGAAAGGGGTAATCTTGAATGCTCAATAAGAGTACATAATTCAAAAAAAATTAATCACGAACATAAGGGTTTGAGAATATGAGAATAAAATTTTAATATCACAGCCCACATATCAATGATCTGAATCCAATTTTAGGGAATAAATAACGGTATTTTTTAAAACAAGAATCCTAATATAATCATGAAAATTAACCATGTGAGCATATCATATGCATATTATATAGAATTTGTTGAAAAATTAAAACATGTAATATCGTTCCCTATAAGACAAGTCTCATTTTCAAAAACATACCAGGGAACATCATGATGACTACAATTACTTGATGGTACACACATCCATCCCCAATCATATTCCTTCCATTTATGGTATGGGGTTACCATATCTTCTCATAGTGGATTGGGTTTCCCAATTCTCTTATAGTGGATCTAGTTTCCTTATCTTCCCATAGTGGAGCATGATTCACTATCACCCAAATTAGATCTATCTCGTTAACATGATTAAAATAATTAAATAATGAGATATATATATTTACTAAATTCATTGAAGGTAGACATATGTCAAACCCATCACTTAATAAAATCATCAATACATGTGACACAAGATAATAAAATAATAATAAAATTATGTCCCAAAAAAAATATGGGTTTTGTAAACACCGTATCAAAACCCGTGAAATAAAATTAGTACTATAAAAAATTAATCAAATAATCACCTATGAAAAAAAGATATATCTTGTAACCATTTCATCAAAGCATAACTGATGAAAAGAAGTATGATTGATGAGAATAAAAAATGTGGAAGATTAATAAGTGTCACGAACAACATTTCATCAATACGTAGACCATTAATGCAGTAATATAAAGTTTTTTAATTTATCATATCAACATTAAAAAATAAATATAACATATTATTTCATCAAAAATTTTAAATGATATTGAATGATCACATGAATCATTTCTTATGAATAGTAGATGTAACGTGAAAATACTTTTTATAGATCTATTTAAAACCCCATTTCTAATTTAGAATGAATTAAAATTTCATTAGATAAATTATATTATAAAGATATATTTTCCTCTATGAAGAAC
The DNA here is from genome assembly GCA_963277665.1 of Viscum album. Taxonomy (NCBI): domain Eukaryota; kingdom Viridiplantae; phylum Streptophyta; class Magnoliopsida; order Santalales; family Viscaceae; genus Viscum; species Viscum album. Next base: position 1,348,494,998 of record OY728122.1, read on the forward strand.
AATTTTAAAACATATATCATTTTGAAAATAAATCATTTAAATTATAATCGAATATCTTATAAAGAAGATTCAAAATATTTTGAAACCCATTATATTTAAAATACCTCAAAATTTTAAAATAAATATTCCAATAATTTTGGTTAAAATTTTATTGATAATTTATTATAAAAAATTTGTTAAAGTCTTGAAATCAACGATTCCCATTTCTCTGAAATAAACCTATTGAAAATATATAAAGGCATATTATAAAATCATTTAAAATTTATTTCAACGAATTTTTTTTAAAATAAATATACCAAAACATACATTAAACACAAAAAATAGAATATTAGAAAAATATTTAATTTTTAATATATCCTAGTATTCATAAAAAGTAATATCAAAGAATTGAATGTGTATAATGGTGGGTATGTTCATGTATTACTAACATTCCTTTATTCACCTTATATGTTTTTAAAAGTACCACGATCCGAATGTAAAATGAATATTATTTTTAAAACAAATATGAAAAAAGGTTAAACATGGTTTTTATTTTCTTATTGTCATAAATTTTTATTCATAAAAAAAATTATAACATTTTTAGAAAGCATAGTTTGGAAGGAATATTTATTTCCAACCAAAATGTGAAATAATGTTAGATTACCCGAAGAACATTTTTTAATTATCTTAACTACCATGGATTGTATAATGGTACCATTAAACAGATATAAAATTAATAATCACTGGTAAATATAAATAAAATTATTTCATGAGATATTGATCCTAATATTTCATATATGGAAGCATAATCTTAAATAATCTTAATAAAAGATAAGATTTGTGAAATTAACTGTTATACTTTAGTAACACTAAATCATAATCAAATGGTATATATACAATTAAATTAATATTAATATATCATTTAGATAATTATATTCATGATATAAAAATTAAAATTTAGTATATACTCCTCAAATAGTAATATAGGATCAAAACATGACATGTGAGTTAATAAAAGAAAATTGAATAAAATTACATTACTATTTTGGTAAACTTTTAAATAAATACCCCATTAATTAAAGGTCATAAAATGTGTATTGAAATGAATATGAAATAATTTATAATAATTTTATAATACATCCATGAAATTTATACACATCTCATAAAGAAAATAGAATGAGAACATGGATTTTGTCTCACAGAAAATAAAAGTGAGGCGTGAAATCCGTTACTACTTGGGTAAGATTTGAAACACGATACACATGAAATAAACACATCAATGGAAACTTATAATATCATTAAATGAGTAATATTATTTATATAACATGTCCTTGATATGTATATATATAACAAAATATAAATGACAGTTGAATATGGCTTGTATCTCATTGAAATAGGAATTGTGATGAAATTCCCTAACCTTAAGTATTGAAGATATTTGTACATGTTCAACAATAATGTGTTATAATATAATTTTATTAATAATCTAACAATGAAACATATTATTATATATAATACCATATTTTATTTTATTATCAAATTATATTTCTTGTTTATAATTAATTATATGTTAACAGTATGTTTTGGGTAATATTTGTGTTGTTTGCCCTATCTATTTTGACTTACAATTCTTGATACTATTACATAGGTATTTATTTTTATTTTCAATTAAATTAAAACTTGTTTTATATATAATATATATTCAATATATAAATAATTTTAATTATCTATAAAATTAATGTATATGAAATGGAATACACCATTCATGGAGACGATATACCGTATGTATGCATGGACATTGTTTCAATTTTCTTATTGTATTGAAATAAAGAACAATATTTTCATATATATATACCATTAAAAAATTAGTATTATTATTTCACATATATCATATAATTGAAAAAAATCAATCCTTAATTCACTCCACATAATGTGTGAACAAATCACACCGCATTGAGGATGCGGTAGTCCAGATGTCCAAATACAATGTTATAATATTCATAAAATTTAGAAAACTATAAGAGTTGATTTATGTGATAATTCAAGAAGAAATAATACATAAAAAATATCATATTTATCATATATAATATATTTTCCATCAAAATTTCCCACCATGAATGGTTGTAATGTAACGATAGACAAAATCATTTCGTGAGGCAGTGGATCACCGTACACAAGAATGGTAAGTTCATTTGACGTTATAGGGAACTGAGTGCCAGTGTAGGTAGATCCATTATAATAATATATATATATATATATATATTTAATAAAATTTGGTGGTAATATGGGTATTTAAGAATAATATTTTAGGGGGAGGAGAATGAAATTAAATCAATGGATTTTGAGGAAGTATATTATCTATTCTTTTGGTAACTCCTCTTGGTTTGCACCATTGGGATTAGATTGTTGAATTTATTCAAAAAATTATGATTATAGTATGAATTGAAATATTTTTTGAGATTATTTGAGCAAATTCTGATATATATAATTATCTTGAGTGGTTTTAATAAGTTAGATTGTTTAATACCTTTTTATAGTTGTGTGAGTAATGTCATTCGGGTAAATTTTTCAAAATGGAATTCCACCCACATATTTCCAAAATTAATATGGGTCAAATAGTTTTCCAAATTCAATATCGGTTTTTATAGGTTTTTTATATGCCGATGAAATGAATTTTGGACATGTTTATAAGTCATTTTGTCCTATAAGATAATGGATTAGTCCAGTGTGAAGCTATTTTTTCCTTAATCACTTTAATTAGTTTTAATTACATTCATTAATTTTCTGAAAAAAAACTATGTTAAACATATAATAAATTTTAAATTATTATTGTTAAAAATATTTTAACCATTTTTCAAATTTTAGGAAACATATGTTTAATAATGTTAACACAATCATTAAGTTACTTATGTTATTTTGTTACAATTGCAATCAGAGTAATGGATTGGAATTGATCTTTGTTATTTCCACTGTGTGACCATTTTGAAAGGAAATACTCTTCATAAAATGGATTATTTATTAATGTGATACCACTAGGGATGGTTGTGTGATTACCAAGTATGGGGTACAAATACCAAATTTTTTCTATTAATGGAATCAATTATATCCCACTAGATATAAATCTACACAGTTATAGATGGTATTATAGAATGTGTAGTAGATACCATGGGAACTAGATTTTAATTAAACATATATAACATGATAATTAGGAAAATAAATTATTTTATTTTATAAAATTTAACAATATATGTTTTTTTTATAGATCAATATTTTTAATGATTATGAGATGAATCACCATGTGACAATATTCAGTGATATGGACTAATGGTTTAATGGGTATGAACACCCCTACAAAGTTTAGAGATTTTTATGTTGATAAAACCAATAGTGATACTATAAGAATAGAGAATATCATGAATATATGAGGATAGATAAATCAGGTTAAGAAAATTATTCATGCCTAAATGGAGGAACTAATTTTTCCAAAAATCAATATTACTATTTTTGTGGATTTGTTATATTAAATCCATCATTTTTTAAACTACTAATAAACTTATAGATTTGAAATGGATTTAATAAATTAAAATAATATTTATTATAAGGTATATAATGAAATATAAAGGTTTATCCCTTTAATATATTGTTTTATAGAATATTCCCATCATTATAGGCCATTAATAAAGAACATCAAAGGTTTTATATAAATATATATCATGTAAGTGATATCATTTAAATTTATTTTCATTCAAAAATACATCCCTTGAGAAAAAATAGGTAAACCCTGGAGAATTATCATCATTATAAATATAATGGATGAACAATGTGAAGACAAATATGAGGCTAGATTCACAACATCATTAAGGCATTAATTGGATTACATACTAAAACATGAGATAAATATTGACTATTTTATTGATGGTCATAAACCAAGTCACTCATCGAAACTATATTCTAAAACGTTTTCCTCATATGATGGAATAAAATCATGTTCCATTAGTGTTATGATTAAATATCGTAAATATTATTTCATCAAGCTAAATTAAGAGATGAATAGTTTGGATGTGTACAAAAAATTATAAAGCATCATAGAAGATGAATGTAATGATGTCATTTTCATAATATAAAATCTATGGAATGAAACAACCTGGAAAATGGTTGATTGGAATGATTTTTTTTAAAATGGTTGATATGATGTTCATATATATAGTTAATTCATGGGGATGAATTTATTTAATCATTGTAGTGCATAAAATTGTATAAAAAATATGCATTATTCACTCTAGATTCACAATGTACAAAGGAATCATCCATGTATGAGGTCGAGGATAGAATAAAAAAATTCCATTAATTATATTTGGGGGTAATTTTTGAAAATATGTGGTGGTAGGTAAATTAATCATATAATCAAATTTAATTAAATATTTATTTGATTCTAGATCTAAAAACTGTTTTATATATTTTTAACTTCATGGTAACATTATCTATTTCCCTTTCACAATATGAAGGGAGTTTTCATCCAAAAAAGCATTTTGAAAAATCACAAAAATAGGTATTTTTTAGTTAGTTAGAAATATGAAATATAAAAACTATCTATAAGAAGAATTTCATATTATTACTAATGTTTATATTGATATAATTATTGATATTTATTTCATTTCAAAATAAAATTAAAATTATATTTCTAATATTTTTAAATTATTATTCATTATGAAGATGGATAATTCATATGAATATAGGGGAGAATTTATCATCATGTTATATCTAGATCCACCTAATGTATCTATTTTAGAAAATATTCATGGGAAAAAAGAGTTGAAAACATATACACATTAAAAAGGAAATACTGAGAATGAAAATGTACATATTGTATTTGAAAACATTAACATATTTCCCAAGTAATTACCAAGACATATCTAGGAAATATTTTTCAATTTTCCATTGGGTTTTTCTTTAATATGGGACATATATCAATGAATCCCTATTGAATGGACTCTATATTTTTTTTTGAAGAATCAATTATAGTATCATTGTGATTAGGGATTTATATTCCATTGTACTTCACCATTTAGGGTAAATTTATTTTTATTAATAATAAATATGGATCTATATGATATTTCATGGATTAAAGGGATGTACATGTTGTTACTACAAATAAAAATTATTATTTTACCATCATTGATGACTTATTCTTGAATCTTCTTGGAGATAAATATTTTTCAATGAATTTCCATTTTTTTGGGTTTCATAAAATTTTTGTTAATAATTAATAATTAGTAAAAAAAATTTGTAATAGGTATGAGAATAATTTGTATATATTAATCCCATTTGTATTGAAAAATTTTCTCCCTATTTATTATAGATATATTTAACATGTTATTCATGGAATATGTGGATATTTGTTTAGTGTTTAATTATCATATCATTGTGTATTATAAAAGATTTTTGGGTTATAATAATCACTTTAGTGTTGTTGTTGATAATATTTGAGTAGTGTATCTAAATGGGAAATTTAACAGGTGTTAATTATGTGTTTTGAAATTTTGTTTTCATTGTTGTATTTTCATGAACGATATTATTTCAGTTGATCATATAAAGATAATTGTTGTAACAGAATATCTTACACCATTTATCATAATAGTGGTATGTTGTTTCCTTGGGTTTTCAGTTTATTATCATTGATTTTTAATATTTTATTTTTAATTTCCTAACTCATTAACCATTATTACACAAAAATGGTTTATGTTCATATGAATAATAGAATATGAAGATATTTTTGTATAAATAAATAGAATATTACTCAATGATTTGATTTAGACTATACTGTTAGGAAGTCATGGATTTTTGTTATATAGTGATACATCAATGATAGGAAGAGGTTGTGTCCTTGTGAATAGTGATAATGTTATTTCATATTATTCATGGTCAATAACGTCTCATTAATGCAATGGATCGAGTTCCTCTGGGACTATGACTTGATAGTCAATACTCCTGGGAAGGGGAATGTTGTATTAGATGCTCTCAGTAGGAGATCGGGAATTCAGCTACTAGGAGAGGCAATGGAGTAGCTAGCCGCATTGAAGATATCCTGTGTGGATAGAGATGGAACATCCTTTCTTCAGTCTCTCATAGTCACTCCTCCACTTCTTCAGTGAGTCATAGAGTAAAAGTGTGGGGATGTTGACTGTGAGACGCGACGTGCTCAGATATCCACAGGGTAGGAACCAAATTGATTTTTTAAAGGAGGCTACCACGTCATCCTCTTCAGGGGACGTAACATGGTACCTGTTTCACTACAATAGGATGTGCCGAGAGAGTTTCACATTTCCCATCTAGTGGAACATCCGGTTGTGATGAAGATGTATCAGAACCTTAGATGACAACACCGGTGGCTGGGTATAAAGAAGGATGTAGCAGGGTTCGTTTCATAATGCCTCACTTTTCTGTAAGTGAAGGTGGAGCACCATGTACCAGTAGGCTTGGTACAACCCTTATAGGTCCTAGAGTTGACGTGGGACGGGATATCCATGGATTTCATGACGAGGCTTCCATGCTCATCTGGAATACATGACTCTATCTGGGTGATTGTAGACCTACTCACCATGTCGTCCCACTTCCTAACGATCATAAAGTCGGGCTCAGTAGAGTCCATGGGATGCCTATACATTCAAGAGATCATAAATATTCATGGTTTACCATCGACTATCGTCCCTGATCGAGATGCTCGTTTTACTTACCTGCTATGGAAGGGGTTACATGAGTCTTTTGGGATGCAGCTTCCCTTGAGCACCGCCTTCCATCCTCAGAATGATGGTCAGACAGAGAATACCATTCAGACTCTCGAGGACATGCTTCGTGCATGTTTCCTCGACTTTGTTCGCATCTGGGAGGATCAATTACCCTTTTTGGTGTTTGTGTACAATAATAGTCACCACTCCACGTTTGGGATGACACCTTACAAGGCACTGTACGGCCGACCTTGCAGATCACCTCTGTTCTGGACAGACCTAGGGGAGTTAGCACTTGAAGGACCAGAGATGGTGCAGGCTATGATAGAGAAGGTGCAAATCATCCAGGAGTAGATGAAGACTGCACAGAGCAGACAAATGTCCTATGCTGATAGGAGACGGGGACCACTGGAGTTCGAGGATGGAGACCATGTCTTCCTAAGGGTCTCATCTCTACGAGGTGAATGGAGATTTGGCTGGGGAGGCAAGTTATCTCGATGTTTCATCGGACCTTTCCATGTACTCAATAGTGTAAGTGAGGTGGCTTAACACCCGACCCTTCCACATCAGTTGCATCGGGTTCACGACATCTTCCACGAATCTTGGCTGAGGAGATACGTGCACAACCCGTCCCACATCATCGACCATGGGGAACTGGACATTATTGACAGGGCGACTATCACGGAGGTCCCGGTGGATATCGAGGATCGACAGGAATGGGTCCTACGTGGACAGTTGATTCCTCTAGTACACATTCCCTGATAGCACGAGAACCTGCAGGAGAGCGCATGGGAGCGGGAGGCTCAGATGCATGCTCAGTACTCCCTTTTGTTTCCCTCGTGTGTATTGTAGCTTAACTGGGTCATAAATCCCTGAGGTAGGGGTAATGTTAAGACCCATATATTTCATGGATTTTTTTTACATAAATTATTTGGACATTTACAAGTCGGTAGTTTCTAACAGCGCCTAATTCCAAGGCCCGGTGGGCCTGGAATCAATTTCTAAAGTTTTGTTTGGGTACGTTCAGTAAACGAACATGTGGATTTTTCTATCTTTTGAACTGGTTCTCAAAATTGAAATCCAAGGACACCGATGAACTCGTAGCGCCGATATTCACTTAAGGGGAATTTTACCATAGTTCCGTTTTTTACAGGTTGAAAGCTAATTTTGGGGATTCATAGAAAATTAAAAAAAATTGTTCATGTGAACAATTTTAATTTTAGTGGTGGTTATTTCCTTCAAAGAGGAGTTGATGGTGGGACAACACCCCACATAACCTCCCAGGGGTGGATAAGAGTGGTGGGGCACACACAATCCCTAACCCTTCAACTCCCCATTAACTCCCCTTTATCCCTCCTTAATTAATTTTCCACCATTCCCTTTTAATTTGGGTGGAGTCTCTTCATCACCCTTCCCATCATTTGTGCCAACTCATATAATTAATGCCTTCTTTAATTAATTTGGATGTTTCAATTAATTTGAATTACATGGGAATGTTATTATATTGGGGATGCATTTTTATAATATGGGCTAGGAAAATATTCTGGGGGGAACCTTTGGAGATTTAGAGGAAAGCTTCTACCTTCCAATGAAGAACTTCCGAAGAACATCGAAGCTGACTTCGATATTCATCCAAGCCACAAGTGGAGGAGCCAACTGAAAGGAACGTCATCTACGCTTCCTCCTCGGTCACATCCCGACGTCAAGGGAATCGACGTCCGTCTTCCGCGACGCCCAACCTACGCGATGCTCGTCTTCCGCATCCTGTCGACGTGCAACGTTTTGAAGATCGAGGTATGGGAAATTATGGAATAATTATTTATTCTTACGTGTGTGTATATTAAATTCATACCAAGTCATTGATTTTCGATGGTGGTGATTTAGTTGTTATCATCATACGCGGAGGGCACGGGCTGAACAAACACGGCCCAATGACCCTCTGTTAAATCTTGCTTAGGATGGAACCAGAGGAAGGAGGCCACATGATGGAAGGAGCGGAAATTATCGGAGGTTCTGGTGGCAATGGCGATCGCGCACCGGCCACATGGAGGAAAACCGCAACCCGCGTCAATGGGATACATGCTGGATGTACCGGCCATCCATATCCGTCCGTGCTGGAGAAACGCGACCCGCGCTGAGCAGGCCACATCGGTTGGAAAACCAGTCGGCTCGTCATCCGATCGTGCATGACGAATCGCGTCGCCTATGTGCTCCGCGTGCGGAGCATCAACGGCCCACCCATGTGGACTGCTCCTTCCGGTGAAGACCGGATGGCTTCGGCCGGCTGGACAGGAGGGGTGGCGTCGCCGTTTTGGAAAACCATGGGTTGTACCCACTCAGCAGCGTAGCCAGCTAGCCGATCCATGGCCAGCCGCGGGTTGGGCCCCGCCCAGTAGGGTGAGGCCGCGAAACCCGGGCCGGGCCGGGCTAGCTGGGCCGGGCCACACCCCACTAGGTTGGGCCACACCCCACTCGTCCAGGCCGCTCACCATCTTGTCGGGTTGGCCCCTTAGGAGGGTCGGACCCGCCAAACCAAGACGGGCCACCCCACCAGCCCACTAGGCTTGACGGGATGGGCGGCTTTGGAATGAGTGTAATTCCAACCGGGCCCCTGGAACGGAAAAGCCAATAAATCCCAGACCATGGGTCCAATTGACGCGCCGTCTATTTAATTGGGTTCCTATTGATGAAACGGAACTTCAGGATACATCAAATCTAGACTTCATTATAGTTGATGTATGGACCCCATTTCTCGAGGAGAAGACCCTCCTGGAATCGAGCGTGTTGTGTGTGGGAACCCTAGAGCTTGCTGTGACTACGTCTACTACTGTACTGAAATCCTCCATTGGTTCGACAATGACGACTACCGTACTAGGATCCTCCATGGGTTCGATGGTGGTGACTAATATTCTTGTATCCTGTGTGCTTCCGACAGTATTGACCTATGTACTTGTATCATGTGTGGGTCTGACATAGTAGCTGGTCTTGTATCCTATGTGGGTCTGACAGCTTAGATGTCTTGTATCTTTTGTGTGTCCCACAACATAGACGAATCAGTGACTACGTATGATCATCTCCATCACTATACAAATATCTGGTCATGTATCCTATGTGGGTCCGACAACTTATCTGGTCTTGTATCTTGTGTTGGTCCGACAGCTTAGAAGAATCATTGACTACATCTAATCATCTCTATTGCTATACGAAAGATATATACCTGTGTGAGGTGAGTCATGACATTAAATCATTATCATTGATGTGTTGTCTTTACCTCATGTGTGGACTGGGTTGTTCTTAGGCTCGATAGTTGGGGCCAAACTGAGATTTATAACTTAGGTATATGTATGGGCATATACCTAAGTCAGGTTGGTGAAACTCTGTGATTGTATCTTTCCTTTTATGGTATATCCTTCGTAGAATCTAGGAGACCTTCGGGGGACTCGGTTTCCCTACTAAGTATCGTTATACTCACCCTTGCACAGGATATGCCCGCACCTCGTTGTGTTGGTTGTAGACGACAGACAACGTTAACAGAGGCTGAGAGCAAGCCAGGACTGGACGGTACCCAGAGGTGGACCACACGGCAAGATGGTACATAGAGCGGACCGATAGACATGGAGTGTTGAGGTGGACATCTATACCAACCCTCCAGGTAGGATGCTAGGCGGACATTCCAGGAGCATCCCATTTTAGCATTTTTGCCTTTTTCATTTGTACTTGTTTTCAATTGTACTTGTACTTTACTGTTGGGCTTCTATTTCCGGCCCCTTTACTTTTAACAGTACCTTTTGTATACAGTATTCACAGAGTGTTTACTTCATGTTGCGTACTCTATTGTGTATGTTACTTTCAAAAAAGAAATGCCTTCCCAGCATAGGTATTTTCACCTTTGATGCTAGTTGCCATCCCCTGGCCTATGGAAGACGGGATTGGGGTAGCCACGACATGGGCCCCGAGGACGGGTCGTGACAATGTGATGATATTACATTATATTAATTATTTATCATATATGTGGGATGATATTCTCATGTTTTCATGCATCTAGAGAGGGGATAAAATGACTATATGAGTATTATGATGATATAATATGATATTATGCATTGTGATGTGACCTAAAACTAGAGATTTTCAACCCACATCAGGTTTTATTAGTGGATATGGATTAAATTTCTTTCCTTTATGATATTTTTAGGACATTGTTCTCCCTCATAAAGATTGCATGAGGGATTCTATGAAAATTATTAGGACTATTCTACTTGGAATTATTTATATTTAATTTATTATGTTATAATAGGGTTGTTATTCAAATTTTCATATATATATTTTTGGGATGTGATATCCATGTATTTTCTATAATATAATGATATTATGAAATTCCTATTTTAAATTCATGCAATGTGATGAAGAGTTTGATATTATGAGATATTTTCAGATGTACCCTACTCCCAAATAAGATATGTGTGGTAGAACCTTATTGAATGTTTAGAAGTCATTGATGGGGAATATTTATTATTACATCATTTACCTATTAACATTCAAAAAGGAGTCTATTACACTCTCAATGCACTTTTCTCTACTAGATATTTATAGGGGAATCATTATCATTTTCATTATCCTATATTGTTTAAATAAATAATATATTAATATCTCTTATACTTAATAAACAATTATAGTTCATGAAACATCTGGGATCATGGTCCCCACATTTGTTAATTGTTGTTTAGAGCATAGCAAGGGTTGAGAGATGATACTTGACCAAGATTCATTTCCAATTTATAAATAATATCTTTTCAAGTGTATACATTTTGATATTATGATGTATGGTCAATATAGGTGAATTTTTTATATATATGGTTTTTATAATACTTCATATGGTCATTTCATTATTGAATTTGTGTTTTTATTACTTTATTTTGTACTTAGATATGATTTATTCATTGTCATAATTTTTGTTTTTATGAGTTTTTTTATTATATTACTTCCACATTGATTTATGGAAATCCATTCTTAGGTTCATATTATATCCCGACATTATAATGATAACATTGAAATTTTTTTCTATCTTATTTTAAATTTATATTGATGTTTGTTATATGTAGTACCTAGTTTTATTATAGTAGAGGTGGACAAGATTGGGGGATTATAAAGTCAAATGATAGAAAATTATTTTTTTCAATTAATTTATTTATATAGTTTTCAAGATATAGGATGTCATTGGAACATTATGTATAACAATTTTATGTGAGTATGTATCCATCATATTATGGATGTTCAAGTTAACCAAGATAAGGTTGTTATTATTAGATTTTTATTAAACTGTTGAGATACATTTTTAAAATATGATTCTTGTATTGTTATTTTTTGGATTAATCATTTTCTCTCATTTATTGCATTTGAATAAGTGTATGTATTCAAAAACTATTAAAAAATTATATGAATAATAAGACATTCATGTGCATTATTATTATTTAACACCATGATTATGATGTGATTATTTATTATTTATTGTTTAAGAAATGATTTATGCATATTTTTTTGATATTATATAATTGTGTAATTATAATTAATGATAATATTATCAGTTAGATTTGTTATTAAAATAAAAAATCGAATAATTTTTTAACCATAATCAACCACTGGGATAATGGGTAGTTGAGGCCATGGTGAGAGATTGATGTTTTGAAATAAAACTTATATGATAGGTTGAATGCATATCATTCCTATAAAACATTAATTTTTACCTATTCTTGTATTTTTTATTAAGATGTTTCATATGTTTGGTTGTGAGTTTTTTGTATTCAATTATAGAAACATTTTATAGTCAATAATAAATATGTTACATCAAGTGGGAAGAGATAATAATTATACAACATTTTTATATCCACAACCTCTAGTTCAGCCTATATTTTATTTTGATTAATATGTCTATGTGTGAATTTTTTATTTTAATCTTTTCGTTGGGTGTGGATATCTGAGTGGAGAGACTTATGTAACATATATATAAAAGGATTTTTGTTCTAGGATAGTTATCTATTTAAAATAAAATGTGGAACTCTAAATAAAAGTTTATTTTTTAATTCTATGAAAATGATAATTAACAATTTAGGGACATATATTTGAGATGATGTATAATTTTGATTATTTTGTCAATGATCAATGTGCTTATGGTGTGTTTTTATTATCATCATAAATATTTATATGTGTCTATCCCATACCGTCATTCTCGAGTCTATCATTAAAAATTTTATTCTAGAGAAATTTAGATCTGATGTGGAATTAGAGTTTGTAAGCCTAATTAATAATATTATTGATTTGATGGGATATTATTCTCATTTTATTATGATTCATAATTTTTTTCATAAATTGTTTGTGATAAGACACTGGGAGATAACTTTTTATAATATGGAATTTGAAAATCAATTGACTATCAGGTGAATAACATCTAACATTTATCTTATTTACATGATGTGATTCAATTCATATTAATGTATACAATAATATTCAGGGAAATAACTTCCATAAGTCCATTATTTTATTTATAGTCCAGTTGTAGATATTTTTAATGTTGAAAATATTATTTAATAGATTCTTTATAATGTGTTAATGGATAGTAATTACATGTCAATGGATCTTATTCTTATTATTATGGGTGATATCCTTTAATATGGTATTAGTGGGTTATTCTGATTCAAATGCATACAATATTCCTACAAAATGCATTGGAATGTCAATTTTGAGGATAGATAGACAACCTATAGTCTACCGTCCAGTGTTCATCTCATCTAGTTAATATATGTTGTTATGTTGATGTAAATGATTCATTTTGGGATTACATGTAGTACCATTGGTTTGTAGTAGGAGTAATCATAGATAGATGAGGATCCTTTGTGATCAATATTATCAGATTTTATTAGTGTGGAAGAGTAGTTTTCCAATGGGTAAATAGGGATATAAATTATATAGAATATTCATTAGCTTATGATAACTTCATGAAAATATTCCAATACATACTAACCATGTTGACGGACCACATAGTATTTTAGGTATAATCATGGATGAATATACCCCTCTATCTAGTTAGTAAACTATTTTGAGGTAACATTCTTTTATCTCCTCAGTATTCTAGCTATATAATGTTGAAGATCATGTATTTATTTTTAATGATATATAACAATATGCACTTAGGGGTATGATCTATGTTTTTTAATTAGGTTATTAGTGATCCCTCAAGATTAGTTGATATCAACATATCTGGGATTTTATTGTAATAGTGACTAAAAGTAGTTATGGGGATAATTATATGGATTGTATGATTCTTTATGGAGTGAAAATACTATTATAACAAAACTTCTATATTCTTATTTGGTATAATGATAATTATACCCATAATGGGGAGTTTTATATTTGTGATGACTATTTATAGAATTAGAATTCAGTATCTGGAAGTTATTTTAGAATATTTATCCAGTTATTCTCTGAAAGGTGAGGAGATACATTAGAATACCGTTCATTATGTTAATGATTTTTAGTGTTCTTATTTCTAGATATATTATTAACTATTAGAAATGAGAGATAGGTTGTGTATATGATCAATTTTTTAGTACTGAGCCCATTTCCATGCATTATAATAAATTTGGTCTTGTATAAAATCAACTACTAAAATATTAACTAAGGGATATCAAAGCGGTGTTTTCCGTTCACTTAGGAGCATCTTCATGGGATTGTATTATTTTATTTTAAATGACGGAGAATCAGAAACTTATACAATCTAGTATTATTGGTGTATGAATTGGGTGATGTGAACCATTGTATTCTTACTTATATAGAAAAACATTTATTTTATTTGATTGGAGCCAAGTGGTTCTCTAATATCAACATGATGTCATGTTACGAGTAGATGGGAATGATACAATATGGTTTTCGACAGATTTCATTTTAGGTATGTAATGGACTATATAAGTATTATTTAATGTTATTTAGATTAATAAATATAGTATTCATACATATTACATGATGTATAAGTTAATATATCGATAAAAATATTATATTAAGGTAATATTCATCAATGATAATATGGTCTAATTGTTTCCATGGGAATACCATCGTCGATATTTGGATAAAATTCTATGTAAACTATAAAAGAATTAACATTATGAAATAATTTTTAAATTCATGTTCATGATTAATGTGTTACAGATTATAGGAAATGTGATATCTAAGGATGGTATATCAGTTCCCCATGGGTAGGATATGGCATTGGTTTTATAGTTGTGTCCTAAAAACATTTTTATGATCTAAATATTCATGGGGTCATAGTTTATTAAATGAGATTTATTCTTGAATTACCTTAATTTCAATTTTTCAGGATAACTCTAAATATGAATTAGTTAACGATCCAATTGTTTAAATATTATGATATATCCTTATAGATGTTTAATGGTAGAGTGAAATATAAACTGATTGTCACATAAGATGAGATGTATAAAGAGTATAACCTATATCAGGATTCATTATGTATTTTCTATGTAGTCTTATTGATATGGGATGTGAATTCTTTTTCATTTTCTTGAGGCATTTGTGGTCAAATGTGATATATTACTGAATAGATGATTTGAATCAAGATGTGTTTTAATAATTTTTACAATACATATATCACAATATTATTGTAACTATGTTTTCCATAAATATGGTCCAAAAATACTCATGCATATCATTTTAGAGCATGATTATAACCTTTTCTATATATGGTAGTTTTATTATATTTAATAAATTATTTTTGAGCTGATCAATTTTTGTGGGGCATAAATCACATTAATGTCATGTGGAGTTGAAATACTCTAGTATTGGATGTATTGGATTATAACAATAATTAATAACTAATGGATAATTTTTTAGAGATATGAAATAATTTTTTTAGAATATCATAGTTTTGGGGACCAAAAATATCTAAATATTCCTTCCTTGATCATTGGGAGATTATTATTAGTAATTTAGAATAATCATATTTATTATTGATTAGGAATAGTTTTTATGATGGTTTTTACCCAAGAGATTATACATTCAGTGTTAATGAATTCATTTACGTTGGTGTTATTAAGGAATTACCTATTATAATTCACTAGGAATTCACGTTGGTTTCAAAAACCATGCTACGATATGTTCACTCAAGGTTTAAAAAGATGCACCAAAACATACAGAGGTAGTAATGGTGGCCTAGGAGGAAGAATTTCGTATCATGAATTTGTTGATAGATCACCAACAATCAGTGGGTCAATGATCAGAACAAATGGTATAAGGAAAAAAATTCACTACACATACTCAATTGGATGCAGAATAATCCGAACATTTATTTCTTTTAATAAGGATATTGGGGTTACGATGACGAAATATTGGTGTCATGAACAAACCCAATAGGGTTTATTTCACAACTACCACAATCTTACCTTGATTCATTAAGGGATGGAGAAATGTTATTAAATGATTATTTATTTTGGGAGGAATTTTCATAATATAATTAATTTCTAACAAAAAACCCATCTCAATGCAGTTATGCCTATTAATAAGTGAAATTGATGAAATATCTAGAGTAATAACAATGTCTGAAAAACCTATATGGAATAAAAATTTAACAATTGTGTAAAATAAAATTTTAAAGGGGAAAATTTACAGAAAACCACAATTATGTTCAAACCAATGAATATTATACATATAAAAGCTATGAGAGATAATCTCTAAATATCCATGATCTGACTACCGTATGTGGTCAAATTCACTATGTATCCATATAATTCATGGTAATTTCACCTGAATTTTTTTCATAAGAATTAGACATGAAACATATTAAAAAATTCCTTGTATGGTTGGGTACATATATACCATATAGGAAACCCCAAAATATTAAGGTGGAAGTAAGGGACATGATAGGAAAATAAATTCCAACCCAGGGAAGGAGAGTAATAGAATTAAATGACATGTATATACACATATATATCCTCAATAAAAGAAACCCAGATGAGAGATAATGGGAATATCCATATCATAGCCTAGATAAGGAATAGAGACTACCTATAGTTCAAAAGATTCATGATCATTATACATTATCTCTTCTGTCATCCAAAAGAGAAAATGTGAAAATGAATCATGCCTCACCACATTGTTGCATAGTCAATGGGAAAAAATATTCGAGTACAGGGCATGCACCATAGTGTTTTAGGAAATTCCCCTCAATGTAATGAGTATCCATTTACTATTTGATATAGGTAATAGTATGTAGAAAGAGGACCTGCAACCTAATTCCAAATGGGTGTACCACCCATTAGATAGTGGATCTACACTCTAATTCTATTGGGGTTGTACGTATCAGTAGATAGATGTACTGCACCCAAATTTCATATGGGATTCCACTTAGTTGTTATAGGAAAACCCCCATAATTTTTTTAGGTTGTACCAAACTATAGATAATGGACTCATTCCCAAATTCCATAGGGGGTTTACTCAGTATGAATTGGTCATTCCCCAAACATCTGTTGTAGGTTTTATCTCTATAGATAAGGGTCCCATGCCCTAATTCTATGGAGGGTACTATGTAGCAGATAGAGGGCCCACACCCTAATTCTATTTGTGGTACCACTGAGTAGATAGAGTATTCAAACCCTAATTCCATATATGGTACCACCCAGTAGATAGAGGACTCACCCCCTAATTCCATAAGCGGTACCACTATGTAGATAGCGGACATGTTCCCAAATGAATTGGGGGTAAATCATAGTAGAGGAAGGATATAGTCTCTATCACTATTGGGGGTACCACTGTATATATAGATTGACCACACACTATTTACTTAAAAAGGTGCCTCTCTATGAATCCCTCTCAATTACTACTATTATCGATCACTTCTAAATGATGTATTACAACGGTAATACATTGAATTATATCTCAAGATCCACAATAATGGAAACCATCATGTTATTTATTGAAAAGTACAATGTATATGATACTCACATGCCAAAATATGATTCTAGAAGAATGAAATATGAGAAGTATATGGTTCCTAAATAATGAAGTTATGGTACCCAACTTGTTTGGGGACCCACACTATTTTTGTTTCCACTATTATACTCAGATATTTCCCAACTATTACATTTATCACTATCCAAGTATCCCAACAAGGAATTGCGAGATATAAAATAATGTACCTCATCCTCCTAAGATCTTGCAAGTGTGATTATCCCTTAATGTGTAACATTTCTCTTGTCTATGTACGTTGGTACACATTTTTTCCACTCGTATAAGGGTTTCACCCCAATCCTTTAGGAAATATCTATTTACCCTAGGCATGTAATGGTAAATGGAATGTTTCGGGTAATTCACATGTCAATTTATACATAAAGTACACAATATTTACTAGCACTGGGTCACACATTGTGTGGGGGTCCAAAATAAACTAAAAAAAACTCATAAACCCTAATTTGTTCAGTTTTGAGGAACAAGATTTGTGTTCTTCCAAATTACATGGCATGTAGGTGATTTTTTTTCTCAAAACCACATATAAATTTCTAGGATTCCTAGTCTAGCATGTCCACTTCTAATCATTCCTCTAGGATTCTCCAAATCGATTGAGAAAACTTTTTCCATTGTTTATGGGAGACAGTTATCTAAAAAATAGATTAATAATGGCACTTCCACTTCTCAAATGGGCCTCACACATTTCTCTTATTATGTTAGATTAATATTTATATATTTGATCATTAAATAAATCATCCAAAAAAACACATATCCTCTGAATACATAATGGATTTTATAATTCATTCATTGCAATAAAATATTCCATGATTCTAGTGGTCTGATCAGGTTTGATCACACCGGGACTAGTATAATCAAGATAACATTGGCCAATAAGTGATGAAAATGATGAACATAGGGGTTAATCATAAAATATATATGTGAATCAATAATCATCCAATAATTTTCACAATTATTTAATTCTGATTGATATAAAAACTAAATAAACAATTCAAATTTTCTTCATAATATCATATAGAGGTTAAATTTAACACAAATCAAGAGATACATTTGATCATTATTGTAATATTTATTCATGGGGGGGAAGAATTACCAATATTAAAATTATTAAATAAATTTTCATTGTTTTTCATTTGATAAGAAGTTTTCTAATTAATTATATAATTAACATAATTTATTACATGACAAATCTCCAAGATGTAGAGTTTCATTTTCGTCTGATTTCGATCTTCGAGCAATAGCTGAATAAAGGCATATCTCAACAGACCCATGGTTATGTAGAAATCCATATAAATCCACAATAATAATATATTTGTATATTTATTCTAATTTTATGTCACTTATGGAAAATAAATAATTAAATTTTTTATTTAACTAAAAAATATGTCAACGGACTACTCTATCAGAATTCCCTATGTTGAAAAAATTTATGTCATCCCTATGATAATGCACATATTTCATACTCAACCTATATCCTAAATATTTAATATGAGATTTTTTTAATTTCTTTATATTTTATTTAGTAAAATATTTATTTTTGATAAAAATATAATTAGTATTTTTATAACATTAATTCCTAGTACAACATACCTCGAAATCTCATGTCATCTCAGCACATTCCTCTAAAAAAATTTCTATATATATTACAATATAATTCAAAGAAAAAATATGGTATCTATATTATAAAATCAAATTACATGTTAATACTTAATTAGAAAAAAAAATCCAAATTGAAGGAATAGCGAGATTGTATCTTTTTCTCCAAATAATAGGGGTTATCCTACATGATCTCATGCAGATACAACTCACGATAAAAATGGGTGATACATCCAATCAAGGTCATCTCCTTCTAATAATTTATTTCCACAATATTATATGAAAATTATTCTCCAAACTCGACATCCATCCCATCCCAATAATGATGTGCATTGGATCATTCTCGTAATCCCTCAGATTTAAACACATGGAAATGTTGTGAACCCACTGTTACTATAGGGGTAGGATGAGATGCTGACTAACCACACAAACACTTTGAATGGCCTCAAATACACTGATGAAACATAAGGGTATCTAATCTCCCTTCCTTAATGTACACAATCCTATACAATTGCGTACTCTCTAAAAAATGTGGTCTCCCTTCCGAAACTCCAATAGCATAACTCATCCATTTTAATCATATTTATAATTACTTCAATAATTCCACATCCTATCATTGATGACATAAATTGTCCCCTTCATCTCCAAAACCATATCTTGAACAAAAAAAAATATGCCTCATCATTATAAATCTATCAAATGGTTGAGATTTAGTGTCTCATATACATGGCCTCAAAATATGATATGATGATAGTATATTGTTATCTATTATTTTACAGAAACTATAAAAATTGAACGTGATTATCCTAGCTCTAGATTAAGTCACACAAGTGAGACCTAAAATATCCTTTGTCTCCTTGATCATTTTCACAAACATCACATTTGGTTGGGTGATGAAGGATGTACTTATCCCCATATATATCCCATATATCTTTTTCATGCCTCTCCAATACCGTTTTTTCTGTCATAATATAATAGTTTTAGAAAATAGTCTATATAATCCCATTAATGTGATCAATTTTCCTTATGTATAAATTCAATAAATTCCACACCAATCTATTCTAATAAATTTCAAATGAAATATTACAACATCGCGATTGGTCAACTATCAACCAGATTAAATCATTTTCTCTCACTATGAATGGAATTATTATTATAATTCTCATCGATATGTCATCACATTTTTACATTAGGATAACAAGGGGCACCAAAAGACCTTCCAGAACATGGTGGTCAACCTTTACTAGAAGATAATAGAGGCATTGAAAGACCAACCCAACCACACTCTTCCATATAAAATATCACCAAAAATTCCAATAATGGATTCAATTCATCATTCCAATAATGAGATATACAAAAAATTGATATGTGGGAAACTATCTTATCACCTCATATCATATCATCATGGGGCCATTATCCAATCATTAAACAGTATTATATGATTCCATCCATTATAAAATCCATCTGGTGTATTTCCTGAGGATATATGGTCACATAATACCTCACAGACAATGTCTCCCAACATGGAATCTCATACATAATTGAGGTAAAGAGGATTCAACACCATCAAGTATTGAAAAACATCAGCATCCTTCCCAAACATGGATAGAAGAAATTAAATCAACATCTATTTTTCATCCTACTCCTAATGAAACTATGGCATCCTATAATGGGAATTTACCAATAGAGTTCCCTTCTCTAAAGGGTATACTATCTCAAATCCATATTCATATTAGAACTATAGCCAATAACTTTATATATGGTTCATGTCTCGTTGTGTGTATTCATACTAGATATTTAACTATACTAAGTAAATAACAATGTTCTCTCCTCGATGATAGTGAATCTAGATCCTCATTGCGAAGAATACCACATCTTTATTTAGGTCACGAATCACGTAGTTCTACTCATAGGGTATCAATTTCATCGACCCATATGTGATAAATTTATATCACAACATAAAAAAGATGGTGATTACATTTACTATGGTATCTCAATACAATACATACTCCACGACCTCCATAGAAATATTTCATGGTAGTATAACTCATAAAAATTATCTGGAACCCCTTAAATACTCTCTAGGACTACTTAATGTTGGATAATCACATCACATCCCACGTCAACGTGGTGATAGGTGATAAAATAATTTAAACGTATACCACAAACCGTCTGTAGTACACCAAAAATCCCAAAAAATGATGATCCTATGAAAATATATTGGGTTTCCCTTTTAAGACCACTATATTTATCATTTTCAGGTTTACAACTATTCCATGCTTAGAAATGACATGCCATAAAAATAGATCCTCATGGTTCCAGAACTGGAATTTTGAGAGATTACCATTATATTGGTTCTAAAAAAGAAAACATAGGACCATCCATGAGTTATTTGTTTGTTTCACTAATGATGATGAGTTTATACAAATTTATTAAATGTGTAAAACCAAAAAAATTGTCTATCTATGCTATAAATATCATGTTTATAAATTCAAAAGAAATTTTATGTGTATTAATCACAATAAAAGTCATCAAAATGAACACATTACTTTTGTACTGACAACATACTTATTGCAATAGAATATCAACATCACAGACTCTCGACTCATGGTAGATAGATCTAAGATCAACATTCCAGAACAATATATTTCCTTAAAAATTTCAAAGAAATTTCCAATAATTATAATAGGTTATATAATATTTATTATTTCTTAGTTCAAGAGAGGATAATCTAAAAAATATACATTTTTATATACTTCTTTTTCATGATCAAAATAAGTGCATCATATTGGGGAACAATTGGTATAACCAAACCATTCTCTAGAAGGCCCTCTAATTGCAAAAGTAGATCCTAAATCATTTTATGGGTCATTTGGTATTCCAAAAATATATCATAGTGGACATGATATGAAATTATATGAAAACACTATATTATAACCTATATGTAGTCTACAAACATCCTCATGGAGGATGTTCATGTAATCCTCCTTGACTAATGGAATATCATTACATGAGGTGATTAATTCATAATGGGATATTCTCACTGGTATATGGTATTAGGTTATAACCTATTAATCACAATCCCACTCATCCCACCATGAGTTATATCTCTCAAAAAAATTATATTCACAATCCATCAATGGGATGTCATCTGAATTTTCTGTAGTGATAGTCAATTTGAACATGGATCGTGAAAAAACAATCTATACTAAAAATAAAATCATAGTGTTCAATCGTGATAACTAAAAGGCCCCATGAGATCCTCTCTCCACTATGAGATATCCCTCAATTCCATAAGAAAAACATATAGATAATCTATTCCCCATAGGTACATTGATAAAAATCACCAAGGAAAAATCCTTGACTAGGAGCTCAAGTTCTCACAACGGTAGAAAAGAGATAAAGGAATTACCTATAGTGGTGTTAGGTAGTACTAAATAAATAGTATAATAAATATATATATTACTATATTTATCTAATTTTCTTCATGGTTATATACTTCTATATCAAGCACCTATCTACGACCCATACCTACATTTCCTAGAGCCTGACTTGGGAAACACAGTGGTGGTGGCGAATGGATCTCATAGCTTTTTCCACGATCCACAAATACTCCTTCATGATGCCACCAAATACACTATAAGCTCCATATACATGAGATCCACTCTTCCATTTCATGGGGATCTGTGATCATAGTGTTTCCTTAGGAGTGGTGGTCCATCCTCTATATTCATACCCACCATATCATTTATAGTTGGACAATTTCATTCTACTATACCTATCCCATCACATTTATAGAATATCGCATATATTGGATTTATATGTCCTATTATTGGTCCTTTTTTCACCCAACTTGGTTCTTGATAATAGTTATGGTGAGCTCTCCAAAACCAAGATCTAGTCGACTAACATTTGATAGCCACTACAAATGACTCATCTCTATAGTACCATGTACCATTACTATCATCATGGATTCCCTCTCATGATTGTATATAATTACCTATATCCCATAAATGGTCTTTGAAATAGTTGGTAATTCATAATTGTACTAAACTAAAATTAATATCAAAATGGATACCCCACTAAAACATGTGTTCCCAAACATTTCCATCTCAAAACGTGTTTAGGGTGTACCTCATAAGGTCAGTAAAGGTCATAACTAGGTCTGAAAATATCATCCCACCCAAATGAATCCACATAAAATCATTAATTTTAAATGACTATAAGAAGGAATAGAATAATTCTCTTAAAAAAGTTGTTTTAAGTGGTTATATGAGAGTTTCATCTAATTATTGATCTTTTTATATAGACTTCAACAGCACCACGTTGAACCCTTTGAATGGATTTCTACCCATGTAACCACATAATAAATTATGTTTTTAAAATCTTGAAATCATAAATCATTGACTTTTGACAATCCTTCACTACATAGGTATAAGGATCATCATGAAATTTTTGTGGAATCTGGTGCTTGAACATAAAGTGTTATCTATGCCTTCATGAATCCCCATCCATCTTTTTTGCTATCATCATTTTCTCAATATTGTTGTGCTTCTACCTATCCACCGTGTGGAAGGATCTCATAGGATAAAACATAAAACGAGTCATCACAACTCATTGGATCTTCATCACGATATGGAATCATTGACTAGCTTAGCAATCTTCATATATGTGTCCTAAAAATTTAATAAAAAGTTACCACAGTCATACATGCATCATAAAAACTTGTATATTAATCAAGAGGGGTAGTAAAAATTTTCAGTCATATATTAATAAATTACCATTGATCTAGTCAAAAAATTTCTCATTGTGACAAATCAAAAAGAAGGTAATCCAATTCATGGTGAATTGATACAACATATGCCACACCAACCCTAGGTACCATATCCTGAAATCTACACTAATGATACTTTGAAATTGTTTCCCTAAATCTTATTCAAATACCCTTATTAGGATAAATAAAAATACCCAAATGAATGAGCCACCATTTTACTACTATTTCATAACTTATCTCAATAGGGATTTTGTTGCAACTACCCTATTTTGACCTCCAATGTCCAAGGGATGGTGACAAGTTTAGAAAGTAATTACTAGAATGGGATTACATTTCCAAATTTTCCTATATTAACACACCGAACAAACTCATGGAAAAAGTTAAAGGGAATAATTAAAAATGATAAATCTTATGTAGTATTAGCCATGAATTAATATCATATATAGAATACCAAGGGTTTTACAGTGTAATCTAAAAACTAAAAGATAAAATATACATTCCAAACATTAAATATTTTCCAACCTACAAAACATTATAATTAAATTTGAACAAGATAATAGCTCCAAATATATATGATTCAAAACAGGTATATAGAAAAATGCTCCAATTATACCACGGATCCTCTATAATCACCACTGACCCGTCTTCTATATGAATAAGACATGACACATGTAGGAAAATCCAATGAAGGTGTGAGTATATACATACCTAGTTGGATGTCCCAATAGCTACGTAGGGAGTAGGAAAATACCTGAAAGTTATAGAGAACTCATCCTAATGAAATAGTTCACAATATCCATCTACATGCATATAGATATATCTATGCTCAATAAAATAATCCCATGTGAGAGATAAATAGGATCTCCGCCTTCTAGTATATTCCCTAAAAAGAGTAATCCAATAGTTTTAAAGGTCCATCATCACGGGAGAACATCTCGTGTGTCGGTATATATGAGTTCATTTGTGGTGGGAACAAAAGTCACCACTATGCCATAATTATGATGGAACACAATATCATAGAACAAAAAACATTCATCATGTTTGAGGGGGGTTTAATCAGTATAAGGAGAACCTAATATAAATCACATATGTGGGTACCGTTTAGTAGATAGAGGAACACTTACCTAATTCCATAATGGGGTACAAGCAAGTTTATATAAGACCCACCATCTAATTCCATGATGGGTTACCAATCATTAAATAGGGAACCTAAAATGTAATTCCATTGTGGGATAACATTCACAAGATATAGTACTTCACCCTAATTCTATAAGGGTGGTAGCAATTTGTAGATAATGGACACGTTCCCTAATTCGATATGTGGGTACCAGTGAGTAGATATAGGTCCCAAACACTAATTCCATAGGGGTACAACTCAATTAATAGTGTATTGATGCCCAAATTCCATAAGGGGTACCACTCAGTAAATAGTGGAATCACATCCAAATTCCTTATGGGATACCACTCAATAGAGAAAGAACCATAACCCTAATTCGACCACTTAGTAGATAGAGGCCATGTTGCCTATTACTTGTGAAAATAAATTCCATAATGGGTGGAAGTCCATTGATAGGGGACTCATTCCCTGAATTAATTGGGGTTTACACTCACTAGATATAGGACCCTCACCATAAATGTGTAGGGGGAAAACACTAATTATATATAATATCTACATTGTAATGTCATTTGTGGGTACAACTCTAATAATACTTGGTGGTAACTTCAACTGTCAATCACCACCTTATGAATCATAATTCCCATTAGACCTCTCATTATATATCAAAAAAACAAAAAAAATATACTAACAAGTTATACATGAAAAAAACAGGGTGTGGTAATAATGGTTAAAATCAATGACCATAAAAGGAGATTTGGGTGGTAGATGTTCACCCCAAAAGGAAGTAGGTGTACCCATTGTGTAAGGGGCACATAATGTATGTGGTCCTTCTCTACTTTATGGTTGTGTCCATACTAATACATGAATCACTACTCATATAACATATAACAGTTTTTTTACGGAATATATGTTGTAAATCATCCAACAATGGTCCAAAATATGCTCTTGTATGTGTCTAGGTAACATTTTCATTCATAAATGACTTTGGTACAAAATGGGTCATCCCTCAAAGGTGTCCAATCACGTTATTCAGGTAATGTATTTATGCCATGCTCATCTACTGCTAAGTGGAATAATCTTGGACATTCTTGTGCCTTTGTACTCTCTTAGTACACATGAGGTCACCATAAATTGGTCATATATTGTGTCGGGGTCCCACACATCATGTTATAATTGTATTCAAGACATACCCAAGAGATGTGGATCTCTGTCTAACTGGACATGTGTTCTTCTATACTACATGGTTTATAGTTGTGATTTGTTTTCAAAAACACATTTTCAATCTATGGATTCATGATCATACATCTCCAACTTGAATCACGCCTCCATGATAACTAATATTGATGTGGAATCCTTATTTTATCATTTCAAACTGACCATTTTCGAGAAAACAGTTCTCTAATGGTTCTACCAATGTCTAATCAGGCCTCAACACATCCTCTATTATGGTAAATCCTATTATAGAGTCTGGTTTAATGAAGTAGTCCTTCACTACCCAGAATTATCTAATTTCGTCCATAATTCACCAATCTATTCGTTTCACATGAATGTTCTTTGAAAATGAGGTTTTCATCGAGCACGATACCGCCCAAAAATATCAAATCAAGGCCCCATAGGATAGTTAGTGAATAATAAAAATAAAATAGTGGGGAAGGAATAAAAATTTATTTGTGAAAAATATTTTCCCAAATTCACCAAGTCAATGAATAAAAATTTGAATGCATGAGGTCATAAATACTTAATAAACTATTCAAACGGGTTCACATTCTCATGAAAGGAAAAATTTAATGTAGATTAAGACATATACATAGTCATTCAGAATCTATTTAATCAATTTGGATATGATCAAAGAAATTATATGTCAAATTTTTTTTATCGATCATCTTTAAATAACTTCATCACCAACAAATTTAAATTATTTAAGGAAAATGAACCAACTCGATTAACAAAGCCTTGTTGTTTAGTTGTAATATAAATTTATTACACCAAATATATGTAGAAGATGAATCCTATCTAATTTCCTATAGATATACAGCTGATATTGGAATTCCTCCATAGAATTATATTTATATAGGGGTTCTAATTTTATGTTATTTAAATTAAATAAATAATTAAATTCCATATTTATCTTAATAGACCGGTTTGAATCATTTATTATCTAAATTCCCTATTCCAACCAATTTTAGGTTATTCCTATGGTAAACCTCATGCTTAGGGCTTGATTGGGGACTAAAATATTCAATCCCAGGCTCTTTTAAAGGTTTTCACTTTTTTTAGAAACCATGTTTGTGATATGTAATTTATATTTAATATTTTTATAAAAATATCATTTCTCACACCAGATAATAGAATCACATGTTTACACTATGCGTAACTATGAATTTTTTTTAATATATTCCAAAATAATATAAGGAAAAAATGAGTCTCAGAAAATGTAGTGTGTGTTATTATGGACTTTTTGACCAAGATATTAAACATCATTCTAATTAGGGAGGACAATTTTGTTAATGAGGTATTTGGGTTATATTTATGTGGTATTTTGAATCATCATGTTTTTTTATAATTATAATTTCACACCATGAACCATTCCTTAAATTCTTATTTTGGTTTTGATTATAGAAGTGGATTGATTAGGGAAACATTAGAACAACTGATAATCATTATACAAAAAAATTAGTCTTAGTGTGATGTCTATATTCTAGAGGATGAATTATATTTTTATATCCCAATTTTTAGTGTTTCTTGATTGATTCATCTTACACATAATAAATTTAAAAATAAAATGGTTTTTAAGGATAGTATCAGATAGAATCATTATATGCCTTATAAAATTAAATAGTTTAATAACATCTATTATTGTTAGAGAAATGTGAGTAAACGATAAACATAACATGTATCATTTGGGATTCATTAAAACATATCTATTAGATTCAAAAGAGGTGCCGAATTTGTTATATATTTTCGAATTTATATACTATACAAAGTCATCTACCACATTTAGTTTGATGTGAGAGGCTTGGATTTCTAGTGGGTGTCACCATGATTAGAAAAATATAGTTGTCAGAAAATGGGATGTTGATACATTGGTATATGGGGTATTATCATGATAATTAGTATGATGTAATTTTTGTTATTACATACTTATATTTTTTTTTTATCATAACCATTATGTCTTTTTTCATCTCATCTCTAAAGATACTACCCCAATACTTCGCATGTGATCAGTTTCAATTAGGAATGTTTAGAGTTATACATTACATCGAATGGGTAAATTTTTTTTAATGTGGATCAATGTGAGAGGTTTATTCATAAATAGATGGTTTAATTGTTTAGTGAGAAGTGGATTATCATGAATATATTGGAATATATATGATAGTTGGAATATTATATGAAACTGTAATACCTATGGTAATTCACCAATGAGTATTTTTAACTCATCTTATTGATGAAATTCCATATGATGAGGATGTTGTTATAGACAACCTATTATCCATTGTATAAATTTTTATTATGTTTTCAAAAAAATATCCATTTGAAATGTATTGGGTTTTTAGATCACTTTCAAGGGGGTTCGAGTCTCTGTATTAGGATTTGGCAATAGATTTCAGATGAAATTCTATTATAGGTGTCTTATAGTATAGAAATAAGTAGGGATTATTCCATAAAAATTATATCATAAGATTTTAATTTTATATTTGGTTAAGAATAATGTTTTAGTTTTGAATGGTTGGTTCATGTAAAATGTTTAATATCATAAATTTTATACCATCTATGATTAATTTACTCCATTGTTTCCAAGTCATCTGGTTACTCCCTCTTATGTGTGTTAATTTCTGATAGAAGTTGAGGTACTATGGAAAATAACATGATATATATTACATGATCCCTTGATTTTGGGGGATTGTATCAAGGTGAATGGTTTTATACAATATGAAACCTGGTTAGTAGTTGAGAAATTTGTTTCTTGGTTGATGGGTGTTCAATAGGGCCTAGGGATCCGGTTTCTTATTTCTTCCCTATATTAGGGTAAAACATCATGACCCATGTATTCCCTAAAAAATTAATATAGGTTGATATATTTAATATTAAAATTTATTTTACTAAAAATATTATGAGCTAACAATTTAGGTGTAATCCATCACTTCCAACATCCATTACCATTTTATCTTTTTAATTTGGTTCCTCTCCCCTCTCTAAATTATTTATGTATCATTCATCATTCGATTATAGTTTAATTATTATATAGATTTAGTTATTGATAGGTGTATTTCACATACATCTATTCCAGGGATCTTTCATAATTTAATCCAGTTTAATCAGTTATAACATAATATGCAAATTTTAATGGATTTTATGATTTCTAATTATTATTAATTTGATACATAGTCATATTTAGTGGGATGGATTCCAGGGAATCATGGTTGGAGGTTCGGAAATAATACCTGTAGATTATGATTATTTAATATAGTTATTGATGTGTATTCTCAGCAATCATGTGTGATTGGAATGAAAGTATAATGGTATGGTGTGTGATCATGATGTATTGGAAGGTGACATTTGGATTTAGACTCAGTTGTCATACAAAAATTTTGATAGTTGATTTCTTGTGTTAGATTCTTTTCTGGATAAATTATAAGTAGTCCTACGGATTCAAACATGTATGATGTGTAAGAATTTGGGAACATTGGTTTAATTAGATATATAATTTATTGTATTGGTGGAATGTATTTCGACTCATGGGAATGGTTTGTTCAAAGAGTTATATATTAGTAAGGATTCTTTCCATGGTAGTGTGTGTCCATTTAATATGTGGTTAACAATTGGTGTCTGTTATTTTATGAAAATAATAGATTCAAAAAATAAATGTGATTTAATAGTTAAGTATATGGTTTTATTGTATTATTTATTGTTTCATATTTATCATATATTGAATATTAAATTTCAGAAATAATATTCATGATTATGGGATGGGTATTGGATATTTTTGGGGGAATTACAATTGAGTTTTTATACATACAAAATCTTATATATTGATCTGAATGTCTTTGATAATGATGTTTTATATGTTATTGATAAGGGGTGATCTATAAAATTCCAATAATACCATGTGGGTGTTATAGTATTAGATGATGATGGATAGTGTTTAGAGTATGATTTTATATTGAAACTGGGATCATTCTTTATTGAAAAGTGTCCATAATTTTGAGTATTGTGTCGTGTAATCATATATGGTCCTACTCCTTATATATACAAAGTTCTCTAATTCATTTCCTATTGTATATATAATGTTTTTAAATTTTATTGGATTATTCATAATATATATATATATATATATATATATATTATTCTTCAAATTTTGTTTAAAGGTTATTGTGTACATAATGGAAAATAATCCCCCATGACATTTGGAATACCTTAGTATTTGTTTCTATACATTCGTGTTTGAATACTGACATATGGATAGTTTCACATCATTCACAACAATGGAAATGTGATGGAAGGAAGACAATACATTCTATATTTTTGATATCCCTCTCCAGGAAGTAAAAATCAAATCCTAATTTTATATAATATATATAGTGGGATTTGTTATTCATTATTTCTATTGTGATGAGAAACCAATGGAGATTCATAATATTCTAGAAAAAATAATATGAATCAAGAAAAGTCATATTATCATTGTACATTAATCAAATAAAATATCTTTATTAGAAATGTAAGAACATCATGATGTAGTGAATCAAGATTACCTTAATCTATTTTCATAGTAGTCTTTGAGATAAAATACAATAGTTGAAATATGTAAATAGTGGAACAAATCAAAACACAATTTTTTTATATGAATACATATTCAATAAAATATATATGTTATATATATATTATCATACTCACCATGTATAAATGTTAGAGTCCTTTTAAATTATTATAAAAAATTATAAAAAATTTATTATTATATTCTAATTGATAACTATAAACAGAATTTGATAATAAAAATAGGGATACATTAAAAATAAAAACTATAATTATGATGTTTTGATGTCTCCAATAAATACCACATAATTAAAAAAAATGAAAAAAAAATTCACAAAAAATTGTAAATTTTAAATCATATAAATAAAAATATGTGACAAAATTTAATGAATGTAAAATATGAGTAATAATAGGATTTTGTAGGAGTAATAATTATTATTAGATAATTTAAATATCTATATGATGACTGACATTGTAATTGATATCTATGATAAATAAAATTCATAATAATTGATATTTAAAAGGAAAATTATAAGTAATTGTAAATGTTAGAATATTATCAAATCATTTACAATTTTTTAAGCTTCCCTATTTATATGGTTAAATATAATTTAGTTGTCTTTTAACTTTTTAGTTAAAAAATTAAATTTTATATTATAAATTCATAATTAAATGTTAACATGTTTTTAATTTTATTCTATCAAAATTATATAATATTTCGATTAATTTAATCAATATTATCATAACGATTACATTGTTATTTTTAAAAAATATTGATATTTTGTTGAATTTCTATAAATACGGTATTGATATATATAATATATTAAATGATATCATTATAATAATGATATTTTAAATTAAATATTTAAAAAAATTAATGATTCTAATATATTTAATTATTATTATAATTCATTTAAAAATAATAATTTTAATTTCCAAAAAATTGAATAAAATTGAAAGTATAATGTTTTTAATTATTTTAAATAAATAATTAATTGATTCAAACCTTGTTTTGAATATTCAAATAATTCATTTTGGAATTTTGGGTTTTCCAATTTACATATATTTTTTAATTATTAGTCAAAAAAATTAAATGTTAGAGGAATAAACATTATTTATGGTCTTATGGAAGAGTAATAAAATAATAAATTTTTTATTTAATGACACCATTCTATACTTGATACATAAAACCTATTCATCCATTTATCCTCACATCCATAATAAATTATATTATAATATTTATACTAGAATCCTCATTTAAACCCACAAAAATACATTTCAATGTCATTATTGTATACAAGTGATCCCCTTATAATTTCATTAAATAGATTCAATAAGAGGAATCATAAATAGTTAGCTATGCATTTAGGTACTCATATCTTTTCATTTAAACTCCCCTCTTACCACATCAATGATGTGAAATAATTAATATAATATTATAATAAAATTTTGATTTTATAATAATATTAATGAAATTATATGTGCATTCATTTTAATCTCTTCTTAATCTCTCTAAAAACATCATTCATCCATGGTAGTTTTATATTACCAATGTGATTGATGATGTTTTACCTTCACATATATCCATCATGATTCATTTTCAAAATAACATGAATAAAAATGTATAATGTCACTAATAATTTTATTTTATTTTTAATGTTTATAAATGTTAAAATATATTTATATTAATACGACTAAATATAAATTTTCATGGTGTCTTAAATTATACAGTATAATATTACTAATGACGATTCAATGAATTATAACTAAATAATATATTATTTAAAACCCTAACTTTTTGAATAATATTCACACTATAGCATGAGGATTTTAGATATTTAGGAAACATTAGATAGTGAAAATCTACCTTTACTATTTGATTGAGTTAGATTTAGAATCGAAAATAAAGTATCCTCAAATTGATCAAGATGAAAACTATTTATGTAATAATTATTTTTAAGATGGATAATATCATGATTATAAAATTTTTAATAACATTCATGACCTTATCAAAACTATCCATGAGTTAGTAGTAACATTATGACAATGTTACTGATGAAAAATGAGCCAATCCCAAAAGAACAAATAGTTTTGAAGTATTGGAAAATAAGATACGTAGTTTAATTTCACATTTTATTTTATATTATAAAGTAAAACATAGAATTTTCTTTCATAACACAATTATTACATTTATATTTCCCTATATTTTAATCAAATTACACCCTGTGGAGTCATGTGGAAGGAAAAACTATGAAATTTGTAAGATCAAATGGTATGTAAATCTATGTTAAAAGTGGATGATAATAATTGAAGATCAATATTAAATAAATCATTGTAGATCAAATAGTTCCACATAAATATTCTCATGTGAAAAACCAATATCCATGGATATCAAAACCATTAATAAAGTCAAATTTTATATAGTATATTATTTCATAATTATGATATATATAATAACGAATGTCATAATCTTAAAATCGAGATCTTAACATATTCCAAATTATATAAATAGGTAATTTCATTGAAAAAAACCAAATCATTCTTGTATCATGATACCATATTTAATGCCTCATAATTTCTGTGTAAACGTTCTTTATTTATATAGAATTATTTTGATATCGTGAAATGCAACGACATGTGATTTTGAGGTCTGGAGAGCCCGAAATGGAATATTGATCTTGTTAATGGTACGTTCACTAAACATGGATTCAGGATTTTCTATATTCTAAAACATCCTTCAGAATAAAAATATGTGTGAATCGATGAATTCAGAATGCTAAGATTCTCCTAGAAAAGGCATTACATCAGCAGGAAAAGGCCTTGTAGATATGATATTTTCAAACAATTCAACAAAAATAATAAACTAATTTAAATAAATTATTTTATTTTAATTATCACATTGGAGTAGTGAACTGCGACGTTGTGGCGTAGTGACTGTGCGGAAATGATGCACATCAATGAGGCTCATTAATGGATCATTAAACTCACAATGTAACGACACTATAATGACGTGTAACAGTGATGTTGTTTCTTAAATAAAATAACATAACGATGCTACATAGTGTCACAATGGAAACCCTACGATGTGCTCCAATTTATAATTTGATGCACTGGGAAAATATGGATTTATGAAATTGTTGGATTATTTGGAGAACCATTGACAACCATCGACACTAGCAAAGAACGAATAACAACAACGAAACTTCATCTTCTTTATCAGGCCTTTCATTGATCGAAGTCGACAATAAACACCGACGTCTTCACCCCTTGGGGACGAAGGTGCATAAAAAAATTTCATAAGAGGTAGGGTTTATTGATTTATTGGGCTTACTAATAATTTTATATAAATAACGAACACAGTTCAACCCATGAACATGTTGACCGATGATATATGCCTTTATGCTAGAGGGTATTTCATTCTTAATGTTTTATTTTCAGGGTTCAAATCCTTCCATGTAACAATTAAATGGAGACTCCCCAAAACCTCTCCCATCATTAAACCTTCAAATGATGATTTTGCAGGACGACATGAAAAAAGGACTGACCCCTCCATTTGTGTCCTCCTAAAGAAAAATTTTTCTAATGTGATAGGATGGTGTCTTTGAAGTCTTTGAGGGAATGTGGATACTCCCTCAAGTTCGTAAGCATAGGCAGGGTGAAGAACTGACCAATCGAGTGCATCTGGTGGTCAGTTGAAGGATCTTCCGGTACACCAGAACCAGAAGCAGCACATCATAGTGACATGTTCCATCCATGTGACTGATGGATGTTGTTGGCCACTGGCTATGTCGGTAGCTATATAGAGCAATGCGCTGGTGTGGTGGAAGCCGCGATACCTGAGACCAGCAATGCTAGTGTGGCACCATGTTGATTGTGGCAACCCAACATACTATGTCCATGAGTGACGTGGTGCATGGACAGTCTTCACATTCCTCTGGAATGTTATGGAACCACCAACTCTTTGTGGGTCGTGCTTGGACAGGGAGGGACGTGATGAGCCGTTGTGGGCTAGGAGTACCCCACCGACCTCTAACGCGCCTTGTCTTCTGACCAGGGTGTCACACCCCCATAATGTTGGTCCAGTACGGTTTCCTTATGGGCCAGACCCACATTGGCGGGCCACACCTACAACGGTAGGCCATACCCACACCCCTTCAGACCGGCCTAGATTAGATCGTGTCACCGGGTGACCCTACGGGCTAGACCATCGACCATATCGGGCCTGGTCTAGTGAGTCATATTGTGCATGGACTACTGTAAAGGACAAACCATCCCAGTCTCAACCCATAATAGGTCTATTCGAGTTCTTCTAAATGAACCGAGGTATGTGGAACCCCTGAGCCGGGTAGGTCGGGTCAGTCTGACAGGGTCGGACCAGGCCCCATCCCCACTGACCCCCTAGTTCCTAAAACACACGTATCCTTCATATCGAAAGTTTTATTGACGCGCCGTTTGGGGTGTTGGGTCCCTCTCATAGAGGTTTATATTTTGTTATACATTGTGGTGAATTTCATGGATTAGTGATTCAATGAATGGCTTATGGAGACGTTCCCCCTAGTGTGATATGTATGAAACCCTGTGGTTGGATGATACCAAAAGACTACTCAAGGATGGCCCATTGGGAAGAAGCTATGTGTGACACAACAGAAACACAGTGGGGATAGGATCTCTATAAACCCACAAACCCAGGATAATCGACATGATGAGTACCTCAGTTTGGCCAGGGTGGGAAGAAGATTTTTGTGACCCAACCTGCCCATGGAGGAGATAAACTCTATGTGGCCTAGCATACCCATCGTACTAATAAGGTATAAGTATGAAAGTTGTTCAATGATAGGTGGAAGCAGCTCTGTGGAACTTGGAAGATGAAATGTACTCAATAGTGTAGTATCTCTCCAGTGATTGAGGATTTCAACGTTTGTGACTAAAAATACTATTTTTACTACCCTAGAATAAACCATGTCTGATATGCCTTGTGTCTCGTTCTTTACATTGAAGAATTTATGTGTGTTAATTATTTTTATTTTTGGGTCCCTACTAAGTACTATGTTACTCACCCAAGGATGGGATTAACTTTTACATGTTGTGTCTGCAGTAGATGAATGATGTTTCTACTAGGGTTTTCAGGGAGACCGGATGGAAAAACACTAAAATGGATGACATGGTGGCTTAGGAAAGGTGGGGTCCATTAGGTGTGGGAAAACATGATATAAGACTTCATCTTCCAGTATCTTCACTACTCTCACAATCTGGTGGGCTTTACTATAGATGGCCATCATAGTACTTTTCGTACTTTTTAGTTTCTAGAAATTTTTATTGCGATTTTATTCCGGATGACTTTCTTTCAGTTGTATATGAGATCAGTTTATTCAGTGGTATGTTATGAATTTTTTTTGACTGGGGACATTGTTGGGTGTGTGTGTGTGTAGGTATCCAGGCTAATGCCTCCCACATGTGGGATTACGCCTTCGGCACTAATAGCAAGCCCATGGAATTCGGGAAGCAGGCATGGGGTAGTCACGACATGAGCCCTTTGGGATGGCTCAGGAAAATGTGTTATCAAATGGAAGTTGGTTCCCACTCAATGACCAGTAGTCTAATTTTTTTGGGAGAAATAGTGTTAATTGTTGTGAATTCGACTTTCAGATTCAGGGAGTCATGTGTTTGTGTGGCGGTCGACGATCCCATACAATCGGACCTTGAATTCGTATATCCGATCAAAACATGAAAACAATGGTTGCGTAAGTGTATAATTATTTTTCAATAAGATTCATCTTACCTGGTATAAACATCTAACTATGTTTCATCTTGATCTATCTCAGGATGCATCGACGTGGATGACTAGACAGAATCATTATATGAGGTCATGAGGACAGTCTTCCTAGTGAAGAGGCATCCCTAAAAGGACCAATACTAGATATGGTCACACCATGTGGTGCACCAATGGTACCACCAACCGATGGTCATCATCTACTTCTGGAAGTTCCACTATAGGATGTTCATAAGCTCAATACCCTACATGAGGTTCAGATATAGAGACCTCCCAGGTTCAGGGGAGAGATGGATCCTCATGTCACTGAGGATGCACTAGAGGGTGTGATTTAGGTCTTCTGCATAGTGGGGACAATTCCTGACTAGATGGCGATCTTGGTTGCGAGCCTTTTGCAGGGAATGACAAAGTGATAGTGGGGCCTAACTATCCAGACTCACAATGTGGTGACCAACACTTGGTTTGACTTCGAGCGGCTTTTCTGGGAGAAGTTTTTCCCTACATCCTTGTGCCTGGTTTACATCTAAGAGATTATTCATCTATATTAGGACATCATGATAGTGACAGAGTACTCAGAAAGGTTCATGAATCCTTCCTCGTACTGCAAAGATATAGTGCGATACAATTTATTCAGGGATCAATCCTTTGATAAGGGACTCAGTTTGGAGATCAAGTCTTTTGTGGTGTCGCTTAGAATCCCAACCTAGGATATGGTACATGAGAGGGCCCATCTGATGTAGATTTTCTTATCAGAGAAGGTTCCTATAGATAGTGCTACATGCAGACCCCAGGTGGATGAGTCTTCGAGTAAAAGAATATAATAGACAAGTGGGCCCATGCGGGCTCGGTCTTTCAAAGGATGGCCCAAAGACTTTGGGACATCAGTTTGAGGTGCCCATGCTAGTGGGAGTTAAACAGTGTCTATGATTTCTAATCTTCTGGGGGGCAGGGACAAATAGCATGTGACTGCCTGAAAATCCTTACAGATGACTATCAGACTATCGAGGAGTTGTTGTGGTAGTAGCAGCGGTTCAAGCGAGGAGGTCTGTAGGTTGGAAGATGTGGTAGGGGAGCTAGTCGAGTGGCAAGAAGTGGGGGATAGGTAGAGATGTTATTACCAACACCCCAAGGTTATCCAACCTGACGTCAGGGAGCAAGCAGACAAGGGAAATCTCCACTGAAGGAAGGAGAGGCTTACGAACACATTGCAACAAAGATGATCCAAGGTATGATCTATGTCTTCTCCACCCTATATGACGTACATATAGGTAGAGGTGATATTCACTCAATCCTTTCCATGACTCACATATGAAGCTCAGTGATTATGGGGGATATGTTGGATCGATCATTATATCTAGAGACTCTTTCAAGATATGATTCGATGGTTACACACTGTTGCCGACAGTGTGAGCATGCCCTAGGAGGTGAGAGAATCGATTGGGATCTACTAGTTGAAGTGCCAAGTCCTTATAATGAAATACTGGCTATGGATTGGTTATCCATAATCAATGATCTAATAGACTATTTTAGGTGTACGGTTGGGTGTGTCTGTATAGATGGGACCAGGTTTTCCTTAAACAGTGAGGAAAAAAACCCTTACAGCACCTGACCGTCTCTCTCGGTGGTGGGTGCATCCGATCAATCACTTGTTGGTTACCCTCATCCTCATTGAAGTGGAGGTGAGGAGTCCAAGATTACATGTATTGGAGGATGGGTACATGGATGTTCTTTCTGATGAGGTTTTATTGATACCTCCTTAGTGAGAGTTATACTTATTTATTGACATGTACCATGGGGTGACACTAATATCCACACCAGCATATCAGAATTCTCTAGAAGTGATTTGCGAGCGAAATGTAAAACTGTCAGACTTGTAAGAGTAGGGGTTTGAATGGCCCGATTTTTTAGCTCGGGAATCCCCGGATCATTTTTCAAATAAGGTAGAATGAATATTGAGGTTGTGTGTGGACTTCTGGTGCATGAACTAGGCTTCTGGGACAAAAAAGAACCCACTTCCAAGAATTAATGACATATTTGAAATGCTGAAGTCAAAGAAGTGGTTCTTAATAATATATCATGGATCATGATATCACTAGCTTAGGGTAATATATGAGGATATACTAAAGACAACCTTCAGGTGCTGGTATAGCCACTATGAGTTCTAGGTGATGCTTTTCAGCATGACCAATTCCCTATAAGTGCTCATGGAACTCATGTACAAGATCAAAAATGCCAACCTTGAACGTTTCATCGTGGTTTTCATCAAAGAAATCTTCGTTTATTCTGCGTCAGAGTAGAAACTTGTTATACACATTTAGATAGTCCTAGTTACAGTCCTAGAGCACCAAACTTATGGAAAGATCTCAAACGGTCTGTTATGGATACAGGTGGTCCACTTTCTATGATACATCATCTCAGAGGCCGGATATATAGTAGATCTGATGATGATATGGGTGGTTCATTCTTGGGAGATGCTCATGAGAGTGACTAAGGTGCAAAGCTTCTTAGGGATGGTCAGTTACTATAGCAGGGTTGTTCCTGACGTCTCCATAGTAGTAGCACCCATGTAAGATTTCAGATGGAAGCGACAAACCTTTGGGTGGATAGATAAATTCCATTAGAGTTTCCAGGAGTTGAGCAAGAGACTGACTATTTCCCCACTCATGGGACTACTAGAGGAGGGCGTTTGGAATGTAGTTTATTGTGATGCATTAGAGACCAGTTACGGTTGTGTACAATTTTTTTAGAATCAGTGATCACTAATGGATAATGACGGTTGAGGGATCATGATAAGAACTATGTGACCCACAAACAGAAGCTCGAAGTTGTGTTATTTTCCATGATGATGTGGTGGAATTACATGATGGGTGAGTGGTTCACCATTAACTCCAACCACAAGAGTCCCAAGTATATCTTCACATATAAGTACCTAGTCCTAAGACAACCATGATGGATATTGTTTCTCCACGACTATGATTTAGATATAGTCTATGCATCTGGAAATGCTAACATGGTGGAAAACATGCTCAGTAGGAGGACATGTTTGCAACTACTGAGTGAGGTGACATAGTAGTTAGTTGTGATACAGATATCCCTCAAGTATGATGGTGAAGCATATTAACTCAATTCTATGGTTATTACTCCCCCACTCAAACATCAATCCAAAGATGCATAGTTTGGGGATGTTGACTATGGGGAATGACATGCTTAGATATCCTTAGGGAAGACTCCTGATTTATTTTCAATTGGTGGGGAGCATGTCATCCATTTTCGATGGTTCACATTAGTTACAGTGGTGTTGTGCGAGGAGGTGTTGAGGAAGTTCCATACTTCCTATCTATAAGTACATCCTGGAGTGGTAAAGATGTAATCGGACCTCCGGAACAAGAAATGGTGTCTAGTGATTAAGAAAGTAGTGGCCATGTTCGTTTCATGATGCCTCAATGTTTACCAACTGAATGACGAGAAGCAAGATCTGACAGGATTGAATCATCAAATTAAGGTACTATAGTGAAAATGGGACAATATATTGATGGAGTTCATGATGGGGTTACCACATATGTCTATATGTCCTGACGCTATTTGGGTTACCATTGACCGACTCACCATATTGTCTTACTTCCTACCCATCTTGGTGTAGGGAATATTAGAGGGCTTCACATGACTCTATGTCCATGAGATAATGAAACATCATTGGGTGACTTTTACTATCATCTTAGATCATGAATACCTCATTATATCCTAGTTTTGGAAGGGATTACCGGAGGCATTCAGGACTTATCTATTCATGAGCATAGTATTTCACCCGCAAACAAATGGTCAAACAGAGTGGACCATACAGATCATGGAGGACATGTTTCATGATATAATCCTAGACTTTGGTTGTATATTGGAGAACCACCTACCATTGGTAGAGTTTTCATACCAGAAAATCTATCACTTCATCATTAGAATGGAATTGTTTGTGGCCTTGTACAAGTGGCCTTGCTGATCAGGCATATACTGGATAGACCCAGGGGATTTGGAACTCATGGGTCGAGATTTGGTACGGGCTACCACTGATAAGGTGAATATAATCCTAGAACAGGTGAGGAAAGAACAATTAAGGCACAAGTCTTATGTCGATAGGACAAGGAACCCTTGGAGTAAGTGGAGATAGATCATATGTTCCTTTGGGTATCACCTCGACGAGGATTGCAGAGATTTGGCCAGGGAAGTAAGTTATCACAAAGGATCATCAGTCCTTTTACGATACTAAGAAATGTTGGAGAGGTGGAATACAACCAAGCTAACCCCACCTAGATGCACCGAGTGCATGATGTTCTCCATTAGTTATTGTTGAGGAGGTACGTGGATGATTCATCACACATCATCAATGGGGTTGAGCTGGATATTGACAATGGGGTTACCTTTTTCGAGTTTCTATTAGAGATAGAGGATCGAAAGAATAAGGTACTACATGGATGATAAATTCATACATTGCACGTCTTATGGCATCACGAGAATCTCTAGGAGAGCACATGGGAGCTGGATGCTCATATTTGTGCTCAGTACCCCCAACATTTTATTTCGTTGTTGTTTTGTATATTGGGGATGTAAATGATTTCTGTGGTGAGAATGTAATGTCTCATAATTTTATTTTTAATTATGATATATTTAAATGGAATTATTTCATGACTAAAAAATTCTACAACACATGATTCTGAGGTTTAGAGTGCCTAAAATAGAATTTTTATCCTTTTAATGGTATATTCAGAAAACAAGCGAGCAAAATTTTCTATCTTTTTAACCGCCTATCGTATGGGATATCCAAGGGAACCATTTAATTTAGAATGCCTGAATTAGACTATAAAGGACAGAAATCCAGATGATAACATTCTAGGGGAAAAAATATTTCAAACATTTCGAGAAAAATAATAAAATAATTCAAATTAATTATTTTATTTTCATTCTCACTTTGGAGTGGCAGACGACGATGTTGTGAGGCAGAGATAGGGTGGTGAGGATGCGCATCAATGAGGCAAATTAATTGATCATTAAACATAAAACATAATGACTATTTAATGATGTATGATAGAGATGTTGTTTCTTGAATAAAATAGGGAAATGACGTGATGTGAAATTTTAATGGGAATGTTGCGACATGCTCTTATTTAAAGTTCAACACACTAGGAAAATATATATTATTGGAATTGGGGGATTCTCTGGTGATCTTATGATTTATTTCCAACCAGTGAAGAGTTATGAATTTCATTGGAACATTATCTCCTTCGTCAGCCCTTTTGAAGAATGGAGCCAAGAAGTGTCACTGACATCTTAACCCCTCGAGAAAGAACATGCGGCAACACACGTCATAATAGGTAGGGGTTTTTGATTTGTTTTTCTTTAGTATATTTTTCTGGAAATGATTAAAATGAGTCAAACAATGAATATTTTGACCCATGATTTGTGTATTTATGAAGGAGGGTGTTTCATTCATAGGGATTTATTTTTGAGGTTCAAATCTTGGAATGAAACAATTGAATGAAGACTATTTGAACCTCCCCCATCTTTAAACCTTCTAACTCAGGGGATTCTGGATGACATGA
The DNA here is from genome assembly GCA_963277665.1 of Viscum album. Classification (NCBI taxonomy): domain Eukaryota; kingdom Viridiplantae; phylum Streptophyta; class Magnoliopsida; order Santalales; family Viscaceae; genus Viscum; species Viscum album. Next base: position 1,348,537,320 of record OY728122.1, read on the forward strand.
AAAAAGTCCATAACCACCACTTTTGGGTGCTCCTATTGAATGATTTTTCTTAAGCTATGACAAGGTAGCTTTGAAGGATTCACGAATAAGTGGATGCTCCCCAGAGGCCTTAGGCACAGTTAACTTGAAGAACGGACCACAGGATCACATCAGGTGGTATGACGATCGATACAATGGTGGTGGTAGTAGTAGTACACAACAGAACATGTGACACATGCTATCCGCATGTCGGACTCCCGGAGAAGGCCACCGTCCGCGCCGATGGCCAGGTGGAGGGGCGTGTTGTTGTGGTGGAATCAATATGTGAGTGTGAGGTGGAACTAGAGGCCCAAGATGCTAGCATGGTATCATGTTTACTGGGTTAAACCTACCAAATGTGTGCACATGTGACATGGAGGGTGTCCCGTCATCACTGGCCGCAGGTGCTTCAAGAGTGGCCTGCTCCTTACGGGCCATGCTCAGACAGGGAGGGACGCGACATACACTATGTCCCACGCGCACCCCAACGACCATTAACACAACTAGTCATCAGACCTTCGGGTCACACACCCATCAGGTCGGGTCAGTCTCACTACCCAATGAGCCAGAACTATGCTAGTGGACTGAATTAGACCATATATATAGGTGACCCGACAGGCTAGATCCGTGGCCGAATTAGGTTGGGTCTAGCCTGGACTATTGGCCCTCGCTCACTGGCCAGACCATACGAGAATAACATTGATCTGTACCAGGTCAGGTTGAGTCCATCTAAATGAACTAGTGTATGTGGAACCCCTGAGCCATGTGGGTCAGTTCGGTCTGATCGGGTTCAACCGAGCCTCTTTGTAACTGGCCCCATGGTTACTAAAAATCCCACATATTGAAAACTATGCGTCCTATTGACTGGACATTTACATATTTGGGACACTCTTGAGGTGGTGGAAATTTTTAGAATTAGTTTTGTTGACTTTAATTAACGTTGAGATGAGAAGAATTGCTTGAGGACAGGTTCAACCAAGAGCGCTATGTATGGAACCATGTGGTTGGCTGAGTCCTAAAGACTACTTGAGGATGGCCTGTTGGGAAGCGGTTCTGTGTGACCCAACATACCCTCAGTGGGGAGCAGCACTTTGTGACCCGGAAGACACATGGTACATGACATGATGAGTACCTTAGTGCGGCCATGGTGGGAAACAGATCTGTGTGACCTAGTAGGCCAACAGTATATAGAGACTCTGTGTGACCCTGAATACCCATTTTACTCATCAGTGATGAGTACCACAATAACTCAAGGTCAGTGGGATGTGGCTCTGTAGCACATATCAGGCCAAATTTACTCGATAGAGGAGTATTTCACCCGCAACAAAAGAGAGAGATGCTTGTGACTAACGATTCGACTGTTACTACTCTAGAATATACCTGGTGTGACCTACAGTGTGTATCATTATTTACATTAATGAATCACTATGTGTTATTTATTATGGATTTGGGGTCCCTTATGAGAACTGTGTTACTTAACCCTCCATGGGTTTTACCTTCACATGTTGTTTCTGGGAAAACGGTCGGCATTTCGACATGGGTTCTTAGGAAGACGAGATGGACAGACGCTGCGATTGTGAACTTTGTGGCCTAGGACTAGGTGGGGCCTAGTAGGACCATGTGGATTTAACATACTGATTCAGCTTCTAGTATCATCACTACTCTCATGATCATTTGGGGTTTACTGCATATGTACATCAATGAACATTTTGTACTTTACAGTTTTTATTACTTTTTCTTGTATTTTTATTCTGGCCCACATTCGTTGAGCTATACTTGCATATATTTTATTCAGTCTCATGATATTTATCATTTTTGTGTTTGGAATTGGTTGAGTGTGTGTGTGTGCATACATGTATTAATACTAATGCCTCCCACTTGCAGGTTGACACCTTCGATGCTAGTCACTAGCCCCTAGCCTTCGAGATGCGGGTTGGGGTAGTCCCAACACATGATCTGTGGGACAAGCCGTGAAACCCCACACTAAATTGACGGGTATGTACTATTGGTCCCTTCCTATTTATTAATAATTAAAATTAATTTTTTATCTGAATTAAGAAAAAAATTAAACAGATTGCCTATAAAAACATCAACAATCATTATTATAAGAAATAAAATATGGAATAACAACGATATCCCAATAAAAGAAGATAATAAACCATTAATAGAATTATTGTGTTTTATAATATTATTATAGAATCCTTAATTAATTTTATTTAACCAATAATATTAATAATGATTAAAATAAATTAAATGTAATGATTTTTTTGAGGAAATGTCATTCTTCATGTTGAAGTGTCTTAGATAATGTCTTAAAATATTATCAATAATATATTATTCGAAAAGTAAATTTCTAACATATAATGAAATATTAAATTTAATGATATAAAAGTTCGGTGTGAAAATATGTTCACTTATTGTTATTTAAAACATCATTCGATTCTCATATTGGAAATAAGGTTAAAAAATACCTTCTTCAAAAACCAAAAAGAATATTCATTTATAAATTTTCAGAAATGAAATAATTATGTAAAAATATTTCAATAAATAATTATAATATTTTAATATCATCAATTTAAACATTTTATGGAATATATGGGCATAAATTTGTAATATTTTTAAGAGAAGAAAATAAAATATTGGTTTTACATATAAATATTATTTCATTATATCGGGTATGTAAAGAGTAAAAAAAATTAATGTTTGTAATTTATATGAAAAAATTGGAGATAAAATTAATTTTTTTTGGATATAACTAAAATATAATTCATCTAGAAGATACAGAAACATAAAAAATCAGGAATATTTATGAGATTGTGAAATAAACCCTTACCACTTTGGAAACATTCGAATCCTTACTCGCATGAATATAGTAAATTAAAATTAAGCATAAAACACGCTTAGTATAATTTAAATCATTATATATCATAAGAAATTTTTATTTTTTACCCCCATTGAATGAAATAGGTTGTGAATATGGAATATGTTTTGTGGAATCCAATGGGAGTGCAGAAACCAATACATCAGGTTCGACTTCCTATATTTCTCTACAAAATTCATTTATAAATAATATATATTAATTATACATCATTTAAAGAACTATTTTCAAATATACAATTACATATATGGTTTTCTAAAAATCCTTTTAATACAAAATTATTCCAAAATATTTTTTAAAATCGGTATTTTGTTAATAAATAATTTGTTTTTCATGTATGTTTTGGCTAGGTAGTTATGGTCATCGTACAATGATCATTATTCCATAATAAGAATAATTTTAACCACAATATTATTATTAAATATATTAATTATATATGAATAAGTATTATTTAATTACATTTAGTGATTGTGAAAATCATTTACACCTTTAATGGAAATGGTTGGTTTTATACATGAATGAACACTATTTTCAATTTTCTTTGGATAAAACGATAGAAGGAAAATCATAATTCACCATTAAAAATTTATGATTGTATGACATATATGATATAAATTTATTTATCCTACCTTTATTACCATCAATTTTAATTACAAAAATAAAATAAAATCACATAACTTAAAGGAGGTTATAGTCCCCACATATGTACTAGGGTTGTTACCTTTTTTTATCAAAACAATTATAGATAACAGTGGATTAATAATCATAATAAAATTTATTTATTTTTAGGATAAATAAAATATTATTTTTTATATATATCTATTCTTTATAGTTTTTAAAATAAAAAGATAAAATTAATGTGAAAATATTTTCAGATTTTATCTTCTTCGAGAAACTCTTAAAATTTCTCCTAATAGGAATTCGGGTAGGAATTTGGGAAGAAAAAAATCTAGAATATGGATTAGGATGGTAAAAATAGAAAGAGATACGTTTTTCTTTCACACTATGGATTAATGAAGATATTATCTTTTTTATAATGAATGGAATGGAAAAAGGTTGAATTGCTAGAATCATAAAAATATACTACCTAATTAATAAGGGACATGCCTCCAAACAGAAAAATATTTGAATATAATGTAAGATGTGGACAAGATATCATAAAAATAAAATAGTTGTACTGCGTTATGTGGTATTTTAATCCTTATCATTTGGATTAACTCCATTGATATCATATTTTAACCTTAACCATTGAAGCAACAATATCAATCACAATGGGATATAATTTAAATTATAATATAGAAAAATTTCAATATAATTGAAAATGGATGATATGATAGGGAATATTTTATCCCTCACTTTCTAATTAATGTTATTTATTATTTATTATAAATTTAATTAAAAATTGTTCTCATAAAATATCATTCTTTTAATTTTTGATTTTATTCATTTAATTTGTCATTAAAAACATCAATATGACGGTGTAATTTTATTCTAAATAATTATATTATAAATAAAATAATATATTTATCTATATAAACTATAGAAAAAAATAAATCACTAAAATTATATTACCATTATTATTTTGAAATCCATTTTTTTATTTTTCTATGAAATGACTAAATAGTATGTCGTTGTTGTGAAAGGGTATTGAGAAACTATATAATAACTATAATTTATATGTGAATTTACAACATTATAATAATTTCATAACACACAATATAACCATTAATATTTGTTCCTAAATAATATTTATCCTTCTGAGAACATAATATAGATGTATAATATTAAGAGAGTGAAATTTATTATTATTTTACATAAAATAATATAGAAGTAAATATCATAGAAAACCTACACCATGTTGAGATATAATAAATAATTTGACAAAAATTCATAAAATCCCCGCACCCTGTTGGAATTTTTTTTGTTTACTGACATCTTTAAGCTTTATCAAATTATTTTTAATAATAATAACCTAATTTATCATTCATAGATAGGTCAACTTTAACAGATTTTACTATTCATAATCACCTTTAATAATAGTGGGTATTTTTATGATTTTTAACAACATGAATATTAATATGGTATCCATTTTTCGTTATTCAATATCTATAACTAGATGACATTAATGATAAAATAAATGTCAGAAATTCAATAAAATTACAGTTACAGAAAAATACTATATATATTGTAAAACTAGAGTTATGATTATCTAATGTAAACAATAATAATAAATTAATAATAAAACAATTTATTTAATTAATAATATATAAATTTATTTTAATTTATTTATCAATAGTGATTAGTTAACTTTTTTTATATAAATACAGAATATGTGACTAAAAAATGTGTTTTATAAAAGAAAAATTTATATTAAAATATTATTTTAGTTAAATTTTTTTATATTGAATGAATTCCATATAAACATTAAATGAGTCATTATTTAAATTTTCATCATCATACGATAAAAATTTATTTTTTAGGAAATTAAGGACATATATAAGTTAAATTTTAAAATTACTTCGTGTATTATAAAAATTTGATATTTATTATAACACAAGATATTGAAAAAATAGTATTTATTTAGAATTATATATATTTAAAAATGTGTGTGGGATTATACTATACCCCCATATAAATTTTTCCACCTTCATATTATTTAACATTGTTTAAATATGTTGAGGGGACTTATTAATCATGAAATCCTCATGTCCGAACATATTTTCCTCAAATTTACTATTTCACCACAAAAAATTCAATAGGGAAGTAATGTTTTTGAATAGAACTACCTTCTAATGACCTATAATATCCATTAGGTATTACACATATGATATATAATCCTATTGTGGTATGGAATTTTATTTTAATAAATGAGATTGAGTAGTTACATACTTCCTTTGAAGAAATACATGGAAATTCTTTTAAACATGAGATATATTTGGTTGAAACTACAACTGAAAATTTACCAACATGATAATATCAGGTTTTTTGTAGGGTTTAATATAACTTGGGCTCAGATTTACCTTATTTATAAATCACATCCCCTTCAACAAGGGATATATTTGTATAAATTCACTCTCACTTACTTGAATCTCTAAATACCATCAATATTTTTCATTATATCATATTTTTCACTACTTATAAACCCTTACATGTCATTGAATATATAAAAAACATCTAATCCATTTCCTCCTCATTATTTAGTCCGAATATATATATATCAGTAACCACATTTGAAAATGTTGGTGTTTTTCAATTTATTCCTTATAGTAATTCATAATGATTCATTTAAATTATATAGTTAGACCAATTATTATAATAAATTTCACCAATGTAGGGAATTTATCCCAATTATTTTTTAATCCATATAGAATGCTATTAAAATTTACTCTACTATTTGAATATTCATATCGTATAGACCATATATTGTTGGATCAAAATGAAAAAATTGATACTAGAGGGTGGTGAATTGGAATTTATAAAATAAAGTGTATGAAATTGAATAACATATATATATATATATATATATAACAGAAATGATTTTTATCCTAACATCAAATAGTAAATAGGATACATGGTTAATCTGAACACCAGTGTTTTGAAATGCCTATAATTATTAAATATTTACTTTATAATTGCATATTTGAAAATATAACTTTAAGAAAATTATAAATTTTTTATGAAAAATTACAATACATCATAATAAGAATGATATACAATTTAACATTCAGTGTGAAGGGTGTATAAATCCCATACATAAGGTATCATTAGTTTTAAGACATATTTTTTTGATATGTTTTCTATATAAATGGAATCCCTCTATAAAAAAATTTAATGGACTGTTTTTTCCATGCCATTGGAAGCCCCAATCAGATGATCAAATATATCCCCTTTATATAAATCCCTATATGCCCAAAATTTGAAGACCAAACACAATATCCATCATCCAACCCATAGAATAAATGAATCATAAGACTAAAAAAAGGGATTTCAAAGGATTAAGGATCATAGATAATTATAATCCTCACATAGATTTATATATATAAAAAACACTCTAATGATTTAAAAACTATGAGTAGTTGGATGTTAAAGAAAATAGTAAACATCAGATGTGTTGAGTTGAAAATTTATCAATACCTACTCCATGGAAACATATATATTTATAAAAAATGTTTATATGGTAATATATTTTGATTCTCATAGATTGTTTTTATAAACTCTAGAAAATCTATATATTGATATCTCAATATGTTTATATGATGCTTGTAATATTATAACCCATCCTTGTATAACATGTTTTCATTTTGTAGAATTAATTTTTTTCATCTAAAAAAATTTAAATCTCTATATAAAATATTAAGGAGAATTATATCTACAAGACATATATATATAAATTGGGAAAATTTTCAACTAAAATATTAACAAAAAATATCAATTTATATAATTCAAGTATTTATAAATGAATGTTTTATAAATATTTTTCTTGAAATATATGTAGAAATATGTCCAAACATTATAAAATGTTTTCTATGATACATAAATTTTTATCTTTTGATAAATTAGTATTCTTATATCGAAAAATATAGGACTCATATAAAAAATACATAATAATTCAATGATTTATAAATGTATGTAAATAATATAACATAATATATGTTTTCAGTGATTTGTAAAAATTGATTAGAATTTGTTGAATTTTTTTACAAAACAATATCATGAAATTTTTAAATAAGAAACATAAATTTTAAAAGATAATATGACTATATATAAACAATTAATCACCATATATTATAAAATAACACTTTAACATTTTTAATCATTACATAATTTCAATCTTAATTAATTAAATTTAAATTTCCCCACATATATTTTAATATTAATAAAATCTCACAAATATTCATCAAAAGTAGTAAATTGTACTTATAATTTGTAATATCAAAATATATGTATGTTATAGAAGACCTACATTGTCCCCGATAATTATTGTCAAGTAATTTAAATATGAAACCAAAAATAATTATAAAAGAATATATATTTATTCTAAAATATTCTAATTGTATGAACAACTATTTTGGATACAAACAAAAATTAATTTTGAAGAATAAAAACAAAATTTTAATATTAAAAAATTATAAAATAATTTTCATTATTAAAATAGTTTTTCATAAGTGTTAATGGAATATATTTCAACATTTCTTAATATGGCCCTTGATGATAATCTTCAAATCTTACCATCTAGTTTAATTTTATCTAACATATATATGGTTGATTGAAATCATTCACAATCATCATAATGATAATTAATATTTATTTCATATTTCCAAAAACAATATACACCTCAAAATATAGTAACATTATTTTATGGTAGAATACTCTTGATGGATTGATAATGACTTTATGAAGGATTCAACAACATCATATAAGGATCCGAATTCATAAATTTATTCTTTTTAAAATTATTTAATTTAAAAAACTACCCTCAATGTTCAATCAAATTATAATGAAGCATAAATTGATATTGATATCTTCACATTCTCGATAACTTTATTAATAATCAAATTTTTCATACAACTGATAACCATTATGTTATTATAAACTTTTCCATGGTAAGTTTTAGAGCCTAAAATGTTGTATTTTTAGTAATGAAATTAATCAATGATATAATCATAATGTTTTATATCATTATCAATTAAATTGATCCAATTAATAAATTCATTCAAAATTATTATTTTATATAGGACTCTTTATTTAATAAATCATAATATAGATTTATTAGGAATAAATGATTTTATAGTTTTTAAATGATTATGAATTATATGAAATAATAAAGTAATATATTTGTACATAAATAAATCCCAAATTAAAAAAATGATATAATATTATCTATTCTTTAAAAAATAATTAATTTAGTTTAGCTTCATCTCCAGGTGATGAAAATTGATGGAAGGAGAAGATTTTGTAGAATCACAAGAAGCTATTGGAATTTGATATATAAAATATCTTCATTCCTCATCTATTATAGATACATCATAATTATATCTATCTTTCTAATGTTATAAACCCACTATTTCCTCTTACATATTAGAATTTCAAAATTCAATATGATCTCCATAAACATCATAGTTAGTTTAACCATCAATAACAAAATTTCTGTCTTTTGTATCCATATTTTAAACTCTAGAATGCTTGTTAATTTATTTTGTGGTTTCTTTTTGATGATCATTCAATGAAAAATTGTTCATTGAGTAAATATAAAATCAAAATGATTGAGATCATATAAATTAATAAATATGTGTATGTTAGATCAATTCATTAATGTATGATATTTCTCCCTCAACCAAATTATTATTGTAAATATTCTCTTAGAGAAATTCATATATGTTTCCTTCTATATTTTAATATTTTCTTGATCATAAATGATATATACATAATTTTATATATCTAAATCCAATGTTGGAATCTATAATGCTGATGAATTTATAAAATTAATTTCAAAATGATGAACTTTAATGTAAATATAAAATATGAACTTTTCTATTCATAAAAAAATCCAATCTTTATTGGATATCCGTTATTTGATTATGTAAATACTTATAAATCATATCTTTCCCATTTTATTCTTTACCCTTTCTCTTATATTCATTCCTTTTAATTTGACAAGCCCTTTAATGTATTTCCATAAAAAAATCATAAAATCTGAAATTTGGTTCCTTAGGATGTTTACCATCATTACTTTTAGGGAAATGTTGTTGTTTTTTATTAATTTTTTTTATGTTTTATTATTTACATTTCTAGACTCATATCAACTTAAACCATTTATACATACATGGATTTAATAAATTTTATTCATTCTTCTAAACCAAAATTAAACAACTTTCCATTATAATTTTTATGTGACGAATCAAATATCCACAATATCATTGATTTTTTAACCACAAATTAGACATAAATTATTTCTTTTATAATTTGATACAATGATAAAATTCATAAAAATCGGAAAAATTACCAATTTTTTGATATTATCTATATAACCTTGAAATATTATATTTTAAAATCTTTAACACATGAATTCAAATATTCCAAATATACTTATCTACATTAAATATTCATTTATTGAAATAGTAAATCGAGAACATATATATAATGTGTAATGACCAAGAAAGTTCAAGGGATTTTTTAAATAATTTGGAATTTTACGAGTCTGTGGCTTCTGACGGAACTTGATTCCGAGGCCTGGTATGCTCAGAATCAATCTTAGAAGATTAGCTCGGGTACATACAGTGAACGAACGAGAAGGTTTTTCTATCTTCTGAACCAGTGCTCAGAATTAAAATCTGAGGGCACCGATGAAACCACAGTGCTGGTAATTTCTTATGGGTACCCTTACCGTAGTTGCATTCGCAAAGGAGGGGGAGATATTTTTTAGGTTTTTAATTAAGATGGAAATTAAAATTATCAGAACAGTTTTTTTTCTTAATGTGGTTTTCCCTCCGATGGGTAATTAAGAGTGGGGACCACAACCACTTAACTACCCAAGTGGGGATGTTAGATAGGTGGGTGCCCGCAGGAGCCCCACAATTTAATTCCCTATAATCTCTTAAACATACCCTCTATAATTTGGAAAACCTCCATTTAATGTCACCTCAATCCATTAAATTATGTATACCCATTATTTAATGAGGAACCTTCCTCTTTCACCTTTTTTTTAATTTAACTGCCAACACATTTAATAATGGGGAACCTTCTCTCTCCCTTATTTAATTAAATGTCAACACATTTTAATTAGTGTGGTGAATTAATTATGGGAGAGTTTCTTTACGTCTATAATAAAATAATAGGAGAACCAATTATTTAATCAAGTTTGAGAGATTCATTTTGCGAGGAAGAACTCCAGCCTATGACGAAGAATGACGAAGAACGCCAGACTCTGACGAAGATCAACGATGAACGTCGATTCCATGGAGATCGATGGCGCGCCACCCCCTTCCCTTCTCCACGATAAGAGAGTAGACGCCACTTCCTCCTCGGCGCACCCCGATGACGCCTAGGATCCTTTTCCCCGCGACGTCGTCTACTGCGATGCCGATGATCATCTTCCTTGTTGAGGTAGGGGAATTTGAATAATTTTCCTTATGTGATTTTATATCCCTGGCACGGCGTGCAATTTGTTGGTAATGTTTGAACCACTAACACGGTGGGTGCGGACTAATGAAAAAGTCTGAACCCACTGCTAGTTTGTTCTTTATGCACAGTATTCATGGAGATGATTAAACGGGACTGATATGGTGATTGGAGGCCTTCACAGTAATATACGTGTCCCGAGATGACCGCAGGCTCAGACGTGAGCAAGAGCGGACCACTGGAGTGAATCCGGTGGCCTGGAGAAATCTCCGGCGGCAGTGGCGCCCCGGCGCACTGCCTGCAGAAGCCCACTGTGGCAGAAGCCGCAGTCGCAAGGAGTTGGATCATGCGGCCGTGTGCGATCTGGGGAGAGGCGGCGTCGGTCGTCGCATCCACGGAGCGCAAATTCGGGAATGCATCCCCCCTACTCGGGCTGCTGGCTGAGCCAGCGCACCCCCCGGCCGGAGCGGGGCGGGTTGTGCGAGCCAGGCCGGGCCACGCCCGGCCAGGCCAGACCCAGACCCGGGTCTAGTCGACCCTGTTCAGGAAGACCTAGGGGGGTTGGGCCGAGTCGGGTGGGACCGGGCCCATACCCCCCACTTCGGACTGCTATCGGTCATTTTCACATAACATGAGCTACAGACCTCCAATTGGTTCACTGTCAGTTGTGTGGGAATCCTTGAATTGAGGCAGTCATTTCGGTATATTATACATGAGGTTTCAGAAATTTATGTGTATGGCCGGGTTAGTTTGAACTCGAAACCAACCGGGCCCTTGGAGCGGAAATGCTTATATCTCAAGGACAATATATCCAATTGATGTGTCATCAATTTCATTGGGGTACTTTTGTTGAGACGGTACTTTTGGATTACTCTATTTGAGGTTTGGACGTAGCTAGAGTACGGTCAGGTTTGTTTATTCTTAAAAACCAACCGGGGCCCCTGGAACAGAAAAGCCAATAACTCTCAGACCTGGCATATGATTGACACACCGTCTATCGCGTTGGGTTCTTTTGATTAGATGGAACATTGGGATACATCAACTCTGGGCTCTGTGACAGTTTATGTATCAAATATATCTCTTGATCGAGGAGTGTACAATCTTGGAATCGAGCATGCTGTGTGCGGGAGCCCTAGAGCTGGCTGCGACTGCGACGATGACGACTTCACTTGGATCCTCCATGGGTTCGGTAGCAACGATGACTGTATGTGGATCCTCTGTGGGTTCGGTAGTAACGATGACCGTACTGTAATCCTCCATGGTTTCTATGGTGATGTATACTATTCTTGTATCCTATTTGGGTATGGCAGTAGTGACTTATGTACTTTTATCATGTGTGGTTCCAGTAGAGTGGCTGGTCTTGTATCATTTGTGGGTCTGATATCATAGCTAGTCTTGTATAATATGTGGGTCAAACAGCGTAGAAGAATCATTGGCTAAATCTGAGCATCTTTATCGCCTTACGAAGTGTATACCTGTTTGAGCTACGTCTTGATTCTCAATCATTATCATTGATGTGATGACTTGCTTTCATGTGTGGATTGGGTTGTGATTTCCTGTGTGGAAAGGGTTGTGGATTGGATAAAGAGTTGGAGCCGTTTTGTAACTGATGACTTAGGTACATGTTTGGGAATATACCTATGTAGAGTCGTTTGTTACTTCATGATTGTATCTTTACATTTATGTTTTATCCTTCGTGGATTCTGAGAGACCTTCAGGGGTCTCGGGGTCCCTACTGAGTATCATATACTTACCCATGCACGAGCTAGGCCCGCACTACATTATGTTGGATGCAAACGACGGACATCACTGATCGAGGTATCAGATTGTGGAGATGGATGGTGCCCGAAGGTGGACTACTTGGCAGGACGTATACGGACTGGACGGCCGGACCCGAGGAGCTGAGGAGGCTATTTGTACCCACCATTCAGGTGGGTCTTCCATAGGACGACTCAATGTTGCTGTTTACTTACTTATGTTGTACTTTCCATTTCAGTTTTACTGTTATTTAAGTTTTGTTTGTATGCTGACCCATTTACTTTTTAGTACTTATCATGTACACAGTTTTACTTAGTGCTTACTTCACTTGTGTACTCTGTTGTGTATGATACACCATAAAGAAAATGTCTTCCCTTTTTTGTGATTTACACCTTTGGTGCTAGTCGCCAGCCCCTGGCCTATGGACTGCAGGCTTTGGGTAGTCACAGCACGGGTCCTGAGGATGGGTCGTGACAAATTGGTTCCATAGGAGTCGGTTCTACCACAGAACTCATGACTCGGATAATTTCTTCTCTGTGAAGCAATAGTGTTAAGAGTATTGAGTGTGGTTTTTAGTCGAGGGAGTCCAGTGATGGTGCAGCGGCCAACTTATCCATACACCAGGACCCTGAATTCTGATTTCCAACTCAGTACACGAAAACACGGATTGCGTATGTGTTTACATTCAAAAGATTTATCTGTGATTACTTTGTGTCATCTCACCAGGTATAATGTATTAATCATGGCACACTAGTTTCTTTTCAGGATGGCCCAACGATGGTAGCCAGCTAGGGTTCTGAGCTTTGTGCGAGATGGTAGCCCACCGATTGATGAGGCCTCCGTGTAGGGCCCCATTACAGCGGAGGCACTGACGGCACCTCTACCCACCGAGATAGCAATGCAACCATCCCCAGCAGCGGAGAGTTCACGTCACCTTAGTGTGTTGCATGAGTTTCAGAGGTAGTGGTCGCCCAGGTTCCGTAGAGAGACGGATCCTCAGGCAGCCGTGGATTAATTGGAGGCGGTCTTCAGATTCTCCAGGTTGGTAGGGACACCAAAATACCTCATGGTGATCCTTGTTGGGAGTCCCCTGCACGTATCCGTAGGTAGATGGTGGAGCCTAAATCTCCAGGTGTACGATGTGGCATCACTACTTTAGACGGACTTTGAGAGCCTCTTAAGTTTGGAGTTCGTTCCAGCCACCCTCCGTGATGTGCTCACTCAGGAGTTACTACAGTTGTGGCAGGGTAGCATGTTAGTAGCCTAGTAATCGATGAGATTTACCGACCCCCCGTGCTACTCCACGGACATGGTATGAGACCCATTCATTCTAGCCCAGACCTTTGAGTAGGGGATGAGGAATGAGATCAGTGCTTCGACGATTCCACTCAGTATCCTGAACTAGGAGGCGGTGCTGGAGCGAGCCCTGCTAGTGGTGAGCTTTCTTGTCAAGCAGCCATCAGCAACAAGACCCACCGTAGGACGACACATAGTGGAGTCTTCTATAGCTGGAAGTCGACAGATGATGCAGGGGTCCAAGCGGACCAGGCCGACAGGTGGGCGACCTCAGGATTCGTGTTTAGCTTTGCGGGGCACACGGCACAGAGCTATCCTTACGAGGAGAATACAGTGCTATGCATGCGGCGGGCAGGGCCACATGGCTCGTGTCTTCCTGAACCATCATGCAGACGAGTAGCAGACTGTGGAGGGACCTCTTATGAAGACATAGAGGTTTGACAGTGGCTGTCAGCAAGGAGCAGGTGGACGAGGCAGAGGGGTTGTCCAAGCAGTGGGTGGTGGACAACGCTTCGAGGCTCTACCACCACCACCACTAGGAGGTCCACCCCGACTACAAGGAGCTGGCGGGAAGAGGTAGGCTCAGCTCCAGGCAGCGGAGGATTATGGTCACGGTGCACCAGAGATGATTCAAGGTACTATGGGTGTCTACTCCACCCGTGCTGCAATTCTTATAGACACAGGTGCGAGTCATTCTTTTATTTCCCCTGCACTTGTTCGGAGCTCGGAGATTCCAATGGATCCATTGGCTCAATCCTTATGGCTATAGACTCCTACGGGAGCATACTAGATGATTACGCACTGGTTCCGGAAGTGTGAGATTACTCTAGGAGGCGAGAGATTGTGCTGGGATCTTCTTGTGGCGGCGTCGTGGACTTACAACGTCATCTTGGGCATGGACCGGTTATCTATAATCCATGCTTAGATCCACTGTATTAGCCACAAAGTGTGGTGTGTCTGCACGGATGGGACTAGGTTCACCTTCACATGCGAGAAGGAAACCTTCATAGCATAGGATGGACTCACGCAGAGGAGGGGGTATCTGATCACATATCAGTTGGCTAGTCTCATCTCCAGAGCAGTTGACGTGCGGAGTCTGAGTTTTCCTATAGTGGTGGACCTGTATGCGGACGTTTTTCCTGAAAATGTTCTCGGACTACCTCCTCGTAGGGAGGTATATTTCTACATAGACTTGTAACCCGGGACATCACTTATATCCACTCCAGCATATCGGATGGCTCCTGTCGAGCCTCGTGAGCTGCAGGTACAGCTGGAGGACTTAAAGAAGAAAGGTTTCATCGGACCCAGTGTTTCACCTTGGGCTTCTCCAATTCTGTTCGCCAAGAAGGCAGATGGGAGCTTGCGACTGTGTGTCGACTACCCTCACCTGAACCAGGTGACCGTGAGGAACATGTATCTGCTTATGAGGATTGACGACCCCTTCGATCAGCTCAATGGAGCAGGTTGGTTCTCGAAGATAGACCTCAGGCCAGGCTATCATCAGCTCCGAGTTCGGGATGAGGATGTGTAGATGATGGCCTTTAGGTGTTGGTACAGCCACTATGAGTTCTGGGTCATGCCCTTCATTGTGAACAACGCTCCAGTAGTGTTCATGAGTCTCATGAACAGGATCTTCGAGCCCTACCTCGATCGGTTTGTTGTTGTCTTCATTGATGACATGCTGATTTACTCGACGACCAAGGAGGAGCATGGATACCACCTACAGGTTTTACTGGATACACTATGAGAGAACCATATTTGTGTTAAGCTCTCGAAGTGCCAGTTTTGGTATCGAAAGGTTCACATCTTGGGGCATTTCATCTCAAAGGCGGGAGTTGTTGTGGATCTCATGAAAGTTGTGGCGGTACTTGGTTGTGAGTCACCCAGGAGCATGATGGAGGTGGGGAGTTTCCTAGGTATAGCTAGGTACTATCAGAGATTTTTTCCAGACTTCTACAAATTTTCATCACCACTTAATTCATTGAAGAAGAAGGGGAAACCCTTCGTGTGGTCAGACAGATTTTAGCAGAGCTTCCAGGAGCTGAGGCAGAGATTGACCAGTACACCCATTTGGAGGATACCGGAGGAGGGCGTAGGGTACGTAGTTTACTACGACGCAACAGGGACCAGACTCGGGTGTGTCCTGATGCAGTAGTGAGCAGTGATCGCTTACAGTTCATGGTAGTTGAGGACGAACGAGCAGAACTATGCTACCCATGACCTGGAATTAGCAGCAGTGGTCTTCGCCATGAAGATGTGGCGACACTATCTGATGGGTGAGCGCTTTTAAGTCTAATCTGACCACCAGAGTCTCAGGTAAATTTTCCTGGAAAAGGACCTGAACCTAATACAATGTCTATGGCTCGAGTTCCTCTAGGATTATGACTTTGAGATTGTATATAAACATAAGAAGGGGAACGTTGTGGCTGATTCTATCAGTAGGATATCAGGCATTCAACTACTTGGGGAGGTGACAGAGAAGTTATCTGCTTTGTAGAAATACTTCATGGATAGAGATGTGGAAACCTATCTTCAGTCCCTCATAGTCACTCCTCCACTACTTCACCGGGTCTGAGAGGCACAACTTGGGGACATTGACTATGAGGCATGACGTGCACACATATCCTTAGGGATAGCACCCGATAGATTTTCTGAAGTTGGAGAGCACGTTATCCTCTTCAAGGGACGCACAATGGTAAATGTTACACTACAGGAGGAGGTACTTAGGGATCTCCACACTTCCCCTCTAGAGGTATATTCTGGTGTAGAGAAGATGTACCAGGACCTCAAATGACCGTACTGGTGGCTGGGTATGAAGAAGGTTGTGGCAGAGTTCGTTCCTCGATGCCTCACTTGTCATCAAGTAAAGGTAGAGAACCAGGTACCAGCAGGCTTCGTATAGTCCTTAGAGGTCCGGGAGTGGAAGTGGGATGGGATATCCATGGATTTCGTGATGGGGATTCCACTTAATTCCAGAGGACACGACTCCATATAGGTGATCGTGGACCGACTCACCAAGTTGGCCCACTTACTACTGATCATAGAGCAGGACTAAGTAGAGAGATTGGGATGACTCTACGTTCAGGAGATCCTATGGCTTCATGGTGTGCCATCTTCTATCGTCTCCGATCAAGATTCTCGCTTTACTTTCCGGCTTTGGAAGGGGTTAAAGGAGGATTTTTGGATAATGCTATGCTTGAGCACTACCTTTCATCCTCAAACAGATGGCCAGACGGAGAGGACCATTAAGACACTAGAGGACATGCTTCATTCATGTGTCCTTCACTTTGTTCGCAGTTGGGAGGATCACCTACCCTTGGTTTAGTTTTCGTACAACAATAGCTACCACTCCACCGTCGGATGGCACCATACGAGGCACTGTACGGTCGACCTTGTAGATCACCTCTGTGCTGGGATGACCTTGGGGAATTCGCACTCATAGGACCAGATATGGTCCTGGCTAAGACAGAGGAGTTGAAGATCATCAAAGAGCGGATGAGGATTGAATAGAGTAGACAAGATTCATATACTGATAAGAGGCGGATACCACTGGAGTTTGAGGATGGCGACAAAATTTTCTTATGGCTCTCACCTCAACATGTATTACAGAGATTTGGTCGTGGAGCCAAGATATCTCTGTACATCATCAAACCTTTCCAGGTCCTCAGTAGGGTAGGCGAGGTGGCTTACTACCTGAGTCTTCCACCTCAGTTGCATCAGGTGCACGACGTCTTTCACGTATCTCATCTGGGGAGATATGTGCACGAACCAACGCATATCATTGTCCAAAGGGAGCTGGACATTGATGGCGGGGAGAATTTTGCGGAGGTCCCAGTGGAGATCTAGGATTGACAGGAGTGGGTCCTACGTGGATAGTTGATACCTTAGGTGCAAATTCATTGGCATCACAGGAACCTCTAGGGGATCACATAGGAGTGGGAGGGTCAGATGTGTGCTCAGTACCCTCTTTTGTTCCCCTAGTTTTTGTTGTAGCTCTACGGGGATGTAAAGCCCTGAGGTGGGAGTGATGTAAAGACCCGAAAATTTCATGGATTTTTTTAAAATTATTTGGAATTTTACGAGTCTGTGGCTTCTAACAGCACGTGATTCTGAGGCCCGGTGTGCCTGGAAAAAATATCCGAAGATTAGATCGGGTACGTTCAGTGAACAAACGAGCGTGTTTTTATACCTTTTAACCGGTGCTCGGAATTAAAATCCAATGGCACTGATGAAACTCCAGTGTCGGTAATTTCTTAAGGGGACCCTTACCGTAGTTTCATTCGCAAAGGAGGAGGAGATATTTTTTGGGGGTTTATTTACGATGTAAATAAAAATTATCAGAACTATTTTTATTTCTTAAGGTGATTTTTTCATCCAATGGGTACTTAAGTGTGGGGCCCACATCAACTTAACTACATAAGTGGGGATGTTAGAGAGGTGGCGGCCCCCATGAGCATCGCCATTTAATTCCCACTAATATCTTAAACATCCCCTCTTTAATTTGGAAATCCTCCATTAAATGTCACCTCAATTCATTACATTATTTCAACCAATAATTTAATGAGGAGCATTCCTCTTTACCCCTTTTTTTAAATTTAACATCCAACACGTTTAATAATGAGGAAGATTTTCTCTCCATTCATTAATTAAATGTCAAAACATTTTAATTAGTGTGGTGAATTAATTATGGGATAGTTTCTTTGCGTGTATAATAAAAAAATAGGGGAACATATTATTTTATCAAGGATGAGAGATTCATTGTGCGAGGAAGAACGATAGCCTCCGATGAAGAACGACAAAGAAAACTGGCCTTCGACGAAGTATGACGATGAACTCCGATTCCTCGAAGATCGACGATGTGCCACCCCCTTCTCTTCTCCACGACAAAAGAGGAGACGCCACTTCCTCCTCGGCGTGCCCCGACGACGCCTCTTATCCATTTCCTTGCGATGTCATCAACAGTGACGCCGAAGATCGTCTTCCTTGTTGAGGTAAGAGAATTTGAATAATCTCCCTTATGTGATTTTATATCCCCAGCACGGCATGCAATTTGTTGGTAGTGTTTGAACGACTAATGCGGTGGGTGTTGACTAACGAACAAGTCTTAGCCCACTGCTTTTTTGTTCTTGATGCACGAGATTCTTGTCGATGATGAAACGGGACCGAAATGGTGATTGGAGGCCTTAACAGTAATCTACGGGTACCGAGACGACCGCAGGCACATACGAGAGCAATAACAGACCACCAGAGTGACTCTGGTGGCCCACGAAAATCTCCGGTGGCACCAGCGGCGGCCGACACCGGCCGGCCGCCCAGAGGCGGTGGCGCCCCGGCGCGCTGCCAGTAAGAGCCCACCCAGGCCGAAGCCGTGGTGGCGAGGAGTTATATCACGCGGCCATGCAGGATCCTTGGAGACGCGTCGTCGGTCACCATGTCCGCAGAGCGCAAAGGGAGGACTGCATTCCCGCTACTCGGCCTGCTGGTCGAGCCAGCGCACCCCCCGGCCAGGCTGGGGTGGGTCGTGTGGACTAGGTCGGGCCGCATCCTACCAGGCCGGACTCAGACCCGGGTCGGGTCGACCCGGTTCGGGCCGACCCAGAGCGGGGTTGGGCCGGGTCAGGTCGGACCGGACCCAGACCCCCCACTTTGGAAGGCTTTCAGTCTTTTTCCCATTACATGAGATACGGACCTCCGATCGCCACATCATCAGTTGAGTGGGAATACATGAACCTAGGCGGTCGTTTTGGTATATTACACTCGATGTTTTTTAAATGTATGTGTATGGCCGGGTTGGTTCTAACTCGAAACGAACCGGGCCCTTGGAGAAGAAACCCTTATATATCAAGGATCTGATATTCGATTGAAGTTTCGTCAATTGTGTTGGGATGATACTATTGAGACGGTACTTTTGGCTTACTCCTCTTGAGTTTTGGATGCATATGGAGTACAGTTTGGTTGTTAATATCATAAAAACCAACCGAGCCCCGGAAACGGAAAAGCCAATAACTCTCAAACCGGGCGTCCGATTGACGCACCGTCTGTAGCATTGGTTTTCGTTTGATGACATGGAACATTGGGATACATCAACTCTGGACTTAGTGATAGTTGATGTATCGCCTCTATCTCTTTCTCGAAGAGCGTACCCTCCTAGAATCGAGCATGATGTGCGAGGGAAACCTAGAGATGGCTGCGACTACGCCGATGACGATTGCCCTTGGATCCTCCGTGGGTTCGGCAGCAACAGGGACTATACTTGGATCCACCCTGGATTCGGCTGTGATGAAGACCGAACTAGAATCCTCCGAGGGTTCGATAGTGATTACTACTGTTCTTGTATCCTATGTGGGTCTTGCAGTATTGACCTCTGTACTTGTATCCTGTGTGGGTCCGACAGAGTAGCTGGTCTTGTATCCTTTGTGGGTCTGAAAGCTTAGTTGGTCTTGTATCCTATGTGGGTCTGATATCTTAGATGAATTAGTGGCTACATATGATCATCTCTATCTCTATATGAAGTGTATACCGGTGTGTGCTGCATCTTGATTCTCAGTGAATATCATTGATGTGATTGACTTGAGTTCCTCTGTGGATTGGGTTGTGTTTTCCATTGTGGACTGGGTTGTGCCTGGGCCCGAGAGTTGGAGTCGTTTTGTAACTGATGACTTAGGTATATGTATGGGAATATACCTAAGTAGAGTCATTTGATACTTAGTGATTGTATCATTACCTTTCGGTTTTATACTTCATGGATTCTGAAAGACCTTCAGGGGTCTCGGGGTCCCTACTGAGTATCGTATAATCACCCCTTCATGGGCCATGCCAAACCTACATTGTGTTGGGTGCAGACAACGGAATGAAATGATTGAGGTGGATGCTTTTGGAGTTGGATGGTACTCGGAGGTGGACTACTTGGCAGGACGTATACGGAGAGGACGGCCAGACCCGAGGAGTTGAGGAGGCTATCTGTACCCGCCCATCAGGTGGGACTTTGGGAGGGCGAATCGGTGTTGCTGTTTACTTACTGTTGTTGTAATTTCCCATTCAGTTGTACGGTACTTTCAGTTGGGTTGGTATACTGGCCCATTTACTTTTCAGCACTTATACTATACCCAGTTTTACTTAGTGCTTACTTCACTTGTGTACTATATTGTCTATGTTACTTCATAAAAGAAATGTCTTCCATTCTTTTGGGATTTATGCCTTTGGTGCTAGACGTTAGCCCCTGGCCTATGGAAGCCAGTCATGGTGTAGTCACGACACGGTCCCCAATGATGGGTCGTGACATAATGCACTCAAAATTTACCCACATATCCTTTCATAGGGATTAATAAATTAGAAATTTGTACTAATAAAATCCAAATTTCAAGATTATGATGAAATTTTTTCCCAACATATTCTTTTGAAGGAAAAAATATAATTCATCCTTCCAAATATTGGAGGTACCAATAATATTATAAAACATATATGTAAATATTTTTTATTCACTATTTAATATAATTTCAATGTGATTAGATTTGTAATTGATATTTAACATTTACATTTTTCACAAGACCTCAAAAGTTATAAACATCAAACTGTCCTATTAAAAAAAATTCAATAAAGAATCCGTACCAAATCTAATAAGTGAAAATTAAATTCATCCATTTCGTCATAGAAAAACTCTTAACATTGAATAATTTTAGTTTTTTAGCAAAGTAATGATTCTTATCGAACCATAGTAATTCAAAAAATTATAATTTTTCTGGAATTTTACTATAAATATTTGTGGTTGGTGAGATGATTAAGAAAAAAAAACAAATCTCAAAAAAAAATACATGACATAAACTGAGATTTGGGAACTGCTTGAATGGAAAATCTATAAAAAATTTGTGATATCCTTACCCAAAAAAATATTGATTCTATAGAATGATTGATAAGCCACCAAGATCCAATGGTTTTCTTCAAACCTCATATTTTAGTCGACAAGAAAAATATATTGAAGGAAAAACTTAACAAATAAAACTTATTTTTTATAATATTTGAAAAATATTGTTATCAGTAATTTATTTTTTAATTTTAAATATATAAATTACCAAAAATAAGAAAATTAAAAATAATATAGAAATTATAAAATGATGAAGTAGAAAATAAAAATTTAGCGATTCTTCATTGAAGATATAATTATTAACAATTTATTTGGTCTTTATTGACATATATAGAAATTTTGGATTTTCAAAAATTTAAAAAAAATTAGAAATAAAATTTATCAATAAATATTTTCACTATAATATTTGATATGAAATTGTTTTAAGGAATATTTTATAAAGAAACATTGAAACGAAAATTTTTTTGGATCATTTTTTAATGAACTTTTGTTCCCATTGTTTTACATTAATATATCTTTAAAAATTATTTTTCAAATATTTTAAAATAATTTCAATGAAATTTCTTAAAAAAATTGTATTAATCATTTTTATTATCTATATTTTGTGTGTAAATTTAATCATACTTCGTAGTGAGTGATTATTTGAAACATCGAAAATATATACACCCCCATTTAAAAAGTTTATTACTACATGGATATGTTTTAATGAAGATGTTAACTTGATTTATCATTTCTAAATCACCATTACATGATTATATTTAATGTACTCAAGTACATTTGATGTCTGAAATTTTATAAATATATCATAAAGTTATTTATTCATTATGATGATTTGTAAAATGATCTTAATTTTTATATTGATATTGATGAAATAATTTCTTAAATGTATTTTATTTACTTGTGAGTAATGTGTTGGTTTTTAACATAATTAAATGGTAGTTCTGTTATCACACAAAATTGGAGTTTTACTAAAACTAAACCCGAAATAATTTATTGTAATTTTAATCCACTACACATTATTAAAATAACATCAATCTACCACATATTCTTCTTTAGTAGTGCAAATTTCAATAAAATTGTGTTTTATACATAAAAACAAAACATGATATTCTTCTATAATATTTCATGTTCTATATATACATTTCATTCAATTTACCAACTACCAAAGTCAACATATTAAAAACATTAATGTTAAAAATCATTTCCAGAAATCCAAAATAAAACAATATTTATGTCCCCCTTAAGGAAATAAAATTCGAATTTTACAAACCTAATAATGAATTCATTTGTATTATCTTGATATCATTGAAACAATAATATAGATAAAATAAAATTGAGAGGACAATTTGTGTATAATAGTAAAATACCATTAAATCTTCTAACAATATTTTGTTAAAGTTGTTTCTGATATTCGTCAATATCTAATGTTTTTGAGGTTACGATTGGTGTTATTATAAATTAAATGTATTAATATATAAATTTATAAATAACGTATTATTTATATTTATGATGAGATATTAATGTTTATACTAGTTATAGTGAAATATGAAAACCATTAATTATTTTATACTTACACATCATGTCCATCTTAGTCTCAGATTTTATAATAACTCCTAGGTAATTTGTAGGAATGCTTTGATTTATTCAAAATAAAATTTCATCATTAAAAATTTGAATAAAAAGTGTACATTTAGAAAAAAAAATTAATAAAATTTGATGTATCCGAATCTTTTATAATAGAATTATTTTGTAAAAAATATTTAATTGATCATACCAAGATTTATGGACTTCTTTACATCCATACTATGTGTTAGTAATTATAAATACCTGATCTATATATATTTTTCTACGAAGACTAGGGAATTTTTATGCATATACATGCACCTATAAATATATATTAATTGAATTACAATTCAATAACATTTAAAAAGTTCATCAATTTTGATATGATGAATATCATAAAAGAATATGATTACATCATGTTTACCTACTGTTGATTTTTTTCATATCTTATAAATTTTTGTGGATTATAACCATTTTGAATAATTTTATCATATTTATAAAAATTATTCCATTTTCAAAAAAACCAGTAAAACAAATATTATACAAATTACATGTCCATAATTATGTTATCCAAACAATGTCCAACTTGATTTCTATCAAATTTTGTGTGAACTTATTCCATTTATTTTATGAAATACATATCACCAAAATCACCATCTGGAGTATGAGGATGAAATTATGATTAAAATTCACAATGTTCAACATCATTTTTTTAATATCTTCTTCTAACTAGTTTATCTACATCATCAATAATATTATCACTATGATTGTTCTTATGGAATTATGGATTTTTTGGAGTTGTATATTTTATTATTATAAATGATTTTGAATTTCATCTTCTGTATAAAATTATGATTTTTTTTATTTGGCTCAAAAAATACCATATGTAAAAAATGGTATGAAAATTTAATTTTGAAATACCATATGATGATGTGGGAATAGGTCGTTTTGAAAACAGTTTAATTTTTTCAAATTTAACATGCTACGGTTCCTCAATTATATAAGTAATTTTTTATTAAATACTACAAAATAATTTTTAGATATATAAGTGGGTTGAAATATTCCATTAATAAATTTTGTAGAAATAGAATGTATTTCATAATTCTTATTAAAGGTCAATTCATTGAATTAAAATACATTAAAGTAAAAAATTATGTGTCTTTATTTCAATCCAAAAATCACACGGTGTATAATTAAAAACTTGTTCTATATAAAATTCTTATTTTACATCATGTATTACATACATTTTAATATTAAAAATATTGTAATTCAGTTTTCAATCAACATGCTTCTTGTCATTTCATGAAGATTTCTATTTTTTCTTTCATGAAAAAACATTTATTATATAGTAAATGGTTTCAAAAGTTATATATTGTACCATATTTACAATAAAATGATTCAAATTCAGAAATTAAATTATCCACCATGATGAATATGATTATTTACAAAAGATATATTTTTATCATTTTTAAGATGATCTTTAAATGTTTAATAATAGATAACAGATTACATCAATTTTTTAGGAAAATATAATGATGTATATCTAGTGTAGCTAGCAACTAAAATATTTAGACAGAATTTTACACCAATAATTCATGTTGTTATAGGAAAAATATATCTGTATCCAATAACTATACCAAATCATATAATGAAACAACTCAATTAGATTTAAAATTTGACTTATGTGTCAATCCCTATTTAAAAGTACCACAATCATTTTAAGAATTAAATTGATGATCTATTAGTACTATAACTAGTCCATTCGTATAGATTGAGGAAAATATTCTAACAATATAGTGTTCTATCATTCTTATACAAAACAAAAAATTATCGTTAATTATAATAAGTCTATGTTGGTCTTCAATCCAATGCTTATCTATGATTATGGTGTATATATTAACATTCTTATTAGTAGAAATAGTTAAATATTCATCAAAACAATGAATTATACAATTATAATTGTTTTTGTTCAAAATATAAAACTCATAAAATAATCAATTTTTTAAAAAAAGGCTTTAAATATTTCCCAAAAGAAATATAACATTTGAAATTTAGGTTTCACCAAGAAGAAATGTTTCTCCAATTCCAACAATTTCACTATGAGTATTGTCAAAAAATGAAACATTGGAATGTTTCATATCAATATTGTATGTGAATAAATCTTTATTTCTAGTCATATTTTTATAATATAAACATTCCATATACAATATTATATTTTTATCTAGGACACATCTTATATTCTTAAAAGTATTAAGATCATTATTTTGGTACAAAAATGTTCTTGGGACCATAATTAAATGAAAAGAAAAATTATTTATTCAACATTTTATAATCATCACAATGTTCATATGTTAAAAATTATTTATAAATTTATACTTTATTAAAAAATAATTTTTGAATATTTTTTAAAATATTTTTTTTTCTAAATGTCCCCAATTTAAAATTTACTAAAAATGTTGCACTGTTTATAACACAATAGTGGATTGGAAAATAATGGGTTTTTTAGTATACCCCATTTTAGATACAACCCTATAAGGTTAATATATCTTTATTTCATATAAAAATAATACTTTCTAGTTATAAATTATGAAAAAAAAATGTTCAAACCTGACATTAATATCTATTTTTTTTTAAACATAAATATTACCCTCAACATATATAGTACTAGAATTATTTTACTAACCATTTTAAAAAAGTATGTTTCTAATGATTAGATTTGTATTACTCAATTTATATTTATAAATTTCAGTATTTAGTGTATATATTATAATTTTTACATCGGAATTTTTTCCTTTAATAATATGATCATTGATAAAAACATTGAAATTATTAATTTTTTATAATTTATCAAAATATTAAAATTCTTCATTGTTATGTAAAATATAACTCTCTTATAAAAATGTAAAATCATTATCTAAATAAGGAAATAAATTTTCAATCACCATATTTGGATAATTAGAATTTAAGGCACATTTAGTTAAGGTTATTATTTTAGGTTCCCCAACCCTTGTAGCCCAGATAATGTGTTTTCATTATTACATTTGAATAATATTTAAGGAATCACATCTAGATAAACCAAATAGGTTATTAGTTTTGGTAAAATAGATACATAAATTATTCTTACATTACATTCGAACAGAAAAATAAAAAAATATTTTTTTTGACGTATAATTTATTCAATATATAATGTCCCATTATATAAATCTAGTTAAACCTAATGAATTCCTAGTAAATGAAATAAAATAATTTTGATATGAAATTCATTTTAAATGTTAATTACAGAATAGTTTTTCATGAATTAATTAGATTAATCAATATGCAATGGTAAATAATGGATCACATATGCCAATTTACAAAATTGGATAACGTATAATCAATATGGAAAATTAAAAATATGTGCACACAAGAATTATAAATGACATGATCATAAATAATAACTATGGATTGGTAAATAACTATAAAATCCATTGAATACAATATTTGGGAATGGAATGTGTCTAGAGTTAAAATAATTTTGTAAATATCCAAGAATATAATATCTAAAAACATAATGTTATCAATTATTAGTTATTGGATGACCTAATCTCATGAATCATGATATCTCTACCAACAAGACCATAAAAATGATGTTTTAAACCAATGTTAAACACTAATTTAATTCATCTTTAACATGATTGTATCCACATAACTATTGCGGTGTATAAGATATATATTTACCAGGCCCAAACCATTACAATAGGTCAAAAAAATTCTTCACATATAGAATAATTTATTCAATTCATGAATAAATAAGATCTCAAATTAGATATTTGTATGTAGTAAAAGAAACAGATTTAAAAATATTTTATTCTTCAATAATGTAAATTTTAAACTAAATCATCATCTGTGGAAATTTGATATATTTTTCCAAATAATCATATCCTTATAAACTAATATGTATATCTAGGAGAAATTTCATTCCTTAAAAACCATGGAATGTGAATATTTTATTCAGAATTTAATGACTAAAAAATGAATCAAGTGGGTGAATCTCTATATTATCCGTGGTAAATATTATCATAAACCACACAATAGAGGAATCAGGATAGAATGAATAAAAAATATAATCACTGTATTAATAAAAAGCATTATTTTCACTAATTAAGACAAAAAACATAAAAATATATATAAAAAATAATGATGAAAATTTAATATTCATTTTGAAAACCATTTTGAAAATTTATTTCA
Source organism: Viscum album (assembly GCA_963277665.1). Taxonomy (NCBI): domain Eukaryota; kingdom Viridiplantae; phylum Streptophyta; class Magnoliopsida; order Santalales; family Viscaceae; genus Viscum; species Viscum album. The sequence continues at coordinate 1,348,565,039 of OY728122.1, forward strand.
TCAGAATTAGATTTATTATTTTTCTATATTAAATGATTCATGTAAATATAAAAAATAAAAATAAAAAATGATGGTCATGAAGGTGGGTATTTTAAAAAATTTAGTATACGATTAAAACAGAATTTATTTTTAACAATAAACAATGATAGGAATGTTCCTTATACATAAAAACAATAAAATATTCCATTAACATTTTTATAAAAATATCAAAGGGAAATGTTTGGAAAAATGAAAAAGATTCTACTAAAATGATTTTTTATAGAGTAAAAATTTATGAAAAATAATTTAAATATAATTGTGATTAGTTTTTTAGAAATAGTTTTTAAAATATGGATTTCAAAATAAAATCATAATTCCGACCAATGATATAATTAAAGGTGTAATTAATAAAAAAAATCTCCATTAGTTTACGTACAGAATAGTTCATATGTTAAACTATTTTTAAAAATATCATTAATAAAAATAATATATTTAAATTAAATTCATTATTAAATAATGATCAAATAATTAACACCAATTTAAATTCAGGACTAAACAATCTTGATTAAAATATGATTGTGAAATAAACCCCTATATTGATCAGAACATTGAATTGATAATCAAAATACGAGTCTATTAAACAAATGAAATGAAAACTCAAATAATTCATATGGATATAAAACATTATAAATATTATAAAATAATTATATAATAAATTAATTTCTAGAATTTACCCAATGAATTGAAATTGAGTTAAGAAATTATTCATCAAATGGTAACTTTTAATTTAAATACACATTGGTGAAAAAACTAACGTTGAAACATAAAATACCTAGAAAAATGATGTATTAATGATATTATACCACAAAATTGTTGTACATCGACCATAACTAATAAATTAGGGGCATGAAATTACAAAATGGATTAATTAAATGGAATTGAGACAAAATTCCTTACCTTATGTGTCTATTTGGTTGAACATCAGTTTAACATCATTATAAGGGTTTTTAACATGTTATTAAATTATTAAAGTACCTAATTAATATTTCTAATAGAAAATATGATCTTTTTAAAAAATACTATAACATTTTAATTAAATATATTTAATTATTTTCCTTTTTTATTTCATTATTTGCATTATTTTATCAATAATGTTTCTTCAAGAAAGAACTGGATAATTTACATATTATATAGTTATAATATTTAGAATAAAAATATTGAATTAATTATAATATATTTACATAAATATTATGTTTAAATCCAATCATGAAATATGGTAATGTGAAATGATATATGATTCGGTAATTTATTCGATAGGATGTATGTATACATGATAAATGATTCAATTTTTCAATGATCATTATATAAATTATTTAACTCGTATTTCATATCTAATGAACTATAATAATATATTATATAACATATAACATATTTATATTTATTTTCCTTGTGTTTTGTTGTGGTTAAAAGGGAGTCATATCTCTTAAGAAAGGCGATAGTCCACACGCACATGAATGTTGTTATCGTCTTTACCTGATTGAAAATAAAAGAATGAAAATGATATATATTATATTTAAAAATTTATAAATATATCATTAAAATCATTATCATTTCACTGATAATATATTAAATTGCTAACATTGTATTTATCACCTTCCAAGGGAAAAATTAGTGAAGGACAGATCACATTTCTTCATGAGGCGGTAGTCCATTGTACACATGAGTGGAGTTATTGTATCTCATATGGATTGCAAGGTAAAAAAGTTGTGTTTTGAAAAATTAATTAGCTATTATTAATATGTGATTAATTTCATACATATTATTTATATTCATCGTCATACCAAACCGTGATATGAAGAAATGTGTAAATTAATGACAACATTTCACGAGTCATTACTCCTCCGTACACACAAATAATGATTTTGTAACCCATTTAATTGATATGGGGTTGGTTTCATGTAATGAAATTAATAAAAAAAACATCCAAATATATGTAATATAATGGGGATATTATATCACCATTTATTATGAAAAAATTATTAGGGTGGATAAAGAATTAATCTAAATAAACATGTTGGAGAACATTACAACTTCATCAGGTATTCTCCTTATATTTTCACTAAATCCTAAATAGGTTGGACATCATCTAGAATTATGGCCTCAATGAGGATAAATAGAAAATTTGTCATGTTATTAGGGTTAGATAATGAATTACACAATTAATTTTGATTGTATTATTAAGAGGGTATGGGGGAGATGATACAGATAGTGATTTCGAAAAGAATTGGGTGCTCCCAAGGTTATCATATGTCACAAGGGTCCAAGATGAACCATTATTAATTTTTTTTGAATGAAGAGTCCCTACACCAAAAGGTTGGGCCATTAATTCATAAAAATTGAATGATTAAAACAGTAAATTATGCGATATTTTTTTACAATCGTCCCTATAAAAAGGTAGTAAAGCCTCGAGAAGAGTATTAGACTATGTAATAGGTTTTCCAACTCCAATGTTTTTAATACCATCCACAACCTTTTTCTCCTATGGATATACAAGCTTAATAATGAAGTTTAGAGTCGAATCGGTCTCCATGAATTAAATCCACTTTTCTAAGAGCCTCCAAGAGATAATCAATTCACTATTTCTGATGGCCAAAATAATAGTAGAAGAGTCACACTCTAGCCATATATTAGTAAAACAATTAATTTACACAAAAGAAACTTCATTAACGATCCCAAGCATCTCAGCCTCAAGATAACTTGTCACACCACAACAACCATAGAAAAACCCTTTAATAGAGTCATCATAAGAACCTAAAGACAACACCAAAAACTAAAGGACCATGATTCCCTTTAGTGGCTCCATCCGTATTGACAATAATGCAATGTTTGAATAGAGGGATCCAAAACCCCTCTATATTACCCAATTTAGGTATGAAATTCTATTTGAAACCCATATTTTTCTGAATCATGAAATCCAGAATGTTATTGTATCATTCACCAAAACAGACATCTGACATGTCTCTAATAGCCGCAAAAATCTGCATCAAGGAAAGCTTCAAGACACATCCCTTCCCATTATATAATGTAGAATTTAGAAGCCACCAAATTATATTTATCACTTCAGTAATAGCCATGGATATGAGAGCATTATTGTAGGGCGAGACATGAATAACTGAACTGCAATAGAGAAGGGCATGCAGTCTACAAATAATGAGTCCATCTATATCAAAGGCACCCATAACCTGATTCCAAATGGCTGAGGCCATTTCACAAGAGAGGAAGAGGTTCTCTGCATTATTCTGATGTTGATGGTTGTCCCAACCCGTCCTTGGTCCCGTGACGTGACTACCCCAAGCCCGCCTTCCATTGACCAGGGGCTGGCGACTAGCACCAAAGGCGTAAATCCTGAAAAAGGGAAGGAATTTCCATTTAGATAGTAAATAGAAACACAACATAGTACGCAAGTGAATTAAGCACTAAGTAAAACTGGGTACATGTTAAGTGCTGAAAATTAAATGGGTCAGTATACAAACCCAAAAGAAAGTACAGTACAATTGAGAAAAGAAAATTACAACAACTGAAAGGTAATGCAGCAACCACCGTGATGTCCTCCAGAAACCCCACCTGAAGGGAGAGTATTGATGGTATCTTCAGCTCCTCAAATCCATCTGTATTCTTTTTAAATGTCCCACCTGATAGTCCACCTCTGGGTACCATCCTGCTCCACAAGCCTCAACCACGATCAGTGTTGTACGTCGTCTGCATCCAACACAATGTAGTTAAGGAATAGCCCGTGCAGGGGTGAGTATACGATACTTATTAGGGACCCCGGGTCCCCTGATGGTCACCCAAAATTCACAAAGGATAAACAAAAGGAAAGATACAAACACAAAGTATCAACAATCTCTATATAAGTATATGCCCATACCTATAATTAAGTCATCAATTCCAGTTCGGCTCCAACTAATAAACCCAAGTACAACCCAGTCCACACAGGAAAGCACAACCCAGTACACACATGAGAGCATAACCCATTCCACACAATAAAGTAATTCAATCACATCGATGATAATGATTAAAAGTCAAGACATAGCTCAAACAGGTATACATCTTTCGTATAGTGATGTAGATGATCAGATGTAGTCGCTGATTCATCTATGTTGTCAGAACCACGTAGGATACAAGACCAGTTAATTTTTCGGACCCACATAAGATACAAGACCAGCTACTCTGCCAGACCCACATAGGATACAAGTACAGTGGTCATACTTCCGGACCCAGGTAGGATACAAGAAAAGTAGTTATCGCTGTCGGACCCTACGGAGGATCAAAGTATAGTCATCATCACTGCCAAACCCATGAAGGATCCAAGTACATTCGCCTTCACTACAGAACCCATAGAGGATACATGTATAGTTTTCCTCGCTGTCGAACCCACGGAAGATCCAAGTACTGTCGTCTTCACTACCGAACCCATATAGGATCCAGGTATAGTCGTCCTCACAGTCACACCCACGGAGGATCCATGTATATTCGTCCTCGCTGCGGAACCCACGAAGGATCTAGGTACAATCCTCCTCACTATCAAACCCATGGAGTATCCATTTAGAGTCGTCCTCTCTGCTGAACCCACAGAGGATCTAGGTACAGTCATCCTCGGCGCAGTCGCAACAAGCTCTAGGGTTCCCGCACACAGCATATTCGATTCCGGGAGGGTCCACTCCTTGAGAAAAAGAGTTTCGATACATAAATGGTCACGAATCCCATAGTTTATGTATCCAAAAGTTCCATTTGTCAAAATAAACCCAACCCGATAGACGGTGCGTCAATCGGATGCTCGGTCAGAGAGTTATTGGCTTTTCCGCTCCAGGTTTCTGGTTGGTTTTTAAGCTAAAATCAACCCGACCATACTCCAAATGCATCCAAAACTAATCTAGAGTAATAAAAATGGACCGTATCAACAAAATTATTCCAACACAATTGACGTCACGTCAATCGTATGTATGGTCTTTAAGATATAAGCGTTTCCGCTCCAAGGGCCCAGTTTGTTTCGAGTTCGACCAACCCGGTCATACACAAACTTTTCCAAAACCTCATGTTTAATATTCCTAAATGACCATATCAATCCAAGGAATCCTAAGAAACTGACAGTGCATCGATCGGAGGTCCATAGATGATGTTATGGTCAATGGAACAAAAACAGCTTGAAGTGGGGGGTCTGGACCCAGTCCGACCCACCCCAACCCCCTTGGGTCGGCCCAAACCAGACGACCTGACCCGGGTCCGAGACCAACCCGGTAGGGCATGGCCCGCCCCGGCCCGGCCAGGGGGTGCACTGTCTCGGCCAGCAAGCCGAGTAGGGGGGACCTGATCCCCCCTTTCTGTTCGGCAGACGCTGCGACCGACACCCCGTCTCCCCCAGATCCCGCATCGCCGGAGACTTCCGCGGGACACCGTAGTCATTCCGGTTGCCCAATTTTGCTCCTGTCTGTGCATGGGGTTTCCTCAAGACCCATACAACACTTTTAAGTCCCCCAATATCTATTTCATTCCCTCTTCTTTGTTACCATGAATTCTGTGCATCAAGAAAAAACTAGCGGTGGGTTCGAACATGTTCGTTAGTCTACACCCACCGCGTTAGTGGTTCTAAGAATCACCATCCAAATTGCATGCCATGCCGAGGGTATAAAAATCACACACAAAAATTTATAAAAATTCCCCTTCCTCAACAAAGAAGATGAATGTCAGCGTCGCGGGGAAAGTGGTTCGTAGGCGTCGTCGGATGCGCCAAAGAGGAAGCGGTGTCTCCTCTCTTGTCGCAGGGAACATGATTGGTGGTGCGTCGTTGTTCTTCGAGGAACCGGAGTTCTTTTTCATTCATCTTTGAATAATGGTTCACCTCTCTTTTTAATTCTTTCCAGATCCTTTCTGAAAAGTGTTTTTCCAACGCCCAAAAGATTATGGTGGCTCACAAATTAATAGAATTGTCATGCAATTCTTATTAATTTCAACGTGGTGAAAAATTGATTTATGCTGACAAAAATTAATTTTTTTGCACATTTAGATGGTTGAGGGAGGTAAGAAGGCTCCATCATAATCAATATGTTGAGTTACAAAAGAAATAAAAAAGGGGTATTAATAGGGTGATTGTCAAGAGAAGTAGGAGGGGAATAAATGAGATCAGAGGAAATTAAATGGTGGGGATCGTGTGGACCCCACCTCTCTAACATCAAAACATGGGTTGTTAAGTGGTTTTGGGTCCCACTCTTAACTACCCATGGGAGGGAAAAACTACCTTATGAAATTAAAATTATTCTGACTATTTTTATTTACTTCTTACATAATCCCCCAAAATTATATTTTCCTCCATTGCGAACACAACTACGGTAAGTGTCCCCTTAAGAAATTATCGGTTCTGCGATTTCATCGGTGCCCTCATGTTTTAATTCCGAGCATCGGTTCAAAAGATAGAAAACCCCACTCGTTTGTTCACTAAACGTACCTGAGCTAAACTTCAGAAATTGATTTCGGGCACACCGGGCCTCAGAATCAAGCGTCGTCAAAAGCCACCGACTCAAAAAATTCGATTGTATTTTTTAAAAAAAAAATCACTTGAAATTTCTAGGTATTTACATTACTCCCACCTCAGGGCTTTGCATCCTAGAAAATCTACAACAAACACTAGGGGAACAAATGAGGGTATGGAGCATGCATCTGATCCTCCCGCTCCCATGTGCTCTCCTAGAGGTTCTTGTGCTGCCAATGAATGCACACAAGAGGAATCGACCACCCACATAGGAACCACTCCTTTCGATCCTCAATCTCCACTAGAACCTCTGAAAATTACTCCTTATCATCGATGTCCATCTCCCTGTGGTCGTTGATATATATCGGGCTATGCACATATCTTCTCAGCTAAGATACGTGAAAGACATTGTGCACCTGGTGCAACTAGGTGGAAGGGCCAGGCGGTAAGCCAACCCGCCTACCCTATTGAGGACCTGGAATGGTCCAATGATTCACGGAGATAACATGCCGCCACGTCCAAATATATTTAATCCACATCGATGTGAGACCCATAAGAAAACGTGGTTGCCATCCTCGAAATCATGTGGTCTCTACCTCGCATCAGCATTGTACTTCTGTCTGCACTGTGAAATCCCCATCCGCTCCTGGATGATCGGCACTTTCTCCATCATAGCCTGAACCATATCTGGTGCAATGAGTGATGACTCCCCTGGGTGATTCCAGCACAAATTTGATCTAAAGGGTTGGTCGAACAGTGCCTCGTAAGGTGCCACCACGATGGTGAAGTGGTAGCTATTGTTGTATGCAAACTCCACCAAGGGTAGGTTATCCTCCCAGCTGCGACCATGGTCGAGGAAAAAAGAACAGAGCAATTCCTCGAGTGTCTGAATAGTCCTCTCTATCTGGCCATCCGTCTGAGGATGAAAGGTGGTGCTCAGGTGCAGTTTCATCCCAAATACCTCCTACAACCCCTTCCAAAGACGGGAAGTAAAAATAGTGTCTCGATCAAAGATGATAGAAAATGGCACACCATGAAGCTATATTATCTCCTAAATGTAGTGGAATCCCATGCTTTCCACTGAGCCCTGCTCTCTAATAGGTAAGAAGTGGTCCGACATGGCGAGTCGGTCGATGATCACCCAGATGGAGTCATGTCCTCTAGAAGTACATGGAATCCCCATCACGAAATCGATGGATATCTCGTCCCACTTCCACTCCGGGACCTCTAAGTGTTGTTCCAAGCCTATAGGTACCTGGTGATCTGCCATCACTTGATTACAAGTGAGGCATCGAGAGATGAACTCTTCAAGAACCTTCTTCATACTCGGCCACCAGTACTCTCGTCTGAGGTCCTGGTACATCTTCGCTACTTTAGGATATACTACTAAAGCTGAAGTATGGAACTCCCTCAACACATCCTCCTGAAGTGAAACTGGTAACATGGTACGTCCCATGAAGAGTATGATGTGCTCCCCACCTTCATAAAATCCATCAGGTGCTATCCATGAGGATATATGAGCAATTCGTGCCTCAAATTTAACATCCCCACGCTATGCTTCTCTGACCAACAGAAGAAGTGGAGGAATGACTATGAGGGACTATAGAGAGGCTTCCCTATCTTTATCCATGAAGGATATATACAAACCGTCTAACTTCTCCATCACCTCTTCATGTAACCGAATGCCCGATCTCCTGCTGATATCATTAGCTATAATGTTCCCCTTCCCAGGAGTATAGACAATCCCAAAGTCACCATCCTAGAGGAACTCGAACCATCGTCACTGTCTCAGGTTCATGTCATATTGAGAGAATATACAACTGATACTATTGTGTTGGAGAAAACCACAAACCATTCGCTCAATGAAAAATGGGTGAGACTAGCTGATTGTAAGAACTCTTCTCCACCATTCTTTGTCTATGTTCCACCAAAGAGCTATTGAAATTTATCCTTTGTCAAAAATAGAAATCTGGTCTCATCCCCTGGATAAACCACGTTCTTTTCCTAATACAGTCAATCCTCACATGAACTGTACTATTTAATTCCATGGATGACGTCGTAAGGCCTCGACGCTACTACCAAGGGATCCAACCGTTACTCTCGCCTCCAAGGGTCGAGTCACACTGTCGGAAGCTGTGTGTAGTTGCTAGGTCTCCTCTTGTACATTTCTCAAAAGTGAGGATCAAGTCAACAGTTTTAAACTGGAACCTCTTAGTATCAACCATACATGTGGACAAGAATGTAAACGTCACAAAGATAACTGTCTTTTACTTCTGCAGCTCATAGTACAATGACACAAAGAAAACACAACAGCGACTACATGGAAACTAAAACACCAAGAACAAAGGCCTCCATTCCTAGTCCCTCTCCTGTCCACCTGCTTCTGGATCTCCACAATCGTATTCTTCAGCTGCCTGAAGCTGAGCTCTCCAATGTCCAGTCATTCCCTGCGGTTTAGGTGGTTCTCCTGGTGGTGGTGGTGGTAGGGCCTCGAAATGTCGTGCACCATATACATCTTTCCCATCCCATCTGCCACGTCTGTTTGCTCCCGGTGGACAACCACAGTTGAAACTCTGCCTGGGAGGTCCCTCTACCGCCTGTTGCTCATCTGTAGGTCAGGTCGGGCAGTCTCGATCAATGTGATTCTACTCGCCGCATGCAGAGCACTGCCTGGTCCTCGTATGGATGGCAATGTGCTGTGTGCCCCACACATCTGAACCTGTATCCTGAGGTCACCCACCTAAGGGCCTAGTCCTCTTGACCCCTGCTTCTGTTGTCTACTACCGGCTGTAGGAGTCTCCGCTACGTGTCGAACTGCAGAGGGTCTCGCCGCAGGTGACTGTTTAGTGAGAAAACTCTCCACTAGAAGGGTTCTCTCCAGCACCACTGCATGCGTCGGGATGTTGAGGGAGATCGTCAAAACCCTAATCTCATGCCTCAGTCCCTGCTCAAAGGTCCGGGTCCAGAAGAATGGGTCTTGTACCATGTACATGGAGTAGCGCGATCGGTCGGTAAACCTTGCTGATTATTGGGCTACTGTCATGCCGCCTTGCTGCAGATATAGTGACTCCTGGATTTGCACCGCATGGAGGTTGGGTGGAATGATCTCCAAGTGGAAGAGGCTCTCTAAGTCCATCCAAATTAGCGATTCCTCATCATGCACTTGGAGAATCAGGCTCAACCATCTACCTACTGCTGCATGCAGGAGACTCACCGCAAGGATCACAATGAGGTTAGATGGTGTCCCTACTAATATAAAGACTTGGACGATAGCCTCGCAGAACCTGGGCGACCTCTAACACTGAAACTCATGTATCGCACTCAGGCGTCGTGCACTCTCTGTTGCTGGGGCTGGTGGCATCGGTGGTTCAGCGGGTAGAGGTACCACCGGTCCCTCTGTTGAAATTGGGCCATGCACCCAGGCCTCATCGCTTGGTGGGCTTCCATCTCACACATAACTGGGAACCCTAGATGACTGTCGTCGTGGGGCCATTTTGAAAAGAATCAGGTGCACCACTGTTTATATAGTATACTTGGTGAGATGACAGAAATTAATCACAAAGAAAACTTTTGAAACACACATGCAATCAATGTATTCGTGCACCGAGCCTGAAATCAGATGTCAGGGTCTTGGTGTATGGATATGTTGGCCGCCGCACCAAAACTGGACTCCTTGGACTGATAACCACACATGATACCCTTAACATTATTGCTTCAAATAATGAAAATATCACAGTATTGAGTTCTGTGGTAGAACAGACTCCTCTAATACCAATTTTTCACGACCCGTCCTCGGGCCCTTGTCGTGACTACCCCAAGCCCGCCTTCCATAGACTAGGGGCCGGAGACTAGCACCAACGGCATAAATCCCGAAAAGGTAAGGAATTTCCTTTTACATATTAAATGAAAACACAACAGAGTACACAAGTGAAGTAAGCACTATGTAAAACTGGGTAAATGTAAGTGTTGAAAATTAAATGGTCCAGTATACAAGCCCACCTGAAAGTACAGTACAATTGAGAAAAGTAAAGTAAAACAACTGAAAGGTAAAGTAGCAACCACCGTGACGTCCTCCGAAATCCCCACCTGAAGGGTGAGTAAAGATTGTCTCCTCAGCTCATTGAATTCATATGTCTACTCCATGTAAGTCCCACATGATAGTCCACCTCCATGTACCATCCTGCACCACAAGCCTCAGCCACGATCAGCAGAGTCCATCATCTGCAACCAACACAATGTAGTGTGGGCATAGCCCGTGCAAGGGTGAGTATACGATACTCAGTAGGGACCCTGAGACCCCCAAAGGTGTACAAAAGTTCACAAAGGATAAACAAAATGAAATATACAAACACGAAGTATCAAATCTCTCTACTTAAGTATATGCCGATACATATTCCTAAGTAATCAATTCCAGTTCGGCTCCAACTCATGAGCCCAAGTACAAACCTGTCCACACAGGAAAGAACAGCCCAGTCCACACAGGAAACCACATCCAAGTCCATAGTGGAAAGAAAGTCAATCACATCGATGATAATGATTAAAATTCAAGACTCAACTCACACAGGTATACATCATTGGTATATTGATGGAGATGATTAGATGTAGTCACTGATTCATTTCTGTTTTCGGAACCACGTAGGATACAAGACCAGTTAAGATGTCTGACCCACATAGGATATAAGGCCAGATACTCTGCCGGACCCACTCAGGATACAAGTACAGAGGTCATACTTCCAGACCCATGTAGGATATAAGAACAATTTTTTTTTGCGGTCGGACCCTACGGAGGATCCCAGTACAGTCATCATCGCTGCCAAACCCATGGAGGATCCACGTACATTCTTCCTCACCATCGAACCAAGGGAGGATCCATGTACATTCGTCCTCTCTGTCAAACCCACCGAGGATCCATGTACAATTGTACTCGCTGCCCAACCCATAGAGGATCCTGGAATAGTCGTCCTGGTTGCGGAACCCACAGAAGATCCATATACAGTCATCAGTGCTGCAGAACCCACGGAGGATCCAGGTATAGTATTCCTCGCTGCCAAACCCACGGAGGATCCACGTACAGTCGTCCTCACTGCCGAACCCATGGAGGATCGAGGTACAGTCTTCCTCGTCGGTGTCGCAGCCAGCTCCAGGGTTCCCGCACACAACATACTCGATTCCGGGAGGGTCTTCTTCCTGAGAAAAAGAGATTTGGTACATCAACTATCACGAAGTTTAGAGTTGATGTATCCAAAAGTTATGTCTCGTCAAAAGAAACCCAATGCGACAGACATTCAGTTAATCGGATGCTCGGACTGATAGTTATTGGTTTTTTCACTCCAAGAGCCCGTTTGGTTTTTAATCTAAAACCAACACAACCATACTCAAACTAAATCCAAACCTCATGTGGAGTAAACCAAATGGACCATCTAAACAAAAGGATTCCAACGCAATTGACGACAGTTCAATTGGATTTATTCTCCTTAATATAAAAGCGTTTCCGCTCCAAGGGCCCTGTTGGATTCGAGTTTGAACTAACCCAGCCATACCCAAACATTGTTGAAATCTTGATTGTAATATAATGAATCTACATTCTCGATCCAAGGATTCCTAAACAAATGATGGTGCATCAATCAGAGGTCCTTATCTCACATTATGGGAAAAAGACCGAAAACGGTCCGAAGTGGGGGGTCTGGGCCCGGGCCAACCCGGCGCAACCCCCCCCCCCCCCCCCCGGGTCAGCCCGAACTGGGCCAACCCGCCTCGGGGCTGGGTCCAGCCCAGCCAGGCTCGGCACGGCCCAGCCCGGTCCATGCGACCCGGCCCGGCCTGGCAGGGGGTGCGCTGGCTCGGCCAGCGAGCCGAGCAGGGGGGACGCGGCGCCCCTTTTGTGTTCCGCGGATGCGGTGACCGAGGCGACGTCTCCCCCTGATCTCACGCGGCCATGGGATGCAATCCCTCACCGCCGCAGATTTAATCGCAGCAGCCTCTTTCCAGGGGTGCACCAGGGCGCTGCTACCTCCGGAAGCTAGCTCCATCGCGCCGCCGGAGCCGTTAGCGGGCCACAAGAGTCATTCTGGTGGTCGGATTTTGCTCCCATCTGCTATTGCGGTCTCCTCGGGACTTGTACAACACTACAAATGCCTCCAATCTCCATCTCGGTACCGCTTAGTCGTCGCCAAGAATTCCTTGCATCAAGAACAAACCAGAGGTGGGTCAGGACTTGTTCGTTAGTCTGCACCCACCGTGTTAGTGGTTCTGAGAATCCCCAACCAAATTGCATGCCTTTCCGAGGGTATAAAAATCACACAAATAAATTTATACAAATACCTCTACCTAAACAAAGAAGAAGAACATCAGTATCATAGGGAAATTGGTTTGTAGGCGTTGTTGGAGTGCGCTGAGGAGGATGTGGTGTCTCCTCTCTTGTCTGGGGGAAGATGATTGGTGGTGTGTCATTGTTCTTCGAGGAACCATCATTATTCTTTGTTCTTTGTTGAAGAATGGTTCGCCTCACTTTTTAATTAATTCCAATGCCTTTCTCAAAAGTGTTTCTCCAATTCCCAAAAGATTAAGGTGGCTCACAAATTAATATAATTGTCATGCAATTCTTATTAATTTCAATGTGGTGCCAAATTAATTTACGCTGACATAAATTAATTAGTTGGCACATTTAAATGGATGAGGGAGGTAGGAAGGCTTAATCATAATCAATATGTGGAGTTACCAATGAATTAAACAAGGGGTATTAATGGGGGTATTGTCAAAGGAATCGACAAGGGAATAAATGAGATCAGTGGAAATTAAATCGTGGGGCTCATGTGGGCCCCACCTCTCTAACATCAACACTTGGGGTAGTTAAGTGGATGTGGGACCCACTCTTAACAACCCATTGGAGGGAAAAACCACCTTAAGAAATAAAAATTGTTCTGACAAATTTTATTTACATCTTAAATAAACCCAAAAAATTATCTTTTCCTCCTTTGTGAATGCAACTATGTTAAGTGTCCCCTAATGAAATTACCGGCGCTGTGAGTTCATCAGTGCCCTCATATATTAATTCAGAGCACCGGAACAAAAGTTATAAAATCCCGCTCGTTCGTTCACTGAATGTACCCAAGCTAAATTTCAGAAATTGATTCCAGGCACACCGAGCCTCGGAATCATGCACCTTCAGAAGCCATAGACTCGTAAAAATCCAAAGTATTATTTTTTTTACAAAATTCCATGAAATTTTCGGGTCTTTACAATGGAACATAACACACCAAGAACATCACTACAAACCAAACAACTGAAAGACCTCATCAGTGGGTAATCTATTGTAAAACAACCTCCAGATAAGTGTTAAATGATAATACCTAATCAATATTTTATTGAAGATAGAAAAACATTTAAAATCATCAATGATACCCTTGATGGCATGAGAGTATTATAAACTTCTAGTCATTATTACATTTCAAGATGGCTCCCAAGATAAGAAATCAAGAAAAAAGAAAAATTGTAATAACCAATCAAATCATGTAGCTCAACATGTAAATTTTTTGGAGGATTATCTAGAAAATCCTTGATGGAGACCTGCTCCCCTCAGCCCAGTAAAGCGTGCTGAAAATAATCAGATAGAATATCACCTGTCTAATTTTAAATCCAGAACATAATATTGGAGTTTCTATTAACAATCCATCTAGAGAAGGTAATTTCATTCTAGAATGATGATTTAACTGCTGGCTAGAGAGAGGAGACACTGAGAGCATTTCTTCCCAACATCAAATTTTTAGAAAATCGAGTTTTAAGGAAAAACATTGGTTCATAATTACTGTGGATGACATTCCAGGCTATGCAGGCCAGAAGGGAGTCATTAAAGAGAGAAATATTTTTAATTCCCATGCCACCAGAGTGGATAGGTGTACAATATTCTGTCCATGGAATAGTGACTAACTTCCTCTCTATGACATTACCTCTCCTGGTAAAATTATGGATGGATGTGTTCAGTCATTTGAGAAGACCCCTTGGCCATTTATAGACCATAAAAGAGTAAACTAATTTATAAATGATAACATACTTCACCAAACTAATTCTCTCAGCCATAAAAAGACTCTTCCCTTTCTAGGATGAGAGTTGGCCAGTGACTCTATCAATAACTCCAGAGAAATAAGAGGCCCTATGACGCCCCTAGAAGAGATGTATACCCAGATAGTTAAAAGGTACTGATCCTTACTTGATTCCCAACTCTGAAAGAGTCCAGTGCTCCTTGAAAATAGATAACCACTTCCCAATGTGAATGGAAGTTTTATCCCATATGATACACTAAACAGAGAGACTTTCATAATGCTGAAATATTTGTTTAAAGACACATACATTCCTCTTTCCCCTTGCAGGAATATAAAGATATCATCAGTATATAAAAGGTGAGAGGGGAAACGAGGGACCTTGAAACTTGAATCGGCTTGAGATATCCTTGAGAGGCGATGTAATTAATGAGTCTTTTGAGATAATCATCAGCAATTTAGAAGAGAAGGGTTGAGAGGGGATCTCCAGGTATAACTCTCCTAGAGAAAGTGAAGTATCCCTTAGGTGATTCATTAGGAAGCACAGAGACATGGGATAAACCAAAGAGGGAGGAAATCCATCTAATAAAATTGTCATTGATACCATATTTTCAAATAACCTTATATATAAGCGACCAATCTAGAGTGTCAACGGATTTTTTTAATATCAATCTAGAGGGTCATTCTACTTTGTCTTATAATAATCTTGAGAAAATTAACAAACTCCGAGGAAGAATAGATACAATCATGTATAGATCTTCCTTTTATAAAAAAATTATTTCCATGAAATAATCCTAGAAGCAATACATGAGAGTTTGTAAGATAAAGTATTTCTTATGACCTTATAACATTTGTTCATCAAGGTGATTGGCCTAAAAAGATGGATCTCAAAATCATTCTCAACATTAGGGATAAGAGTTATAAACTATGAATTGTTTTCCTGATGGAGTTCCCCTAAGGAAAGGAATGAGGATATTAACTTAAAACATCACCCTTTATGACATAACAATATTTATGGTAAAAGAAGTTATTGAATCTATCCGGGCTTAGAGCACTAGAGGCATTGAGGCAGAAACCATCATCTTTGAATTCAAATTAAAAAGGGGTGAAAGTGTGGGTGGTATTATCAGAAGCAGTAATCAGGGTGGGAGTGATACGATCCATCCGAGTTACCTCCCTAGAAGTTCCATTGAAGATCTTGGATAAATATTCAACAGTGTAATCTGCAATATTTTTCTTATTGTCTAAAATATGATCATTGACCTTCAAAAAGGAGAAGGGTCAACTGGATTTCTAATTATTGTGATGAGAATTAATGAACTTTGTATTCCAACCCCCCTTATGTATCCATTTAATTTTTTATGTCCCTTTAGGGACCTTTTCCATAATAATAATAAGAGAATTATGTTTAGAAGTAAGTAGGGATTCCTTAGAGAAATATATATTTAAATATTCTTTCAATTCCTCGTCTTAGAGTTTTTTAACAGTGGATTCAATAATAAGAATCAACTTATCCAAATCACTATATGTATCTTTTCTCCATGTTTTTAATTTTCAAATCAATATTTTCTTTTTAAATAAAAAATCAGCACCTAGAATGCTGGTCTAGGAGCATTAAATCAGCTTACAATAGCCACTTTGAGATTCCCAATCTTTGTTAAATCGAATGTGGAGGGGTATGAAAAGCAATATTCCCATAAAACTAATCAGGATCAGATTGTGGATAGAGTAAAATTTGGGTATTGTGATGCTGAAAATAGAGTCCCATTTATCCAAAGAATCATCGTTTGCCAAATCCCTGTCTTTCTTACTAGTAGTCATGTGGTTGAGACAACTTCGGTACCAGGTGTACTTGGCACCCACCAAACTGACCTTAGTCAGATCATTTTGATCAACACATTCCATGAATTCCCTAAGGGAAATTGGAGAATAAACCTGGTCTTTTTTTCACTATAATTACGTATCGTATTGAAATCACCAATAACAAACCAAAGGGAAGAGATTCCTTTTAATTGCTTAGATAATGCACAACCTTCTATGGTCCAGATATCTACTTCTAGCATAAATAAATGATCCTATAAACTACATAGAATCCCATTTCAATGAATAATATATATCTTGATCATTAATATATATGATACCAACTGTGCCAATTGAAGCATGTGAAAAAACCCCATAGAATTTCCTCCTGTTAATTTGAACCATTTGTGGAAACTAGAAGGAAACCATATTTGTTGAGACCCTCAAATCCCAAAGAAAATGAGGATTTGGGTTAAAAAATGACAAGTTTCTTGAGCTTGAGACTATGAATGTGCTTTTGAAAAACATTAACTATGGAGGAATTCACAAGACCATGACAATTCCAGTAAATAACATTCATTTTGCACCAGATTTTTAATTGAACTTTCCCATTCTAATTTTCATCTTTTACATCATCATTCCCATACTATTTTTAGAACCAATCGAGAGATTGGTGAGACTCTAGGTTTTCTTTTTTTGAATCTAACCCTTATAAATACTGAGAATGAGATTCGTGGACTCCAAAGAGTGTTCATTCACCTCCATAAAGACCACATGGGACTTATGGCCTCAAAAGCTTCATCCTCCTAAACTATGTCACTCCACTTGTTTTTAGTTGTACATACAGATTTTTGCAGAACTACATCCCCTATAGAGACCAAATATTTTCCATTCCCTTCCATAGGTATACTAGAAACCAAAAGAGCATCCACATTGACACGTTTACCATTTTGAAAACCTTTCAACTCATCCTCCATAGAGATAATAGTAGAAACAATATAACTGCAAAATAAATAAATAAAATACATATGTATCTCCGAATATTCATCCTCAATTCTAATAGAATGGGGGATGAAGTGGATTCCAGTAGTAGTAATAGCAGGTAGGGGACAAACGCTCTCTTTATTCACCTGCAGAACCTTGGCAGAGTGCTCCCCCATTTCAATTATAGGAGCCTTGGCCTTATTCATCTTACCAATAAACTTCCATTGATTCACCTTATCAGTTTTATAGTCTCTAATAGATCATTGTTGCTTCTAAATTCATCTGCAATTGGAGAGATAATGACCTAATATTTTACACTTGTCACAAAATAGGGGCTTCTACTCATACTCAATTCTGATTTCAATCTTCTAATCATTATCAAAAACAATTGACCATGTCTAGCAATTTGGATTCCATATTTACCTCGAGAAGAACATGGGCATAAAATCCCAATTCCCCATAAATTGTCTGATGTCACATCTTCACGGGAGTCCCCCACAAAAGAATAGATATCACTCAGGATTTTAGGATTCCAAAAAAACCAATTTAGACCACGTAATTGAATCCAAATTTGGGCTGTCTTTTCGCATTGAGTTAATGGGTTTAAATTCCTATCCAATTAGGCCAATTTAAAACTACATGTATTAAGAGATGTCACCCCATTATTCCAAGCCATCCAAAGATCATCCCTACTATTAAATACTATGTGGACATAACCTCTTCCAATCGGGATTAGTTTGAAATCCCTCACCACCAAAGATTAACAAATCCTCAGCTTAAGGTCAGAGTTAATACAGGGCTTATCACCCATATTAAGTGAAATGCAACCTAATGTAGAAAAAATACAAGTTTCAAGCTGTTGATTAACCACATATTGATCAGTATGAACTAAAAAGACACCGTCAACATGCTTAGGTTCCAAACATGAATTTGATTGAGAGGCATCCGCATTGCATGGGATACCCTTCAGAACATCTAAGAAGGAGACACCTCTTTTCATGGGCGCATGATCGAAATCTACAACCGCCAGTGCCTCATTAGGTGAGGCCCTTCTAGGGAGTGGAGTGAGCTCCCACTAAAGATCAATGGAACCCATGGTAGATCTATACAAAATCAGATTTTGGTATTGCTATAAGATCCATGTTCAGGAGGAGCCTTTCGATATCTGTATCTCTCTACTTCTCATATTATGAACCATTATTGAACCTTATATGCTTAATGGTTTATATTTCACAATAAAATAATTTTTTATACATGTTAATTATTCATTTTCATGACAAAATATTTTTTTCAACCCCGGGTAAACTGATTTTTACCATAACCACTATAATTAATTTTTTCTGCATTCACTATAAATTTTGTATAAAATTATGTTCAAAATATAAAAAATTATATATTATTCTAAATTTATATTTGGTATGTATTTTTACAAATTGAAATAATATAATTTCAAAATTTAAATTTAGAAATAATCCTGCAGACATGATGAGGGGGTAGTGTTTTTATGTAAAAATGTTAGAAAGATTAAAAATATTTTATATCAAAATAAAATATTAATATAATTAAAATTATCTAAATTTTATTAATTAATATTAATTATAACTAATTTAAAATTAAAAAAAATTAAAAAAATTATTTAATATTATAATTTGTTTCATTGAAAAGGTTGTTTTCAATTAAAATTTAGTACATTTAACTATTCATAAAAAAGGAAGCATTTAAAAAAATACAAAAAATAAACCGTAAGATTATTTTAGTATTTGTATTTCAAAAATTATTTTATTCAATTGAAAAAAATTCATTTTCATATTTTTTTTGCATATCCCAATTAAACAATCTTTTGTAAAATATAGTTTTTTCTAAAAACATTTCACTTTATTTAATATCATTATTATATTATTTCAAATCAACAGATCAAAAATGAAAATATTTAAATATATATTCTCATAAATAATTTATTATTATTAATACCCACCATTTAAAAAGATATGTGATATATTAAATAAAAATTTAATTTGTATTTTGTGGCTAAGAATAAAATTTCCTTGTGTATAACAAAAGCTATTTAAGAAATTTTATGTTACATGTAATAAATGTTAACTCAGTATTTCATGTAATATTTTCTAATTAATAAAATATAATCACTTTATTATTTTATGGAAGTATTATTCTCCCATAAATATGTGAAATGTTTCCTCTAATTTTATATATGATATTAGTGGATAATAGTTTTTTATTTTAAAGAAATATTGTAAAATAAAATAATGCTATGGTCTAAGAAAATGACATCTTAATAGGATTGAAAAAGAAGTAAAAATATCATCACAACTAATAAGGAGACACCTCGTTCCATGGGGGCATGATCCAAATCTACTACTAATAGTGACTCATTATCTAAGGCCCTTATAGGGAGTGGAGTGCACTTCCACTAAGGATCAATGGAACCCATGATAGATCTCTACAAAATCTGATTTAGGTATCACAAGAAGACCCATGTTCAAGAGGAGCCTTTTGATATAGACATCTCTCCACCTCTCAAATAATGAACCATTATTGATCCTTATATGATTAATGGTTGTAATTTCACAATAAAATAATTTTTTATACACGTTAATTATTCATTTTAATGTCAATCAATTTAGTTAAACCCCCGGTAAAATAATTTTTACCGTAACCACTATAATTAATTTTTTCAGCATTCACTATAGATTTTTTATAAAATTATGTTAAAAATATTAAAAATTATAGATTATTCTAATTTTATATTTGGTATATATTTTTCCAAATTGATATAATGTAATTACAATATTTTAATTTAGAAATAATCCTACAGACATGATGAGGAGGTAGTGATTTAGTGTAAAAATGATAGAAACAATAAAAAGATTTTATATCAAAATAAAATATTAATATAATTCAAATAATCTAAATTATATTAATTAATATTAATTTTAACTTATTTCACATTATAAAAATTGAAAATATTTTATGACATTATAATTTGTTTAATTGAATAGGTTGTTTTCAATTAAAATTCATTACATTTCACAATTTATAAAAAAAGAAGAATTTAAAAAAATAAAAAATATAAACAGTAAGATTATTTTGATACTCGTAGTTCAAAAATTATTTTTAATTTGAAAAATATATTTTATTCAAGTAAAAAAATTTAATTTTATATTTTGTGTTCATATCCCAATTATTCAATCTTTTGTAAAATATAGTTTTTTCTAAAAACATTTCACTTTATTTAATATGATTATAATATTATTTCAAATCAACATATCAAAAATGATTATATTTAAATATATATTATCATAATTTATTCATTATTATTAATACCCACCACTATGAAAGATATTTTATATATTGAATAATAATGTAATTAGTATTTTATGGCTAAGAAAAACACATCCTTGTATGTAACAACAGATATTTAAGAAATTTGATGTTACATGTAATGAATGTTAAATTAGTATTGCATGTAATATATTCTACATAATAAAGTTTAATCACATTATAATTTTATGTAAGTTTTATTCCCCATAAATATATAAAATGTTTCCTCTAATTTTAGACATGAACTTAGTGGATAAAGGTTTGTATTTTTAATAAACATTATAAAATACCACAATGTTATGTTCTAATAAAATTTCTTCTTAATAGGATTGAAAAGGGAGAAAAAATATCATTGCATCTAAGAAGGAGACACCTATTTCCATGGGCACATGATCCAAATCTACAACCGATAGTGCATCACTATCTAAGGCCCTTCTAGGGAGTGGAGTGAACTACCACTAAGGATCAATGGAACCCATGGTAGATCTCTACAAAACCCGATTTATGTATCACAATAAGACCCATGTTTGGGACGATCCATTCAACGTCAATATCTCTCCACCTCACGTATCATGAACCATTATTGACCCTTATATTCTTAATGGATGGTATTTCGGAATAAAATAATTTTTTATACAATTTAATTATTCATTTAATTTGAAATCGATTTAGTTCAGCCCCAGGTAAACTCAATTATACCATAACCACTATAATTAATTTTTTCTGCATTCACTATAAATTTTTTATAGAATTATGTTAATCGTATTTAAAATTTTATATTATTATAATTTTATATTTGATATCTATTTTTTCAAATTGAAATAATATATTTGCAAAATTTTAATTTAGAAATAATCTTGCAGACATGATGAGGAGGTAGTGTTTTAATGTAAAAATGATAGAAAGATTAAAAATATTTTATATCAAAATAAAAAATTAACATAACTAAAATTATCTAAATTATATGAATATATATTAATTTTAACTAATTTCACAATAAATTTTTTACATATTATTTATCATTATAATTTTTTTCATTGAAAATGTTGTTTTCAATTAAAATTTAGTACATTTCACTATTCATAAAAAAGAAGCAATTAAAAAAATAAAAAAAATTAAACAGTAATATTAATTTGGTATTCGTATTTCCAAAATTATTTTTAATTTGAAAATATATTTTAATCAAGTGAAAAAATTAATTTTATATTTTTTGTGAATATCCTAATTAAATAATCTTTTGTAAAATATAGTTTTTTCTAAAAAAAATTCACTTTATTTAATATCATTATTATATTATTTCAAATAAACGGATCAAAAATGAAAATATTTAAATATATATTTTCATAATTTATTTATTATTATTATTACCCACCATTATAAATGATATGTGATATATTAATAATAATATAATTAGTATTTTTGTCGCTAAGATAAACTGTCCCTTGTGTTTAACAAAAGATATTTAAGAAATTTGATGTTATATGTAATTAATGTTAACTTAGTATTGAATGTAATATATTCTACTTAATAAAATTTAATCCCATTATTATTTTAATGAAGTTACATTCTCCCGTGAATATATAAAATGTTTCCTCTAATTTTAGGCATGATCTTAGTGGAAAATTGTTTATTATTTTTCAGAAATATTATATAATACCACAATGTTAAGGTATAATAAAATGACCTCTTAATAGGATTGAAAAGGAAGCAAAAATATCTTCGCATTTAAGAAGGAGACACGTATTTCCATGGGCACGCGATCCGAATCTACAACCGCTAGTGCCTCATTATCTGAGGCCCTTATAGGGAGTGGAGTGAACTCCCACTGAGGATCAATTGAATCCATGGTAGATATCTACAAAATCCGATTTAGGTATCACAAGAAGACCCATGTTCGGGAGGATCCTTTCGACATTGACATCTCTCCACCTCTTATTTCATGATCCATTATTGAACTTTATATGCATAATGATTTAGATTTCAGGATAAAATAATTATTTATACAGGTTAATTATTAATTTTAAGGATAATCTATTTATCTCTACACCAGGTAAACTCATTTTTACCATAACCACTATAATTAATATTTTCTGCATTCCATATACATTTTGTACAAAATTATTATCAAAATATTAAATATTATAGATTATTCTATTTTTATATTTGGTATCTATTTTTCCAAAATGAAATAATATAATTTCAAATTTTTAATTTATAAATATTCCTGCAAATATGATGATGAGGTAGTGCTTTATTGTAAAAATGTTAGAATGATTAAAAATATTGTATATCAAAATATAATATTAAAATAATTCAAATTATAAAAATTATTTTAATATATATTATTTTCAACTAATTTCACATTTGAAAATTTAAAATTTTATTGAACATTATAATTAGTTTCATTGAAAAGTTTGTTAACAATTTAAATTTAGTAAATTAAACAATTCATAAAAAATGAAGCATTTAAAAAAATATAAAAAATAAACAGTAAGATTATTTTGGTATTCCTATTTCAAATTTTTTTTAATTTGAAAAATATATATTATTCATGTGAAAAAAAGTATTTTTATATTTTGTGTGTATATCCCAAATTAATAATATTTTGTAAAATATATTTTTTCTAAAAACATTTAAATTTATTTAATATCATTATTATATTATTTCAAATCAACAAGATCAAAAATTAAAATATTTAAATATATATTTTGATAATGTATTTATTATAATTAATACCCACCATTATAAAAGATATGTGATATAATAAATAATAATTTAAATATTATTTTGTGGCTAAGAAAAAAACTGCCTTGTGTGTAACAATAGCTATTTATGAAATTTGATGTTACATGTAAGGAATGTAAGCTCAGAATTCCAAGTAATATATTTGACTTAATAAAATTTAAACCCTTTATTATTCTAAGGAAGTTACATTCTCCCATCCATAAATAGAATGTTTCCTCTAATTTTTGACATGATCTTAGAGGATAATAATTTGTTATTTTAAAGAAACATTATAAAATACCACAATGTAAAGGTCTAATAAAATTACCTCTTAATAAGATTGAAAAGGAATTAAAAATATCATCTGGAAAACTCAATAATTGAATTCCAGTTATATAAACATAGGTGGGAAATTAAAATAATAAAATTGAATAAAAAATAAATAATTTTAGGGTGTGTTTAATTTCATTGATAAAAAGAATATAAAGGATACATGGACTCCATGGGGCTTAAAAATGATAAATTCATGATGATTTGAAAGAGTATATAATTCATCAAATAGTAATGTAATAGGATAACATTTTCATTTCATTTTTCCTTTCTAAAATTGGAATAATTTTTTTACTATCACTGAATATATCGAAATATACATAGATGATGTGTCTCTATTTCATTAGAATAATTTCATCCATTAGTTATGGATCAATATGATTTTATTTAATCCCTTACTCTAATAAAAGAATATACATTTTTTTTGTTTTATTCATGAACTAATCAATTCAATTTTATTTAATCCGAAGATATATAAATAAGTCATTCAGTAAATCACTACAAATAATCCAAAATCAATATGGTAAGTATAAGTTAACAAATATATTAAATTAATCAATAATCCATGAAATTAAAAAAATTTGTTCACCATGAATATTTATTT
This sequence comes from Viscum album, assembly GCA_963277665.1. Taxonomy (NCBI): domain Eukaryota; kingdom Viridiplantae; phylum Streptophyta; class Magnoliopsida; order Santalales; family Viscaceae; genus Viscum; species Viscum album. The sequence continues at coordinate 1,348,589,361 of OY728122.1, forward strand.
CTAAAGTAAAATAATTAAAAAATATATTTACAATGATATCATGTAGGACAATGGTAGGTGTGAAACACTTATCATACTTCTATAATATATATATTATATAAAACCTTTCCAATAGAGATGGTTTGTCAGAAAGAATTCATGTTTTCATTTTAATTTAACTATATTAAAATTATTCCGTTAATATTTCCACTACTACATGATGTACATCATTGAAATAAAATTAATCCTTAAATATCAATTTTTACATAGTCATAATATATTATTTGACTATTTTTATGATTTTTTTAATGATCACACCAACATAAATAGTTATAAAAAAATATCTTTTATTAATAAAAATTATAATGGTTTTTTTGACAAATAAATTTTCCACTAAAAAAATACTAAACCAATGGTTTCTATTGCAACAATTTTTTCCCAAAAAATTACTAATAATGTTATTTTTCAATGACAAAAAATTGAAAAATGGATTTTAATGACATTGAATTTATGATCATCCTTAAAATAAAAACTCATTATGTTTTCCATTATAGTTAAATTAATGAAAACATATATTATTTCAAAATTTAAGGAACTCGTAATATGTCTTTGACTCCTATACAAAAATATCATTGGTAAAAATACATATAAAAAATAAATCAGTAATCAGTATACACAAATCATTCGTTCTTTTTATTTAAAAATATGTAATGTCATCTTATGGGGGATAACCTTGAAATTTTATCATCAATATCTATTCAGATGATTCATAATATTTTTAATAGATCTCTGAATTATCCTAATAATAACTCATTGGACTGTAATACTTGGTGTATAATAAGGTATGATGTTGTACAATATGCGATGATCAGGATAAGAATAATGCACCCTTTTAGAGTAATTTACACTATGTAAATATATTTCCAAACCACCTCCACTTGTAGTAGCTATATAGATATGTATTTCCATGAAAACTCACAAAATCGATAAATTGTTAAAAAAATAGGATGTTGTTCTATACTTATTCATAAGGTTTATCTTCTGGTTGGGCTCCCAAATATATATTATCTACTTTCTTTTTACCATGGATTTTACAAAACTTTTTTCGTTCCAACTATATAGGAATGGGTATATGAAGCCCAATGTGGGAGTTGTCCCTATTACATGGGAATAACATACAAATAATCACATCTCTGTGGACATAATAGTTTAGTAGTGGTAAACTGGTCACATATATTAGTCTTATATTACATTTGATTTTCCAAATTAGAACTTAATTTTTTTAGGGATAAATATTTTACCACTATCATATCACTATATTTCATTCATAAAAAACTTCATTTATTCCTCAGGAATGGAAAATATTAATGGAGAGATCGAATTCTCATTATGGGTTATGCATTGTAGAAGTTCTAATGAATCAATGAGAATTATCCTTATTTAATGTTAACTAATTAACTAAAAAATTAATTAATATAAATAGATAAGGTATAACCAAAATTGGATGTTAAATAACTAATAAAAAATGAAAATTAAATATCTAGACAATTAATAATCCATTTGAAAAGTTAAATAACTAGAAACGCGTTATATTTAATAAATAATCAGATTATGAAATATATCTAATGATAGTATCAATATGAAAATCTATAGGAAAATAATAAATGAAAATATAATCCATGAAATTCTTAACTGTTAGATTCCATTATTATAGGCAACATCATACCTCAATGAGAATTAACATTTGCAATGCAGTTTAAACTACAACAAAAAAACTAGTTTAATTATAGCTTATATTTAATGTCCAATGTGTCCAACCAATGAATTGGGTGATATATTATTTTGGACCCACAAAAATTTTGATTTCCAAATATATCCTCATATATTAAATAATTGATTTACTTTATTAATCAATATTCAGTAAAATCAAACATCTATATTGTATAAAAAATAAGGATTTGTCAATATTTACCAATCCAATCAAATTCCATTAAATGTAAAACACCCCATATATAATTGAGAATTTTTTTTACATAATCATATCCATGATAAAAATATGGATAATTATTTCATATTTAATATATCATGATTACAGTAATGTGAATACATAAAGGAGATGTTATTAGCAAAAAAATATATCAATAATGTTATTGTCAATACTATCATTGTTTGAAATGATCATAATGAATCTACTAGAATAATAATTATGGTATCAGAAAAATATATACCAACTAGGGTAATAATAAATTTCGTTTTGAAAATGATTTCATTGAAAAGAAATCTATAAAATATATATTAAAATAATATAATACTATATTTGAAAAGGATGATTTAAATAAATAATTTTCATTATGGATTTTAATCCATACAATAAATATGTGTTAAAAATATAATTCATTTTTAATGAAAAAATAAGTTATGAAATTTCCTTTTTCATAAAGGACATGATGATTTAACACACGTATTCGGTAAAAGATAACTAGGATTAATATGGAAAAACTAATTTTCCATTTAATTTTTTATAATGTTTTTAAATGGGTAAATATTTTATTTATAAATAATTTTGAAAAGGATAATAAATATTTTAGAAACCATTTATAGAAAACATTTTTTTTAAGAACACATATTTCTGACCGAAGAGAGAAATGAATTTGGATTTATCTTAAAATTTCTAAATTAATTTTATTACCAAGGACAGGATAATATTGTAGTAATAAAAAAATCATAAATAACTATAAAAGATGAAAATTAGAGTGTTCATTATGAAATTATGAAATAATTTCCATCAATTGAGATTTAAGAATAAACATTCCAAATTTAAATAATAATGTGATATAAACCCTTGAAAAATCATAATCTTGGTGTGAAAATAAACCAAATAATTGATTTTTTGAACCAACTATGAATCCGACTAAAACTGGTGGAAATATTGATTAATATAATCAATTTTTATTATATAAATAATCATAGGAACGTATAATCATTTATTTTTATGTTTAACCAATTGAATTGATGTGGGGTTAATAAATTATTAATCACTTAGTTATTTTTTGTTTGAAATCCTTACATCAAATATTTAATAATAAAACATACAATTCCTTGATAATTTATTCTTTCATGATAATAAATGATAACGGGGTATTATATACACCATATAAAAGAAATTTTCTCCATAACATTACAATATTCCTAACAAAAATTAAATTGAGATGAATTCCACTACGTCGTGCTTACTTTTGTATGAAAGTAATGTATCATCATTATTAGTGCCATTATAAATAATATTAATTTATAAAATATCCATATAATAAATTATAATATCATGCAATTTCGTTCTATAATTTTTTATCACCCATTATTCAATAGTACATCATTATTCTTACTGTTTCATATCTTAATAATCTTGTTTTCTCATGCACGTTTCATCATGAATGATAGTATTATTGTGAGGATTATATTTTTATATAATATAAGAATATAAATAATGAATAAATTATCTTATTTTTAGATAAGTTTTTCATTTGAATCCAATAATGATAGATGTTATTAAAAATGATGCACATGATGATCATGGAGACCGTTTGTAGTAAGTATGCATGAGTAATGATTCAAATTTTCAATGATCATTATAGAAATGTGTTATGTAATATTTTATAATAAAAAAGTATAATAATATAATACATACCATATAATATTCATATATATATATACCATTCATGTTTTTTTTGTGGTGATAAGAGAGCCACATCACTTTATTAAGGCCTTAGTCCACACGCACACAAACGATATTATCAAAATTAAATAATTTAAAATGGAATAAATAAAATGATATATATTATATTAAATAAATGATAAATATATCATTAATATCACAATTTTCTTATTTTTATCACATATTATCTTTAACATTATTTTTATGACCTTTCATGTGAAGCATTAGGGAATGAAAAAACACATAGCTTCGTGATGTGTTGTTCATCATATAAATGAGGGACATTATCATATCTCCTACGAAATGGATTTTAAAACATGTAGATGATATAATGACTAAAATTTATAAATATGTTATAAATATTATATATATAATTTTTATCCATCATCATACACAATAATTATATGTAGAAATTGAAAAATAAACAACATCAGATCATTAGTCAGTAGTCCTCGATTAACATTAATGCTGATTCTATAACATATTTTATGGAAATGGAAATGGTTTTTTCCTTGAACGTATTATATAATAATCCTTATATATTGAATATAGTGAGGCTTTTATATTATAATGTTGTTATAAAAATAAATGAGGTGGAGAAATAATTATAATAAAGACACTCAATGCAGAATATTACTCTTATTCCAACATCACCCTTGTATTTTAACTAATGGATTATTTGGTTTTCCTAAATCCAAAAAATAATGATTCTAATATGTTGGGATGGAATTAATAATGTGATTTGGGAAATTATTTTGTGAATAAATTTTATTTGAAGTTTTAAAAATAGAATAGAATGAATAGAAATGTTTCACTAGGGGGAGGGAATATAGAATATTTTCAAAAGTATTTAGTGATCCCACATTTTCTATATATTATTGGGGTCATAAATTGACAATTATTTATAATTATTGTTTTAATAGTTTATATATTTGTATAAATGTTATTTAATAAATGTTTTTGGTTTTTTAATCCTTATTATTAGAGTTTAACCACTAGTAAAGCCATTTTTTTGTTTACCAAAGAAATTTATTTTCATTGCATTCCCTGTTCACAATGATAAAAAATTATGTTGATCATATTAAAAAATGAATTATTCAAAATCAAAAAATGGAAACCATTTTTTCAAATTAAATTCTAATGACTCTAATATTTTAATTTAGAATTATTCCACGATGTATGACTATAATGTTTTTTTTAATGTAAACATGACCAAAATATTTAAATGTTTTTATATAAAAACTCATTATGTAAATGATTACATTAAAAAATTTGATTAATTGATATATAATTTTAATAATATTATTTTATAACCAATTAAAAATATAATTTATCAATATAAATTATTAACACTAAATTACAGTTACAAATTAAAATTTAGTAATGGTTACCATTCATCTATAACATTTTCATTTTACCAAAACCCAAAAAAATAACAATAGATATTTTTTTAATATTATTTAAAAAATAATGATTATTTTGTTAAATAATAAATTAATAAGGGGTACAAATTATTTTTTAATTATTTTATCAATATTTGCTTAAACATTCATTTTGAAAAATATATTTATTTATGAAACATAACTTTTACTGTTAAATGATTTAGATTATATTTTTAATAAATAGATAATAAATGAATATGTGTAAAAAATAAATTTAAAATACTTAGTGAACCCAAGTTTATCCCACCATTATGACATCTAGGTTATATATTAAATAATAATGATAACAACATTTTATTTTCATGTAAAACATGATCTTCTGTTTAATGTAAACTATATAATAAAACAATTATTCTATGTAATTCAAGCAAACTCGGTATTGAATATAACATAGGTTGTTGAATAAAATGTTATTATTTTATAATCATTTCATGTTAAATTAGAAAATACATTATCAATGGATCAATTATTATTTATTGGAATTTCATAAGAGAAACTGATAATCTCATTATCATCACCTTCACTATCTGATAAATTACCTGAAGAACTATCACCTCCACATAAACTCCATCTGTCTAAGGATTTTATATATATATTATAAATATATGTATTATAATTATTATAATTATTCTTATAACATCGATCATCTTTAAAATTTTCCATAATATTGGGTTAATATTGTCTTATATGGAAAGACATCTTATTCTCAAAACATTTCATTTTCTAATAATATTTGATCTATATTTAGTCTTTAATATTTATATTATAATTATATATAAAATATTAAAACAATAATAATAATAATAATTCCCTCTAAAATATTAACTAATTATTTTGAGATTTTTATGAATAAATACTCTCGATTAAAAATTAACTATTATTTTTCTATGAATACATGATAACATTATAATTCTATCTAACATTATTTATAACATCTTTAGAAGATGGAAAATAGACTCCAATTTTTATTTTTTCCCTTTTATCATATATTATTAATCAATCATTAAACTATATATGTTTACCAAGAAATCATATTATCTGAAGACAATAATATTCATTATAACACAAAGTGTGGTTCTCTAAGATTCACAGTAACATTTTCAATAAATTCCAATGTAATAAATATCATTAAAATGTAACATATCCAATGCACAGCTACAAATAGATTTGTAGAATAATTTATTAATAGTGGTTGTTAACAAATGAATTTTTTTAACATTGGTTCAACATATTATAGAATATAAATAATCCTCTATATTTTAAAGATTATTATTAATATCTTAATTTATTTTCCCCATTAGGGTTATAATTTTTTTAATCCCTTTTAAAAACTCCTACTTGGGTACCTTATATATCCATTTAGGAAAATCGCTGCATTGATTCTATAAATTATTATGGATTTCATTCATTAAAATTGGTCCTAATTACAAAAAATGATATACACATGATTAGATCATCATATTTTGAATCAAAATGTGTAATTTCATAGCTTTTAAATATTTATATATAAATTTTAAAATTTATCCATATTTATTCTTGGAATCAAAATCCTGGTTACATTTAAAATATTAACAAATCAAAAAATTAAAGCAATCATAATGGTATTTAATTAAAATGTAAATTAAATAATCATATCCCTAGAATAGTAAATCCATGATCATAGTAAGGGTACAATATTTGTGCACTATAAAAATGATGTAGACATAATCAACTAACTATGTTCATGGTCCTTACCCTAAGGTTCATCTATTCTATAACCATTTTTACATGTTGCATTATGAAGGCATTAAAATTCTATGATAACCACATAATTTCTACCATGCCAAAAAAAATTAATTTATTGTCATATAAATATTCTTTTTATTATGTCATTCATTGGAGTATTTTCTCTAATATAGGATTTCCAAAATATAGTACCCAATGAATCTATTAAAAAATTTCTTATACTAAGTATAATGACTCCCACTATTGTATCCTAGAGTAGTTTGTATGAATATTACAATACAATAATATACAATAAATAATATCATAAAGGATAAAATGATTTATTAGTCCAGAAAATCTATATATAAAAAATAATTTTACATTATAATTGAAACCAAAAATTACACAAATGTATTTTCATTCTTATAAATATTTTTTCATCTGTCATATCCATATATATCAGATATAATGCACTACCTAGCATCTAGGGGTATGGAATCATAAGAATTATTTTCACCATGATGCTCATTAAGGTTATGGATATAGTTGAAGAAAAAAATGAATTAATAATGTGGAAATAATAATTGATGATTATATAATTCTATATAAATATTCACATATAGTAAGAAACCATGTATTTGTGTATTATAAGTATTCAAATAATTTAATGGAAAAAATAATTACTTTTATAAGAAATGAATCTAAATAGATTGGCATCTAAATTAAATCATTTGATCCTTGTTCCATGAAATCTTACATGAATGGGTAAGGCCACAGTTAGATACTCAATCATTTTTATCATGAGAACTGCAGATTGGTCAATGGGATATGTAATTACGATCTTGATCCACAACATAACAATCCAAATTCATTAATCATATGAATAATAAAAACTATATAATTTTCATTATATTATATATTAATTAATTTCAATAATTTAATAAGTCACATAAAAACTATCATCACATTCCGTGGGAAAGAATATCATAACACAACATGAGATTTATGGTGGATCGTTTCGAATGACTAAAAATGTAGTAAATTATAATATATAAGAATGGATTTTGACATAGATGAAAATATTATAAAAACATACTAGAATATTTCTTGAGGAAAATTTAATTTCTCACATCTAAATACCTTATTAAAATATAAAAAATCGCCAAATATTAAGGAAAAATTTTCTATAGAAAAAATACTAGAAATGGGTAATGTAATTTCTAATTCAATAAGTAGTCATAATGGTGAGAAATTTTAATTATGTAGTATAAGATAAAAAATTTCTATTCATATATCTATCAAAATGTAAAAGTACCTGACTTATAATATAAATAGAATATTCCATAATAAAAATTTGTGAAAAATAATACAAGGTAAAAAATTACATTAATAAATCATTATATATTGTTAAAAAAATTAAATTTATATATTTTAATGAAAATATCGACATGGAGGAGAAATATTATCAACCGAGTATTAAAACAACATTGGATTTGCTTAGAAACATTATTTTTATATATTGAGTACATAAAGAGATTAATAGCAATATTCCTAAATAATAAATGGATAATAAATTATATATTTTTTATTATGGAAAGAATAATGAAATTTCCCAACATAGACTTCGACATAAACAATCTCATATAAGATTAATATTTGGAAATACCACCTTACCACTATGGTAACTTTTTTACCCCTATGAATGGAATACCATCAAATGAATTTTATAATAATAGTAATTTTATTGAAATAATTATATATCAGATAAAATTGGTATTATATAAACCATGTAAATGGAAAGAGTTGGAAAAATTCATATTTCACCAAACAAGATAGACGAGAAATCATTATTTCTTGTATGAAATCCAATTTCATGACCTAATATACCATGTAAAATTTTGGGGAATGAATGGGATTATTCCAAAACCAGGCTCTAAGACAGCACGTGATTCTGAGGCCCGGAGATGCTGGAAGATATTTTTAAAATTTATTTATTGTACGTTCAGTAAAAGAGAGACCAAGTTTCTCTACCATTTGAAATGGTTCCCAGATTCAAAATATGAGGGCACCATTAGGTTTATAACTCCAACGTTGTTTCACTGTGACACATAGACCGGTCGGTACTATGGTGAAGAATTGATGTAACACTAACTCATTAATGAATCCCATTAAGGAATCTAAATGGTGACATGAAATGTTTCGCCCACCTATGACTAATCAGAGACCAAGGGATGGAAAAAACCATGGGAAAATCTCTAGTGGTTTGGATCTATCTATCGATATTTCCCTCTCATTAATAATGAATGATGAGGAACACTTATGGATAATGAGATTATGTCATGGAATTGATGAGATGTGGAGAATGCTAGCAGATCTCGAATTGACGAATGACGGCGAAGAAAAGTGGATCACAGATTAATGGCTCCTCAGATCACCCTCCTTCAGCAAAAAATGATCCTAAATGTAGGTATGGAATTTTTTCTATATTTTATGTTATCTACCTCTCCATTTCTTCATTTCAATGACAAATGTGGATCAACCAATGAATATGTTGACCAGTGGTTCGGTTGTTCTTTTGGGATTTAGTCTTTTTATTGATGTCATTTACAATATTTTCAAATATGCATTATCATTCTTTAACCCCTTTAAAACATATTTATAAAATCTATTTTAGAGGTATTAGACCATTAAATATATTCTCGTATCCCTTATTAGCAGTTTTTTGTGTTCTTCATGGCCAAACGTCGGGATCATCATGATGATGGAAATTAGATCCTTGTAGTAATGGCGGTGACCCGAGAGGCCGAAGGGAGAAGCCGAATTTGTAAATAGACTACCATAGATTTCCCAAAGGATCACGAGACTTAAGGTAGGAACATTGACGACTAGTGGTGTTTGTGGCCACAGATGGGGGTGACACACCAATGAGGGTAGTAGTAGGACTAGGTTGTGGAAGAATATTGGGGTGTTGGAGGCGTGGGCCGATCACTGGTGGGGGCGGCATGCTCTTCGGTTGAGCAGTAGGAGGCCGCAGAAGACTCGATGGAGATGTGGTGCCACCTAGAACCTAGTGGAGGTGGATGCCCACACCTGTGGGCCATAGTTTTATAATATTGTTGGATGGATAGATTGGTCGCGTGAACCCCCATCCGGATCGGCCAATCATGGTAGGGCTAAAATGGACCAGCGGAGCCAGTCCTGGCCAATCTAAGTCGGCCCACCAACTATGCTCGGATATTTGGGCTAGGACACTTGAGCGGCCTGGTCTACTCCATGAGCAAATTTGTTTTAGCGGACATGGCTTACAAGTTAAATTTGGGTCACATAGGCTGTTATGCGGACCAGGACAGAAATATAGATCGACCTGCCATTGTAGGTCATATCGTATAAACCCGGGTCACTGGGTTACCCGAAGGATTGGAACCACTGCCAGACTAGCCCAGGTCTAGTGAGTCACAATGAGCAAGACAGATAGGTCAGGTCATGTGGGACCCTATGACGGGTTGATCAGGTTATTCTGAACTAGTCAGATGAGGCCCGGACGCAACTGGCCCCTATTTAAAAAAAATCGTTTATCACTAAAATCGGGTGTCAGAATTTCATGTTGTTAGTGGTGTTGGGACCCTTTCGATGAGGGGGTATTTTCGGAATAATTCATCTGGTCCATGAAAGATGGACATGGCTGAGATGCGACTGAACCCAGTTTACAGAAAGTGTCATATCTTTTAGACGTCTTGTCGTATTAAGGAACCATCTATGGTGTTGGGACCCTTGTGACGAGGTTGTCAATATGAGATAATCTACAAGAGTTTTTCTAGATGATGGAATACAACTGGGTTTATTCAGACCCGAATCCAACCAAGACCTTTTTATAAAAACTGGCAATATCATTCAAATTGGGTGTCCAATTTTTTGTATTTTTTCTTCTGGAAACCCTTACTATGAGACAATCCATTGGGTTAAACTATGTAGGAATTTTGGGAGGTTGAAGTATGATAGATGGATTTTGGATACAATTCTCCCCGAATCATGTGTGCAAAATGCGGGAATCTAGTGGCAAGCTGTTATGTGATTTATGAAGATCGACCCTTTGTGGATTAGAAACAGAGTGACCCATCCTAGATCAACATGCAAGGGACCTGTCTAGGATCATAAATGGAGTGAACCTTCATGGAACATCAATGAGGAGACCCTTCTTTGATCAACATCTGAGAGACCCTCTATGGATCATCATGAGATAGACCCTTCATAAACAAGTTTTAGTGTCACCCTCTATGTATAAAATGATAGATACCCTCCATGGATCAGAATGATAGAGAATATCTATGGATCTACATTAACCTAACCTATACTAGATCATCCAATGAGTGACCCCTGATGGATTAGCTGTAGAAAGACCCTTTGTGGTTCATTAGTAGCAGGACCCGCCGTGGATCCACCGTAGAGTGACCCGTCGTGGATCAGTAGTAGAGACACCCTTTGTGGATCAGCAGTAGAGCCACCCAACATAATAAGATAATCTATCTTTATGAATAATAATCTTTAAATTCATACATATGATATAACTGGTGTGAACTATGTATTTCTATTTGTTCTTTATTTGAGAACATTCTTTTTGGTATTTTTCTTATGTGAATTTATGTGAGACATGATTTGGTCTCCAGGTCCCTAATGATTGTTTTTATAGTCACCCAGGCTTGGGATTCGCCTACCCCTATTGTGTCTTGTGAATATAAAAGAAAAAATTGACCAGGACTTGTGGGAGACGAGGCTAGACAATGAACGAAGGTGTATTGATATATGTAGTGTGATGGAGTCGCATATGATAGTGATTTCAACCTACCATTCAGGTAGGATCCTAGTAGAATGACCACCAAATCACTTAATACTTTTTATTTACATTCTTTTCATTTGGCCTTTTATTCTTGCCTATTTTATATTCTGTAGTACTTGTACTTGTTTTTTGTTCCATTTTCAGCTTATTTTCTGCAAAATGGTCTGCATTTGTGTGTATAGGTGGAAAAGAAATGCCTTTCCATTTTGGTATATGCCTTTTCGGTGCTAGTCACCAGCCCCTGGATTATTGAAGGTGCGATTGGGGTAGTCAGAACATGGGCCCTAGGGGACGGGTTGTTAGAATAGCGAATCAGAGGGTGGTAGTTTCTACCAGAAGAACTAAGAGTATTTATTTTTTGATGATGGGATATTGTTAAGTGTTTTGAGTCTGGAATTGAGGAATGAGAGTCTAGTGTTGGTGTGCCAGTCGATGTATCCTAACACCATGACCCTGGATTCTATTTTCGAACTCAGTAAACTAAATCACTAGTTTTATCTGTTTTTTTATTATTTTTCTATTGATCAAATTAGAGATAGCTCACCTGGTTTAACGTAACAAACTATAGTCCATGTTGATATCTCTCAGAATGCCTCCATGTAGACAACCAACAATGATTCCAGTGAGGTTTCACAATGAAGGATCATCAAGTGAGGAGGCATTGGTGAAGGGAACATTTCTAGAGATAGCACCTCTATGTGGTGCACCATAGGCACCACCACCTGTTGATCAACATTTTCTAATATCCTTTCTTGCAGAGGATCGAATAGAGTGGTCCATAGAGAGGATGACATGGAAAAAGAGCAGGATGATTGACCATAGGAAGGTATTGGTATGATATACTACCACAACCACCCCAGGTAGTCGACCACATGCTCCATGAGCAATTCTATAGGGGTTGGGAAACATCAAGTGATGGAGGCTGATGATCATGGTGTTCCCAATATTATTAGTGGTTTGATTTTTGTTTACTCCACTATAGTTTCTGATCTTATATACAAAGGTTCCAATCACTATTTCCTTGAAACAGACCTTGTTTGGAACTTTGAGATTCTGATCGAGTTTTTGGCTTCATCCATATAATTAGATACTCATACCAGAGGGGGATTTAGTGATAAAACATTGGTGTCAACAATTAAATCATACACTATGAGGCATGATTTTTGGCAGTGATCTCCTCTTAGCACCATTGAGGCCCTATGAAGTCATTTTTGGTATGGAATACTAGGATTGAAGCTCATATTGACATTTTTAGTCACACAAAGTGGTGTATCCATAGAGAAGGTAAATATTTTTCATTTTTTTGTGAGAAGGAAAATGGGGCAGTGCATGATGAGCTCACACATTGGAGGGTGCAACCGATCACTCATTAGATGGCTAGAATGACCCTAAGTGCAGTTTATGAGATGAGTCCACGATTTCCGATAGGGGTGGATAAACACGTGAGGACATCTTAGTAAGGTTTTTCAGAATAACGAACACCCTAGTAGTGTGAATGTGACTCATGAACAGGATCTTCCAGTAGTAATTAGACGAGTTTGCAGTATCCTTCATTCATGTTGACTTGGTTTATTCTGCGTCCAACGAGGAGCAAACGATGCCCTTGATGATGGTTCTAGAAACACTTCTAGAGAACCATCCTTATGTTAAGCTCTCGAAGTATGAGACCCGAATATGAAATACTGGTTTCCTTGGAAACATCATCCCCGATGCTGGAGTTATAGTAGATCATGTGAAGATCAGGGAGGTGCTTTCTTGGGAGCCACCCAAAAGCGTTACCGAGGTGCGAGGTTTCAATGGGAATGATGGGTACTATCAAAGGTTGGTACCTGACATCTCCATAATAGAATCACCCATGACACCATTTACAAATAAAGTAAATCCCCTATTTTGGATAGAATAATTTTAGTGGAGCTTCTGGAATTTGAGTATGGTATTGATGAAGGCTCCTATTTTTTAGTGTGAAAGAGGAGGGAACTGACTAAGTGGGGTTCAATGATGAACCAGGAAACGAGCATTGTTGTGTCCTGATGTAGGTAAATGTGGTGATATTTTTGGATCACCATAGTAATGACCACATGAGAATAATGATACAACTCATGTCCTTTAGTTGGATGTGTTAGTATTCACACAGGAGATGTGGTGACCCTAAATTTTGGGCATGCATATCATCATATACTAAGACCACAAGAGTCTGAAGTATATATTTTCTCAGGAGCATCTGAATATGAGACAATGATGATTGCTAGAGTTCCTATAGGAATATAACTTCAAGATTTCTATAAACAATGAAAGAGGAACATTGTGGAAGATACACTCAGTAGGAAATCGAGTTCACAGATACTGAAGGAGGCCTCATTGTAGCTGGTCATACTATAGATATCATTCATGGATATGAAGGATAAATCTTTTCTTCAGTCCATGGTAGTTTCCCCTCCACTCTTACAACGAGTTATGGATGCACAACTCAGAGATTCCAGTTATGAGAATACACATGCTTAGATATCCACATGGCATGCTCTTGGTTGATATTCAATAGTTGGGGAGCATGTCATTATTTATAAAGGGAGCACCATGGAATCAAAGACTTTTTGGGTGGAGGTGTTGAGGGAGTTCCATACAACTAGTTTGGTAGTTCATCTAGCTGTGGAGAATGATATTCCAGGACCTTCTACATCAGTACTGGTGGCCGAGGATGAGGAAGGAAGAGTCATATTTTGTCTCCAGATGCCTCACCTATTAGGTAGTGAAGAATGAGCATCTAGTTTCAATTGCATGACACATCTCATTGAGGTACCAGAGTGTAATTAGTAAAGGTAATTGATGAAATTCATGACAGGATTACAATATATGTCTAAGAGGCACACAAACATCTGGTTGATCATTGATCGAATCTCCAAATTGGACCTCTTATTAACCTTTAGAGAGCTGGGATTAGTAGGGGAATGTGACACATTTATGTGAAATAGACAGTTTGACTTCATGGAGTCCAATCTAGAATTGAAACAGATCATGATACATTCTTTTCATCTCGGTTGTGGAAGTTATTATAGGAGGATTTTGGAAATCAGTGAATATTGAGCACCACCATTCACCCACAGATAGATGGTCAGTCTGAGGGGGCCATCCAAACCTTGTAGGGAATTATTCATACATGTGTCTTAGATTTGGTTGTATTTGGAAGGACCAGCTTCCACTGGTGGAGTTTGAAAACAACAATAGTAACACTCCACTATTGGTAAGGTGACATTAACGGAACTGTATGGACAACCATTCTGATCACGGTAATGCTGGGAGGACCCATAGGTGTCATCACTCATGGGTCCAGAGATGGTACATGCTACCACTGAGAAGGTCCAGGTCATCCTATTGTGGATTAAGACTACACAGAGAAAAAAATTCCTATACTGATAGATGATGAATACCCTTGGATTTCAAGGATGGGGATCATGTGTTGCAATAGGACTCCCCCAATGGTGGATACAATGGATTTGCTGAGGTGGTATGATATATACAGGGTTCATCAGACCATTCATGATCTTGTGGATAGTAGGTGAAGTGGCGTACCTCTTCTCTCTACCACCACAATTGGAGAATGTTCATGAGGTCTTCCACATATCCCATCTGGGGAGATACGTGCACAACCCTTCCCACATCATCGACCAAGGATTGATAGTGATTGAATATAGGGAAACATTTGGAAAGTACCTGACAGATATAGAGGATCGACATGAGAGGATCCGTTGTGGATGGTCGTTTCCTATGGTACGTGTTCGTTGGTTGCACGAGAATCACTAGGAGAGAACATGGGAGGGAGGGGCTTAGTTCCGTGCTCATTACCCCCTCCCCCATTCTATTTTATTATGAATTTTTTGGATATCATAGATGTAAAACCCTCTGGTGGGTAAAATGTAACACCACCGAAAATTCCATTTAAATTGTTTTCATTTGAATGTGATTATTCTGATACGAGAAACTATGACAGAATGTAATTTCAAGGCATGGAGAGTCCAAAAAATATTTTTAAACATTATTTAATATATTTCAATTAATCATGTGAGGTGGGTTTTATAAATTCATAACTGGTGCACAGATCAAAAATCTAAGGGAACTATTGAGCTCAGAATGTCGTGATTTATGTATGAAAGACTTAGGGCTCAGACATTCAAGCTGGGCCTACACAGATAAAACTATTTAGGTGTGGTTCCCTTTTGAAATATCACCTATTTTGGAGTGTTGGGGTGGGCCTTGGTGGTGGCACAATTTATTGGTAAGAAGATTCTTCCCATCTGGGATGGGCATGTGTCAGATGAGTCCTCAAAAAAATTTTATAGCTAGTTGTTGATGGTAGGTGCATGGATCCCGATGTGATAGACGTTTTAGGAGGCAACCCTAGGATGTAGGACCTAGGAATTAGTGCTATCCAGGCTCTCAGACTAGTTATGGTCAGTCCCAATAGATGTGGTGTAACGATTATGATAGTTTGGGAGAAAATGGTATATATTGTCCCACCTTTTGTGCAGTTGAGAGGGAGCAAATTGACATGACTCCTTGGAAGAGGTAGTGTCTCAGGTATGGAGGCCTTTAGGGAGGCATATGTGGTGATGAAGTTTGTGAAGAAACAGGAGGTGGCAGGGGGTATGAGTTTCTACCACCACCACCCTCAGGTGGTGCATACAGGCTCAGGGAGATAGAGAACAAGGGTGAGGACTACTACATGCCATTGAGGATGTTTTCCTCATGACTCTAGGGAGGGATTGAGATATGATATATGTCCTTTATAATTTTTTATTAATTTTTATAGAATCTATTAAGAGGTACTCATTCTATTCAATTTCAATCTTGATATTTTATCTGGAGGATGGTAGAACTTTGGTTGGTGTTGTCTAACATTCGTTGAATGCACGAGGAAGAGGGATCCTTCCCCCACATATATTTTTTTATAAGGTTTGTGTGTTGGGGAGTTAGTGTGAAAGGCCTTTGGTTCCCCATAGTGTGTTCTAGTTAGCAATTTGGTGGCATTACTACAATTTTTGGTGAACATTCTAGTGTGGGAAACCCAGTATTGAGGTTAGTTTTATTCCCCAGTAAATATAGATTTTTTGGTAATGGAATGTCTTATTATGGGGGGATGTAGGGATTCAGGTATTGGCCTTGTCAAACTATGGAATATTACTACGAATATTTCTAGAGTTATGTGCGAAGACGATTCAGGATTATGATGCCCGATGTTCCTAGAATTAGTTTTATAAAAATATTATGTATTTTTATTTTTAACACGTGGAAATGATGATATATCTCTTAAGAGATTCCTCAGATCATAAATTTGAGGGCACAATAGCTTACAAAGTGTGTCGTTTACCCTAGGTGGGGTATAAGTTTTGTCGACATGGGAATGCTATAGAAAAAGATACCATGGGAGTTTCTATAAATATATAAATAAACTTATTAATGGGATTCATCAAAAATAAACCCTTAATGGATTCTGGATCAAAATTTGGAACCTTCTGTTGTGTTTTGAATACAGTTTTTACCCAAGGGGTGACCTGTACATCTCTGTGCCGAGAGGTTTTGTCTGGGGCGGAGAGGGTAGTTGAATTAATTAAATAATTATTTCAAAAGTGGAAATCATTCAATCCCCAATTCATCATCATTTGTTAAAAACCATCCCATATACATATTCCTTTATTCTTCGATGACGAACCATCGAGTAGAGAAACCAAAGCACTGACGATTTTCGATTATGACGGCAAATGCTCCCAAATCATGTAGCAACAGGTTCGGAGCACATGTATAGGCTCAAAAATTGGTGTTTCAACCATGAGGTAGATTTTTTGAGTTTTATAATAATTTATCCCTCTTATATGTTGTTTTTATTCAATTCATCATAATTTTTGTGTAGTTCTGTATGTGCTTTCTGAAACATGTTTCAGACATGAATTTTGAGCTCCGGGGTGCTCCATGTGGTCCGCGAAAGATTTTCAGAGGAAAAACCAGATTATGGTGGTATGAATGATAGATTCCATTAGGGGATGTGGTCGTGTGGTGTTTTTCGGTTCAATTATAGTGGAATATAGCACCAGTGTGTCGGTTTCTTCCTCTGGTGCGGTGGTTTCCAGTGAGACAGGCGGTGGTTCGGCCAACATGTTCCTCGGGTTATTTAAACCCTAGTTACTCACAAACCGGTAGTTAGATTTGGGAGACATTTGTAGCAACATGTTATATTAATTGATAATGTCATTTTTAGATAGATTTTGAAATTTTATGTTTTGGGTTCGTGGCCCGGGGCTATGATAAGTTTAAATAATAATAATATGTAAATATTAGTCAGCTTCAACATGCAATAACATCTGCATGGAGCGTCTGATTGACATGTCATCAGTGGATTCGTGATCATGATGGTAAATAGAATGTATCAAGATAGATATTGGGTTATGGGGCAGAGAACAGGGTGTGGGGCCATCAAGCCCGAGTTTGGGTGTTTATGGAGAAACGTGACTCTTTCGTCTGGTGTCCATTTGGGACGAATATGTAGTTGATCTCGTGAATTTTTTCAAGTGGATAAAAAATATGTTTTCTTCATGATTAGTTTCCTAATTGAGGTGTGTGACCTTCTCGAACTGATTACGATTAATAGTAACTTTTTTCACCGGGTATTCATTTCGGGCGCGTAAAAAGAATATCCTAAATTTTATTCTGCATAGAAATGGATGGTTGCCTCAGTGTTGGCATAGGGGAAGCACAATTTGAAAATGAAGTGGGTTTCTTGGGTTATAAATCATTGGATCAGCAGTGGTTGAGTTAACTCCCTTGAAATGATCCAATGAGGGTTCATGTGGCTTTACAACCCTAGTACATGTTTGTGATCCCCTCTATAGAATGAATTTTTTATTGAGTTATTGCATCCCTCTGGTGAGTCTGGGGAAGGATCCACTTGATTTTCCTCCCTAGATTGGGTTAATGGTATTGTTGTGACCTCTTATCCTTTGGGGTAAATCCCATATTTAGCAAGGCAACCCAATTGGGTTTTGTGGCATCATCTGGAATTTGTCCCCTACACAATGGGTTGTATTATTGGGTAAGAAGTATCGTAAGTTATAAGATCCCCTACATAGTGTGTGGTTTTTCATCGGGTTGAGGTATCATCTTTAACGACATCCCCTACACAGTTTCTTGTTTTAGTAGGTTTTGTGGTATCGTCGGTTCGATCCCCAACATTGTGAATTATACCAGATGGGGTTTTCAAATCGTCATGACCACCCTTGCATGGGTGAAGATCCTCTATGGGAATGATATGATCTTTGGAATGTTATATTGTGTTGTGGTATCCCCCAATGGATCATGGGAGTGATCCCCTATCCGTGAGATATTTTTTTGGTTGTGTTGGGTTCTAGTTTCACTTTGAAAACTCTATGACTGATCCCCTATCCATGTAATTTGGTGTTCTTTTATTTTATCATGGTGTTCTCAGTGACGATATCTGAAAATCGTGTTTACTCGGATGGGAAATCTAGGATATAAATGTAACCCAGTGGAGTGTCCCTCATGTATGTGTGTCTTTTGGAATGACGGACCCCATGGTGTGTGTTCCACCTGTTATAGTTATGACTTAGAGCGTCATGTCAAACCTATTTCTAGAAATGAGGTAGGAACCTCAAGTGACTGTGTGCCTAAAATCAGTATATTTGAATGGTCATGGTATCTGTATGGGTATATACCTGAGCTATGCTGACTAGTCATGTTTTTTTGACGATCGTCTCAATATGGAGTTTCTCCCTTGTTTGGGTTCCCTCTGGCTGGGATGAGAATAATATTTCCTTTCAGTTGATCTCTATTATTGTAGGGTTTTTGGGGTGCCTACGGAGTATCTTTATACACACCCATGCTTGGGATATTATTGCACACTTTTTCTGTCATTTTCAGACCACATTCTATTCGATGGAGTCCTAGGAGGACCCAAAATAGGTGGAGTTTAGTGAACTTGACCGACATGGGTGTTTACCAATGTTGTGCCGAGGAGCATTCTGGTTGGTGCTTTGGATAATGATGCCCTAATTCTGAGTAGGCTGGATAATTTAGATGTGTTATTTTGGTTGGCCATGTATTTTCCATTTTCGACTTTTGTTTTACTCTTGTTTTTTCTTTGATGTATGAAATAATATCATTTCAGTTTTTATTTATATCTATAAAATGTTTCATTGAGGTGTATGTTGGTGCGTGGGTAGATGTAACATTGGATAATGCCTTCCATGTGTGATATAGTGATCTCAGTGCTAGTAACCATACCCTATACTATTAGAGGTAGGCATGGGGAGACACGGGTCGAGCCCCATTTGGTTCACTTTGACATAGTGATCAGCCAACGCTACGGTGCAACAAGCCAACACAGACATATTAATGAATCTCATTATTCAATTAGTGGGGTGACATGCAATTTTTCTCCCAACATTGATTAATCAGAGATAAAGGGTTGAAAAAAAAACACAGGGAAAACTTATAGTGATGAGGATATCTCTCTATGATGATGACGATGATGAATGACGAACACTCATGGAGTAAGAGATCAGATACAGGATTTGACAAGCGGCAACGAATGCAAATGAATCATAGACCGTCGAATAGCAGAGAAAGACAATGTATCACAGATTGAAAATGACTCAGATCACCCACCTTCATCAACACTATATCTGAAATCCATGTAGGGATTTATTTTTCATTATATTTTATATCCCTCACCTTTTATTATTTTCATCAATGAACCTGGATCATCCAACACAAAGGTTGACCTATGGATTGATCGTTTATGCATGATTGCGTTTTGATGTTCTGGGGATAAATGTGATTCTTAATTCAGCATTAGAATTATTGAACAACATTGAATCTTATTTATAATCTCTAATGAAGATGGATCATGCCAACTAGGCAAGGCCCAGATCCCTCCATATAAGGTGTTTGTGATAATGATGTCTGAACATCATAATGAACAATAAGAGGGTCCAAAGGTCATTATAGTAATGGTAGTGAAACGAAATGCCTGATGGTGCAGTCAGATTGGAAAAAAGACCCCTGGAGCATTGTCTTGGTCTGTGGAACTTCTGGCCGGTGCACTAGCACGACTATAGACGGTGGTGGAGTGCTAAGGAGGGACATGGCAAGAGGGGGATGCATTGGATCAGTGGGGCACTGCTTGCGTGGTCCGGTGGCTGGTGGAGTCGGCATGTGCCACAACATAACAACATGAGGTCACGACTGGAAGGCCATGGAGCACGTGAAGAGATGTAGTTCCAACTTCCACCACATGGAGGTGGGAGAGAACATCCTAGGGTAATTTTTTGAATAGACGGGTGGCTGGTTTGACCATCTGTGTGCACCCCCACCAGAACCGGCCGAACAAGTTAGGGATAAACCAGAATGGTCAAACTGGTCATAGCTAAACCAGACCAACTGAGCCTATCACATCCAATCCAGGTCGTCCCTTCAGACCTAGATAACCGAGAGTCCCGTCATACAGGGCCCCCACGTGGCCCTGCCAGTTCCTTGAGGTGGTCCATTTTAGCAGATCATCTGGTTGAGTTAATGTCGAGTTGTATAGTTCGCAATGCGACCTGGGCTAGTAGAAGAGATCGGCATTCCAGAGTAGGTCGGGCCCGATAAAACTGTGTCACTTGGTGACCTGGAAGACTAGACACACAACCATCCTAGGTCATGTCTAGTGTTGCCCAATGGGTTAGAAAGACAGATTAGGTCATGCGGGACCCCAGGTGGGGATGATCATGTTAGTGCGAACCAGTCCGACAGGGCTCGGAAGCCACTAGCCCATATTTAAAAAACATATATATATCTTAAACATGGAATATAATTAGAAAACTATTTGTGGAGATGGTACCATTGCGATGAGGTGGTTCTTTGGAATACTCCAGTCAGTCTGACCAAGTTGGACTAGCTGGAGATGCCACCAGCTCCGATTTATAGAATAGGTTTTATCTTTTAGATCATGTGTACGATTTCCGCACCATTTGTGTAGTTGTATCCCTAACTATGTGGCGGTCCATTTGTGATACTCTATGTATGATTTTTTGGAGGTTTGAATATAACTGGGGCATATCCAAACCAATTCCATATAGACCCTTTTTACAAAAAATGTGCCAAATATTTTAGAAAACACATTTGATTGATTTGTCTGCTTTGGTATTGAAACCCTTACAATGAGATGGTCCTTTGAGTTACTCTATTTGGGACATCCTAGCAGCTGAGGTATGACCAATGTCATGAGGAGAATATCCCTCTAGATTCATGTGTCCAAAGTGCTCGAATCTAGTGGATGGTTGTGATGTAAAGAATGAAGTGAGACCCTTCATGCATTAGCAATAGAGCGACCCTTCATCGATAAACAAGAGAGAAATACTTCTCGGATCAACATGGAGAGGGCCTTAATGGATAAACATCAAATCGATCCTTCATGGATCAACAGTAGCGTTACCCTCAGTGGATTAGAGTAATAGTGACCCTTTAGGGATCAACATGATATTAATACTTCATGGATTAACAGTATCACATCTCTCCATGGATCAAAAACATATAGACCTGTCATGGATTTACCACATAGTGACCCATCGTGGATCAGTAGTAGGTCAACCATTCGTTGGTCAAGTAGTAGTGTGAACCGGCATTGATCGACTATAGAGTGACCCATCTTGGATCACTAGTATAGAAACACTTCATGGATCAACTGTATAGTATCTCAATAGAATAAGATGATACCACTTACTAATAATCATAATTTCATTTATTCAGAACTTATACCTTGTGTGAGATGTGTATTTTGAATTGTAGTTTACTTTGAGATCGTTCATTTTGGTTTTTTCCATTCTGTATTTTTATGTGACCCGAGTTTGTCTCAGGGACCCTATTGAGTATTGTTATACTCAACCATGTATGGTCTTCGCCCGCACATATTGTGTCTTGTGCCAATGATAATCATATTTGACTGGGACATTGGGGAGCCATGGATAGACATGGCTCAGAGGTAGATTTATAGAAATGGTGTGCTGAAGTGACATCCAAATGTGAGTTATACCAAATCGTCAAGTAGGGTTTTTGGTGGATGAACTCTGGACCTTGAACATCTATTTTTTGTAAATTACATTCAATTTTTTTTATTCCGGCCCATTTTACTCAATGATGTACATGCTCTTTTCATTCGTTACAGTTTCAGCATACTTCCAATAGTATGGGCTATGTGTGTGTGTACATGTTGAATAGTATTATCTTCCATTTTTGTGATATTTTATTTTGGTACAAGTCACTATCCCCTGGTCAATGGAAGGCGAGCTTGGGGTAGTCATGACATGGGCCTTGGGGGATGGGTCATGACGTGACCCATCAAAATGGGAATTGAAATGAACCTACCCGAAAGTCACCTCTATAGGTTAGGGGATTTGGACAAATTAAAATATTCATAACAAATAAATAATGCTTTTTCCCGTTGTATCTGTATTCAAGAACCCAAAAATTTCCATGTAGAAGTGAATAGAAATAGTAAAATAATATTAACCATCTTGAGCATAAATAATGAATATAGAACCTCTAGGGAATAATATAGTTGGTCAGATTAAACTAAAATTAAAAAATTGGAAAATAAAATCCCAACCAGAAAAACATAAATACATGAAAATAACTGAAAAGTGAATGATGATATAGCAAAGATAAAAATATATATGATTCAAGCACCATAAATGGTCAAATCCACTAGGGATTCAATATTACCCACTATAATAAATTGTTATCTCTGCATTATCTTTATATGACATGAGACATGTGGGAAAATCCCATGTATTTGTGAGTATGTACTTAAATAGTATGATTCCCTGAACATAAGATGTGGTGTTAAAAGTGACACAAAAAGAATTGAAAGATAAACCCATATAAAGAGTGAAACAAAAATCTGAAAAAATGGTTATTGAAATATATTATAAAAATATAAATTGAAATGAAAGATAAATTGGATCTCCAACTCCCTGTATTACCCATTAAATGGTTATTTAATTAGTTCTAATGGATTTAAAATGATTCCAAGTATCTCACATGTTTAACTAGTATAAGAATCCATATATATCCACACCATGGACATGTTCCAATAGTATATTTGGCACAATATCATGGTAGGTGACCCCTATCGTGGTACAATAAGACGAATCCACTATAGATGGATATTTATCCATTCCATGTTCAAACAGGTGGGTTCCACTCAAAGGGTAGATAGAGGACTAATTACATGCACTGATTGTATGGTTCCACTCAATGGTTAGAAAGATGACTCTTGTCCAATGACAACAGAAATTTTCTACTATATGAATAGAAAGAGTACCCAAATCCACTATAAATAAGATGTTTCAACACTATGGGTAGATAAAAGACTCATGGCATGACCCAACATGAGGTTTCTGCTAAATGGGAATATAGAGGATCAATTCCCTGACATCATGGAAGTGTTCCACTCTACATGTAGAAGACCATTTATCAGAAATATCTATAGGGATTAACATTGTAGTTTGAGAACCCATGATCTGACTCTGTAGGAGGGTGAAACTCAATATATAGAAGATCCACGCCCTAAATCTACAGAAGGATGGCACTCTTATGGTCAATGACAAAATACCTTAAGTCATTGTAAGGAACCACTATAACGTTCAGATTCCTATGCAATTATGTTTTGTGAAGTTTCAACTATATTGTTTTTGGACACATTTGCGAACACATAAGGAAGGTGTCACACTGATGGTGGAGGATTGATGTCCTAAGTCCATAGTTGGCTACTAGTTTTATGGTATCTTCTGATTGATTTCATCTATGATTCCCATCAAATGATGTTTCCCACTATGAAGATCTATTTTCATATATCATAATCCTCTTAGAATGTCACCATCGCCTTATATGTTAGAAATCATTCAGGATTTCCTACATGAAATCCAAAATTAGTGTCTAAAACAAGAATTATATAGGGTAAAATATTTCAATATTGGGATAACATGATGTGTAGGGGAACAAAAAATATGTGGTCTGACTCATCTATATATTTGTGTCCCTAATAGTACATGAATCACTATCCATGTATATTTATATGATATTTATGTGAAATATATGGTGTGTCTCAGACCCTTAGGGAAGAGATGTGCTCTCCTTACCATGCTTGTGTGCTTCAGGACGTGTCAAAGTACCCACATCACTGTATGTGATTCCTTGATGTGTCCATATACGAAAAACATGTGTGTGTACCCAACATGTGTTTGGTTGTACCCATGTACATTAAATCACATATTAGATTCCAGTTCTCTAGCCCGGAGTCATAATGCATTTGGGGTTTCCACAATTCATGTGATATTTATTTCACCCAAAACATTAGCCACTACAACGAGATGATACACAGAGTGTGATGATCCTAGTAGATGTCATGTTGTCAGTATTTTCATTGAATGTAAAATCTTCTCCCTGGGTCATATATCTGCATTCAACTCCTCAAATCATGACTATATGCATTCATAATCCACTATTAACCACCTTATATTATAATTTTTTGTACACTGTTGGCCGATAAGCAGAACCTAGATCACCCACACGAAGAAACATTCAATCTAAACGCATCATGTCGCCTAACTCGATATCAAAATATTGTGTTAAATCCCCAAAAAATAATAAACATTATTAATTCAGCAATGATTCATCAATAATTATGCCTCACATAAATCATTATCAAATTTCGGGGTCTTATCATGCTCGTACCTTCATAAAAATTTCAAAATGTATCCATATATGCCAATGGATTAGATTTTGAAGAATAATTCACAGAAAAGAAGAATAAAAATAGTCAAATGGTAGTTTTCTAGGATTTAATAACCAATGAAATAGGATTATGTATATTTAGTGTGAGAAAACATGGACAATATTGATTGATTCAATAATCATTTGAAAACTAATACACATGCACCTGAAAAAGATTAATTAAACCTAGTTCATGGAGGAGTCGATCAAGCCTGATATTTTAGTCACAAGATAAAGAATCCAATAATTAAGAGCCATTCTAGTATATTTTATTTTTATGATATTGAATATTGAAGCCTCTAATGAAGGAGAAAGATATGTTTCATTTTTGCACTTCGATTCACATGGATATTAATACTCATGTTCATCCAATATCGAACTACCAAAAAAAGTATTAACTCCTAATCCGTGTGGTTCAATGGTTAAGTGAATTAAAATTGATATTCAAAATAATGATATATTTATAAAGGGATTTTTATGTTTACATTATTACTGAATTAATTATATAATTAATTAATTAATATATTGATCATACCTTCCATGGAATTTCTAAACCAAAGGCCCCACCCAAACTTCATTTCCTCATTTATAATATAAACTTTACATTCTATGTTCAACCGTGTGATCATATATTCAACCTAAGACTACATATTTTTTATATCATATTTTTTCTAAAAAATATAGTGTAGACATAATATTAAATATATTTTTTATTTTTAAGAAATTAATTTTGGGAACACCGAGACATAGAATTGTGCATTGTCTTTTCACCAACCATTAAAAATATATCTATATATATATAAGTATTAAATTTAATAGATGTCACCAAATGTTTTCTTACATAATATTTTCATCCTTAAATGGTATGACTAAATTGAATGTTTGGGATACTAATCCCATATCTGGATCTCCTGCCGAGAGGCTCTCTCATTCATGATCTCACGCTACCACAACCCCAATACTGTGGGAATGGACCATCTATGAAATATATTCTCATACTGAACCTCGATCACTACTGGGTTCTTTGTGAATGTGTCACCATATTTGATGAAACTATCTTCATGTTAATAACATTCATAATATCATGCACATATTTTTGAGGCTTCAAAACATGGAGTACATTGTGCTCCCTCCCCAACTATATAGGTAATGATAGGTGGAAGGAATCTTCACTAAGACAATGTGTAAGAACCCAGATCTTTGATTCAGGTACGGCTTTCCTTTTTTGGAGTTTTTGAGAAAAATAGAGATTCTGGAAATTTTTTGAAGTACATGTCGTGTAATTTCAATGTACACACCGTGTAATTTCTATGTGTAAGAACCCAGTTCTTTGGTTTCTTGCATTGTTTGATTCTGAATTGACGCACTCCTTCATATCAATTACCTTTTACTTTCTTTGGGACATGAGATAGTGAGGCGTTCAGTTCCATTGGTGTGGACTATGATAGTCGAAGGTTGAGGTGACTTGTTTGAAGTATGTTGAGACTATTAGATATTTCTTGGTAAACACCATTTTTGCGGATATTTCTAATGTTTATAGATACAACCATATGATGTAATCATCTACATGGACTGTTTATAGTTGGTGAAGTCTATATTTAATAGTTCTTGGAGGCAGGTTGTGTTTTTCAATGAATATGTTGTTACAGTAGTGTTTTTGGGCGAGTGAGACCCTCAGATGGGTCACAGGCGTGTTTGGAACTTATAATCCTTGATGGATGAGGAGATGTTGAGTTCTTCTGAGCATCATTAGTTGTCATTTTCCTGGTTCATAGAAGAGTACTTTGATGTATTTATGGAAGTGGTTTTAGTGTTACCCCCTTGATGGGAGATCATGTTCAGGATCAATCTACATCCAGGTGTGTATCCCATATCGATGTATTTATATAGATGATTCCATCTAAGTTGTGGTAACTGTGTAAACCACACAACAGTCTATTTTTGAGAGGTTTTGTTTTGTCGATTATGTCACTGTGGGGTAAACGTGTTTTTTTTCATGAGGAAATATAATTTTAGTTTGAAGTTGTGTGTCGATTAACATCGCTTAAAATGGGTGAATGTGGAGAAACACCATTCTCTTCCATGGAGTGATGATTTATTCAATAATAACTTGGGTTAAATTTGGTATCATATATCTAATTATGAACTGGATATCATTAGATTCAGGTGAAGGATGAGTAAATCCTGAATAATTCTTTCTATCATCACTATGGGAATTACATTTTCATTGTAATGTGGTTTAGTGTGACGAATGATCCATCTATGTTAAATTGGTTATTGAAATCTGTGTTTAATGGGTTCCTAGATATTTTCTTGCTGGTTTTCATTGATTAAATCCTTTTGAACTCCATGTATGAGGATTTGAATTTAGATCATATGGGTTCTATTTTGGGAATTCATAATTATATGTAGTTGTTCGGAAATTTTTCAAAGTGTGAGATTTGGGATTCAGAAGTCTGATTCATAGATAATGTTGTATCTAGTAATGGACTAGTTGTTGATCTGTTAAATATTGAAGAATTGGTGTCTTGGGAATCCCCTAAAATAGTGGTTGGGGTGTAATATTTTTTCATTCATTGAGGCTATTAGATGTGGTTAAATGTAGATTTATCTCGGGTTGTGAATCCTCTGATAACATTGACCATAAAAGATTAGGTGTTCATGTGGACGGATCAGTTTTAGGTATATTTTGATTATTTGAAGGAGGTATTTGTTAGAGAATAATTTCATTGTCTTCCAAAATAATTTTCGTTCTATATTTTATTATTCTTTTTTGTATAGGGTTAGGAATTTTTTTAATGCAGTTGTGATATGTTGTTCCTTATGGGTCTTGGCCTTCATGTCCCTATGACAATAACTATTCCAATGATGATCTTGATTTAGAGGCAGTGGTGATTTTACTAATGTTTTGGATACATTACATCATTCATGTGATCTTTTTCATCTTCACCTATCATAAAATCATAATGTATGTTTTCTCCACGCTAGATGGGAAATTCCTCCAGTGGCAGTGGATGGATATCATATAGGATTACAACATCTAAATTTCATATAAACATTGGATGGAAATTTTTTCACCGATTCATTTACTAGGAAATAAAATAGTGATATAGTGCACTAATTTGGTGATTCATAGAGAGTGATCGAAGAACTCTTATCATTACATCTGGATATGGGATATGAAAGGGAAAATGATTACATTTTTAGTTGACCGAGCAGCCATCTCTGGTGAAATAGGTTGAAGAATTGTATTTGGTGTATATTGAAGTGTATGTCCAGAGAGACCAATTTGTTTTTGGTGAGGCCCCTGATGATTGGTCTAATGATAAAAAAACCC
This sequence comes from Viscum album, assembly GCA_963277665.1. Taxonomy (NCBI): domain Eukaryota; kingdom Viridiplantae; phylum Streptophyta; class Magnoliopsida; order Santalales; family Viscaceae; genus Viscum; species Viscum album. The sequence continues at coordinate 1,348,618,187 of OY728122.1, forward strand.
CTGAGTTTGGATTCATGAAAGGGATTTAATTCATTTTTCATCCTAAGAGATTGATCTCAGAGAATTAAGTATTTCATCCTTAGCGGTAAATCATTGAATGAAAAGGATGTAAAGAACTTTGGGGAGAAGGTTTTGGTTTCTTTGTTCGGGGCGTATCGTTATAGAGTTTTTGTATCGATGTATGGTCTGGAAGATGGTGAAGGCCATGAACAATGTTCCCAATGGGATTCTCCAGTGATTATATATTCTTTAGTGGAATTGTGAGGACATCTCAGAGTACTTTGTTACTTGTTTTCATGGAGCTCATGGAGGATATGAAAACATATGTGTGGTAGTTGAACATTTGACTAAATCATCCATCATTATAGTGATCAAGGAGTTGATATGAGTGTAGTATTAGTTAAGGAAGTATATTGAGGATTTGGTGAGACTACATGGAGTCATGTGGATGATAATTAGTTATTTATATTCCTAAATTAACTCTAGGGAGTGAAGTGTATCCCAATGTGCTATTGGTTCTCAACTATTCTCTAACACTACATTCACCTGAAGATGGATGGTTAGTGAGAGTAGACAATCCAGAATCTTGAAGACATGTGTCACACAGATGTCCTGGATTATGTAGGCTCATTTATGATGAACATTCACTTAGTAGAGTTCTCTTATAAAAATATCTTTCATTCCACCATCAGTGTGGAACTATTTATAGCCTTGTATTAATGAATTTTCCATTCAACTTTATTCTTTAATGTGGTTGGAGAGTCATAAATTCTCAAGCGGATGTAGGTACAATGTAAGCTTCATATGGTTCAAGTGATTAAATAGATGATTAATGTAGTGAAAGATCAATATAAATATAATTTCGATCATATGAGGAGACCTCCAGGGTTCTTTTTTGGGGATCACTTGATTTAAAATGAGACTCCCCATCATGTGAATTAATAGTTTTTCCTAGAAATAATCTTTATCCCCATATTTTTGGGACATTAGATGTGTTGGTTTATGTTAGTTACTTAGCATACCAAATAGAGATTCCCCCACAGATGAACATGATACACAATGTTTTTCATTTGTCATAGATCGATTGTTATCATCATGATGATTGTGACATCACATATTTGGGTGAGATTGATGTTGAGAATGATGTGGCCTTTGAGGATAGGCATTTCGAGATATAGGACTACTAGGAGAATGTGTTTTTTGGCCATGAAATCTCCTTGGATCATGTATTTTTGTGGAATGGATGCATGGAGGAGAGTACATGGTAATACGAGTGGCATATACGTGCTTAGTACCTCGAGTTGTTTGACGATTATCTTTTTTCATGTAACGTTGTTCATTTGGGGGTTAAGGACACATTTTATTTATGATATGTCTTTATCTTGTTTCATGTTATAGATTTATGTTTTTTGAGAGTTATCTCCACTAGGATTGTCTTTGGGGGTTAAAGACACGTTATTTATTTCGTTGATATATCATATTATTTAAACCCAGAAAAATAATAATTAATAAATTGATAGAATAATCTCAAATATATTATAATAGATATACTTCATAGTTAACCTTTTCTATATAACTCTCATTTTCTATAGTTGGATAACACATGTATATTTTTATTTGTTTAAATATAGAATCATTTCTAGGTGGTCTTGGTTATTTTATTTCTCTATGATATTTTTCATGAACAATTATTTAATTGGATGAGAAGATGATTTTAATATGAAAATGAGTAAATATAACCACAATTATCCTTGAAATTGTATGGATAATAATGTGGATAATAATCTGAGACCACATATAGAAATTAATAATTTGATAGTTTATTGATAAAAATAATTTTGGGTTTATTATTGAGATAAAGTAAATAGTTTGTTTTTAGTGGATACATATGTGATGTGATGTTCCTAACTGAATTTTTATTGATCATTTTAATATATATATGAATGTATTTATTCAGTAATTTTTTTTAAATCCATGGATATTTTAAATCTTTTTATTTCTAATGACATGTGTTAATGTGTATTTATAACTGACATAATATTTAAAAAAAGTTAGGGACATAAATTTTTTAATATTTATAATTAATTGACATATGTACATGAAAAATAATATTTATTATTTATTGTGATTACTTGATAATAAGATCATGATGGATTTTACAATATCATGATGTCATCATTCTGTAGTGGTCTAGAAAAAAATATTGCTGTTATTGAATAATAAATAAATAATGGAAGAATTAAAACCATTATATTTATTTTTAGAAGGTCTGTGATGATTTTGAGTTATATAAGATATATATGTAATGGTAAAATTTATTTAAATTACACGTGTAATGGTATTTAATAGTTAACAATATCTATATAAATGAAAATTTATCCTATGTAACTGTATATCCAAAGATTAATATGTGTATTTGGGTACTTACATATGGGTAACAAGTGTCATTTAACGGTACATACAAATCATGTAAGGATATATTTATAGTTTTAAATTCTATGTATGTGTAAGTCATTACTTATTTATGGGCTTAGTGTTGTGTAAGAGAGCCTTTATAAGAATATCCAGTGACATCAACAACACAAAAAATTTTATTATTATTGTGTACGAGAACCTAAATAATGCCAAATGAAAGGTGAATAAGGTTCAAACAATGCATCATCATGATCACTCTGTAATCTATTCAACCCATTGTGCATATCATTTAGATAAAACACAACATATATTAACTATTAATGATTCGTATTTCTTACCATATTAGTTATTATCTACTGAATAAATAAGGTCTCATACATGATTTATCATATCTCCCTCATTGTATCACAATCATTATGAATCAAACATTTCATTATATATTAAAAATTATTCTATGAATGGGATAAAGAACACAAAGAAAGATGTCACATTTAATAAAGTTAAATGAAATTGAAACATGGTAAATAACTAGGTAAGATTCACAGACTTTAGTAAAATAATGTTTGTTACATCATTTAATAATGAGGCCACATGATGAAAGGGGAATATATATATTTTCATGAATGAATATATCACATGGATAAACTAGAAGTACCATTTATCTTAGAATCTATAAATGGTCATTTTTAAATAGTTGAATATCAGTATATTTGTTGATTTAAAATGATATCCAGATGATGGTTTTTTGATATATCCTTAATAGGATTTTCATTTTAGGCTATATTTATCAAGATGATAAATGATAAAAATATAAACCCTTCAGGTATTTCAAATAACACGTAAGAATATTTATAATATCTTTGTAATTTTCTTGTGTTTAATATGATCAAATATAATAATGAACTTATTGTCATTATTCATATTTAAATATAGGAAATATAATACCTAACTCCATTTGGGTATTCATGTTTGAAATGATCCATGTTTTTCTTCTACATAACTTATTTCACAAAATAATTCAAATGATAAATAATTAAATTATATTGGAAGTTAAATAATTTAGATATAAAAAGAACATGTTTTGGTTCTATTTGATAAATTATTTCATTCTTGGGTTGATGTTTGTAATTATAAAATGTTATGGTGTCCAATATATTTAGTGTGTTAGAATTTTTAGATTCACAAAACATATCTGTATAAATGAATGAACGATTCATAGAATATAAATTCTTTAAGATGGTGGCCCCATGATCCTAACTACTTACAAATGCTAAATCATATTATTAAATACCTGAATTTATTTTTGAGTCTAACAGTATTTAAATAAAACTATTCTATACCTTGATTAATTGTTCAAAACAAATGGTGGTCAATTTTTCATGTGTAGGAAGGTTATCAAATGAATAATATTTTTCATTCATTGTATCATCTTGGGAGAAGAAGGTCAGAGTTACGGTGTCTAACTTGATTTTGTAATCATGTGATGGTTTTAAATCTTCAACAACATGAAATATTATGAATATAATCCAACATTATAATTTAATTAAATATAATAAATTTTTAGACCAACATGAACGATATTTTTTGTCCAATTTGAATTTAAATGACCATTATGTATCTTTAACATTTATAATATATCTATTTAATATAGATCAAATGACTACTTAAAAAGATTGAGTTTTAACAAATAATTTTGACACAGAAAAATGAAGTGATGGCCTCAACTTGTAGGACAGTTCCATATGAAGCCCATTTATTGGATGTTCTGAGGGGGTTAGAATTTAGGGTATTTTCCTTATACTAATAATTTTATAATATCAAACAACTTAGGAATTAGATAAACCATTTACAAGTGATTTTTAAGTTCATCGAGCTCACAAACCAAACCATGTTCACTAAACATCCTAATGAAATAACGACCATCGCACACATTACTCTTATAGATTATGATGTCGTATTAAAATTATATGTATCAATTCCCTATAAATAAAAATATGTACATTATTTTTATAGAATAATGAATATATTTTCTTCTATTATTGTTAATTTCTAATCGTGTTTAATGAACACATTGTATTATTTTCAAATTTTCAAATTTAATTAAGAAATCTATTTTGATGAATTATTGGATTTTTGAACTAAATAATATTTTAATAAAAAAATATATTAAATTATTTTATTTCAAATAAATGATCATATAATTTTTATGAAGTCAAATATAATTTTTATTCGGGTTTTAAAACACTTATTTTAAAAAACCCGCCAATTTTCAATAAAAGTCGGTTTATATTTTAAATGGAAAAATTCAGATATATATATATATATATAGAATATTATTTACGTAAAATTAATATTATTTTTCGAATCAAAACATTGAAATTATCTAATGGTGAAATTTTATTAATTTTCTTAGATAGTCAAATTTTTATGTAAAAATTCAATACTGTATTAATATCATCTATTTTATTACATCATAATGGCCTAATTATGATGTAATACATACTATAAAAGTTATACTCATCCAAATATATTTTTTCCTTTTAAAATAATTTTATTTTAGTTTTATTTTTTTGTTTAATAATTATATAGTGAATATTCCGAGACATATAATTTATTTTTAGATTTTGAAAACATTTCATTGAATGTGTGACTCAAATCCATATAATAATGGGAAATATATAATTATATTTCTCCCATGGCCTTATAAAATAAATTATAACACTCCCCATTGGTATAAAAATTTGGAAAATAAACAAATGATTGATTGTGGTTTTAAATATTTAGTTATGTTACCACTCACCTTTGGTATAAACCTGTATCAAAAAACATGTGATGGATTGTGGTTTTAAATATTTTATTATGTATTGTCAAAGACGAAAATAAATAAATAAATCTGCCAAAATTTCGATATAACCCCTCCCATACTCTCATTTGTCGTCACTCAAACCCCTTTAATCACATCCACACCCCTCCCTATACTCACTATATTCCTCCAACGAATCCCCCATGCTCTCAAGTATGCACTCCCAAGCCATTGGTGTAACACCGTCATGTAAGGGTTTTCTCTCTAATAATTTTACAAAAAACTTCATTTATAATATATATTTTTATTTCTGATTTATTAAGTTTGGATACATTTTTTTGATCCCCATTACATTCTAATTTATGGGATCCCCTATGAAACACACTTATTCCTCTTAATAACCCATATTTACACCCATTACGATGTCAAACTTCAATATAGGATTTTCCACTGTCCCATTTTATCAATCACTCCATTTAGGTTATTTCAATTAATTTAATTTTTTTTCTATGATGGTTTATGTTATTAAATATCCCCCTTAAATCCCCTTTTATATATTAATTTTGAAATTCCCTTTCAATCTCATATAACCCTCCTACGAACCATTATGTTTACCCATTACCATGCCAAAATTTGGAAATTGTTCTTTTTTCTACTATACCGTCAAGTTTCTTTATTATGGTAAGAATTATATTTTTAAATTATCTATGTTTAGAGATAGAATTTAAATGTACCATTTATTGTACATTGAATTTATAAATTATTATAGATGCATTCCAGGCTCATCAACAAATTAAATGAATTTTTATATGTTGTTGTTATGCTGCGAAAATTTCATAGTGAACTTCCATGAAAAAATAACTATGCAGTGAATTAATTTATTATGTTGGGTTTCCCCTAATATCACATAGATTCATTATTTTATGATTAGTATCATGATACATCATGTTGGGATAGTTTTTTACCTTTTCCAATATGGAACATTTTCCACCCTGGTGTCTTGTTGGGTATTCTATGAACTATGTTTATGATTCAATGTTTGATGTTTTTTTCCAGATTTAACATGTTAGTATTGTCAAGATATATCATTCCTTACACTTCATGTCTTTTATTCTCTATTTATATTCCAATTGTCTATATCATATTGTCTTCCTCAAGTTATTCTTTTTTTATTCCCTTATTGATGTTTTATGTCACCCGTCTATTATGAATGTCCTCAGGTTATCCCATGTAGAGTTATGTACCAAATAATGTTTTGGTCATGTTAAATAAGTGTTTAATAAATATGTTGTTCTTTTATGTTTTAATTTGTTATGTAATATACCTAATTTCACAAATACCCTATATATTATGATATTCTGAGTTTTTTTATGTGTAATTTTATATAATAAATCATGTTTAAATTCTAAATAAAGAGTATAGTTGTTATAGTTGGTATAATTGGATATGTTTAGTTATTTGTGGGATTCATATTAGAAATCCCTAGTCAAAACCACTAGGGATAAGACTATGTATATGAAAACATCCATAAAAAATGGAATTCATAGAGTAAGTGCCATATCAAATAAATACATCTCTATATGGATTCTACAAGTGGACATGGTTCTAGCATAGATATACCGAGGAATAATAACCACATCAAGGTGTTTTTAGAATGAATATGGGAAACATTGTACATGAAAATGGGCCTTACTACACATCTGGTATAACAATCTTGGGGGATATACATTGAAAAATTCATAATCTCATTATGAATAATTATTGAGGGAAACCAATTCCCATAAGAATATATGTTACGAAATATTTCATGGATAATATAAATTCAATACTAGAAACTCATATGTTAAGTATGTAAATGTAGGTTATCCCATTAATGTCATTGGATTCCCCTTTATGTGTTTAATTTTAAGACACTCATACATAATTAGTTTTCTTCTATCTAATGGGTGGAATTAAGAGGAATGGTGTTAAAAACCGATGTGAATGAAAGAATGATGATTTCGAAAATGAGATTCTCAATCTGATGGGAGTGGGAATCAAAATCTATTTGATGATTCTATATTAGTTAATACAATTTATAAATATAAAACTAGATCAATATGAACTCACAAACCCCCCTAGGAAAGAACTAATATTAATCTATATTTTCATGTGATAATGTCCTCTTGTATTTAATGGATCATTTGATCCCTTAATTATAGTGTAATACATCAAATCCACTGAAAGGATCATATCCACTATTAATTTTTTTGAACAATATATGGTTGTTTAGGATGTTTATCTTATAGAGGATGAATCTGATTAGTTGTGTACATTGATCAATAATTTGAAGCCTGAGGAAGAGATTGAGGAAATATAGTGGAATTAATTTTTGAAATAAATTGATAAATATATTTCCAACAATATCTATATTAAAATTGGAAGAAATTTCCTTAAAATCAACAAATATAATGATGAATATATTGTGGTGTATGTGGAAAACATTACAATATATGCATGATACACCCCCAATTTTGTTGTTAACCCTGAATTCATGGTGTACCACATCATTGGGGGGCTAAATACTAGTATACGAAAGGCCTTCTGAATATGTAATTTCAATATATATGGGAACTTTTTTTGATATTACCTCATTGATGAAATGGAGATTAATCAATATTAGAGTAATCAAGGGTATACGAAGTATAAAGTAGATTTTAATTTTGGCGATGTAATGGATAAATCCAATAGTACAATGAAATTTCATCACCACACTTGTCAAAGGTGTTGGAAGAAGAAGCATAGAAATTTCCTATAGGGAACAAGGTAATTCATTTGATGTGGAAGATATGGGAACCTATACAATGATTCCAAATAAGAGAATACACCAATTTGATAGTGGAATGGAATTCTCTGTTGAACCCTCCACACATTTTTCACTACTTCAATTCAAGGGAATTATAAATCATTGTAAAATAGTGCACTATTCCAATGGTTTTTTGAGGCAACCAAAATCCTTCAAGGAAACAAGGGAAATAATTTTCCATCACGGCCATAGAAGTGAATCCCTACAATGAATTGGTGATAGGTACAATACATATACATTCTAGAATATTGAACATACATTTTAATTATATATATATTATTACCTTTATATCATGAAATATTAGTATACCATTCATAAAAGAACCATAAATCATGGAAGTGATGATGTTGATGAAAATGAAAAAATGGAAATTATTACACCCCATGTATGTATATCCTCCATTATCAATGAATTTGGGATAAATTTTCAGGTGATACATTTCATACTTCCCTTGGTGGAATTTGATGAAATTCAAGGAATGGATTAGATTCTCTAATATGTAGTGAAAAATAATTTCATTGAGAGGGAATTCACTCTCCATATTGTGAATCGACCTCTGATTCTATTCATGTGTAGGGAGGAGGATGAATCTTCTTTATCATCACCAAATCTAGAATGGATATTATTATCTATTTAGAAAGTGAATCTATTTAAAATGATTTAGTATAAGGAGAGGATCAATCTCAAGGCCATTCTTATTATGAAGGAATACATTGATGTGTTACCTAAAAATAATCAGGTCTTCCTCCAAGAAAAGAGGTCAAATTTTCAATAAATCTTATTCCTAGGGAATTACCAATATCCAATAATCTGTATTGGAAGGTTGTTGAGGAAAATGAGGAACTGAAGAAATAACTACAGGAGATTATGGATAAAGGATCTATATTCCAAGTTTCATCACCATGGGTTGCGCTAGAACTGTTCATCAAGAAGAAGTACATGTCAATGCATCATTACATCGATTATAGTGAACTCAAAAAGATCACAATAAATAAAAATTATCATTTTTCATGAATTGATGATTTTTTTGATATTCTATTTAATTAATAAATCTTCTCTAATGTTGATCTTTGGTCAGGATGTTACCATGTAATGGAAAAGTAGATGGGTATACCCAAAACTAATTTTCATAGAAGGTATAGGAACTTTGAGTTCATTGTGATTCCATTTGGACTGAATAATTATCTATAAAAACAATGAATTTAGTGGTAGATTTTTAGTTTAGGTTTAGTAAACAACAACAAAATATTTTATATATTTTCACGATAGTTTTTTAAAATACCAAAAAAATAATAATTTTTTTACAAACACATCAATTTCCCCTCCCCAACACCCTCGACCCCCTAACCACCCCAACCCCCACCTTGCCAACTACCCAAATCCCTATCCTCGTTGACACCTATCACCACCCATCACCGCATGTTTCATTCCATCTCAACCACTCTACAACCCTCTCTTCGCCTCTCCTTGATACACCTTGCATCACCTTTCCTCGCTGACCCTTGATGTGCCTTGCCTCTCTATCACATAACGCGCCTTGACTCATCGTCTCACGCCTCGCAACCCGTCACTTCCCATCATTAGTATGGTATAATTTACAACATGATTCTATTTTTTATGACCTAATATGAAATAAAAATTTTATATTTAATTTATTTTTTGTTTATATGTCCTGATATTATTTTTTGATTTATGATTCTTGGTTTACATATATTTAAACTAAAAAATTCCATGTTAATCATTTAAAATTTTCCAAATATTTTCAATTGATTTTAAACTTGTTCATAATATAAGTTACCTTAACCATATAGAAAAATTATAGAAGGAGGGTACCCTAGTATTATATGTGATTTACATTACTATAATTTTTGGAATATGAAGGTATATTTCTTTAATTTACTAGTTATGTTATTTTCTATCACTGGATGACTTTGAGAAAAGGTTACCTTATAAAATAATATTTGGTTCATATGATTAACCTAGGAGTGACTTGGTGCATGTATGTTTGAATTATATGGCACCTAATAAGAATTTTGATGCATTATGGTTTTTTAAACATATTTTTTTCATGACCATGTATAAAATTGGTTTTGTTTTTCTATAATTACATATTTCGAAAGGTATAAAAAACTACACAACGCTTACATATGAAAATTTTATTATACCACTAAATAAGATCATGAGATATAATTAGATGTCATTTGAGTATTTTTTACCCACAAACAGCTTGAGGAAATTAATTTTTGTTGAAAAATTATATGATATGATTCATATAAATGAGTGGTCCAAACAATGAATGTTCGATGTCTATAAAAGTTATGATGAAGAGTGTGAACAGAACAATCTGAGTTAACACTGAGTAATATTTTGATGGCTCCTGTATATGTTTATTTACAATTTTTGGAACCTATTTCTATTAATGATTATCCTAATGTGAAATATTATTCAATTCATACATACTAATCTTCTCATATATTATTTATATATCATTTATGGACGTGTTTCCATAGGATCTTAGTTGTTTTTCATTTACATTCTACATGGGGAATGGTTTTTATTAATTTTTATTTATTTATTTTTGATACCCTCATTTTCTGTGAATTATAATTTTTATTAATAAAATAGTCAAGATTTCATTGGTGTCCCTAGTAGTCAATTTTATATTTTTATACCATTCATCTATCGCCTTATTTGTTCCTATGTAATGGGAGTGACCAAACAAGGTATTTTGACACTTACTCAGGTTTCTATTATGGTTTTTTCAACATCACATACATTTTTTTCTAATTAGATTTTATGTCTATGGTCATAAATGTAAAACTAAATTGTTAAAAAAAATAATGGGTCACAATACATTGACCACCAGGTTGCATATAGTATAAAGTCATAATTCTCAAAATATAAATCATATTGTAATGTCATAGGCCATGGACTATAATGCTGCAAATAGTTTATGGTAATAATTCTTGGACCTATGTTGATCCCCCCTAGAGTGTTTTTTAGGACACTAGAGGCTTTTAAACCAATATAAATGGTCTTCTTAGGAGGGAATACAACAATGATAAAAATAGAGTGTTATGGGAAAAATAAATTTAAATTCAGACATTATGAACGTATTAATTAATTTTATAATGATGGTAGAATAATATAGGGAAAATTTTACTCATAAACTTTTTTAATCTATTACAGTGGAATGAAGAAATATATGACTAATAGACATTTACTCAAAAAATTCCTTCTCAATTACTTGGGAATCAACATGTATTGTTTTACAAAACCACTAAAACATGGTTCATCCTTTTAAAAGACGAGAATTTCATTATGAAATAGTGATACCTAGATTTATATATCCACTAATTATCATTGGAATATCCTATATAGTGTTACATAGATCATAATATGTAGAAAATATGGTTTCAAAACATCCCCTTATATATCAAATTCATTTATTTATTTAACATCATACTCTAACCACATACAAATATCTAGTTTGAAATGTTGTATTCATTATTATCTCATAGTGAAACCATGTTCTATTTCTATGTTACATACAACACCACCACTCACTACATATAAACTATATCTCCTTATTGATTGTTTGGCCTTCAATGTTCCTCACAACATGGGAAATGTAATTTGGACTTGACGGTTTTTGATAATGCACCCATCAAAAAATTTCATCATTTTATATGGGTGTTGTGTACTTTTTTAGTGTTTTGAAACTATATATCATCATGTTGAAGACAACCTTATTTTATTCTTCTTTTTTGAACAAAAGGAAATTTATGTAATTTGTTGATATTTTATAAATACCACAAATATTTGGATGGAATCCTCAAGTAATTAAATACAACTGGTTGTAGAATAGATGAAATAAAAACCCATACATAAAATTCTGGATTATTAATCATTGTTGTGTATATTTTTATTATCAGTACTATGCATCTATTATCATTTATAATTTTCCTCTAGCAGAATTATTTTAAAATATATGTTAGGAATATCATTTTATTAAATAAAATGAATGTAATTCCAGGGAGAAAGAATTATAATATTCTATCTACCCCAATAATAGTTGAAAATCCATATGTCTCCCTCCCTATAACATCTCACACACTATCTGCTTTCCACTGCACTGTCTCTCTCACCCTATGTTAGTGTCCCATAAGCAACTTCGTTTACACCTTCCCATTTAGTAGCCTCAGTAGTAAAGGATCATGGTTCTATTCTTAGTTATTCATGGGGTTATTAGAGGGTTACATTTTTTAGGTACAAATTTTTGTTTGAATAAATTTAATGATGTTTTTTATACTAAATTTTTGTTCATAAAATATTGAAACAATGAAACAATGGAGAAAAATATTAAATGAATAGATTTATGAAATTTAACTATACTAATGATAGTTGTCACATTTGATTCATATGGGGTCCCTACAAATGATTATATAAGATTATATGTCCATATTCTATGCCAGCTAATAATGGAGTCAGATTATATTCTAATTGCATATTACAATTGGAGGAATATACCTCATTCATGGGAAAATTAAGTTCTTGATTAAAAAATATTGTTAATTTTAATACATTAGGGTGTTATTTAATGTCATTATGTTATTGAAATCTATTCTGTTCAAAAATATTTTTGTGTACAAACATTTTCCACATTTTAGTTTCTGATGTGCTAGCACGAAAGTGGATATTTAAAAACCTCAAAAAAAATACATTAAATACACATTATGAAGAGATTTCAATGATACTTAGTTGAGATCACAATTGATATATCACTAGGTACCCAATGGGGTACCTAAATAGAAATGAAAAATGTTTATTGAATGACATCATGATAAGAAGAATATGGTATTGGAATATATATTGTTATATTAATCTCATTTAAATTAATAAATTTATATGAAAAGGAGTTGAAATTGAATAAATTCCTATTAAATTTCATTTAAATTATTTCAGGGTCATTCAAGGAAGAATTCAATAAGCAGGTTTATGGAAATCTTCCCTCACACTTGGGGGTCAATGAGTTTTTCAAGAATCCAATCGAATTTGGTAATCATTTCATTAGTATAAATATTTATAAGACAATATTATATGTTTAATATATTAAATTGTTGATTTATCATTATTTAATACAGTCACTTAGTTTAGGGTACCACACATATCAAATATAAGTGGAGTTTCATGTCCATAAAAAATATTACGGGAGTTTTGTAAATGAGGATGCCAAAGAATATAGGGTTGGAATTATTTTTTCATTATAATAACATTTTATCAGTAGTCCATTTTGTAAATATATATTTATTTTAATATGATTGATATTACATATGTAGGTATAAATTAAAGAACTATGTGTTTCCATTCCAATGTAGTCCTACTCAGTCACCCAAGATGAACTAGTATGTAATATTCTGGGGATTCAACATCCTAGTAGAGTGCATGGAATGGGTTTGAGACCCTTAACATCTGAGGTATTTAGATGTATGTGTCAGTTTTTAGCTACATCTACTCCTTGTTGTAGTTGAGATTCACAGATTTATTATTTTTCAATGAAAAAACCCATTCATGAACTTGGGGCTTAGTTATCCGCATTGTAGAATACACTCGTTGTTTTATATCGGAAGATGATTAGGACTATTCCTCATTATATTTCATCAATGAGGGGTGGTGAGTAGGTAAATCACTCTACTTAAAATTCATTTAATATTAAAATATTTTTTTCTTTTATATTTAAATTTAAATATAAAACATTATTTAGTATTTAATATAATTGTCTAACACTTTTTGTTATCAAGAATTAGAGATAGATGTAGAGATGCTAAAAAGTAGTCTTCATCATCGGATTGTGATTAGTGGTATGGTAGATATTTTTGGAAATTATAGAAACAAAGTATTTTTTAATGTAACATTTGTGTCACATAGTATTCACCTAAAATTTATATGACTTAACATTTTCATTATTTCCCCTGATTGATAAAGGAATTTTAATTTCATATGGGAAGGTGATTTAGTAAGTATGTGATTGTAGAATTGGTTTAGTTTGAATCGGGTGGAGTATAAAGTAATATATATTCCATATGGTAGATGGAGAAATTTTATATTTTAATTTTATTAATGTTAGGAAGTGTATATTGGTATTTTGGACTAACTATTTTGTTTTTTATTTGATTAATTTTATTAATTTCTATGACACATGACCCACAACCATTTCATTCATGGATGGGGACTATAAATTTTTGGTCGACCATTGAACCCTTTTGAAACATGGTAATGATCACTTTTCTCAAGAGATCCTTCGAGGTGGGTTCCCTAGATGGTAAACGATCCAATTTTCCATCACTAATGAGGAGAATAATACTTGGAGGATTATGGAGATCCATACTGATGGAGACATAATGTTTGGAGGTGAACAATAGGTTATTTTTTGGCAGATATCAATGCTTTTGGAGCTATGACACTATGTTCCTGACCACATTTTGTGATCCTATATATAAAAGAGATCCAACCCCATTATCAAGGGAAAGACCCTAAGGTTGGCCACTGTATGGGATGTGACTAAGATATTAGATTTAGCCGTCTCTTTGTATCCCAAAAAACAAAGAATACAGCTATATTTTTTTTGAAAATCATTGTGGTTGATGACCATCATTAGAATAGAATATCCTACAAGGAAAGGGATAGAATATCATGGTCATTACATACTAGTCCATGATGGTCAATGTTAGACTAAGTAGTATATATTCATATATATCATATTTTTGGGCTATGTAATTTTAGTCTTATTCCATTAATATAGGTTCTAAAATGTTAATAGTCTTATATTTAGATTTATCAATCATTGTTAAATTCTTGAGATTCTATGGATTATGTTATTATATTATATGTTATTTTTACACGGTTTTTTTATGAATCATTAATAGGTTGTTGACTACTAAAAATTGATATATGGTTTATATTATTATATTATATTTTCTTTTCACGAGTTTTATTTTCAGTGTACCAATATAGGGGCTTAAAAATTTGTAACTTTTTTTTATTTTTAAATCTAAAATTAGTGGTAGTTTAAACTGCCGCTACCAAAATGGACTATATATAGTGTCAGTTTAAAATGCCTTTATAATATTCAATTTTTATATTATAATTTGTTAAAAAATCATCTGAATAAATTATCTTTATTATTTAGTGGCAGTTTGGGTGGTTTTTGAGGTGGTTTTAATGTAGTAAATTTTAAACATTGTAGGGGATGTTTTAACCGTCGCTAAATACATGAAATTTTGTTCACATTACTTTTTCACCAAAACCCCCAAAACTGCCGCTAAATATGTCTACTATGAAACATTCTAGAAACTACCATAAAATTGAATAAACCACCACATGTTTTATTATGACAATTAATTTAGCATTGGTTTTAAGAAACAGTCACAGAAGCATATAACGAAGGATTATACCGTGTCTATACGGTGATTTTCTTTTAGTAATTCCCCTGAAATCTTTATAGAAGTGATCAATAGAGTCATTTAAGATTAAATTGAAAAAATATTGTATAATTTAAAGATGATATTATAATATATTCCAAAACCAATAAAGACCATATGAAGTATCTGGGCACCGTGAGAAAGTCATTTCAAAAGGAGATTCTCTATGCAATGTTCCACAAGTGTGACTTCTGGTTGAATTATGTCACATTAATGGAGCATATCATCACATGTATTGGGAGATCCATGGATCCTTGAATGAAATATTAAATTAAGGGATGATCAAGGAAAACATTTGTGGAAGAAATTTATATCATCCTATGGTTTTCATGATATTATCATCAATTTGTGAACTATTCCTCATTATTTTCAGACCCTCATACAAAGATAACTTATAAGGGAGTGATGTCTTCCTGGAATGATGAATAAGGAAAATGGTTAATAGAGTTTAGGATATGGATTATAACATCCCATTTTCTCAAAAATACCTACATGTGGATAACTCTTTATAATTTTTACTGAAGTTTCAATGAATTGATTGGTATGTGAGTTGATGGGAAATGACAATGTCCTTGACTACGCGAGAACGTAGTTAAAAATTCATGAGAAGAACTATCACATAGAAGATCTAGAGTTGGACGCAATGATCATTGCATTGAAAATGTTGTAGAATTAAATCCTTGAATAGATGTTTGAAATATATATGCGTCACAAAAGTCATAAAAATAAATTCACACATAAATAGATTAAAATGCGCCAGTGAAGACTGATAGAGTTCACTAAGGATTAATACTTATCAATCAACTACCATCCCCAAAATAAAAACAAGGTGGTGATTATCTATGTGGAACGTACCAAATTAATTTATCAATGATGATAATTAGAAAAGATCCAATATTGTTAGATTTGAAGAGGATGGAAAATAGAAAATAATAAAAAACATCATTAATCCTTTAAAAAATGATTTATCAACCTTCACCTTTGGAAGGATTAAAGGATTATACAGAATATGATGTGGGAATCCAAAACAATGTGGAAACACTATCAAATCCGAAACCCTTGGAGTTAAATTTTAATAAAGAAGGAATATTGAGGTCTGTCTCAAGAATATGTGTTCCATGAAATCAAGATTTAAAGAGCGATCGAGTGGATGATACACTTAGTTTGACATTCACAATTAAAATAGGAAAAATAATGATGTATCATGATTTCAAAGAGCACTGTTGGTGGGATAACATAATGAAGGATATTTATGATTATATATGAATGGTCCTGTTATTTCATCAAGTGAATTATAAAAGGTATAATTCTAACAATAATATGAAACCATTAACCATACCAACATAGAAATTGGAATACATCACTATGGAATTTATCACAGGACTTCCAAATAAATTAAAGGGAAACAATGTTATTGGGGTTGTTGTGAATCATCTCACAAAGACTACACACTCCATTGAAATTCAAGAGGATTTCATAGTGGATCAACTGGAATTGATATACATAAGAGAAGTTATATGTATGGATGGATTACCACTCTCGATTCTATTTGATCGAGATCTATGACTCACATCAATGTTTTAGAAAAGTCTCGAGCATGCTCTAAAACTGAGCTGAACTTCATTATGACTTATCACACTCAAACTACTCTCCAATATGATTAGACAACCCAAACACATGAGGAAATGTTTATATCATGCTTTATTAATATCAAAGGTCGATGGGGCCAATATATTCCTTATATTGCGTTATCTTATGATAACGGTTTCCACACGAGCATCCAAATGGCTCCCTATGAATCAATTTATGGGTAGATATGGAGAACACCATTAGTTTGGGGTAAATTTGCAGAACAAAATCATATATGTCCGAAAATGGTAAAACAAATTGTGGAGAATTTTAATAACATTTATCTTCACATCAAGGATTCTCATATTCAACAATGAGTAATGCTGACAATCATCGACAAGACATTTAGTTTAATGTTGGAGACATGTTAATCCTCTATATATCTCCCTAGAAAAGAAGGATGAGATTTGTGAATAATGGAATGATTAGTTCAATGTACATTGGACCAATTGAGATCCACTGATCACATTATATTGAAGGACTATCGAATAGAACACCCACTGAACATGTCTCAAGTACATGATGTATTACATGTATCTCTCTTAAGAACTTACATACCATACCCATAAAATGTATTCAATATATAGGTTGTACCATATTTTAATGACAATTACTATGAGGATATACCTATTAAGATCTCAAATAATAATGAAATATTTCTATTAAAATATGACAATGCCCCACGTCAAAGTGTTGTGGTGAAACCACATGTTTCAAGAATCTACATGAGAACTGAATTAATTGATTAATCATTTTTAACCTAAAATGTTTTATTTGGTTTAAAGTAAATTTCAAGGGAGAAATTTTTAAAGGGGGAAGAATGTAACAAACCAAGCGATTATGAATAAAATACCACTTTTTGAATTAATTAAATAAATTATTGTTTTAGAAAACACATTCACATATATATTTTTATCTAATTTGATTTTAAAAAACTATTATGTATCATTACCATTGATAATATTGTCGTTGAACAGTGATCACATGATTGGTATAAATATATGGTTTCAAAAAAATCCTTTTGGCATAGAATAAATAAGTGATGGACTTAAATAGTTGGATTGTATCCAACAAAGACCATTTACTAGATAATTCGAGGTTTATAACCTTCATAGGAATTACCTTAACCAATACCAAAAAAAGATCCAACAACTTAAGAAGGAGTGAAATAGTTTGTGGGAGAAGTTTATTCTCATTGAGATCACGTCCCAATCCTTGTTCACCAAATGGCCCCATGAAATCTCCACCATCATTCACCTCACTCTTAGATAATATGATTGATTATTGAAGGGATATATATCAAGATCCAATCAATATTATATGTATATAATTTTAGAAAAATAATGTATATATTTTAATCTTATTATTGTTACATGGTAAATGATTTTCAATTAAAAAAATTAGTATTTTTGGATAATATTCAAATTATATTATGAAAACTATTTTGATGAATAAATGGATTTTAGAAAATAAATAATATTTTATTAAATTACTTTTATTAAATATAATCATTTCATGGCCCGAACCTCTCTTACCCTTTCCGATGTCCAAAAGAAGTTCATGAAGTGTTCTTGAGGGTAGAATGGACTTTTCCAACACTTTTTAGAATTCCGTGACTACACACCGTGTAGTGTATGTACAGGTCATGTATCCCATCCTACGCACAGTGTAGTTTCTCCACGCATATGCGTTACACTCGAACCATTTATTGACCTGTCATCGGCCATGTGCCATATTGAATCTTTGTCCTTATAGCGTGAATTAAAAAAGTACACGCCTTGTAGCCCATCCTACACGCTGTGTAGTCACTCCCCGCATACCCGTTACCCTCAAACCATGTGTTGACCAGTCAATAGTCATGTGCTACGTTGAATGCCATGTTTGAAGCCACGTGGCGACCTTGTGGAATGTCCAACTACACAGCATGTACTAGGAAGTGCATGCCGTGTACATTAGTTTATCTCGCCTATAAAAGGAGGGGGCCTCTCCTCCTTTTCACAACATTCCTATCCTTCCCATTCCATCGAGCAGAGCCCTCCTGAGAGATTCCAAAGATCCTTTTTTCCATAACTTCTTCGTCTGAGCTCTGATTTGTGATCTGTTAGTGGCCACGAGATCATAACATTGAGGCGGAACTTCTGAGCTTGGATCTATTGTTTTCTCTATGGCCTTACATTTCCATCTTCCACCTGAAGAGGTTTTTCCGGGTTTTGACAGAAGCGATGGACGCCGACGGACGTCTTCTAAATTTGATATGGGGGAGCATTGTGATCAGAACCTGTTGAGGTAGGGATTTTTACCTTCGTATATCTAATTTGTGCATCATAAGGGATGGGCGTCCTCTTGCTTTCATGAGACATAGTTGAACCAGTTAAATGTAGACAATAACTGGATAAAAGAACAGGGATGGGGAAGTTGTTATGTTTGTCTTTTTTTATCCTATTGTTATGTTGTGAATTGAATAGGCTTATGCCTACTGAAAATCACGGTAATTGGGGGCCTTTTCTTGCGCAATTAAAAGTTTTCCTATCATTCTAGACCATTTTGTGGATGGAAACATTGTGGAATATCGAAATTGGTTAATCACATAATGTTGGATGATTAAATGAATATTCAGAACCATTTTGTGATCACCCCGGTTGAACAAAATGGCATAATAAACATGTGGGTGTTGGTTTGGTTAGGTGATGTGTGAAGGGAGGGGGGTGAATAATGGGTTATTTCGAATAGGATTGGCAGCGGGGTTGCATTAAATAATATTAAAGGGGAAATGATGTGGCACAAGCCATGTTTTTTGATACGGTTGTAGAGATGTGGTTATAGTGGCAGCAGGGCTACAGTAATGGGTTGTGATATTAAAATAAAGTGGAAAGATGGTAAATGAACTGTGGGGAATGATAATGAATTAAATGCAGGAATAATAAATTGGTATTAATTGATTATAAAAATGTTGTATTTTTGTTTCTTGTGTTTTATTTGACTTGATTTGTGGTTGGCAGGGTTTTGTTCGACGAAACGTTTAATCTGGTTTGATAATTGCGCAATAGTTAAGGAACTAATAAAAAAATACCGTTGAAACATGAAAACCTAAATGGGGTTGGGATTGTTTGTTTTATTCATGCTTCGTAGTTGCAGTTCCAAGGAACGTGCTCAGTTTCTCTGTTTAGAATCTATAGTTTGGGTTGTGTGTTTGTTATAGTATATGTATATGAATGATGGTGTTTTGTCACACCCCACCCATGTTGAGAACCTAGTGCTGAACATTCCCATTTCATGGGAGAGGGTGTTTTCCCCATAGTTACTAGCTCCTTCCTGCTCCTTCTTCCATAGGATGTGATGGATTTAGGCAACCTTACACACAAGACTGTTCGGGTAGGTTTCGTTTGGTGTGTTTTTTCCAAAGACTCTTCAGGCATGTTTACTATTCCCAAGAACCATTGGGATGAGGCCCAGGTGTGTTCGGGTGGGGATGTTATTGTAGCTTGTGAGGCCCAGGTGTGTGCGGGTGGGGTATATGGTTTGTGAGGCCCAAGTGTGTGCGGGTGGGATATGTGGTTTTCATTGAACAGGTGTGTGCAGGCAGGAAGATTGTGGTAGTGTCAGGACGTTCACCATTAGGAAGAGCAGCTAACTAATGGGAAATGCTGAGGGGTACCCAATACTATTGTTCTTATATACTACTACCTATTTTTTTGTTTTTGGAGAGTGTGGCTGGTGAGGTGGGGTGGATAGAATTCCATTCTAGGTTTTGGTTTCTTCTGTTTTTATCACAGGGAATTAGAATGTCTCCCCACCTGTGCACGAGAGCTTTAGGTTTCCCTACTGAGTATACTTGTATGATCACTATACATTTACATTCAGTTTTCCAGGAGGAATACCATGGATATGTGGGACCCTACTAGTTGGGACAATTGGAGTTGTTGCAGATGATGTATTCTTGTTTCTTTTTGTAGTGTACTTTTGAGTATTCTTGTACTTGTAATTTGTTTCAGAATTGTTTAAACATGCATGTGGGATTGTTTTGGGTTATTTTCATTTTCTTCTCCCTTTTTCTTTTTGTGTTTGACACATCCTATTTATCGATCCTAAACAATAAAATGGTAATGACTCCCATATTTGTGAAAACTCATACCATTGGTGCTAGTTGCCACTATGGGGCCTACTGGAGGCGGGACTCGGGTGTCATTATCTCCCTTTAACCATTGCCATCCCAGGAGGGGCATCTTTGGTGGGAGGGGGTTGTGAAAGAATAATATCATAGGTGATGGTTGAGAGATAGGATGGATTCTAGAGTTAGGCACAGTGAGTATTTCATGGGATGGTAGGACAACAATGTTTTCTGATCTTGGTGTGTGGCAGAGTCCAGGGAAGACCACCTAGGACATGGGATTTTAGGGCCCCCTGTGATCCGATGCAAGGAATATGAGCCTACAGAATGACCAAGTGAGACTACGTTGATTACATGGTAGATACCCTAGGGAAGGTACATTCATAATCATGATTTTTTTTAAATGATTTGGTTGTTTTGGGAAATAAATTTAAATAATGTGATAAAATTAAACCTTGAGAAATTTCCTTGCTACTTGGGATTAGGTGTTTTTTGTTTACCATACAGCTATGGAACATGGAAATCATCCCCTGGTGACTTAGACAGTCGAGGCCCAGCAGATTTAGGTGGTCGATCAGTTGAGGATTGACCGAGAGGAGGAATATGATTAGTGGAAGAAGACTCTCCGTTCTTTCCAAAGACAAACCCCCATGAAGTACGAGGGTATTACATCGGATATGGAGATGGAGGGGTGTCTTGAGGAGCTAGGGATCGCTTTTACATTGATCTGTTCTTGTAAGGTGTACATGGTTCCCCTATCAGTCAGTCAGGTGCGAGGTGCGGCGCGTCAGTGGTGGATGCTCTACCTTGGGGAGAGGTCAGAGGCAGAGGTTCCGTGGGATAACTTTGAGAAGGAGTTCCAAGAGGAATTTCTTTCTTCCATGATCAAGGCAGAGAAGTGGCAGGAGTTACTCTCCCTCCAGCATGGGAGTATGTCAGTATGAGAATTGGGGTTCATGTTCAATGGTCTCCTACACTTTTCTCTGGATCTCTTTCTAGATGAGGAGTCTTGGGTGAGATATTTAGATGAGGCACTTCGTCCTTCACTCCAATATGCTCTCACCCCCATCACCCTTCTGACATACATGGCAGTACAGAAGATGTAAAAGGTTGTATAGAGAATGCACTCACAGGAAGGTGAACCATTAGATGGGATCCAGCCGGGTTCGTTGAAGGGGAAGGCAGTCAGCAGTAGGTCTCCTGTGACAGGACCTTCCAGATTCAGGTCGGTAGGGAGCAGGCCCGAGCAGTTCCAGTTCATATCTTCAGGTCCGCGTCCTTTTTTCATGAGCCCAAGATAGAATTGTTTCTCTTGCGATGTTCTCAGGCATATTCAGAGTCGGTTCCCGACCCGAGCTCAGTACGGTGTGGGTGGGCAGGTTCGGCGCCTGCCTCAGTAGCTGTAGTTGCTGGAGAGGCCCTTCCAGCAGCAGTCGTACCCTTCTCCTCTAAGGGAAGACTTTGCAGGAGGAGGCTAATGTCAGGGTACTACTCATGGACCTCGACCAGGGCATGGTCGAGGAGGTTTTCGACATCAGAGATGCAGAGGACCTGGGAATGGGCAGTTGCACGTAGCAGAGTTGGCAGCTCCGGCAGGACTAGAGGTGGTGCGAGGTACGATTTGTTTGTTCAGCACTCTCATTTATGCTTTGTTCGATTCGTGATCTTCACACTCTTTTTGTTGCACCAAGTCTAGTCCATGCTTTGGTTCTAGACGTAATGTGACTTTCCGTACACCTGGTGCTGAGTACACAAGTTGGAGGTCAGACCAGCATATCTTGTGTTTGCCGGGTATGTGGGTTGACATTGGGACCGCATCGATCTGGTGGGGATCTTAGTTTGGTACAGATGCAGCCATACGATGTCATCCTAGGCATCGAATGGTTGTTTTCTGTTGGTGCCATTATCAACTGTTTTCGAAGAAGAGTCGTGTTCTCCGACATGGATGGGCAGTGGGTATCTTTTTTTTTGCGAGAGGAGCTATCAGGTGGGAAGCCGGCATGTGAAGCTTCTCCTTTACTTGATAGGAGGGTTATCAGTAGTTTCAACTGATACAGTGATGATAGATGTTCCATAGGATGTTGGGGTGTTCCTCGATGTTTTTCCGTAGGAGGTTGGGACTCTAACCCCCCAATGTGAAATTGAGATTGGGATAGACTTATAGCCTGGTGCTTGTTCGATTTCGATGGACCCTTATTGGATGGAACCTTCGGAGTTGCGGGAGTAGCGGATTTAGATTGATGATCTGATGGATAAGGGTTTTGTTCGACCCCGCGTATCTCCATGTGGTGCTCCAGTTTTATTAGTGAAGAAGGAAGATGGTGGTCTCAGGCTATGCATAGACTACTGAAGGTTGAACCAGGTAATAGTCAAGAACCATTACCCCCTTCCAAGGATAGATGATATCTTCGACTAGCTGAGGGGAGCAGGTTGGTTTTCTAATATTGATCTACGATATGGATATCATCAGATGAGGGTAATTGACCGTGACATATTGAAGACGGCTTTCATGTGCAGGTATGGGCACTTCGATTTTGTAGTGATGCCGTTTGGAGTTACAAATGCACCAGTTGTGTTCATGGGACTTATGATCCTTTTATTCAGAGAGTTTCTCGACCGGTTCGTCGTTGTGTTAATAGATGACATCCTGATCTACTCAAGATCATAGGAGGAGGACGTTGAGCATTTCATGGTAGTCTTGGAAGTCCTCTGAAACAACCAACATTATGGGAAATTGTCGAAGTTTATGTTATTGACCCAAGAAGTACACATCCTTGGGCACTTAGTGTCTCAGTATGGAGTGTTAGTGGACCCATCGAAGGTGGAGGAAGTTGTTTCTTGTGCAGAACCCAAGAGCGTGGTAGAAGATCGTAGCTTCCAAGGTTTTTCAGGTTATTAGCGGATGTTTGTTTCGGACTTCTCTCGAGTTTCTACTCCATTGATAGCATTGACTAGGAAGAACCATATCTTCTTATGGAGCGAGTAGTTCCAGAAATCATTCGACTACCTGAAGGAGAAGTTGTTCAGTGCTCCAGTACTCAGGTTTCCTGAGGAAGGGTTGTTGTATGAGGTTTTTTGTGATGCTTTTGGCCTTGGGTTGGGGGTGTAATGATGTAGAAGAAGGGTGTAATCTTTTATGGATCTAGGTTGTTGCGCCCCCACGAGCATAAGTATGCCACCCATAAACTAGATCTTGCAGCGGTAGTGTTCGCACTGATGTTTTGGAGAAATTACATCTTTCGGAGCGCTTTTTGGCCTTCTCGTATCACAAGAGCTTACATTATATCTTCTCCCAGAGTGACCTGAACATATGACAATATAGATGGGATGAGTTTCTCCAAGACTATGACTTTGATATCTCTTACACTGAAGGTAAGGGAAATGTTGTGGCTGATGCCCTGAGAAGGAAGTCACATAAGGAAGTGGTTTGGGAATCCGCTGATGCTTGGAAAGTGATGGGAGTGTTGGTTTCCATGCACTTGGATGCAAGGGTAGAGGATGTTAGATGTTGTTTGTTTCAGATGATAGTGCATTCCTCCTTTCTGCTGTAGGTGGAAGAGTCTAAGTGGGGAGACACCGTGGCTAATGTAATGTGGGGTCGTATCGATCAGGGGATCGTTCCATAAGGATGGTCAGAGGATAGCCAACATCAGATGCTTTTTCATGGAAGGTTGTTTGTTCTAGAGGTGATGCTCGAGGGAGTTCACTGTGAGTTCCATAGCCCAGCCCTAACGGTACATCCGAGAGTTTCAAAAATGTAACAAAGCCTGAGGGAACAGTTTTGGTGGCCCGAGGTGAAACGGGAAGTGGCGGAGTTATGGATAACTACCTACTGTGTCAGCAAGTAAAGGCTGAACACCATGATCCCAGTGGTTTGTTACATACTTTAGATGTCCCCAAGTGGAAATGGGATGACATCTCAATGGACATCATCACAGGACTACCCAGAGATCTGGGAAATTAGGATGCTATCTGGGTAGTGGTGGATCGACTGACAAATTCAGTTCACTTCATAGCAATTAAGGAGTCAGGCCTGGTGAGTACCTTAGCACGAAGGTATGTAGATGAGGTGGTGAATTTTTATGGAGTTCTGAAGACTATCATTTCAGATCGGGATACTTGGTTTACCTCACGACTCTGGAAGGGGTTATAGAATGCTTTTGGCACCCAGCTACACCTTAGCAATGCATTTCACCCCTAGATCAATGGGCAGACAGATCGGACTATCAAGACGTTGGAGGAAATGATGCGAGCATGCGTTATGGATTTTGGAGGATCATGGGTGCGACAGTTTCCTTTAGTAGAGTTTTCCTACAACAACAACTTCCACTCTACTATTGGCATGACACCATTTGAGGATTTGTATGGAAGACCATGTTGTTCACCAATATGATGGGCAGAGGTTGGTGAGACAGGTGCTCTTGGGCCAGAGGTAGAACATAGCACCACAGAGAATTTCCAGCTTGTGCATGAGATGATTAAAGCTACTCCGGATTGACAGAAGTCTTATGCTGATCGTTGGAAGAGGCCCTTGGAGTTCGAGGTGGGAGGTCATGTGATCTTGATTTTCTCCCCTCGATGGGGGCAGTGAATGTTTGGGAAGGGGAGTAAGCTCTCACCTAGGTTCATCGGACCATTCGAGGTGCTGAGGCGAGTCAAAGAGGTGGCATATCACCTGGCCCTATAACCTCAGTTGGAGAAGGTTCATAACATCTTCCACATCTCCCAGCTTCGTCGATACATACATGACGACTCTCACGTTATTGACTGGGGAGATTTAGATATGGGAGATGACACGAACTTCGAGGAACGACCATTCAGAATCGAGGATCGTATAAAGAAGGTGCTCAGTGGAAAAACCATCGCCTTGGTTCGTGTGATGTGGAGGCATGAAAAACTGGAGGAGAGAACTTGGGAGTGGGAGGATCAGATGCACGCTCAGTACCCGGAGTTGTTTTGACTTGTGTTTTTCATTGTTCTTCTAAGAACTGTTTTGATGTTATACTCTATACCTTTGGTATATGGAATGCTTCACTTGTCGGATGTGAGGCGATTAGTTTCCATGTTCTTTGGATGTGTGTAACATGTCTGGATTTGTAAGGAAAGGGAAAAACCTGATCCTTAATCGAGACACATTAATGCGGATGTGATTGAACTAGTGCGGGTGAGTCATTTCCCCCTAGAGTGGATAATATCTCGACATGGGAGAAGGAATTCCCCAAGCCATGTTTTCGGACAGTGTGTTAGTTTTACGGTGTAGGGGGAGTGTAAGTTGAAAAATCATAATATATGGAAGTGGGAAGACCCAATTATTAATCGAGACACATTAATGTGGATGCGATTAAACCCATGCAGGTGAGTCAGTGATGCCTAACGAGGTTAATATCATGACATAGGAGAATGAATTCCTAACACATATGATTATGGTTGTTGGTTGGGTTCCTATTATAATGAGAGCCCTAAGAGCTATATTTTTGGGTCCCTATAGGTTGGGTTTTGAATTCTGGGGGACTTGAATGTTTTAATAGGTTTCTAATGTAATGTTCAGGGCCTCTCCGGCCCTGTGCTTTGTCAAAAAGAAGGTCATGAAGTGTTCTGGAGGGTAGAATGGACTTTTCCCAAACTTTTTAGAATTTTGTGACTACACGCCGTATAGTGTACGTACATGCCATGTAGTCCAACCTACACACCTTGTTTTTTTCCCCGTGAATGTGTTACCCTCAAACTATGTGTTGACTAGTCAACGGCCTTGTGCCGCATTGAAGTCGTGTCCTTACCGCGTGAAATAAATAAGTACTCGCCGTGTAGCCCATCCTACACGTCGTGTAGTCCCTCCACACATACGTGTTACCGTCAAATCGTATGTTGACTAGTCAACGGTTGTGTGCCGCATCGAATGCCGTGTTGGAAGCCGCGTGGTGACCATGTGGAATGGCCGAGTACACACCATGTACTTTAGTTTTTCTTTACTATAAAATGAGGGGGGCTCTCATCATTTTCATACCATTCCTCTCCTCCCCATTCCTTTGAGTAGAGCCCTTCTGAGAGATTCCAAAACTCCTTTCTTCCAAAACTTCTTCGTCTGAGCTCTGATTTATAATCTGTCAGTGGCCACGAGATCGTAATGACGAGGAGGAACTTCTGATCTTGAATATGTGGTTTTATTTTTGGCCATTACTTTCTTGCTTCCACCCGAGGATGTTTTTCCGGGTTTTGACAAAAGAGACGGATGCAGACAGATGTCTTCTAAAGTTGATCTAGTGGAGAGTTGTGATCAGAACCTATATTCGTAGGTATTTTTACCTTCATCTCTCTCATTTTTGCATCATGCGGGATGGGTGTATTCTTTCTTTCTTGAGACATAGTTGAACCAGTATAATGAAGATAATAACTGGCTTAAATAATGGGGATGGGGAAGTTGTTATGTTTATCTTATTTTATCCTATTGTTATGTTGTGAATTGAATAGGATTATGCATGTTGATGATCATGGTTTTTGGGGGACTTTTCTGGCGCAATTAAATGTTTCCCTATCTTTCTAGAGCATTTTTTTGATGGAGACTTTGTGGAATATGGAAATTGGTTAATCTTGTAACGTTGGATGATTAAATGAATATATGTAACCCTTGTGTGATCACCCAGGTTGATAAAAATGGAATAATGATCATGTGGTTGTTGGTTTGGATATGTGGTGTGTGAAAAGTGGCAGTGAATCCTGGGTTATTACGAATAGGATGGGTAGTGGGGCTGCGGTAAATAATATTAATTGGGCTATGATTTGGCACGAGCCTTGTTTTGTGATACAGTTGTGGAGATGTGGTTGTAGTGGCAGTAGGTCTGCAGTAATGGGTTGTGATATTAAAATTAAGTGGAAATATGGTAAATGAACTTTGGGGAATGATAATGAATTAAACACGGGAACAATCAATGGGGATTAATTGATGATAAAACGGTTGGTTTTGTGTTTCTTATGTTTTATCTGACTTGATCTTTGGTTGGTAGGTTTTTGTTCTACGAAACACTTGATCTGGTTTGATAATTTCCCAATAGTTAAGGAACTAATAAACTAATACTGTTGAAACATGAAAACCTAAATGGGGTTGGTTTTGTTTGTTGTATTCATGATTCGTATTAGAAGTGTTGAGGCACGAGCATAGTTTCTCTATTTAGAAGCCATAGGTTGGGGTGTGTGTTTGGTATTCTTATATGTATTTGTATGTTTGTGTTCTGTCTCACCCCACCCATGTTTAGCACCTAGTGTCGAACACTCCCATTTCATGGGAGAGGGTGTTTTCTATTTAGTTACTATCTCCTTCCTGCTCCTTATTCTATAGGCTATGATGGCTTGAGGTGACCTTAGAACCCAAACTGTTCGGGTAGGTATCATTTGGGGTGTTTTTTATCCCAAGACTCTTTGGGCAGGTTTACTGTTCCCAAGAACCTTTGGGATGAGGCCCTGGTGTGTTCGGGCGGGGATGTGATTGTGGTTTGTGAGGCCTAGGTGTGTGCGTGCTGGGTATGTGGTTTGTGAGGCCTAGGTGTGTGCGGGTAGGATATGTGGTTTTTGTGGCCTAGGTGTGTGCGAGAAGGAAGATTGTTGTAGCGTTAGGATGTTCGCCATTATGAAGAAAAGCTAACTAGTGGGAAACGGTGCGGGGTAACCAATACTCCTGTTCTTATATACTACTACCTATTGTTTTGTGTTTTTGGTGAGCATGTGTGGTGAGGTTGGGTGGATAAAATTCATTGCTAGGTTTTTCTTTCTTCTGTTGTTCTAAGGGGACATTAGGATGTCTCCCCACCTGTGCATGTGAGAATTAGGTTTCCCTACTGAGTATTCTTGAATGCTCACCCTACGTTTACTTTCAGGTTTCTATGAGGACTACTAGGGCCGTGCGAGACCCTACTTGTCCGGGCAGTTCGAGTTGTTGTAGTTGTTTTACACTTGTTTCGTTTGGTATTGTACTTTTGAGTTTTCTTGTACTTGTACCATGTTTTAGAATTGTTTAAACATTCATGTGGGATTGTTTTGGGTTATTTTCATTTACTTTTCCCTTTTTCTTTTGGTGTTTGACAAATCCTATTTCCCGATTGTAAACAATAAAAAGGTTTCTGCCTCCCATATTTGTGAAAACTCATACCCTTGGTGCTAGTCGCCACTCCGAGGCCTACTGGAGGTGGGACTCAGGGGTCATTATCTCCCTTTCACCATTGCCATCTCAGGAAGGGTATATTGGGTGGGAGGGGGTCATGACAAATCATTATATATATTTTTGATATCAAATGTAAATTTAATTAGGTTTTGAAGCTATTATTGTCAAAACCCTTCAATTTTTAATAAATTTTGGTTTTTCTATTAAAATTAAATATTTTCATTTTTATAAAAAAATATTTTGATAAAATTATTATCATTTTTTGAGTCAGGAAATATACATTATATATTGTTGAATTTTTCATAATTTTCATAGATACTTGATTGTTTTGAAAAAATTTAAATACTGTATAAATATATTTTGTGATTTATGACATCATAAAGGCCCAACGGTGTTTTAATAAATAAAATAATATTTTTTTCATGGAAAAATATATATTTTTTAAAATATTTTGTTTTTAGATTTAATTTATTTTATTTTAAATCCGTAGAGAATTGTTCCCGACATATAATATATTTTATGATTTTAAAATAAGTTATTTGAATGTGTGACTCAACTCAACATACCACTGATGAACCCTTCTTTATTGTTCTTATCTATTCCCCTTATTATCCATTTTATAGGATCTGAATTCACAATCACATACAACACTGATGAACCCTTTTGTACTGTTTTTACTATGCTAAAATTCGATATATCATTATCCCCCTCCTATTTTATCAATCACTCTTTTTTTATCATGTCATTTTATATACTTTTTCATATGTTTGGATTTGTTACTAAATATCCCCCTTACTTAAAATTTGATTTATAAATTATGATAGTCTCTTTATATCTCTTTTAACCCTAACAATGCCCATTATGTACACCCGTTTCCATGCCAAAATTTTCAAAGGGTTATTTTTTATCCTTTGTCTTCATGTTTATTTATGGTGTAACACCTTCTATTTCCAATTCCTTATATTGAGTAATTCCTTTTAAGGTTCATATTAATTTCCATTTAATTTAACAATTATGAGAGACCCATTTCAGTATCATCAACCCATTTTATGAATTTATATATGACATCATTATGCTCCCAAAAATCATAGTGATTGTCCATGCCATATTAATTGTGTATTCTATACCATAACCATTTCACATTCAAGGGTATTCATCTTTATGAACATTTACTTATCTATTGGGGATATAAATTTATGTATTCCAAATTCCATAAATGTGGAATAAATTTTTAAGCTCAATAAATTGATGTTATATGATATATGTGGAAGTCTTAAGAATGAGAATGAAATGATTGTGATGGTTGATCCCTGATAGCACTTTAATGCATTGGGTCATGTTTAGTATCATGGAAATTTATTTTGGGACATCAGTTTACATGATTCTTTTATGGGAATCATTCCACCACGATTTCATGGTTGGTTTTTTCTTATACATAAGTTTATGTTTCAATATTTTATGTTGTTTTCTTATTTCCCATGATTTGAGTATCATGATATATAATTCCTTATTATTCATGTTCCTTTTATACATAATTAATTTTATTATTTTCTAACATGTATTTTATTCATGATGTTATTCCTTGTTTATTCTCTTACTAGGCTTTATATCTCACCCCATTCTTTTGTATATCCTTAGGTTATCCCATGAAGTGTTAAGTATGAAGGAACATTTGGGTCATGTAAAGTACGTATTCAACAAAGATGTTGTTATGTCTTGTGTTATGTTGTTATGTAATGTACCTAAATTCCCAATGACACAAGACCAAGTGATCTTCAATGTTTTAATAAGAGTATTTTTATAAAATAAATCATGTTTAAATTCTATATAATGAGAAGGGTTATTATAAAATCCAGTCATATAGTAGGATTAGTTGGGTTATTTACCTATTTTCTATTATTATGTAACCATGGTGTTAGAACACCTGTATATAGTTTCATGTATTGTGAAGATTCTATGTTAGCGTGTCAAACTAACATGAAATAGGGGAATATTTTATTTCAAAAAAATTTAAATAATATTTTTTTCTCTCAAATTAATTATAAATAGTCATGATATATGATTTATTGATAATATTGATTGGATCATGTACCTTTACAAGTTGACATGACGAATAGGAAATAAAAAGGATTTTTAAAATGTGGGAACCACAAATTCACACCCACCCTCTTAGTTTTACTAATTTTTACCATAGTCTATATATCACCTAGATCTGAAAAACAATATGTAATTAAAACCTATTATCACTTCACTATATAAAGAAGTGGATTCAACCAAAATGGGTTTACTTATGAAAAATCATTCCTAAATGTCACCAAAACAATCATTATAGGAATTATATAACTATCAATAATGAAGAATAAATCTCGTCCAATTTTCAAAGAATAAATGAATCAGTTTAAACCCATATAATTTGATAAAATTATAATAACCATTAAATAAGTAAAAATAATTAAATAAGACTCATCCACTAAGAATAAAAGTAATCTCGTTTTCTAAGGAATATAATTTTATTTTTTGAACCTCTTGTATGTTTTAAAATAATCATTCCTTTGAAAAAATAGGGTCCTCAATAATCCCAATGTTCATTGGGAATTTTAAAATATTAAAAAACATCAAATAGAATCTAATACCATTATAAAAATTATATCCTCCCTCAGTATTTATAAAACAATTAAATATTCAAAAATATTGTGCAAAAATTTTCCCCTTCCATTGGCCTGAAAATTATGATATTAAAAGGATTCAAAATAACAATTAATTATTATATAAAATCTAAACAGACATGGAATCACACTATATGAGGGTAAAAAAATTTCTAAATAAAATAAAAAACTTGTTTTCATCCCAAAAACCTCTATATATTATTACAGATTCAATAATTACCAATATATTTACTAGAAAACCTATCCATTTTTAATATTAATAGAAATGAAAATTTTTAATTCTCAAATTTTTTAACGTCATATTTGTCATTTTAAAAGAAAATCTATTTTCAAAAAACCTATACAAGAAATATATTTTAAAAAATAAATAAAAAATCCATTTAAATAAAAACTCACAAAATAATATTGAATTCAACCCATTACTTGGTTTCCCTCTATAGAAGTTGAAATATAAAACCAAATGATATTCAAAACCATAAATGACATGGACTCATGGTTGATTGACTATGAACCAATCAATAAAAAATATCATAAATTATTTATTAATCATGGGCACAACCCCAACCTGGTTTTTAGTTAATGAGTAATAACTATTATGTACTTAGTCTCTCAATCTATGTCAATATAACAATTAAAACCCAGAATGATACCTAAAAATGACATTGGGTATCAAAAATCCATCATTAGAATGAAAAACCTAAGAAAAAAATCATCAAATGAACTAGCCATAAAAATGAATGTATCATAATTAAATATGGTAATCACTTGAAAACTTGTAATTTAAATCCTGATTCCCTAACATCTTATTGTTATTTATTAGATGAAACAACCTTATAATTATATGATACAATGTCCTCTTTTCTAGCATGTATTTGGTACTAATGGTAATGAACTATCTTTGGATGAACAGTATATCACCCAACCCTACCGATCACAATGCCTGATGGGTAGTCTTTATCCAAAATGGAAGAAAACTAGTTCTTATGTATTATAAATGTACATTTGGTAATGTTTTATTCCTTGTATAAATTTATAAATAATTGGTTAAAACATCATATAATTCAATTTGAAGTATCCAGTCTTTAGATATCCATGCATATAGTATAATCCAAAATAAATATTTAATCCAATCATATAATGTGAAAATAAATTTCCCTAAAAACATTAAAATGGATATCCAAAAAGAAATTTAATTAATGTAGAAAATAAAATATGTTGAACTAAATAGTAAAATTAAATATCTAAAAAAGGAATCAAAATATATATATATAAATTTATCTTCATACCCTACAATAATTTAATATATCCATACATGTCCATCCTATAGCGAAAACAATTATCAAAGATGTAGATTGAATATAGTTAAACATTGAGAAATCATATGGGGTTTATACACAGTCATAGTTTATAAATTGTTTATGTGACCAGAATTCTATGAATGGTATTACGAAAGAGATTATTTTGTGAAATTGTAATTTAAATCCAGAATTTCTCATTTGTTCAGAATTAATAGAATATTTTTTAAACAATAACATGCCTCATAAAAAATAATGATTTATAATTTCTCTCATGCTTTCAAAAAGTTAGGTAAATCATTTAAATGAATAAAATTGTGTCATATACCATAAAAAAATATTTTTAAACACAAATGATATACAAATTATTTTAATTAATATTTCATTCATACCCAAAAAATATGATGTTTTAATTCATAAAAGAAAAACATTTCCTTCTAATTTTCAAATACATTTCTATAATTCCATTATAATATAATGTTATATATCATATTTGATACCATATATTCCAAATACATAGTAAAATAGTTCTAAATGAAACCAGTACTATAATAAAACAAAACTTATATCAAAGTGGAATCATAGAACCAATGGACTTATTTAATTCTACCAATAAGAAATCAAATGATCCATTCATTCAGTATATGGATATAAAATCAAGGTATAAATATTAATATCTCAAAAATTATCTATAAAATGATATATAATCACTAGAAACATAGTAGGATTTAAAAATAATAATACAAGAAATGCATTCCTTAAGAATCTTCAATCTACAGTCAGCCTATATAAAACTAGAGCATCCATCTCCACACCCATTTCAATCACTAAGTAAAAAAATAATATTTTATGAGTTTCTAACATTCCAATCAATCTAGAATTTATATAGAAATTATTCAATTATAATTAACATTAAAAAATTCTGTATAATTACCTCCATATTGAATAATATTTAAATATATGAGGGTGAGGAGAAATAAAATATATGATCATCAAATATATATATAATTTAATGAAAATGAAAAAAACTTTTCATCACCTCAAAATCCCGCCCCTAAAATATCAGATTTTCAAAATAATGAAATTGAATTGATATTATAAAACATCCATAGGTTCAAATTCTATAACAAAGATATTTAAATTTATGTCTCTCAAAAATCGATGACACCATAATCTCAATAAAACTCCTTTTCAAACAGTTCTAAATGGTCATTTCAAAACAATATTGAGATAAAATGAATTTTAGGAAATAAAAATCAAATTAAATAATATTCTTTTAATATCACATGGAATATCGAAAATTATTCTTATAAAATTTTAAACTGACATAGAGATGAAATAATCTCAAAACCATTGTAATAAGGTTCAATTTCCTCCTTTTGTAAACACATATCAATTAATAACCAATCATCCCTTTTAAAAATAATAAAAAAAAAATAAATTAAAAATAATATATTCCCATGTTAAATGAACTCATTATTTTTTCCAAATATATTTCATGAGAAATAACCATTCTGAGTGTAGAGTGCATTTCAAAAACATATCAAACCATTTGCATGTAACTTATTTAGATGTAATTTGAATATAATAGATTTCAAAATATCATATTATCTCAAGGAATCTATTTTTAATTAATGATATATAAACAAATACTTATTTCAATAGGAATTTATTCAAAACATGCCACCATCAGTAATGTAAGGCATACAATATAATACATTAATTATTTATGATAGAAAAATGCAAAAATTCCCATGATTTCAACAAACCTGGACACTAAAATAAACACATAGATTGATAAAGGTTCACTTGAGAACCAATTATGGTAATATGAAAGGGAATGATTAGTTAATATAAGAGTAATGGGAATACCTAAAAATCCAGTTGAATTTGTTTGTATAAGTATATAAAATGAATATATGTGAGGAATTAAATTCACAAAACATGAACCTATTCAGGATGATTTAATATGGATAATGAGATATTCAAAAATGGGTTCATAAAATATTGGAAAAAGGTAAAAAATATATATTAAGTGAATCTAGTTGGATATTATAGTTTCCTAAATAGCATCATAACCATTCATGAGGCACTAGAATACATATAAAAAATTAATCATTTGGAATCTTGGAATCAAATTAAATGTGACACCGATGTAAAAATATATATTAGAAACTAAAAAACACCCACATAGTTAGCCACACTATTTTCCCTATCAATACAAAATCCATCTCTGATAACCAGTTTCAAAAGAGGAAATCAATGTTTATAATAGATTTAGAAATCATTTTTAATGAACCCATACATCATCCATTATTACTATTTTTTAATGAAAAAATGAAATTCAAAATTCTTGGCATATATGTCATCATTTTTTTCATCAAATAGTTTACCCCAAATTTTGTGTTAACAGTGTTGATTGGAAAAAAATCATGAATATATTATTTCCATCAAAACATTCTCATAAAAAAATAACCCAAATTAATATTAAATAAATTATGTAACAATGACATGTAAATTCCATAGGTATACTATAGTAATCTTATTCCATGATGTATATAATCAAAAAAGTCATCTTCAGCCTATTTTTATGATGTTATTCCATATCAATTTTTCATATTGTTATGAATATCATGTTTATAACCCTTTTAAATATGATCTAGAATTATGATTATTGAATTTTTCATATCATACACCCTTCTTACAATATTTTGTATCATTAATTAGCCATTATGTTCATTCATTCATTTAACTATGTCCCACTGATAACCCATTTTGTATTAAAATTATGATACGATTGAGGATACAAATATATATAGAGATTTAAAATATTATATTGAGTTGGGGAGATATACCATACTTTTGATTTTCAGTTTTTTAGGTTATTTTTTTTATTTACAATGATGGTATACATGGTTTATTTTGGAGTTCCAACATCTTTGTTAACAAAATTTTTTAGTAGAGATCCAAGAAAAAGGTATGGATGTTATCAATGTATTTCAGGACGATTTCTTCCCAATGTGGTCCCATTTCTTAGTTGTTGCTAAATGATTTTAGATCCAAATTTCATGTGAGGGAAACATTTTTAGGAATATGTATTTAAAAAATAACGTCATGAATATATTCAAACATAATGGAATTACACAAATTTTTATATCATGTTGTTTTATATATTCATGATATAATGTTTCATGAAATACGAATAAGCCATGAAGGAAAATTGTTTTATAATTTTTGACTGCCAAATTATCTGTAATGGTTTCCAAATGATGGTATGTTTTGTTATGAAGGATGTTTTTGTAATTTTTTGATAAATATGTTATGTTTCATGACTATAAAATATATTTGTAAATGTAATTGAATATCTAATGTTTTTTGAACATGATTTATTTGTTAAAAAAAGATGTGGTGAGATGGAATGATTCACATAGGGGATGAAATGTCTATAAATGTGTTGATACCCCAACCATTTGAAAATCTAGAGTCATAATAAAAATAAAAAGGTTCTAAATTAATGATTTAATTTAACTGTTGACTAACTTATGTGATGCATTCATTACAAATTAGATTCTATATTGAATGATTTTATTACAAAGCCTATAATGATTCATTAATGGTTATGAGTTTTAGGAAAGGAAATGTTTTGTGAGTTTTGAAATTTCTCATGACTAACTGTGTAGATTCATGAAAGTTGAAATAAAGGTTTCATGAAATTTAATATTCCATTAAGTAGAGGGTATTTCCTAGAAATTCATTACTAAATATGTAATAATTAGTTAATGATTGTTGAGATTCATGACCGACCAAATGAGGTGTAGACAATATTGATTCAATTTCACAATGGAATAATCATTAGAAAGTGTAGTGATAGAACATCATTCGAGAGAGAAGTAAGATTGAATATTGGGACTAGATATAAACATGGAGTATAGTTACAGATGTGTTGACCATTATGAATTGGGTTTATTTGTAAAAAATATACAACTACCCATTTATTTGGTGTTAGATTTTGGGTCCAAGAGTTCCTCTTCACGGTGATGTTAAAAATATTAAATATATTTTATCATGTGTGTGCAGTTTATTTTTAAATGTTGAACAATTCCTATGAAAAGATTTATATCCGAATTGATAGACTTTTTTGAGTTTAAAACATGGGTTTTTACCAAGGTGCGACATAAAAAATGTCAGTTTTGGGTCTCTGGAAATAGTTGAGTCATGGGTGGGGTGTTTAGTAGAGGATATAATTTTAATATCATTATATTTATATCTCTTCTCCCATACCCAAATAGAGGAAATTATATTAGGACATCCCCTCCCTTCCCCATTTTAGGGATGATTAGAACTGAGGAAGATCCATGGAGAATTGGTTTCACCGATGTCCAATTATGTTGGTGTCCTGTCATGGATCATTGTTCAACAGCTTTGGAGCATGGGAAAAAATCTGAAGCATGATTATATTCCATGATTTTAGAATAATTGCGTTGAAATTATTAATCATAATTTATAAGGGTTTTTATTTTATTAGAAAAAAATACAACTTCTAGAGATCACATGATTGTATAACTCTATGTTACAGGGGAATCCATGGTGATTCGGGTGGAAGAAAAGGAAATTACCGACATAATTTCTGATCTCATGGTGTGTAGTGATGGGTCACACATGGTTAATTCTTTCCATTTTTGTATGATTTCTTTTTGGGACTAAACACCATGTAATGAGGTTATACACAATTTGGTCACCCAATACTTGTGGAAATGGTATGTGAATTTGGAATTCAATTCATGATACATGGTCTTGTAAAAGTTAATGGACATGATACACATGCATGGTATTTTTGTCATGGGAATGGGAACAAGAAACGATCAAGTGGCTAGTTAGCTGAGACATGATATGTTCAATGGATTACACATAGTGCGGGAGGCATGGATTAACATGATATGTGGTGGAAAGACACATTGATGGCCCAAGTGAGGTTAGAAATGTAGTTTACATGATTACATGTTGTGTATGATCACAGTGCTATCTAGGCCCTATAAAAGATGATATTGTCAACAGTTTAGTTGAGGTCAAACACAAGGTAGACCCCCATATATGCCATGCAGTTATTTCTTATTTAAAATATTCTTAGTGTAATTCCTATATCCATGATCTAATTCAATCTAGTGAGTAGCCTATCTGGAGTTGTTTTCAACATAAAATGAAATAGTGTCCAAGTTTTCATCATTAAGTGAGTCCCATGGTAGATCATTATGAGGCCACATTATAGCAATATATCCTTAGTGGTAGAATGTGATACCCTAGATTGGATGAGATTAGAAAGACTAGTTCTGTCCCTATTTGGATTCTATGTTATATCATAAAACATATCTTTTCCCTATATTGGGTATTTGGAAAAATCACAACAGACTCTACATAGTTGTTGGTCACTTATCTAAAAGAATAGCCTAGTAGGGTTTTTTCCACAATTGAGTATAAAATTCCATATTCTATGAATGGTTTATGTATGGATATTTGGTAGTCAATTATACAATACTCTACTTAGTGAAAATATTTTGTAGGAATGGTAAATCATTGGTTATATGATCCCCTCTTCATGAGTGGTACTATATATGGTTTCCAGAATCGTCATGGCCAACAATAAACATAAGAAAATATCCTACCCATGCGATATGTTCTCTGAAATATAATTTTGGGTTTTGGTGTCCCCCAATGGTATTTGGAGTCACCCCTTTCTAGTATATGTTTTCATAATTATACTGGGTTTATGGAGTCACCATGTTTTATAGAGAGTGATGCCTATTCTGAGGCTGTGTGGTTTTCATTTTTCTATAATGGGATCATAGGGTCCCCCTATGGTCTGGGGTGTGATCCACATTATGTGGGGGATACCTTTTCAAGCCTCTAGTATGGTTTATAGTATTCCTTGTCTAGGATGGGTGAGATCCCCTTTTTGAGTATCGATATCCACTGGGCTCTCCCATGACTTCCTTCATGGAAATTTCCAATGAGGATGTTATTCAGTTTTATTACACCATGTTTGGGTTGTATCACTTTATTTGTGATACCTGATGAAGTGGTATCTCATTTATGTACTATCATTGATGGTATATTTTTCCCCAATGGAGTGTATCTCTAAAATGAGTGTCATCTGGTATGATTGATCTCATATAGTTTGTTTATCAAGGACAATTTTGACATTAGGGCCACAATTTAAATAATTTATATCGCTATGAGGTTAGATCATCATGAGAATTGGATTATTAGATAATTGTATCAGTGTGATTGTGGGGATCCTTTCAGTTTATTCACATGTCTTTCTTGACACCCCATCTGTATAGGGAAAATGTTTCTTATATAGTCTATGATGTTCATGAAGGAGCTTTTCTCTTATTGGAATTCATCTGGTTGGATAAAGTGATTTTTTGTTTTTCCATTTTCTTTTGGAATTCATGGAACCTATGAAATATTTTTTTTATTTACCCCTGCATGATATTTTCCCTAACATGTTATATGTTTTGTAGATGAAATTTCTTTCCATGGAGTGTGAGGAGGACACGGTGTAGGCAGAGCTTACGGAGATTGAAAAGCCATGTGTTTTTTAAATATAGGATATGAAAATTACCAATAGATTCGTTTTACATATAGTCACATTTTTTAACTCAGTTTAATTCATTTATTGTTTTCCTTTTTTATGTTAATGTATTTCAATGTTTTTTACGTCTATTGTACACTGGAGTTGGGAGAGATGAATGCATGAATATTTCTTTTTAGTTTATTACACTTTCACTATTTTATGAGAATGTATGCGGTTG
Source organism: Viscum album (assembly GCA_963277665.1). Lineage (NCBI taxonomy): Eukaryota > Viridiplantae > Streptophyta > Magnoliopsida > Santalales > Viscaceae > Viscum > Viscum album. The sequence goes on from OY728122.1 coordinate 1,348,658,393, forward strand.
TTTGTGTGTGGGTATCATTAGATATGGAAACCCGTGTGTGTGATATTCCAACTCATCAGTTGATTCCATCCACCAATATTTGGAGGTAGGTATATGGATTCGTGACTCGTGACCCTTTATGTTGTGTTATAAAAAATTTCTATCAAATGAGTTACCACTACTAGAAATTAGTTTCATGAACTTGATTTGGGATGCATAGTAATATTTTAAATGTGTTTATAGTTCATCATGAAGGCCAAATACTTGGGTGTTGGTGACACAGCTAACATATCCATTCACTAGGTCACTAATAAATTTCTTTTGACTCATCATATCAGGAATCTAGTAACAAGAATATATTTATATATGTACCATAATAAACATGGGTTTTGGGTTTTTTGATTTTCATGAGTTGGATCCTCATATATACTCAATAACCAAGGAACATCATGATTTTGTTGTATTATTCCACCATGAAAACATCTATATTTGTTTTTATAGTATAATTTTAATGAAGATACTCCAACAAAGGATTAATTTAAGGGAGTTGGTCCATAGGATAGATATCCGAGTGGTCCACCAATTAACCTACCACCCATTAAACAGAATATCACTTCATGGGTTTTGGCTGAGGAAACACATAGGCTATGTGTCATACATAAGTTCCATTGGGTGTGACATATGACATATTGAGGTGACCAGTTGTAATGTCATAGACCTCCCCAGTCAACCATGATCCCAAATTTATGGTTTTCTATCGGTTGGAAGAGTCTGTAGGTCAGGGATTCAGTAGTTCATGGGGAATCTATGTAGGGCCTTAATAGGTTAGGGAATCAGTAGGTCAGTGCATTGATAGAACCGAGAGACTATAGGTCTAGGCATTTTTAGGTCAGGGCATCAGCTAAGGACTAGGATTCAGTTGGTCGGGACATCAATTGGTAGGGCATCGATAGGTCGTGAGTTAGTAGGACAGGAATCAGTAGGTAGGTATTTGTTATATCGGGCATTAGTAAGATAGTGTGTCTATTGGTTAGGGTGTAAGTTACTTAGGGAATCCATTGGATAGGGCCTTGGTTGGTCAGGGCATCCGTATGTCTGAGCGTGGGTAGGAGATGACGTCTATAGGACAAAACGTCAATTGGTTGGGCATCGCTAGGTCACAACTCAGTAGGCCGAGTATTAGTGAGTTTAGTGTGTGAGTTGGTTTAGTGAATAATTTTTGGTGGTTTTTATTTGTTTATCTTATAAGTTAGTCACATTGGTCACTCATGATAGTGAGGCAAGCATTTGTGACTCACTGTCTCTGACTCTCCAATCGGTGAGTCATTTTCAACATTTCTAGTTTTTCTAGTTTCACATCTCTATCATTTTGTTTGATGTAAATCAAGTTTAAAACCTACGTTGAGAGTTTACATAGGTGTATTAGAAGATATTAATTATTTAATTAATTTCCAAATTCTAATGGAACATTGAAACAGTCAATCCAAGTAATCATGACCAAGATACTACTTTAAAGGAACTTAAAACATTTTCCCATCCATTGACATTGGATCTACCTTTTCAAATGCAGAGATATTATATTCCTTTAGATATTTTGTTCATTACTCGTGCAAGAATAAAATTTCTACCCTGAGGAGTCACATCTGTTCTATATTTGTGGATCCATTTTTCCTTGGAGTCATTATGGATACTCACGCTCAATTGTTTTTGGCAAAAAGAGTTATTTATTATCGCATTTTATTCGGGGTAAGAATTACTACATATCTTTTTTAATTGGATATCATGTGTGTTTGGTGTACTAATGACTTCTTATGGGTAAGTTTTAAATGAATTGAAAAAAGACAAATGAGGAAAGGGGAGATTTTGAAGATGATTGTATGTTTTATCTCTTATCCTTGATCATTTTATTGATTCCCATTGGTAGTTTACTTATTAAAATCATGGTCATTCGTGGTCTTTTCTTTCACATGGGTGATAAATTATTATTATTTTTAATCATCTGTTTAATGTATATAAATAAGATAATTTTATTAATCATGTATATTCAGCTAAATAAATGATTCCCCGTGATTGGACTAGTTTCTGTGATCATTAATGATTAATTAAAATTGATTTACCGAACTAGTGCTGCTAAATCTAAATACACTATGGGATTTTGTTTTGGTTGTGTGATGTGTGTGGTTTTGTTTGAGCTTGTGTCTTATAATGATCGTATGGTGTTGTGGATTGGGGTATAGATTTGTGTATGGGTTTGCATATGTTGTTTTATGGTATCTCAGGTTATGATATTTGTTGATTGTGGAATGATTGAACTTGTTGAACAATAGGTATACATCTGGGTCGTGTTATCATGGTTGGGCATGGTATTATTGAGTAGTGGGACTGAAATATGGTTTATTTTTTATGTTTTTATGGATATGGTTCTTTTTGTGGAGTTGGGATTTTGAGTATTGTTTGGGAGGCTATGTTTTTATGAATGAGGGTGTTACCTTTCATGGTTGTTTCCCCTTGTGATTCTTGAGAATTTTGTGATGTGTGTGTATGTTATGATGTTACTTTCTAAGGGATGTGAGTATTAGTTACTTGGGTAAGGATGTAATAATTATTTAACTTATTTTTTTAATTTATAGTATCAATTGGTCAAACTAATATTATGGGATTATGAATTATATTTATAGATTTGTGTGTGGATATTCATTAGAGGTGGAAATGATCACAGTTCGGTGTGGGAGTCTTGTTTATTTGAGATCCCATTGGTTAGACTGAAATATTGGTAAATATATATACATGTAGCTCCTAGTGATTTCTATGCACACCTCACCCTAGTCGAGTAATATCAATTGAAAACCACCATTTCATGGGAAGGGTGTTTTCCACAACATTTGTATTGGTGGATGAATGGATGGTTATTGGATCATATCTTATCCCACATCTAGTTATTATTATCCCAAGAATCATCGAGTATATTGGGGTGTGGTTTTGAGGCCTATGTGTTTGGTGGCATGGTGTTTTTCTTAGGTTCCTTCAATATGAGGCATGTTATGATTTCTACGATGTCTTTAGGATTAGGATGTTGTTTTGTGGCCCAGTTGTCTACGGGTAGGATGTGATGTGAATGTGGCCCAAGTTTTTATGGGCAGTATGTTATAAGATTCCCTAGTGTGTGTGAGAAGGTGGTGACAGTAGGGATACTGGAAGATTGTGGTGGAGTCTGGATGTTCACTGTTATGGATTAGATGTTAACTAGGGGAAGTGGTGTGGGGAACCCTATCATTGATGTGAATACTAATTTAATACTCCAATTTTGTTTATCGGATATAATTCCTTGACATGGTTCTCATGGATAGTATCCTTGTTAGTTGATATTGAGTTTGAACTATTTTTCTCACAGGGGAATTAGTTTTCTACCCCAATTTGTTCACGAGTGACTTTTTCATTCCCTACTGAGTATACTTATATTATCAGACTATATATATAAAACTATATTCCAGTTTCTCGGGAGATTATGTGGACCGTTCTAGACCCTACTAGCTCATGCTTTGGGATTGATAATGTTTCACTCCATTGCATTGTTATTTTGTTAATTACATTTGTGTTATCAATGTCTATCCAAATGTTTTACATTAAAAAATCATGTGGGGTGGATTTTGGATTCTTTTAAAAAAAATCATGAAGAGTTTTTGAGGTTGATACATCTTATCTCCCAATCATTGTTCTTATAAAATGTGTAATGCCTCTCATTTAGTGGTATTAGTATTCCATTGGTGTTGGTGAACCCCTTGGGGCCTATTGGTGGTGTGAATTCAATGTAATTATTTATTTTTCAACTTTATGATGTAAATTCCATCCACTTTTCTATCCCATCCATCATCATGATGAAGGAGGGTCATGAAAGAATTGTATTAGAGGTGATTCTTGAGAAATAGGATGGAGTTTAATGTAATGAACAATGAGCATTGGATGGAATGGTAGGAGAAAATGATAGGTGGAATTGGTGTGTGACAAAGCCCTGGGAATACTGGTTAAGAGATGTGATTTTAAGTCCCCACATGATCATATGTAAGGACTCTATTCTTAACAAACAACCAAGTAAGGATACCCATTTTTTTCATTGTAGAGAACCTAGGAATGGAACATGAATCATAATTACATGTGTTCTTTTTTAAATTGGTGTCTTGGGGAAATATTGAACGAATAAAATAATTATTTGAAATGAACATTAAATAAAACTCCATAGTACTTGGGAATATGAGTCCATTTCTTACTTTTCAACTATGCCACCTTGTCATCATCCATGTGGGGCTCATGCAGTGGTGGATCGACAAGACGATTCAACTGATCGATGGTGGGATCATCTATAGAAGAAGGATAAACACTAGAAGATAATGTTACATTCTTTCCCATGGGGGCATGGGAAATTACAGGGGCAGTGTCTCGGACATGGACATGAAGATATTGGTTGTGGAACATGAGGCCACATTTTTCATAATCTGAGATTCGATAGAGTACTGGGATCTGTTGGTGGATAGTCAAATGAGGGTAGATGTGTGTTTTTGGTGGATGTTATAACAAGGTGTGATGAAGGATTACAATGTTATGTGGGTAAATTTTGAGAATGATTTCCTGGTTTAATTTTATTCAATGACCATAAAGGCCGAGAAGAGGCAAGAGTTACTCTTCCTCTAGATGGGGAGTATGTCAGTACGAGAGAAGGACAACAAGTTAAAGGATTTCCTTCACTTTTCCACAAAAATATATCTAGATGAGGATTCATTTGTGATATTCTTAGAGGAGCAACAATTTCCTTCCCTCCAGCACGCAATAACTCCCTTCACCATGCCGACATATTATGATGTACAAAAAATGGTGGAAGTGGTTGAGAGTATTCCCTTGTGAGGTGGTATAATGATAGAGGGGAGACAGTACGGTTCTTTGATGGTAATGTCATTTAGAAACAGGTCTCAGGTGCCTTGTCCTTTGACATTTTGGCCAATAGAGATTTGAACTCAGTATTTCTAGTTATGAGATTTTATGCCTCATGAATTTCTCATGAGATTGGGACTGATGTGTTTTTCTTGTGGATGCCACATGCACCATCATAGTCTATTCCTAGTTTGAGATTAGTATGGTGGATGTGGTCATGTTTAGGGCCCTCCACAGCTGTAGATTCCAGCCTATTTGTAGCAGGGATAAAAGGCTCTTGTTCCACTGAGGGGAGACATACTGGGTGGAGTCTGACCATAGGGTATTCATATAGGACCTCAACCCAAATATGGTAGAGGTGGTGATCGACAGTATAGGGGTAGAGAAGTTGAGTGTGTTAATTTTCACGCAGGAGAGGTAGAATCTCCCACATGGCTAGTGATCATTGGAGGTGCGATCAGTTTGTTTATTACTAATACATGTTCTTTGATTGATTCAATAGATTCATGATTGTTTTTTACACCTACTATATCCCCATAACTGGGATGAGATGTATAGATACTTCATATTCCCCTATTGATGAGTACACCGGCCAATTGGGATACAATATTTTCTAATGTTTTTCGGTGTTGTAGACTGATGTTGCATCCACATCAATATAGTGGGGGCCTCTTATTGTTACAGATTCATCAATATGATGTCATATTTGTCATTGACTGGTTGTTTTCCATGCATGATATTATTAACTGCTTCAAGAGACGAGTCATGTTTTCAGGTGTGGATGGAAAATGTGTGTCTTTCATTGGAATGTTGTGTTGTCTAAGGGGCTGTCAGCATGTGGAACCTTGTAACGCCCCGACCCCAGCTACCCAGAGTCGTTGCATTACTTCGTAACATTGGCATGATAACAAAATATCAAGTCTCGAAAGACCGATTAGTTTAGTAGCCTTGGAAACACTAGATACATTCATAAATGTTACATTACATCATAAAGTGAAAAACTAATAACAAAGTCTTCATAGTCCAGACTAATATCCTCTTCTGACTATCCCTGCATGTCATTCATAAAATACTTCTTCACATCCTGGAAAATATTAAAACATTGAAAGGGGTGATCTCAGATGCCCAGTAAGGATAACAATATTGCGGAAGTATTCATTAACAAACATTAACATTTAAGGCAATGTATAACTAAAACCAAAGCCTTTTAAAACATGAACATCAACATAATATGGAAAAAGTTAAATGAGATAATTCCATTTACTTACTCACATGGATATTCTACTAGTCGAATAATCACATGAAATATCAATAACCACTTTCATAATGATGGAATGCATAATGCCATACATTCTGAAACATTTTGTCAAGGCCTCGGCCAAGACGTCTAAAATGATTAAGGCCTCGGCCAAAACCTTAAATCAAATTGGGAAAGGGCCTCGGCCAATTCCATGTCTAGTTGTCTCACGAGACCTACCAATGCATCGAGGAGCTATAGCAGTCTCCACCCATCACATATTAAGTCCAATGCATTCCTCATATGAATAGGTTTAAACATATCATAAACCATAACATAATCGTATCACATAAAACATGGATAACGGAAACATAACATTTCCAAATTTCAATCACAAGATATCATTACACCACATTGATATAATAAAAATGCTTTCAAAACCATTTTCAATACCAGAATAAAAGAAATTCAAAACTTTGTATTTATTTTTCATTAAAAAAAGATGGCTTGTAGAGGAAGCCGAAACTCAAATAATGGTCACGGCGGCGGAGAAGTCATTGTCGCCGCATATGTACGGAAAGAAAAAAATTCCCTTTTTGTAGTTTATTAAAACGCTTCATATAAAAAGATTCCTTTTGAATACACTTAAAAGTCAAAGGTGTTTATACACCGTATAAAAGAAAGTTGTGTATAAAACCAAATATGCCTCAATGAAATGAGATTGAGACGAAGTGCTTAAAAAGATCATTTTTAAAATAAAATAGATCTATTATGTGTATTCACTATAGGTACACATAAAGAAAGTAAAAATAAAAAATAATACATAATAATATCCTGACATAATTTGAAATTAGGAGATTAACCCAAAGAATGGAAGTTGGGTTAAGAAGTTCCCTTACCTCGTGTCTGACTTGACTCAACCGTTCTTTAACCTCCTGAATAATGAACTAGAGTTAATATATACCTTATTAAGAACCATTTTCAAATTCATTATCCTTTTTATATCAGTTATTACAATGATATGAACATTATGTAATTATTTAAGTTAATAAAGGTCGTTTTGTCGATCTTTGGTACTTGAGTCAACAATAAACTTCTTATAATTACAAGTTGTTTATGTGGTAGAATATCCATTATATACAGAATTATATTCATTATTTAGATGTCATATATATCATATATATCCAGTATATACATTCATTTATAACATTACGTAACATTTAGAGGTAAGAAATGAAATGCACCGTTCATGGAGACGGTAAGCCGTACGTACGCATGAACGCTAGTTTCATTTCTATTTCATATTTAATGTAATGAAATCATAATGGTATAAATGTATAATATAATTCCAATATAATATAGTGTATAATACCATTTACTCCATCCTTTATGCATCCCACATATGGCATTAACGATTCAAATCACTTTGAGGGGGCGGTAGTCCGCACTTCTAAAATGAAATTATCGCGTTTACCCATAATGGAAATCATAAATTATGCCATAAATGAGAAATACATAATCATAATTAAAAAATAAACATATTATATATCATATATAAATATAGTGACATCTTAATGGACACCTTGGAAGGTGTTATATGAGTGTTGAACAATCATCGTTTCGTGAGGCAGAAATTCACCATCCACAGAAACCGTATGTTCTTTAACCATTAGATGTAGGTGTGTGTAAGTGTAGCTCTAATACTTCTTATAACAACATACTAGTATATTGGGGATACTTTTGATGTTACAAAAGAAATGAATAAAAAGAGTTTATGGGGTTGGAGAAGAAAAATAAAACAAAATAACATAAGAGAAGACATTACCTTTAAATCGGGTAAATCTTTTGATTGGAGCCAAAGGCTTCCTTGGTAAGAGTTATTCCCAAAGTGAGGCTCCTAGGAGTAAGAGGGGGAGGTTGGGAGAGTATTTGGGCAGAGGTTGGACGAGCAAAATGGCTTGAATGTGTGAATGAGGTGGTAGAGGTGGGGGCCTTTTATAAGAGGAGAGGAGGGGCACTCTTGGAAAGTAAGGAACCTTTACATTATTATACAATGCTTTTCGGATTCAAAAGGTCCCAAACTTATAAAATTAGTGGCTAAGGTGATAAGGGTTCTAAAACTACCCATACAATAGACTTTGGACAAGTGTAATCCTATTATTGTACATTATCTTTTCATTTTATTAAAATCGTTAAATAATGAGGTCATCGCTAAATCATAATGATGTCATAAATAATCTAATTTATCAAATATCTAAAAATTTTAAAACAAACACTATGATGTAGGAAATATTTTTAGCTTTCCATGGTATATTTATATTAAAAAATATGACTTGTATATCCCCATGTAAAAATTGTTTTAGTAAAACATTTCATGTTTGTGTCATTTTTTTACTTTAACATTAAATAAAAGGTATTTATGTCATTTTCCAACTAAAGTGGATCCATGGGGTCCCCAAGTTGACCCATGGATTGTCTTGGTCGGCCATGACTCATCCAATAGGAGTAGGACAGGTTTCAAGAACATATCATAATATTAAAACATTATTTTTACCTTAAACTACACTAATTACCTCTAATCGCGATTAAGAACTTAAAAGTTACTATTCACCAAAAAATTATTTTAATATCATTGAACCACATTTTACTTCTTAATGACAACCATGTATTTCAGATTTTTGAAAATCAAATCACAGAAGTGGTAATATTTCATTTAAACGAAAAATAAGTTATTTAACTACCACTTAGTGGTTTCACTATTCATAAAAAATTGAAGATTTTCAGAACAATGACAAAATTTCACCCTACACTATAATTGATATTCTGAATTCAAAAATGATTTCTATTTTACAAAATTCCAAACATATAAGTTTCATTAATTAATTTTATAATTAATTCCTGCTGTCACAACAAATAGCGTGTTTTTAAGAAACAATTTATATCAAAAGATTGGCAATTGTTTATGTCCAATTTCAATGTTAAATTAATTCTAATGACCACCATTGGATAAAATGTTCAAAATATATTCTAATTATAATTTAAAACCACTAAATAGTATAATTTATCACAATAAATTATTTTGATTAAAAAAGTTGTTTTAAGTATTTTTCACTATTCATAAAAAAATTGGAAGTTCTCAGAAAGTTACAAAAAAATCAACTTAGGATAATTTCTATATTACAAATACAAAAATTAAGTCCATTTTGAAATATAAAATTTCTATAATTTTAAAAAGTGGTTATTACTATTCATAACGGCTACTTTGATTAGTCGCGGTGTGTTAGAACTCGAACTTGCGTACAATGCAAGCTGTTGCATTATTGAATGAGAAGCGTATCGTGGAAGCTCGGGGTGTTACATTCTCCCCTCCTTCAATAAATTGCGTCCTCGCAATTATAAATTTTTCTTTGAAAATAAAAGGTTGAAAAGAGAAAATACCTTTGAGGAAATCCCACATCGGAAATAAGATTAATAAAATTTTTCCTTAATAAGAGGGAAAGGGAAATGAAAAAGTCACCACCAAATTATGATCTCTATTAGGAGAACATTGGTGGAAATTAGAGACATATAATTGGAGGAAAACGTAAATATTTGTAGGGAGTGATTGAGGTCATCAATCACAATCAGCTGTCAAATTGAGGGCCTCAAAACCTTCAATCTATGTTGATTTAAAATATCATCAGTTCAACAAGACATAAGGTATTAGGATAATAAATTTTTTTGTTTTAATATCCCTTTACTAATGTTTAAGAATTAATTTATTCATTGAATAAGAAATAGGTATATATATATTTATGCTTGAAAATTGGAGTTTCAACCTTCAACTCATCTTTCACTCAAAAAGATAATAGAACTCAAAAATATTATACTTATCCTAATTGTATAAGGTTCCAAATGTTAACACATACCATTTATATTAGTAAAATTATTTTGTAATAACCAGGGACTTCCTGTAGGCTAGTGGTAGGAAATAAAGGCATGTCGCACCATGATTGTGGGTTCGATTCCTGCATCTTTGTCTGATGCGACGGGTTATGACCCACCCTACAGGTTGTCCTTTTCCTAAAACTATAGTATTATAATATTACAAAAATAATATTCATAAATTTTTTATCCTTAAACAATACTATCCAAAGATCAACTTAATCCACTCCAACCTTTATAGTTATCCAAAATACCTCTGTCCAGACTTTCTCTAAAAGGTCACTTAATTCCAAAATCAATTTATTAGATTCCCCAAACAAAGTAAATTTTCTCTTATTGTCACATAATAAAAATATAATTACCTTCATCATGTTAAAACCTTGCTGAAATCAACAAGTACTGCAGTACAATCCTTATATATATATCACATTATTCTAATAACCAGAATATAATCCATGAGTCCAAAAGCACCATTACATTAGTTATTCTGCTTCAACTGTAGTAACAGCATAAGATTTTCCTTGATCCCATGGCCTTTTCTGAGGTAAGTTTCCCTTACGCTTAGGACATTAATTTGCATAATGACCCATTTCTCTACAATTGTAGCATTCAACTTTGATAGCCTCTTTATTTCCCTTGCAATCACGAGCCCGGTGACCCTTTTCTCCACATTTATAACAAACTCCCATTCATTTTAGGAAAGTATCAGGGTTATTCTTCCCACAATTATCACATAATGGAAAATCCCTCTTTCCCTTTTTCCCTTTATCTGTCTCTTGTTCCACCGTTCTCTTCTTATCTTTCTTTACTTTGTTGTCATAAGACTTAGTGAATTCCTTTTCTGTCTTGATAGCACACGAGACAATATCTTCGTATAATGAGAAGGATTGTGATACTAAAGCTCGAAGGAGAAATGGTTTTAACCCATCAAAGAAACAATAAATATTTCTCCTTGGGTTATATATATAATCTGCAGCATACCTCGCTAACCTTGTAAAGTTGGCCTCATACTTTGTGACATTCTCATCCTCCTTCTGCCTCAGACTCAGAAATTTCCTTTCCATATCTGCTCGATGGTCACGAGGAAACTATTTTTCTAAGAAAAGCTCTTTGAACTCCCTCCATTCCATATTCGATATGTCATCATCTTCCTTTGTGTTTTGAATCAGCGACCACCACTGATCGGCATCTCCAGTGAGGCGGTAAACTGCCATGACAACCTTCTCCCTTTCGCTACTCCCCAAGGCATGGAATATTTTCTCTAAGGAGTTTATCCATTGCTCAGCTACTAACGGATTTGTACCCCCATTAAATGTTGGTGGTTGTTGCCTCATGAAGCAGTCTAACATTGATCCTCCACGTTGTGGATCAGGGTGATCCATACGAGTAAGGTTATTATTCATAACATGAGTGAGTTGTCCCCGTATGGTAATAAGTTGATCAGCACTAGTTGTATCTCTAGATCCACAATAATTATCTTGAGCATGAGGGAAATCCTTACATGGAGTGCATGCATTGATACAGTTTCAATTCCTTCAATTAGGCGCTATTTCTAAACAATGTCATAAACTAGATTAGTTTATGAATCAAAATACATAATTCCATAATTGTAAAATACTTAACATAAATTGAACTATTTATGGATATAATCCATAATCATAAAAAGGTTTTATTTGAGGAAGTATATACTCATAACCGTTCATAGTGGTTTGTAATGAAAATGGGAATTATCCTAAGCATATCCCCCGGGAGTGTCGTAACCAAGTGTGCAGCAAGGCCCGTTGTTGTGCACCAGTTCCTGTTCGAGTCTAGCTCAAAGCGGTGTTTTCAGGTTTTACCCCTAGGTACATCTGTGCCAGAGATGCCTCTACCTACTCGTATCCAGACGGGGATGTATTGATCGAAAAACTCACAAAATCTATACAATAACAAAATTCTAGGAAGTTCTTCCATACTAATCCTCAAAGTCTATCTTTGCGCTATGTGCTCTAATCAGAGTTTATCTAAATCTAGCTTCCAAGGTTAGTACTAAACTGCCTCTGATACCAACTATAACACCCCGACCCCAGCTACCCAGAGTCAGTGAATTACATCTTAACATTGGCATGATCACAAAAGATCATGTCTTGAAAGACCGATTAGTTTAGTAGCCTTGGAAACACTAGATACATTCATAAATGTTACATTACATCATAAAGTGAAAAACTAATAACAAAGTCTTCAGAGTCCACACTAATATCCTCTTCTGACTATCCTTGCAGGTCATTCATAAAATACTTTTTCACATCCTGGAAAATATTAAAACATTGAAAGGGGTGAGCTCAGATGCTCAGTAAGGATAACAATATTGCGGAAGCTTTCATTAATAAACATTAACATTTAATGAAATGTATAACTAAAACCAAAGCCTTTTTAAACTTGAACATCAACATAATATGGAAAAAGTAAAATTAGATAAAGCCATTTACTTACTCACATGGATATTCTACTAGTCGAATAATCACATGCAATATCAATAACCACTTTCATAATGATGGAATGCATAATGCCAGACATTCTGAAACATTTGGTCAAGGCCTCGGCCAAGATGTCTAAAATGATTAAGGCTTCGGCCAAAACCATAAATCAAATTGGGAAAGGGCATCGGCCAATTCCATGTCTAGTTGTCTCACGAGACCTACCGATGCATCGAGGAGCTATAGCGGGCTCCACCCGTCACTTATTAAGTCCAATGCATTCCTCATATGAATAGGTTTAAACATATCATAAACCATAACATAATCGTATCACATAAAACATGGATAAAGGAAACATAACATTTCCAAATTTCAATCACACGATATAAATACAACACATTGATATAATAAAAAGGCTTTCAAAACCATTTTCAATAACAGAATAAAAGAAAGTTAAAACTTTGTATTTATTTTACATTAAAAAAATGTGGCTTGTAGAGGAAGCCGAAACTCAAATAATGGTCACGGCGGCAGAGAATTCATTGTCGCCGCATATGTACGGAAAGAAAAACATTCCATTTTTGTCGTTTAGTAAAACTCTTTGTATAAAAAGATTCCTTTTGAATAAACGTAAAAGTCAAAGGGGTTTATACACCGTATAAAAGAAATTTGTGTATAAAACCAAATATTCCTCAATGAAATGAGATTGAGACGAAGTCCATAAAAAGATAATTTTTAAAATAAATAGATCTATTATGTGTATTCACTATAGGTACACATAAAGAAAGTAAAAATAAAAAATAATACATAATAATATCCTGACATAATTTGAAAGTAGGAGATTAACCCAATGAATGGAAGTTGGGTTAAGAAGTTCCCTTACCTCGTGTCTGACTTGACTCAACCGTTCTTTAACCTCCTGAATAATAAACTAGAGATAATATATACCTTATTAAGAAACATTTTCAAATTCATTATCCTTTTTATATCACTTATTACAATTATATGAACATTATGTAATTATTTAAGTTAATAAAGGTTCTTTTGTCGATCTTTGGTACTTGAGTCAACAATAAACTTCTTATAATTACAAGTTGTTTATGTGGTAGAATATCCATTATCTCCAGAATTATATTCATGATTTAGATGTCATATATATCATATATATCCAATATATACATTCATTTATAACATTACGTAACATTTAGAGGTAAGAAATGAAATGCACCGTTCATGGAGACGGTAAGCCGTACGTACGCATGAACGCTAGTTTCATTTCTATTTCATATTTAATGTAATGAAATCATAAAGATATAAATGTATAATATAATTCCAGTATAATATAGTGTATAATACCATTTACTCCATCCTTTATACATCCCACATATGGCATTAACGCTTCAAATCACTTTGAGGGGGCGGTAGTCCGCACTTCCTAAAATGAAATTATCGCGTTTACCTATAATGGAAATCATAAATTATGCCATAAATGAGAAATACATAAGCATAAGTAAAACATAAACATATTATATATCATATATAAATATAGTGACATCTTAATGGCCACCTTGGAAGGTGTTATATGAGTGTTGAACAATCATCGTTTCGTGAGGCAGAAATTCGCCATCCACAGAAACCGTATGTTCTTTACCATTAGATGTAGGTGTGTGTAAGTGTAGCTAGAATCCTTCTTATAAAAACATCCTAGTATATTGAGGATACTGGTTTTGTTACAAAAGAAATGAATACAAAGTGTTTATGGGGTTGGAGAAGAAAAATAAAACAAAATAACATAAGAGAAGACATTACCTTTAAATCGGGTAACTCTTTTGATTGGAGCCAAAGGCTTCCTTGGGAAGAGTTCTTCCCAAAGTGAGGCTTCTAGTGGTAAGAGGGGGAAGTTGGTAGAGTATTTGGGCAGATTTTGGCCGAGCCAAATGTCTTGAAAGTGTGAATGAGGTGGTAGAGGTGGGGGCCTTTTATAAGAGGAGAGGAGGGGCACTCTTGGAAAGTAAGGAACTTTTACATTATTATACAATGCTTTTTGGATTCTAAAGGTCCCACACTAATATAATTCGTGGCTAAGGTTATAAGGGTTCGAAATCTACCCATCCAATAGTCTTTGGAAAAGTTTATGCCTTGGATTGTACTTTATCTTTTCATTTTATTAAAATTGTTAAATAATGAGGTCATCACTGCATCATAATGATGTAAAAAATAATTTCATTTATTTAATGTCTAAAAATTATAAAACAAATACTATGATGTAGGAAATATTTTTATCTTTCCAATGACTATTTATAGTCAAAATTATGACTTGTATAACCCCATGTAAAAATTGTTTTAGTAAAACATTTCATGTTTGTGTCATTTTTTTACTATAACATTAAATAAAAGGTATTTATGTCATTTTCCAACTAAAGTGGCTCCATGGGGTCCCCAAGTTGACCCATGGATTTTATTGGTCGTCCATGACTCATCCAATAGGAGTAGGACAAGTGTCAAGCTCATATAATATTATTAAAACATTATTTTTACCTTAAACTACACTAATTACCTCTAATCGCGATTAAGAACTTAAAAGTTACTATTCACCAAAATATTATTTTAATCTCATTGAACCACATTTTACTTCTTAATGACAACCATGTATGTCGGATTTTTGAAAATCAAATCACAGAAGTGGTAATATTTCATTTAAACGAAAAATCAGTTATTTAACTACCACTTAGTGGTTTCACTATTCATCAAAAATTGAAGTTTTTCAAAACAATGCCAAAATTTCACCCTAAGCTATAATTGATATTCCGAATCAAAAATGATGTCTATTTTACAAAATTCCAAACATATAAGTTGCATTAATTAATTTTATAATTAATTCCCGCTGTCACAACAAATAGCATGTTTTTAAGAAACAATTTATATCAAAAGATTGGCAATTTTTTATGTCCAATTTCAATGTTAAATTAATTCTAATGACCACCATTGGATAAAATGGTAAAAATATATTCTAATTATACTTTAAAACCATTAAATATTATAATTTATCACAATAAATTATTTTTATTAAAAAAGTTGTTTTAAGTATTTTTCACTATTCATAAAAAAATTGTAAGTTCTCAGAAAGTTACAAAAAAATCAACTTAGGATAATTTCGATATTAAAAATACAAAAATTAAGTCCATTTTGAAATATAAAATTTCTATAATTTTAAAAAGTGGTTATTACTATTCATAACGGCTACTTTGATTATTCGCGGTGTGTTAGAACTCGAACTTGCATACAATGCAAGCTATTGCATTATTGAATGAGAAGCGTATCGTGGAAGCTCGGGGTGTTACAAACCTCTTGTTTCCATGTTGGCCTAGATTTCAGTTTAATCAATTGATTCTGAGATGGTTGGTGTTCCAAATGTTTTAGGGGAGTTAATGAATATTTTTTCAAAGGAGGTTGTGAGTCTACCCCCTCGACGTGACCAAGAGTTTAGGATATACATGAATCTTGGTGCTTCACCAATTTCAATGGATCATTGTTGGATGACACATTTTGGGCTATGAGATCTAAGGATTCATATTGAAGATTGGATAATGAAGGGATTTATCTAACATAGTGTGTCACCATGAAGCGATCCAATTTTTTTTGTAGGGAAGGCATATAGTGGTCTGAGGCTGTGTATAGACTATTGTAGGTTGAATCTGGTATTGGTCAAGATCTGTTAACCTATCCATAGGATAGAAGATATTTCCAACCACCTCATAAGAGAAATTAAGTTATTCAATATCAATTTTTGTTCAAGATATCACCGAATAAGGGCGAAGAAGTTGATATCATAATGATTTAATTCTGGTGTAGGTTTGCGAACTTTAGATACACGTTATTCCATTCATTGCTATAAATGAACCTGCTATATTCTTGGTATATATGATCTATATCTTTCATGGGTTCCTACACCAGTTAGTCATCATATTCATTGATGAAATTCTCATCCACACAATGTTTTAAGGGGACTATACAGAGAATTTCTGGAGTTTTATAGTTTTACATCGATACCAACAACTCTATGGAAATTTTTCCAAGTAAATGCTTTGGACACTGGAGGTCCACTTACATGGACATGTTCTATCTCAGAAGGGTGAATCATTGGAACCTCCAAAGGTCAAGGTAGTTTTTTCATGGGATGTACTAACAAATAAGGAATAGGTTCAATATTTTCTCAGTATAGAAATGTATTACCAGAGATTTTTTACCCAATTTCTTTCAAGTAGAATGTCCATTGATGGATTTGTCCAGAAGGGACCAATCTGTTATGTGGTGTGAGCTATTTTAGGAAGATTTTAGATACCCAAATGAGATTATGGTTAGTTATCTAGTGCTTTAGATTCCAGAGGAAGGGTTGATGTATTAGTTGTTTTTAAATTCTTCCCATCTAGGCCTAGTGTGTGTGATGATGCAGCAATGGGAAATATCTCTTATGGTTCTCGGTAGTTATGTAACCATGAACATAAATATTACACATATGATCTGGAGTTCGCAGTAGTAGTTTTTGTGCTATAGTTGTAGTGGAATTACCTGATTGGGGGTGCATTGTGGACTTCACATATCACAATATCCAATGGTGTATCTTTTCCTAGAATTATCGAAACATGCAACATAATTGGAGGATGGATTTTGATCAGAACCATGATTTTGATATCTCTAACACCTTTGGAAATGAGAATGATATGGATTATTCCTTGAGAAGGATTTCAATGAATGAGGATGTTAGAGAATATACGGATGATTGTCGGGAGATGGAGGAGTTTTCATCCTTTTACATAGATATTTGAATGGATGGAAGTAGAGGCTATCTATTTTTGGTAACATTGTAGTAATCTCTATGGAAGAAAGAGAAGGAGTCTAGGTTGAGAGACTCATAGGTAGAGGTGATGTGTGAATGCATTGACTATGGTGATGCTTCAGAGAAACAATTAGAGGATGGTAAGAATAAGATGATGTTCCATGAGAAGCAGTTTGTTCTAGAGGCAATGTGTGATGGAATTCTCCTTGAGTTTCACAGATCACCATCAACAGTGCAGCAAAGATTTTCCAAGATGTAATGTGACTTGAGAGAGCAGATTTTGTGGTCCAAGATGATGTAGGATATGAAAGAGTTTGTGGTAATATTCCTACTGTGCAAATAAGTGATGGTTGGGCACCATCTTCCCAATAGTTTTTTTCCCCCCTATGAGTCCTCGAGTGGAAGTGGGAGGAAAAATCAATGGATTTAAACATAGTGTTACCTAGGGATCAGGGGGGATGCGATGGAATTTTGTTAATACTATATTAGCTAACAAAATTGTATCACATTATATAAATTATTGGTTTTGGAATAATGGATGCCTTTTTGAGATGGTGCATGGATGAGGTGGTTCAGTTGCATGGGTTTTTGAGATCCATCATCCCTTATATGGATTCACATTTAACCTCATGAGTCTATAGGGTATTACAGTATTCTTTTGGAAATCAGTTTCTCCTCAACATAGCTTTCCACCCTTAGATGGGAAGACATGACATACCATCCAGATATTGGAGGATGGGAGGAGAGACTTCATCTTTGATTTTGGTGGATCTTTGGTGTGACATATGACCTTTGTAGAGTTTTCTTTCAATAATTTCTATCACGCATCCACTAGTATGGATTCATTCAATTCCATGAATGGAAGATCATGTCATTCACCATTTTTGTTGGGAATATAATGGGGAAACATGTATTACTGGACCCGATGTGGCATAGATAATGATAGAGAAGGTTCATCTCATTCGTGAGGGGATGAAGTTGGAACATGACCTGCATAATTCATATGCCTATT
This sequence comes from Viscum album, assembly GCA_963277665.1. Classification (NCBI taxonomy): domain Eukaryota; kingdom Viridiplantae; phylum Streptophyta; class Magnoliopsida; order Santalales; family Viscaceae; genus Viscum; species Viscum album. The sequence goes on from OY728122.1 coordinate 1,348,676,761, forward strand.
GAAGGAGAAGGACCATATATTTTGAGGATGGGGACAACGTGTTCCATAAGGAAACCCATTGATGTGGGAAGAAGAGGATTGGAAAAGGGAGAAATATTTCTCCCAGGTTCATCAGACCCGTCAAAGGGTTGGGGCATACAAGATAGGTGGCATACTAGTTGGGATTTCCATCAAATTTGAAGTGGATAAATGAAGTCATTCATGTCTCCAGGAATCTTCATTTTCTTCATGATGACTTTCATGTCATTGAATAGGGATAGTTTGATATTGAAGGCAACACAACATATTTGGAGCACATAGTAGATATAGAGGATCATCGGGAGAAGGTGTTACATGAATGAAATATTCCTTTTTTTTATTTAAAGGAATGGTGTTTTAGAGACGAGTACTAGGGAGGGAGAAGAGCATATGTGGGCCTAATACTTATAGTTGTTTGGAGTTTTTTAGTATGTTCTTTTGTAATGTTGTAGTTCTTGTACTTTGTATTCTATGAGATGACCTTTTTACTTATTGTATAATGTGTATTTCTATCATAACATGTATAAAGGATATGACTTTGATTCCCAGTCAAGACACATTTATTGAGATGTGATTAAACCTGTGCGGGCAAGTCAATGGAAACCAGAGTAGATACTATGAAGACATGGTGGAAGGAATACCCTAATTCAAATGTATGGATGGTTACTTCTTATATGGGGTATCTTGTGGGTGTTTAGGTTAAAAAAAGTGGGGGGATGTGTTTCTGGATGTTGAGGATTAACTCAAGACATATAAAAACACATGGTTATTTATACTTGAGAGGTATATTATGGAGTGATTATTCAGACCACTCTTCCTTATGGGTTTTGGTTTTTAATTCTCATTGGTGAAAATAGATTTATTGGTTTCTTTTGTAATTCACTGGATGTCCCATGTCCATTACATTGCCAAAATTCCAGTTTTTTGCTTCAATAGGATACATCAGTAGGTCAGGGAATTGGTAGTTCAGGGTGCTGGTAGGTTACTGTGCCGGTACGTCAAGACATTGGTGGGTCATGACGTTAGGAGGATAGGGTGTTAGTAGGTTAGTGAGTCGATATATAAGTATAAGGCTCAAGACATAATCATTACATAATCTTGTGTTATGAAATTAATTTGAATTTAATTCACATAGAGGATCTTTTCAGGTTTTGAGAACTAGAGAATTTGTTCATAACTCATACCTAACTACATAAATAATACAAGTATACACTTAAAATTCTATCCATTTTATCCATAAAATAAAAACTAATGAAAAAGAAACATGGTATCATTCCATGTTTCAACAACATAACATTTCCTTGATCACATCATTGACTATATTCATAATTATGTCTTGTGAAAAAAATTTCAAAACACTGGATGAGTATTTAAAGCTCAGTATGTCAAAACAAGTGAAACAGTTTACATTTGTTCTTGAGAGATATAGATAAGAACATGAGGACTTTCATAAAATCATTAGAAATTAGAAAATCATTACTATAAGTACATGGATATTAACATGAAAATATTTATATAATAATTAATTTATAGAACAAGAAAACTTTGTTTTAGTGGTGGTTTTAAAAACCACTGTTAAATGTTTTTGAACAAATAATTTGTTTCGGTTTTTAAAACCGTCACGAAAAACCCGCCAACAATTTTTTGTATTTATTTTTAAAATATATTCTAATAAATTTTCATGTTTTTATGGGAAATATTTTTTAAAAACTACTGTGAAATAGCTTCATTTTTTGAAAACATCCAAAAAATTTAAGAAAAAATATTGAAGAATGTTTATAAAAAAATTATTTATTATTTATTATTTATTATTTATTATTTATTATTTTTCTGCAATAAAATTCAGTTTATTATTTATAATTTTATGTATTTATAATGTTTCAATTAATTAATATTTATAATTATTAGTTAATAATATTATTAAAATTAAAATAAATCTTCAATATGTAGTTGATCAGATTTCGACATCAAATGATAATTTCTTCTGATCTGAGTGTCCATTTTAGCTTCACAAATCGTAAAATAATGTTTTATCAAATGAGTAAAAACCATGTGAGTTTTAAATCATGTGATAATTCATTGAAAAATATATATTCAAAATTCCAAAGACTGAAATCGAACTCGAACATCAAATAAACATAACTTTTAATCCGGGTATTTGTTTGGGCTCTACCACATATCAAATAGATGCCCGTAATGAGATCCACACTTCATAAGTAGGGTTTCCACACGTTGATTACTGTAAAACTTATTATTCCACTAGAAAGACTGAGACAACCTTTTAAACATAGGTTTTTGTTAGAGACACTTATATTTTTAAAATTCAAATGGTTATAACATTCAATTGAGGTGTCTGTTTGGCATGTACCAAATATCATGTTGATTCTCATTTCACGATCTTCTATTTGACTGGTTATGGAATTGAAATGGGACTCAAATAATATTTTATTTCTATTTTAGTGATTTTGGTGTTTTTAGATGTTCTTAATGTTTTATGATGTAATTAATTAATTAATTAATTATTATTTATTTATTTATTTATTAAATAATTAATCAATGAATTATTAATTAATTAATTATTTACTTATCTATTATTTATTTATTTATTTATTTTATATTTAATATATATTTATTTATATGTTTTTATGAACCCATTAATTATCAAAATATTTTAATTAAATAATTAATTAATTAATAATGTTTTATTATATGTTTATTATTCATTATTTTTTTTATATATTTATTTATTATTTATTTACATGTTATTTATTATTCATTATTTATTTATTAATTATTATTTATTATTAAATATTTATTAAATATAAATTATAAATTTATGTAATATTTATTAATATATATTATATATTAATTATTTTTTTAGGTATTTATATATTTATTTATTATATATTTATTATTTGTTAATTAATAATTAATAATTATTATTTATTCTTTATTCTTTATGATTTATTATTTATTATTTATTAATTTAATTTTCATTTACTAAATATTAATTTATTATTATTTTTATTTAATTATTAATTAATTATAAATTTATTATTTATTTATTATTTAGTGATTATTTAATAATTAAATATTAATTAAATATGAGTTATTTAATAAATATTAATTAAATATGAATTATTTATTAGATATTAAATGTTGAATATTTCATATTAAATATTAAAATTTAAATAATAATTAACAACTAAGAATTACTAAATTTAAAATTATCAATTATTAATTAATATTAATTATTAATTATTAATTATTAATTCATTATTTATTTATTTATTTATTTATCTATTTATGTATTAACTTATATATTTATTATTTATTTATTATCTATTAATTATTATATATTATTTATTATATATTATATATTATATATTATTTATTAATTATTAATTTTTTTTAATTTACTAAATATTAACTTATTATTAGTTTATTATTAATTTTTAATTTCTTATTTAGTTATTCAATATTCATTATTTAGAAAATATTTTTAAAAATTAATTAATAATTTAATATTATTTTATAAATTTTTTTGTTTTAAAATTTAAAATTTAAATTATAATTCTTATTGACCAGTTATTAGTTATTAGTTATTAGTTATTATTAATTATTAATTATTAATTATTTATTATTTATTATTTACATTTTAGTAATTTATATTTATTTTTTATTTTTTATTTTTTATCTTTTATTTATTAATTATTAATAATTTGTTATTAACTAATGACATATTAATTTTTTTTGAATTGATTTATTATTTATACATTACTTATATGTTATATATTATATATTATATATTTTATATTTTATAATTTATATTATCTATTATATATTATATATTATATATAATGTATTATATATTATATATTATATATTATGTGTTATATATTATGTATTATATATTATGTCTTATATATTATATGTTATATATTTTTAATTATATATTTTCAATTATTATTTATTGATTATAAATTAATCATTATTGATTAATAATATTTTATTAATAATTGTTTATTATGTCTCTTTTTGTTATGTTATACTTGTTTTTTCAATATATATATATGTGTGTGTGTGTGTTTAAATATATTAAAATCAATTTACTGAAAACATGAAGAGCATGATAGAGTGGTAATGTCTATGGTGAATAAGCAAGAGGTAAGGGGTTGAAATCTCAACCTACGCAGAATTTCTATATGTGGCAGGGTCATGTGCATGGACATGGACATGTTCATGGAGATGGGCATGTGCGTGGTAATAAAAAATAAGTAAATAAATAAATTATGAAAATAATATATATAAATAAATAAATAAATAAATTATAAAAATTTATAAATAAATAAGTAAATTTCTAATATAAATATATAAAATAATGAATGAAATAATGAAATAAATAAATTACTAATATAAAAAATCAAATAAGTCAAATATAACAATATTAATATAATTAAAAAAATTTAAAAATTAGTTACAGTTTAAAGCGCCACTAAAAACCATTTCTAAATCGTCCTATGTCGATTTTAAATAACTGCCACTAATTATAACCCAACACACGATTTAACTGCGGTTTTCAAAAATACTCATAGAATGATTTAGTGGCAGTTTAATCCTCTGCCAAATACAAATTTTGGCATAGTGTTAAACATACTTAATCATATCACCATGGTCCATCCCCAATGTTTCATATCAGTAAGTTCAATCCCCATGGTGTCATAACAATTATTAAGGTTATTCACTAAGATATCGCAATTTTTACCAACATTATTCACCTTGGTATCGTAAAAATAATCAATGTTATTCACCATGGTATCGTAAAAATTACCAAGGTTATTCAAAATATTATCATAAAACACATCGTCTCTATAGATTAATTTCATTACCCAATCAATTGGAGTGTTATCAAGGTGCACCCTTAATATTTCATTATATTCATATGAACCACAAATATTATTACATGAAAAAGATTTCAATTATCAACATTTGTCTAAAAAAAATTCAATTCCAATCACAAGAACTCATTTCAATATACTGAAATAGTAAATCCAATTTCAAAACCATTTCAAATAAAAAACACCCAAATAGATAATAAGGGGTTTCCTTTACCTTTAATAACATTAAAGCCTATAAAGGACGCGAAATATCAAATAATTTCTATGGTGTCAGAGAAGTCATTATCACTACATACGTTAAAAACATTCTTTTTTGTTTTCTGTAAAGCGCTAAATAAGAAAAAAACTTCCTTTGAATGAAATTAAATGTCTAGGTAATTTATTATAAACCTTATAAAATAATGTGGTGTATAACATCAAAATAGGCCTGAATTAAAGGAGATTTGGACATAGTCACATAAAAAAGATAGTACCATTAGATTATGGATAAATAAATTAAATTATTATGTGTGAAAATAAAAATACAACCAATATAAGACGATATTTTGAGTGAAATAATCATAGGTCATTCAAACAAATTCTTGGAAAAGCAATACCAATGACATGGATATTTAACTCAATGAATGGATATTGGGTTATGACTCCCATTATAAATTTCAAAAAAATTATGTAAGAATTTATCAAGGTGGTTATTATGTGTAGTTACATAATATCCACCAAAATGGAAAGGTAATTTACAACATTAATAAATAAACAATTATTCCACACATAATCTTGGCATAATATAATCAACGAATTATGCGTAAACCCAATGAGTGACAATTGAGTTTAGAAATTATCTTTCAAAGATAATTTGGTAACTCAAATAGATTGAATATGTGTATTAACTATAAATAAACATAATGAATGTATAAATACTAGATAATATATGAAAATTCATTTTTCACACAATCATTGGATGTCATAATCAAGAAGTAGATGATTTACCAGATGAATGGAAATTGGTTTATGAAGTTCCATTATTTTGAGTCCAAATAATCATGTATGTTTCTTTTCCATCTTGAATTTTAAAATTACGTTAATTTAGACATTTTAATAAATTTTTCAATGTTTATTATTAATTTTATATTACCTATTATTATTTGATGAAAACAACATAATTATTTACGTTCATATCAGTCATTTTGTTTATATTCGGAAGTAGAGTAGAAACTGAACTTCTGTAATGTAAATTGTTCATATGGTCAGAATTACAACTTCAAAAAAATATTATTAATGATATAAATAACATATATATCTAGTATATATGTATTTATAATTTTCCATAATAGTTTGAGTTAAGAAATGAAATGCACTGTTCTTAGATATGGTCGACCTTATGTAGGCATGGACACTACATTCATTTCTTTTTCATACGAAAGGAATGAAAACTAAATGATACACAGGTATATTATAATCCCAGTATAATATATATTATAAATGTTATATAATTTAATTACATCCATCCTTTATACTTTCCATGCGTGGAACGAACGATTCATATCACCTTGATCAGGTGGTAGTCCACACTTTCCCAAATTAAATTATCGTAATTACACATTATGAAAAGAATAAAGTTAGGTTGTAAATATAAATAAAGAAAAAAATAGAAACTTTAAATATTATAGATATCATATATAAATAAATTTATATCATAAAGGCCACCATGAGAGGAGGTAGTGGAAAATTGAACAATCATCCTATCATGAGGCAGTAGTTCACTGTACAAAGATAAAATATGTTCGTATCAATTATATCAAGTTTTGTGTAATTGTAGATAAGATCCTTATTATCACATAATTATAGTTTATTTATGATACTTTTTTTATTTAATCATTCAATAAAATTGGAATAGGGAATGGAGAAGGAAAATATAGAAAGGAACTTGAGAGAAGACATTACCACTAATTTGGGTATCTTCTTTTGACTTGAGCCGAACAACGTTCTTGAATTGCATCATTTCCATGTTAAATATTCTAGGAGTATTTATTGAATATGGGATATCATTTTATCCAATATTGGATGAACCAAGGGGCTTAAGTGGTGTGAGTAAATGGGTATATGTGGCGGCCTTTTATAAGAGGTAGTAGGGGAACTTCATGAATGTCTTGAAATATTAATTTATTATAAATTGAATTTAGATTATAAATTTTACAAAAGTATTTTAATTTGAAGATAAGATAATTTTGGTTAGAATTCCCATCATCCTATAATTTTTATACTTGTTTTTAATATTTTTTATCCATATATTATTTGTTTGAACCTAATTTAAAATATTAACTCTTACCAAGTATTCATGTATATTCATAATATATGGTTACTAGAGTTACTATAAAATTACAAGAGATACATCCGTAGATCATTAATTAAATTTTTGACATTATATATTTAATTTTGATGACACATATATTTTTAGGACAATTAAATCATTTAATTAAATATTATTTGTTACAAAAAACCATTATTTCAATTCTGAATCTATTTATAACTAATTTTTGATAGAGTCATACCAAATTGATTCCATCAAATAAAAGGAATTTAAAAAATAATAATAATTAAATATAATCTAATAAATTATTGTATGACATAAAAATGCTCAAATTACATTTTTTTAATATATGTAAAATCATTTATTTGAATCTTTCATTAATAAGATTATTATTTTATCATTAATGTGTTTTAAATAAATTTGTTTATTTACTATATAAAAATATAAATAAAATATCATAATATCTTAAATACTTTTAAATTTATAAGGTTTATTTATAGTATAGAATATCACATATATAAAGCCACATAAAATTGTTTTATTTAAAGATACATGTTTATTTTATAAATAACTTTTCAATTAATAAAAAATTTTAAAATTTCATTTTCACACCTATGGGAATCCCAAATACCAAACATTAATCCTAATGCTTCCCACAGATAAACATATCTCATACAATAAGATTAGGACCCATTTAGGGTAGTTTTATATTATTTTAATTATATTTCTTACCCTTATTTACCAGATTTACCCATTAAACATGGTAAGTAAAAAAATAATTACTTTAGTTAATATTTAAAAATTTAAAAAAAATTTATATATTTACAAAATCTGGAAATTAGGATTCCAAATATGGAATCCAATTTTCCAAATTCAAAACACAATAATTTTATTAAATAATTTAAAATAAATTCTTTTTTCCATAATGAGAAAACATGTTTTAAGATGTAAATACTACTAAATTATTGACATGTGTTTATGTCTAATTTCAATTTGAAATTAAATATAATGAAAATAATTGGAGTAAATGGTAAAAATATATCCAATTTATTCTATAAAACTATTAAACAATATGATTTACCCATATTAATTATTTCAATGGAAGATGTTTTTTTCCAAAAAAATTATCACATTGTTACTATTCATGAAAACATGATATATATCAAATAAATATCATATATGCATTAAAATTAAATTTGGATATCACTATTATACATCATACAAATGTGTCGAAACTAAATTTAAATGGAATTCCCCATCAAAAGGCAGTAAAACTGTATTTTTTTAAAAATACTACTTTTATCTAAAAAATGAATTTGCTCTTATATAATATATAGAAAACATATAAGATAAATTTAAAGAAATAAATTTTATTTATAAAATATAATATTCATTGAAAAACTCTATAAATGGTGATATGATTTTTTAAACATAATTATTAAATTTTTAAAAACTAGTTTTTTATAAAAACTCATAATATATATTCAATAGATTTTTTCCATTTATCATAAATTTGGAAACCAATGAATTTTATTTTAAACATATGTAAACCATATATTAATAATTCAGTAGGTACTATTAATTCTCACTATTCCCATAGCTAGGTTATCTTTTTAAAATTTAAATAATAATATTTAGTTGTTTATTTATGATTAATGTAGTGTAAAATCTATACTATTAAACATAATTTTTCTCTAATTAAACATTGTTTGTTACGTTATTACACCATTATGGATATTTTTCCTCGTAATTTTAAAATATTTCATTATATGTTTATTCATAATCCCACATCATAAAAGGAGTAAATAAAAAATCACATTAAAAGAAAGTAAGAGAAGTACAAAGGTCACCTGAGAAAATTAATACTAGTAATCCATGATAGAAAACGTGGATGTGGAGAGAAAACTAGACATCGTGTTTTGAGAGAGACTGATAGAAAACATGATCATGATCTTGTTTACAACTAGAAAATCACAATTTTGTGATTGGTTAAATGATCATTTATTTCCCAGAAGGAAAATTAAATATAAAATTATTTTTAAGGTCATTTTCATATAGCTGAGTAATTCATTTACCATGTAAAACAACAACATATAGAAATATACATACTCGTCAAGTAGAGTCTCAACCACTAATAAAAATGAGAAGAAACACATATTTTCTCTAAATAATGAGTATTCAAGATGACATTGTCACACATAATTTGTTCGAATAATCTTCTATCGAATCTCATAATCTACAAAAGATGAACCTCTTATTTCTCTTTTCATTATAAATTAACTAAAAAAATGTTTAGTACATGACAACATAATCCACCAAAATGAAAAATTCTTTATAAATTGAAATACTTCTCTTATTCTCTTAAAAATAACCCAATGTTAAAAAATTAACACTAAACAAATAATTGTCCCTATAATTTCTCAAAATGAATAATAAAAACTAAAAATTGAAACCCACAATTCAGAAGTTTTTAATCACATTATCCTCCATGGTAAATATTAACAATTATCTCCAAATAGCATCATCAAATCATTATTCCTCATTCGTAAAAGTAATTAACAGGATCACAAGTTCTACAAGATAGGTTAATAATTTCCATAAATAACCCAAATCACCATATGTCCATAAAAACAAAGATTTGTCACAAATACAATTCATCTATTACTCCTGAAATAACATTCCATATCATTCTATCTTCATTCTTTTAAGGTTCCGAAAATATCGAATGTCTACCAAAGTAACATTTATAACATAAACAACAAATATTTTCATATAGTAAGGTTATTTATTTGATATAACATATGATGCCAAAATCAACATATTATTGAGACATATAATCTTTTAACTAAAATGAATAAGTCATACTCACTAGGGACATCACATTTACTTGTGGACTATCACTCTCCCTTTTCTACCTTCAGTTTTGGGATCAATTTTTGTGGTCTTGCAGGAGGTGACAGATTTCCACCCATCTTTTGGGTTGTCCCATTTTATAAAAATCAAAAATTACCCAAAAATGTTTTAAACTCAATGATTTTATTATACCTCCCATTCTCATCTCAAATACTAATAACCTCAACATCTAAATTCTTTAACTCTTATATATATTGGAAATTTTTAACATCAATATGATAAAATAATATTATTCCCAATAGAATGAACATCATACATTGATCATGGGGTCCACATGGATTCATCATCATCTTGCTCAAGTAAATATATGGTCCTTGTATTGAAAAAAAGATAAAACATCCTTCAAAATAATTTGATTATTTTATCCAAAAACATCGTGTTCAACTTGGGTCATATGGGTGTTCAAAAAAAATATTTTCATAAAATAATCATATGTGGCATATAATTTCAAAACACCTGATAAAACAATATTTTTATAAAATAGTCAGATTGTGTTTGAGTTGAAACATTCAATAAGTGGTCCTTTAAAAATAACATATGTATGTATTGAATGAGTATATTTTAAAAGAAAATATAAATAGTTTGTGCAAGGGTTTCCTTCTTATGCACATTTTTTCAAAATCATAATATGCTTCAAAATCTTATGATATAGTAAAATATTTGAAAATTCATTGATAATATTTAACATTCCCTAAAATATGAGAATACTGAGATAATAATATTTTATAAAATACAACACACGATCCATGATGGTGTTGAATTATAGTGGAGTTTTTTTATATCTCAAACAATTTCTTATTGGTATCATTTATGTTAAAAAAGGTTTCATAATTTTATGGAATTACCAATAACATGGTGTAATATGTAGTTTCACACACCATGTGTTTTTCCCATTCAGGGACGAGGAATTTTGGGGACTACATACCATATAATAGGGTGACATGTCCTATAGTTATCACATATCATGTGTCCATGAGTCATTTCTAGGGAATAGAAGTCATGAGAAAGAGTATCTTGAATGTTCATAGAATTGTGCAAAGGGGTGGGTTTCTAGACATAGGGATATGAAAGAGACAATAAAAAGTGGCTAGTTAACATAGTCATTCAATGTACATTGTAGTAAAATCCATGTGGGAGTAACATATACTTTATCCATGTGGGTAAATACATGGTTGGGGCCCATGTGAGGCTAGAAATGAAATCTGTATGGTGTAAATTTCATGTATGCTCAAATGGAAAGATATGCCCTATTGTAGAAGGAAAAACTGAGTGATTAGGTGGTGTCACAGATAATGTAGACCCCCAAACATGTTATGTGTTACTTTTTTATAGAAAATTGGATAAATGTAACTCTTACACCAGATCTCATATTTGGACATGTGAGTAGCCTATTCTGAGATGTATTCCACATAGAAAATGATATTTTCAATAATTGGTATTAGGAGTTATAATGTGTTGAGATATTTAGGTTTCAATAGTTATCTATGTTTAGACCTGCATCATTTGAGTTAGTCAAATATTATATCTCTATGATTGTATGTTATAAAATCATGTCCATGGTATATGATTATGATCCAATCGATATGTTGGGCTTAGATAAATGTTTTCATTCCCTTTAGGTAGGCATGGGTGCTATCCTCTTTAATCTTATTTCCCTTTATTCCGTTTTCAATATTGTCATGTCTTACACTACATGGGCTGTGATTCCATATTATGTATGATAACTCAATACATATTTTAGAATCATTGGGAATTCAATCCCCTATGTTTTGGACTACTTTTTCCGGGTTTTGGAATAGTCAGTAATATAATCCTCTACGTGGTTGATGTTTTATATGGGATTTTAGAATAATTGGATATATGGTCCTCAACTTAAGGAGTTATACTAGGTGGGGTTTTTTGGAATCATCAATACCAACACTACGCAAGAGATTGTCCCCTATCTGAGAAATATGATCTCTGAAAAATTAGAAAGGTTTATGGTGTCCCCTAGTGGTCCTATGATTGATCCCCTTTCTGATATAACTTTAAGTTACCATACTAGGTTTTTTATGTCCCTAAAAGGTCCAATGATTAATCCACATTCCTAGTATGTGTGTTTTATAATATTTAACACTAGGTTTCAAGTGTACCCAATTGGTCCTTGGAGTGATTCCCATTCTATGTGAAGATAAATATTCAAGGTTTCCATAGAGTTTTTAGAATCCCTTTTCATGGAAGAGTGATATACCCTATCTGAGTATCGATATCCACTATGTTCTAGTGTAACTAAAATCATGGTTATTTTTTATGGTAATGTTATCCTAGATTTAGTCCCCTTGGGATGATGAGATTGTGCTATCATCTTAGAGATAATTGATGGATTCGTACCTCTACAATGTACCATTATGGATGGTATGGTAGTTCCTAATGTAGTGAATTTTATGGATGACATTAATCTACAATGATGGATCTCAGGGAGTGGATTTTTTTGTTTTTGTGAATTTCCATAGAGACTCATGTAAAATACTTTAATTTTATTTGATTTTTGGAACTTTGTGAGACATTGTGTCTGAGAAAAGTATATTTGGGTGATTCTAAGAGTCTTTTTAGTGTTACAACAAGTATAATTGACACCCCAGATGGAAGAATATGAATGTTTATTTATTTATTAGGGTGTTTGTGATGATGATTTTCTATAGTTAGGTTACCTATGGCTATATCGAACAATTTATTTCCATTTAGGTTCTCCATTTAATTTTTTTTGTTGGGAACCAAATGATTGTCTTTATACTCACACATGGTTGGGATTTTCCCTCACATGATGTATCATGTGTAAATTATAATAATTTTATATATTATAAAGAGGACCAAGATCAGGAAAATATTAGGGATCTGATAGACAATGGTGATTTCCATATATAGATCATAGAGCTTAGTGATACTTGCATTACAAAAATTATCCTCCTTATGAATAGAAGGGATACTTTTTTATTTTTTGTATTTTTTCTTTGTTTTTATTTATCCCGATGTTTTTTTCAATTGTACTGTGGTTGTGGGATAGATTTATTCATTAGTTTTTTACTTTAAGTTTATTAAATCTTTTCATGTATGTTGTTGTGTTTGTATATGAATTATTGTTTAACCCCTAACATTAGTGTGATATGTGAAATCAATGCTCTGAGGCATTCCCTAGGATATGATGGTAGTCTAGAGGTGTCATGGTTGAATCGAAACTTGGTTAGGTCATGTCATTGAGGGACAATGAGTCTCCTATGAACCACATAATTGTAGTATGCTTTAATGGACTTGGTACATAAGAACCCAATCAGTGTAATCTATTTTTATGTAACCAAATACGGGTGAACAGATAAAAATTATATTATCTCATGCATTATTTCATTTCTTCCCATACATAGATATGTTAAAGGGAGAAAATATTATTTTTTTCTAATGAAACAATATTGAAATACTATGTTTCCTTAATTTATGATCATAATATTAACCCACTAACCCCATGGTATTTGTAGAAGTTAGGATAGAAATTTACATCACAGGAAAAAGGACAAATTTAATTATCTGATTAGTTGAGACACATGACATCTAGTATGAAATAAATAATTCACACTAATCAAGAGAAAGAGAATATGTAAATGGCTCATAGAGGTCCAGTAAAATAGAATAATTATGAACAAAAATTAACAAGGATGATATTGTTATTTTTTTCCAATATAATAAATTAATGATTTATTTTTACCACAAAACCCACTATGAGGAACACAATTCATTTTATAACAAAAATGAATAAAAAAACTAATAAAATCCAAGGAAATATCCATCCTACAAAAATGATTCACTATAATTCATATCAAAACATATCATATTTATATGGAAATATGGGTAAATCAAAAAATTAATTCTAAAAATAAAAAATCCATCAAAGGGAAAAAGTTAAAAAGGAAGGAAACATGGAGTTCTATAAAATTGGAATGAATATGAGGTTTAAAATTTCTAGAATGGATAATTCTGAAACAATTAATTGTATTATAAATCAAAAATGCATATAAATTTGAAAAATAAGACCCAAATTGGTCTTTAGCCATAGCTCATAGAATCATCGAATTATTTAAAAATGAATAATGTCATTGTATATCTAGAAGATAATGATAGTTCATCATAGTTTTAGGAATGATTAAAATATAAATCCTTATAATGTAATAATTCATAAAAATAGATTAAATTTAAAATAGATGAGTGAGAATTAGTTGTATATATTTCCCATAAAAAATAATATCATGTGGTTTTATAGATCATTGAATGTGGTTTCAAATCCAATGTGCTCGGAAATATATATCACATTATATAAATAAAATATTAAAATGAAAGTGTTTTGAAATTTATGAATCACAATGTCCAAATTATTATTTTTTAGGAAAAGAATACTTGGATTAAAATATATGATTTATTCATTTTTATGATTTGTAAAAGGTCCTAAGGGAAACAAGTTAACTCAAAATAATTTTTTTGACTCATGTCATTAAATTATCTTTTCAAAGATGTTTTTTTTCAAGGGAATATATGGTTCAATAATTTTATCTGTATTGATCATAAAGGGTAATATATACATTTTCAATGAAAAAATATATGCTCTCTCTATACAAAAAATATTAACATATGTTGAGGGACATCCGGGCCACCCACCAGTTTCCCCACAGACATGTAACCCACACCCTCGGGCCCACCCACATGCCCGAATGGGTCTTCTGACTAATAAAAATCCCCACAGTCCAACACATGTCAATTATAGTTTGTTTTTTCCTTACTCACACACACCTTGGGAAAAATCCCAAAAGGAATCCCATCGTGATCACTACTCCAGGCCAATCATTCTTAACTGTGGAGCTCTAATCAGTCTTGCTCCCAAAAAGGAAGGTGAACCTTATTGACATGAGTTTTTTCATTAATCCATTTAAACATTTATCATTCCAAGGTGTCCCAATCACCACCCCTTTTAGACACAACATCCTAATTGTGGGTCCTACTTCTCAACCCAGGCAGTGGACCACACTTAAGGTTGGGTACCACCTCTAATACTAATTATAATGACCCAAACCCCAAACTCAGTTTAAACCCTTTCATATGCTGTGTATTTTCATTTATATAGAAAACATGAATAAATACACATCATTAATTACAATATGTAACCTTTTATTAGTCAAGGTTTTGGAATATTAGACAAATATCGTAAATTTCATTAAAAAAAATACAAATTGAAAAGAATGATTCTTCAGCCTGTTTCTCCCACAACAATGATTCAATGAAGAAATTACGTTATACCTAAAAAATTGTTCATAAAACGTAGGGTGAGCATAAAATTCCCAGTACAAGGTTTTCAAAAAACTAATTATGAAAATTATTATCAAATCATTAAATTTTTAAAATTCTAAAAAAATAAATAAATATATTTTCACAAACACATGAATATATATTTATATATATACATTAGTTCACAAAATTATTATACTTGAAACGACATTGGGAAATCTCCGTTAAAAATATTAATTTTTCTTGGGGATGTTAACAATACATTATAGTCAATGGATAAAATTCATAGCATTAGGCCATAGGTCTTCCCATATATTTACGTTTTCACTCCAAATAATGTCTCTTAATTCACTAATGTCAGATTATGGGTGAGAATATCTCTTAGACCTCCCATTCTCATATCAGCCCTAAATCATTTTCAAAATACCTACATAGTATTAATTAACTCAAAAGAGTGTCACTGAAAATTCCAAAAATGTTTCTCAAACCAGTTAGAGAGAATCTCAATATTGGAAACCATTTATGAACCATCAATATAGGTAAAATGAATTTAATGGGTGCATTATAAAAAAATGCTAATAATGTCTTGCAGGATTAGATGATGGTAGTAAATTAACATGAATGACATGGAAGATAATTCATATTTCTGTATGGAAATGAAATTAAGACTCATTCCATAAATTCACATAAAATTATATGGTTTTCCCAGGAAATTTATGTAAACAAGTTGTCCTTTGGAAATTTAAAAAATATTAGTAATAATTAGTTTAGGGATTTTTAAACGCCACATTTTTTAAAAAAAATATAAGAATAACCAAAATAAGTATGTCAATAACTAAATTCATATATTTATATATATATATATATATTACTATATATATATACACACACATAAAATTATTTATCTTTGTATATAACTAACATTGAAAAGAAAAATGGTTTCAAAAGTACATTAGTTTATAAAATAATATGGTAGGAATTCATATTAATATTATATATATATATATACTAAAAATATTGTACAATACAAGTGTGTATATATTGATGTATATACACTCATGTAACTCTTGTTTTAAAAAACCCTTCATTGATCCATGAAATAATACCTTTGCATATATAATATATTTATGAAAAGATCATGTAAAATAAAAAGATTTGTTATATATGTAATATGTATTAGAAAAATATGGTTTTACATACACACACACACAAAAACACACACACACACACATAACTATTTATATATGTATTTATTCATGAAATTTAATAAAATACCCCTACACAGTAAATTTAAAACAAAAAAACCCCATGAAAAATAATAATTACAATGAAATTAAAAATAAATCCCTTACAAAATTATAATAGAATTAATATGAAATTATAAATAAATCCCTTACATACTAATGGATAAAGAAGCGTGGAGAAAATATCCTACATGGTTATCAAAGGAGTGGTTCGGCTCATGAAATAAGACCATGGATGAAGGGTAATATAAATTTATATAAAATATTACATGGGTCGTAGTCTTACAAGAGAAGAAATGTTATTTGTTTCAACAAAACAAAGACCCAAAAAACACAACATTGGGTCTAAATTTGACTTTTTTGTTTTTTTTATCTCAATAATAATGTAATTCTAATAATTATATATATTATTTTTTATCATTTTTTTCAAAATTCCCATCATACATGTTTCACATTTTTTTATTTCATAAGCCAATTGTATTACATATTATTATAAAATCATAAATCATTTTATTCTCCCTTTTTTGAAATCCTTTCACGCTATTCTTTTTCTTTTTAAAATATTACATGAATTTTATTTTTTATATATTCATTCAAATTCTCTCTCTTCTTACACATTTTCCATATTTATCTTCTAAACACAATCTTAACAATTTTTAATGTAATTATTACAAACACAAATTCATCACTCTCTCTCTCTTTTTATTTCACAAATATCATCCCAATGCAAGAAAAAACAAGGATATTTAATATTTCTTTATCATTAATAAATAATTCCTTTATCTTTTTTAAAGGATTCATGTTTAAATTTTTTAAGATATATTCATATAGCATTTTTTAAACATAAACAAAAAATCATTTTTACTATTTATTTTTAAAATATAAAACACAATATTGTATTTATAAAATTATATTACCTTATATATTATGTTTTTTAACATATAAATATATTTAAAAATATTTTTTTTAACTACAAAAAACATATGATTATTTTTATATTTCCTAGGAAGTATTATTTTTACCATCGAAAGAAATTCACTTTTGGACTTCTTTGTTGATTCCAATCCTCCCTCTTATGTTGTCATAATAATATTTTATTTATTATTTTCTCCAAAAATTTCACCTTTATTTATATTTATTTGTTAAATCACTTTGTTGATTTTTTCAGCCTTATTTTATTTTCATATTTCATATTTATTTTATATACACCACACTTTATTAAAAAAATATTATGAATGTGTGTATATATATATATATATATATATATCGTTATTTAGTAATAATATTATTGTACATATTTATAATAAAAAAAACACAATATATTTTGATAAATTAAAAATAATAATTTTCATAAAAAAAATTTCAAACATATTTATTATTACTATTATTATATTTATCATAAATATATTTAAAAAAATATTATTAATTTCAAAATAATTATAAGATTATATTTAGTATCACACATTTCATTATTTATGTGTTAAAATGTAATCATTTTAGGGTTTAATGGAATTTAATTATTAGATTCTTATATTTTTTCAAAAATAATAAGATACAATTTTTACATTAAAAAAACCTTTTAAATAAATTAATACCATATTAAAAAATAATATATTATTTATAATAATAATATTTATAAAAAATTAAACGAATAATATATTTTAACTAAAATATATTTTTAACGTAATATATTATTTCTAATGAATATTTTAGTTTTGTAAACCCATTAGTTCAAACCATTCACGACATATAAAATCAATAATTAATTAAATCATTAATTAAGATACATTTATATTAACATTTCATGGGGAATTATAGAATTCCCCATCTAAAAAAATTGAATCCTTGAAATTCATTTCATTGGATTAAAAGAATCCATAATTCTGCTCTTCAGAATTAAGAAAAAAAACTAAAAAAGTTAAACTTCTTGACCCGATAACATAAAATCTCCAAAGTTGTCTATACCATTACTTTGATACAAAAAGGGTCAAGTGGGCTCCACCCCGCAGTTACCTTGTGTACACGTGGTCGCACCCTGGGGCCCACCCACATGCCTGAACGGGACATTTGACTAATGAATGTCTTCTTAGGCCAACACATGATCTTTCCAGTGTGTTTTTCCTCACCCCCACACACCTTTGAAAACATCTGAGAATGTCTCCCATCCTAATCACTACGCGAGGCCAAGCATGCATAATTGTGGAGTTCTAATCAAACAGGCTCCGGAAAAGGAAGGAGCGCCTTGTGGACATGAGTTTTATCATTAAGCCACTTAACCCTTTACCCTTCTTGGGTGTTACAGGTTGTGGAATAAATAGTCAGGCCATATATTCTATTCATACCTATAAGATCTGGAAAATTTTCATACAACTCATTATCAAACCCATGCTATCAAATAATTGTACATCTATGTATGATCCTAATCAACAAGCTATAATTATCCAAAATATTTTAATTGTGAAAAAATATAATTTCAATCTGATTTTGTATGTTGGTGATTAATATTTTTGTAGAACTATCACCGAGAGATCCATTAATAAGAATATGTATTATGATTTATTTATCGATGATTTTCGTAATATATATTGGATATTTTTCATTTCCCACATGTCTGATATATTCAATTCCACAAACCAATATCAGAGTGATGTTTAAATGTTTCTGAGATATAAGATTATTTTTTATTAAGTGATAATTTTATGGAATTCAAAATATCCATTTGGATGATGGTCTATATAAACATTACATAATGCACCATGTCGATATTATTATAAATCCTCTGCTAAATTGCGAGGATGATAGAAAAAAATCAGATCCTAAAACACCTAGATTGAATTTTGATTACTGAAAAAGACCTATCACTTAATTTCTAGAAGAAAATAGTATTGAAATTCATCTATATAAACAATAGGGATTTGTTTTGATTGAAAAAATTATTAACATTGTATGAGTTGTGGTATGGAAAGAACACAACATAGAAATAATTTCTAATTTTTTATAGTAACAATTTTTTTATCAGTAATAAAAAATATAGAAATTTATATTATCATAATTATTAGAGTATATATTTTAGTCACTCAAGAAAATATAAATAAATTATATTCGACAACATAGGTATGGGAAAATTTATTCCATATTGTGTTGTCACTATAGTAAAAAATTAATGGAATCTTAAACATATAATTTAATATTTTCTACATGATAATAATGGGGAGGTATGTAACTCATGTGGTGTATAAATATATAATACTAATTCATAGGATGATATATATGATTATCATTATGAGGTTAGACCTGTATCAAAATATAAACTAACTAGGCATACAAAAATTAATATGTGTAATATCAGTGCTGATTAGGATGCACTAATTTATAAAAATTAAATTTAACTCCCATATAATACATCATTTCAATCTCTAGTAAAGAAAGTTTTTTTTGAATATGATGCGAGATAGGAAATAAAATTTAGGCTATGAATGTAGATCTTGGCTAAATAGAAATAACTAATCATGAGAGATTAGTTTGATGCAAGTAAAAAATATTTTCTATCGGTATAAATGTGAATTCTAAGATAAACTAATTGAATAAAGAGTTTTATGATGAAAAAAATCATTGATAGAAATAATGGGATAATAACAGATATATGGAATCAATGTTGATGATATATTTTCATTTGATGAAAGGATCAATACTATTTACAGATTCATATCCATAGTAGTTAAATTAGTGTTCATTGTATTCTTGATGGATGTAAAATCATAAATTTTAAATGAGGCTCTATAAGAAAGTCTATATACTAAGAATAAATAATATATTATCCTTAAAAATTTCGAGATAATATTCTTCCAAATGAGGAAGTTATTATGTGGGGTGAATTAACAACCATGTTTGTGGTAGTGAAGACATGATCTATTCTTAACGAATTAAATTTTTCAATTTTTTGTGGTTGACTACAATATCAATGACTACAATCATAGATTTCAAAATATTATAATTAATATATATGATAATGATGGAATATTATATATATTACTTGAATAATAATTAATGTAGTTAGCAATATTCATGAAATATGAGATAAAAATTTCAATGATTGGTGAACATATATATTATCCATGGATTAATGGTGATTAAAGGAAAGTATGACAGATTAATTTAAAATAAATGTATTCAATGGAGGTTATGAGAATATTTTTAATAATATAATTCCATTGAAATTAAAAATATAGTGGTTAACATGATTAAATTTTCATGATACAATGTAGGAAAATTTAATAATGTCACATAATATATGAAAATAATAGGTATTATATATTACATAATAGTGACACAACCCGATCTTTATTTTTCATCATGAGAAGGGACATTATTTAAATATAATCCCAAGAAAATGAAAATAAATTTAGTAATAATTATTCTTCTATATATCTATAGAACAATTTAATTAGGGTTTCATTTCAATAAAAAATCTAGGAAGGATTTTTTGGGTTATATAGATGAATTGTTGGATAGTTTTTATGAGGATATAAAATCAAAATCACATGGTGAATTCATACATAAATGAATTATTAATTCCTGGATAATAACAAAAAAATTCGTTTGTGTACTTAAAATCATTAATATATTTCATCCACACATGCTTTCATGAATTTATTTTGGATAAATAATCAGCATTAATATATATAAGTTGATGTGAAATCAATGTTCAGAATCCACTGGTAATATTTGAGTTCTAAAAATATTAGAAAATATCCATTCAATCACCGATAAATGAGGAATATTAAAATAATGTATCATTTTTCATGGATAAGGTATATCATGGGCTTGTGATGTCCGATTTTGTACCTATTGGACTATAAGATAACTAAATTTTTTATGAAGAAATTACCCCCTCCTCTAGGTATGGTTGGTTTATCTCTATGTCCTAATCTGTGATCATTACAATCATTCATCCACAATGTTGTTTCTGTAGGTATCATTAAAAAAGGGATATAATATTTATTTTCTACATAGGGGAGAGGATCGAATGGTGGAAGGAAATAGGTGTATTTATAAATCTAATGGTGTTTTATATGTTTGATAAAGGTTTATATATCATGAAAAGTTGGTTTTATGAAGAAATATGTTTCCTTTTTCATGGAAAATTAATTCATTTAAGGACGTTTCATTATGATATTGTTTCTCATTCCATGAATGTGTCATGTATTCATGATTTTTTATTTAGTAAATCATTGATCTATATTTATAATCATAAGAAGTGAATTCTGGTAGATGATGGAAGATCCTATCATATGGTAATGATATTGGAAACATAAATTCTATGTTGGTATTATGTGGTAAAAAAAATTTCAATAATTATAGTGGGTGGAATTTATTGAAAAATACATTAAGGTAACACTAATTTGATTTTGGGATGATTATTTTGTTTTCAAAGAAGGTTGTCGTGGTTAGTTTTGGAGTTCTACCATCATTATTGAAAATTTATGTTGATATAGATTCACTAATGTGGAATGACATATTTTTATGTCTATTATGATGTTTCTTGAAAAATGTTGTATTGTTTCCTAGAGGTTACCCAAATTTTTGGGTCCATATATTTTATTATGGGATATGAATTTCTAAATATGTATTTTTTTTACTAGAAGATGAAAATATATAAAAAAATGGATTTCATGTATGTTTAGTTTTATGAACGATTTTATATTTCTAATATAATGTTTTATGGATGATTGTTGCAATATGAATGAAAAAAGATTATTTGTTTCAAGACAATGAATGTTCTTAGAATGTTTCATGAAAGATAGTATTTTCACAATTATGAAAATTCCCGATATGATTCTAAAATGATGGTATTTTTGGATCATATTAAAAATTTCATAGAAGCATCTCAAGGAATGGTTATTTTGTAAACATGAATTAATAGTTTCTAAAAAATGTGTTGGTGATCATGAATGTTTCATGAAGTGGATGAAACATCTATTAATAGGTGGATAACCCTTTATAGGAAGAGTGGAATCCTTAAAAAACTATAGGATCCCAACGATGAATGAAAATTTTCAAAATATCAATTCCATTAAGTATGTGTATGATCATAATCTTCATAATGGAATGACTTTTTCCAATTAATAAACTTCTTTATAAGTGTTTTTGGGTCATAAAAATTGAAATGTTTCTTGGATGGTTGAAAATATTCATGAATGATTGTGTAATATCATAAAAGTTGTCACATAGTCATCGTGAAAGGGAATTTAATGTGAACTAGAAGGTATTTCCCATATATTATTTGGTAAATAGGTATTCATTAGTAAATACATTTACATCATTATGATGCACCACATGAGTCGTAAAAAATATTGACTCAATTGATCAATGGAATAATATTATGAAGGAGGATTGAGTACACATACATTAAGGGATAAGAGATCATTAAATAGTTATTGTAAACTAAGAGGGACATTGATCCTTCATTAGTCCTTATAATAGTTGTGTTCTTTAGGATATTTGGTATAGAGACAGAATTCAGTTTTATTCTTCCTTAACATAACCATGTTCCTATGAACCAATTAAAATTTTGGCTAATCATTCATGATTTAATTTCATCACATTAATTATGATAGTAATGGGAGGGAATAGTTTTTCATTTATTTATTATCCAAGATACGATTGGGAAGTTGTTTTAATCTATCATAACCAAATTCCTCCACCCCATTGTATTTGACCTAGCCAGACAAACATATATCTTGTTTAAAAATAAAATATTACTTAAAATAATTTTCATAAAACATATGACAAGTAGATTCATTGTTCAATTTCATATAAATTTTATTAGTTTTTTTTAAATTTTTTTTTATTAGATGTTGTTCATTGTATAATTCTGCTATTCAAGGTATGAATTATATTAATTTTATTAGTAATTTTTTTTTATATTTTTTATTTTTTTTATATTCCTAGGACATTGATATTTATCATAAATTCAATATATTAAAACAGTCATTTTTAATAGGATTTCATTAATTATATTTCATAGGTCTTATAAAAAATTATTTATTTAATTTATGTGACACACTCTATCCATGAAATAGATATTCAATGTTAAAAACTTCTTATATTTATATTTATATATTAAGGTTTTATTAGGCCATTTTAGATAGTGTGTGTACTACCATGAACAACATTGGGTGATTTATAAAACATAAGGACTATCCAATGATGGGGAAATATATTTAATTCTTATAAAGAATGAACCATAATCACCAATGGAGTTTAAAATTATTATATTAAGTATAACTACAATGTATGTGATTAATTTTTTATATTTATGTAAAATAAATCATGGTTTTATCATTATGAAACTAATTTATTGGCTAGATCTTTTATACAAATAAATGTACCTTAAACACTTAAATTCAATACATATAACTGACCTGATTCAGTCGATTAGAAATATATTTAATGTGTTATTGATCATATAAAAATTATATACATATCATAATCAAGGACATTGGGTATTTTGGTAACTAAACTATTATTTATATGTGCTATTCATTGGTTATAACATCATTGATATATATAAGTTGTAAAATTGGATTCTATATAGGTTGTTCATTTTTTAATTATTTAACTTTTTGGATGTATCTAAATTTTAGGACCCATATATTTCGTGTTTCTATAAATCAATGGGAATATCAATATTTCCATGAGTAGGGTACATTCTAAGGGATTTTTATTTAGTTTTTTATATTTGAGTGACTGTTGGATGATATAACTTACTTTTCATAGAGTCTCATAATATGGTTTGCATGCTTGGATGAGTGTCAAGCCACAATCAATAAAAAGTCTCCAATAAGTATAACTTGTTAAATATTCATTCTATAGGTATCATAGTGGTTGAAAAATGAGTTTCATGGGTTTTCATGTATCCAATGTGTTTTATAGTATTTTATTCTCATATTGGATAGATTGAGATTGGTTTGAAGGGATGAAATTACTATTTTTGATTAATTAATTTTTGGGAATTGAATCATTTAATTAAATATTTGAAATATCCTAATAATAACTATATCAATATGTATTTGTAAGGATTTTACTCTTTATTATGATTCTATGTGATGTTTGGAAAATTATCAAAATTTGGAAATCCACATGTATATGTAATGGTAATCTCCTGATATTTTAGGGTATTATTGAAATATATAATATTAAATAATCATGGGTTATATTATATATTTCAATCATAAACATAATTTTTTGAAAATTCCAAAATATGAAATCGAATATTTAAGGGTAAGCCTACAATCACCATATAATAATAAATGTTATATTCTATTATCGGGGGATTCGTGAATGTAGATTTTTTAATGATTAAAATCATCTTTAATAATATTTTGAAATTACTTGTCTGTGTGTGTTGTCATCATATACGTTTCGTATTATTCATCATATGTATATTAGAATTTCATAGAATATGTATTTTTTATATTGTTAGTGGGACTGATGGTTTTAGTTAATGACCTTGGTTTGTAATTATAATTCAACACATAGTGGTCCCAAACATAGAATATTTTTGGAAATGGGACTCGTGTGTATAAGAGTCCATGTTTTTTTAGTATAATTTTTTTATTATTTTCTGGATAACTCAATAATTTTAATGAAATGTTATAATTATATATTAATGGGGTTCATGGTATTTTTCACTATAATTCATTGAATAAAAATAGAAGTGTTCTCTTATTCCAATATTAAATTCTAATGAACATATGCCTCGAATTGAACCTAGTTACCATCAAAACCATCACCAAACCTAGCCCATTGTAAGGCCCAAGGTGTTTTTATGATCTCATTGGTATTTCACAAGTATACAGGTATCATAAAATTAATGTTGGGAATGATTTTCATGTATTTATTTACATAATACAGCCAAAAATAAAAATAATAATCTGAATTTGAAAAATTACCCCAAAATAATCCTTTAATAAAATTCAGAATTGAGAAATAATGTTTATAAAATGCCTAAATACTAGAAAAAATATAGAAAGAAAAAAATTACAACACAATATCCACCTCATGAAAATGGGGATATCACCCACAATCCATCTCCAGGATGTCGCACCAAGAAGAACCGCTGGAAACCCAATCCAGTAGAATTAAAATATTTATCCAAACCTGCAAAAATAAAACCAAGTCTACTTACACACAAATGTGTATGTACGGTGTGAGCCAAATCCCAACAAGATGCCCCAAAAATTATTTCATGAGAAAAAAATTTCAAGACAAAAATCATTGCATGTTTTGTAAATAATAAATACTATTCATAATTTCTAAAACAAAGAACATTTAACGAAACAATTTTCAAGTGGGATATTTTATTATAAGGAATATTTGAAATAAGATAAATAGTATACTAAATTTTCCAATGAATAAAACCATATGCCTATATTGAACATCAAATAGTGGATGAGAACTAGTCATGGGAATACCCCTACGCACTTGTTAGTTGTGATCCCCATGAACAACGTATCATTGTGTAAGTAACCATAATAAATATTTGTTCTAGTGCACTTGTGCCAGTAGTTGGAGAATCATCCATAACCTGCTACTCCCCAAAAACATTATCATCGTAGTTTAGTTAGTGTTTTCACTGTAAAACATTCTACGTGAAACAGGGACGAACCACTCCAGAACACTAGCATACTAGAACACGATCACCCACCATGATTCCTAGGATTCCCTTTTGTGTTTAAACATGTTCCCCATTTTAAAAATACAATTTACACATAATGATTCCATTTAAAATTCGTACACATAAAAAATATCCCACGCACACATGTCACATAATACCCTTTTCACCTTCAAATTCATTTTATCGTAATACTCAAAAATAACCGCCCACAAAAAATTTTCACACACATATCACAATTTAATAAATCATGTAAAAAATTAGAAAACAATCTCCATACATTTAACATAAAAATCACTGGTTTCTCTTTAGGAAACCCATTATAAAAATAAACACCCACCAAAATAGTATATAAACATCCATTTCACACTTTGTGTAACTCATTAAACCATTATAAATTTTCATATAGAACTTTTAAAATGCATGCCAAGGTTATGGACCTAAAATCCCTTAAAAACACTCTTTTAATACCAATGCACAACATGAATCTATAAAATCGAAATTTTCAGCCCAATTAACATTTATTAAACAATATTCATATATTATAAAAAGAACACAAATATTACCACAAGAGTTACACATGGAAAACAAACAATATAAAGTAAAAAATGAAACATTAAAATTAAGTACTTATCCAACATCATCAAAAACAGTTTTATCACCAGAGAGAACATATTAAGAACAAAATAAATTAGTAAATCATGAAATATAACTCATCAATAAATTAATACACCCGGAATCACATACCATTTGTTCCAAAAACCCCAAATCGTGGTGTGAAAAATCAACCGCACCACCAACACACCCCAAGTTGATGGAAAGAGACCAAAAAATATATTTGAACCATGAATCAAAATATAAAACCCTAGGTATAAACCTAATATTATGGAAAAATGGGAACCTCAAAAAAATAAATAAAACCAAATGAATATAAAATAAAATAAGAATTAATTAA
Organism: Viscum album; assembly: GCA_963277665.1. NCBI lineage: Eukaryota > Viridiplantae > Streptophyta > Magnoliopsida > Santalales > Viscaceae > Viscum > Viscum album. The sequence continues at coordinate 1,348,704,077 of OY728122.1, forward strand.
CTTACTTGAATGATCTTTAATAAATCACCCCAAATCATCCAAAGAATGAATCTCCGTGTTACCATAACATATAGGGAGGCTCAAATATGGGTGAGGAGATCATTTTAGGACTGAAATGTTAGATAAATATTGAACATTGAATTATTTATTGATGAATAAAATTACATTCTAAAAAATGGATGATTTGAGAAACTTGGAGAAGTTTCCCCCATATCGGCGATGACAATGAACTCCAATGATGGATAAATGAACATTAGGGAGTGCCTATGGCTGTTGGCGTTGAGCGGTAGGTGTAATAAAAAAAATTAAAAAATTATGATATTAATGAATTAATTTCTATTAAAGAATTAATTGGGCTCACGGGTCGGACCAATTCCTAACGAAATCTCCTAAATAAAAACTAATAATGAGTTCATAAGCGGATGAAATGGATATTTTGGTTTTAGGGGGTTAGGGGATGCATTGTGTGATGTTTAATGGATAAAAAACATTCAAAAATGAATGATTAATTAAAGAAACAATATGTGTTTCTATGTATGGAAATGGGATCACGATTTGGTCCAAATCATGAAAACCCACCATTTCCTCTAAAAATGCATGGGAAACCCAAAAAACAAAGAAATAATATAAATTAAATGATAATTTTCTTTATTATAAATCATTTACATCAAAACATATTTTTTGATTCTTCTATGATTAAAATTCCATTTGATTTGGAATATAACACGAGGTAAATCAATAATAATTATTCATTTATTTCATATTTTATCTCTAATTTTTCACTATAAATTTACCATGAATTAGTCTAGGATAGATTTACAATTCTACTTGAAAATGGAAGAATAAATATATTATTAATGTTTTATCATGTCTTATAAAAAAGTGGAACCCTATTGTAGAGATATTTATATTTCATGTAGATTAATAATGGTATTTCACTGCATTAAGTTATTTTTGGTATTCAATTATTTTATAAATTTTAATCGATATATATGAATCAGAAATTTGTGATTTTTTTGTTTTAATTTCTTATATGGATATTATAAGTTTTTCAATATACATTTCATTTGATTAATGTCCAAAAATACCTCCAAAAAAGTTGTTCCTTCTATATTCTATAATTCTTAATTAAAAAACAAAATTTAGTGTTTGTTTTTATATTTTTGTAAATTTTTTTGATATTTATTAACTGAATTTTATGTGGTTAGGGATTTATTTTGATTGAAGATATAGGAACAATAAAATATGATATCTTTTTATAATATCCAATATATTTTAATGAAGTGAATTTATTTAAATGTGACTGTTTTCCGTTGAGTATATCTCCATTATTTTTGTTTCATGTTAATGTCATCTCGACTTATATGTTATCGAACAATTATTTCTAAATAATATATTTACATAATTATCATGATATTATAGATGTTCCATAATCCTTAGTTGACCTTTTGACCAATGTTTTTTATCTTGAGAACTAATGAATGATATTTAAACAATAAATATGTGTGAGGAAATTCCCAGAACCTATATGTGTGTTAACAATGTGATTCAATCCAAATTGTCATGTTTATAGTCTCTCTTAGTTCTCTCTATATAGGGAACAATGATATTTATGAATTAATTATCCAATCGGGTGTTCTCGTGATATTGTGATACATCTTAGAGTCTCTTAGATACAAATTAATATATGCGAATAAGTTGATTATTCCTCCTAAATAATATTAGAGATGTTGTTCCATATAGAAATTTCATTTAGAGTATTTATTATTGGTTAAATGAGGGAAATTTCATAGTTTATCTATGGATGAGAAGTGAACATCATTCAACACCCTTTTGTTTTATTTATATAATTTTTATTTTTAAACATAATAGGACATTAGAATAGATATATTATTAGTGGGATGTGATTCCCACTATGCGATGGATTTAACACCAAATATAATAGAAGTGACATTGTAACTAATTTTGATTTCTTGGATAGTATTGTAACATTGGTGACAATTGAGGGTTCCCGAAATATGTGTTATCCATATAAAAGGTTATTAAAAGGAGGATACCATGGATATATCAGTATATAAATGTAGTGAATATGATAGTTTGAACACCAGTGATCTCATAATTGGAAATGTATATTGGGTTCAAATGAGTGGACAACCCATGTCTTAAGATGTATAAGATATTACTGGGTGGGGATTATATCCCTATAAATTATAATTATATATGGGGATATATTGGGGATATATATACCTCAAATAATTATAATATATTTAGATATATGAAATGTTTTCTTAGATACTCTATGATTATAATTAATGGGAAATACAAGGTGGGGTTTATATCTACTAAACTATTATTTTATATGGAGATATATGGGTGCGAAACTTATCCTAATAATGATTATGATAGATGGAGTTATATGAGGGGAGGGGGAAATTATCACCCAAAAGACAATGATATAAAGGAATATATATGATTATCACTAATACACCCTTGGAGATAATTATATATGTTGATATAATAGGAATGACACATATATAATTAGATGATTTTTATATATATAGATAAAAAGGTGGAATTTATTTTTTTAAGTATTATGATATAGTATTTCATAGTGGGCCCCTATTACCCTTGATTATATATGATATGTTCCTACTAAGGTTTATATCAATGTAATGATACAAGATTTGACTCTTGGGGACACACTATTCCCATAGCCGATAATTAATGGTATTTATGGAGTACAAATTTATAGCCCTTAGGTGGGGTTATGTGAGTTTTTCTGATATATAAAGAACTAAGAGAAAAAATTATTTTTAACCATTAGGTCACCATTGAAATTATTCATAGATTTTAATATATTCCTTGTTTACTCATTTATTTATTTATTATTAAGATGAAATAACTTTTTAATAAAATGTATTTAGTGTTCATGTGGGAACACAGATACTGGTGGACTATTTAGTTTTACTTACAATGTTATTAGGCATCATTAACACATTGGTACCTAAGAAAAATCGTGAATTTTGGTATATATTGAAGATATTCCTTATATTGTATGACATAACTAGATATCTGGGATGGAGTATTGAGATGTGGCCATGTCTGGGGCTTGGGAGTAAATTTTTACTGTTAATAGATATGATAAATTTTAATTATATATATATATATATGATTTTCCTATTAGTGACTTTAATGATAACATCCAGTATCATGTGTTATATAGATATTTCAAATGCAATTATTATTGTGTACCATTTATCTTGTCTTATTAGATGATATATTTATTTTATAGTTGAATATTACGTTAAAGGATTTCATTTATTTCCACTAATTTCTAATATTTTTATATGATGATAGTTCCTCAACACATTATCGCTTTAAACAATTGATTCCAGTCTATTACATGTAGAATATATGGAGAAAAATATCAATTCATGTAATGACATGATCTTGTCACTAAATACTGATTCAGGTTGGAGATGTTACAATGTGGAGGGAGAGTATTGTTCAATTTGTATCAATATGTTGGATTTACGATACATAAGGTATGTATTGTTTGACCACGGGTTCGATTTTATATAGTATTCCATATTAAAACCTATATGTGTTAAATTCCATGTTATATGGGATTCAATATTAATATTCATGATTTTTAATGTTACAGTTTACATGATTATACTAAAAGATGATATTTTTTAATTATTATATCTTAGTTTAACTATGAAAAATCGATGAAAAGAGTCATGAACAATGCATTATATAAGTCATAATGCGTAACAACCCATGATTATTTGCAATATGTATTCCCAATTAATATAAAGAATTTGAAAATTTTTATTTCATGCAACATTGAATATAGCTTATGTTATTTGATAGAACCATCTTCTTCATTATTTGTACGAAACATCATGTCATTATATCAAAACACACAAAACATGGATTAACTTGTAGTATATTAAAAACTAATTTTGTCTTATGTTACACTAAATTTCAAATATATTTGAGTTCAAAAACTTCACACAAGACCTTGTTTTACCAAACTATAATGACATATTAATCATATTATTAAAATATTATTATATTTTCCCCATAACTGTTGGAATTAGAGTTAGGAATAGGGTTATATAAATTATAAAAATATAGTTAAAAATGTATATATGATTAAATATTTGATTCCAAATTAATTAGAAAAGAAAAATAAATCTTATTTTGAAAATATAGGAAATATTTTTTGGGGAAACTGTACTGCTGAAATCCATCAATTTTGACATTAAGAAATTATTTAAAATAATATTGGTGGATTATATTATTGTATTATATTTATATTATAATGAGAAAACTGTTTAAATTTCATCTTTTCTTTGTCTATGCAATTGATTCAAATAAATCAATTTATTAAATAAAATGATGTATTTTTAAGAAAGATAATTATAATAAATTTTAATAGATAATCCATTTGAATTTAATTTTTTAAATAAATTAAATATTTTATTAGATAAAAAAACATCATTTTTTAAATTAGAATGCCAATATATTCTTTGTGTGCATTTTTTAATTTTATGAGAATATTCATTTTTTGATGAATAGTGAAAAATACTGAATTTCAATTCAAAACATGATTATTTTATAATTTATATATATTTGAAATTTCAATATTTTTTTTTTAATTAATAGTTACTATAATCATAAATCAATTATTCCAATTTAGGACATTCTGAATAATTTCCCAAGGAATAGGTAACATCCTTGCACAAGGCCTTTTGTAATATTTTCATTATACTTCCCTAATGTATTATTATTATAGGTTTAAAATATAACATAATTATTTTAAATATATTTAAATATTTTTTATTATCATGTAATACCTACAACTACATACATTTTCATTAAACAAGAAAAAAATATACACTTCGTGTGTACGATGAACTACTGCCTCACAAATTAATGTTGTTTGTTTTTCTTTACAAAATATCATGATTGGGAATTATTATTGATATATAATTTATATATGATATATGTTATATTTATTATTTATTTATTCTTATGTTATTATTATATAATATATAACTACATACTTTCCATTTTGTGGAAATATTACAACTATGTTTGTGGACATATGGACCACTACCTCCTCAAAGCGATGTGCTTTACTCACACATTAAATGGAATGCATTGGGATGGGTCAATTAAATTGATATATAATATATTTAATATGAAATCTACATAAATGATAATATATATATAAATATATATCATTTACTTGATTTCTTCCAATATAACATTGAAACAGAAGCAATGTTCAAACATAAGTATGACCTACTGTCTCTATGAATGGTGTGTTCAATTAATTATATAAAACTATACATTATATTATTATAATATAAATTTTTATTAGTAATATATATGATATATAATTAATTTATTAATTTCTATAAATAAGTAAATGATGTTCTATGTAAGAGGTTCAAGAATAAAAATTCGAAACATATATAATAAACCAAGAAGTTATTACAAGAAACATTTGAATTATTAATAAAAGGGTAATATAATGTTGTGGGTAATTAATAAATGTTATTATAGATAGTAATATCTTCATTTGATATATTTATATTAAAATTATATATACTATTTTGGTGTTTATAACATGTTATAAGAACATCTATATATAAGGTAATGAAATTTATAGACTATATTTTATTTCTACAAGACATATTGATTATTCACCACTCATTTATTTAGATTGGTCAATATAATACCAATTATTGTATTAAATTATAATTATATTTATATTTATGGGTATTTAAATATAATATTAATTACCCCCATTTAATTAGATTTATTTTCTAAAGGTAATCAAATTAATGATGTAATTTTGTCCCATTTTTTTAGATACATGGCATGTTAGGAACCTGTATTTCTATAAAAGGTGCATATAATAAAAATTGACATATTATATCAGTAATATATTTAATTTCATGGTATTTTATTCATCAATAATTGTTATTATGTTATTTATTTTGTTATTAAATGTTATAAAATTCTTAAAAGATTATTATTACATTGTCATCATTTATCATGATTGGTTATGATTATAATTTCATTGATTAAATATTATGAAAAATATTTCAAGGAATATCATTAATTATTTATCGTTTATTTATTAAAGATATATACATATAATAGTGCTATTTTTACATATTATTTTTAAAGAAAATTTAAAAACTATATTTTAGAAAATACTCCACTATTTCTATCATTGGTTGGAAATTATTTTTATACACAAAATCATGTTTGTTTTAAAAAAATCAAATTTACATACATTGATATGATAATTATGTTCTAAATTTTTTTAAATTTTTAATTAAAAGTGTTTCAAAATGAATAACCTTCTTTTATACCAATCAAGTAACTTTTTAAAACACATTATAATGAAAAAAAATCTCGCCCTATATGAATTTATATGCCATCATGGCTATTATTTCCTTAGAGATTCCTTTTAATTTTTTAAGGTTATCAGAAAATAATTTTTCCACTAATATTTTAGTATTTTTTTTTGTTTTAAGGCATGTATTTAATTAAAATGTTATCCGAAATTTTTTTATTCCTATAAATGGATTTAAATTGTTTTTTAAGCTTCCTTTAAAAGATATAAATTTTATCATCAATGTGAATTGTTTTAAAAATGTTTATTAAAATAAAATATTTTTTCTTAGAGGAAAATATATTTTATCACTAATTGTGTTAAATTATTTAAATACATACATAATATGTTTTCAAGTGTCTTTTCAATGAAAAGAACTTTGAATATGATATATGTATTAAAATGTTATTTTGAATGGAAGGTTGTTTTCCTGAAAAAATATTTCATGAGATCATTAAAAAAAATCCCTAACTACAATGAAATAATTTTAAATAGTTTATAATGATTTGGTATATGGCCTAGAATACTATTAATGATAATTTTTTAATTTATAATGTTTTTATGGAATGATGATTATGAAAACCATTTCTCTTTTCCTGGTATATATTTTCAAACCTACTTCTTTTCATGGGTCATGTTTTGATACAATGTTTAGGTGAACTATTTATTTCCCATTAGGTAATGATTTGAGGCTATTTTTATGATTCATATTTAATTTCATCAGTTTTGATATGATAAATTTTTTAAAATCTTCTAGAACACATATATATAATTTTATAATGTGTTTGGGGAATCGAATATATCCTTCCATTGAATTGGGTAATGATGGATATCTCTTGAGTATATATATTTTGTGTCAAAAAATATCGAATTTTCAAAATGTTATGAATGCTATTAATTACATGATCACAATGTTATGCATTTATCTATTTGGATTATCATAATGTTATGTATGGACATGATTTTAGCTCCAAAATTTTATTTTTGAATGTGATTACATGATATTAATGTTATGAGTGAACCTTATGACATGTTCAAAATTTTATGCATGTACCTAGTTACATGTTAATAATATTATTCATGGATCTTCTATTATGTCCATAATATTATGTAGGATCTTGATAACATGTTGAAAATGTTATGTTGAGACCTGGGTGTGTGTCCATTAGTTTAGGTGAGGGAATGTTGTATGGTTCATAACTAAATGAGTTAACCTATTTTGACTCAAACATGTTCACAATTTTATACGCTAATGTGAATTCTACAAATTCCAAACCTTATGAATATTTTATTTTTTTATGGATTATAATTTTTATTACATTAATATTCATACCTTGTAAAGTTCCAATAAATATTTGATAACCCTTTATTACAATCTGTGATATCCAGTGTATGTTCTTCTATGTACATGATCATGATCTCGTACCATTATGCAAAGCATTATTCTAACATATCTCCTTATTTACCATTACATATATTCTAATATCATCCAATTATTATGTTTCCATTTAATGGATATGGTGAATGTCTTGGTAGTATTATTACTAAAGGGGAATACCATTTTTTGGATGATGAAGACCATTCTACAAATTTTAAAAATGTGTTCTAGGTTTCTAATTTTTTCTAACTTTGACAGTCTTTGGGAATGTATTATTTGTAAATTTCTAAATGTTCCTCTAAAATGATGAAATACCCTTATATGTTAAGTCAGAGTCTCTATATTTTTTTTTTAAATTAATATTTTAGTAAACCTTTTGAATCCATGATGAGAATATAATTGAAACCCCTAGGTATATTTCTAAAGATATGTGTAGGGATTTTATATGTATATGCATATTATGTTATAGATTCAAAATCATGTTTCCTAAATTTCACATCCTATCTTCCATTTTTCATAATATGGTAGTTTTAAACTATGTCAACTGTTAATCATATTATGATTTATGGTTTTATTCAATGGATAGAACCCAATAGAATATATTAAATGTGGAATACTATAGACAATGATATTGTATTCTACATGTGAAACAAAATGTTATGGGAGATTAAAGGAAAAGAATCATTTTTTCCATCTCAAGATATAATCATGGTGAAAATCCTACTTGGAAAAGGCGCAAACATTTAAATGTTGATTCCATTATAAGGAAGTGTCCACCTACCTAAAGTGGATCAATTGATATGTTAGTTTTTGAACATTGGACTACAACCACTGAAAATATATTTTCTTTTATCCAGTGTCCAGATCATGAAAAGGTCATGTTGGATGACTACCATTACGATGGTGATGATAAATAATGATTGAATATTATCTATAATATGATCTAAGACAATGAAATTGACACTATTAAATGTGAAAAATCGAAAAAAATATTTTTTTAATTTGTACTTTCCTTGTATTCTCCATACATATGTGGAGAAAATATTTAGAGAGTTTGAGCGAAGGGTTGTTGAATCTGTTAGATCTAATAATGATAATTTTAAATGAATTGAATATCACTAATATAGTATCATAATTCATATAAAATGTAACATTGACTGACACTTCAGTGGATAAACAATCAAAAGTGATTTATCCATATAAGAATTTGAATTCCATGTATAAATCATTCGATTTGAACTAAAAGTTGAAATGGAACATGGAAAACCTCCTGGTTATGGTTATAAGAAAAGGAAAATGGAGTTCCATATATAATTTAATGATATTTCACAAGGGGAGATGAAAACTTTTCAAACTCCCACATTAAAAAAATTGGGGAAAGCACATACAGGTGACTGGATAAAAGGAACAAGAAGCGTGCCATGTTTAAAAATCATGTAAATCGGGAAATTTTTTTTTGTGACAATAGAGGAAAGTCAATCAAATGAATAGAGGTAAATATACACTGAATGCACCGCCCACACTTTACAATTTCATTTTCCAGGAGTAAGTGCATTATGAAAATGAAGTCCCCATTTCAAGGGCTATCATTGATTAAAATAAAAAACAACCTCTAAGGAAAAAAGACAAAGTAAAATATTATGTGATCATAATGCATGAATTGAATAATAAAATAAGAATTAATTTTCTATTGGTGGAAGGTTGAACCCTTGTATTAAATAAATTTTTTTTTCTATAAGATAATAGATTATATTTGTAATAAGGGGTAAATTATATTTTGGATTTGATTTAAGGAAAACCATTTAAGGAATGTTAAATATGTACATTGAATGTGGTTTTAGATATTTAAGTTATTATCTCTCTATATGAGGATTGATGTATACTTGAAATCATGTGATAATTTTTTTTATAAATATAAAATGGATATCATATGACTCAATTTATAGTAATCATGATCTGCTAATGCTTCAAGAATGAAATATTCTCATTCTTTTCATGGAATAATAGATTATGTGTAAATTTATCAAGGCAACAAATATTGTAAGGTTGTCCTGAAATAATATTTGTATACTTTCTCATGAAAAAACTTCTCAATTTTTGAAATGGGGTATTGAAATAATATGGTGTCCAATTATCGTCATTTTGGATGATATCAGTGACCCTTTTCAAGAATACATTGGTTATGAAATTTTGATTGTTATCTTTCTTATACCTATGTTCCATATTGCTATTAATTATAAAAATATATTTAAATTTTCTACCATTTCCATGGTTTCTACTTCCACCTATGTTCTCCTATGTTTGAAACTATTTATATGTTACTTTGGTAAACCAATATGTTTCCAAGATCAATTATTAATGTTTTTTTAATAATCATTCTTAAAATGTGGGTTTCCATGAATGAAAATTTAATGTTTTTAACATTTGTTAACCTAAAAAAAATTTATGGTGAAATACTTTTTATGGGGGTATAATGTAACACCCTAATATTTTGTATGATATGTTTTTGTTAATTAATTTAAACTATTTGATATTTTCCATTTCATGAAACATTGAATACATGTTTTGGTATATGAAACAACTATGTTATTATTCTATTATAAACATTTACAAGTTAATATTTCCCTGAAAAATCACATAGATTAGATTTTTTTGTTCACGAAACTATGCTTATCATCTATTACAAACAATGTCAAGTTCCTTTTATAATTTTTAACACATGCTTGACCTAGTTTTACGAACTACAATGAGCTATTATTAACAATATTAAAATATTTTTAAAGTTACCACATTGATTTAGGAATGTGAGTAATAAATAACATTTGTTAAATAATTAAAATATGTTTTAAACTTTTATATAAGATAAATAATGTATTTACCAATTAACTAAAAATTAATGAAATCCCCTTTTGTAAATTACATGAAAATTTATCCTAGAAAACTCTTTTTATGATATAATTAAATTTTTACATTTATAAATTAATTTATTTGATGAATTATTTTTATGATATATATATATATATGTTATATTTAGTAAACTATTTTACGTAAATCATTTTTTTGAGATAAAAATAGAGGAAAATAAATACAATTTTATAAAAAAAATAATTTTTTCAAAAACGCAATTTTACTACATTTTGTTGGAGAAACCACATTAAATATAATTTCTAACACTATTATAAATTTTATTTGTCAAAATAAACATAATATTGTAAATAATAATATTAAAATTTAAATTGGGTTGATTTTTTGTACCTTTTTGAGATTTTCCTTTTTCGATGAATAGTGGAAAATATTTAAATTTATTTCAAAAATAAATTTTTTTGTATTTTATTTATATAGTTAAATAATATATTATTTCTTATTATATAATATAATTTTATTAATTATTATTCATTTAATCTAGTTTATGTCATTTTCACGAATTCTCTTATAATTAGACATAAAAACTGTTCAATCTTTTGAATATTTATACAGTAAAACCCAAAATTCACATTCTATATATGGGATAAATACTATATTAATTAGTGCCACTAATATCATGGTAATTTGAGAAATATATAGTATATTTGGAATCATATTATTATATAATGTCTAATAATGCTAAATTGGGGTTTTTTTTACCAAAAGTAACATTTAATTAAACTGGAATTTATTAAAAATATTAATGTAAAATGATTTTATATAGAGGATGAACCTAAATTTAAGTGCCCAAATAACCTTTAAACAATTAAAAAACATATTTTATGGATATATTTCAAAAAATTAACCTATCTTATATAATTTTGAAATTTATTTTCATCATGTGATTTATGGGGTACCTCTCAATAGTATTTACCTTTTCATATTTACAAGATTGAATCTCCACTTCAACTGTAAAAGGGCGCTGATCCCACCTCCCATTACATCATACCACTTATCAATCAAATTTTCTCAGAAAAAACATTCCAAAATTAAATTAAAAATACCTCAATTCATATTATAAAAATCTAATCTATGTAAATCCAACTGTAGAATCCCTTTTATGGAAACCAATATGAATTTACCAAAGGGGAGGCAACATTCTTTCAAAATCTCTTCAGTGTTTTTGTCAATCTAGAAGCCATGTAATATTCTTCTTCCATGATTATAAAATACCATCAGTATACAATATATACATATAAATTTTTTATAATGGATATATATATATTTTAAACACTACCATCATATGGGTAATAAACTTATTGTTCATGTGTGTCGTGTATTACAACCTCACAAACGATATTAAATGTTTTTTTTATTAACACCTTTCATTATTGGTAATTTTATTTGATAAAAATTCATTTTATGGTATATATTATATATATTATATATTTATGATTCTTGAATTATTATATAATAAATAACAACATACATTATATTTTCTTGAAATACGACACCATCATTTGATTTTGTGAGAACTACCGCCACATTAAAGAGATGTGATTCTTTCAAACATTAAATTGGATGAACTATGGATGGGTATAGTAAACATATATGATTTATATGAAACAATAAATCTAATATAATTAATATATATAATAATATATACATATATATTTTTTAATTACCTTCTTCCATTCAATACAACAAGAAAACAGAAACATCAGTTATGCATACATACAACCTACCGTCTCCCTAAATATAATCTTCAATTTCATATATCTTTATTTTATAAATTATAATACAAATTTAAATAAGGAATACATTTTATTACAAATAAATTTCCACATTCTATAAATAAGTAAATCATGATTTATGTGAGGGGATCAAGAACAATAGGTCAAACCAAGTACAATAAACAATGAAGTTATTACCTAAAACATTACTTTTAAATTAAATGATTAATAAAAGGGTAATATAATGTAACAAGTGAATAATATTTGATATGATATATAGTAATATTATTTTGTTAACGATTTCAAATAATGTTATATTTTTTATAGAGGTTCAATGAAATGTACAATGAAATTCAAGACTTATAGTAAAGGGATTTATAGTCTCACTTTTATTTTTGTGAGAATTATGAATTTTTCACAACACCTTTTTTAGAGTGTATATACAACCCATGAATGTATTATATGATTAATATGTATAATTTTATGTTTATTTTCATCCACATTTTTTATCACTATTTCAAAATTTTTATGGTTCAAATTTTACCAAATCGGAAAAGTAATATTTTCTTAAATTTCATTCATTGTTATTCAATTCAGGTTATGTACCTATATTTTTCTGTATTGTGTATATAAATAAATTTGAAATTTTATATCATGAATCTCTTTATTTTAATGATATTTTATAATTCAGGTAATGTTAATATTTCATGTGGATAATGGTTCAATGTTGGCAATGTGGTTATGGTAAATTATTACAATCTCGACTTTTTTCAGGAATGTTTATGAATATATTTCCATTTATGAAATATTATTATCCATCCCAAAATAATATCATTTATTTTAAAATAATATTATTTTAATAAAATATCCAATTACTTGTTACATTATTCCACTCTTAGTTAAATAATATGACTAAAAATGTTTTCTTAATAAAATCATACTATATTTATCATTTTGGTATTAAATAACTTTTTTTTAAAAAAATGCCTTAAATATAGTATAAAACATGTTTTACAATGACGTGTAAATGAAATTTTTACCCATTTTTTAAATTTTTAGAAAAAATGTTTTTTAAAAGATATCACATTTTCTTTTACCAATCATGTAACTTTTATAAAAATTTTAAATTGAAAAATTATTATATGTCATGTACATATTTACCCACCCTAATCACCAAAATTTCCATAAATCTTCTTTTTAATGTATATAATGTAATTATTTAGGAATATGTTTCCCCTAATATTTTTTAAATTCATTATTTTAGTACTTTTAATGAATTTCTTTCATAAATTATTTATTGTTGAAAAGTGTATTAAATTATTGTTAAAGCTCTTATTATGATTTTTCATGGATATATTCCAAGAGGAAGGTTTTCAAAATGTTTTATGTATTAATAATATATTTTTAAGATGAAAATATATTTTCTCAATAAAATATTCTATGTATTTATATATCATGCAATATATGTTTTCAAGTGGGCTTTCAATGGAAATTATTTTCCAAATGAGTTTTGTTTTAAAAAGGTATTTTCAATGATAAGTTATTTTCTTTAAAATGCTTCTTTAGAAATTTTAAAAACCTTCCAAGAATAATATGACACAATTATTTTTAATTTTCGATATACCAGGTATATTATCTAATAATAAAATTTATATTAATCATTTAATGGTATAGTTCTTGATTGAATTATTTTTATGACACCCATTTCTCTTCAATAGGTTATATGATTTTTATATTAAATTCAATACATGGATTATTCTTCAATTAATTTATTAATAGGGATATTGATCATACATAGTTAATGAAATGATGAAATGTTTATGATACCCAATAAATTTCTTATGTTATCATATGACATTTTTTTATAATATTTAGGAACATGTATGTATGACATTATCATGTTATGGATGGTACATATATCTCCCTCTAATTCATTGGGTAATTATAGATGACTAAGGAGTATATATGTTATGCATGAACCAAATTACATATTCACAATGTTATTTGAGAACCTAATTACATGTTCACAATGTTATGAATTGACTAGGTTTGAAGTCCATAAATTTATTCTTGAAAATTATTACATGGTGAATGTGGTATGGGGGAACTATATTACATGTTGACAATGTTATGCGTTAACCTAAGTACATGTTCATATTATTATTAATGGACCTCATTTTATATCTATATGTTTATTATTTATCTATAATAAATTCCCAAAATTTAATATTTGGTCCTACTTTCATGTCCATAAATTTATTCCAGGGCTTGATTGCATGGAAATAACTTAATGAGTTAACGTATTTCTACTTATAGATGTCCAAAATGTTATATTTATATTTTTAGGGAACAATTACATGTATTATTCTCATGTTGTTATTTAATGGATTACTCATTTGATTACGTTATCATTGATTCATAATAAATATACAATACTTATTTCATGATTCTTGATTATGGTTATTGATTGACATGGTATGTTATTATAGTAATTTATTATTATTATTATTATTCCATTATTATCATAATTATGGTCATGTATCTCTTGGTATACCCTTAACGAGAAAATGAGGTCACCCCTATCATGTGTTTCAATTCCCCGTGTTATGAATAATGGATTTTATGCTGGATTCCTAATAGGGAATATATTTATTTAGATGTTGAATACCATAAACAAAATTTTAATAATTTCTTCCATATTTTAAAGGACAATAAACTATTATAGGCATCAAGAATTATTATTTTTTAATGTGATGAATATTTAACTAATAAAATTTAATTTCTATTTATTTTATTCTTGTGTTACTCTATGAATTATTACATAAAACATTTAATTCTTAGTTTCCTTGAGACACCAGTACTAGATAATTGAAAATAAATGGATAATGAGTTTATTTACATAAGGTTTTAGAAAACACTCTATGTTTTATTTCTATGTAACTTTTGGGTTGAATTATAAATAACCAAACCAAATGATTTTTTATCACATCTACTGATCATATTGTTATATGTTACCAATTATAAAATTTCAATTAAAAATTATATAGTCATTGAACAATAACATTTAAATCAAATTTAATTTCATTAAAAAATTCTTATGATTAACCATATACGAGTCATTATAGGGTGATATCATATATATATATATATATATATATTCTCTTGTATCATAGGTGGATAAAAATGTTGATATATTTACATTCAGATGACAAGTAATTATTAGTATTGCAGAGTGGTTAGTTACATATGTTTGATATTCTTTATATGTATATGATAATCATAGAGTAGGTGGATTTCCTATGATTTAGAATGTGTTATTTTAAATGGGATCTTGGTTGTTTCTCAATGAGATGCTTCCCACATGGGATATGG
This sequence comes from Viscum album, assembly GCA_963277665.1. Taxonomy (NCBI): domain Eukaryota; kingdom Viridiplantae; phylum Streptophyta; class Magnoliopsida; order Santalales; family Viscaceae; genus Viscum; species Viscum album. The sequence continues at coordinate 1,348,719,885 of OY728122.1, forward strand.
TTATGATACCTTTTAGAGTAGCTCATAGGAATGTGATGTGAATCAGGATAATAGTGACTCTATTGATATTGTTATACAACTGTGTACATTCCTATTATTTCTTTAAATGAATTAAATATTTGAAGGTAAGTAATTATAGAGTTTAACAAAATATTGTGAGTTACTTGAGAATTGGAAGATTATGTAGATGCTCATAATCTAATGTTTATTCACAAGAATAGATATCATTTATTTTATATATTCATTTTAATCTCGTAGATACTTTTAATGTGCAAGATTGGGTAGATTCATGTGTTTTACATGATTCATGAGGTGTGTATGAAATATTATTACATGTTTCTTTACATAACATTATAGAAGAGCCATGAATTTTCTGATGGGTTATGATTAATTTATTTTAATAAATTATAATGAAAATATTCTTGATGGATATTCTATTTCCATGGGAAATCATAGAAATATCATGTTTAACCTCTATGTTTGTATAATTAGTAAAATTAATGACTAGTGTCAATTTGGTATTCATTTTGATTTATTACAATTGAGGGGGATTGTGTGAAAAGTGATAAATATTTAATGGTGGGTATTGGGAAATATTTAGAATAGATATATTTAGTATGGTATGTTATATGACTCCATATAAGATGTTAGGATGATGGATTGTAATGCACATATGCTATATTTTATTTTTTTCCTAGTGTAAATTAATGACATGTTTAATATTTAATTTCATATTAATTGGATCATGGATAAAAAATGAATTTCCTCTATATTCTCTAGAAAATAAAATTTTGGGGGGTAATATTTATTTTTCCTTCATATAATGATGAGTCATAGTTCAAATTTATATTTACAATGGTTATTGTAATTTTTGATTTTTAAAAAGGAAACACTTGTAATTATTATATGACCAGTGTAGGATATGTTTATTGTTTATTTCATTAATAGAGTGAAATATTTGTGATTATAATCATGGAAAAGTCTTAATTATCATATCAAATAAGTGGGGAGTTATGTAATTTTTTTATATATGAATGGGGGAATGATGGCCTATTGTGTCTATTAAAATATAGAGGGTCGATGTGGCTTAGTGGTTTGTTTTTGAAATTGGATTGTGAAAAAATAGTGATTTTTGAACGAACATGATTATGTGTTATGTGTGTGATAAGTAATATCCTTTAGTGGGTTAGAAGTTGAGAGTTTTGTTGTATTGTTAATGGTATTGAACTTTGAGTCTAATCCATCAGAGATTTGTGTATTGTAACATATCATTAATTGAATTATAAATCATCTTTGTTGGTTGTCTCAGTATTATTATAGCAAATAGAGGGGCTTGTGTTATGGATCTTGTAGACGATTATGAGTGAAATTTAAATGTTTCCATATTTACATGATATTTGATATAATGTTGAATCCATCATTTCAATTTTTGTTATGAAAAATATATAATGTGGATTTATCCATGAGTTATCTATATACATCGATTTTATTTTGATAATATTTTGATAAACAACATTAATGAATTATTAGTTCTAGGTTTTTTTTGGTTGTTCATGGATTCTAGTGTTTTATTTATGTGTGGTTGACCTAAAATTCGGTGGAATGGATTCCTATTGTGGTTGATTGCGAAATTTTAGTATATTAGTTAATAGATTGTTTTTTCTTATAGTATAATGATCAAAAGTTATTACAATGTTTTTATTTCAAGATATATGTGGGTGGTGTGACATTTTTGATTCTAATGAGGATAGTTGGGTGATTGTATGTTTGTTAATTGATCAATAGATTTACTTACGTTAAAATTTAATGAGAAATAAAAGTTTTCATGAAAATAAATTAGGATATCATGAAATCCAATTAATGTGGTGAATTTTCAGGGTTTCATTTGATATAATCTAAACCAAAATGAATCTTCTATTGGGGATTTTCGTAGTGAAGATTGTGGGGGTGTAGTTTCATCCTAACCCTAACCCACATGAGATACAATATTTTATATCTTAATATGGATTGGTGAATAAATGATTCACATTTTGACTTCTTATGGGAAGAGTATCATTACTTTGTGGTGTTGATAATTGAAAATGTCATAAATGCTTCTGAGAACTGATGAATATTTGATTATTAGTCCCAAATGAAGGGATTCTATTAGAATTAAAATACAATTTAATATTTGGAGTATTATAACATCATTATAAGTTTATTTTAATGTGTTTGGATGCTAAAAGGCCTCTGGTTCATGTTTGCGTATCATGGCGTGGTCATTAAAATTGATTGAGTATGTTGAAATTGTAATATGGGCCATGTAGATGTGTTATCTATTTTTAGAAGGGTAGATAATTGGGTCTCAATATTTTATTGAGCATGAGGATTTTTTTATTTGATCAATTTTTTATATAAACATGTTCATAAGTAATTTCATAGCGATGCAAGGATTTTTTAGAGATCAGGTCAATGGGTGGTCACAAGTAACATTGTATATTTAGATTTTTTATATAAAAATTCCACCCAATTTTCACCATATGTAAGAGTAATTATTTTACTCATACATTAGGGTCTATAGGGTTTATGAGAAATCAACTTTTTAAAAAAATCCTCTTGTATATATAATGGTAATCCTATGTTGAGAAATTGAAACATCTTATTATGCATGAGTGAAACCCCATCATTAATATTATAATTTACCTTCATTATTTCATTTATAATAAGAGTTGAAAAAAATGTTTGATGAATATATATGGGTAGATCCAGGATCACCATATATGATTAAAATAATTTTTTTTCAAATGGTTTATGTGTAAATGTAATTTTTGATGATCAATAATATATCTCCATTAATATGTAATGACCAGCTATTTGAGGAATACAAATTTCAATATTTCTAAAATTTTCACCTATATATAATAGATTATTTACGAGGAAATTGTATATTATATAATTTTAGTGGGAAATATTTGTAAATGTTATTTCCATAGACCATAAGGGTCATTCCAAATAGAAGGTCATTAGACAAAGATAAATTTTTGGATAATGAATAATGTGTTATAGAAGATATATTCAAAGTCGATTCCATATTAAATGGAAATGTAATAGGGTTAGAGTATGTCACACCCTCTTATTGTTGTATGTATCTCACATTGAAATATGGTTTATGTGTATGATACCAAGTGATTTAGATGAAAATCAACTATGGAGAATGATTCTTTATTCATCATCAAATAAAACAAATTAATAAAAATTTTGATAGAACATTGTAAAAAATTAAATTATTCTATTATAAAAATTGATTCTAATTGAAATTGTAAATACAATTTATTTTAAAAAATATAATTTTATATTTAAAAAATATATATTTCAAATTTTAATTAAATCATATCAGCATAATGTAATGATAAAATGAAAGGAAGGATTTATAGAATTAGTTAGTAACATCCATGGAATAAATAAATAATTATAAAGTGTCATTCAATAATTATTAAAGGATAAAAACCTTTTTAATACATTATTTTTACTATCTTTTACAAATATTTTTTAAATATAAATTAATCAAATAGATAATTTTAATTTAATAAAATGAACCATTTTTTTGGATTTATAACATAAATACACATATGGGAGAAATTTGTTGTATTTTTTTAATAAAATTTTATTTTTAGTGAACTAAAAAAACATTTTGTAAATATAATGACTTTTATGACATTATTTTTTTATTTGGATGATAAAAAAATATAAGATCATTTTTTATGAACAAATATTATTTATAGAATGAAACAATATATTATTAACTTATATGAATGACATAATAATATATATGTTAATTTTTTGATCTTATTTCATACTTTAATAAACAATATGTTTTTTTCAATTCAATTAATAGATTTAAAAATTTATCCATTAGGTTTTTTATTACATTATATGTAAAAATAATATTTTTTATCTAAAAATTATATGTTAATTATAATAAATAATATTCAGGATTTTTTTGTCAATTTATTTTTATGATTAATGTATAATATTTCGATTATTTGTTAAATAAACTTGTATTAAAATTATATTTCTACAGCTCAATAAATTTAATCCCATAAAATAGATTATATATTCTGAATGCTAATGTTTAATTTTTTTATAAGTACAATATCATTTTAATCAATAATTAATCTTGTTATTTAATAGTTAGTCACCCTAGTGAATGTTAAAATATGATAAAATGGTTAATATTATGTTATGAGGCCACACGATTTGAAATACCAATATATATAATTTATTGAATGAGTAGATTCTCAACTCCATTATACATTTATGTCTTCTAAAATCAAATATTAGTTTCTGGAACCTAATTTCCCAAAAATAACTCATGAAACTTATATTTCCCTTATGTCATTATAGAAATGATTCAGGCTCTCATAATAAGTTAAATCATTATCCTATTTTTTATTTTTTATCGATTAAATATAAAACATATTTTATATGTTTTGTCAATTCTATAAAAACTCTTTGATATCATTAATGGAATATAAATGCGAAGTTAACAATATTATATATAAATCATTTACTTGTTCATTCATGGGAGAACACTCTTGTTTGGTTAATGTTTTTCCACCTATATTAATTATATTAAAATTTTTATGACAACTATATCTAAATAATTATAGATATGTGTAAAATTATGAAAAATTAAAATATTTTATTTTTTTAATGTTAATAATCATTTTTATTCAGTTGTCATATTAATTATTTCTTGTGAATTTAAATTTATTTGAAAATATATTTTTATAATTTTTAGTTGAGTCATCACCTTAGGTTTCATGAAACGAGAATGAGACTAATTTAATATATCATTAACATACTCTAAATATCTATGATCCTTTTGATTGGATTAACCAATAAAAAGTATCTAATAAATAGATCATTATAATAAGAACATATGTGTAAATAGAGTTGTAAAAAATTTATTGATTCTAAAAATAAAAATTTACTTATTTAATATTAAGAAATTATAATTAAGTGTTATCTAGTGTGAAAAAAATAATTATTCTAATATAAATAAAAAATAAAGGAAAATATTTCACAAATTAGTTATTATATGTCTAGCCTGTAAAAATTATGTGTTTTTGTTTTTCTCATAACAATTTCCATTATTTTTGAATTGTTCTACATTGATAAAAATCATAAATTTTTTGTGTTGTGTATACTATCTATAATTCCTCAGCCTAGGATCCACTAAAATAGTGTCCCATGTTAGTGAACATCATGTCCTCAGAATTCCCTCTATGTATGCTAGAGGCTACCAACTAGAAGGGAGGGTCTAATAAGACGGGTGAGGATACTACTCCCTCTTTATTAGAGTAATCTATAACTCATTGAATAGTAATTATTTAAATGATTATAAATAATTAATTTAAATGACCATTGATATTCAAAAATCATGATACATTCCTAATACTAAAAATTAAATTTTCTTTGTGATGTATTATAGTTTAAAATGTAATGGAAAAAATCCAAAATAAATACAAGATGGAGAATCACCAACATAATTCCTGAAACCATGTTTGTTTCCCTTATCCATGAAAAACCCAGATCCCGAAATCAATCTTCTTTCATATATCATTATTCATTGTCCAAACCTTCAACTTTTATATATAGATGAGTATTTAAAGATGACCTCTGAACGGTGAGAGTAAAAAACATCAGGCCACTACCGATAGTGTAAAAAAATATCCTTTCAAATTTATTTTATGTAGAATAATTTTTAATTAAAATACATACAAATAAAAAATTGGTGTTACACCCAAATATTTTTTCCATTTTTCATGTTCTCTAACTTTTTCATTTCATGAAACATTGAATATTTCTTATTTTTTTGAAAGCACTATGTTTGTCTTGTGTTACATGTAATAAAAAAGTTATTTGTTATTACATGTAATTCACTGACTAGATTATGGTATAGAAAAAACCAAGTTTGTCTTTTGTTACACACAATTTCAAGTTCCATCAATAGCATGTGGTACATTCTAGGAAATAATTTACCAAACTATAATTTATTGTTAATAATATTATTAAAATATTTTTATAATTAACACAAATCCATTGGATTGGAAGTTACATAAAATATTAAAAAAAATATTATTTACACATTCATATAAAATAATTTCTTTGGTTATAATTTCATTATAAATTAATGTAATAACATGTTAAAAATAAATATACTCTTTTTCTTGGTAAACTATTTCTCTATGTTCAAATTCCGTTTTAACTAAATATATTAAAAATCATTTTTATTTATATTTTTATTAAAAATAAATAGATATTATATAATCAATAAATATTTTTTCAGTCATATAATATATTTAATAGGTCTAAGATAGTAATAAACCCAATTATATGAATAAAAAGATGTAATTTTCAAAACGGTAATATTATTAACTTTTAATGTGGATTCTATATGATATCTAATTATATATATTTTTATAATTTTTATTTTAAATAATTAACATCATTTATGAAATTTTATAATAAAATTTAGTTTGTGTGACTTTTTTATTTTTGGATGAAAAATAATTTTTTGATGAATATTGATAAACATGATATTTTAATTGAAAATTTAACTACCATTTAATTTATTTATATAGATAAATTATATTAAAAATTGTTCTTAAAATATATTTAGTTTAATTATACATAAATTAATTATTTTCTTTATTCACTTAATCATTGAAATATTATTTTAAAACAATTCAACATTTGGATTATAAAACATGGTGAGTAGACAATTCTTTCCAAAAATACAATGTATGTCAATTTCACCACTTATTAAAGGCCTTCTCCTCATCCCCCCTTTTCACAGCACTCATGAACTGGGTCTCATAATGAAAAGGTAAAAATATAATCCAAAATTTCATAATATAATTATATTATAATCACATTGGGATAAAATCAAACCATGTAAGTCTTTTGGTGAAACCCAAAAGAAATCCCACAAATTAAATATAACAACATTCTTACAAAAAAAATTATTTCTACAAACTATAAAGTATTTTTATTACATAATAATGTTATAGAATATTTTTCCTATATTTACTAGATATTTGATTTTAATTATTAAATCTACACTCACACACACATCCATCACATGTGATACATAGTCATTGTTCGTGTGTACAACAGACTATCGTCTAACGAACATATGTTGTTCATTATTCCATTACCTCCAAGCAAAAGTTCAAATTAGGATAAAATTTATATTATTGTATTATATTTATGATATTTATGAATAATTTATAATTATTTAATTCATACATATTACATTATTTTATTCATTACATTTTATTCGAATAAGATATCTTTGTATGTTGTAGTGTGGACTACGACCACCTCAATGTGATGTGATTCATTCAAAATTTACATGAAATTTGGTTAGAAAAGATTTTGAAAATTTAATTTATATTTATGAAATAATAATTATACAATAACGATAATATATATATATATATAATTTACTTTAATACAATACATAATGAAAATGGAAACAATGTTCATGCTTACGTACGACCTGTTGTCTCCAGGAAAGGTGAATTCCATATCATATATCAGTGCTCTATATATTATTATAAGTTAGTATATAATGAATATAAAATACATTTAAATAATTTATGAAATTCATTAAATAATTAAATTATGATTTATGTAAGAGGATCAAGAATAACAAGTCACAGAACATACAAATAAATAACGTAGTTTTTATAGGAAACGTCACATAAACATGAATTTGTTAAAAAAAAGGGTAATATAAAGTCATAATAATATAATTTATTCTATGCTATATAATAAAATTTTCATTTTTTAAATTTATAATAAACTACAACTTATTATATTAGAGGATTGAATGTGTACATGGAATGTTAAAACATAAGATAAGGGTTTTTAAGTATAACTTTTATTTTTATGATATATATAATATAATTAAAAATTATTCTTGTTTTGTGGTTTATATACTACCATATGACATTCAATATATTTAATTTACTTTATTTATTGATATTTAATGTCTTAGTTTTTTGTCTTACATTCACATATCTCATTATTCAAAAGATAATCAAGTAGTTGTGGGATTTATAGTCTCACTTTTATTTATTTGAGACTTATACCATATTAAGAACATGATTCTTTTGTGTGGGGTATATAATAACCATGAATGTATTATACTATTATTATCCTAATTTTTTTTGGGTATTTTCATAACCATTTAATGTTCTCTATTACATATGGTTTTTCGATTCAAAATCTTCCAAATAAGTTTCATAATTTTGATTAAATTTTCCTTCATTGAGACTCATGTTTTTATATGAACCTATATTCTATTAGGAGGTGTATAAAAATCAATTTAAAAATTTATTTAATGAATCAAAAAATTTTAGTGTTGTTTTCATCGTCAGGTAATGACATTATTTCAAGTGTATTATGATTCAACATTTCCAATTTGGTACAAGTTTATTACTACAATCGAATTGAATATTGTGATTGTTTAGAATTATTCATCCATTAATGAAATATTATGATCCATATCCAAATAATTCAAGTGATATTCATACCCTAATAATGTTAATGATATTATAATATATCTATTCTATTTATTACACACAATTTTTAACTATTTAATTATCACCGAGTTTTTAAGATAATCTATCCTTATTTCTCTCCTTGGGTGAAAATATGTTCTATTGAAAAATATATTTTCAGAAATAATTTTTATTTTTTAAATTTAATTTCAAAATATTATTCATGTAAAAATTATTTTAAAATTAATTTATGGGATTCAAATATTTCTTATATGTTATTAGGGCTATTCTCAATGAAAAAGGTTCTCAAATATTTTTTATATACTCAAAAGTGTTTTTTAAAAAAAGAAAAGAAATTTGTACTCAATTTTTTTAAAATATATTTGAAAATTATTTTTTATATAAGATTAAATCCTTTAGTGTTACAAATTCATTTTTAGGTTTATTACCTAAGTGTGTGATTCGTATTTTTTTCTTAGAATGGGTTATCTTTGATGTACTGATTTCTGTGCCACTCGCTTCTCACACAAGAGTTATATGTTTATGAAACCCACTTCCATTACTGGTTATTAATATCATGAAATGATAAATATACCTATGAATTTTCAAAGTTATTTGGTATGATGACTTTTGTATGAAAACCATTTCATTTAATGATTTTTTAGATGATTTATTTTGATCGTATGGAACACATATGTATGATTTTATTATAAGATTGTTGGGACCAATATCTACATCAAATGTATTGATTGAAAATGTATATCAAATGATATACTCGGGTATTTTTTTTGTTAGTGATATTGGTTTTATAATGTAAATTTTCTGCTAAGACAGTCTTTTGATTGATCCTCAAGTACAAATATGGTTCTATGAGTTATCTTTTAATACAAATATTGTTGGGGTTGTGAACTCATTATAATATAATGAAATGGCTGTGACTTGGTATTCTGGTGTGTCCCAACTAGTAGATATATCCACCATGAAGTTCCATAATTTATTTCGAAAATGATCCATTACATATATAGATGTCAATTATATTATTATTTGTGTACTATAATTCCATGTTTTATTCTGTTGTTATTATTTTAGGGCTTATTCTCTTGATAATCATATGATTCATGTATTTTGATCAACCAATATTAATGATATTATAGTTTATTATGATCTTTAATATTTTATGGTATTATCATATAATGTTATTATCATATTTTCATACCCGTACACTCATGGTCATTCTTACAAATCTCCCTTTTTTACTCTTTCTGATAATTTGATCACACCCCTTTCTTATATTTCCATTCCATTTGTTTATAAGAGATGTTATATATTGGATAAAATAAGGGGATGGGAATTAATGGAAATTTTGAAGATCATTCAACAAAATAAAAGATTATATTTCCATGATTCCCAAGACAATTAACTATTATGACCCTAAGGATTGTATTTTTCTAATGGGTGTCATTTTCATCTTGATGGATGTAATATCCATGTATTTTAATCCTAGTTCCCAATAGTTGGTATGGAGTGAAGTGTTTAGTCACCCATTAGAATCTAGGATGAGAAAAATATAGTGAGATCCCTAAGTTTATTTCTTTTAATGGGTATATTATTTTTTTAATGATAATAATATAGTGTCATAGATTTAATGATAGGTTTGAAGAATAATAAATAATATAAGTAAATCAAAATTATTATGTGGTTTTATTCTTTGATAATTTTTTCACACATTATGATTTATGGTCTTAGTCAATAGTAGAATATAGAAGAAACTGGGATAAAATTGAATTTATTATATGTGGAAATTATAAGAATTATACAAAATCTTGTCCTTACTTGAAATCACATCAATAGAATTTGGAATGTGGTATGATTATTGTCAAATAATTTGGAAGATAATGAAACCTAAAATGGCCACTGATTTGAATGATATATTAAAATACTAATTTTAACATTCAAAATTGGAAGCATGGTAATATTGAAGTAAATGAATGTTTAAAAATTATTTATATTTCATTACCAGGACCCCCTCCCAAAATGGTGTACCCCTCCAGGGATGAAAATGGGAGAAGGGAGATAGTGACTCCAGAGTCCAGCCTCCAGAGGGCCCTGGGTAGGTGACTACCACCTAGGGTTTAATAATGACACAGATGGGATGCATCACCCACTTTGACAACACAGGAAAATTTGAGATATACGGATGACAAAAAACAATACATTATTAGACGAAAATATAAAACAAAACACAAGTGCACATAGGTAATGAAATGAAATAAGTACTAAAACTGATAGGAAATTGCAATTACTCAAAAAAAGGTAAAGACGACAATAACTATGAATCCCCAATAGCTCCATCTATTCCCCATGCTAGTAGAAAACATTATAATCTCCATCATACTTTAAATTTCCTAAAAAATAGTATATATATACATATGGTTAGTATAAATGTATACTCATTAGGATCCTCCTTGTATCCTCTCATGCAAATGGTAGTAAAATCTTGTTAATTCATAGTAAAAAACAAGTGAAACTAACTAATATGCTAAATAGGAATAAAATATTTCAAGCATCATGATGGCTAATATCACCAAGTATCGTGTTCAAGAGTATATAATATAATAAATAATATCAAGGTTAAACAACTACTTCTTATCCACTATGTTGACACTCTTCTCCAATGTCGGACATCCTAAACATATCTCTCCAAAAATTTGTTCCTATAGATTAATTGGTAAAGCACCACAACCAAAACCTCATAAAACACAACACCACACCCACATAACCAAATGTGACATTGTATTTTTTTGAAGCCACCACAACATGTATAATGTGGATCATACATTATTTATTATACCTAAATCCATTATAACCCATACACTATGTGAGGAGCCTCAATCCATAACAGTCTAGACACATTATACATATACTATTCCTTAAAAAAAATATATACAGAATACATGTGTTTGAAAAAACACCATGACATTACATCTGTATGCATAAATATATATGGAAAACTAACTTCCTTTAATATGATAAAAAGAAACTACCCAAATATGATTGGAGGTCCAAAGGGATAGTCATCCATTCATCCTCCCACTAGGATGTTTGGGAAAACACCCCTAGTACTTAGAATCCCTACGATGCCACTTAGCCTAACCGACTAGGGGGAGTAGCATATCGAAATGAAAAAATTATATAATATAATAATTCCCATAACCCCACAATTGTCACAACCTAGCCTTGGACTCAATTTTATCTACCATCTATCAGCCTCACATATTCCTCTCCTAAGACCAGTTATCTTATAAGAGAACATCCCATTAAATAGATACATTAAATTACATTATTCATTTTCATTATTTTTACATTTCATTAATGAATTATTTAACCACTAATTAACCATTAATATCTCCAAAATACATTACATTATCATTATCATAATGTTCAGTGCCCTCTGAAAAAAAACTCTGTCCATAGCTTATCATAATTATAAACACAACATTACATCCGAGAAAGATCCATACCCAATGGTTTAAACCATTATTAATAATAAAATTAATATTACAAGGTACACTAGGAAAAAATCCTATGCAACTAATCAAGTAATGGAACCAAGAACATCTTTCTACCTCCAACAGTGGAAAAATGAATACAGATACACAAATAAACCTTCAATTATCAATGAAATGATTCAATTAAGAATATATATTTTTTATCAATGTTTATGCTTCTTTTCAACCCATCCATTCATATTTATTGTTCTACTCTAAACCCACATGCTTATCTCGAAGCATCTAGACACTCCAAGAATTAACCGCTACCTCAATAATTGGGACTCCCCTACCCTCATACCATAACAACCCACCAGGATCAGACATCAAAGGATCTCCTCACATCCATACCTATTATCCCCACACACTATAATAACACTCTAAAAAAAACCCCTCGTTGGCTCATGTCACATCCAAAGAAGCATGAATCAAACATAGCTACGAGAATCCTTTCCCTAATGTGAGGAATTTCTCCATAACCCACAACGATTACTCATAGCTCCAAATCACTAGTAACTTATCATTTCAAATAAGAAGGAAAATCTTATCCCTAAAAATAATTATATTTTATAAAAAAAATCATATTACTTCTTGAATTGATGGATTTATTATTTACATATTAAAACCACTAGCAACCAAAGTAGCAAACTATCATGATCTTTCACAAATAAATTAAAAAATATAATTTAAAATTCTATTTATTATTTTATCAAAATTCATAAAAAACATTAGTTTCTTTTAAAATTAAATTAAACATGTCTTCTTGGAGAAATTTTATTAACATAAAATTACAATGACAACCAGGTTCATTAAACATGACTCTTAATACATTTAATCAATTAATTACCAATTAATTAAATAATTACATTCATTACTAATTTCACATGCTAAACCAAGAAAAATATGAACTATATAGATATCACACTATCTGGGAAAAAAACCAACCATCTTTCATGGTACAAACAACAAAATATCAATGTGATATATAAAAAATATTTAAAAATTTCTACTAATTACATAGGTTAATTCCATTTTGACCCAGTGGGATAAATATTGGAGACGCTATGATTTTATGTAATTAAATAGAGATATATGGAATCCCCTAATTAACATGGGGTGAAAAATTCATTACATAATAATAGACCAACATCGTTCCTACTGATCACCTCTCTTGAAGAAACTGCATCAACCTAAGGACGTCACATCACATCCACGCCAACCAAACAACTAAAAAAACTACAAAAGATACATGGAGATCGCGTTCCACTAAATGGAACATTGTAACATAAGGAAAAAAATTAGGGATGTTATAGATCGATATAGGATAAAGGAATCCCCAAAACATTATAATGGGGTCTGCTGGGTCAACTGGAATCAGAATATTGGTGATGTAGATATAGGGTTTGATAAACACTAGTGGGTGATAACATTTAAAACATATAGAATTTGGGATTTACCTGATGTGTAATCCAATTTCAGATAGTGTAATACTCATGGTATGGTTCTTTCCAAAAATGCATAACCTTTTTATTTTATTTAACCAACATTAGCATAAAAATCATGAACCTATCTTACACAAAAAGTAATTTTTACATGATTTGTGATTATTCCATTTTAAAAAAATTCAAAACCAATAACCAAGGGAAATTATCCATTCCTACTCCAAGAACCATAGACTTTTTAATAACACATTGTTTGTTCCATGTAGATCTGTTCCCATACATTAGATACCTATCAAAACTGTCCCATCCTTGAGAATCCAAAACCATCCGAGAGTGTCAAATGAAGGGGTTCATCTCTAGAGCCACCCTATGAGATACCTCAAAAGGATCTCAGCAACATAGGATCTCAACCACCTCAACCAAGCACCAGGGGATCAACATGGTGAGTAGATGAAATACTCATTTAGTTTTCACCACCAATAATAGAAATGTAGACTCATACAACAACAAAAATCTAAGCACATAATGCATGTGGATTTCCCCGCATTTCCTCATCTCTCATGGAAATTGAGAAAGAATAAAAATACAAAATAAGAAGTGAACTAGCCAACCAAAAAACGTATAAAACAATAAAATAAACATAATTATAATATACGAGCTAAATATCAAACAAATATCTGTTATGAGCATGTACCTATGACTCATGTTCCCATATACAGTCTTCTATGCCATAGTGTTTCCATGTTTTGTGAAACAACAAGATAAAAAACCAGAACAATATCAGTCTACTAGTGGCCATGGATCTCAAAAAGACTCTCCCAAAAGGCCTCATAATCATAATAGTTGATAATTCCCCAATTGATGATGTGAATATGTCTATGAATATAATGAAATATCTTTTTCATGTGAAAGACATTGTTTATCTACATAATCTATCGAGAAACTCTATCTGATACACCACTACTCCAATACATGCCAACACCTCAAAAATCCCAAAACACTACGGAGAAATCATAATTCAATGACAAAACAATCCCTACCAATGAGGTGGAAACACCTATAAGAACAGATGATCTGCATCATGGAACTCTGTAGGTATCCTCATATGATATGAATATGATTACTGATGATTGTATGCAGTTTTTATCCTCTCACAGATCACCAAAACTATCTATGTTGTATTCTATACCAGTTTTGGCCTAAGAATTTTTGACTCTCTTACAATAGTTTATTAAAATAGAGAGTGTAAATTTCAGACACAGAATGCTTCAAATAGTGCCATACTGATTCTGGATTGAAAACAATGGTTGTAATAAATCACTACCAAATTAATGTGAATCATCCCTAAACCTACAAAATCTAGGAAAAAGGAGCACAGTTTCGTTAATAGTCTGGATGGTTTTCTCTGTCTGACCGTCCCTCTGGGAATGAAAATTAGTGCAATGGAAATGTTGAGAACCAAAATCATCCTAGACACCTCTCTACATCAATGATGTCAAACATGGATCTCGATCATTAATGAACGTCCTCAAGACCTCTTGAAGTATCCCCACCTCCCTAGATACTTCCTCGACAAAACCTATAATGAGATCAACTCCTAAATCTCTATAATGTGGGATGGTTTCATCAATATATCTGCTACCACACATATATTATCTTATACACCCTAACCATAAGGTAAAATCATAGAAAATACTATTTATTTTTAATCTCACTTCAATAGAGTGAAACTTATTTAATTGAGAAACCTATTTGGGAAACGATGCTCAGTCTTTACCCTCTAGAAAATAAAACACAGAGACAAAACCTCTAAATAATTAGACTTCATCATGAGACCCCAGAACTAATTTCTAAATGCTCAGAATATCATTTTCTTGAATTTATATACCAAAAATGGAGAATTATGCAACTCTCTAAAAACCATATCACACAACGCCAAAAGAAATCATATCTTCCCCTGATGAAAGACATAGTATTGTTCATCTTCAAATCAAGTATTAGGGGACTCTCCATTAACAACATGGTCTCTCTAGACCTCTACCTCATGATCCCCCAGATGGGATTACTCCACCAACTTCACTAGATATGATTTCACCATCATCTACAAAAGATATCATTTTCCCAAAACATTTCCCATTTATAAATTCAATGTTGAATTCTCTTTCATCACACTCCATGAATCACCTGATTTATGCATTTCATCAGTAATCACATTCTTTCTCAACACCCTTGCCACAACATTCCCCATTCAATGTGTATACAAAATCTAGAAGTTTTAATCCTATATGAACTCTACCCAGCTACACTGACGCCTATTCTCGTACATTGGGTGAAAACATACCTCAGGCTCTTGTGATCAGTGAAGAACAAAAAACGATCATTGAGGAGGTAATGTCTACAAAAAATTATGTAAAACATTACTTCCACCGTAATGAAATAAGTGTTGAAGAATTACAGTAATGGGGGAATAAATACTAAGACCCATAAGAAAAGAACTATCACTTATAAATCAAAATACAGCCAAACCACATACACAATGCTTAATAGAGAACCTCAAAATGAACTCATTATACTAGAATAAAATGAACTGGATAACTAGCCATCATCTACTTCTGATTCATAAAATCAATATAAAACTAAAAAAACCACAAGAACTTCAGTTCATTTTTAGTCAACTATATTAGAAAAGTCTCAACCAAAGAGAAATCAACTACGAACCTCTTATAATAGACTTCAAGACCATTGAATAATTGAACATATTTCACTATAATGTGGGATTACCCAAACACATGTGCATAAACCATCAATGTATCTACAATTATTCTATTCTTGGATACCACAAGGCCCATGAAATGGACTTTTAATGCTGAAAACTCACACTTTGAAAATTTCCAAAATAGTATCACATGATGAAGTACCCCAAAAAGGAATTCCAAAACACTAGATATTCATTACCAAAAACATATTATACATGTATTTCATTGTTGAGAAAAACCAAGAACATATATTGGAACTCATGGAACACAACATTAATTAACCCCATGAACATAGATGGATCATTTGTCACACCTAACAAAAACAAAACGAAATCATTCTGACCATGATGGTAATGTAATGTAGTCTTCATGACATACTAATCCTTAAAATACATTTTATAATATCCTAACTGCTAATAAACCATCAAGAACTAACATTCACCATTCTTTTGATCAAATAAATCATCAATTCATGGATTTGGATAATAGTTCATCACTTTCAGTTAGTTTAATAAATGACTATTGATACAAAACCACATACTTCCATTATCATTATTTATGAACAAACCAAGTGCACTCCACAGTGATATACCTATCCAAACAAGACCACATTATAAATATACCATCCATCAATATATGTAGCTCTCACAACTCAGAAGGACCAAACCTATTCATATATAGCATGACAGGAGACATGCATGGTTGTAGCTTGATCCCAAACTCAATCATTCATTGAAGGGTAATGCTAAACCCACATATAGAAATAAATTAGGGTACTTTTATATGTCCTTGGGAATTGAAAACTACTGATCCTTTAATAAACTCATCATTAGCTTAGCAATCAATGATGACATGGACAACACATTCCTATGAACCATCTAATGGTCTCGCATGCCAATATACACAGCTGGATCTCTTTCACTATCAATGAACACAATAAACGAACTAGAATAATTCAAAGATGTCTTGTATTTAGTAACAAATATCCCTGAAGAGTGGGATTTCATATGGATTTTCCATGAAACATAGGAAACATCCGAAAGAGCGGTTCTTCCCATCACCATCTCAGAGTCTCTACATACATCAAACAATTTGTCTTCATCTCCAACATGATTTGTCCATGGTAAGGCAATATATGTCTCTCTACCTCATGTCAAAATGAATGAAAATTTTTAGGAGATAATATGGATTTTGTCTCTCCTAGATCAAACGATGAATAAAACCAAGAAGAAATCAAGAATACAATACCTCAAATGATTAGATCACTAATTATTGAAAATGCTAATTCATGAAGCCCCCCATTCCCTATTCCAAATACCCTCTGACCATGCTGCTGACAAACTCTATGGATTACCTATACTCTAAAGGGATGGGGATCTTCCTTGGGATGTCCTCTAACTGTCTCATCTACTCTATAATGAATACAAAATGGATGAAATTGATTTTTCTGCCTCTACTGGAACTGCCTGAGCAAAGGATCCTTAATAAGAAAAACTAGAGCATAAAGACATAATAGAATTCTCAAAAACTCTCACCAAAAATAGCCTCAAATTACATAAGAAAATTTTATGCTTTATTCCATAGAATTAGACTAGGAACTTCTTCCACTATATAAATTAGAGATTAAATGCAAGGTCCTACACCCGAGCTATCAGATTCTCTTCTATTCGGACAACTACGTACACCAGAAAATATATCTACTTTGTGAGGAATATATATGACCCCCTATTATGGTTATATAGTAATATATAACATCATCTTGATGAGAAATTCTCTTTCCAGCCCCTAAATATTCATCATCACCATAAATAAGGTGACCATTCAATGGATATCTGTATGCAAAGCCTCATAAATATTCTCTACCCTATCCTCCACATCCAAAAAATGTTCAGATGAATTCTGTAGGTAGTTCTTGAAATTGAATATGAACTCTCACACACTAGAGCTCCCCTACTAAACTATTAACATCTCCTTGTGAATGGATACCTTCATGGTCTTGGAATGAAACATAACACTAATATAGTCTTGTAACTCCTCATATAGGACTAAATAATCCATGTGATCTTTGAGGAACATTATCCACCACTTCCTTTATACTCCTCACAACATCCTTAGAGACAATGATACCCAGTTTTTTGTTTAATAATCGGTCAATCATTAGGCTATATCACCCAACTCCAACCAATATTTTTTGTATGAATTTGAAACAGATACTTCATACCTCTTCAGACTCAAGTGTTGAAACTATCTGAGTGTTCTCCTACATGTTTCATCATTGTCAACCTATACTCTATAATGATCTTCTTGAACAACCAGCTAAAAAATGTTATCATGATCCTAAGGTGGAAATCAACATAAAACAATACCTTTAAAAGAATAAACAATTATAGGTCCAAAAAGATGAATATAAAAGACATTGACATTAATTTCTTTATATTATTTATTTTAGGATAACATATTCCATGGTTTTCTCAATGAATGACATGAATAATGAATAATGACACAAGATATATTCCTAATTTTTTACCTTGAAACCTATATCACCTGATTTAGTATCCATTTCAAGCTTAAGGGTATGTCCATCAGATCATACGAGACCTTTAATACACATGTATAATATTTTCTTCCATGATTAATAGGAGTGTTAAAATTAAATGATATCATTTCATACCCTTCTATATAACCTCAACAATGTCTACCTCCAAACACCATCATATCCCTTAAACAGACCTCTAATACCACATTGTCATAACCCCAACACCCACAAAAGTATACCACTCCATGTCTGGAAATGTGAGAAGATAGATAACAACACTTTATTCTCGCGTCTTGTAGGACCTATGATGGAAAATAGCAATGAGGGTATAATAAACATGCATATATGAGGCATTTCCAACTAGGAGAACACATGAGAAAGTGAGAACGAAAGACAACAGAAATCCCACTTATAATACAATATAAAAAAACACATGTGTACATTTGTTATGACATGGATGAAATAGTATAACCATTTCGAAACTTATTGTACTTAAAAAAGGAAGAATGATACTGACCTTGATGCCCAATAAACTCTTGTTAAACGCCATGCTCCTATTAACCATCCTGATATCCAATGTGATCCAACTAACCAGAAAAAAATTTATATGTACATAGTGTGATTAAAAAAATATACTATGTAGGATCCTCCCAAGAGCCTCCTGTGATTAAGATAAACAATACATGCCAATGAATAGTGAAAATCATGTGAAATTAACTCAATACATTAATATGTATAGCAAGTTTGTAGTTATACCATGTTTACACTCACCATGAATCACATACAAGAGTACATAATATAATAATGAATATTTAGGGTATCATACTATAGATTCACCACTGTTCTTACACTCATCCCCAATATCTCATATCTTGAGGATCTCTCTCCAAAAAAGATTGCTCGTAGACACATTGGAGAATAACCATAACGTGCACCTCAGGGAGCACACCCCCATGTCCACATTAACAAATGTATCCAGTTAGTTTCCAAGAGACACCATAATCAATATAACTTGTATCATAAATAATGTATTATACCTCAATAAATTATTTACCAAAAACCTGGTAAGGATCCTCAAGACATCACAGATTATAAAACTCTACATATAGTAGTCCAAAGGAAAATATATTCAAAATACGTTTTTGTGAAAAAACCACAAGACATTAATTCCTTATACCCACATATAAGGGGAAACTAATATTCTTGTATACCAGGATATTTTTCTACCAATATAAGAGATCAGGGCCAATGGTAGTAGTCGGTTGTCCATCCACCATCCAGAATGTTTGGTAAAACACCAACCCAAGGTCTCAAACCCATAGGATTTCTGCCGCCCTAGTCGACAGGATGGAGTAGAATTTTGAAACTAATAAATAACATGATATAATATTACTCACTACAGAATGAGAATATTATATTCATAGAAATAGAAATAGATGAAATCTATCAGAGTTCTGAAAACTTCTCCTAAGACCAAAAATCATATAGGCACACAACATTTTAAAGAGCTACATTTAATAAATCTATTCCTTTTCATCAGTTTCAATTTAATATGATGATTTATTTAACAATTAATTAACCCCCAGCATCTAAAAATTATATTACATTAGAATTAAAATAGTATTCCATGCCCTCTATGAATGATCGAAGAGAGTTCATAGCATCACATATTTTAACATCAACATTGCATACTAGAAAGATCTAAACCCATGGGTTAAAATTTATTCATTAATTATCATAATTTCTTTTAATATTAAGATGTACTATAAAAAATCCAATTATAACAAACAATGGAAAAAAAAAACATCCATATACCAACTGTAGTGGGAATGGAAATCAGATAAGTAAACATCATGGTGGACTACCAGACAAATTCAAATAAGAATATATATTTTATATTAACCAGTAATCCTAGATTCAGCCCATTTTTTCATCTCTGTTCTCCACCCTAGAACATACATGCATATACTAATTTATCTTCCCATTCTAGGAATGAACTGATTACACTAAAACTCGTCCCCCATCTCTAATACCAAAATATCCATCTAGGATCATCAATCACAGGATCACATCGCACACATGCCTCTATACCAACATAATACAATATCCCTATAAGATCTGCCATCCTGGGATCATTTCCCATCACATTTAGTATAAAAAAACAAAGAAAATAGGTTTTATCCCATAAAGAAAGTCATTTAGACATCACACACAATTAGATCTCACATTATTAAAGAATATGGTACTTCTCCTTTACAGTCAAGCGAGAAACCCGAGACCTAAAAATCCTTATCTTTTATCACGGAACAAGTTCGATTATCATCTTAAACTAATGTATTCATTATTAACAGGTTCCAACTAATGAAATCCTAACCATGTTTCTATCAATATATTTTAAAAAATAATTTATCAATTAATTATCACGAATTTCATTATATTATCAATAGGAATTATGATGATTCAAGTTTCATAACAAATTATATTAAAAATCCATAATTGCATAAATTTTATTAACATCAAATTTAAAAATGAATCATTAAACATGACTCTTTAATCATTTATGTAATTAATTATGAATAATCTATATTTTTACGTTCATAACCTATTTCAAATGATAAACCATTAACCAAAAGAACACCATTTATATAAATATATCTAGAAAATGAATAGGCGACCCACTATCCTGGTACAAACAACAACATCTCCATGAAATCGATATCTATTATTTATCTGGTTCACATAAATAAATATGTTAAATTCAAATATCATCCAAGTATCTAAATAATTATTACTCTATGATTATAAATAAACAAATAGATAAGAAAATAATCCCTTAAATCAAATGGTATGCCAATATTATTTTTAGAAGAACAGACAAATGTGACAACTCCAGATTGTAGCTCATGAAGTAACAACATCCACCAAAATACACCACATTACAAACACACTAGAAAGAATCCAAAAAACTATATATGAAATATGGAAATCATTATCCATCACATAGAAAAGGGTAATGGATAAAAAATGATCATATATAAATCAAGAACTATTGTAGAACATTCTTGGTATAGAAGAAGAATTGATAGACGGAAGCCATAGATTTATCCTGGAAGAATAAATTCCAAAACATCTAAAGAGGGGGTCACTAGATCTCCTAGAATTTGGAGAGTTGTTTTGAAGTCCTAGGGCTTAAAAACCCCATTAGGATAAAAACAATTAAAACAAATAGAATTAGAGAATTACCAAATGTTTAATCCCCTTAAATAACAAGGAATATTTAGGGATTTGATCCATTGAAAAATGCATCATCATTTTATCTATTTAATACCAAAAACATACACACTCTGAACCTAACTAAAACAAAATATAATTTTTATAGGAAATTTAATTCTTACTATTTCTCCCAATTCACAGTCATTATCCACCGAACTTTCTCTGTGACTCCTATAAGCACCTCAGTGTTTTGAATTCTTCAATTGGTCGATCCACATGGATTTGGACCCTTACATTCATATTTTAGGAATGGGGTGATATGGAATATAAATATGATTCCAAACTACTTAACAATGAATAATAGTAGATGATTCAAGTGTATATGTTTTGAAATTCAAATAAAATTTTATATGAATCATAAAATATATAACAATTTTAATTATATGTTTTTATTTGGGATTTAAGAGGATATGTGGAATGGTTCTAATGACATAGAAAAGTGATTCAATGGAAATGTGAAATTTTGTTTATTTGAAGGATACCATAAATGTTATCCTAATGTTGATTATTTTTTTATATTTCATAAAGGAATATCTGATATGAATAATGAAAATTAAATTTCATTTATTTCCATTTTACTAATTATTAATTGTTGAAAAGATAGTCAATGTTGTCTGAGATTATGTTTATAAAATTTTGGATTTCATTAAAATTTCTATTGTTTATTGGAAGAATACCAGGAATGTTCAGGATCCAAGAATGCTTGGTCCCAAAATTTATTAACAAAAATAAAAATACAGATAGAAAGAACCACATACATGTGGTATTCACCACAAAAAAATTACCATGCACGAATTGCCGACAAAACGACATCGAAATAGTGCAAAAACAGCCTGTACCGCAAAAGAGCCGATACCACCCAAACAACACCTAAACATCATGCATCTCCAAAACATCCATCATTTCCTAAACATCAGCTAAATAGACAATACATTATGTCGGAAAAAATACCTAATAGCCTATACCACTTTCACATCAGCCTTACCTGCTCCATGCAACCCCGCATGCTACAGTCCTCGCCACCCAAAAAACGAGGTCGTCGCCTCCCCTTTCCAAAACACAGTACCCACATGAAGTCCAGTCGACTCTTGTCAACACCACTAGCTTGCACCGGCTCCCGATAAGGAACCCACCACGCACATGATCGCTGAAGTAGAGTACAAAAAACACCATCCTCGAATCGTCGCTACCGGAACCAAGGCCATCAGGATCCCACCGACATCCACAGGATGCATTCACCTAGCCACCCAACATCCAGCCTTCCACACACCTACGCCGATAGCCCTTCGCCGACAACCCCCAAAAATGAGGAACCAGTACCATCTCGTTTTCCTTAACTTCACCATCCATGCCAGGTCGGCCATCCATCATGCTCGTCAAGAAGCAACCCCACCCGGTATCACTATGGACTCGGATCACCCCCACCTCTCCAGTGATCCACAGTGAGGCCAGCCATCCCGTAGATCTATGGTCGTTCAAGACACTGCGGACATATCTTCTCATAACACTAGTTGTATCCAGGGACCCGCAAACTGTCACCTTCTGTTCAAAGTCCAATCCGCCAGAATCCCAACCCATGAGAAAGATCCCACAACCGGTATCCCAGATCTCTCATAGAAGACAGTAGAATCCTTGGGCCACTATCACGATGGTCACACATGCATCAACCGCCAGCCCGTCTCCCCAATGTCATTGTGACGCCACAACTTGGAGTCGTCGCCAGCCAACCGAAAGTCCGCAGATCTGAAATCGTCGAATCCATATTTCATCACCACTACATCGTACACCGAGAATGTTGCCTCCCGTCGAAACCACTATCAGCCAGAAACCCAAATTGAGATCATCACTTAAGATATCAGCTTCACCATAAACCCCAACCTTGAAAACCCACGAGTACGATAGATTCCTGCACCTGGGTTCCCTATCATGATCCAGAACCAGTTCTTCTTTAAAATCTGAAACCTCCCTTTTATATCTATCTACATCCTTTCGAGATTTGGCACCACAAGCTGCATACAGCTGGAAGTTTCCATGAATTCCATCATCACCCACCAAATTTTAATAGAATAAATTATGAAGGTATACACTTATTTGGTATGTTAAAATTAAGAGATGATTTTTTATATATGGGGGATCAATGTTGTACTAATTTTTAGAAATTTAGTGACATTATTTATAATGTTTTAGAACATCATATTTTCGAAGGATTATTATGATAACAATTTATGGAATGATTTATGATAACTTTTTTAATGATTTTTTCTATATTAAATTACTATATCAACATATGATGAGTTATGGATATTGGATAACATGATGTAAGCATTTTTTTTGATAAATATAGACTTAATTACATTCCTTTACAATTATAAATATAATGACCTTATAATTCTACATGACTGAAAAATACAACATCATTTCAAGTAATTAGATATGAAGTGGTAATTTATTGAAACACAAAAAGTGGTGATATTTTACTAAAATCATGTAAGTGTATGTTCTCATAAAAATTATTCAACAATTGTAAAAAAAGTCTCGAAATAACATTGTGTCCCATTTTCATCAATTTTTATGATATAAATGAAATTTTTCATTACTCATAGGCTTATGAGTATTTGATCATTTACATTCTTCTATCCCGGTTCTATATCACTCTCCATAATAAGATGATAGTTATATTTTTCTTCTATATCCATTCTTCCACCGTCCAACTCTGTTCCCCAATGTGGAAACCTAGTTGTGAGTTAACTTGGGTAATCATTATGTTTACAAAATTCCATTCATAAAAAATGTTTTCGTGTTCATTTTTACAATGAGTGTATTAGGAATGTATCCATCATGTATTAAAAAATTATTTAACTAGATCAATTTCAATGGATATATTCATATTAAGGTGTTATAAATTATCACCATGTGATTTGGTGGATTTCTTTTCAATATTCGATACTTTTCATTTCAATGAACAATGAATATAAATTTTTTATAAGAAATTAGTATGTTTGGAATGCATTAATGGAAACCCAATGTTAATATCTTACTAAATTAAATGAATATATTATTATTTTATACATTCACCTATGTGTTTGTATTTTTGCACACAAAATTCTATGTTCCATCGATACCTTTCATTTTATTCAAAGACAAGTTTTACCAAAGTACAGTATATTTTTATAAATATTGTTAAAATATATTTATAGTTTCCACCTATATATTTGAAAGTAATTTAATAATAAGATTCACTAAATTATTATTTAAACTTTCATATAAAATTATTTCATTGGTTATCAGTTAATTATAAATTAATTTACTAAATATAGGAAAATAACTAAATTAATTTTCATTGAAAACTATTTTTTATCATAAAAATACTAATTTATCTCAATATATTCAATAAAATAATTTTTAGGATTTTTTAATAAAATTTTTATAATATATATTCAAAAAAAATATTTACATTAATTCAATAAATTTTATTAGCATAATATTTAAATAAACTAAATTATATAAATAAATAGAAGAATTTTTCTAAATGGAAATTGTATCTTCTTTTATTTGAAATCCTATATTAATATAATTTTTGAAACATTTAGAATTTTAATTTTAAAAAATATACCTCATTATTGAAATCATAAAATCAAAATTAACTTTTTGTAGATTTTTTGGTATTTTTCTATCATATTTCATTTTTTGATGAATACTGAAAAACACTGATTTATAATTCAAACTACCTTTTCTTATATAATATTTATATAGTTAAATTTTATTTTAAACATATTATAACGAATATTGTGATCAATTATACATATATTAATACAATTTTGGTCATTGAAGTTGATTTAACAATGCAATTGGATTTTATAACATTCAATCTATTGAATATTATCACGTTAAAAACTCACTTTCGCAAGATGTATTAGAAATTAATTTCAAATAAGTGTCAGTAATTTTTATATCTATAATTTCTTAAAATTATTTAATAATTTTCAAAATTATAATATATAATTTATGTTATATTAAAAATATTTTTTATCCTATAATATTTGTGAATTTAATTGAAATTAATTACAATAACTATGTTAAAAATGATCATAATTAATTGATAAACATATAAAAGAATTTGTAAAAGTGACCTATGTTTTTAATTTTTTTAATAGTAATATATATAAAATTAAACCGTAAATTATCTTTAATGATATATTTTCAACCATTGGGGGATATGTAAAACATAGGTAGCACTCAACAATTTTCACAAATATGAAGTGTTTCATTTTCCCCACTAATAAATGGTCTCCACATATTCCTCTCTCTTTAAACCGATCATGCCCATTAGATCCGCCAAAAAATACAGAAATATCCTGAAATATTCCATAATTTAATTTTATAAGAATCAAATTGTGCAGAAATCATACCATTTTAGTCTTATAATGTGAAAAAAATGAAATGACACAAAGAAGATGTATCATTCCCAAACAAGAACTTTTAATTTATTTCTCTATCCCCCCCACCCATCAATTATCTTTATTCCATAATTATAAAATAACTTTATTATCCTATATATATTTATATTTTTATGTCAATGTTTTTAAATTCATTCGCACACACATTAATAAAATGGGAATTTTAATCATCATTCATGTGTATTATGGAGTAACATCTCATTATGCAGTGTCATTCAATATTACATTACTAGATCTCATGGAAAGACGTAATATTGTTATTCAAAAATGTATATTATATTTATAATTCATATATATGTAATTAATAATTACATAACATATAAATTATAGATTTCAATTTTCAGGAATATGATAACTTGGTTTGTGGATGTGTGGACTACCTCCTCCTCAATGAGATGCAATTCGTTCAAACTATTAATGGAATATAATAAGGATGGATTTATAAAACATATAGATTATTTCTAGGACTGAGGAATTCCATTTTATATATATTTATAATTTATAAATTATTTTCAATATATATATATATAGATTATATATGATATTGAAATAATTTTTTAATTTTTGAAATAATTAAATCGTTATCTAATTATGAGAATCAAGAATAACAATTTTAGAATTCTTAAAAAAAATAAAGGAGTTTTTACCTTAAATGAATCATTGACACAAAAAAATTAATAAAATAAAAATATAAAGTCCCAATCACATAATATATGATATTATATATAATAATATATCTATTTTTAGATTTATAATAAAATCATATTTATTATATCAAAATATTGAACATGTTCAACAAAATTAAATACATAAGACAAGGGCTTTCTCATCTCACTTTAGTTTATATGAGATATATGGTATATTATCCACTTATTCTTGTTTGGTGGATTTTATACATACCTATTAAATGTTATATAATGAATTTAATTTACTCCCTGATATTAAAATTTTAAAATAATTTTTTAATTTAATACATCTCATTATTCAAATGTTACCAAAGTAGTAAGGGGAATTCTAGTCTCACATTTATTTCTGCGAGACTTATTCAATAGTCACCACTCATTTCATTTATGTGGTGTATATAATTAACATGAATTTATTATATTATAATAATATTTATATTTATGGTTATTTTAATATCCATTTTTTTAACTCTATTTAATGGGTTTTTATGATTCAATACATACCTAATTTCCTTGGTAATTATGTCTCTATTTTCCTTCATTGAGACACATGTTTTATTATTCACCTATATTATTTTATGAAGTGTATATAATTCCATTTGCAAGGTTATATCATGATTATAATTATTTTAAGAATATTTTAGGCATCATGTATTTTAATTCTCTTATGGGGATTATTATTCAATGTTTACCTCGTGATATGATATTATTTCTACAATCTCTTCATTTATCAAGATCATTTACAATTATGATTACATTGATGCAATCATATGATCTATCTATGTAGAATTATCTTGATTGTTTTATCCTCTGGTTATTAATATTATAATAATTTATTTCCAGAACTTTTCCACTTTTATAAACTTGTGATAATTAAAAATGTTTTTTAGGAATATATTCCATTGTTTCCCCTTTTGGTCGAAATTTTATATTATTCGAGAAATATATTCTATAAAATGTTCTCAGAAATTTTTTTAAAATGATATTTTAAGATCATTTTAATGGAAACGTTATTTTAAATGTTTATAGTTTTTATATATTCCTTATATTTTTTCAAATATATATTCAAAGAAAAATTATTCCAAAAATGTTTTGTTTGTTAAAACAGTTTTTTTAATTTGAAAATATATTTTCATAATGAAAGTTTTCTAAAATATATTTTAATGTTACTTTATATCTATTATAATTTTTTTTGTTTTAATCATTCCTTTCTATGGATATGATTCATTGGTACCATTCATATTATTTATTAGAATGGCTTTTTTGGAAAGCATGATATCAATAACACCCATTTCTCTTCCACAAGTAATAGTCTGATGAATCCAACTTCTTTTAATGGATTTTTTTTGATGAAATTATTATTACACCTAAATCTTTAACAAATTTTATTATATAATGAATGTTTAATAATAAAGAATTCATTTATTGAGTTATGATTTGATGGTTAATGATCTTGTGGATTATATGTGAATAGTTTTAGTATGATATATAGGGGACCTATATCTCCCTCCAAATAATGGGTGGATGATTTACATTTCATGAGATAGACATGTATAGAATGGTGATTCAACTTTGTTCATTAATGGATGTTTTCAACTATGATGGTCTTGTGCGTGACCCTTGACTACAAATATCATATTGGAACTGAAGCTTGACCAATAAGACAGTATTGGGAGTTAACCATGACTTCAAAGATCATTTGGGGAGTGAAACAAGTCCACAATAAAGAAAATTCTATGATTGTGGATGGTGGTGTGCCATTCCATAAATGTGTATCCCCTATGATGTTCCTTTATGTTTGTTGGAAAAGAACCATGACATTTAGTGAATGATTTAATATGCTTATATTTCCTCCACAATTCCATGTTTTCTTTTTATGTTTTTCTTTCATGGATTATGTATGTGATTCTATTATGATTCATTTATTATGAATTTATAATATTTATGAATTGAATCTTGATTATGATCATTAAAATGAATGGTATTATCTTTTAACATTGTGATAATATTATCATAAACTTGTGCTCATGAATATTCTTACATATCTCCCATGTATACCTTTACATTTCATATAATCTCACTATTTTCCTATAAATACATTCCCAAGATCCTGAATAATTGTTTTAAGTAATATTACTAAAGGGTAAGATCAATAACATATATTTTGATGATATTTTAACAAGATATAAGATGATGTTCTAATGTTTCCATAGACACTAAACTATTATGGTCCTCAAACATGTTTTTTGAAATTTTCTGAATATTTATCTAAAATTATATCATATCCATGTATTATTATAATGAGTCTCTATAAAGAGTTTATACCAATTAAAAAGACATAAATTATGATCATTCATCCTTATTTCAATTAATTACCCATATTCTAGAAACATTCTTCAGTCTACGTCAGACAACTATGCATCATACAAGGAGGGTCATGTTCCCTACATCACTAGGTCATTATTTTCAAAAACAATATTAATGTACAATCCCAATATCCATAGTTTAGGTACTAATATAATTCATATTCTTTAGAATTAGGGATCCTTAGTATGATGTCCTTATACGTGGATTATATTGGCATGTCCTGTATCATTATTCTAGGCCAGCCCGTGGTAGTATAGCGTCAGTCAAATATCCCACTCATATCCCTTATTTAAATTTCCATGTTTATTTTACCATTTAACACATTTAAAATTTCTATTACATAACTCATTTCTCATGAAACAAATATTGACTAATATCCCCACTATTCAATTAAAATAAGATAAAGACAATTATCTATGGTTTAATTTCATAAAACAATGATAAAATACTAACAATTATTATCATATGATCCATTTCATGAACCCATAAATTCATTATTTATTAACCAAATTATATAATAAAATTAATGGAAGACCAATTATGTGATTGTAATCCAAATGTAATCTACCTAAGTAAATTCCAAGGGGATTTTGAAGGGTTCAATTGTTCATCCAATTATCCCCAATTATAATTTCCTTAAAAGGAAAACAAATAGATAGAAAAATAATACAGTAACATAACCACATCCACCTAACTATAGGGAATACTATGGGAAATGACATCTTCAAAATATAAATTAAGTATGATGATGATCGATCTATTAACATTTTATGTTGATTCGATAAGAAGCAACCTTCAATTCCCAAATAACGAATCTACTGGAAGAAGCGGGTTTCAATGGCATAGAACGAATAAGGACAATTATAGAATGAATTTTCAAAAAAATATAATAAGGAGGAGTGTTAGAATTACTCGTATCAATGATTTACATCCAACTAAACTCTTAATGGGTAAAAATGAAGGGGGTTTGTCATTGAGAACTTTTATAGGATAATGTTCATCCCCTATATAATATAGGGTGAACTGAAGTCAAAATTATGTTACAATCCTTAATACCTAAAATTTATAAACAATAATATCACCACATTTTAATCAGAACATGGTTTAGTCACACGGCTAGAAAAAACATTTTTCAACTGTGAATCTCCTATTTTATTGTAAGGGTCCATGACAGATGGTCTCCTGAGGTTACCTATATTGTTTTACAAACAGTGTGGTTCTCAGGAAAAATCTTCAAACCAAGGGTAGGTTTATGATGCATTGTGAAGCTTAGAAACCCTCTAAATTAGACAAAATTGTGTGTTTTTCAGGATCCTGCCTCTATCAAATTGGCCATGATGCATGGTCTCACTATCTAGGGAACACAATTATATTAATCAATGATTTAACTATGATGTATACAATTTTTTACTCCTCCCCCTATCAGTGTCATGAACCTCCCAAACATCCTTTAAATCCCCACAAAATAAAAAAATAAACTATTAAACAAAAATTGAATTTAAATCAAAATTTATACTAGCTCATACCTCACTAATAGATCAAGATCATACAACAACCCTTCCTTACAATAGCTCATCCTCATGATTATATCCAAATGAATAATTATTAATCTATGGTAAAAACATCAGGCTTCTTTGTTCCCTTAACTATCATCCTCTTCCATTAATCCTACTATATTGTACCATTCTACCAAAACACTCTAATCAATAACAAAATCACAACTCACCAGGAATTCTCACTATGAACCAAAATAATATTTAAAATCACCTCAAAGGTCTCATAATTAAATAGACAACCATCTTAATAATATATCACTAAAATGGGTTGGGATGATACTATTAAAGATGTAACACTTGGAAAACATCAGAAATTTTGTCCAACCACTGATGATGTTCAAATCATTACACCAGTTGTCTAATCCTCTTCAAAATCTCAAATGCCCCCAGATACCCATCTACCATATTTACTTCCATACATATAAATCATTTACCCATACATGTTAACACCAAAATAAAAAACTTATCACCCATTTATTACTCATGATGTTGATTTCATCACACAATATACAACTTTTTCGTACTTTGATACATTTCAATACATTTCTAAATCCACTATACATTCTCATATGTGTCCATTACGAGACACTATCCCAATAACTATAATATAGAATATTTTATCCAACTCAATGTTAATCTAATATGACTACCATATAATGACTCCTATTGTGTCATATTTAATATTTTACGATCATTTTATAAGGATAAATTAACAAGAACTATGTTATTTTTCCCAATTACACCAATTATTAAGAAATAGTCCCCCAACATGCTATCTAGAACCCGGATAAAAGGTAATGATTTCCATTATATCTATAGGTGAAAGTACATATTTTGAAATATGTCAGTACAAAGTTCCATTGATAACCCTTCCTGAAGATCTAATAATAATATAGATCATGGTATAAAAAAATAATTTGATGTAACACTTGAAAATGTTTAATCATACAAACATACATGTCACATAATTGGTCAATGTTAAAATTCCATTATAACTATACTTTTTTTAACATTGTCAATCAATCGAAAATTACTCATATCATGTCATTTTTATATGGAAGCCTCTTGAGACATTCCACAAAGTCCACTATGATATCGAACCACTAATAATTCAAAATGGTAAATGGAAATAGAGAACCATGTAGTCACTGATGTTGGGACATCACCTACAGATAGGTGTAACATTGTGTCATGAATCCTTCAACCCCCTATCTCATTCCCTACCAAAAAATACTATAAAAAACGATCACAATACATCATGGTTAGACCTAGGTTCTTCACCCAAATAAATATATGAAACACATACCCTACATCTTCTTTCATACATGTAGGTGCACCAACGCATCCATGGACATAGAAAATATCATCACCATATATAATCCTATCAAAAGGTAACTCCTCGGCATCAAGTCATTATCTTAATTAAAATCACCCACAATCTTCTTATTCACTCTCCTTGATCCATACCATATATATGGAGTCAACTAATAATGATTTGAGGTCTATCTGTACATGTATTTCCAATATATTTATATGAATCGCAAAAAAAATGAAATCATCATCCACATAGAACCAGACTCTTGGGCTTCACGAGTCTATTAATTTCGACAAAAAGAATCTACAACACGATTCCCTTTTCTTCGAATTTTGGGAAAATATTAACAAATTTTTTTAATATACTTAATCCATCTACACTATCAATTATTTAATAAAATTAAAAAAACTAGCCCTATTTCTAATTTGCAAAGAATCCCATTGCACAATTAAAACAATAAATATGGATACTATAATATTATTAACCAAGGCACCATCATCAAAATTTTAGAATGGTATTCAATATATAATATTTATTAAGCCAAAGTCTATTCGTTCTAATATTTGTAATATTTACACATGTCATGTAATATTAAGTAAAATGAAATAATTATGGATTAAAAATATAAAATCACCAACCAAGAAAGAGAATTAATTAAAATCAAATAAACCTACCTTAATTGATGCTCTAATAATTTGTATTTATCATATTCGAACTACATCTTAGTCTATTAGAATCTATTTCATCAGTATAGGCCAAAAAAGATAACACATTAATCCATGGAATGGAAACTTTCAGATTATAAAAATTGACACCAAACACATAATGAATCTATAAAACACTAAACCCATAATATAAGAGGTCCAATTCACTCCTAGCACACACCCTGATATTGGTGACATGAAATCCGTAAAATACATCACCAATATAATGATAAAATTCACTAAAAATATCCAAATTTATAATTTGGCTTATATTATAACATTATATATTGTAAAAGGTTAAGGAATACATGGTTTACTCCTCTAATGACATCATGAATCATTTTTATATTATCTCCCCATTATGCATGATGATTTTAGAATTCTATACTGATATTGTCAACTCAAAAACTTATATATACTTACAAAATATTAGATAAATTAAATGGGATGATAATGGGATATGAGATGAAGTATCATACCTATAATTAATACAAATAAACAACCCCCAATTAACATAGATAATATTTTTCACATTTGAGGGAAAAGTGGATGGAATAGAGCATAATGTGATTTACAGGGGGTCATAAAATGGGTTCCTGATAAAAGTATCAAATTTCCTATCAAACAAATGGATACATAATCCAATTTATAACGATGTCACTTGGTTTATAAAATGAATTACTGCATGAATAAGTGTATATCCATGCGGCATAATATATTCTAGGAATGAACCACTAGTCATTAAAAGATTTCAATCATGTTTTAATCGACTCATTTGGAATATTTATTAACATCTTAAGTTGTAGAACAATAATTCTATTCAAGGTGTAACAAAATATCATTAGGATATGAATTTTTGTTTTTTATAAATTTCCAAAATACTATATTTCTAACCACATCCCCAACATCCTCCGAAACTCTTGTTGAATCCCTTGAACTTCAAACAACATCAAAGCCCCATCGCAAGGAAGTATATACACTAAGAATCTTAATCAATGACATGAATGATCATAAAAACCCATAACAAAATCAATATAAATACCTTTATAATTAACATAATTTAAATATATGTGAATTAATAAAGTAACCAACATAGCACTACTCATTTGTATAAATCCATTCTATCCCTTCAGTAACCCCCCCCCCCAACAGTACCATGATGGTAAAGTCACAACTAACCCAATACATATCAGGAATGAGTGTGGACTGATTTTGAGATGGACTATAAAAAATTACAAACCTATAAACATTGGATATTCTCTAAAATTATATTCCAGTTTTCAAAGAAACTCAACGTCACCCTAGATGACACTCTTGGTGAATTTTGCACCTTAACATATCAAACTCATCACTACCCCCCTTTTTGTTAATCCATATACTAATTTGCCCAAAATGATATTGACTTAAATATTTTATGATTCCACACATAATCACACAACATTAACATTTATCATTAATTCTAGATTAAATCATATAAGAATTTTTACTCCTGTAAAATTATTTTTTATCAATTCTCATCGATGTTCCATGGTTGAATCGCGAACTGGACCCTAAAATTTTAACACTATACTCATGAAAATTATACACATCAATGGTCAAAAACACTATCAAATAAAACTACACCCATCCAAAGGAAATTTCCATCCCATGGATTCTAGCCAATATCACACCAGAATGATCATATCATGTCCACTGAATAAATATGATCTACGTATCACCAGAAACATCCACAGAATGGTAATAAAATACCCATGAACCATCAAACATTAAGGTGGACATGTTATTCCGGTAGGGAGTGACAAAAAAATATTTCTTATGTAAAATATCCATTATATATGACAAACTATGTTATCTTCAATTAGGATCACTCAATAACCATATTTTTTACATGAAACTAAAAAAATAAGTGAGATTTTTCTTGATTTTTTTAGTTGTAAATTTAAAAAGCAATTGAAATTATGTTTGATCCAAATGTGATATAAAAAGTGATGGGGCTAGTGTATGATCTCATTTTTCAATTTCATCATGGTTATAAAAACCATTACCACTATACACTTATTGAATTAAAAATTAAATACTTCCCCAGTCGTGTTTTCAATCACCCTTGGTTGAAGTATTCCCTGGAATCCACTCATGTGTTCATGAAAATTAATAAACCATTCCAAAAAAAATGGAATGTATTGATCGATAATTATTTATCCATAGAAATATTGAAATGATTAACTAGTTCCACACACATGCTAACAATTTCTAGACACTCACTACCTATCACAGTCTATCTGATCATGAAAAATTACAATAGTTGGAGGGAGTTAAAAGTACTTAAAAAATGTTAATAACAATGAATGATACAAAAACAGAAAACAAAATCTCATTATGTTAATAGAGAAACTGTAAAAATAGAAACCATTATAAAAAATAATATTTTTTTCATATTAATGGAAAATTATCAGACATTAAAAAATTGAAACATTCCCTTATCGATTAGTCAATGGTTTTGAGCCTCTATGTGATGCGTAATGGAGTCTAAATGGGAAGAAGAAAGATTTATGAAGAAAATAAAATACTAAAGTTAAAATATAAATCTCTCTATGTCTCCAACCCTCCATCACAACCCTACATTCACCTTCTTTAATAACCTTTAATTAAAGTGAACATTAATATTTATTTTCTTTAGGGGTTGGTGATTTTACCTTCTCATTCATTCCCCATAGAGTCTTCATTTATTCCAAATAAAAATTTTCAACTATTGAGATCTTATATACATAATAGTTATCCCCTATATCAATTCCATTATCTCATAATAAATCAGCTCTTTTTGACATGTGGTTGGAAAATTATGCTCAAATTACTAATGAAGACCATTTCTACACAAGGAGACTCTTCACCTCCCAACACATTATTTTATTAAAAAGATGCATGAATGATTTAATTTATACATAAAATTTATTTCAAACATTTGGATTAAAGTAATATCTCTAATAAATATATAATATCATAATTTGAATGTATGTTGACATATGTATTCCGCAATTTCTGGTGTGGGATCCATTCAGTTTGTCAGATATATTACTCCACATGGTTGGTTTTTCTGAGCTAATGTGTTTCGAATTTGATCGAGTAATAGATTAAAATAAAACATTCCATGAATTGAAGAATATTAAAAAAAATATTAGAATTAATTGTATCAACATTGTGAATATTATTATTGAAAAACTAAAGCTCTATAAAGATGATATATTTCAAGATTTAACCAATTTTTACAATTAAGGACAACATTGACCAAAAAAACTAATATTGTGTAAATGAGATAAAATATATAAATTGTAAAGGATTAAATTATTTATACAAAAATTAACAGTGTTGAAAAACCTATATCTATCAATTCACCAACACATACCCCATGGACTCCTAGACAATTCAGTATCAAAATCAAATCAAAGGAAATTCCAAACACATAACATTGTGATTTTGTCAATTATTCACCAAAAAAAAGATATCAAGACTCGTAAACGTCCATTATATAAAGTATTATGTTATTTTTTATTATTATATTTCAACTTCATTTTTCATCCCAGTTACACAAAACAGCTACCTCATGTGTATTTTCTCTCAACTCATAAATGCCAATTTTCTATAAGGATTTTCTAATCCAAACCAATGAAAGATTCACAACTACCTTTAACTATTATTATGTATACCTTCAAATGTTATACAATGATACATTATTATCATTAGGAATTATTACAGTTTTTATTTTTCTTCTGGATAGTTCGATTTTGATGTGAAAAATTCTAAGACCAAATGAAGAGGTCATGTCTATTTCTGAAGAACAATTTCATGATTCTAATTTTCACTGAAGTATTTTTTCCTCTACAATCAATGTAAAATAAAGTATGATCAACAGTCATGAAAATTAATTAATGAAACTACAAATTATTAATTTTTTATGGTGAAAAAAATCAATCCTCTCATATATAATGACTCTTGGAAAATCCAAATTGTAACAACATTCATTATCCACTCGATGATATAGGAAGGAATAAATTCTCTTATCATGAATTCCCCATAAAGTTAATATAATTACATAGAATTAATTATTTATCAGAAAAATATATGTTAATATATATATTTTTGACCCAAATTATCAAAAAATTAGGTACCACAATGCAATAAAACATCCCCCCCACAGTTATATAAAATATAATCATGAAATATTGCTTCAAGAGCTAGTTGGAAAGTGAAAATTTTATTCAATTGTGGATAAGATAATAATATGATCAAGGATTATAATGTAAAAATGGATAACATTTACATGAAATACCATAATTAAAAGTGTTCTTATGAATGGGGGTATTAAAACAAAAAAAATTCCTCATTAATTTAAAAAAAAGTACCTCAAACCATTTTTTTTGAAAAGAAAACAATTGAATTATGATAAATGAAAAAATAATTCGATGTTATAAAAAAGTAATTTGGATGAATATAATATTAAAAAAAACATATTTATAAGCTACATAGTAATGTAATTTCATGGATAAATATTATGATATGTGTTATTAGATACCAAAATCAGTGTAATTTTCATGAAATTTCAAAATAAATTATCTTCAAAAAAAATAATCTTTTTCAATCAAATAATATCTATTTCATGGAATAAATTGTTTCAATAATTTACATGGTTATTGGTAAAAGTTAATGGTAATAATTTCAGCTTAAAATTATCGAAAACCCAAATAGAAATTAAAAATAAATCACAGAAAAATTTCGAAATAAAAATGAAAAACATAAAAAATAACACATTTTTTTATTCTTTTACTACAATGATTAAATAATGCAGAGTCCTCAATGAATTAAAATATATTTTAACATCTATGAATATTTGAAAATGAATCATATCTTGAATTCATGTTCAATGGAGAGATACGACATGGTGACTTTTATTGATAAATGTGTTGGTGGGGAGTGATCACCTCTACTGGATATGATGGAATGGTCCTATTGATTTTCATTAGCCTTTATTCCATTAATAGTTAATGGATCCTTCTCCCAATCCATATAAATCTTTATAGTATCAATGGGATTTACATGAGTAACTATAAATGGACCTTCCCTTCTGGAATAATGATTACCTAGAATAAGCTTCAGTCTTATGTTGAATAACAATACTTTTTCTCAAGTTTCGAAGTATTTCAATTGGATAAACATGTTATGATCCACTTCTGATATCTTTTTGTAATTACAAGAATTTTAAATTCATAACATTTAATTTCCACAAGCTCTCTAATCATTAATATTCTCTATTTCCTAGTGCATTCAAGATCCAAAGTCGTCTTCATCATAACTCACAATGCATTATGCTCTAATTAAATAAGTAGGTGATACATTTTACCATAAATTACCCATATAGACTCAATACAATAGGGGTTCTTTTTTTTCATATATTATCTATAATTTTTCATCCACCCTTTTCCTCAAATCCTGACTATTTGGATTGATATTCTTCTTCAAAATTCCATTGATTTTCATTTTGGACACTTCATATTGACCAATAGACTCAGGATGATAGTGATTTGATATTTTATAATTCTCCCAATAGATATATCAAAGAACCTCCATTATCCTATTTAAAAATCATGTCAAATAATCATTAATGATGGACTTTGGAAGTCCAAAAAAAATGATATCCTTGAAAAACAAACAATTGAATGTTATCATTTAGTCCTGGTTGTTTTTTCTTCAACCCATATATAAATATAATCCATTTAATTATAGATTTGTTAATTTCAAAATGATATTAAAACATGAACTATGAAATCTATTTCTATGACCTCAAGAATCTCAAAATATTTATTTCACTGTTGGGGAATTTTATGTCTCAATGAAATATTTCCCGAAAATTGACCTTTTTCACATGTTTTGAAAAATTGATGATAATATTATTAAATGTGTGTGATAATAAATTTCAGATTATAATACCAATAATTTTATCCCTTGAGGTCAAATGTGACATACATAGGATAATGCGTGATAAAACTCAAAGATAGAACCAAATTCACTCTTAGGAAAAAATATTCTTTTCACCAGGTCAATGAAAATATTCTAAAGAAATTGATCATCCAAAATTTAATATATAGATTCTAATATCAATTTTTTGAATTTAATGGGATTGAAATAAAATGGAACTGGAGATGTTACTGAATAATTGACCATGTCAGCATACATGGTAATTTCTCCTTTAATCACGTAAAACATATCTCCTAGAATGTGATCATTCAATGGTTCATTTTCTGGAATTTCTGAATCATCTGTGTTGGGATGTTTACAGATATGATCATCCACATGGTTTTCAACTCCCTTCTTGTCCTCCATTTATATATTGAACTCCTATTATCTTTCTGAAAAAACTAAAAACTCTATTCATATGGTTCTATAATTTAATTGATCCACATTAAATGTTCTTGAGGAATTAGAAATTATTTTTGTCCTTCAAACAATTCTATGAGAAAGGAATTGACCTACTACATGGTTGGAAGAATCACAAAATAACACAAATGGCTCTTACAAGATCCATGGATGCATCAATCCTTATGTAATCAATATCCCCTGTATCACATCAATGCATTCCATACATGAAATCAAAATCAATATTTTTTTCCAATGATATCCCATTATATAATTCCTCTCTAATACATGAAATTAATCTTTTCAATATTAAAAATAACATTCATTTCAATGCAAGTTTTCAAAACAGTTTCAATAATTTTCAAAAAAGGGTAATAATAATTTACAAAAAAATTCAAATCATTAATGAAATCCCCAATGAAATGTTCAGTGTGTTAAAAAAATACACACCATGCACCTATGTAATACACCTAGATAATTACATAATACAAATAGAGTCATTTTATATGAAAAAGTACAAAAGGTTCATATAATGGTTTTCTTCTCTTGATGCTCCAGAGAAATGGGTACCTTAAATCCAATCAAAAAATAAATTATGAGATATCCATGACAATATATCTAATATTTATAGAATAAAGTGGATGATGTAATTAACTTTTTGAGTGACCTCATTCATCTTCAGGAAATCAATGCACACTCGTCAGCTATTCTAAATTCACAAATGTATTAATTATTTCTTTTCATTCCTCAGAGTGGGTAGGATTATTTATTTTGGAACTTCAAAAAGGGGTAACCGATTGTGTATGTAATATGGGTAGATAATCCAATCAACTTTGATCTTATCTATATCCTTCATCCCAACATCCATCGAGGTGGGATTATGCCTCCTTTAGGGCTTTTGGATTGGTTTGGAATCTCTCTCATGAAGAATGTTATGCGTGAATATTTTTATATATATTCCTAAGATAAACCCTCGGATCCACCATTATATTTTAATATTCTCTCTCAAAATCATAATAAATGATTTTTCATGGGTTTCAGAATGATTATTAGCTATTATAATATGTAATTTCTCTCCCTAGATAAGGTAAAAATATATCAAATTAGTGTGGATTGGTTTTAATTCAAAATCACTGGGATGCACAAGGGAAGATATTAAATTGTTGTTCCCCACATATAATTACTTAAATTTCA
This sequence comes from Viscum album, assembly GCA_963277665.1. Taxonomy (NCBI): domain Eukaryota; kingdom Viridiplantae; phylum Streptophyta; class Magnoliopsida; order Santalales; family Viscaceae; genus Viscum; species Viscum album. The sequence continues at coordinate 1,348,760,673 of OY728122.1, forward strand.
TCATATAAAATCATATCATTTTCATCACAATTTAAAAAGTAATTATCAAAATCATATTTTACCTCTTCTACCAATATGAAGTCAAAATATCCATCGTTTTTTGAATTCATTCTTTTAGTGATATTTTGATGGGATACATTTTCAAATAAGTGTATTAATTTATTGAATATACCTGATTTTGTAATTGTTTTAGTTCCAAAATCATATGAAAGATTATAAAATGAGTGATTATCTGATTGGAGACTCATGGATTCAAAAATATTAAAGTGATAGTGTTCCCTCCAACTCCACTGTGAGTGTCCCTTCATGGAAATTGATGATTGTTTGGGAAATATCATGAATGATATCCCAAAAATGATATATGAGGTAAATAGGCACATATATTATTCCACATTCATCACTTAGAAGTCATCTAGGAATAAAAGATCTTTTAAATTGACAAGGACGTCCTCTAGATCATCATTTGGGATAAATGTGGATATGTTTGTATGATAAACCACCAATATAGTGGGATTCAAGTCGCCCATCTTAGAATATGTGTATAAATAGTGAGTAAATAATTTAATTTAATGACTGGTATCACAAAAATCATTAAATAAATTCAAATAATAAATGGTGCATTGAATAGAAAACTTCCCTTGATCATGATATTTGGTTTGAATCTATGGTGTGATAAGGTCTAAGAAACTTCTTCCCAAGATGATCCTCTCATTCCATTGATGTAAAATCTCCATGGTAAAAATATCATTAAAAAATTTAATATAAACTGTAATTTTTTTTGAGTACATTAATAAGGGTGATATTAATTTCCACGTTTTTAAAGGTGTACATACTTTCTTTTTGATGCGATTCTTCTAGGAATATGTTTAATTCTATAATCCATGATAGAAATGGTTAGGGTATGTATTTATAATGATTTTTTGAATTTCAATTATTGTTTCTTTTCTCTTCCTCCAAATATTTTCATTCACTTCCTCCCCTTTCATTTTCTCTTCTTTGTTGATTTTCACATAATTTTTAAAATTTCCCACTTCATCCTCCCTTAGTTGTGATGGTCTTGTTTTAGGATCATGGGATACTGGTGGTGGGTTTTTTTACACTTCATGTTGTTATCATACTTAAATTTGTTTTGGATTGGGAATTTTGGTAGATAGTTTACCTATATTGTTTTTATTGGAATTCCTTGAGACATTAAAACTTGTCAGAAAAATCATTTACAATGTCATTGTAAAGACCCAGAATTTCCACGTAATTGTTTTTCAATAAGTGGAATTTCACGACTCCATGAAACATGACAACACATGATTCCGATGCCCAGAGTGCCCAGAATCAATTTCTGATGTTTTTTTGGGTACGTTCAATAAACGTACAAGAGGGGTTTTATAACATTTGAACCAGTTCTTGGAATTGAAATTAGAGGTCTCCGATGAACTCGTTGTGCCCATATTTGCTTTAGGAGACTTTCAACGATAGGGGTTGAGAATAAATGATAGTTTTTTGGTTTTTCGGGGAAAATAATAAAATAAAATAAACTAAAAATTATTTTATTTTTGAGCCACCAAGTGGATGTTAGAGGTGGTTTCCACCAGAACTAAACCTCCTTGTTTGAGTTGAAGTATTGGGACCACCCGACCATAACCTCACAGGAGAGGTTAAGGTGGTGTGGCCCACCCGAACCTAACCTCCCACGAGAGGTTGCGATGTGAGGGCCACCTGGGACTAAACCCACTAATAATGGTGGGAGGGAAAAACCTCCCAACTCCCCTCACTAATGAGGGAGAGTCTCTCCACCCCTCCTTTACTGGTGTTAACCCTTCCTCTCTTTTAATTATACCATCCCCATGAATTAATTAATAGGAGAAAACTTAATTAATTCACCAAATTTGAATTCTTATGCCCACAACATAATATATTTCATAAATAAATTATTATTGGTTACCTCTTATTTAATTGGCAATTGAGAAAGGTGATTTTGAGAGAAATTCTCTCACCAACGAACAACGAAGAACGAAGAATGTGTTCTTTCAACAAAGAACACCGGCAAAGAGAATCTTCGACTTCTTCATCAAATGCACCATACAGAAGCAACAAACATGGATATCTTTGATGACTGACCCTACCTCCCCTTCATCATGCACAAACTGACGTCGGAGATCAGGATTGCAAGTGTGCGACGGATGCGACGAACGACAAAAACTACATATTCTTCTCCGTGACTCCGTCAACGAGCAACGAACAAAGCTAGGAAATTTATTTGATTATGATTCTTCCATTATAATGAAAATAATCATTATGGATGTTTTTCTTTGCGGGTTGGGACTTGTTTTTTTGGGATGATGTGGTGTGTTGGATTGATTTTTCTTCTATCTTCTTTTCTTGTTAATTATTTGAAATTCAAGAAATAATTGATCTTCTTAAAACCACACTAAATGTACTGGATGTAGGATAAATCAACATGGAATTACCCCGCCACTTCTATTGTTTGTGATGTTCTTCAGAATAACGACAAGGAAACAAGACGATGAATGGGATGAAGGAAATGGATGCACTACCACGACCACTGCGATCCACCCCATCCGTCGGCCGAACTGGAAGGAGCCGCACTGTGCCCCGACGGAACTAGCCTCGGCCACGCCACACCCAGGCCATGCCTCCATGATTGTTCCCTCCGCCCAACTGATCTAGCCAGACCGGCCCGGGCCACCCCGTCCGCCGATCAAACCAGCTCCGCCGCCCAGGGCCAAACCGCGGCGCCATCATGGCCACCTGCGCCACTCGACTGCCCGCGCCTCCTGGCCGCTTGTGGCACCTACCAGCCGCCCACACTACTGGCCACCCGCTGCGCCTCCCGGTGGCCCCGCCCATCCAACCGCCCGCGCCCTACCGACTGCCCCCACCCTCCCGGCCTCCTATGCCACTCAGCTGCACGCTCCCTCCCTACCACCCTCTCCACCCGGCTGCCCGCACCATCCCAGAAGCCTGCGCCCTCCCGGCCACCCACGCCTCCAGGCCGAACTGGCTCCCGGCCGAGTCATCCTCTAGAGCCCTTAGCCTAACTACGCCCTCATGGTGCCCTATCCGAGCCTTCCTCCAGAGCCACTCGCGGTGCTTCGGTCGAACCGGCATGCGCCCACCGGGTGCCCGCCAGGCCGAACCACCCTCGCATCGACCCATGGGTGCTCTGCGCTCTCGCGGCCTGCTGGGCAGGGCCTAATGGAATGGGCCGAATCTAACGGGCTGGCTGGCCTAAGAGGTTGGGCCAGACTAATCATGTCAAGCGGGGTTGACCCGAACCGGGTCGGACTGGACCCGAGCCCACTACGACCCTTTAAAATTTTTTGGCCATATCGTTGGAACTGGATGTCCATTTGATGGACCGTCAATAGTGCTGGAAATCTTGGATCATGAAGGTCCCTTTGAGTATAACCCACAAGATTTTGGGGTATAGTTGACATACGGCCAGGATGGATCGCACACGAATCGAAATGGTCCCGCCGGAGAAATGTCTATTAGCTCATAGAACGTGTGTTTGATTGACACGCCGTCTATTGTGTTAATACCTCTATGACATGGCAGACCTTTGAGGTACGTATTTGTGGGACTTTGTGACAGTTGGATTACCAAACAGTTGCTCGTGGACCAGATCCTTCTAGAGACGAGTGGATAGAGTGTCAAGACGTATTAGCTGGCTGAGACTTGACGACTATTGAACTATTGAATCAGAGTGACTCAACTAGCCCAGTGGGCAGCGCCTGGTTATGGAGGAAGACATATGGAGGAGGAGCACCTTGTTGTGGCAACAGAACAACGGTACTCGGCAGGAGGAGTACCTCTATAGTCTAATAGGGGGAGCCCCTGTTTGTGGTGGAAAACCTATGGTGGGGAGTGCCTTGGTGACGTAGTAGACCCATGGTACTCGAAAGGAGGAGTAACTCAGCAGTCCAAGGTTAGTGTGAAGTGCCTTGGTGTCACAGAAGGCCCACTATACTCGATATAGGAGGAGTTCTCCAACAGTCGTGGTTTCGAAGAAGTGAATAAAAGGCCTGGTTGAGTTGATTTAGTAACTTTTTGTGTTTTCTTCTTGATTGAGATGAATTACTTGATAACATATGTATATGTATTTGCATATACCTATGTGGGGTTATCTGTTGATTTCATACTTTGTGGTTTAACCTTATTTGATTTTGAGAGTCTGTGGGGATCTTAGGGTCCCTACTGAGAATCATTATACTCACCCCAGCACGGGCTATGCCTACACCTCATTGTATTGGATGAAAATTATGGACAGTGCTGTCTAAGGCAGAGAGTACTAGGATTGGACAGTACTCGGGGTGGACCTTATGGTGTGATGGTACACGGAGGAGACGGATGAACCTAGAGTGCTGAGGAGGAGATCTATACCTACCATTCAGATAGGAACCTTGGAGGGTGATCCAAAAAAAGTTTTTCTTTTCATTAGTTGTATTTTCAGTTTATTTTACTCTACTATTGGGCTTGTATTTCCAGCAAGCTTTAGTTTTAGCACACTTTTTTTATATGTTTTTACTTAGTGTTTTGTTTCAATCTTGTGCTATTTTGTGTATATTTACAGGTTATAAAGAAAATTCCTTCATAGTTTTAGGTAATTATGTATTTGGTGCTATTCACCAACCCCTGGCCTATGGAATGTGTTCTTGGGGGTTGTCACGACATGGACCCCGGGTGACGGGTCGTGACCAAATGGTAACATAGGAGTCAGTTCTATCGCAGAACCAAGGACACTGATCTTTATTTTTTGTGAAACTATAATATTAAGTGTAGTGAGTGTGTTTTTTATATCAGGGAGTCCGGTATTGTTGCGGCAGCCGACGTATCCATACACCAGGGCCCAAACTACTGGTTTTCGACTCAGTACACAAAAAAAATTATTACGTGTGTGTTTTACATAGTTTTTATTATGTTATCTCAACCAGGTCTTCTCACTAGGTATATTATTTTGACTGGGTTTCATTTTTTTCAGTTGGGATGCCACCCCGCAGATGACTAGCTGGAGTCCCAAGAGTTCTACGCACAAATAGCTCACAGAGCTATGAGGTCTTGTTGTAGGTCCCTTTTCCAATGGAGGCACCATCGGTACCATTCCCCATTTTTTCCACTAATTCCACCAACCCCTACAGTAGATGATGAATTCTGCATGAGCACGTTTCACGATTTCCAGTTCCAGAGGCCACCCAGGTTTAGGGGAGTTAAGGACCCACAAGCGGCTGAGGATTGGATAGAGGATGTGGTGAGATTTTTCCCAATGGTAGGTACACCAGATGACCTCATGGTGATTCTTGTTGCTAGACTTCTACATGTAGTATTGGGAAGATGATGGAGCTTTATTTTCCAAGTTCACGATGGGATGACACTTTCTTGGAAGACATCTAGAGCCTGTTCCGGGCAGTGTTTTCCCCAGCGACTCTTCGCACAGTGCATATACAGGAGATACTTTGTCTACAGTAGGGGAAGATGACTGTAGCTCAGTAATTAGTGAGGTTCAGAGACCTCTCATTCTACTATGCCTCTATGGTATGAGACCCATTCTTCAGGGGTTGGACCTTCAAGAAGGGACTCTGGCGGGAGATCAGAGCTTCAATGATCTCAATCAGCATCCTGACGCTGGAAGGGGTGTTAGTGGGAGCCCTCCTTCTGGAGAGTTTCCTAGATAAGTAGTCTACGACAGTGAGATCGACCACCTGTCGACACGTAGAAGATTCTTCTATAGCTGGCAGAAGAAAGATTTCAGAGAGGTCCAAGAGGACCTGACCTATAGTTGGATGACTGCATGTCTCAAGATCTATTGTTTCGGGGCACCCAGAGAAGAGACATACGTGCCAGGAGTGGGAAGTGTTTCACATGAGGCGGGCAAGGTCACATGGCTTGTGACTTCCCAATCTGCCGTTCATATGATCATAAAATGGTCCAAGGACCACCCATGTAGAGACAGAGATTTGATTAATGCGGTCTGCAGGGAGTAAGCGGACGTGGAAGAGGTGTTGGCCAGACAGCTGGTAGTTGACGATGATTTGAGGTGCTACAACCACCACATCCAGGAGGTCCCACTTAAACGCAGGGAGTAGGTGGACAAGGGAGAGATCAACTCTAGGTAGCTGAGGCCTACGATCACAGCACTCTGGAGATGATATGAGGTACTATCTGTATATATTCCACCTTATCTGTAGTTCTTATAGACATATATGCTAGTCACTCTTTCATTTCCATTTCCCTTGTTCGGAGCTCAAATATTTCAACTTAGCCGTTGGCTCGATTCTTATGGCTAGAGACTCCTATGGGACCAGAATCGACGATTACACACTGGTGCTAGTAGTGTGAGCATACTCTAGGAGGTGAGAGTTTCTGCTGGGATCTCCTAGAAGCCGCATTGAGGCCTTACGACATCATCATGGGTATAGACTGGTTATCAATAGTCAATGCTCAGATTTACTATATGAGGCGCAATGTTCGGTGTGTATTCACGGATGGGACCAAGTTTACCTTCACCGGCGAGAAGGGTGACTTTTCTCCATAAGATGGTCTTTCTCAAAGGAGAGTGAAGCTGATTACTCATCAGTTGGCTAGCCTTACCCTCAGAGCTGTTAATGTGTAGAGTCTGACTAATCTTATAGTGGTGGACCTGTATGCAGATGTGTTCCCTGATGATGTCCCAGGTGTACCTCCTCACTGAGAGGTGGACTTTTACATTGACTTATACCCTGAGACGACACTGATATCTACAGAAGTGTATCAAATGGCTCCTATTGAGATTCGCGTGCTGCGAGTATAACCAGAGGACCTAGAGGGGAAGGGATTCATCTGGCCCAGTGTATCTCCCTAGGCATCCTCGATTCTGTTCTCCATGAAGGTGGGTGGTAGCTTCAGGACTTGTGTTTACTACCGGCACCAGAACCAGGTTATCGTGAATAAAAATATCCCACTCCCGAGTATTGAAAACATCTTTTATTAGTTGAAGGGAGCATTGTGGTTCTCATAGATAGACCTCAGACCAGGCTATCACCATCATATAGTTCGAAACAGGGATGCGGAGAAGATGTGCATCAGATGTCCGTACCACCAGTATGTGTTTTTCATTATGCCATTCAGCGTAACCAACACTCAAGCAGTGTTCATGGGACTCATGAACATGATATTTTAGCCATACCTCATCACTTTGTCATAGTCTTCCTCGATGACATTCTGATCTACATGACTACTGGGGAGGAGCATGCCTATCATTTGCAGGTTGTACTGGACACAATCTGAGAGCACAAGATTTATGGTAAGTTCTCAAAGTGTCAATTATGGTTCTGAGAGGTTCAATTTCTGGTACATGTCTTCTCAGAGGATGAAGTTGCAATATATAAAGTGATGATTGAGGTGGTAATTGCTTGGGATCCACCAAAGGATGTGATGGAGGTACGAAGTTTCATGGTTTTGGCTGGATCCTACATCATGATTGTGCCAGACTTCTCCAGAGTTGCAGCACCACTATCAACATTTACAAAAAAGGGTAAACCCTTAGTGTGGTCGGTGATATTCCAGCAGAGCATTCAGGAGAAGAGGCAGAGTCTGACTAGTTCCCCCATATTGAGGCTTCCAGAGGAAGGAACATGGTACATAGTCTACTGCGACACATCAAGGACCATACTTGGATGTGTCTTGATGAAGGAGAGAGAAGTGATTCCATATGGATCTCGACAGCTAATACAACATGAAAAAAAAATATGCAAACCATGACCTGGAGTTAGAAGTAGGGGTATTCACATTGAATATGTGGCCACACTATCTGATGGGGGAGTATTTTACCATGTACACTTATCACAAGAGTCTGTAGTATATCTTCTCTTAGAAGGACATGAACCTGAGTCAACGATTTTTTCTTGATTTTCTCGAGGAAAATGATTTGGTGATAGTCTATACTCCTGTGAAAGAGAACGTTGTTGCGGATGTACTCAGCATGAGGTATGGTATATAGCTCCTAGGTGAAGCGATTGAGTAGCTGGACGCTTTGCAGATATCCATTGTGGATCGGGATGGAGCAGCTTTTATGCAGTCTCTTACAGTCATTCCCCAACTTCTTGATCATGTCCGAGAGGTGAAAGATTGGGACACTAACTGTGAGACACAACGTGCTCAGATATCTACAGGGCATGCACCTGATGGATTTTTTGATGGTGGGGAGCACGTCATCCTCTTCATAGGATGTACTATAGTACCAGTGTCACTTCAGGAAGATGTGTTGAATGTGTTACACACATCCCCTCTAGAGGTACATCCAGGAGTGGAAATTATGTACCAGGACCTCCAACTACAGCACTTGTGGTCGGGAATGTAGAAGTCAGTTGCAGAGTTTGTCTCGCGGTTCCTCACATGTCAACAAGTGGAGTTAGTGCACCAGGTACCAGTAGGATTGCATCATCTTTTAGAAGTCCCATAGTTGAAGTGGGATGGGATATCCAAGGATTTAGTGACTAGAATTCCATTTACATCTAGGGTTCACTACATTATTAGGGTGATCGTTAACTGACTCACCAAGTCGGTCCACTTCCAACCGATCAAAGAACTGGGTTTAGTAGAGATCTTGTGATACCTCTCTGTGCAAGAGATTGTGCGGATACATGGAGTACCTTTTAATATTGTCTCCTATCGTGACATATGATTTAATTCCCAGATATGTAAGGGGTTTCATGATGATTTCAGGATGCAGCTTCATTTGAGAACTGCCTTTTATCCTTGGATAGATGGCCAGACTGAGCAGAAAATTCAAACCCTTGAGGACATGATGCGTGCTTGAGTTCTGAACATCGTTCAAAGATGGGATGTTCACTTGCCATTAGTGGTGTTTTCATACAACAAAAACTATCCATGCACCATTGGAATGACACCTTTTGAGGTGTTTTACCAGTGACCCTTCAAATATCCTTTATGTTTGCCTAACCTAGGGGAGTCAAACTAGTGGGTCTAGAGATGGTATGGGCTACCACAGAAAAGGTGCAGATCATCCAAGAGAAGATGAAGAAGGAATAGAGTAGACCAAATTCATATGCTGATAGGAGACATAGACCTCTGGAGTTCGAGGATGGAAACCACATATTTATACGAGTCTCACGTCGACGAGGTCTGGGGAGATTTGGCCGAGGTGACAAGTTATCTCTGAGATTCATCAGACCTTTTCATGTCCTCATCAGACTTTGCGAGGTGGATTATCGGGTAAATCCTCCACATCAGTTTCATAGGGTTCATGACATCTTCCATGTATCCCAACTGAGGAGATATGTGCATGAACCATCCCACATCATTGACCATGGAGAGCTGGACATCAAAGATGGGGCGAATTTTAAGGAGGTTCCAGTAAATATTGAGGATCGACAGGAGCAAGTCTGTCATGGATGGTCTATTCATCTGGTACACATTTGTTTGGCAACATGAGAACCTCCAAGAGAGAACATGGGAGTGGGAGTCTCCAATTCGTGCTCAGTACCCCCACATGTTACCTTAGTTATGAGTTGTATCTTATGGGGACGTAAAGCCCTGAGGTGGGGAGAATGTAATGAACCAAAATTTCTATAAATTTTTTTTATTCAATGGAAAGTTTACGAGTCCAGGAAACATGACATCACGTGATTTCGAGGCCAAGAGTGCCTAAAATCAATTTATGATGTTTTTTTCTAGTACGTTCAGTAAACGTATGAGGAGGTTTTTATAACTTTAGAACCAGGTTTTCAGAATTTAAATCTAATGGCTCTGATGAACTCGTAGCACCAGTATTCACTTAAGGATACATTCACCTCGACGATAGTGAGTCGAGAATAAATGATAGTTTTTGGGTATTTTATGGAAAATAATAAAATAAAATAAAATAAAATTTATTATATTTTTGAGCCTCCAGGTGGAAGATAGAGGGGGGGTCCACCAGAACATAACCTCCTTGTGGGAGTTGAAGTGTGGTGACCTCTTGACCATAACCACCCATGAAGGGTTAAGGTGGTGGGGTCCACCAGAACCTAACCTCCCACAAGAGGTTAAAATTTGAGGACCTCCTACGACTAAACCCTCCTAATAATGGGGGGAGTGGAAAACCTCTCCACTCCCCTCATTAATAATGGAGAGTCTCTCCACCCCCTCCTTTAATGGTGTCAACCCTTCCTCTCATTTAATTTTTCCAAACTCATGAATTAATTAAATAGAGCCAACTTAAATAATTCACCCAATTTTAATTCTTTTTCTAACGACTGAATAGATTTTATAAATCTATTAATCCTGGATACCTTTTATTTTATCGACAATGTAGGACGGATCTTTTGACAGAAAAGCTCTCACAAATGATCAAAAAACAACAAATAATGAGTTCTTCCAATGAAGAATGCCAACAACGAGCATCTTCAAATCCTTCCTTGAAAGAACCTTGAGGTAGCAACTGGCATGGGACATCTTCGATGGTTGAAACTCCCTCTTCTTCAACGTTAGCGAACCGACGCACGACCTCGGGTTTGGAAGTGTGCGGCGGACGTGATGAACGATGAAATATTTGTATTCTTCCCCATGAATCTGTCAATGAGAAACAAACAAATGTAGGGAAATTACATGATTATGATTCATCCCTTATAATGAATATAATCGTTGTGGATGTTTTTCCTTGTGGGTTCGGAATTGTTTTTACGAGAAGATGTGGGGTGTTGGATTTATTTTTCTTCTATATTATTCTATTATTAATTATTTGAAATTCCAGAAAGAATTGATCTGCTTCGTACCACCCTCAACGCGGAGCGTTCAGGACAAACCATCATGGCCCAACCCGTCCATCAGTCTTGTTTATGATTTGGTTTGGAATGGAGACGAGGCGACAAGATGATGAATGTGACGTAGGAAACGACTGCGCTACCCGTAGCCTCCATGATCCGCACCATCTGCCAGCCGTACCAGTATGAGTTGCACTGTGCCCCGGCCGAAATGGCCTCAGCCGCTCCGCTCCCAAGTCGTGCTACCATGACTGTGCCCTCCACCTGACCGAACCTGCCGAACCAATCCCTGTCACCCCATACGCCAGAGGATTCGGATCCGTCGCCCCGGGTAGAAACACGGCGCCCTCGCGGCTGCCCCCAACTCCCTGGCGCCAGCGACACATCCCGGTCGCTCGTGGCCCCAGCAGCCCACGGTGCCTTCAGGCTGCCCGTGCCCTCCTGGACACCCGAGCCTCCCGGCCGCAAATGGTGCCTCCTGGCCCTCATGACCTCCCAGCCACCCGCGCCTCCCGGCCGAACCAGCTCCCAGTCAAGCCGGCCTCCCAACCCCTCTACCAAACTGTGCCCTCACGGTGCCCTGGCCGAGAAGGCCTTCTGCACTCCACAAGGTACCCCAGCCAATCCGGCCTCCAATACCCCTCACTGCGCTTCAGCCAAACCATCCCAAGGCCACCTGGATCCCTCCAGGATGAACCACCCTTGCGTCGACCCGCAGTCGGTCCACACACTCACAGCCCTTCGTGACCCTACACAACCGACAAGGATGGGCCATGACTAATAGGCCATGCCTCTTAATAGGACAGGCTAGTCACAACAGGTCAAGATGGGTTGACTTGAAGTGGGTCAGCCCAGACGAGGTCGAGCTGGGTCGGTCTGACCGGGTCGGACCAGACCAGGGCCCACTACGACCCTTTACATTCTTTTCGCCATATCTTTGTCACAAGACACCCGTTTGAAGAACCATTTAAAGACCTAGAAATTTCAAGGAAATTTTTTTCGTAATTTCTTTTGAATTTTACGAGTCCGCAGTTTCTGACGGCGGCTGATTTTGAGTCCCGGTGTGTCCAGAATCAATTTCTGTTGTTTTGTTCAGGTACGTTCAGTAAACATACGAGTGGGATATTATATCTTTTTAACCGGTTATTGGAATTGAAATCTGAATGCACCAATTAAATTACAGTGCCAATAATTGCATAAGGGGACATTAAGTGTAGTTGCGTTTTGTCGTATGTGGTGGTTAAATTTTGGGGATTCGATAAGACTTAAATAAATTGTTGTGTTACAATTTATTTTATGTGGAAGATAAATCCTCCATAGGGAAGTTTTAGGCAGGGCCAAACCACACCTAACTTCCCATGTTAGGGTAAGACTAAGGGTGATAGGGCCCACACTAAACCCCAACCCTTCACCTCCCCTTTAACTCCAATAAACCCCCCATTTAACTCCCCCTGTATTTAATTCTTAACCCTCTTTAACTCCACCTCTTTTAAGTGAGCTCCCTTCACCATCCATATCCATCTCTCCAATTAATTTTCCTATGCATCGCAGTTAATTAAAATACTCTTCAATTAATTAATTAAATATTTTTTGAATTAATTTGAATTCATGGCATGTTTATTAAAATAAAGGAAAGTAATATTTTAATTTTAGTTGGAAAATATTGTGCTAGGGAAATCATTTAAGAGTTAGAAAGGGAGAATTCCTCTTTCAACGAAGATTGTTCTCTCTCGACGAAGAACAATCCTTAAATGAAGATTGGATTCCGATGAGTCTCTGATGCTCAATCTCGGATATGAAGTGCGAGGCGGACACAATGATCGATGTCAACTCCATCCCATTTCTGTGACATCATCATCAAACATTATAATCGAGCTAGGGTGTGTGTATAATTTATTTTGAGTAAATTATACCTTTGACATTGATGAAAACATGTGTTTGTTTATGGACAATTGATAATGCCTAACACAGAGGGCACATGCCGAAAAAACACGGCCCGATGACCCTCTGCATGTAGTTTGTATGTGCATGGATTGACGGGAGACAACAAAATGGGGCCGCAACAACATTTTGGATCCTTTACAGTAACGTTCGGCACCCCAGATAACCGCTGATGTAGACAGAAGCTAAAACGGTCCACCAGAGTGACTCTGGTGGCCCACAGAACCTCATGACGGCGCGGCGGCGAAGGCGACCGGCGCCGATGGCCACCTGGAGGGGGCGGCGACCCAACGCGCCGCCTGAGAAAATCTTCCGCGACAACAATAGCGTTAGAAACAGGGAGGATCCCGCAGCCACGTGGGATCGGGGACGACCAGGGGCGGTGCCAGATTGCTCCAATAGTTCCAAATAGTGGGGGCGCTACGCCCCCCACGCTCAGCTAGTTGGCCGAGTCGGTGCCCCCCCCGGCCAGGCCAGGGTGGGCCATGAGGGCCAGACCGCACCGGTCAGGCCGGGTCATGCCAGTCGGGCTGATCCATGACCAACCGGGCTGGACCCGGTCCCGAGTCGGGTCGAACCGGTTCAGCCCAACCGAGGGCGGGTTGGGCCGGGTCAGACTGGGACCAGACCCCCCTTTTTCGAACCGGATTCTTTCAAATGCCCATAACATGAGCAAAGGACCTCTGATCGATGCACCGTAAGTTGGGTAGGATTCCTTGGATTGAGACAGTCATTTTGGTATATTACACTCAAGGTTTAGGTGAAGGATGTTTACATCCGGGTTGGTTCTAACCCGAAACCAACAAGGCCCTCAGAGCAAAAAAACTTATAACATAAGGACCTGATTCCAGATTGATGTGTCATCAACTATGTTGGATTCCTCTTGATGAGAAGGTTCTTTTGGTAGACTCTATATTGGATATGGATGTGGTTTGACCATCGCTGGGTTGGATTGTACCCGAATTCCAACCGGACCCCTAGAACGGAAATGCTAATAACTCATAGACCGGGCATGTGATTGATGCGCCATCTATTGTGTTGAGACCCCTATGACGAAGCGGTCCTTTGAGAAACTTCCACATGAGATTACATGACACATGGAAGTATCTACAAGTACCTCATGGAGCGGACCCTCCCAGAGACGAGCGTACGAAGTGTAGAGACCTAATAGATGGATGATAATTGACGATTGCTGATCGATCGACTCGGAGTGATTCGTATGGCCCAGTGGGGTGAACTTGGTTGTAGCAGTAGACCCATGGTGGAGGAGAAATTTGTTGTAGCGGTAGCCTCGCAGTACTCGACAGAAGGAGTACCTCTCTAGGCTCTGAGGGGGTGCGCTTGGCTGTAGCGGCAGACCCATGGTGGGAAGCGCTTGGTTTTAGCAGCAGGCCCACAGTACTCGCCAGGTGGAGTACTTCAGCAGTCCTAGGTCAGTGTAATGTTCTAGGTTGTAACGGTATGCCCATTGTACTCAATGGAGGAGGAGTTCTCTAGTAGCCGTGGTTTCTACATGATGAATAAAAATCTCATTCTGAGCTGAGTCAATGACCTTTGTGTTTTCTTCAGGATTGAGATGGGTTACTTGATAACTTTTCTAAATGTGTGGGCATATACCTACGTATAGGTTATCTGTTGAGATCTTTCTTTGTGGTTTATCCTTTTTGGATTTTTTGAGACCTTGGGGTTCTCGGGGTCCCTACTGAGTATCGTTATACTCACCCCTGTATGGGCTATGCCCGCGCATCAATTTATTGGTTGTAAATGATGGACAACGTTAACCAAGATAGAGTGTATGAGGACTGGATGATACCCAAAGGTTAACACTCGGAGTGATGGCACACGGAGCGGACCATTAGACGCGGAGTGCTGAGGAGGACATCTGTACCTACCTTTCAGGTAGGAACAAGGAGGACCATATAGGAGCTGCTTCACCATACTACTGTTGTCTTTTCAGATGTACCTTTCTGTTGGGCTTGTATTTCTGGACCCTTTTTACTTTCAGCACACTTGTTACTTCTTTACATAGTTTTTTCATTAGCATGTTCTCTGGTTGTGTTGGTTGATGTTTTATAAAGGAAATTCTTTCCCGATTTTTATGGAGTTAGGCCTTTGATTCTAGTCACCAGCCCCTAGCCTATGGAAGGTGGTATTGGGGTAGAAATGGCATGGGACCTAAGTTGAGTCAATGACCTTTGTGTTTTCCTCATGATTGAGATGGGTTACTTGATTACATTGGTATATGTATGGGAATATAGCTAATTATAGGTTATATTTTGAGATCTACCTTTGTGGTTTATCCTTGTTGGATTTTTTGAGACCGTGAGGGTCTCGGGGTCCCTACTAAGTATCGTTATACTCACCCATTCACGGGATATTCCTACACCTCGTTGTTTTGGTTGTAGACGATGGGCAGTGCTGACCGAGGCAGAGTGCACGAAGACTGGACGGTAACCGGAGGTGGTCACTCAGAGTGATGGCACACGGAGTGTAACGTTTGACATGGAGTGCTGAGGAGGACATCTGTACCTACCCTTCCAGTAGGAACCCAGAGGACGATCCCGGAGCTGCTTCACCATACTGCTGTTGTCTTTTCAGATGTACCTTTCTTTTGGGCTTGTATTTATGGCCCCTTTGTACTTTCATCACACTTGTTACTTCATTACTTAGTGTTTGATTCCCCTTTTTCTCTGGCTGTGTGTGTTTGCGTTTTATAAAGACAATTCCTTCCTAGTTTTTAGGGAGTTACACCTTTTGTTCTAGTCGCTATATCCTGGCCTATGGAAGGTGGGATTCAGGTAGTCACGACACGGGCCCCGAGGACGAGTCATGACAAAATGTCAGCGGTGCTAGTAGCCTTGGAGAATGACAGACACTTTGAGTATAACCCATTATATTCTGAGGTATATTTGTGATTTGGTTAGTTTGGATCACACATGAATCCACCCCCCTAGACTGAAAGGCTAAAAACTCACAGACCGGGCATCCTATTGACGCGCTGTCTACTGCGTTGAGACCTCTATGATGTGGCAGACCATTAAAATGATTCTTTCTAAGATTTATTTATGGAAATAGTATCAACTAGTAGCTCTTGGAGCAGATCCTTACAGAGACGAGAAGATAGAGTGCTGATATCTAGTATATGGTTTAGAATTGACGACTACTAACCAATTGACTGAGAGTGACTCAACTAGCTCAGTGGGGAGCACCTGGTTGTGGCAGTAGACCCTCGTTGTAGGAGCACCTGGTTGTGGAGGTAGACCCATGGTGGAGGTGCGCCTGGTTGTGGAAGTAGATCCACTGTACTCTACAGGAGGAGAACCTCTACTAACTATTTGGGGGAGCTCCTGGTTATGGCGGCCAAACCATGGTGGGGAGCGCCTTGGTGACGCAGCAGAACCACAATACTAGACAGGGGGAGTACCTCGGCAGTCCATGGTTAGTGGGAAGTTCCTTCATGTCCCGACAGGCCCTCTACACTCGACAGATGAGGAGTTCTCTAGAAGTCTTGGTTTCAATAATTTGAATAAAAATCCTGGTTGATCTAAGTCAGTAACTTTTGTGTATTCCTCATGATTGATATAAATTACATGATAACTTAGGTATATGCATGGGCATATACCTTGGTGGGGTTAACTGTCAATATCATACTTTGTGGTTAATCCTTGTTGGATTTTTTTAGACCTTGAGGGTCTCGGGGTCCCTACTGAGTATCATTATACTCACCCCTCCACTGGCTATGCCTACACCTCATTGTGTTCGATGCAGATGACAGACAACGCTCACCAAGGCTGAGACTACTAGGAATGGACAGTACCCAGGGTGGACATTACAGTGGGATGGTACACAGAGGAGACGGACGAACCTGGAGAGATGAGGAGGAGAACTGTACCTACCCTTCTGGTAGGAAACTTATAGGACAATCCAACAACAGTTTTTCATTTCTTCAGTTGTACTTTTAGTTTCTGGTACTATACTATTGGTCTTTTATTTCCATCCCCTTTTACTTTTAGCTCAAATTTCTCTTACAGTTTTACATAGTGTTTATTTCCATATTGTGCTCTATTGTGTATGTTTACAGGTTATAAAGGCAATTCCTTCCTATTTTTATAGAATTACTCCTTTGGAGCTAGTCACTAGCCCATGGCCTATGGAAGTCGGTCTTTGGGTAGTCACAACATGGTCCTCGGGGGATGGGTCATGAATGTATTTTATCCCCTCAATCTCAGATATCTACTATTGGTTATGAATTGGAGGCAATTCATAGTTGGATGGATTATCATAGGGTCTTGTAAATGTGGTTGTTTACTCGAAGGGGGGATGGTTATATGATTTCTATTTTAAATGGGGGTATGTTTTGGAATTATTTCTGGAATGGGGATGGTTTTGGAACTAGTTTTTATATGGGGGTATAGAATGATTCTATTGATTTCCATGTCCATATTGAACATGGATAGGCCCTCTACATACATGATTTTCAATTCCTCATATGTAAGGATTCATATCTAGTTTCCATTTCGGGGATTTCATTGCATTGGTCAATCAAACGATCAGGTGACGACAATAAACCACATATCATTTTCAATGCTTTCTTGTCACCAAGTTGATTCTAGGCCATCAGTCACACAATACCAGTTAAATAATATATATTAATTTAATGTAAAGGTGATCAATAATAAATATTTAACTCATTAATAACACTTGAGATAGTACCTAGTATAAAAAACTATTGTGATTTATTATAGATCTTCTACATCAATTCATAATATTATACTACTTAATTTTCAAGAAATGAGATTCCTAATTATTCATCTATGAGGTTTATATCATTATATTCAAAGAATTGGTATCATTAGAAAAGAATTTTATGGTAGTCAATTTATTATATGGGAAACTGGAACAATGATTTTTATACATTTCCCAGTACTCTTAATTGTTTTTTTCATGAGGATTTTTAGATGGCATAGATTCCCTTCTTATTGGTAATGCCTCTGTAGTTGGTACAAATAGATGCATGAATCATATGACTATGTCATTCCAATCATCTAAATATTCGTGTTTTATTCCATAATCCCATTATTTGGAATCTCATTCTAAGTAAAACATGATTTCCTACCACATTGCATACTTCTCAGCTACTCCATGGTGTTTAAAAATAATGCATACCAAAGTTCACTCTTTAATATTTTTGTTGGGTATTCAACATAAATTAATTGATTTATTATTGTTTTGGGATCATGATTGGTTTCCTCACCAAATAATTTTGTAACACAGGCATGACATGTTGATTTTTTTATTATGTAATTATCGTGAAAAGAGGTCACTATGGGTCTTATTTTGTTTTCTAGGAATGGTGATAGGCATAGAGTGGACACATGATGTTTCAAAAGAAATATAAAGATAATTTTTCTCAAATAATGATTGGAAATTAAATTTTTTATGTCTATTGAACAAATTTTTTTGTTCTTCAGGATATATGTTGATAGGTTATAAGTTTTAGGTTTTATTCAATCATTTTTAAATTGAAAATAAAAAATGATGAAGATAATAAAATTGTTTTACCTACTGCTTCATAAATGGTGATTGATATTAACACATTCCATTCAAGGGGTGTGATAAATAAAATTATTTAGTATGTTAAAAATTAAATATAGTTGTTAACCTACTTTTTCTCCTCCGAGGAGGACTCAAATAACATGTATGTCTCTTAAAATTTGAGAAAAAAGTGAAATTGTTTTAAAAAAATTTTCTTTAAAAAAAGAATGTAATAAATATTATGTGTGAACCCATATTGATAAAGAGAGTGTTGGGTTTATGGGAGGATCTAATTTTTCAATAATATCATGGTCATAAAATGTATCCCTACTCTAGTCCTGTATAATGATAAATGAAATAATCATTGGTTGAGTTTTCAATCACCCTTAGTTAATTGATTCAATATATACCACATGTGTGGGCATGAAATTTACTAATACATTCCCAAAAAAAATTCATATATCGATAAATAATATTTAATCCTTAGAAATATATAAATTATTCAATATTTCCTCACACATTCCAATTATCCATATGCACTAACCACTTAACACACTCTTTTCAATCGAGTCATACTACCCTTGATGGAGGGAGTTTAATGATCATCAACCCAACCTATAATCAAAAATGAATCCAAAACCCAATTCAGGATCATATAAATAGAATTGGTCTCCACTTAAAATATGTATAAATCAATAGAAAAATAATGTTTCATATTAATTATCACTATTTTGATATTAAAAAAGTGAAAATCTCCCTTACTCAATAATTAAATTGTTTTAACACAATATGTTAAAAGAAAGAGGGATGAAACGGAAATAAGAGGAAATTTGGAAACTGTGAAAATATATAAGAAAAATACTAATATCATAAAGTATCAATTACTCCATCACACCCCATCTGTCACATTCTTCAATAATATTGAATGTAACAAAACACATTTTATTTATAGGCCTGAGTGGTGATACATTTTTCCTCCAATTTCTTTACTAAAAATTTTGAGATTATTTGGAATATTTAATGGATGATCTTAGTAGGTTTTATTCATAAATTTTTTCCCATATCTCTTTTCATTAAACCACAAAATATATGATAATTTTTATGAGTGTAAAAATATTTATTCATGAATTACTTAAGGAAACCGTTTCTTCCAAATGTGACTCTGTTACTCTTATTTATCACATTAAATGGATTCATGAATTAATTAATTTCACCAAAAAATTAATTATGAGATTTCATCTAGAAGTCCTATCTCATATCCATTTGGAATAAATTAATTTGGATGTCTCTAGAGTGATATAATCCTCAATTACTAATGTGGGGTCCATTCTATCAGCCTAAAAAATTTATCCACTTGATTGATTTTTATGGGTCACCGTCTTTCAAATTTGTTATAGTTATATAATATAATGTAGAATCACACGAAGGATGTTAGTCTAAAAAATTATCAATTAAATTGGATAAAAATTATATATTATATTCATGAAAAAAAGAATCCCTACTAAACTATTAAATATTTATAATTAACATATATTCACATTTATGATCAATTTTCACCATAAATAATACAATTATGTAAATATGGTCAAATTTATTATTTGGAAGAGATAAAATCACAGAAACACTCATGAAAATACGAATATATTTGATATATCAAGGATTCATAAACCAATAACCATGTTGATACTCCCCACCATAATTATATCTCTATAATAACCTCTAGGATATAAATCCAAATATAATATACCCTCATCCCATTAATTACCACATTTAATTACTATGATTGACGACTCCACTAAAATCCATGTGAAAAAGAAGAAAACCGATATCTATGATACAAGATTATGGTCAAAATACCTATTGATCCTAAAACCCAAAAATATATATGAATTTTCCATCTCAGGGTATATGGTTATCCTCGTCATGAAACTCATCTAACAAATATTAATATCAAGATGTAAAACCCAAAAAGTTATAGAGGATATCACTAAATGAATCAACACAAAAAACATCAAATAATTATGAGGGGTTCAATCCCTGAAAACATAAAAAACAATATATTTATTCAATTCAAAATATACATTATATATATCACAACTATCTGCTATAAGTATCCTTTCACAATAGTACATTACATACCTATTAAATACATAAGAAAAAAAAAACTTTCCAAGTAAACAATTAGAAACCATGAAAACCATGTCTATTTAGGCACAAAAATATTCCAATAAACCACAATAAAAAATTAAATCACACCAACCAAAAATAGTTAGTAGATTAAAAATAATGAGGACACATAATCCAAGTGAAAAATTGAAGAATCAGGGACATTATTGAGGAAACCATATCAAAATAGAGGCAAAATTGATTAAAAGGTTATCCAATGATTCTTCTAAAACCCCCCATTAAATTAAACTAATACATTTCAAGACACATATGAATAATTAAAGACCTCATTTCATTATATGTTATTTTCACCCAAAAAAAGTATCAAAATCCATGGACTTACATGTAATTTCCTATAATTTTGATCCCATTTTCAAAATTAAAATTTTTAAATAAAATTTGAAAAACATTTCTTTAATAATTTATCAAAAAATATAAAATAAAATCCAATTTCAAAATCATAATATATAAATTTAGTTTATGATAAAATAAAATTTTAAAACCCAATTAATCATGATTCATTTCTTCTAATGATTTTATCATTCAAAACATGGTTTTTCAACAAAATATAGGCAATAAAACCCCATTTACCATTAGAGGCCAAATAAAAACATAAAAATAGGTCACACAGTTCCCTAATATATATTAGATTAAAATAACCCCTTATTTTGAAATCAATTATAAATAGATTATATTATATGTAACTTTAATAAATAACATTTTGACATGGTGTCATGAATAATCCAACCAATACGTTTGTGTATCATTCTGTTTACATTCAATTAAAATAATTAATGAACAACTAATGGGATCCTAGATGATCCCTATGATTTTTTCAAAGTCACATCTATTTAATGGTGGTATTAATTGGCTATACCATCACCTCACTCAACCATGAGTTCCAAGTCACAACAAAATGATTCTTCTATAAGCTTGGGTGTTAACTACGTCATTATAGCCCAACCTATTCTTGATCTACCTCTTTAGTATTGAAAACAATAATAAACCTTTAATTACTCTAATATGTCACAATTGATGGTGCATATTACATTTTGTAATTACCTTTCATATAACACCTATATGACAACTGATGGGGGGACTTTGAAAAACTCTAGGCATTCTTTAAAACATAATAGATATTTCTGATTAATAGTGAGGTACTAATATTGTCATGGGGAGACTATTAACAATAAATCAAAATTTTATTTTAAACCCAAAATATACAAATGATTTAGAATGACCATTCATTATGATGGTAATTCAAAAAAATGTGATCATATGATATTGAAATAAATGGGACCCTATAGTCCCTGATAAATATGTGTAAAAGGTATATATCATGAATGAAAGAAAAATTATTTAGTTGAAGATAATAATTGAATTATAGGACATATATATAAATACATAGGACACATACTAATATGAATGCCGATAATAAAAATATGTAAGAACATGGACTCCAATTGAACTAACAAATCACCCTACCATATCCATAGACTCTACAAACTATTAAACATTTATCATTTCTACCTATCTAAAAAGAAAATATTATATAATATAAAGCATGAGGGTCTATATATAAGAAATTAAAAATAGTCTATATATTTTGGTAGGTGTGATTCCTAAAGCTGGGAGTGATTACATAATTCCATAATGATTTTTAGTTCTAATTTATTCATGTTGATGTCTATATAAAATGAAAAAAAATATATGTAGTAATATTTGATCAACAAAACCACTAAAATACATTCCAAAAAATAAATATACAATAACTATTTGAGGTAACTATGTTCTAATCAAGATTCATTGACACATAACTATTCATGATTTTAAAAAAATGGGAATGAATGATCAGTGTACACCATATTACCAAACCATAAATTAGAACCCTAAAAAGATTTATATCACTTTTTGATCTATTATCATGTTTACGACCATTGTTTCTCACTCAAGGATGTCTACATCAAATACTGGATAATACCTTATAACCCATGGTATGGATTGAAATCTAGTATCCATAAAATATTGACACTTTCACCCTATATCAGTCATGTAGATATCAATATCTAATCTCATAAATAGGGTATAAAAATTTATATATTAACTATTTTAATATAATTACATCATTCCCAACCACCACACTCATGGATATTTGTTTTCTATCATGCCAACTATAACAATAAATGAGGGTTAAACCTTAGGAGTCAATACAAACTTCATTTCATAGTAGTCCTAACAACACCATATAACTCATAGTGATGAAAGGCCTTGGGAACATAACTGACATTCATAATCATTATCATATCACATTAATAGTTTTATAAAAAATTGTAAATTAGACACACGGAATGAAACCCATCTCACAAACTCACTAACACACTAACAAAATTATATACACCTAAAACATTTCCTTATATATCAATCCTTTAAAATATATTTTATTACCCTCTATAGTGTAAATCACATCCATATAAATAAAGACATATCAATTATATTTAAATAAACCCATCCAACACACATAAAATTAATTAGGCTGCATCACATAATCTTTAGGCAATCCTAACGAGAAGTTGAAAAAAGAATACTACATTCATAAAATAATTCATTCCCCTCATTATATTAAAATGACCAAAAATATCTCAATCATTCCCTCTATATTTAACCTGAAAACCAATACATATCTACATTATAGACTATTTATAAATGGATATGTTATATATAATACTAACTATAGACCCATGAACACAATTCAATATTTTTTTAAAAGATCTTATTATTATTTGTAAATAAAATTTCAAAACCCATTTCTCAATTCAAAATTATCCCCTAAAATCCATTTATTTCATAAATAATTTTTCAAATGTCTTTTAAGATGACCTCATTCCTCTTTAAAAACAAACTATCACCACAATGTTAACAAAAAATAAGGCCATCAGAACCGGTTCGACCAAGGATCCAACATGAAGTCCTTAAGAAAAATAATGTTTACTATGTTTATAATTTAGCAGATATGAGTTTATCCTATTTTATAAAATAATAAAATAAGTAATGAAAATGAAGGATTCAACAATAATTATGTATCATGATCATAAGATCAATAAACATTCATGAACACATTGATGAACTAATGTTTTTAATATTTATCTCAAACTCATACCAACATCTAACACTGATGTGAGATTTAATATTATTAAAAAACATAAAATTTACTAATTAAATGTTACAAATGGAAATTATAGTTATACATTATTGCGACCAAATACACCAAGAAACTCTAACACACCTAATCCACAATCAAAAATGTATTGTCATTTTCAGAATCCACAATTACATAATCAACAGAAAAATTCAGAAAGTTAATCATTGATTCAATGAAAATTTTTAAAAAAATCTCCAAAAATAATAATTAAAAATATATTTTAATATTACCTGATGTAAAAATTTAAAATTTAATGTATTTAACCCTCTCAAGGAATCATCTTTGAGCCGCACACAATGTACCATCTGGTGAAATGACATCATAGTGTTGTAGTCAAATCATGAACTCAAATCCATCCCTTACTAAATAAGAGTAGTGAATAATGAATCAAAAAATGAAAAATGAAAATAGATATGTTTTCTTATCTTAAATATTCACTAAAAATACCCCTTAATCTCATAAATATAATGGTTCCAAAGGAATAGGTTTATTAGAGTAAATATTCTCTCACATTACCTATTCATTTTACAATAGACAATGTAATATTATTGGGGATACTAAAATGTAATTCATATAAAAATCAAATGGAATCAAAAAATAAATAGTCACCAATCCTATTCATCGCTTGACACATTGGTTCAGAATGTGAACACCACAGGAAGATGATATGACCAAATATCGTTGACATATTATCCTTATGATCCATGTATTTTTTAATGAATGCCCTTAGTTAGTAATCCCCACTCTCAATATCCTCACAAGAATCATTAAGGGAAACCAAAAAGACCATTCATGGTGTGACCAAAACAAATTATGAAATAAATTTTATTCATTTTTATTTTTTATCTTGGAAAAACAACTAGGTATTCAATTTCCACCCAAAGTCACATGTCATTATGCAATCCCAAAACATCCTCTAAAATAGCACCTTAGGATATTCAAATGAAATGAATCATAATATGAAAATCGATTCTCAAAATGAATGACTCAAAAAATAAAGATCATTTAATCCCAATTGAAATAACAAATTGTTATGATATTGTTCACTAAACTGTGGTGGATCAGATTCAACACCATTTTGTTTTATTTAAATTCTATTATACGTGTGACCAATTATTCCATGGAATGACAATGGAAAGGCTGAAATAATTAATGAATTTTGAGTAATGGTATTTAATAATATAGGTGGTGATGTTATAATGGAATACATGTGGAGTTCATGTGATATCCTATGACATTAGGGATGCGTTAGAGTGATTTATTTTTATATTTACTAAAGAGAATATTACTTCATAAATGATACAACCGTTTTATTTTGTAATCAACATAGTTCTTATTATATTTTTTTCCATAAAGAGGAAAACATATGATATGTATAATAGGATTAATAGACTCTTCTACCCATGTGTTACGTTTTAGTAGATATTTTTAGGTAGGGATTGTATCTATTGAGAAAATTATGACATATCAAGGACAGAATGAATATCATAATGATTATATTATATTTTGAGATATATGTGTGGGGTTTTTATCCCTAAATAATTATGATATTTGGAGATATATGGTTGGGTACCATAACGCCATGATGTTTACGTTATTTATAGATACATTAACATGGGTTTATATCCCTCATATGATTTGGATATATTGAGATATACTGGTCTAGTGCTTATCAAACATCCCATGATTATGAAATATAGAGATATATGGGTAGGGTTATGATCCATAAGTGTCTATGAAATATAATGATATGTGGTTGGGGTGTGTTTCCAACCCATATGATTATGATAAATGAAGACATATTTGGTGGGTTTTGAGTCATTCCAATTACTTATGATATTTATATTTATGAATATATATATATATATATATATATTGGTGAGAGATTTATCCTCCCAGTAGATTATGATTGAAGTTTTGATGGAGGGGAGAAATTCCCCTTGTTAATATGACATATGAATCAATTGAGGGACAATATTTTCCCTTGATGATATGATATTCAATTCCATGGTGGGCTCTATTCCCACCAACAAAATATGATTTAATTATTGGAGGATTTTTATCTATCCCAATGGTATGATCATGTGACATTCTTAGATACATATAACACAAGATAATATAAGCGTAGTTAACCAATGATGTACCATTTAAATATGGGGATATATAGTAATGTTTTTAATAATACAATTATTTATATATGATTCTTTGAAAATAACACTTTTTATAAACAGTTATTTCTAGACATGTTTGGTATACCATATTTGGCACCTAATTGATTACCATTATCACCCTTATCATGTGATCTATAATCATTGGTATGCATGAATAACTCATTATCCCTTATATATGTTGGTTGAAGGCCCATTATTGGATGGATTAAAAAGATATCATGGATAGAGTAAGGATACGGGACTGTGTAAGTTACTCAGGACCACGTTATTATTATTATTATTTATGTATATATGGTTTATATTTTATATGATTTGAAAAAATATATTTTATCATTATATTCTTGAATCTTATGTAATTTACATACCTCAATTTTATATAATGTTGTGTTTAATTTATTTTCTAGGATTATTTTTTATTTTTATAAATTCTATTGGACTTTTTATTCGTTGGAATAATGGTATTTTCACAATTTTACATCGCTATTTAATGAAGGTATAGACTCCCCATTGTATCAAATTTGAACATAGATGCTTGATGGAACCCTCTGGAATACAGTGAGGCACTCTCGAGGCCATATAATGACATAGTTTAGTTTTTATACATTTCATTTTCAAAATAATGATAATTCATTATTTATTTCATTTCATCTATAGTATATAAAAATGTTGAAATCTTACATAATTACCAATTAAAATAGTTTTACATACGCAGAATGTAAGTGATTATATGGGATAAATTTACTTCATTATTGAAATAACATTTACATAAAATAATATTTGAAGTATTCACCAATCAAGTAATGTACTTAAAGCAATAAACGTTACTTATGTATATATTTTTTTATGGAAAATCCGGAATATGAAGGAAATATATGGTAGATGGAGTATAACATGATATGAAAGTAGCTAAATAATATTAATTAAATATAATAAAATCAATTTTTGTGGTATATAATAGCCGATAATGAGAAGAATTTTGGAACTATTATTTTTAAGTGATGTTTCATTTCGATTTTCATGTTTTTTTTTATAAAATCCAATCCAGATACTAAGTTTTATTAATTCATTGTTTCAGTTCATTGTGTAATAAACTGTTATGTGTAATATTTCATTGTGTTTTGGAGGTAGTAATCTTATATGTTTATATACAACATTTAATAGTAAACAATGTTGAATCATTTGGGTTTTTATTAAAGATTCATGGAATAATTATGTGTATTGATTGTTAACTTGGATGATGATACCGGTAATGGTGGTTTTTGTGGTAGTAAAATAAACTAAATAGTTTTTTGGATTTATATATATTTATATCAAAAATTTATAAAAATATTGAGTAAAAATATTATTTCGGTTTTTTATTTATTCATTATTAAAATTGAGTAATTAGGAAGATTTTATAATTTTCAAGAGATTAATAATTCTAATGGTTCATGCTTTAATAACCATATAAATTAATAAGGTAATTTGTTATAAGGATCATTATTTTACTTTAAAAGTCCTTATAAAATCATTAAACTCGAATTAAACTTTCCTTTTATTTTATTCTAATTTTTTACTTCCATATAGAGTCATTTGATCTTCTTCTTTATCTATTGTTGAATATCTCCATTCATGAGGATGAATTCACATCATATTTTTGATGATATTTTATTAGTATCCAGTGATTAATATTAATTTCTTTTTTCCATTTTCCTATCAAAGGTTAAAATATATATTTAAATAATAATGTATTGGTATTTGATATTTATATTTATGATATTATAGACACTTGATTTTTTTTGATATTTATTATTTTATATAAGTTTAATGTAATGAAATATTCAATTCCATACAATATAGGTGTTACTTAAAATTCATATAGAAATAGGTGATGTAGATTATTTAAATTATTTATATTTTATATGATAATGAATTTACATTTAAAAAATTTTAATGGTTTTTTTAAAATCATTGATATTTAAAAATATAATGTTTCATTATAATTTAATTATCAATGGATTTTTTCATTTTATTTATTTATAAATAATATAATTTTAAAATTAGGGATTTATTTAGTAGAAGTTTTATTTTTACATTTAATATTTTCTGAAATTTTAGTATATTTTTCTAAATGACTTCAATATTGGGATTTGTTATTTGATAATTAAAAATATAATTTATGTGAAATAATCATGATTTTGGTTATACATGATGTTATTACCATTATTATTTAATAAATTTAATGTTGTGGTTTGACGTAATATTTTTTGAATGGGTGAAATGTTTATCAGGGTATGATTGTATTATATGATAATGGAATATTTTACATTTTATGATTATGACACATCGATATATCCATTTAACTCATATTTATTATGTTCAATATTATGATGAAATTTTTTTACTATTAACATTATGGATATAGGTGACTAATATATAAAAACCTAATTGATGGAAACTATTTTGTGATAAAACACAATTAATTTTTTTTAATTCATTTATTTTCTAATATCATATTAATATTATGTGTAATAAATTCCATAGAAAATAATTGGTTATATTGATTAATTTTTGAACTAATATTTACATGGACATATTGGATTTATCATTCATGGGTAAATTTTTTTTTTATATTTTACTAATTATAATAGACCACCCATTGAATTGATAAATTAATGTTTTTGTATATAATTTACGTCTCCTTATAGGTAAAATAATGGTTTTCTTATTTCAAAGTGATAGAAACATTGTCACTAGAGTTGGTTCACAAATAGATTTTTGAACTTATACATTTGGATAGTGATTGATGTTCCAATGTATTTCATATTTTAAATTTATTTTTAATATAAAATGAAATACCACTATCTTGGTATTTTCAAATGTGAGGAACAATGGTCTCAAAAAATGGAAATATCATATAGTAGTTTAGAAACATTTAAGTAAATATATGTGGTTTGTGGATTTTGAAACTATATATATAATATAACATTCTAAATAAAAAATTATAACATTATATAATATTTTATAATTCTTCATGAAATTGAAATCTTTTTGTTCTGATAGTCAGTAAAAAGATTCTAATTATAATAAAATAAAATTAGAATACATCAAATGATGTGATTTTATGGGTTATGTGAGTTGTGTGATTTCTATAATGTTGTTGAAATAGTTATTCTATACAATACATTATAATGAGGAGTGTTATATAACATTATGAAATCATCATGATTAATTAAATTTACATTTATAGATATTTTAAGGTATGGATAATTGTTTTGTTGAAAAAATAAATGATTTCTGAGAATTAAATGTATTAAATATACTCTAAAGAAGATGAAAATAAATTTTTTTAAGAAGATGATGAAGGTAAATTACCAGGAAAGATCAACCAGAGACAAAGTCTCTGACAATTAATTAAAAAAATAAGAAGTACAGTAGACAAGCATTAAATCTAAAACAGAAAATTACATATCATAAAAGCCATACCCGGCTCCATGTCCATCGACATGTCCACGGTCGATTGCTTCATCTGCAGTAGCCGACTCCCATTATGAGATTTCATAATTATTCAAAAGCTTCACAAACATTCAGCTGAGATTTAGTTTCTCTACCTACAAAAACTCATTAGAGGAATTAATCCCTTTTACTTTTCTAATATAAGATCTGGTAGGCATCGGCTTTGGCAGAGAATAATAATCCTTCCACTACCTTATTTTTGGTGGACCAGTCATAGGTCCCTCATTCCCTACCACATCTTTCTTTTCATGCTGAACAACATCACTATAAGAGAATAAAACATAACCACTATCATTCTCCTTTTCACTCTTAGATATACCCCACATTTCTCAGGGATAATAATCTCCTAGTGGAAATAATTCACTCTATGATTCTACTCAACGGGACTATTAGTATCATCCAGTGCTAAATACTATGATTGGCCATAAGCCAATGAACTTTAAGCATCCCCTTCAGTAAAAAAACCGTCTCTAGAAACATCATCCTAAGAAACCAAGCGAATCTATATGTTTCCACCTACGATCCATGAGAGTTCCCACTCATCATGAGAGAGTCTCCCATGATTCAAGTCCTTTTCATAATGACAGGAGCCCTTCCCCTGCTCCTTCTCAATATTACTGCCACTCTGATCACAAATCATTACCAAGCTCAGAACCCCACCATAATTAATTTAGTCATCTTCAATATACACATGGATAGGAGACAAAGCAGGGGAAAATCGATCATGACTCACTTCTAATTCCTCATTCACCATATCAGCAAAGAAGTTACTAACTTCAATACTCGCCACTTGCTGCACAGGTTGTGTCATCAGCCTAGGTGAGATCCTCACCCAGCCACATGTTTCCTCCAGGAACTGTCCTACCTACCAATTCATTATAGGTGCACCCATGTAATCCTTACCCCCTATGAGTACTACTTCTTCGTTCCCACTGGAAACCCCAGCAGATCGAAATACCTACTTCAATGATGTCTCCAAACCTCCTGAATGAGTCACCCCATGATCCATCCGCAGCTTTCCCAACCCCACATCCACCATCGGTTTTATAGAATCACTCACTACCCCCATTCTTCCACCATTCACTTCGTTGATACTAGCAGGACAAGGTCATGTCCGCATTCTAGGACCCGGATCCTGCTCCCCTTACTGAGATTTTAGTTCCACCACAACTGCAACCTTTTGATCCGAAACGACCTGCAGAATCACCCTTTTTCCACTGCAATCATCCATCAGAAGCCTAACATTGATACATATAGAGATATAGTCAAGGTAGGAATAAAAAACAATAGACTGTTCATATCTAAACTCATCACTGACAATAATGATGATTGAATTGATCAGCGGTTTGGATAAATCTACTTCAATGAAAATTTTTGGTAAAAACGGGTGGTATACAGCCTTAGTTCTACTGTCCCAGCAGAAATAACGAACAACTAAATTCCCAAGCATTTGGATGATGGTATGAGTTTTAAATATAAGAGGCAATTTGGGAAGTCTTACCCAAATTTCAATGGTCAAGGAGTCACGCTTCATACTGTAGTCATAAGACGATCAAGAGTGAATGAAATGGGAGCCATCACTGGTACACGGTGCATAGGACAAGGCCAGGATAAAATCTTCTTTGAACTCAAAACGATCCATTATGTTCTTCTCATCATGAAGACCCATTGTGGAGTGCTCCTATAGATTCTATGAATCAATGATAATGTGATCTGAATGATCCGTAGGTGGGTTTCGTTGCTTAAAGAGAGCTATCAAAGTCAGAATCAGCAAGGAAGAGGTGTCAGTGAGTTCTCTAACCGTTATCGAGAGATGTGGAATCCCATCATGAAACAATGGGATATTGGAGGAGAGAAAAATTTTCAGGATAAAAGGCAAGAAGTCAGGGTTTGAAAAGGGGAGGAAGCATTGATCACTAGAGGGATGTGAAATTACCTCCTCCACCAAGGAATGGGGGATTTTCTGGGAGGCCATCACCTCCTATGGTGGAAAGCGCCATCCCCAAACCCTAGTTTATATCTTCGTCATGATCCCAGGCTGGAGGTACATTAGATTGGAATAAAATGACTGTTTAGTTTAATTTCTTTTAAAAAAATGTTACACAATTATGTTGTATCCACTAAATATGTTTTGGATTATAATGGAAAATATTTATTTATAATTGTATGAGATAGTTATTGATATTACATGGAATAAATTTAATGATATAATGTTTAGTGCAGGATATAAATTTAGGATGTCTAGATAAAAAAATAAATACCCACTCAATTAATTTTCTGAAAAAGGGATTTGATATTTTATTTTAGATGTCATTTTTTCATTTATATAAGAAAGAAAATATATATATTATCTTATATTTGATTAGTTTTATATGATGACATTATATTTTTTTGACACTGAATATATACAAATTTAAAAAAATATTCAATTTGAAGATAAAATATATAAATTATTTTATAAAATAAAGTGACTAAATATGTAAATTTAATGAATAACAGTAATTAAAAGAAAATCTTTATTGACTTTTACAATTAAAATAGAATGAATAATTACAAATATGGAATGATAATTATGCATATATTTTAATGGTAGATAGAGTGATTATTTATTTTAAGTTCATTTTTAGAGAAAAACCTTATTGAGGAGTTTTATTACTCGAAAATATACTTATAAATATATTTACACAATTTAGGATAACCTATTATATATTAAAGATGAACATCTTATATTTATTGGTATCTTATTTATCAAATTCTAAATATTATTTTTCATCAACTAAATGAATGGTTTAAATTGTAGGATATAATTTCTATTTATCTAAACTAGAAACCATATACAATAATTTTTAATATTGTTCTTTATTATATTGTATTAATATTATAATTTATCACACCTATTATAAAAAGGATAAAGTTACAAACATTTCGATCAAAACTTATAATTCAATTTATTTATTTGTTTACATTTTTTTCTCTCAATTATTAGAGAAAGATTAATATATTATAAAGTAACAAGATATACTTTTAAATTAATAATTTAATTAGATTTTAATAAATAGAAAGGAAAAAAATAGACTAAAACTAATTCAACACTCTATTATTGTTGAATTATGGAAATTCATGAAATCATGTTTCCTTTAATTATATTTTGAGAATAGATATAAAATTTATATTGTTTATCAATATTATTTATATTTATTCACTATGTTCTCATAGATAATATGAATTCAATTATAAATATATAGAAAACTACCTTCAATGTAAAAATTCTTATGTGGAAATTATGATGATCCCTAAACATTAATATTTTTGAGGGATGTTCCTGAATAGTCATTCATTATTTTACCAAAATATATGATGTAAAATTATAAACCATATATATAAGCTAATTATTATATAAAATTACAAATTTAATAATTTGATACTGATCTATATTAAAACCTTTGGACAATTATTTCATATAAATCAATAAATTACATGAAAAATAGAATGTAAATGAAAAAAAATAATTTCCCGACTCAATCATATATAAATCATCTCTCAACAAACCCCTATAAAAACATAATAACTCATTGTTATTATGAAGATTGAGTATTTTTAATCACATGAATAATTATATTTTATAACATTTTGAGCATAATATTAGTTAAAATACAAAATAGGGAAATAAATGAAAACAATTTCCCACTAACAGTTGTTAGTAAAAATTATTTAACCCCAAACCAAAAAAATACCCTTATAGGAGATCCAACCTCTAAACAATGTCCTATGTTTTTATAAAATATCATTTGACAAGCCAATATATAAAATAATTAATGACAATATATTCATTCCTAAAATCCAATCATTTAATTTTTCTTTAAAACTAAAGGATGTTGATTACTAAACATTATAGCTGGTTGGCATCCCCCTGTAGTCATAGATAAATCATCAATTAAGAGTCACACCATTGATGTATCTTGATATGAATGAAAAAATATTTTTTTTAAATAAACCAATAAACATTATATATTTTTGAAAAAACATAGAGACCTGAAAAAATTAATAAACAAATAACACTCCTTACATTGAAAAATAGAAAAAAATTAAAACTAACTCTTATACGGCCCTTCATGGACAATTAATTGGTGAATATCATCCTCCTTTTAAATATGTATATGTTTCACTTATTCTGATTTTTTGTAAGGGGTATGAATAATGTTATATATACATAATGGGTGACCAATAGATATTTGAATCCATAAAAAATTATATATCCATAACCCATTATAAAATCCACTACAACACAATACGGTAGACTATAAAAACAAACACAAAAAAGATCCCAACAAAACCATTGATAAATCAAGAGGACCACAAATAGAATCCATGTAAAATGTAACATAAATAATATATAATCCGAAATAAATTTCATCATATAAATATAAATAAGACTAATATAAAAGGAATAAACACATATTGGGATGTCTTGGAAATCAACCCCATTGAATTCATCGAGAGATAATTCTTTAATATCATAAATACAATTACAAGGAAGGTAAAAATAAAAATACTCAAAATTTAGTTATCCTACAGACCAATTGTTATAAAAATCACCAATTTCACATTAAACTATAAATATAGGAAATACATCAATATAAACCCTACTATAATTATTCCACGAACGCATTAAAAAAATATACATTATATATAATCATGAGTCCCTTAAAAGCACCAACATATTTATGAATTTATGAAATTTCAAATATGAAGTAGGTTTAATGAGAAGTATCAATCAGATTAACCCCATTATGAAATGAACATAATCAATAATTTATATAATATTTTCTTTAATAATCATGATAAAATAACCTATTTCTATTTCTATGTATGTTATGAATCTGAATCTGTTGTAAATCCATAAAAATTATTTAAAATTATTTATATTAAAGTATATAAACCGTGGTCAATGGAATTTAATGGATTAGGAGCTAAAATTAAAAAATTATTCATTTCATACTGTCAATAGTATCCCTAAATATCAAAAACACAAACATAATACTCCAATAACTAAATAAAAACATGATGATGACCAACAAGATTAAAATATATTAGACACATTGACCAAAACCTAAAAAATATTGATGGTTGTGTCGAATAACAATGGTGCTACCACACACTAATAGATAATCAAGCCTTGTATTAAGAACTATAAAACTATTTCCCCTATAGTTATAAATTTATATAAAGTCTAACTCACTAATTTATGGCATCCAAAACTAAATCACCCCATATTTATTAATTAATATAAAATATAAATAACTAATTTTTTGACATTAATTATAACAAAATATATAATTGGAAATGTATGGAGAATTTATACAAGAAAAAATATTGTCAATACAGTATAAATTTAATGAATAATATAAAATTAAAAATATTCCAATATAATGATTTAATATTAAATTTTCACCCAATTTGAATTGTGGCTAAATAGTGTTGGATTTATAATCCACATTCATTCAATTATTGATAAGTATTTGAATGAATAAATAATTAAACTTTTAAGAGACGTAAACCATGAATAAATTATTTTACTAAATATGTATTAAATTATTATGACATACATGTTGTTATATTTAACGTCCTCGATTTTTTAACCACTTCCAATTTAAAATCATTTGACGAGAAATTCTACTAATTATAAATGATATTAATTTATGGTTTTTTGTAAAAATTTTAATTTTTATATTTTATGATTAGTGAATTTTCAAATTATAATTTAAATGTTAAATATTTACAAATAGGTTCTAATAACATTTGGAATATTTCATCAATTTAATAGACTGAAAGAATTAAGCATTTCAAAATATTTTTTGATGATATGAGAAAAATGATTTATTTGGGTTGTAAAACCAGAACTAAACTATTGGATAATTGTGGTACACCTTGGATAGTCATACTGTTTGGGAAATTTTATTGAGTTTAAAAGGTGGTTTTTGGAATAGTAATAGATTTATCATTGTTGTACGAAAGAAAAAAAAATACATTGAGGGTTTTTTCATATTTCTTAATTAGAATTGATAAATTTTTAACATGAAAATAAATATGGTTTTTTCTGAAGGATGTCATAATTTTTTTTATTAAAGGGATATGATATGGAATATCATAACATAGTTCAAACACACATTTATTATGAATTATTAAATTTTTTAGTATTTATATTTTTTAAGATGATTAAACCATATATTGGTTCATTTTGTGGTCAAATAAAGGGGAGGAAAATAACATTGCTACTAGAATCATTATAAAAAATATTTCTCTGAGAAAAACCATATACTATTACAATAAAAATATATGGTTGGATAATAAATCTTTCATAGTTTGATGATAAATAATACCTTGTTTATAATAGACATTAAATTTTAAATTCCACATATGGATAGTAGGATATAGAATATATTATATTTTATTTTAGTTTTAATGATTATCTAAAATAATCCACATCATGTTTCATGGTATAATATCATCGTTTTTTACTCTAGTAAGTAATTATTTATATATATCTTGTCAATTTCTTGAATGATATAAAAGTTAATTAAGGTATTTTTGTATTTTTTGAATGGATTTTATATATGGATTAAATAATGATTTAAATAATAGAATATAGTGGAAAATTTAAAATTTATAGATATTCAAATAATATCATTAAAGCTAGTGTTATCTACTATAAAAACCCTACTATTATTTCACACTAAACAAAATTTATTACATAAAATATTTTCCTCATACATAATAGAGTATTGTTAGGTCTTGTGCATTTGGGTCTTAGTAATATTAAAAAACACCTTAAAAAATCAAATACACATCTTTATTGATAACTTATTTTACATGACCACACAAATTTCTTCATACTAAGCATTTCATTAGATAACCTGAGGAAAATCATAAAAAGGGTGATCTATAAAGCCCAGTAAGGGAGTAAACAAGAAATATCATGAATAATATAAAACATGTTATGAAATAGTCATATTAATGGATTATAAGAGAGACATGATCATAAAGGCATGATATAACATGATTATCGTAAACGGAAAGGTTTCACCAATGTTTAAGATGATATTTTTATGATCCCAATCTCATTGAACGTGGATCACGAGTAAACCCTAAATAAACATGAATTAACATGATTAAAATGTAATTTCACTTAATGTATCATGATATTAATCTTTACCCAATGCATTGGAGTGATATTAGGGTGCACCTTTCTTAATTTGTTCATTTAATGCATGAGTGTTCAAAATAGATCATACAAAATCGATTCATTAAAAATCATCCTACATACCAGGATAAAGGAATATAGAATTTCTACATGAAAATCAATAATCAATAACTAATTTTTCATAATGGTGAATACCTTTGATAGAGAATGGGGCATTGTATTAACTACACAATGACATTGTCATGGAAAATTCCTGTGCAATTTCAGCAGCCAAAAGGCATGACATAATGATTAATAAAAATTGTTTATGAGAGATAAAGGGGTTTCTCATTATATTTTCATGAAATATAATGTAATGGTGTCAAATATATACATGTACCAACATATTTAATATAATATATATCCATAATATAAAAGAATTTATGGAATGTAAATGAGAAGAGAAAAATTCCATATAGAATATCGGAATTATAATAAGTAAAAATGGGAAGAATTAATGAGAATAAAATATTTCCATAATCATTAAAACCTAATTATGGATGTTTGGGGGTGTTTAAAAATCACACCCCAACATTTTTAAATGAAAATAAAATAATATAACTACATAATGAAACATGGAAAAATGAAAAAGGAAATCCCATAATTCAAAGTGTGACCCAAAAAGCATGGGAGAGGCATGATAGAGGATTGATGGAGGATTGGGGTACATTGGGAGGATATTATACAGGCCCAAATTATAATATCAATTATTAATTCAACATCTCTTCTTGGAGGATTAATAAAAATTTCCTTAGAAAACAGTTCAGTTAATTTCCTCACAATAGTAATGTCTTCAATGATGGTTACTTCCTTAAATTAAATCATTAAACCAAGATATGCATGCCCAAAGGGTAGTAATACCCATGATTGAGTTGTTGATCATAAATAATATTAATCCTCCTTTGGTCACTTATGCATAATCGAGGGTCGGTTCTCCATATGGAGTGTGATTTCCCTCTCATGGAAATTTATTTGGGCTTTGAATAAATAAAGACAATCCATTCCAGTAATTGTATAAAATTACACTAGATGGTGTATTAATTAGTTTACTGGGAAGTAAAATCCACAAATTATGATTGGGGAGTATTTATATTCATGGGATTCAATGTTTTCCCCATTTTCCATTCTCACTGACATATTTACTTCTATGATATTTGGTGGTGTTCGTATTGTAATAATAATCTATTAGGATATAAATTAATTAGTAAACTAGAATTAAAAATTCCTTTCCCTATTCTTGAATGAATAAAAAGAGTACCAATCACCACTTCATTTTCAAGGTTCACATCGACAATAGTGATGGAAAAAGATCGCTCTTAGTGCATTGTTGGTTATTGGTTTCTGCTAAAATCCCATTTCTTAGTGAACTGGTTTGAAAAGTTCCCTAGTTATTTGATGTTAAAGCAATTAACAATGAATAGCGGGTCAAATGAATCATTCCATTATTCTATCACAACAATGGGATTTTCCGGTTAGTAGTTAATAGCCAAGTGCCATTCTCTTCCACAACTAAAGCATTTCCTTGTCCCCTTCATGAAAT
Organism: Viscum album; assembly: GCA_963277665.1. NCBI lineage: Eukaryota > Viridiplantae > Streptophyta > Magnoliopsida > Santalales > Viscaceae > Viscum > Viscum album. Next base: position 1,348,798,717 of record OY728122.1, read on the forward strand.
TTTTTTGGTGCTTCTTTCCACACCTTTGTAAAGTTTGGTGATATATTTTCATTGAACTATAGGATTTATCTATAGGTCTTCAAGAATTAAAGTCTAAATTATGCTTCTTATCCCCATGAAAACTCTAAGATCCACTTATCTCCATTTCGACGTTGAGGGCACATCAAGAAATTTTTTCATAACCCTTGAAGTCATGAATCACTAGGGAATTTTTGGTGGCTATGTTTTGGATGACAATAGAATAAGTCAAACTTCTATTCAGGGGTTACAAAAAATCTAGAGGTATGTCAAGAAATCCTTGTGATGTTTTTCTCATACGATCTGATAGATTCGTCATCTTTTTTACTTGAATAAAAGGAATTATGTTTCCATCTTAAGCTAGAGGTTGTGAGGGAAATATTATTTGAAAGAAACTTTATCATAAATCCTTTCATTACAATGCCTTAGTTTCCTCCTCAGGAGTTATATTTATGATCAATTTCCAACATTGATCAGCTTCAACCTCTATATGATAAGTATCCAACAGTACCTTCTCATGTCCAGAATAATGAATGATCAAGAGGATAATTGCAATTGAGTTGATCCATTGTTCAGTGATTGAGGGATCACATGATCGATTAATTGCAGGGGACCTTTGTCTCATGAAGCTCTTGATTGTAGATTTTAATTTTCATTGGGGGGGGTTAATGGTTTTCATGACCCATGTTTTTATTAAAAACATGGGTTACTTGATAGAGTACTATGAAAATTTTTGTGATCCCCACTATCATCAGATTGTGCATCTCATTAGAGTAGTCTTCACATTGATATTTGCATTGGTTTTTAGCCTAGGACCTCCTATTACAGGAAACTAGATGGAATAAAATGAAATTTATGTGTAACACATAAAAGTGGAATCCAAATAAAAAAAAGTGATAAATTATAAATTACATTTATTTATAAATTATGAATTTATAGGGTTCAATCAATTTTATCCCTGATCAACTTAAAAACATATATTCTTAATGGATTTTTTTTAAATCCCTTAATAATTGTTCAATTTTTTTTATCAATTTACCAAGTAATATCCCTCAAGAGTGTTGTAACCAAGATTAAAAAAAAGAATGTTTTTGTCAATTAGTTCCTAATTGAGTCTAGATCAAAGCGGTGTTTTCTAGTTTTACCCCTGGATACATTTGTTCTAGAGCCACCTCTACATGTTCGTATCCATAAAGGGTTGTATTTTCATGGTAAAAAACATACTAAATACTCACAAAAATTTAGATTTGTTTTTATTATACTCTTATTTTTCCCTAAGTATTTAACTAGGATTTTCTAATCCTAATCCAAAATATAACTATACCCATCCCCTGATACCAACTATAACAACCATTTTTGTTATTTAACACATAAACATAATTTATTAAATTAAATATACACTTGATACAACATTTAATATAATGAGGTTTAGTGTCTTTGGGTCATCGGAACATTACATAACAATTTACAACATGAAATATACATCTTAAATGAAAACATCATTTACATGACAACAAACTTTTTTTGTACATACCATAGCATGGGAAAACCTGAGGACATGCATAAAAAATAGGGTTATATATAAAGACAAGAAAGGGAGTAAAAAATGAATAACATAACGAATATAGTACATGTTAGGAAATTGGAATATTATAGGATCATAAAAGAAACATGAACATAAAGGCATGATATATCATGATTATTATAACAAGGAAATGTGGCATCCACATTTAACATAATATTAGTATTAGACAAGGCTAATTGCACGTGGATCATATGTAAAAATTAATTGAACTTCAATTAACATGATTAAACACTAATTACACTTAAGATATCATGATACTACCCTTTACCCAATTAATTGTAGAACTATCAGGGCACACCCTTCTTAATAATTTTATTTCAAGCATAAGTGTTCCATATAGATCCTACAACATGGATTCATTAAACATCATAATTTATTAATTGATAAAGGAATTTTGAAATAATCATTGAAAATATATAATCAATAAGTAAATTTTCATAAAGGTGAATGCCCTTTATAGATATATGGTCCTGTTATTCACTACACAATGACTTTTGCAAGGAAAATCGCAGTGCAATTTCCGCAGCATTCCAGTGTGAAATAAGGATTCATTACAATGGTTGATGATATGTAAATGATCATATAATCATATTTATAAGAAATGGACAGTAATTTGGTCATATATATATATTTTCCTACATATGTAATGAATTTTAGATGCATAATATAAAATAATTTCATGAATGTAAATGAGAAGAGAGAAATTCGTTATGAAATTTCGGCATGGTAACAGATATACATGGGATGCACTAATAATATATAAAGAGGTATATAATCATTAAATCATAATAAGAGAAGTATATGTGATGGGAGAAACCATACCCCATCATTTTTAAATGAATAAAAATGGAATAATAGCATAATTAAACACAGAACAAATTGAGAAATGATAGAAATCCCTTACATAGAAGTGTGATCCCAAAGGCTTGGGAGAGTCATCAGAGAGGATTATTGTGATATTTGGGAACCTTATTAGGATACAAGATATAGGATATAATATTGGTTATGTTCATAAATGGTTTTTAGTAAAGGGATGAGTGACATTTGGTTTGTTTATATAGGAAAAAAATGTGAATTCAATATTATTTAGGTTTTGGACACCACAAATTTAACAAAACAAAACCCCAATCCAACCCATGGTTTTTGCCCGTGGTTTTTACAAAAGGGCAGTGGAAAAAAATATTTTATAATTCCAATTTCTATAATTATTAAAATATTAGGCTTTCATATTTTGTGGTGAGTCACACTCTCACGGAAATCAATTTAAATGATAAAATATTTTATATGCCTTGGAGTGTCCACTAAGGCATTATAATATTGATAAAAAATTCTAAAATATCAATATTTTAATGTTAAAACATATATTGGAAGAAAATATTTGTTATAGTATTTTTATGTAACTATTGGGTCATTATTATTTCATAAAATTCTTATATGTTTAAAGCATATTTACTTTTTACCTAAAAATATGATTGTCTCATTAAATTATAAAAAATTCACCATTCGGTAGTTTCGACATCCTGATTCTTAATATAATATTCATATTATCAAAATAGTTTTATAAATATGTGAATTTTTTCTTTAAAAATTAAAAACAACATTAATAGAAAATTCAATTTTTTGTCAAAATTAACTTTCAAAACATAATAAAAAATACAAATATATTAATAAAAAATTATATTATCATTAATATTTAATAACATGTAATTTAGTAAAAAAATATATAATAAAATATATTTTAATTCTAAAATCCTTTAATTTATAAATTTAGTTTTCTAAATTTAATTTAAATATTAACTAAATGAAATACTATTTTTTCCCAATGTAACATTAATAAAGTGATTTTTTTTCATTATTTAATACAAAAAAATGCACATAATCATAGTGCTATAATATTTTTGAATAACCCCTTATAACACCAACATAATACTTAATTGTAAGGTGTGTGATGGTGAACGTATCTTGGGTAGGTTTGGATAACATCACACTAGTGGTAATATTTTTTAACTTCCCCTTCCCCCATAGGCATTTCAATTCATGATTAACGTGTTGTAGCTGTGCTTGGCCTCAGTCAAGATAAAATCCAAGTGATGCTACATTCTTTCTATGCTCTGACAAATGGGATTCATATGGAGCAATTTTACGGTATGAGGCCATATCATCCTTTTTCTAAGTAAATTGGATTTTTTAATGCCCTATTATTATACTAATAATGTGGTCTCTATTCATTGAGCATATTTGTAAGAGTAACAATTCATAACAGAATTTTATAATCCAAAAACAAAAAACCATGGATGTTCATGACATTTTATAACCATTTTACACAAATATAAATTTTAACATATAAAGTTTAATTTTCATTAATAAATGTTTGTATCATTCAATATAAAATAAAGAAAAATGTAGAAAAATACATAAATAATATTTTTATATAAAAGGTATAGTGTATTAAAGGGAACATTTTGATAGATAAATATGACATTTGAAAAAATATATGAATCAAAGGAGAAAAAATTACTATTAAATTGAGACATATTTGATATATATAAAATTAATTTTGTGATAATACCATGTTGATATTAAAAGTCCATTTTTTGAAAGAGTTTATGTTAAAATATATCATAGAAAACCAAGTCATAAAATGATTTATGAAATGCAGATATTATTCTATTCTTTGTAATGTATATTATTACCCATTTATTCCACTTTTAGTTGTGATAATAAATAGAAAAAAAGTAGGTTAAACCATGATGATGTAGTGAACTTTTTTAAAAATAATTTTAATTGGAGTATACCATATATTTTGGTGATTTTAAGAAAAAAAAATAAATTTTTTTATTGAATTTTTTTTATATTTATTAATACCCATTATTTAATCCGTGGGCATAGATTAATATGAGTGAATATACTGAAATTTGTTTGCCTTGTTTCAATTATTAATGTATCATCTAATGGAAATATAATCACAAAAATTGATATGTAATCACTGAATGATTAGGATAAGGGAAATATTATTTATAATAATAGATTATATACTATTTATGAGAATATTGTAAAGGATATTGTATTATCCTTGATGCGAAGATCTATTTGAAGATGTGTGTTATAAAGGACAAATACATAATGATTGAAAGAATGTCAAATCCCCAAATCACCAAACTCTCTCAAGATATACATCAAATGACCATTTTTGTTTCAATAACTATTAATACATAATTGTTTACAAGGATTTAATTTTTTTATTTTAGTGTTATTAATATTTTAATCAATGATTATAATATTTATCTTCATGATCTAAATTTTTCCCCTATTTATTTATCCTTGATGGATTGTATTATTAATTGATAAAAAATTAAAATAATAATGAATTATTTTATTAGTTATCTATGAAATTTTATGATTTGAATAAATATATTTAGAAGTTGTATTTTGTTTCAATGGATATTATGAAACGCTGAAGATCAATGTGGATGGGATCATAATGATGTATTGTGTATCCTTTCGATGAAGGATAAATAATAATTCCAATGAATTTGGTAACAAAAATTGGATAAAGAACCAAAATATTTTTTATGTATTTCCTTTGAAATAAAATAAATGTATCTAATACCATTATTAACGCACAACATAAAGTCGAGATGAAATGTGATATAGTAATCCATTATTCCTAAGTCATTAAATTGGTTGGTATGGATAGTAAAATCCAAATTATAATAAACATGTATAATTTTTAAAAAAAAATATTTATATAGATAAATTAAAATTATGTTTGTAGTAACTTTTTAGAAAAGACATATTTTGCTTTCAAATTTATGTTTTTTTAAAATGGATATAAATAATTTTTTTCATGAAAATATTATATAATTTTAAAATTTTATATAATTTTTTAGAGAGAATTGATATTAATTTTAATAAAATAATTTAAATTTTATTATAAGCTGATTATTTATTGTTTTTTGTAAGTATTTATTTATCACCAAATTATGAAAAACTGATTATTGAAATCTATCGTATAATATCAATAGATATAATTTTTTTAAGTCGCAATAAAAATTTAAATTTTATAATAATCTAATATGTGAATTAGTTAATTATAAAAAATATTATATATTACATTTTTTATAAATATTATACATTAAATTCTTATTTGTATATTTTTTATCTTGAGGTATAATTTTTACTCATATATATTTTGATAAGAAAAAGTGTTTTATCTTATTAAATTAAATTATTATTTATTGACGAATTTTTTAAATATATATATTGATTATATATTAAATATTGAAATTTCAATTTTATATTATTTTTTTATATGTCATGTAAAATGTGTTAATTATGTTTTCAGATTAGAAAATTTTTTCATAAAATTCTTTTTTGTTCTGTTTTGTATACATCATTAAATTACATACTATATGTTTCAGAAATTTATTTTTCTTAAATGTAAAATAAAATTATAATAACAATAATTAATATAATTTAATCATTTCAAATTTTTTTCATTAATAAATAGTAATAACATTAATTTATTGTTTTTATAGTTATGGTTAAAATATATTTACCAGGGGTGGGTTGAACTAAGAAATAAGGGTAGGAATTTCACCTAAACCCATCAAAATTTTATATGTAGATTTTATTCCACATTTTCATAGCATACTTATTGTTCAATTGATGTTTGGATTCCTATTCACATGAAAATCACTTTATATTTCAGAAATATGATATGTAATTATATGTAAGTACATCTCCTAAGTAATATAATAAAACCACCTACCCACCATTATTAAAATAATATGATCATTCAATATTATCAAATAAAAAAAATTGATATATTAATTTTTATCATCCTTGAATCCCCTTTATCTCCTAAGATTATTCTTTAAAAGCATAACAACTAAGGAAAAGGAGGTCTCTCAAAGAAGCCGTTTAAATATTGACTATTTCAATTCGATTATATTTCATATTCCACCTTATATAAACCTATTATATTGATAAAAAATTAATTTATAATTATAAATATATTAATATGTTATTAATATTATTAAAACCCTATTAACACCATCTCCTCTAACAATTAAATCGTGAATGTATATCTTATGCATACATTTGACTACCGCTTTTACATTGAGATTTGATTCATTTTCTATCCCCATCATACATTGTATTTAAATATGGTTTATTTTTTGGATATATGTTTTTTAAATTATATAATATTTTTAGGGTTCTCTTATTAAATAGAATCCATTCATTCCATTAATCGAAAAGAGAAATACAAAACTTTTTCAGACATACATATTTCCATTAGTATGTAGTGATATAATATTTTATTCATCAATGATTTATATGAATGGTTTTGAAATGGTATATTTGAAAAAGAAATTATAAAGATTATTTTGTTACTATTATGTATATGACTCATCTATTATCAATTTTAAATAACAATAACATTGAAACTGAATCATTCCTAAAAATCAAAAACATTTTAACATAATAAAGTCATGTTTTATAAATATATTTTTAATATATAGATCATGAAATTTTGTAAATTGACCATATATGGAATTATATTATTTAATATGGTTATATTAATTATGTTTAATAATTTTCTATTTATTATGAATGTTGTGATATTTCTTTAAAAAATGTGATAATTGATGTAAGGGATTTACATTATAATCTCATTTTACCAAATATTTTGTGTGTTAATTTTTAATAATGATAGTTTATGATATAAATATCCAAAATCATATTTTTATTCTTATTATTTTCATTATATATATATATATTATGAAGTTTTATTTTTATATCATTAATTACTAAAGGTGTACAATGATTGTTTTTGACAATATTAGTCCACATTTCTCTCCATATAGGGGAATATTTTTTTTCAATAACCATATTTCATTTAAAATATATTCATGTAAATATAAAACATTATAATTTATTTTGAAAACATTTTTTCACTTGATAATATTTATTTAATTTTTTAATGGAAAATTATTATATTTTTCAAAATAAGGTAATTTTATATTTTTTACAGAAATTGTGAACATATGTTCTTTACCATACACTAAATCATATTATTATCCCACCACCATTAAAAATCATTAATTTAAATCCTAAAATTCATTTTTCTAGATTTTATTTATGCATAATATTTTCCGTAAAATTTTGGAAATTCTTATATTTTAAATATCATATTTGTAAATGAAAATTTTATTTTCCTCATGAAAATTTACAAGCGGTGATATATTGGTATTTGCATCTATGAAAACATATATTTCACATACATGGTTTTCAAAAGTGATATTATCTAATGATTCTATCTTTTAAAATTTTTATATATTTTTTATGATTATGTTGATAAAAATTTAATAACTCTAATTTTCTTTTCAATGTGTTTTTATGAGGAAATGATTAAATATTTACAGGTATTATAGTATGAAAAATTATGGATTATTATAATGTGATGGGTAGGTCTCCCAATGAATATGGTAATGATAATTTTTTTTGACCTAAATGGATTCACATGAGGTTATCCAATGGCCAATAGAGGATACATAAAAGGTTATCCCAAGTCCAAAAGTGGAATCATGAGTGGTTATCTCAATCCTGGAGCTCTTATGTTTGTGAATATCACAATAATATATTTTTTGGATTGATTTTTGGGTATGAATGACATAAAAATTATATTATCAATATTTTAGAACATTTTATTAATTTTTTTTAAAATACACCAAGGTAATGTGATTCTCTCAAATACAAAGTTCTTTAATGGATTTGTGACAAATGTCTTATATAATTTAATGGTTTATTATATGACTAAATATTATATTAAATATAGGTTAAAAATTTCAACTATAAACATACTATTGTAATGTACGTATTTTCAGGATATATATATACAAAATAATTGATAGATATCTCCCTTATTAACAAGAATCATGTATTTACAATTATTATGTTTCATTTTTTCCATTCGATTTAAATAATGAATTTAAATATGATATTTCTATCAAGTGTTAATGTTATGAGGAACTATGTTGTATATTATATAGATAATTTATATAATAATTTTTATGTACCAACTAAACCATGGATACAAAGAATTTATGATTGTGGATATATAGTAATGGTATCTAATGATTATAGATGTAATAAGATTTATGCTTTATGTATTTAATGTATTTTTAACATATGTGGTATTAGATAAATTTTAAAATAGTTTTTGAAACAATTATGAGAAAACATCAGGTAAAACCCATATCATAATAATTTTTATTTTAAATCAACATATCTTATGGTAACGAAAATTTTATTATAATAATAGAAAATACATCCCCCTAAGGATACTAGAATTTGGGTGCATCTTTGGAAAATAATCACTTTGGGAAAAAATCCAAATGGGGTGGATTGGGTATTTACTCAATCACCATTTATGAAAAATATATTTTCCTTTTACTGCACATCAAGATACATAGTCCATAGGGAAATGTTTTGGTTAGTTGTCATTTTTTTAATGATTTTAATAGATTATGAGAACGGGTGACCTATAATACTCATTTTGTGTCATTGATTAATAATAATATTTAATCACATAAAAATCTATTGAATGAATTTCAATTGTTATATGATTAAACTATTATTATATTTTTTCTCAAACAAGGATTATTGGTTCTAGTCATTTGATGTAAATAGAAGGAACATCGTTAACAAATAATGTGATAGAATATGAAATTATTTTAATCCTGATAAAAAAATGTTATGGGAACTAGGATATGAAAAATCATTGAAATTCAAAGAAAAACATTATCAATAAATGAATTTAAATGAGATTCCAAACCAGAAAAAGAGGGAACAATATTATGTTTTGTCCTTCTTGAGGAAGCATACATATTTATTACTAGGACTGCTAATCAAATTATTATAAGGAAATTTATCACTACCAATAATAATTTTTTTTAATTATTTAGTTCTTATATCATAAAATATTATACATGGATAATTTTTATTCGAAAGGTAAAAAAGATAAGTAGTGGTATCTTTTCATGAATATGACGTATTTAGAATATGTTGACTTCATATAATGGAATTCTTTTATGAAATTATTTTTCAATAATTAAATTAAATATATAATTCATATTAAAATATATAATGAATTATGTAAATTAAATTATATTAAATCTAGTTGTATATATGATGATAATTTAACCAGAAACTAAAAGTAGTATTCAATTATTAATATTAAAAATTAAATTTTGATTGATCGACTCTTCTAGGAAAATAATGTTCCTCTAAATATTTTTAATTGTAAAAGACATTTGCATTTATGATGACTTTATTTTAAGTGTTATAATGATTGGAAGAAATATTAGTGTATCCCAAAAATTTCATTTTCTTCAAAATAATTAATAGTAATAATTCAAGAGAAATTTTTATATCAAAAACAACAGAGGGACAAAATATTATTATTCCATTATTATATATGTGTTCAAAGAAATGTGGATACTATGGACTTAAGGGGACTAGTAATTTTAATTTTTTAGAAAGGAATGTTATCTTGAAATAATGTGTTTACAAAAATGGACTAGTAATATCATATTGTTGAATCAAGGGAAATCTCATGCGATCAATATTACTAATGTGGGATATGGTGATTAAATTCTAAATAGTATATGTACAATCCACTCTTGAATTAATAATTCCTTATTTGATTCTAATATTACTGAATATTTTTTATATAATGAATATTATAAGGGTATTACATTACCAAATTAATTAATATATATGGAATTATATATAAAAATTCTTATTGGTCTATTGATTTCATAAAATATATATTATTCCACTCTGAGTGATGTTTGTTGGAATGTGTTTCCAAAATATTTTTTTATTCCCAATTAGTTTAATTTAATGTAAGTTTTTTAATTTATTTATATTCATTATATAGATTCAACATTAATTTATTATAAAGGAATGTCGTGATTGATTTTCCAATCATGTGTATGATTTTCAACCGAAGATAGGATAAATATAAACATCAAATGGAAATTATTCATATTTCATGTGTATTTAATCCATTTCATAAGGGATGTTTATATCATTTGGTTGTGGAGAAACTCAAAAATGATAACATTACATTTGTATATGAGTTCGATGATGTATGAACCTGGCTCATCTTATTGAGGCACGAGTTTCTTCTTTTCCTTTTTCTATAATCATTTTAGAGAAAATAAGGAAAATGGGGAATTATCCCAAACATTGTGGGTAAACGCCATATTCAATTCCACATTCCATGTACTTTTTCCGTGTTGGAAGAGTACACAGGGTGCGTAGGCCTGACGACAATGAAGGGTGTAATAACTTACACAACGTTGTGTACATAGTATATACACGTCGTGTACTCAGTCTGCAGGTCAACAGTAAGGCAGTGGGAGTAGCCACCAGCAGAACGATAGTACATGCCATGTACTCATAAATTCACACCGTGTAATTATGTCAACCGATGAACAGTGAGGTGGTGGAAAGTGGATTCCAGAGAAACAATTAAAAAATGGAAATTACACATCATATACATGATAGTACATGACGTGTAGTTCTGTTTTTTATATTAAAACATGCAATAGCCTCCCCATTCAGCAGGGGAGGCATTGAACTTGTTGGGAGAATGAGAGAGACGACCGGAGCATGGAGGAGCTCCATAACGCACACCAGAACTCAGATTCCTTCACTGATGGTCTCATATAAACCGCACAGATCTACTACTATTTTAGTTGATTCAGGAGGTGTCGTTCGCATATATTGATAAGAGGAGAACAAGATAGGTGGTTTGATGTTTAATTCAAGCTTTCATGTTGTTTTTTTGTACTTTTGTGCTATGCGCCCATGATTGTGGTGTCCTATGGCTGAGGCCTCGACGAATTAAATAACTAGAATTGCATAGGTAATTTAATAAATATGTATAAAGTATTGTGTGGGATTATTTCTTTGATCCTGGGCCATCCCGTGTGTGGGTTTCCCTTATTTATACATTTTTCCAGGATACCCAAGGGTATACCGTGATTATAGCTTGCATTGAATTTTATTGAGATAAAATGTATATAAATTTAATGCTTATGTGTTGGGCTTAGCCCATTTATTTTCATTTCCTGATGGTAGTGTTCTAATTAGCCTGAGGGAATGTTCTTTTTATGCTTGAGGGAAAGTGTTTGTTTATCCCGAGGGAAACATTTCATATGCTTGAGGGATATAGATTCCATGCTTGAGGGAAATCACATTAGGGTTTCATTTCTATTCATCCTGAGGGAAAGATTCTGCATAGCGTGAGGGAAAGGTTTTGCTTAGCCCGAGGGAAAGATTATATTTAGCATGAGGGAAAGCTTTATTATGTATGAGGACACTGTTTTCTTTGGATATTCACTGTGGTAATTTCACAAGCTATACCTGCCAAGATAAAGAACAGTCTTGGTATTGTTTTACCTTCTACTTGTTAGATAGCTTGTTGTGGGTTTTGTTGCGACACTATTTATGAGATTATCGGTTCAGGCTGAGTCTCAGAGACACATAATTCAATTATATTGAATTGTTAAATAATAATTAAATGGAAATGGAACTTTTAGGAGTACCTTCTTTAGAGTAATTCATAGTTTACTGCATTTCATTACTGTACACTACTATTGACCAAATTAACTGACAGCTGGGAATGGACCTTTGCTGGATACCTACTAGGTTTATTTGTCACAACCTGTTTGGGTCATGCCTTGGGCCCAAACAGATTATATAGCTATATTTTTTGATAAGGGAATGATTCCCTATACAGGTACTTGATTTTTGTAGAGGAGTTGGAGAACATGGGACTGAAATCAGACTTGCGATGCTGCTGAGTTGTTGTTGTGCTGTTTTGCATTGCATTGCTATATTTTTCAATTGTATTGCATAATTTCGGATTACAGTGTATCTTTTTTTGGATTCTTTCTTAGACTTAGGGACATATTGCATCATTATATATTATTGTTGGTCATTCCATTACTTCAGTACTGTTGTCCATTTCAGCTAGATACTATTTATTTCTTCCTCATATTTGAATGCTTATATTTTGTTCCACTCAACTACACATTGAAAAAGGAGGGCATCGTTTCCCAACTATCATACTGAGTCCCTCGCTGCTAGTCGGCAGCCACTAGCAATTGGGGAAATGCAATTGAGGTAATTTGACCAACCGGGTTTGGGGCACTCGTTGAGTGGCACCAGGATCTAGGATGTTACAAAGTTGTATCATATGACATTTCTTTTCTTAGAGTTGTTTTATTATTTGGAGACAATAGTAAGAGATAGACTGTTAATGGATTCAGTAATAACTGGGCTCAAGAGTAGCTACCCCCACGTACAGGTAATGGCCGGATTGCATCAAGTTAAATTGTGATTTTCTATTTATGATTATTACAGTTGATTTTATTTTCACCATTTAGTGATGCACTTTTTATTTTCTCTTTAAATGATTATATTGGGTCCTATTTAGTTTCCATCCAATGAGATGAGGGTATTCCATCTCATGCATCATTTAGGCACATTTTACAATCACATTCCATTCATAGTTTTCGTGCCATGTAGGTGCATTATAAATTGGATGATGTTGTGATAGATGTTGTGTTAGAAAATGCATGTTGTTGTGACAGATGCATTGATTATATACATGCTCTTTGATTGGGTATTGTTATGTATGGGTTTTTGACTGAATTCCAAACATTGGTTTATGATGAGTATGGGCCCTCATCAATCGGAATTTGGTGGGTCATAGACTTGTTTACTTTGTTTAAACACGTATAAAATGAAAGGATTTGGTTTGAAGGAAATATGGGCCCTCACGAATCTGAATTTGGCACTTTGGTGTTGGTTCCACTGATTTTCTGGGATCCAGAGTAGTTTCTAAGGCTTACTGTCTTGAAAAACCAAGAATACACACCGCTTAGTTTTGACTACATGCCTTGTACTCTTCTGTTCAGGAAGAAAAGAAATGTTTTTAAGTACATGTCGTGTGCCATATGTACACGTTGTGTAGTTCCTAACCATGTCATAAGCTGTGTAGACAGAAACACTAGAATTGGAAAACACTAGAGGGAACACACCATGTATGGTTTGTACATGCCATGTTGTGATGACCCAAAGTCCACCATGTAAATAAAAACACGGGTAGATAACACTTCTCTTAAACACGTCGTGTCACTTTTGAACACGCCGTGTACTGTAATAATGGAATATGGACATGTTACTAAAAACATGGGTCAATTTTATCCTTTCAAGTACATGTCGTGTCCATCAGGAACACGCTGTGTAGTGTGAGATGTGTATCTGACTATGTCACGAACAACATGGGTCGAAAACACACTTCTAGTACACGCCGTGTACCTGAGGCACATGCTGTGTTGTCTTGATGGTGAGAGGTTGTGTGGACATGGCAGTGTGGCAGGGTAAACAGGGTGGTGTACACTCCGTGTGCGGGTGGAACACGCTGTGTATTGTCAGCCGAGTAGCCAGTCGTGTAACCAACAACACGAGTAGTTGTAATTTGAGCCATACACACTGTGTCAATCTGGAACACGCCGTGTAGTTTGAGCAATGTACCGACCATGTCGCGGACAACATGGGTCATTGATGATTTTTGAGTACACTCCTTGTAGAACTTATACATGTCATGTCATCTTGTTCAAAAGATATCCATGTGGCTAAGCCGTGTAGAAGTAATCAGATATGGGAGAAAATTCAATTACATTCCATGAGTGTGGACAACATGTTGTGTGTTAGTGGAGTTACATGATCTATTTTGGAAGAAGTACACGCCCATGTGATAGACTTGAGGGAACAAGCCGTGTAGTTATTATACATGTTGTGTTGTCTTGTTTTGTAAAAAATGAATGTTTTCTTTCTCCTGTTCCCATCTTACACTACATGATTGTAGTCCTTGGTGATCTTGATCTAAGGCATGTTATTGAACTTCTAGAGTCATGCCACCAAGATGACCTCCACTTGTTTTCCAAGAGAGCGACAACGATTATACTCCAGATATTGATGGCCATGGGCTACCGATTGATCCCCCAATAGATTCAGATGTGGCGCTAGCTATTATACTGGGCACAAGAATGGATGCATAGTTCCGTGAAGGCTTCATGCAGTTCATACAGACCATCCAGGGAGCACCACTAGCTTCCACATCTATGGCAGAGCTGACACATATATTCCAGCAGCCGCATCTGCCTATATTTTCGGGGGATGGAAGACTATAGGCTATAGAGTCTTGGATGGGTTCTATGCATACTATCTTTGAGCATCAAGAGACACCTCCAGCACACACGGTCATGCTCTCTACACACATGATTCATGATTCTACCAAGATATGGTGTGATGTTACCACCCAGACTAAGCATCACAGAGACATGGCGTCAGAATATTTTCATGCAGTCTCTTATGACATTTTCTTTTTGGGGATTCTGAGGGCAGATAAAGATCGAGAGTTCATGAATCTACAGTAGGGGTTCCATGTCAGTGATGGACTATTCTTCTTACTTCACCGATCAACAACTTTTTTCACCTATTCTAGTGGGAGATAAGACATTGAGGTCTTGAAGCATTAAGTATGTTCTTCGATATGAAATTCAAGTGCAGGTGAATATTTTCACGTTGACTACAGTGCAGGATATTATAAACCAGGCACTGATTACAGTGCGGAACCTACGAGAAGCTAGTGGTGCAGGCCCTGGCATTTTGGCACTAGTTTTTGGTACAATTTATACCAGTAAGAGGAAGAGGAAGATGTATTTCTATCACGGTAGTATTACTAGATAGAATTTTTCATCAGGTGGCTCAATAATGTGTTACCAGTGTGGTAAAGGGGGGGAAAAGAGACCTCAGTGTCTACATGACCTAGTGGAATTCCGTGATAGTGGAAATATGTGTCATCTACAACATTTCTGTAGGGATTTTTCACTAGTGGATAGTGAGAGGGGTTCTGTGCAGACTCCGCTTGCAGGAGCAGAGCCAATAGCTTCTTACAATTTAGGGAATTGGAAGATGTCAGGACGTTTAGGTTGTGGTAGTGGTGGTGACCGTGGTAGCCAGACAAAAATATCTCAATGATATCAGGGAAGGTCAGCTTAGTGTAGCCAGGAAGTGTCATAGGGTTGCGGCACTGGGCATGCATATGCAGTGTAATAGACCCAACAAGAGCAGGATCCTTGACCTTCCACCATCAAAGGTACTATTAGAGTTTTTTCTGTTTTATCATTAGTAATTTTTAATTATTGTGCTACACATAGATTTATATCTGTTCCCTTAGTGGAGTGAGTTGGTCTCTGTGTGTCTTCTTCTTCTACTATTATGATTCTAGAGAGTACATTGTGGATTAAAACGGCTGGTTTGCATTAGTGGAGGTATTTCCCCTAGAGGTTGTTGGGTGTCACCCTTTATGGGACCTATATGTCTTATAGATGATTGGATATGATTTCTTTCTTAGGATGGACCGTTGGGTACCATTCGAGCCTTTTTGGACTTCTATCCTTGTAGGTTTAGCTATACATCACTAGAGGGAGGAGTGTTTCTATACAAAGGAGAATTGGATGAACAGGAAAGCCAAGCTGTACCTGAGCATTATGTGTGAGGTGGTGTGGCATCCTACATTGAGAGTTTATATCTGGATGACCAAGGAACTTTTCTGAAGGATTTCTCTATAGTGGTTGACAGTTTCAGGGATGTCTTCCCGGATGACATTTCAGGTCTACCTCTAGAGAGAGAGGTGGATTTTTCTATTGATCTTGTGCCATGAGCATAATTCATGTCCATTACTCCTTAAAGGGTGGCTACACCAGTGTTAAAAGAGCTCAAGAGGAAGTTGGGGGAGTAGCAGGCAAAGGGTTTCATCCGACCTAGTACTTCTCTTTGAGGTTCGCCTGTCCAGTTTTCAAGGAAGGTGGATGGTACCCTCAGACTTTGTGTGGATTATCAGAAGATGAACTAGTTGATGGTTAAAACTGATATCACTAACAAACAACTGGTGACCTTTTTCATCAACTACAAGGAGCACAAGTGTTATTGAATATTAGATTGAGATCCAGATATCATCAGTTACACATTAGACCATCAAACATAACGCTTAGAGCTTTTCAAAGTAGATATGGTATATAAAAATTTGTGTTCATGCCATTTTGACTAACGAACACACCATCTATTTTTATGGCTCTGATGAATTGTGTGTTCCACCCATATTAGGATTCTTTTGATTTAGACTTCATGGATGATATCATGGTGTACTCTCACACTCAACATGACCATGGCACCCATCATTAGATCATACTGAGTACATTGAGGGAGAATCAGTTATAAGATAAGATCTCAAAGTGACAATTTTGGATGGACTAGATACACTTCCATGGTCATATCATCTCAGAGGCAGGAGTTTCAATAGACCCCAAGAAAGGGAGGGCATTATAATCCTTGGAGCAGCCTATAAACTTGTTTCATTTACAGAACACAAAAGTATCAAATATATCTTTACTCTGCGTGACCTGAATTTGAGATAGCGAAGGCGGGTTGAATACCTTCAGTCCATATACATAGATCTTGCCTATACACCTTGTAAGGGTAATGTAGTTACTGATGAACTGAGTATGAGGAAACAGATACAGGCATTACAGGAGGCCTGTGGGGAGTGGCAGCTGATGGGTTTGTTCTCTGAGTTTCATTTGGATGTGCAAGATAGTCAGGGGTGAGCCTATCTTTCATCATCGGTTGTGAATTATACCCTCTTATATAGAGTGAGGATGAGAGAAATATGGTATTCAGAAGACCTGGTTCTATGGGAGGCGGTGGAAAGTGAGGACCGACCTCCTGGTGGGACGATAGGAGAAGATGAGTTACTGCATAAACATGGACGGGTGTGGATTACAGGTGATATACGTGAGGGGTTGATGTGGAAGTTTCATTCTTACACATGGGAAGTGAAACCAGATGTTTTAAAAATTGCTTGTGACTTGAGGCGTCAGTATTGGTGGCCAGGTATGAAAAGACAAGTAGCTGGTTTTATTACGAGGTGGTCCACCTGTTCGCAGGTGAAGGCGAAGAATCAAAGGGTATCCAGACTGTTACAACAGTTACCGATTCTGTAGTGGAAATGTGATGATTTTGTGATTGACTTAATGAAATGGTTGTCAAGGTCTCCTTGAGGTAATGTTGTTGTGTTGGTTGTTGTGGATAGACTTACGAAGGTATATCAATTTTTCCGATCAAGGAGACCTTCAATGTTGACGAGCTCAGAAAGCTGTATATCTGAGTGGTATTACTTATTCCTGGGGTCCCTCGCTCTATCGTTTCAGATAGGGACACCCACTTTATCGCTCGTTTATGGAAGTGTTATTAGAGGGAACTGGTTATACAGGTGCTTCTGAGAACAACTTACCACCATCAGACCGATGGCCAGTCAGAGCGTATGATACAGGTGCTAGAGGACATACTTTGTGTATGCGTCTTAGACTAGGGGTTCTATTGGGAAAATCACATACCCTTGGTCCAAATTTCTTTCAATAATATGTTTTAGGAAACTATTGATATAGAATATTATGAGGATTTATATGATATTCCATGTCGATCACCCTTGTGCTGGTTATAGGCAGATGAGGAAGCTTTACTAGGACCGCATCTCGTGCAGGAGACCTCAGAGAAGGTCCATTTCATTTTGAAGCGGATGGCTACTGCAAAGTCTCATAAAAAATATTATGATTGTCATAGTAGACAACCCTTTGTGTTCGTGGTCGTGGATCAGGTTTTCTTGTGTGTTTCACTGAGGTTCGGACACAGGCGGATCAAGAGACAGGGTAAACATTCATCGAGGTATGGAGGGGCATTTAAAATTCTATAGAGAGTTGGGAATGTTTCCTATCAGTTGCTGCATCCACAGAGGTAACGGGCCGTGCACAATGTATTCCATTTATCTTAGCTATGCCTTTTTCACTCAGACCCATCTCACGTCTTTCAACCCAAGGAGTTTGAACATCAGGCCGATGCATCCTTTGAGGAGCATCTGATTCAAATTGGTAATAGGATTACGATTGTTCTACGAGGCATGTCAGTTCCTCTCATACAGGTGCTATAGTATCATGTCTTATTTTAGGATGAAACCTAGGAGTGGGAGACCGAGGTACGTGCTCAGGGACCAGAGATTTTCTCATATTTATCTTCACCACCCTTGGATGGGAAATTCGAGGACGAATTTATTTAAGGGGGATGTTTGTAAGAACCGGGTTCTTCTTATTGATGGACGAGTTTCTTCATTTCCTTTTTCCTTAAGTGTTTTTGAGAAAATAAGGGAAATGGGGAAAAATCCCAAACATTGAGGGTACACGCAGTGTACTTTTCCACACACTATGTACTTTGTCCATGTGGTATGAGTACACAGGGCGTGTAGGCCTAACGTCAATAAAGTGTGTAAAAACTGACTACACGCCCTGTACTTAGTATATTCCCGCCATGTAATCACTTGGTAGGTAAATAGTAATGTGGTGGGAGTAGCCTCCAGCAGAACCATAGTACACACCATGTACTCAGAAATACACATTGTGAAATTATGTCTATAGATGAACAGTGATGCTGTGGAATGTGGCTGCCAGAGGAAAATATAAGAAATTGAATTTACACACTGTGTACTTGAGAGTACTTGCTGTGTAGTTATTTGTTTCACTTAAAACATGATATAGACTCCACATTCAGCTGAGGATGCATAGAACATGTTTAGAGCACAGGAGAGACCACCATATCATAGAGGGGCTCCTGACCGCACATCAAAAGTCGAATTCCATCACTGACGGTCTCATTTGAACCGCGCGGATCTAAATCATTATAGGTTGATTTGGGAGGTGTCTTTCATGTATATTAATAATAAGAGATCAATGTAGGTTTTATGATGCTCAATTCACATTGTCATGTTGTTTTTTTGTACCGTTGTTCTACGCTCCCATGATTCAGTTGTCGTATGGCTAAGCCCTTGACAAAGTAAATACCTAGAATTTCATAGGTAATTTAATGAATAAGTATAAAATTCTATGTGGGGTCATTGATTTGTTCCAAGGACACTCTGTTGGTGAATTTCCTTTGTTTATTCATTTTTTCAGGAAACTGGGGGGTAAGCTGTCATTATAGCATGCTCTGAGTTTTCATAAGAGAAAATGTATATGAATTTCATGTTTATGTGTTCGACTCAACACGTTTATTTTCAAATCCTAATGGAATTTTTCTGATTAGCCTGAGGGAAAGGTTCTATTAACCCTAATGGAAAGTGTTTTTTAGCCTGAGGGAAGTGTTTCATATGCCTCAGAGTTATAGCTTCCATTCTTGAGGGAAATCACATGAGGGTTTCGTTTTTGTTTGGCCTGAGGGAAAGATTGTTGTTATCATTAAGGAAAGGATTTGGTTAGTCTGAGAAAAAGATTCTGTTTAGCCTGATGGAATGGGTTCTTAAGTCTAAGTACATAGTTTACATTGGATATTCACTGTGGTGATTTCTCATGTTATACCTACCACGATAAAGCACAATCTTGGTATTATATTACCTTCTACTTGTTATATAGATTGTTGTGGGTTTTGTTGCGGCACTATTTAGCAGCTTGTCAACTGAGGTTGAGTTTCGGTGACACATAATTCAATTATATTGAATATTTAAATAATAATTAAATAGGAATATAAATGGTAGAAGTAGATACTTTTGAGTATTTACTAGTTTATTGCATTTCATTATAGCACACTGCTATTGCACAATTTCATTGACCGACTGGCACGAGCCTTTAGTGGTTTCCTACTGGGATTTATTTCTCACACACTATTTGGTTCATGTCTTGGGCCCAAAAAAATTATATTTATGGAGGTGATGATAAGGGAAAGAGTCCCTATACAGTCACTTGATTGTTGTAGAGGAGTAGGAGAGCATAGGACCAAACATACACATTCGATGCGACTGAGTTCCTGCTATTCTGTTTTACTTTATTGTTATATTTTTCCCTTGTACTGTGTTGTTTCATATTGCAGTGTATCCAGTTTTGTCTAATTTCATAGAATTTGGGTCATATTGAATAATTATATATTACAGTTGGCCATTCCTTTACTTCATTTCTATTTTCCATTTCATGTTGATACTATTTACTGCTTCAAAATTTTTTTTATGCTTATATTTTGTTCTGCTGCGCTACACATTGACAATTGAGGGAATTGTTTCCCCACTATCATACCTGGGCCCTCGCTACTAGTTAGAAACCTCTGGAGTCTAGGGAAATGCGCTTGAGTTCATGTGTCCAACTGGGTTTGGGGCACCCGTTGAGTGGTACCCAGATCCAGGATGTTACAGATGATGATATAATGAATGAGTTTGGGAGTATTCGAAAGAATAATGATGTTATGTTTCCAATAAAACCCAAATGTATTATTAAACCAATTTCAAAGACTCTATGTAGAATATACCAGATTGTGTTTCATTAATTGAAGAATCCACCTCATGAGAAAAACTATAATTGATTAATTAATACATATCTGTGTCCTAGTGTTGGAACTATTTATTATTTAAGTAGAAATATCAATCTCTGAGACAGTAAATTTATTATCAGGAATATAAAATCATCACGATATATAATAAGTATCCATTTTCATGTATTGATCATTATTTATAAAAATTATGAGGGGATAAATATCCATCAATGATTGATAATAAATAGAGATACAAGTAGCTGGGTGAAAAGGTTATGGCATACCCATCCCAACCATCAAATTTTGTTATGGACACTGTGATCTTATAGTTATTCAATCTGGTCTTGATAATTTCTTAAATAGAAAAATGTATTTAATGATAGTGAATTTATATATTAACATGATCAATTTTTTATAGTCATTAAACATGATATTATTATATAATCCAACATCAAGGATGATCATGATGATTATGTTAGTATTGAAGTAAAGAAACTTAAGAAGGATAAATAGTATGAAAAATATATCATGTGTGATTTTTTAGAGAATGTTCCATTGTTGGGACTAATAATCTCGAGCTCTAAAATTTGGGCGGATCTATAAATGATGGATGGTTTTGAATGTTGGTCCATGACAAACATTATGAATAAGGAAAATATATTTTTTGTATTCTCATAATATTGTTGACTATTTATGAATTAATTCTCAAATATATATAATCCAATCACCATGTTATCGTGGAAGTGGATCATGTTCCATTGTAACAAGGATTGTAATGAAATATCAATGAACTCAAGAAATGTTTATTCAGTTCAACTATTTTCACAGTAAACTATATTGGAAAAGATATTGTGATTAATTATGTTGTGTTATTTAATGGAATTATTACTTTTCCTATAATGATTTATGTTTTTAAACATTAATAATCATGATATTTAATGGTTCATGAAGAAAATTACCTCACTCTAGATTTATATTTATCCATGAAAATAATTAAAATAATGATATTGAAGAATTGTATTCATAGATAGCGGTGTAAGATATAAAGAAATAATAATTTTATAAATAATTAATTCACATAGAAAAATGTGAATATAAAGACATGATATTCCTTGAATTTATTAATTATTATTAATAATTGTTAAATAACCTCCAAGTGGAATTGAAAAGGTAAATTATTCTTTGATTCAATTGTTTCATGAAAGCATATTAATCAAGAGCACAAAAAATATGAAATATTTATGGATTTTTAAAGGATGGGACCTAAAATCTGGAAGAAGGGTTACAAACTCTTTCATTTCTATATTATAGTTCAACCGTTTTCCATGTAAATTTTAAAGAGATGTTGATGGAGGATTTTTACTTGGAAAATTAATGAATATATGTATCATATTTTAACTATGATTTTGACAAAATGATAAGTCATTGAACCATGTATGTGTCTCATCAATTACAGACATGAATAAGGTGTTATTGGAATAATATCATAGTTTATAATTAATTATTTATTATTTAATTATAAAAATTCATTGATAAATAAAATAGAATTAATGGAGGGAACACATCAAGAGAGCTGTCATATAGTATTTAACATGGTACGTGGTATATCAAAAAAATTATGGTTTAGAAACATAACACTAAGAGGATGGATGAATCATTACGAATTATATAAAATAAATGAGAAAAAATAACTATGGATTTTGTTATTGAACACCCAAAAATATCTAAAAGTCTTTATTCTAGTTGGATTTTATTTGATAGCCTTATGAAGTTAGAAAACATCATAAAAATAAGAGAGTATTTCCCTCATTAATAACTTCTTTGGATAAAAAGAAATCAACTGTTATGGTTTCAGGTCCAACAACATTATATTGTATCTAATTTAGATACCAGTTTTAACGTGATGGTGTGGAAATGTCATCAGTAATATTTGGATTCAATGATGTGTTTCAGTACTTCTTATCATACACATATAGGGATTTTTTCATAGTGGAACATTAAATTTCTAGAGTATATGATTAGATATTGTAAATTAAATTTAATTATTTTTGCATCCACACCATAACATACCCACGTTTTCTTACTAAAATAGTATTCAATCATGTACTGGGATGGATACATGTGAATTTTATTATCGAATGAACTGTTGAAACCCATCATGCCTGTATAAATATAGAGATATAAATCTATTATTTTTTATTATTGATGATGAAATGTAATAGATTGGTAGTTCAATTTTTTATCACATAAATGCATCATAGAGTTTATAGAAGTGTTTTTCAGACAGTCAGTTTCAATACACAGAATTAGAAGATAGTAAGAATCTATACATTTTAATTTCCATTTAAAAAAATCCTATCATATTCTAGAAAAAATTAAATGAGAATCCCAATATATATTTTCCATTCAAGATTTCTTTTTTACTTAGGAGTATTTATTTATTTTTTTTAATAAAAAAACATGTATCAAGTTCATAACAAGACCTACATATCTATATTGGGGACATACATACATGATCATTCACATGTATTGAACATTAGAACATCCACTATTTTTTCCTATCTCATGACTATATGAATTATTGGTAATGTATTTGAAAGGATAATATGATGTTCTCATACCATTATGAAGATTATATACATATTTTTGTTCATTTATTGATAACCTACATGTTCATAATGACTGATAATCTGAGGCAACCCATTCTTGTGTTTCCTTTTTCCTAGTAAATGCATAATGCTTCTAATTATGATATTTCAAACAATGGAGATAATTGTGATGTACTATGTGGAATATTATGGTTATATTTTATATATATGTTTTTTATGTATCCATTTGTTCAAATAACATCCTACATTTTTTATGACTATGATATTGATTATATGTAATTAATATTCATCTAATAATATGAAATAATAATTGATAAAATCATTATGTATCTATATTGGAGTTGAACACAACAATCAATTAATTGAAATAAAATGAATTAGTTGGATACTTTTAAACTATCCCCAAAAATCATATGGTTTAATATAGTATCCTGCATGTCGATGATAATGGATATGTTTGTGAAATTGTTGTCTTATACACATTATATAAGTGTTTGGTTCTTATTTCAAAAAAACAGATTTAATATATATTTATAATGAATTTAAAATACAGTTTATTATTTTAATGGACCATTCATATTGTTTTGTTTATACTTATGTTTAATTTAAATGTAAATAAACACATGGATGATTATTTTGAAGAATAGAATAAAAAATTAATATGGTTCTTGATGACAATTTAACTAGGATAAATATGTTTGAATATTTATTAAGAATAACGCTAAAGAAAATTATATTTTTTTATGAATTTTATATGTCTTTTATGGTTATTATAATTAGAAAAAAAGGTCATATGTTAATTTTACAAGATTGATAGAAATATTGTATAGTTGAGATTATTTATTTTAATCTTAAATTTTGGATACCTATTGTATTTTACATATGATCATTTTATAGTCAATAATCTTATAAATGAATAATCTAATTTATTTATATACATCATCTAATCAAATATATATTGTTTTTAATTATCATTGAGAAAATACGTAAACGCATAAAAGTGTTTATATAAAAACCATTTATCCTTATATAACCATTATGCTCATATTCACATCTATGAATTAATTTTTTCAAACATGAGGCTATAATGTTTTTAATCATGTATAAATGCATAAAAATTAACTTATTACAAGTTATCCATAATTTTCAGATATATTAGTCATTATTGGTGGTCTGTAAACATCATATACAAATTTATCATCCCATATAAGGTTCATTAAGAAGATAAATTTGAGTTTTTTAGAGACCAAAACCTAAAGATTCCATATTTTATGTATTATGAAAATTATTTTCTTTAGGATACATAGACTATACATAATGTAATTTAATGATAAAAAATATTAAGAATGAAAATTCATTTAGATAATTTATACTTCATGTTAGGGAATTGGACCAATGGAAGAATATTATTCAAATTCATTAAATTCTAAATAATAAGGGAAAATACATAATTTTATGGAAATAATTTAAATGTTGGTATATTAATATTTTATAGTCCAATCCATCATTAATTTTTATTATTCAATATTCTTAAACATTAACTAGATATCAATGGAGGATGAATTGATGAAAAATATATACTTCCCTATGAAAAATTAAAAGATTAATTAAATTTGGGAATTTATTTTGATGATTCTTGTATTGGTTTTTAGTATTTTAAAACATCATCTTCAATGGTAATGATTAATTCATAATTGAGGTAATATGTTTTTGATAAATGGAGATATCTAATTCCTATGTTTGAAGATCCTATTTTAATGTGATGTTTATAGAATATGACACAATAATAATTTTTGTTTGGAAATAATTATTGATGTTGTATGAGCTAAATATAGAAATAAATGAAGTCTTTTTTCATTGAAATTTTATGTGAAGGATTTATTTAGTGAAATAAGATATGGTTTTCTATTACACCACTCGAAATAACTAGAGTATACATCAACTATGAAGAATGAGGAAATGATAACGACTGAAAAGAAATGGGAATCCTTTTCATTATACCAAAGTCAACAATTGTTTAGATAGATGGAATTTTTCATTTTTTGAGAAAATATCAGATAAAAAATTTGAAAATTTTTAGATGATATATTGGGAAATAAATTTTATGAAATTTTATAAATTCTATTGGTATATAATATTTATTCGACAAACTTATAAAAATAAATGGATGGATATATAAATATTGTTTGTTAGCAAAGTGAATGAACCATTTTTTAATAATAAAATATATCCCATGTAATAATATGTTGTTAGGCATGTTCTATGATGTTTGATCAATATCATGATGAAGAAAAAGGTTGAATATAATAATTTTACAAATAATGGTTCATAATTCTAACAAAATATGTGTATAGTCGATCCTAATATTTTTGTTTTGAAATTTCTTACAACAAAATTTCATGATTTATATGTGACATGAGAATTCAGGGAGAGTAACATGTGTTAATGATCTTTAATGCATTGGAAAAATATATTATTGGTGGAAAAAATAATTCCTAAAAAGAAATCATAGAAAAATACTCTTTTTAGAGATGATGGTGATTAGACATAATAATAATGACGAATTTCATTCATATTTTTTGATATATGGTATAAATGATAAAAAAATTAATATACATGGTGAAATTTCCATGATTGAGGGGGACTACTGTTATTTTGAGAGATCGTATTGTTGATTTCTAACTATAGTAATATTATATTGAATGATGTGTAATGAAAATAATAAAATATAATTCATTTGTGATGAATATAAGTTTATTCACAGTGACACAATATTCATGTGGGTAAAGAATTATCTTTTATATCCATTTGCTAACTTTAAGGGAGAAATAATTATTTGGGTGTATTACCAATCATGGAAAGGAATATTAATTAGACATTAAAAATTAAAAAATATTTGAGAATGGATCCATTTGGAAGGATATGAAACATTATGGTCATGGAATTTTTATACGATATTTTTCAATCATATATTAGATATTTATATAGTTACACCTAAAATATAAGAAATATTGATTATTCCTCATACTCTAGAATCTGATGTCTTTTCCTAAATAGTGATAAAATAAAAAGTATATGATTTTAAAAATATAGAAAGATACTAAATATATTTCATGAAAAACAATTAGAAGATAAAAAATTATTGTATTAAGTGAATAAATAAATGTGTTGGATATTATTTCTCTAAATAAGAACATTCAAGATATGAAGAAGTATATCTTAGTGATAAATCAATTTTGTTATTTTTATTCAAAGATCAATGATTATTTATATAACACAATTTATGATCTTATTTTATACAAATTATATTTTATCTTGTTACTATTAAATGTCTGATGATATGATTAAAATAAGCGAATTATAAGAATTACACATTGGATAAACAAGTAGGAATATGAAAAAATTTCATAGATCTATTGAAATCTAAGGGAGTATTATTTTTATATGGATCTTAAAAACATGTTTTAATTAATAAAAATTGAATATAAAATTCAATTATGTTTGGATTTTATGGATCCAATGATGAATATTTTTTATTAAATAGTGAATATCCTATGTTTACAGTGAATTTCAATGATTTAAAAAATAAAGATAAAGAAAAAAAAAGAGTGAAAATGAATGATATTTCACGCTAGAATTTTACAATGATGCATGAGTAAAAATATTAGAATTCATAGAGATAATGGTATAGTATTATTAAATTAGTTATTTTTAAAAATATTCAATCAACTTGATTTTCGTAGCATTTGGATCCATGTTACAATATCTTGAAAAAGATATACCTAAATTATCCAATAAAATATTTAATAATGTTCCTCCACTCAGGTCTAAATGTTTATTTTCTATAATAATGGATTCATAGTAGTGGTAAATAGATTATGAGAATATGTGGATATTCATTAATTGTATGAGCATGGAGAAAATAACCAAAATTACCAGAATAAATATTTTATTAATATGTACATGTGAACTCTATTTATTGGAAAATGGAAGAAATTCATAAAAATGACGGTTCAGAATATGATAAAATCCAACCGTAATATAAAGGTCATTTTTGGGAAATCTAAGAGGATTACAACATAAATTATTCCCAAAAAAAATAATTATACTCAAGTATAAATATATGGATATGTTGTGAGTACATTACAATAGAAGATATTTATGGGCCATATTTGTGTTGTTGGATGTCTAAGAATATAAATAACAATGATGGAATAATATTACAATACTTAAATGTTGTATATGAATAAAATTAATATCTTTTAAGCCTATAAAAATTATGAAACTAATTAAATATAATATTTTATCACAGATTTTGTAGATTCAATCATTGAGTAACTGATATCAATTTTTTTTAAACAATTTCTTTTTTTTCATGTTAAACGAAATTATTTTTTGTGGAAATAATTTGTGTACCATCTTCCATGAATCATATTTTAGGGTATAAATAATTACTTAAATGATGGTTTAAAAAAATTATATTTATGTTTACATTTAAATTTCATTTAGTGAAGAGATTTTCATATAAATTTTTTACCAAGAAGTAGGTGATGTGTAGTGAGAAAATTGAAAATTTAGTTACTATATCCTTTTAAAAATAACATTACATGATAATAATTATAATATAGACCTAGGATAAAATTGACTGATGACTTTGGAATAATTTGTGAAATTTTAGAGTGCATGAAACTAAAATTTGAAACAACATTTATTTATTCTCCATAATGTGATACTAACTCCCTTTGAACTCATATAACATAATATGATGACCTATTGAATACATAATCAAAAGAGAGAAGATAAAAACCCCTGTAAGAAAATAAATATGGGAATAAAAAAACATGAATAGGGAGGAGTAATAATATTAAATAAAAGGCTTGGATCAGGAATAAACATATAGGATATTGATTATGGAATCATATGTTTATGGAAATATTGCAATTTTGTAGCATCATATAATAAGAAAAGATCTAAGTGGATGCTATGTAAGAATCCCCTAACATAACATGAATGAATTTCATGGTCCTAAAGTCAAAAACAAGTGATATGTTTATGAAAATAGTTTTTATTATAGGTTATGGATGTGTGTATTGTTATGAAAAATAAATATTATTATGATTAGAAGTTAATGTAGGTAGAATATAGGGGTTCAAAAGGAATAACATATCTGAGTGTGTTGTATCTATAAAAAACTAATATATTTGATTAGAATCATTTAGTTTTTGATTATGAAGGATTAAATGAAAAGTGATGTTAATTTATTGAATTATCTATAGTAGTTAATATTTTGTAAGAGTTCCTAGTAAAATAGATATAGAATTTTTGATGTTTTAATGATTTTAAATTTTTTCTTAATGTGTTTATGAAGTGATTATAGAGGTATTATGTTAATTTTAATATAATTTGAGATTAATTGGAGATATTTTGATTTTAGTGTTTAATATAAAATTACTTTATGTATCATATTTCTAGAAAGTATTACCTAAAAAATAGATGACTTAATTATGGAGGATCTTTTGTTTCATTGAAATTATATGATACAATATTAATTCTATCCAAGAATCATTATACCAACACATCAACATGATCTTGTTGTAGAATAATCCTAATTACTATTTTTTAACAATCCAGATGATCTATTTGACCAGGAATTCCACTATGTGAGAATGAGATATTAATTTTCACAAGGATAAGGAACTAGATAATATTGAATTGTGTCTTCACAAGGAATAATATATACTGAGTAATCATCATTTGAGATGAGGTGTAATCATTTTCTACTAAAATGTTATTCCTTGTAAGCATCAAAACATAAAATTTTAGAAATTTGTAGACTAAATCATGGGAAATATACTTTTAATTAGGTAATAAGGTCAATTTTTATATTCATATCCTATTAATAGAGGTTAGATTCATTGAACAATTGTTTTGATACCTACTAAAATATTTTTATAATATTATCCTCATAAATAGAGAAAATAATAGTGATAAAAACAATATTTCGATTATTTAAATTCATATGACATAGGGTACAACAAATATTCAATTAAAATTATTTTTATGTAGGATTAGTTAAATGATAATTGTCAAACCACAAACATTAGTTGGATTCATGTAGACATAAAAAAAGTGATATTGGAGAAATATATTTTTATAATAAATAAATAAATATAGAAGAATAAATTCATGATATATTAAATATAGTAATAAAATTTTAATATTATTGAGATGATTATTATGGTTTTAATATTACTGTCTACGCCCTCCAGATAGACATAGGAAAAATCAAAAAGGAATAAATACAAAAATATTGGTATTATTTTCACTACAAAATCAATTGATGGAGATGACGACTGAGACTTTGGATCACACAATCAATTGAAGGACTCATTATTGTGTGTCCATTTAAAGGTCAGGTGAAGGTTACCCACATGGTGGATAGCCCATTAAAAGACCCATGGATCCCCCTTCGACAATCCTTCCTTCTATGGTGAAGGATCCATAGACAACTAAATGAGCACTCCCAAGATGGGGGGTTTTTCATTGGAGTGTTCATGACAGACCACCCCAAATATTTCTAAAATAATGTGGTATAATATCCCAGGGAAGAGACCCCCAGTGGTCATAAATATCATGTTCTATATCCTCAACTGAAAGAATATAATTAATTTATGATGTCCATGAAATATTTAAATACCCCGAAACCTCTATTTTATAGAACAATGAACATAATGGGGAGGAGGATAGATGTGGTTGTGGTCAATGAAGGACATGAAACAAGCCCCTTAGGCAATTCACAATAAACCACAATATCTCAGTGTCATATACACATTGTCCTACGAAATCCGTTTAGCTTATTATCCCCACTGCACAGAAGTCATCGAGTATGTCTAGGAATCTCCATTTGTGAAATGAGGAAAAAAAGATAGACCCATCTCTTATATGTTTGTTCACAATCTATAAGACCCATATGGGTCAGGTAAGACATCACTGAGAAATCGAGTAATAATATCATTCAACTCTTAGGAAAACTTTAATAATCCCTAAACTCTGTAAAATAAAACACAATAGATATAAGGATAGAGGGGGAGAGTGGTGTCCGTAGTCATTCAAGGACATGTGATTCCCACAAGATTATCTGATAGACACCATAAGTCTTCTGTGACTTACCCTCCTAGCCTCAAAAAATTCCATTGGCATGTCAAATATTCCATGATAAAAACCCCATTTATATTTTTCACACTCTATGGAATTACTAATTGACCTTTTCAAGTATTTATTATTAAACCCATGTGATGCATTTCAGTGAAATGATGAATCACCAAAAAATAGAAAAAATAATGTTGACAATACAAATGCAATCTATCATGACCCCCAAACAATATCACATAATATATATCAGACTGAATGGTAGGAGGTGATATGTGTTCATGGTCACATAATGTAATTAAACCCTCCCATAACACACATCGAAATATCTTATGGGACCACTGGACAATCCATTCTTTCCCTTGGAGAATCTGAGACATGTCACTTAATGTCTTATAAATGCCTTCCAATAAGCATTTTGATCTTGTGAAGGATCATCTACATGCCTATGTTTCAAAATTTAAGTCCTTTGAAACATCATCATGATCAAATTAGTCCCCATTAATTATATAGAATCTAATGAAGAGAGCATTGAGAGAATGGACTCGTGATCATTGAAAATCATGCAGCACACTCGAAGCAGTCACTGGAAAAGACTATAGAAGACATGTACAGAATGACCACTTCCCCAACTCCATCCTAGATCTGGGAAATATATGATGCACAAAGAGCCAATCAACTTCTTTTATGATGCCTATAAATTCACCACAAAAACATCAATAATGGGTAGGACATTTCGAATATGGATTCCTTGCCTCTGGATGATTCGAATCTCAGCGTATAAAAATTTCTCAGAGCAACCAATCACACGACTGAAAAATTTCAATCATGTAATACACCGATGGAAAATTGGATAAATCAAGTGAAACACATAAAATTATTTTCCTGATAATTAATATATCAAAAAAATATTAATTCTATAATTACATGCGAATAAAATTCTGCATGACAGCCAAATCAAACGATACTTAAAATAAATTGTACTAAATAAACCAAGGTAATTCACAATTAATGGGTTAGAACTGAGATTAAAAGTGGGATAAATAAGTGAAATACATGCTCACTAGACCTTGAATGATCCATGTGTGTCACGTAATGACATGCGACATCACCAGTACATGTCACACAGATCATGCAACACTCCACCAACACACACTGTTGCATAGGTGGAATACTCCAGACATGTTTGGGAAATCCACATGGTTCCCCCCAAAAATACCAATTTGATCACATGAAACCCTTTGGGTCTACCACCCAGGACTATTGACATCCATCAGACACATCACTTCCCTCGTATAATTTCATTTTCTCATAACATATGAGTCTCGTGAAAGCATCTAGACATTATGACCAAGATCCCCAAAACCCCTACGGGAAAGTCAACTGGTCCCCGCAACTCCCTCCAAACTAATTGGATAGGTCTCGCAATGTATCCATGAGGATTCATCCAAGATATCTACTACCCCTGAGACTATGTCACAATGAACCTAATGGAACCCTCCATAAGTTTTAGTCCAGGTCATGATATGGTTCTCAGGACCTTCAAACTGGTTCATATGATGCCCTCCAATAATGAAGGCCATGTCAATAGAGTGTCCCAAGAATTTATAATTTTTTTTCCTCAGTGTGTAAGACCCGATTATTGGTCAGCCTCGATGTGTATGCCTCAACATAAAGTAAAGTATATATACTATGATTCGTACCAAATGTAGGATATGTTGGAAACCTGTAACACTCCAGATATGATAAAGGGGTAATGGTAAATGATATGAATCATTTCATTAAGGTGAACCTTCTTTTTCAGGAGCCTACAAGATTAAAATTCCATAGGTATGTGTGTTTGTCCTGTAATAGTGATCAGGATGGATGACATTCTGGGATGTTTCCTAGGGTGTGTGTGGGTGAGGAAAAAGCATACTAGAATGTTAATGTGGTGGATTGTGGGGAAATTCATTAGTCAGATGAACCATTCAGGCACATGGGTGGACCCTTGGATGGGGACCATGTGTCTGCGAGGAAACTGGGGAAACGGGGCAAGCCTGGACTTGACAACGATGTTAAGGCATGGTGGTTTTGATGTCACAAGATGCATTTTTCACATTTAGTATCAGAGATGGTACCCAACCTTATGTGCATCGCACTTCCTGGGTTGAGATGTAAGGACCACAATTAAGATGTTGTTCTCTAAAGGAGGGGTGATTATAACACTCCAAAATGATAAAGGGTTAAATGGATAAATGATATTACTTATTTCAACAAGGTGCACATTCCTTTTCAAGAGCCTACCTGATTATAACTCCACATTTATGAATTCTTGTCCTGGAGTACTGATCACTTCAAAAAGATAAATAGTTAAATGGATAAATGATATGACCCATGCCAATAAGATGGACTTTATATATTAGGAGCCTACCAGATTAGAACATCATCGTTATGTGTGTTTCGCCTGGAGTAGTGATCAGGATGGGTGACCTTTAGAGATGTTTCCCAGGGTATGTGTGAGTGAAAAAAAGTACACAGGAAATGACATGTGTTGTCATGTGGGGACATTAATTAGTCAGATGACCCATTAGAACAAGTGGGAGGACCCTTGGGTGGGGACCACTTTTCTTTAGGGAAACTGGTGGTACCTGGAAAGCTAGGACTCGATGACCATGTCAAGGCGGGGTGTCTGTGCTATCACATGATCCCATTTATCACATTCGATATTAGAGGTTGTACCCAGCCTTATGTTCAGCGAACTTCCTGTGTTGATATGTAGGGCCCACAATGAGGATGTTGTTCTCAAAAGTGGGGAAATTATAACACTCCAAAATGAAAAATTGTAAAATGGATAAATGATAAGACTATTGTCAACAAGGTGCACCTTTTTTTAAGAGCCTACATGATTAGAACTCCATAGTAAAGTGTGGTTTTACCCAAGTAGTGATCAAGATGGGTGGAATTTTGGGATGTTTCCCAAGGTGTTAGTGAGTGAGGACAATGCACACAGTAAAGGAAAAATTTTGGAATGTGGGAACATTCATTATTCAGATGACCCATTCAGGCACGTGGGAGCACCCTTGGGTTGGGACCACATGTCTACAGGGAAACTGGTGGTAGCTGTTGAGCAATGACTAGACGACCATGTTATGGTGGGGCGTCTATACTATCACCGGGGCCCAGTTGTCATAATACCTCTCCCCGAGGATCAATCCCAATATTGATCACCAAGGTCAATCCTAGAATCTATTACCATTATTCACGGAAATGACATTGATTATTTTCCATCCATTGTTTCCCACAATGAGAATAGATCACATGGGATTAGGGAGTAGAAATGATCATTTAATATGAACTATAAACCCCCAAAATAGTATAAAGAAATCATAATGTGTAAGACCCTACTTTAAATGAATCATTTTTACAGTGATTCCTACCATAACCAGTATACGTAATATGCCTTCCGAAGGCCTCTTGTCAAATTAAACACCACTTTTTGAATAATTACTTCCATGACTGTGATAAATCAACCATTGAGACTCAATTAGTCAAAAGAAATGGAATTGATTATTTTCCATCCATTGTTTCCCACAATGTGAATTGATCACATGGGATTAGGGAGTAGAAGTGATCATTTAATATGCACTATAAACCCCCAAATATTATCATGAAATCTTAATGTGAAATACTCAACATAAAATGAACCATTTTGTTAGTGATTCCAAACATAACCAGTATACATGTGATGCCTTATGAAGGAAACATCTAAAATTAATCACACATTTTTGTTTAATTAATTTTATGACTATGATAAATCAACCAACGTGACTCAATTATTCTTATGAGATGATCACCATATCTCATCAATCAGTGAAATATGAAATGATATTAAATCAACTCATGGTAGTCCCAATACATAATCCATGCATCATGATAATTGAAATTGTCATTTCCCATAACTATTTTCTCAAACCGTCCCTAGATCAAGTGAGCATATAGATTCATTATAATCTTATCATCTACCCTGTGAGTCTCTATGGTGAAATGGGAAACCCTAATACATCATAACGTTGATAACTATGAATCTATATACACTCGATATATATGGAACACCTCCTTAGTGGTTGTAGGTCAAATATATGGTGTATCAGTACCTAAAAATATGTCCTCATCCAATAACATTAAACAAAATAGGTCAAATGAGCTAAAATGGATTTGATTCCTGTAATATTTAAGATACGTCAGATTCCTCATAATGGTTCAATCCCCTCCTCAAAATATTGACAACCACATTACATGGAAGAATTATCCGGAGCACTTATTCATGTGGCATCAGTATATAAGAAACAATCCATTATATAAAATGATGAAGAACATCAGATACAAATAGATGGTTTCACTAAACTGATCCCAGCTTAATTTATATGATGGATATTTATCCTACAGTAGATTTATTCTAGTAATCAATCTCATATAGATATTAGTATGAGATTCATTAACATATATAAAATCTATAAGAGGGTACTGATTTCTGCAATAATCCATCCCACCCAAAAGGGTGAGATGAGGCTGACCTCCCATCCACTCAAAAAATGATAGTCTGCAAGAGTCAAATGGCCTAAAAACCTAGATTAACACTGGTCAATGTAAAGAGGGTTCCTACTAAGCTATGGATGAGAGAAACATTTGGATTTTCAAAGGAAGACAAAACAGATTGTAAACCCAATGATTCTGATTGATTGAGGCCTTTAAATAGCCCTTAATCGAGCCAGTAATGGGTGCCCATCCCACGACCATGTCGAACCTAGATGAAACCAAAATGTGAAATCAGACAAGTAATTATCCAATAACAAAGGATTACATTATAATATGTCATTAAATATTGCATTTTTCTCATATGAAAATAATGTTACATGTATGTATGAGGATCTATTTGGGAACATTATTTTTAAACTATATATAAAAACAAAGCAGTAATACCTGTTTAAAATTGAATTATTGTAAGTCCATCCACATTATTACAACTCCACAAGAGCATAATGGTTATAAACTAAATATGATATAATTTGGTTATCCCTATATATCTTCTTGATAATTTTCATTCCTATGCTATATCACTAATTGGTTCCATTATTCCACATTGTTAGTATGAAGGAAGATACTTCTCGCGTCGACATACTCCCAACATATGGGAATATCCTCACAAACTAATATTGTCGTGGGTAACTCATTGGCCACTGTTACCCCCTCAAGTCATAAAAAAATATCACATACTCTACAACACCCAAAATAGGTAGAAAATATGATGGTTTAGGAGTTCCAATGATATAGTATAATCCTGACCTTGGAAGATTCCCATGAGATTTTCTAAGAATGAAAACATGTGAATATTCATTCTTCAACAAAGGATACCACTATGAAAGTACCTCTCATCTCTAAGAAAAAATATTTGTGGGATTATCCTGGGAGCACAAATATTTCCGCCGTCTATATCTTATGAAGGTGGATAATGAAGCCAGATACAGACACCTTTCAGTTCATGTGTTGCCAAGGATGGAACCTGCAATCTACCTTCACCAACACAATCCTGTTGGAACCCATCAGCCACCTAATGAGTGTTCCATCCAACACTTTGATTCCTATGATGCCAATGCACTGGATACAAGGAAGACTCATCAGAGGTTGAAGGAATTGGATAATTAGAACATGGATCATATGGCCACTCTTGCAGATGATTTCTTTCATAATACGTAGACATTATCAATAAAGAAGGCTCATATACATGCTAGTATAGAAGATGTTTTTAGGCATATTCTAGTTTCTAAAATACAAGATATAAATATTCCCACCATCATGCAGGAATCCTATCAGCATAATCTGATGGAACATGGAGGAAAAAAGTGGAAACTTATAATTTCCTTGATCTAATATTTCTATCAATATATAATGGAGATCAAGAATGTTAAATAATTTATCGCTCCACACTATTTTCTAATATGAAAATATATTTTACCAAAAACTAAATTTCTCCACCGACATATTCTAACACTATTATAGATAAAGGGATATGTTCATACTCATATCCCTAATGTAATGAAAACATAATGGTCTAATCATTGAGAACAAGTGGTTGTACCAAAACAAGGGAATATTATATCTCCCACATAGAAGGTTTATTGTCATATCATGATAAAGGGAGAGGAATCATACAAGGATCATATTCCCGTTTAAACCTGGGGTCACCAGGATAGAGTGGAACATTACTTATGACATAGTAAAAATCCTATAAAAAAATATGGTGGCATATTACAATAACCCAAGGATGAGCTCATACACTTGTTCTGGTTGGGGATAACCACATTATATGGTCACAAGTCTTAGAACATGCTCTTATAATTTTGAAAATAATTCTAGTGGATTACTCCATAGGCACATAATTAGTCATATATACCTACTATAGATATGGCTCACCAAGTGATAATGTAACATGACTCAGGGTTGGATCATATTTCTATCAGAGAATCTGCATAGATTACCCTAGAAAATCATATATTCAAGGCACATATTCCAACTTATTCCAATGAATGACTTCAACAACTCATTAGAAAAAAAAATATAATAGGAGTCCCATATTCCTTCTCCCAATATAGAGGTATATCGGCATGTTCATGGTTGGAATGCTTATTATGGCTAGGCTCATACTGCTAATCTAATTGGGGCACACTAGTTGATCGATGGACACTACTCAGGTAGGATCATACCCCTACCAAGAAAATAAAACAATATTTCTTCAAGCCTCATGATCAAAATCATACTCCTTCCTTGACTGAGGAACACCATGTGGGAAAAGAAATTTCCTCAGGATAGGCTCATATCACTATTAATAATGAGATGTCATACTAATATATTCCCATATATTTTCAGCAATGGGTTCAAATTACTACAAAATCTGATGGTTAAATTCAGGTCATGTAAACCATCACATAGTAGGATCATATACTAGCACAATAACAAAAAGCCGGTGGTTATATTACAAAAACGATTAAAGACATGTCCCATGCTCATAATAATCTCAATTCTAGTATACATGGGGTTGTTTGATGATCATTTATTACAATAAATGGATCTATTGACTCAAATATCCCAGTATAAGTAGAAGGAGTTTATTACCACATTAGTTCTCATCATGGTTATTATAATCCTTACATACACCATGGAAAAATTCCCCATGATGATATCTCCCGTAGTAAAGGAAATACTACCATTGTAAAAACACCTCAATATAAATAGTAGATCCAAACCCTAAGACCATCAGAAAAAATGATTATCAAATCACCAGGTTCAAACTTATATGGTTCCCAATAAAATTCACGCAATACTCCACTCTTGTTACTAGGACACCATCATTGATTTCATCAATTGTTTTACCAGGTGGAGGTATGTATGTTTGAGGATAAGCAGTCCAACAATGAAATTTGGAAATGTTAGATACAAAAAACCTCCCCATATAGTTATGGCACCATTCTTCTTCCAGTTATGAGATCCCAGAGGACCTAAAAAGGGACTTAATTCCACTTCAATGCCAAAATATGTGGGCTACTCATCATACACTAAAGGATCGATATATATTTTATCCATGGTAGGTGTTTCACCACAAAAAGATCAGTATTTATTTTTTAGCATGTCCAAGCTATAATCTCGATGGGCTGAGATCCAAAAAAAGTAAGGCCCAACTAAAATGCATAACATGATTGTCACTATTGCATCTTAATGCATTAAATATGACCATAAAAGACACATTATGATGTCCTATTAGAGTATTGGGAATGTATGGATTGTTACACATTTCCAACTATTTTCTAAAATGTATCCCTTTAAATATTACATCCATCAATGTTATATCCTCTGGTGAAATCAGGGGGTTGGGTAATGCTCAAGATAGTTGGTCACTGCAACAAATTTCCCCCACTTCAACAATGACTATACACTAAGAATTGGGAGATATAATAACCAAAAATAAATAAATATGGACCTTAAATTTAATAATATGATATTACAAAAATGAGAATTGATGTTTTGTTCATTCGATCAACATCTCATAAGGAATCTATCACAACATGGGATGGCATCGCACCAACAACCAATGTTTCCACAGCTATGCTAAATCACATAGTTTATTGTAGTAGATTCCATAATAGGAATATTGGAGAGGACTCAGAACCATTTCCTATGAGAATTTCTACCACCACCTACACCCATCATGTTTTCAATCCACAAGATGATTCATGACATACCATTGAAAGAATCAACTGAAACCCAACCCACCAGGCTAGGGGAATTTTTATCTCATTCTTAACTAATATCATTTTCCCATGAGAGGACCCTGGTGAAATCATTGATTATTCTATATCACAACACCCTACATCTCTAGGGGAAATTATGTCTTCATTTTCTTCTTATGACTCATCAAATTATTAATTGGAGCTGTTGTCTTATCATCCAAATGACCAATATGTGTCAATGATGGCCCCAAATGACCACCAACCCATTTTTATGGGGTCAATTTCATCATAGTAATCACCATAGATGGATTCATCCTTCTTCAGTTAGGAGGAATAAATCAACAGTTAGTGTCCCACTTATCCCACCCACCACAAGATAAACAATTATTGTTAGGGGATCTCTCAAAAATCATATTCTAAAACACCCTAAAATATATTGTTTGTATTTTGAGGTGGGTGGAGAAAATAGAAAATAAAATCCTACCTCATTAGGTTCATAATCCAGAATTTTCCTAAAAATATAAGGTTTCAAATAAAAACCCTGATGGAAGATCTCCATAATTATCTTTTTTCATTGAATGAAATGGAAGTGCCAAAATTTACAAATATGAATTTTTGAATTCATGATTATTAACATGGAATATATTGATCATGGTCTAAATGAATAGGGCCATAACGTGAAACATGTATCCCATGAGGAGAGGAATTTGGATGCAGCAAAAGAGGTTTTATGTACCCAGAACCAGAGAAGGATTCAAAATTTCTAACCTCCAAATAATTAGTTTCCACCTACTTAGTGGAATATTAGAAAATGTAAATGTATGGATATGAAAAGATTACATTATACCTCTATTGAAGGACCATTATCACTATAAGATACTAATATATGATCTCTCTAACAACTCAATATGGATCCACTTAATAGAAATATTTTTTTATTGTTTCTAGGAAGAGATGAATATTCTTCCTACTATAAATGATCTGCAAGTAAGAGAGGTATATGAGCATAAAATTGGTATATGATTTTTAAATGTAGTCTATATAAATGAGGAATCCAAAAATAATCAATAAATTCCATTAATTTGATGACAACCTCCCCCTCAATAGGGTAATCATCCAGTTATATGATGAATCAAGGATCAATATGAGATGAATGTGGGACCAACACATTGGGCCCAAATCCTCCAAATTAATTTGAGGTGGATCATATAGTTATACACATGGAGTAACATAACACCATTATATATATGTCCACTTGAATAGTATCCATGTAATTGTGACACACACTTATATATCCTGAAAAGAAGAAACACCCCGAATGGGTGTATGGTACTACACCTCTACCAAATTTTGGAAACCCTAACTTCTCTACCTAAGATGATATAGGGGAACCTAAAAGGCACATCGCACACTTCATATCCCTATGTGGGCCAATGATGGGTCCTCAAGATCAATAGGAGGTAACCGAGATTCTATGTTTCATACAGACTCGGATAGGGATATCCTCTATTTGGTATTGTAGTCATCTTGTAGGATCTTTCATTGTATGGGAAGACCATCATCATCAATTCCTCTATCATTTATGTTTTATGTTGAAGAAGACAATGATATTTGATATAATGAACTGCATGTAGCCTGAGAATGAGAGGGTCACTTATATCATAGTATGGTGGGATGGTTTAACCTATTCACTCAGCATTCCCCTCTCATAAGAGAAAATATTATAACCCAATTCTAAAAATATCATGGTTGAGTTGTAGTCAACCAAAATCAGAACGAAATATCAGAGAGGATTTAAAGAGTTCACTGAAATAGCATAGAATCTTGAAGAGGATCTTTAGTGAATCTAATACATGTCTCAACTCAGTCCCACGACATTAGGGAAGAATCAAGGTAGAGAAGATGTTGCGACAGTTTATATTGAGCCCGTAGTTGTTCCCATCCAGTCACGTTGGATATCTCTTAACCATCCAACACCTCTTATTGAGTGGAATACAACACAGAATCCCCCTAAGATGGAAGGACATAAAAATTTGGGTCATATGAGATTGGAGGTATTGATTAACAAAGTATTTTACTTATGAATTTATGTTTTCCCAGTTTAGTTATTGGTAGATGCGGATAATAATCTTCTCACACTCCCCCAACCTATGAGGTCTGATGATGTCAACCACACCGACCATCCTAATTAATACCATATTGATAAAATACTGGGAAATAATATCATTAATTGATTCATATTTAAGGATGTCCATCAAGGAATTTTCAACATTGAGCTGGTGATGCTAGAAAATTCTCCAAAAAAGGTGGGTTTTTGAACCACGTCCAGTTTATAAGAATACGTCCATCAGAAGAATGTTCTAGCCATGTATGTGTAAATTTTTTACAATTGGATGGCTCAAAAAATAAATGATCTAGCACATAAAATTCTGAA
This sequence comes from Viscum album, assembly GCA_963277665.1. Taxonomy (NCBI): domain Eukaryota; kingdom Viridiplantae; phylum Streptophyta; class Magnoliopsida; order Santalales; family Viscaceae; genus Viscum; species Viscum album. Next base: position 1,348,840,267 of record OY728122.1, read on the forward strand.
ATCTTAGTTTTATAAACTTGAGATAGCTCTACCACCCATATGGATGCATTAGAAGTGCTTCCCATAAGTTTTAATGACCACCAAAAGAAGAAAGATGCAGAGGTGGAAGAAAAATATTCTTCTCCAATGAAATCGCTAAATCATTCAAATTTCATCCCTCAAACATCAACAATGGGGGATCCACACCACCAAATGGAATCTTCATCATTTCAGGATCCCATAATATGTATTGTAAACACAATAATCACGTCAAACCCATTTTATGATGATGAGTATGCCCTTGAATTTGGTTTCCCAATGTATAACATGAGAACATGTAGTTTCATGTGTTGGAGACAAGGATATAAGGGATATCACATGTTTGGTAGGACTCAATATTATGATCATATAACTATGGAGGATATATATTTAGTCGATACTCATGAGGAAGAGTTCCACCTTGACCAAAAGAGTCATGGAGTGGACTTTGATCCCTCTAGTAGTTTCCTGAATCTAATTCCCATGCACTATCTCTTCACAGAGTATCAATCCTATCAAACTAGCTAATCGGGAAAGATAGCATGACCAACATCACTGGAGGCAGATAGTCCCTCAAAAACCCCAATAACTCTAGGTCCACCATCCGCATATGCTCTATCCCTTCAATCACATACCCAATAGATGCCCCACATTGCAAAACATCCATGTCTAGAATAAAATAATGATGTTCTAAAAATATATTTGAATTACATGAAAATCTCCCAATCCTCAATGAATTTCATCTTTCATAAATAACTCCGTGATTCTCTTGTTGATACCCTCTAGAGCCCAGAAGAATTTGAGATAGAAGTCTTAGTCACTGAGTTCTATCATGTGGAGAAAATTTCATTAGGATTTCATGTTACAATATCATTCACAAATATAGATAAATATGTGGTCATTAAATGGAATATCAATCCATTATACATTTCAAGAAGAATCAATAATGTCAATTCCCAAAGGGATCAGATTGATAACGGATCTAGGATCAATCTCATCCCTGATCAAAATCTCTGAAGTTTGGGGTATTGTGAAGGTGTATTCTCCCCTAAAATGATGACCATTTTGGGATATGATATGCATGAGAAAAGGAATAATGGGAAGGTCAAGAGTGAGGCCTAATTTGGGGAACTCACATTATAGTCGAGGATCCTATTTATCTAGAAAGACACCACATATAATGTCCATATCGAAAGGCCCTAGCTTCATAGCACCCAGGTGGTACCATCGACATTCCATAAATGTATGAAGTACCCTATCAAGGGAAAGTACATCATAATACATGGATAAAACATCAATTTCGCGTCTTGTGGAGCCACAAATTCCAAAACAGAATTCATCAAGATGGATTGAAAAAGACCAATGTCATATGCAGATATATATGTTACAACTCAAAATGGATTAGGTACAACTCTTATGAATACAGAGAGTATGATCGATGTTGATTATTTCCTCTTTATATACATGGTTGAAGTAGAAGTTATAATCCCAATGGTCTTATCCTCTCTTATTCATATCAAAAAAAACTAGCTTCGTCCTCTCCCTATTAGGAATAAGATAGAAAAGGATGATGATGTCTCTTATAATAGACTCCCTCACCATGAGACTGATGGAGGGGACACTAGAATTTCATATGCTCTGGGATATGTATCCTTATACTCAAAAATGGAGGTGGAGGGTCTTAGAAACGGCCCTCCAGCATTCGAGGATTGTGTCTCCACCACCATATATGTGATTAAGTAGATAAATATGGGAAAGAAAGAAGTCATGTGGGATGATATAAATAGTCTTTCCATGCCCATTGAAGATCATAAGATGTACAATGCATTTCAAAAGTAAAACTGATTTTTGTTCTCCTAGAATTACACATAAATTTTAGTAATAATTCCAAATTTGGCTACATGCCATCTCATTCTTCCCGATGAGCGTCAAGGCTTAAATAATTTAGATAGAAGAATTCACCCCTCTCATGCCACCTATGTAGAGGTAGAATTTAGAATAAAAAATAAACTAGTTTATTCATTGACTTCATTGACCTAAAATAGCATTACACGAAAGAACACTTCCCATTTCCGATCACAGTACTCTTGTTCGATGCAACTTCTTTCTTCCCAGACCATTCCATAATGAATTGGAAGTCAGAGTACAATCATATCATTGTGGTCCTTATGGATGAAGAATACTCTATCTTTAGAGTGCCTTAACATATATTATTCTTTCAGTTCATGCTATTTGGATTAAATAATCATAGGTCAACATATAAATGCACCATGCAACACATCATTATGAAATTATTTGGAAGGATAGTCGAGGGTCTGTTGATAATGTGGTCATAAAATCCCAATAGTGAAGTGACCACTTCTGAGATATCCAAATAATCAGAGATAATCTGTGTCAAAAAAAATTTATGATAAATTTGGTGAATTGAACATTCAGTGTAACAATGTAAAATTACTCAACATAGTGTTACGCCATAGTGACAATGATGTCTACCCAATGAAGACTGGTTCTATTTTAGAGATTCATCCCCTAATAAATCTAAAATAATTAATATAAAATCATGGTGTCCTATCTTACATCTATTGATTCATATCCATCCTAGTCGATAAATATCTCCTCTTCACAAAGATAATGCAGAAGGGTGTCTCCTACCAAGGGGATGATAATTTCCATATATATGTTGAATTTCACAAGAGAAACATGATTCAACGACATATTCTAATGCCTCTAGAAAAAGGGAGGACACTCATCTTATATTAGGACGCCATGATATGCTCATGGGGCTCCCTGAAAACATTGAAAAATGATGTAGTAAGAGAGAATAGTCTATATTACCTTAGAAAAAGCATTCTAGTAACTGAGAAATTCTATTATGATATCAAATGTAATGACCACACACTCAGTTTTGTAGTAAAAAAGATGAGGCATTACATGCAGAACCACAAATTACACTTGGTCTCTCATATTGACCCACTAATGTACATCCTTGGAAGCCAAATGTTTACTAGGTTCTTGGATCTATAGGTGATATTACATCATAAATATGAAATTTATTTCATATCTCAAAAGTCAGTGAATCGACAATCCATGGATAAATTTTTATATCACATCCTTCCTTGGAAAATACGCCAGATGACACTGATCTCCCATATTAATAGGTCTTATATTTTCATAAAACCTCCTAGTCAAGGGAAATATAATTTGATAGAACCTCTCAGAGTCCTACCATCATAGAAATGGAAAATTGAAAGCTCAATTTGGTGTTTCAAGGTATTTGGTTGTCTCTCGAATTAAAATAAGGTTTTCCACTCTTTCACACTCTCTAAAGACAATATAAATAATGAGAAAATGTACCAAACCCTCATCCTTGTACATAAATTATCTTTAATAATACACATATCCTACTATAAAATCAAGGGGGAATCATAACTACTTATAATGTTGATCGATGATAAATATTCCCTTAAAGAGGAAGGTCTAGACCCCCTCACATTCTATATAAAATAATTGATAAAAGAGTTACCATTTTGAGACCACACTATATTATTTTCCCCTATCACATAATTCACATAAAAAGACACTGGTTAACAAATTTGTTTTCCAAAAAAACTTAGATTAGGAGATTTATCCTATTATATAACACGTTAATGAACGGTCTCGTCGATTGTCTTATTTTTCATGGAATAAATCAATTAGGTCAACACCACCCTAGAGTTGGATGAACCAATGAACACCCTTGTGCAGATGTGTTCTATAATCAGGAATCTTCCTGACAGGACACCCTCGACATATTTTGTAGGCAGAGAACAAATTCAATGATGGGAAGTGAACATCACTCTGCCAGATGGTCCAAATGAGGAAAAATTACTCTTGAAATGTGACTTTGAAAAAATTAACCTCATGTAAATTGTAGAAGAAGAAGTTATCACCACCATAGAATAATTCCTTATATGTTCCAATGGAACCCATAAATCTGGATGTATGATCTGAAAAAATATCAGAAGTCTGGGATACTACTCGAAATCAATGATACAAAAATATTTGGAATACACCAAGAGATTTTATGTTTTCCATATTCATGAAAACATAATCCATTAACCCCAAATTTTCTCCATAAATATTAATGTTCATGTCCCTTTTTTGAATGGGGGATAGAATTAACGGGGACATATCCCTTATCCACAACTAAGTAGTTAAAGTACATCCATACTATTACCAACTTCTTTTCCAAATGGGATGAGGCAATACCCATCATGGAAGTTGGAATGAATAATATCACCATCTTTGTGAATTCTCAAATAATCATGAGGTTCAGATTCCCTAAAACAATATTAATAGAAAATGGAATCAATGTTGGTTCCATGTAGTTTATGATCCTTTAACCGGAATACATCATTCAGTCCAATCCCTCATCCCACTATCATATAGAAAATAATGGACAGATAGATTCCTTCAATATGAATCTATAAAATATACTCCATAATATGGTGAAAAAGTATAAGAAGTCCTTGCTGGATAATCTAATCCATGTTTTATGGTCCCAAAATAACACCACGCATAACACTATGCATGAAATGACATAATCATTTGTGTAAGGGACCTAGGTAGTTTTACTAACAATATTCCAACATCCCTAACTGTGAATATCCATTTCCCGAAAACTATCTGATGATGAAAAATCACAAATGTGGATAGATGATTTGGAACAACTAGATGATAAGTGGTTGCCACAATTCACAATATGTAAATTCATCATAATCAGATTACAAGAACCTTCAATAGAAGGGTCACATCCATTCCTTCCTTCAAGGAGAACTAGTTATATCATTGACAACACCAATGATTCAAGGAATGAAACCATCTATATTGGATACCAAATGGGAAGGGCCTAACATCATACAAAAGTTATATCATAATGGAGTCTACTCATTCTCCATAATGGATGGGGAATGTGTCATACCACCCACCAATTCATGATTTCTCAGGAAATACATTGTGTGGCTACCAACAGTAGGGAATACATATTAGTATAAGTCCCCACATTTTTTAATGTTTATGAATCTTATCATTACATGTTCATCCTATAAGGAAGATGTAAAACTAGGCAGCATCTTTCACCCATACCACATTATAATAAACATTATGGGTTAATCCATTATTGAATGATGTTATTAATCATGATTTCTTGAGAATTATATGTTGCTTGATTCATGTCATCATAAAATACTTAGTGATTCCTGAACCACTTTTTTTGTGTCCAGTCACTGTACTATTTTACTCCCATGTTGGTTGATCTAGTGTCCTTACCACACTAAATTAAACTACACAGATCCCAAACATACCACATCATGATGGGATGCCCAATGTCATCATTTCACCACACTAAATTGCATGGAACCCTGATTTTTCATTTCCATTTACATAAATTCACCTACATCCTTAATCCAGGATGGTAAAATAAATGGTTCTTCACGAACTATATATATCTTGATTAACATTTTTATATGGGATACATATGGATTCATGGGCCTTGTATCAGAGTCCAACCACTGGATGATGCACAATACACCATTCTATAATGGATACATAGTCACTCCTTGTTTCTCACATTCAGCATGGCTCAAGTGGGCTTAGTAATTATAGAAAATTAATATACACATTAACAAGGCATATCAGCCTCGACATGAATCAGTCCTCAATGAAATATTCCAAATTGTCTGGAGATCTTTAACTATGTTTGATTTGATTCACATTTTCATGAGATACGTAGTGATGATGAGTCTCCATCCTTAGTCCCAACTACAACATATCCATTTATTCACATCGGTCCACTATCATCCTCACCAACTAACATTAAACTGCATGGAATTTTAAGAACTATGTGTCATTTGATTCTCATTCTCCCAAGATATTTAGTGAGACCTAGACTTCCTACCTTGGCCAAAACCACAATGTTCCCTTTAAATCAATATTCCTCACCCCTTTCCTCTACACATGATGATAATATTAATGGAATGACAATACCATTGTGTATATTTATTCCTCTCATCAAAGGATATTTTCTGACACCTGGGTCTCTATTCATGGGTTCATATACAATATTCAACAAAAATAATTTCATCCTCTTAAAAGGGGCCAGTCATTCACAGTCTATTTCTCAAACCATAACTAAACAGGGATTGATTATCAACCTCATTTAATTCATATTAATGTCCAAGTCTCCATATTTGGTCCTAGATGCAGCATCCCTTCACATTCACATATGTTACTACATCCTTACTGTAACGCCTTGTCCCTAGAAACCCAGTGTCGGTGCATTATTATATAACATTTGAATGATCATAAGAAAGATCAAGTCTCGAAAGACCGATTAGTTTAGTAGCCTTGGAAACACTAGTTATATTCATATAGTTTACATTACATTAATAAGTGAAAAACTAAAACAAAAAATTGTCTTCATATCCCCTCATTCTATCCCTGCAGGTCATTCATAAAATACTTCTTCACATCCTTGGAAAAATAAATCACTGAATGGGGTGAGCTCAGATGCTCAGTAAGGATAACAATATAGAGGAAACTTTCATAAATAAACATAAAAATTTATGGCAATGTATAACTAAAACAAAAGCCTTTTAAACATGAACTTCAACATAATATGGAAAGGATAAAATTAAATAATGCCATTTACTTATTCACAGGGATATTCTACTAGTCGAATAATCACACGAAAATATTAATAACCACTTTCATAATGACAGAATGCATAATGCCAGACTATCATAACCACATAGCCAAGGCCTCGCGCCAAGTCTAAAAACAATATTTTGTCAAGGCCTTCTGCCAAGACACTATTTTGTCTCATGAGACCTACCGATGCATCAAGGAGCAATAATGGGATCTACTAGTCACATATTAAGTCCAATGTATTCCCATATGGAAAGGTTTAAACATAACATAAACATTCGTATAAAAACTAGCATACGAAAGGTAAATACTTAATCCATAAATCATGAATGGAATAAAAATAACACATCCATAGTCAAACATATCACAAAACCTTCAATACAATATATAAGTTTTTTATCATAACAAATAAACATCAAATAAGAATAAAATATATCAACGGATGTTGACATAGATGAAATCAAAGCTCTTTTTAAAGAAATATCTCTTTCTATTTTGAATTCATTTAAGAGTCATATATTTATAAAATAAATCATTTTCTTTGAAAAATTTTTTATAAGATTGTAAGGGAAGCTTCGACGATTTTATAACCGCAGAAAATAGCCGCACCCTCTGTATAAGTTAAAAAAACATTCTTACATTAATTCTGTCAAAAAGGATAAAATGCACCTTGTTTGGAAAACGATAGAATGATTCCTTTATAAACCTCTTATAAAAATTCAAACAAGGGTATAAATGAATTTAACCCATATTCTTGTAAATATTAAAAATGTTTTGAAATACATTTTTAAGAAACATGGATGTGGATGATAAAGAGATCCCAGTAGATTATTATATATAAACAACCTCGGATAATGAAGAGATTGTGAAATAATCCCTTACCTTGTGCTTTTACTTGGTTGAGGGTAGGTTAACCTAATTTATAATGGTGTAATAATTGTTATTAAATTATACAAGAATCATATACATTAATATGATATCATATATGATCTTTTATCATTGATTTGTTAATAATATCTTAGTATTTTCATTGTTTCGGGTGTTAACTTACTTGTTTTCTTTTATTTGTTTTGTTAGGTAAGTTTTGTTTGTCAGGGATAGGTTGTATCATAATCATATCCATAATTTTTTCAAGTCATTATATAATATTATTAATCATCAAATGATAATTAGACTTGAATGGATACGATGGAGAATGAATTTCATCGTGTTCGTGGAGGCGGTAGTCTGTACGTACGCACGAGCGACAATATCATTCTTTTGATGTTAAAATAATATATAATTGTATGGTATATCATATATACATAATAATTATCATGTTATATTTTTTATTTACATGAATTACACATCATTATTATACCCATCAAAATAATAATTTATTGAATAACAATTACACCACGACGTGGAGACGGTAAGCCGTACGTACGCACGTATGGTGACATGTTATTCAAAGGATGGATAGAATAATGAATATGGTTGTACCATATTTATAATAACATAAATGTATATATAATATACTAGAGTTAGTATTTTATAATTGTAATAACAAAGAATGAAGAAGTGGAAGAAGAAAGGAACTTGAAGAAGGGTGGTGAAATCATTACCTCTTCTTCGGGTTATTCCTTTTGATTTGATCAAAAGGGCTCCATAGGTTGGTTTTATGACTAAAGTAAGAACAATAGGATGAATTTAGGGATGTTGAGAGAGTATTTGGGAACATTTTGGCCTAGCCAAATAGCTATGAAGGTGTGAATTATGGAGAAGGGGGAGTGCCCTTTTATAAGAGGGGTGAGGGGAACCTTTGGAAAAGCTAGAAATATTATTTTATAATAAATTTATATTCGGTTTCTAAAGGCTCAAAAGTTTATTATTTATAGGTTAAGGTGGTATTGGGTCGAAAACCACTGAACCAGTAGAATTTAGATTGGTTTGGGTCATTATATTAACATTATCTTTTAGTTTTAACTCTTAGTTAATTTGTTTCACTTTTACAATGTCTCTTTGTAATTTTATATTACATGGTTAATAAACATACACTATACATCCAAGCGACCCCCAAGTGGTCCAATAATTATTAAACTATCATGATATAAGTCTCTTGGACGAACCTTAGATTTTTAGGAATTTAATATCAATTAATAATATACTATGTGTTTTAAAAACACTTTTATGTCAATTTTGACACTATTTGGAAAATTGATATTTGGGAATATCATAACAGAATGATTACTTCAAACAAAGTTAATTAAGTCATTCCTAAAAAGAGATATTAACCTAGAAAATTAGTGTAATTCATGAAAAGTCTCAAATTATATTTATTTGGGTATTTATAATATCAATTATTTTAATTTTTCACTATTATGGTAATTACTGCATCATCATTGGGTTATTAATAAATTAAATTATTTAATGTCTAGAAATTATAAATAAAATATAATTATGTAGTAATTTTTTTATAATTATAATGAATGTTTACAATCTAATTTACCTAATGTATAATCCTATATTAAAAATGATTTAGTAAATAAACTTTGATTTTAACTATTTTAACTCTTTTTTTTAAAAAGGTTGGGGCCAAAGCCTCATTTTTATTAATAAAGCAAAGCAAAGACCTCTTTTAACTAGGTAGAGGGAGACCCATTACATAGACCGAAGGCCCAGTGGACTTGAAGCCCATTACATAGCCCGTAGGCCCAAATTTTTGGCCAAATTCCTATTCTGTGAATAGTAACTTGCGCCCAACTATTTTAACTCTTCTTTGAATTGAATAATAATAAATGTCCTAATATAATCCAAGTGGACCTAAATGACAATATTTTATTCCTAAGGTTGTTTTTGGTCGAGATACGTTTGTCCAATAGAATTGGGAAATGTGTTAGTGTAATATTAATATCATTTTTACCCTTAATTACCCTATTTACTTTTAACCGGGATAAATAAAAGTGAAATGTTACTATTCACCAAAAAAATATTTTCATCTCATTGAACCACATTTTACTCCTTGATATTAACCGTGTCTCTCGGAATTTATAAATTCCACTCACAGAAGAGGTAAAATTAATTTTTATGAAAAATTCAGTTTTTTAACTACCACTTAGTGGTTTCACTATTAATCAAAAAATAAAGTTTTTCAGAAAATACCAAATATTCACCCAAGGATAATTTCGATATTCTAAATCGAAAAATGAAGTCCATTTTGAAAAATAAAATTTATAAATTTCAAAAAGTTGGTATTACTATTCATTAAGGCTAGTTTGATTTGTTGTGGTGTCTTAGAACTCGATGTAGCTTACAACACACGCAATTGCATTATTCAAAGAGAAGCGTACTGTAGAAGCTTGGGGTGTTACATTCTCCCCTCCTTCAAATAATTTCGTCCACGAAATTTCTAGAATACTACCGCATGAAAATACTTGGATGCTTCTTCATCATAAGTTCCTCGGGTTCCCACGTTGCCTCTTCCATCTTATGGTTTCTACACAAGACTTTTACCAGACGAGTCATCCGGTTTATCAATACTTGTTCTCTCATATCAAGAATCCTGACGGGCTCTTCAAAATAAGACAGATCAGGTTCCAGTTCTAATTCCTCATAGGTGAGTACATGCGTTGGGTCAGGCATGTATTTCCTCAATAGAGATACGTGGATCACATCGTGAACTTTGGAGAGACTTGGCGGCATTACCAATCGGTAAGCTACATCCCCAATTCGTTCTAGAATTTCGAAAGGTCTGATGTACCTGGGACTCAATTTACCTTTCTTATCAAAATATATGACTCCCTTCCAGTGAGATACCTTCAAGAAAACATAATCACCGACTTGAAATTCCAAATCCTTCCTTCGATTATCAGCATAGCTCTTTTTCCTACTTTGAGCTACTTTGATATGGTTTTGGATTACCTTCACCTTTTCTATCGTTTCCTCCACTAGTTCTGGGCATACAAGTTTTTATTCACCAACGTCATCCCAACAGGTTGGTGTGTGACATCTGTTTCTGTATAACACTTCATATGGTGCCATCTGAATACTCGAATGGAAGCTATTGTTAGAGGAAAATTCTACTAGAGGTAAATATTGATCCCACATACCGTGAAAGTCAAGTGAGGAGGATCTCAACATGTCTTCTAAGGTTTTAATAGTTCGTTCTGATTGTCCATTTGTTTGAGGGTGGTAGGCAGTGATCAAATGAAGTTTAGTATCCAAGGATTTTTGAAGAAATTTCTAGAATCTTGAAGTAAAACAAGGATCACGATCAGAAACAATCGATAGGGGTACTCCATGAAGTCTCACAACTTCATTTATATATAGTCTTGCTAGTTGTTCAAGTGGTAAATCTTCCCTTATAGCAAGAAAATGTGGTGACTTGGTAAGCCGATCATCAATGACCCATATTTCATCATTCCTTTTAGGAGTCTTTGGTAGCACCCTGACAAAGTCCATCGTAATATTTCCCATTTCCACTCAGGTATGGGAAGAGGTTGCATGACTCCTCTAGGCTGTTTCCTTCAAGCATTCACTTGTTGACAAACCATACATCTTGATAAAAAATTAGCAATCTCCCTCTTCATGTTGTCCCACCAAAAATGTTCCTTCAAATCTCTATAGATTTTGGATCTCTAAGTGTGTATAGAGAAATTGGAACTATGAGCATCATCCAACAATTCCCTTTTTAGATCATGTATATCGGGAACACAAAGTCTCTTCCTGAATTCCAAAATTCCATTTTCATACACAATGTCTCTCAATCTCCCATCATTCATAGCTTTAATCTTCTTTTGAAATTCTTCATCATCGGTATGATAACACATAATCCTTTCTAGTAAAGATGTTTTGGTAACCAATTGAAAAATCATTGATGTTTCACTTTCCCTGGTTATTCCTATGTCCATATTCACTAGATCCATAAAAATGGATTTCTTTCAATTCTCATATTGTTCAAAACTCCATGGTCTTTTCTGCTCAAAGCATTTTCAACCTTGTTTTCTTTCCTGGGTGGTAGTGTATCGTGCAATAATAATCCTTGAGTAATTCAATCCATCTCCTTTCCATCATGTTGAGTTCTTTTTGTGAGAAAATATACTTCAAACTCTTGTGATCAGTATAAATATCACATTTTTCACCATAGTGGTAGTGCCTCCATATCTTCAAAGAAAAGATCACCGATTCCAACTCGAGATCATGATTAGGATAGCTTTGTTCATGAATTTTCAACTGTCGTGATGCATATGCAATTACCCTATAATTCTGCATAAGGACACAACTAAGTCCTTTTTCGATGCATCACTATAAATAACGAACCCATCATTCCCCGATGGTAGAGTAAATATAGGTGCATTGACTAATCTTCTCTTCAGTTCTTTGAAACATTATTCACACTCTTTTGTCCAAAAAAATTTAACCCCTTTACGTGTGAGCTTCGTTAATGGGTTAGCCAATCGGGGAAAATTCTGGACGAAATGTCGATAATAACCAGCCAAACCAATAAAACTGCATACCTCAGTTGTAATCATAGGTGACGGCCATTCATGTGTTGCGTTGGTCTTAGAAGGATCAACAATGATTCCATATTTAGAGACAATATGTCCAAGAGAAGAAATCTCTAGAATCCAGAATTCACACTTGCTAAACATCCCATATAATTCATGTATTCTCAGAGTCTTCAGGATAATGCACAAGTGATTTTCATGATCTTCATAGATTTTGGAGTATACCAATATTTCATCAATAAATACCACCAAAAATTCATCGAGATATTCCATATAAACTCTATTCATCAGATCCATGAATACATAGTTTTCATTAGTCATCCCAGAAGGCATTACTGTAAACTCATAATGTCTGTACCTGGTTCAGAATGTTGTCATCAGAATGTCTTCTTTCTTCACACACAACTAATGGTATCCAGATCGAAGGTCAATCATGGAAATGTATTGATCTCCATGCATTTGGTCAAATAAATCATCAATGCGAGGTAGGGGATACTTGTTATATACTGTTATAACATTGATCTCACTGTAGTCGATACATAACCTCATTGATCCATATTTCTTTTTAACAAAAAGAATAGGGGCTCCCCATGGAGAAACACTAGGGAGAATAAATCCCTTATTACTCAATTACTATAGTTGTTTCCTTAGTTCAACTAATTATACAATGGACATTCTATAAGGGGTCTTCGATATAGGCATTGATCCAGGAATTAAATCAAGGGAAAACTCAACTTCTCGCTCTGGAGGATGACTAGGTTAATCTTTCGGAAACACATCAACATATTATTTCACAACAGGTACATCATCTATTTGAACATTCCAGTCCTCACCCACTGTAATTTCATTCTCTTATTCCTCAATAATAGAATTTAGTGGAGCTACTGGTGGTGGATCTAGATAAGAATTAAGTGGTGATGATTCTGCTCTAAATATATGATGTTTCTTATCATCATCATCAAAAATAGTAACCTCCTTCTTCACACAATAAATCTTCACATCATAGTTCGAAATCCAATCCATACTAAGGATTATATCAAACTCAATCATAGGTATGACGATGAGATCAGCAGATAAAGAACATTTATGTGCTCTAATAGGGACTGATTCAAAAAACATTGTAGAAATGATACTTCCCATGGGAGGTTTAACTGACAACCCCCTTGTTAAATCAAATTGTAAATATATAATTTTCTTAGAAAACAAGGAAGATATGAAACAATGAGATGATCCAGAATCAAATAATGCATTTTCTAAACTTGAGGAAACCATTAAATTACCTACCACCACATCTTTCGGAGCTTCTACCTCAACAGTAGTGATACCATAATCTTGGCCTTGATCCCTTAGCCTTTTCTGAGGTAAGTTCCCATGATGCTTAGGACATTAATTTGTATAATGTCCCATCTCCCTGAAATTTTAGCACTGAACATTGGTAGCTTCCTTCTTCACTTTTCAATCACTAGCTTGGTGGCCTTTTTCACCACACTTGTAACAGACACCCATTCCCGTCAAGAAAGTACTGGGGTGTTGCTTCCCACATTTACCACAAGATGGATATTCAACCCTTCCATTTTCCCCTTATTTTTATTCCAAGATTGATCAGTATATCTCTTCTTCACTTTCTTTTCTTTAAAGTCATAAGACTTAGAGAATTAATTTTCCATCTTGATAGCACATGAGACAATGTCTTTGTATGATGCAAAGGATTGTTAGACTAATTCTTGACGGAGAAATGGTTTTAACCCATAAAATAAACGATCAATCTTACTTATTGGGTTATGTATATAATCTCCAGCATACCTTGCTATCCTTGTAAAGTTAGCCTCATACTTTCCAACATTCTCATCCTCCATTGGTCTCAGACTCAGAAATTGCCTTTCCATATCTGCTCGATGGTCACGAGGAAAATATTTTTCTAAAAACAGATCTTTGAACTCCCTCCATTCCATCTTTGATACTTCATAATCTTACTTCATGTTTTGAATCAATTACCACCATTGATCAGCATCTCCAATGAGGTGGTAAACTTCCATGATAACTTTTTCCCTTTCACTACTCCCCAAATCCTGAAATATTTTCAATAGGGAATTAATCCATTTCACATCTACTAAGGTATTTGTACTCTAATTAAATTTTGGTGGTTGTTAACTCATGAAACTATCTAACATTGATCCTCCATGCTGCGGATCAGGGTGCTCCATACAGGTAAGGTTATTATTCATAACCTGAGTGAGTTGTCCATGTATGGTGATTAGCTGATCGACACCAGTTGCATCACCAGATCCACTATAATTATCTTGAGTAGGAGGGAAATCCCTAATTGTAGTGAATGCATTGATATGGTTTCCATTACATCTACTAGGATCCATTTCTAAACAATGGCATAAAATTGATCACTTTATGAATCAAAATACATAATTCAATTCATATAAAACACTTAACCTAAATTGAAGTATTTATGGATATAATTCATAATCATAATAAAATTTATTTGAGTAAGTATATACTCATAAACCCTTCATAATGATTTGTAATGAAAATGAGAGTTATCCTAAGAATATCCCTCAGGAGTGTCATAACCAAGAGTGCAGCAAGGCCCGTTTTTGTGCACCAGTTCCCGTTTGAGTCTAGATCAAAGCGGTGTTTTCGGGTTTTACCCCTAGGTATATATGTTCTAGAGCCGCCTCTACCTGCTCGTATCCAGACAGAGATGTATTGCTCGGAAATTTCACAAAATCTCTACAATACCAAAATTCTAGTAAATTCTTCTATACTAATCCTCAAAGTCCATATTAGGTATATGTGCTCTAATTAGAGTTTATCTAAATCTAGATTCCATGGTTTTTAATAAACTTACTCTGATAATAACTGTAACGCCCCGACCCTAGATACCCAGAGTCGGTGCATTATTACATAACATTGGCATGATCATAAGAAAGATCAAGTCTCAAAAGACCGATTAGTTTAGTAGCCTTGGAAACACTAGATATATTCATAAAGTTTACATTACATCAATAAGTGAAAAACTACAACAACAAATTGTCTTCAAATCCCCTCATACTATCCCAGCAGGTCATTCATAAAATACTTCTTCAAATTCTGGGAAAAATAAAACATTGAGAGGGGTGAGCTCAGATGCTCAGTAAGGATAACAATATAGTGGAATCTTTCAGAAACAAACATAAAAATTTAAGGCAATGCATAACTAAAACAAAATACTTTTAAAAATGAACTTCAGAATAATATGGAAAGGATAAAACGAAATAATTCCATTTACTTATTCACATGGATATTCTACTAGTCGAATAATCAAATGAAAATATTAATAACCACTTTCATAATGACGGAATGCATAATGCCAGACTATCATAACCACATAGCCAAGGCCTTGTGCCAAGACTACAAATAATATTTTGTCAAGGCCTTGTTCCAAGACACTAGTTTGACTCATGTTACCTACCGATGCATAAAGGAGTTATAGCGGTCTCCACCCGTCACATATTAAGTCCAATGCATTCCCATATGAAAAGGTTTAAACAAAACATAAACATTCATATTAAAACTAGCATACGAAATGTAAATAAATCATCCATAAACCATGAATGGTATAAAAATAAGTCATCCACAGTCAAACATATCACAAAACCTTCAATACAATATAAAACTTTTGTATCATAATAAATCAACTTCAAATAAGCGTAAAATCCATCAAGGGATGTTGACATAGATGAAATCAAAACTCTTTTTAGAGAAATATCTCTTTCTATTTTGAAATCATTTAAGAGTCATATATTTATAAAATAAAACATTTTCTTTGAAAATATTTTTGTAAGCTTGTAAGGGAAGCTTAGATGATTTTGTAATGGTAGAAAATAGCCACACCCTCCGTATAAGTTAAAAAAACATTCTTAACTTAATTCTGTCGAAAAGGTTAAAAAGCACCTTGTTTGGAAAACGACAAAAATATTTCTTTATAAACATATTATAAAAAGTCAAACAAGGGTATAAATGACTTTAACCCATATTCTTGTAAATATTAAAAATGTTTTGAAGTTCATTTTTAAGAAACATGGATGTGGATGATAAAGATATCCCAGTAGATTATTATATATAAACAACCTCGGAAAATGGAGAGATTGTGAAGTAAACCCTTAACTTGTACATTTCATTGGTTAAGGGTAGGTTAAACTCCTATATAATGGTTAAATAATTTTTATTAAATTATACAATAATCATATACATTCATATGATATCATATATGATCTTTTAGCATTGATTTGTTAATAATATCTTAGTATTATCGTTGTTTTGGGTGTTAACATACTCGTTTTCTTTTATATGTTTTGTTACATAAGCCGTGTTTGTCATGGATAGGTTGTATCTTAATCATATCCATAATGATATCAAGTCCATATATACGATTATTAATCATCAAATGAGAATTAGACTTGAATGGATACGATGGAGAATGAATCTCATCGCGTTCGTGGAGGCAGTAGTCCGTACGTACGTACGAGTGACAATATCATTCTTTTGATTTTAAAATAATATATAATTGGATGGTATATCATATATAAAGTTTCATTATAATGTTATATTTATTATTTACATTAATTACACATCATTATTATACCCATACAAGTAATAATTTTTTGAATAACAATTACACCACGACGTGGAGACGGAAAGCCGTATGTACGCACGTATGGTGAAATGTTATTCAAAGGATGGATAGAATACTGAATATGGTTGTACCATATTTATAATAACTTCACAATATATATAAGATACTGGAGTTATTATTTTAGAATGGTAATAACAGAGAAAGAAGAAGTGGAAGATGAAAGGAACTTGCAAAAGGGTGGTGAAATCATTACCACTTCTTCGGGTTCTTCATTTTTATTTGATCAAAAGGGCTCCATAGGATGGCTTTATGACAAAAATAAGGACTCTAGGATGAAGTGAGGGAATTTGGGAGAGTATTTGGGTAGAGTTTGGCCTATCAAAATGGATTTTATGGTGTAATTAATGTGATGTGGGAGTGCCCTTTTATAAGAGGGGTGAGGGGAACCTTTTAAAAAGCTAGAAATATTATTTTATAATAAACTCATATTCGGTTTCTAATGGATCCAAAGTGTATTATTTAAAGGTTATGGTGGGTATGGGTCGAAAACCACTCAAAAAATAGAATTTAGTAATGTTTGGGTCATTATATTAACCTCATCTTTTAGTTTTAACTCTTAGTTAATTAGTTTCACTTTTACAATGTCTCTATGTATTTTTATATTATATGGTTAATAAACACACAATATACATCCAAGAGACCCACATGTGGTCCACTAATGATACAAATATCATTCTATAAGTCTTTTGGACGAACCCTATATTTTTAGGAATTAAATATCAATTAATAATATAATATTTGTTTTAAAAACTCTCTTATGTCAATTTTGACACTATTTGGAAAATTGATTTTTGTGAAAATAATAACAGAATTATTACTTTGAAAAAAGTTAATTAAATCATTGATAACATGTCATATTACCCATTAAAATTAGTGTAATTCATAAAACGTCTCAAATAATATTTATTTTTATATTTATAATATCAATTATTTTAATTATTCACTCTTATGGTAATTACTGCATCATCATTGGGTCATAAATAAATTAAATTATTTAATGTCCAAAAACTATAAATAAAATATAATTATGTATGAAATCCTTTTAGATTTCTAATGAATATATACAATCGAAATTATCTTATGTATAGCCATATATTAAAAATGATTTAGTAAATAAAGTTTTATTTTAACTCTTTTAACTCTTCTTTGAATTAAACAAAAATAAATGTCCTAATCTAATCCAAGTGGACCTAAATGATAATATTTTATTCCTAAGGTTGTTTTTGGTCGAGAGACACTTGTCCAATAGAATTAGGACATGTGTTAGGGTAATATTAATATCATTTTTAACCTTAATTACCATATTTACTTTTAACAGTGGAAAATAAAAGTAAAAGTTACTATTCACTAAAAATTATTTTCATCTCATTGAACCACATTTTACTCCTTGATATTAACTGTGTCTCTCGTATTTTTGAAATTCCACTCACCGAAGTGGTAAAATTAAGTTGTATGAGAAATTCTGTTTTTTAACTACCATTTAGTGGTTTCATTATTCATCAAAAAATGATGTTTTTCAGAAACATACCAAAAATACACCCCAGTTTAATTTTGATATTCTGAATCCAAAAATGAAGTCCATTTTGAAAAATAAAATTTATAAATTTCAAAAAGTTTGTATTTCTATTCATAACGCCTATTTTCATTGGTTGTGGTGTGTTAGAACTCGATGTTGCGTACAACACACGCTATTGCATTATTCAAAGTGAACTGTACCATAAAAGATTGGGGTGTTACACATACCACAAAGCATTATACAACCATCCAGTACATCCTTAATGCATGGCGTTAAGCTACATAGTAGTACATCCTTACAATTTGATGATAAACTGCACGGAAAATTTTATTAACACATGATGTTATAATTAATGATAAAACATCCGCATATATTACAATAAAAATTTTAGAATATATATAATTTTCCTCCCTTCACCAATTTTACATGAGTGACATACCTTAGTTAACTTGAGTACATGGGTTTCCACCATCCATTAAGATCCCCTCAATCCATATACCACAGTTCATGTTTTGAATATATCAGGTCACCATAATGCATCCGTGGAAAAAATAATTGATATATGGCTTCAATAAACCGCTTCATGAGTATTCATGTATTCCCATTGCTCCAAAATATATACTTATGACCCTTAACCAAATGTTTCACTTTAAAAGAGGAATGTCAAATACTCGTGAGCCTTGACATCGATGTTGTATCACTAAACACCCCAGTTTGATTGATGTAATCTTGATATTACTATCCTATCTCATTACCCATGGAATGATACAAATATAGACCATATCTAAATCATATCTATAATATTCATGTGAAGATGTTGGAGTGATCTTGACCTTGGGTCTTCTAATTAGGATCTTATGTCACATCCCCCCAATAGGTCCATGTGATTAGATAAAGTAAACTGCCTATGGTTTTTTAAAAGTTGGAAGTCTATAAACACTAGACTATAATGTTCCAAATTACAAGACCACTAACATATAATGAATGATACAAAATACATTTGAGGTAGAAAAACTACAAAGGGAGACCTTAGAAAAAGTCGGGTTTCATCATGCTAAACACTTCATCCTTAGATTTCCGGGAAAAAATATGATTCGACCATAAAAGGAATAAAGCTCATAGGATATTACATGTATCACTAGAAATAGATATGAAATGATCGATGGATCCACTAGTTTTTTAAAAAGAAAAAGAGTTGATTGTCACATCTACTCACCAAAATATTGTGTTTTCTAGGTGGTGACTTAACTTTTATTGTACATGAATACTCATTGGATTTTACCCATTACACAAATAAAACATAATGTGTTGGGGTTTATTGGATCCCCATAACATTCCATGTCACTTAGAAAGGATATCTCACAATAAGGACCATTTTCATGAATATGAAAACATGTACATGGATCCTCTATATATGTATATATCCATCAACAAAATGTTTCACTCTAAAAAAAGAAATTCCAATTATACTGAGCTATTAGATCATTGTAGTAATACTCAACACCATAGTGTGTCTGAACAACTCCATGTATGTGTGTACCATATCATTCTCATTACTCAAGCACTTAAGATAATTATTTATAACCACCAGAGCATACTATCAAAGTGTACTCTATATCCTCGTCATTATGTCACCATGTCTTCTACCATGTCACCTGGATTGACAACAAATCTTCATTTCTGAACAATTAATGGACCACAGTTTGTGATTCAAAACCACATTTCATAGGGCTTGATCTTCTCATTAAGAAATAAATTGACCTTGGGTTTCATAACCATTCTAGATATCTTTCATTACTTACATAACATTATTAAATAGATGTTTACATCATTAAAAATCATTCATTGAACTTGAAAAATAAATTTGATTAACTTTTTCTAGGCATTCTAATGATACATAAGGGCCTTGACCCAGAAATTAATGGAATCTTATCCCTTACCGAATGTAGTATGAGTCCCATTGAGCCTTGACAACTCTGTGATGGAACATGACATTATATAATGTCATGTGAGATACATGTTATATCTTCATCATCTCATATTCATTTACTCAATCTTCCATGTAATGATTTACACAATCCATACTCCTACTATAAAGGAAGGCCTAGTGTCCCATGTATTCCAACCCTACCCATAGTACATCCATGAATAGTTCATATCCCTTGTAAAAATGTACCTATGTTAAAGAACACTTGTGTTGACAATGCATACATTCCTTTGGCTTCTGCAAAAGTGCCTATGGTTGTTAACCAAATGCGCCAGTTTGAAAAAGGGAATTCTGATCCTCACAAGAATTTTCAAAACCACGGAATCACCCATCACCTAAAATTGTTTTAGATCATTCCTAGTATGTCTATTCTATATACCCTGATCATACATAATTTATGATCTAAAATACAGTAAACTAATGAAATATGAGTTCCCAGCTAAAACAACCTAATCTAAATTGATAGGTGGTCCTGGCTAAATAACCTGTAACTAAAACAAGTATTACGTCATAGATAAATAACCTGTAACTATGGATCAATTATGTCTAATAACCAAAAAATGGAATATTTAGAATGGGATATTATCCATGGGACCCTATTGAAAGATGTTCATTTCATTGGGGTGTCGTTGAAAAAAGATCTATTCCAAAACAGGAACCTTGAATCATATTTTTTGCGATGGTACATCCCAAAAAATAATATTTGTGAAGAAAAATTTCCCACCACAAATTGTTTATCCAAATTGTTTTAAAAACCTAATATAACGGGGTAGTCATAAATATGTTTAGAAAAAAATAAAAATTAATATTGCTATAATTGAATTAAAATACAAAAAATAATAACAATAATCATATAATATTAATATAAAAATTAATAAATAAAATCACATAATAATAATAATAATAAATTAATATTAATAATAATATAATAATATTGTTGTAAAATAATATAAATAATAATAATAAACTTAGTATTAATAAATTTAATAAAAAAAATTTAAAATAATAAATACTTAAATACTAAAAAATATATAAAAATAATAATATCAGTAAAATAATAATAATACAAAATAGTAGTTTTAATAAAAAAAATTAAAAATATTACAAAAATTATAAAAATAATACTTATAAATTAAAAAAATACTAAAAAAATAATAAAAAATAATTAATGCAATATTAGAAATAATAAAAAAACAAAGTACAAAGAAATGTATATTATTAATATTACAAAAAAATTCATTCTAATGTTTTGTTATAAAATATAAATACATCACTAAGGGGGAAGGTCCTCTAGAGGATTTGAAGGAGCTAGAGGATATGGTGGAGGAAAATCCATCCCTAAACAATGAGTCAGATGTTTCATGTATTCCATAGTTTGCTCGTGCAACTGTTACTGCCATCACTTCATCCCCTTATCCTATTAGTGTTGTTGTCGATGAATTTATTCCTGCTATCTATGAATACTCTCTATAATCTCACCCTTAGCCCACAACTACTCCAAATACTCTGCAAAAGATTATGATGACACTACACAGTCTCTTCTCAAGATGCACAAAGACATTAGAACCCAATCATAATAACTCACATGCATCAATCAATAGCTGATAATAACATATCGTTCTTTTCTAGAAGACATATATGGTCATCTGCACCCATGATTCCTAATATGATCCTACTGCACCGGTCTTATCTGTGGTCTCTTCACGACTCTTAGTCGTTTTCTAAGATGTTATGACCTCATATGACACCTTCTATTGTAATTTCATATGAAAATGGTTAATTTTTTTTATTTTAAAAACTATAAAAATATTATAATGACAAAAATATAACATTGGAAATCACTTTTAATATTTCTAAAGACCGGATCATTGTACATACCCCTATAATAATCAAAATCAATGTTATCAAGTGGTTCGACAACATATATGAAAATAAAATAAAGACATCATATTTAATGTTAAGTAAATTATTTTTTAATAGGTACTCAGCATATGTTCCCTATGAATACTAAATGTATTACTACCAACTTGATATGTCACCACATGTCTCCCCTGATTCTTCCAACAAATAAATGATCTCCTCTGAAAATGACCACCCATCCAGTTTGATCATAATATTCCCCAAACATTAGATGAAATATAATCTGATTGGCGGGCACAGCATGATTCATCAAATTTTATGATTACATTATTTATCGTTATCCACCTCAAATTGTGCAATAACTGATGTCATTGATCATTCATACAACCCTCCCATGCCTTCCAGATAGAGTGATGTATTTTCTTATTGATGGGATACCATAAACTATTCTATCAATTAATATTATCAATTTAGTAATTAAATAATTTTTGAAATTTTTTAATTATTTACGTACAATCCAATGATCGAAAATGTAGTGTAAAACTTATATTGGAATATAATCCCACGTAACCAATGCTAGAGAAAATGAATTTTACAATATAGTACTCCCGTATCTAATAAATATCTTTAAAAATAAATGAAAAATTTGAAAATAATTAAATAAATTATTATATAAATAAATTAATGTTAATTAATGAAAACAAGCAATAATACGTAGGTAAACATAACTCTGCATGTGTAGATCAATGGGAAAATGTGGGCGTCACACAGTGATAGGGTCTAGAATCTTCAATCGTGAAATACCACACCCCCTCTATGTCCTCCCTAAACATCTAGCAGTGTGAGGGTCAGATGATCCAAAATTTTTCTTTTTATAAGATATGCCACCCTCCTTGAAATCAATAAAATTATACATGACCATCTAAAACTTGAAATGACTATTTTATAAAATAGTTGAAAACTATTATATATATATATTCATTATGATTATTACTATCATTATACTTTTCAAATATTCTAATTCATCATCAGTTTCATATCCGATAATGTCAATATATTTATATTCCTCATAAAAATCATCAATTATCTTATGAGTTTTAGTTTCATCATCTTTTGTCATTTCAAACACATGTTTCTCATCATTAACATCCTCATCACCGTCGAACCATAACTATAAGGTATCATCATAGTTATGTTTTTCTCTTTATGAAGATGATGGATTTTTAGTAGTCTCATGAGAAAATAAATTCCATCAACATCATCAAAACAATATTTAAATTCACTAAATATATTGTCCTTAGATTTCAGATTTATTATGCTCCACAAATCAACCCACTCTATTGATGTAGCATAGTAATTTGTATTATATTTTTTTGTGCTTGATGGTCCAAAACAAATGGTTCATTTACTATAAAAAGGATTTTATATTTAATATCAACGATTACTAAATCATATTAACATGAAATACTCCATCAGTATCAAAACAATGACATTTAATCATCAGTATATAATTTTTCCCCAGATAACACAATTCAACAATCTCTTCTATAATACCGTTAAATTTAACATCAATTTCTCTAGGATGAGATCCTTTAATAAAAGCCACACAGTTAGTTTTTTATTCCTCGTATACATGTGTATGAAATGTAATACCATTAAAAACATATGCATTATAAAATTTAACAATTATGGTTGGTGGGATAATCAATGTATAGTGGCTCTAAAAATTTACACATTACATTAAATGATTTTATTCATTATTATACATCGAAATACATTACATTGTTCGTTATGTCTAGTGTTTGTGATGATAAGGAATATAAAACTCCAAAATGAAAAATTTCATTATTTAATCATCATATTGTGCTCCTAACTTCCAATCTGATCCTAAAATTGAACATGACAACCTAGGGAAAACATGAACAATGGGGTGAGCTAAAAAACCTACTAAAAGAATAAGAATAAATATAATTCTTTCGAAATTTTATTGGTAATAAAAACATAACGATGTAAAAATTATTATACACATTTAATCATTACATATAATCTTGGGATCCTATTAACATGGAATCATAAAAATGTGGATGAATCATAAAACAAGTCATTAGAATGAGTCAAGGCTCATTGAACATACATGATCATAGGTCAAGGTTAACCACTTAGACCGTTTCACATCATATCACAGGTCAAGGCTAACCACTAAGACAATTGAAAATAGTAGCACAAGTCAAGGCTTACCCAGAAGACCGTTTCACATAATGTCTCACAGTAATAAAATTTACCCAAATAATTAGGGTCTTATCTAGGAAAACCCATCATAAAATTTTTATGAATATTCTTTCCAAATATATAATAATATATAATAAATCATATATAAACACAAGACAGCCCATGGAAAAAAATGAATTTCATAATCATGTCATAATGAATTATTTGATGGGTTAAAAAATGTGACCTTGAAGGAAAAGAATTTAAAATTTCATAAACATTCATATGGTAAAATAGGAATATTTCATGGTAAGGGATTAAAAAAAGTAGTGATAACTTGTAAAAAGAGTATTTATGATTTTTTTATTAAAACCATTTAGAGGGGTTTTATGGAAAATACTAATGATCATTTAAAATCCTAAAGGTAATAGTTTTTTAAATTAAAATTGAATTGAAATATGGATTTTTCTCATAATAAAAATAATGATTATATAAAAATAAGGTCATCTAAAAACAAATTTTATAGTTCACATAAAATTTTGTATCAATTTGGGAGGATCCTCTAAATTGGGTATACTTATTAAAGAGTATTTATGAGGGAACCACATAAAATCATGTTTGTACCCAATAGAGAATAATTAATGGATCATGTAACATGATTTTCAACATATATATAAAAATTAGAAAATGAACTTATATATAATATAGGATTTCATTTCTGTAAAAAAAGTGTAAGAATAACTTGATTGAATAATGGATGTTTGGGATAAATCCCTTAAGAAACCAAGACATGGTAACACGTGGACTTGTGAGGGCTTAATGAGAGAGAAAGTTGTCTATCATCATTTATATATCATGAAGGAAGTATGGGGGAGGTGCAAATACATACCCCATCATTAGGTATTAAATGTAAATAGGAATAATATAGAGAAGAATTTTGAATCATTGTTAGAAAGAGAGGGTCCTTAACTAAATGTCTGAAGGTGTTCTCCACACGTTATTAATGAACTTACTAATAAAATTATGTCCAGTAATTAATAATTCCAAATACTATTTTACTATTAATGGATTTATTATTTCCTTTTAAATTTTATTCATGGAATTTTTTGATGGTTTTAGAGGTTCAATTTCATTGTATGGGGGAATTTTTTCATGATTAGTTTACTTATATTCCTGAATGTATAATCATGTAATACGAGTATGTTTGTAAATAAATGATGATATAGATTATAATTTTTCATCAAAAAGTTTACAGGGTTATAAATTTAATTTGGTTACTTTGACTGTGGTCGAATGATTATATAAAACCTTAATGGTAACCTTCTAGATTAATTGGTGTCTTTTGATCATAACAATCATATTTCAGTTTATAAATCATAAACAAGTGTATGAAGAGATTCTAGAACCATGTATTATAAGTAATACATTTATTATATACTGGATCAAACATAAAAATATTTTCTGGACCAGAATTGAAGACATTAAAATAACATGAAAATCCATCATCCATGAATATGAGGAATTAACACATCTCGAATGTTTTGTTCATCTCTAGTATATAAAAAGCATAAAGGAGAGACAATAATAACTTGTACCATTATCATAAAAATATTCTAATATATGTATGATATAGGAGTTATCAGAATATTTGGATTTGGGGAGGTAAGGATAGAGAAGATAACAATATTGAATATAATATAATTTAAAAGAATAATTTACCTCTTGAATTAATCTTCCTTGAGAGAGACTTAACGGGAGGGGATTTAGACTTTTTAGTTAACACAGTTCTGTTGGACGAGGGGTAAGAGTTTGGCGATATATTTGAGTAGAATTTAGGAATTTCAGAAGATTTGAGTGGATTGATGTGAAGAGGGGAGTGTGGGTGGTTTCATTAGTAGATGGGTGGAGGGGTTTCTCAATATTTTAATCAATAGTTTATAATTATTTCATAAGAAAATAAATAGTGATGATTCCAAAACAAAAAATAGTAATAAGTGAAAATGAGTTTGTACCAATTGACATTTATATCATGCACGACTCAAGAATGATGTAGAAATTAGGTTTTTAACATTTATTGTAATTTATTGTATAATACTACTCATAAAACATTAATGTATTGTAGAAAACAATAAAAAAATTTATCCCTTATTATTTTTCGACAAGTTGAATAAAAATATGAATTTTAATTTTCAAAAACAATTTTATAAATTTGATTATTTTAAATTTTAATTAAAATCTTTATATAATTGAAAAATACATATTTTTAAATTATAACTGATTTTATATATTTTTTTAAAAAAATTCCCATGGCCTTTAAAATTTATTTTAAAACCATATTACATAAACATGTTAATTTATGAAAGCCATTTTGGAAAATACATTTTCTTTTTAATCTATTAATTTATTATAATTAAATATTTATCACATTAAAAAATAAAAATACTCTTAATATGGTCATATTATCACTTATAAAATGCCTAAATATTATTTATACAATCAAGGGTGATGTTACTATTTTTTTGAACGATTTACTATTCATAAGGGTCATATTACAATTCATAAGGGTGGGTTACTATTCTCCAAAAATTATGTTTGTTCTATTATATCCAATATAAAATAATGATCACAATTTTTCAGGTCATATTTTTAAAATTGAAACACATATGTGTAGAAATGTAGTTTAAAAGCTAGGTTATAACTGTCCCCCTAAAAAAAAATTTATTTCACAGAGAATTTGTGTTTCATGAATTTTATTATATTTACATGTAAATCCATAGTGTTTTACACAATCCATACAATCCATTGCAAATATTTTTAGTATGTTGAGACATATATTAATTTTTTTTAAAAATTACCAATTTAATATGTAATAAATATTATTTTATATGTTTACACAGAAATAATTTATGATAACAGTTTTTGAAACCAGTCAGAAATATTATTTTTTCGATGTTCTTCCAGACAAACTATTCTATTTTGTGGAATATGTTTGTTAATATGATTATCATATAATCAATAAATAAAATACTATTAATTTCTTGTAACAAATAGAGTATAAATAGAGACAGAAATCTCACATTACAAATGGTTTCATTTTTTCGCAATTTAGAAGAGCATATGTATGAGAACTCTGATGTTCCCCATTTGAAATCCATCATTCCTGAACTAAAACAAAGCCATGTTCTTGCTAAATAAAATTGATAATTTTTTAATCAATTCATGGTCATCAATTTCCTCATTATGTCACATGAAGATGTGTTTTAAGAGATATTTAGATTGAAAATAATGGTTGCATAAAAATGAAACTTCTTCCTAAAAATAATCTTACATAATTGATCCTTAATCCAATGATTTATTACATACTTTTTTATTTAATTTTTGAATGAATATATTGAAATGATAAATCTATAAAAATATTACCATACTTGGTCAGTTTAATTTATGGAGAAAATTTAATATCAATTATTCTATTAATTTAAATTTGGTCGACATGAATATTTGTTCATCTTTACAAATAATTAAAAAACATCTTATTGAATTCTATATAGTGAATCATAGTTTGTTAACATCAACGAATAAGACTTTGAAAAAAATATGAAGTTTTTTTAACACATCCCATATAATAGAATTCAACAAAAATATTAATCGAATTGGTATAATGCATTCCATTATGACACGACAATCTGGAATTTTTAATACAGTAAAATGAAAATTTCTGAAACATCTCAAAAAATTTGAAACATAACCATTAGGAAGTCTCAAATATTAAATTCACTAAAAAATTAATAATTTATTTTCATTGAAAAGTTTATAAGTATCTTTTTTCTTCAATAACATCTTGACATGATATTTTAAAATAGTTCAGGATCTATTCCCCGTAAAATTTGGGAATGATCTAATCATGCATTTACATTATAATTTGTCTTATTGGGAGTATCAAAATCTATATAAAATATATTATCCAATTTTTTCGTATCTATATACATGACATCAATCATGTGATGAACCAAAAAATCAAACCAATATAGAAGATCAAAAAAAATATCTTATTTTATCAAATTCAATTCATTCCCTAATCCATTAATTTTATAGTGGTTCATTGTTGATCCAAATATAATGGGAGGTAATGAAGAGACAAATGATTTTAAGTCAAAAATTGATATCACTTTTGGATTTCTATCTCTTTCAATTGTTCCTTTTATAAAATGATATTTTTTCATCTAAAAAGGATGATCAGTTGGAAGGAATCTGGAATGATAGTTGAAAAATAGGTTTTCTTCCATTGAATAACATAAAATATTTTTTATCACACATAATGTTTCAAACATTATTTTCAACCATTTATATTCTAACATGATAAAATTTTATATTTTTTGAATTAGTTATTTTCCAACATCAATGTTGCTTACAATATTGATTTTGTTTTATAGAAACACCATATGTGTAAGTCCTGTGTGTAGTGGAAGCATGTGGATGTGTGTACCCAACATTAATTTTAATGTTAACAAAGCTAAATAAAAGACTAATTGCGATGATAAAATTCCAGATCATTGGAATATATTATATAATGAAAATGAAAAAAGTGATGTATGTGATCCATATTTTGGATCTTCACATGTTGGTTATAATTGATTTAATTAAAATCCCATAGATACTTTGATGGAATTCTCCCTCTCTTGATGTTTCCAGTCACTATTCAATGTGATCTGTTGTTTCATCACAAAATCCACATTGAGGCTCCCTCTAGTGGTGACCCACATGTGATCCAATTATCTATTGACGTCACCGAAGGGATATCTGGGATTTAGTGCAGAAGAAACATCGTGTGTGATGTTCACCTTATATTTCCTTGAGAGCCAATTCCAAAGTGCTCTCCTTGATCTACAAAAGGAGGATATTTGTTCTATATTTAGAGAATTCATGGATGAAAGGAATAATCTCTTTTCCTGAGATATTTCCCCAGACCTATTGTGAAAAAACACAAAGAATGTCTAGGCTTAAAGAGAATAATTTAATTGGGATTTATAATACACAGAATAATGATTTAAAATATTTACAAATATGTATTTATTTATTTTATTTAATTATAAGTACGACCCCATTTTAATAATAACATTTGAAAAATATTTTTACTTTACATGTTCCCAGTGAATTATACATAATATTTTTTAAATAAATAGAAAATGTTCTTTTTCATATATTTCAGGAAAAACTACATGGAGTGTATTTTTTATTCCATTTTCATTATTTATTCCACCACATTTATTATACATTGAATAATGTCTATTTATTTCTCAAATAAATATAACTATATTACTCAATAATAAAAATATAATTTCACCCATAATTTAATATCTCAAATAACCATGTTGAAATAAATTTGATAAGGAATCCTTTAATAATTATTACACCACAATTACGAAAATCCTTTATTCCACATTTTAAATTAATATTTAGCTAAGATACATGGATACACATAGTGTGTTACCCTCTATGCCTATTTCACAATGACATATGGTAGAGCCTACCTAAGGTCTAATGTTAGCATCTAGAAACACACTACGGTACCCATGCTGAATGAAGTGAATTCCATAATGATGTGTCATATCATATGTACTCATGCTATGTAATGTAATCATGTGGTCTCGATATCTCAAATCAAGTAGTTTTCTTGCTAGTTCTATCAACACATGGGAACAATTATTCTTTTTTAGTCTTCCTAGAAATGAAAATTCCTATTATTCACCCTGGCCATATATTTATTTTTTATAACTCATTTCATATATGGAAGTAAGATATAAACATTCATTATAGTGAAATAAAGGAAAAATACGTTCTCACATTATTTATTAATGATGTATTACTTATAATGCACCCAACATATCCTACCTTTCTATGAACAATGTTCCGTCACAATTTTCATCAATACATCAATGTTTGAGAGTTGTAATAAAAAATAATTATAATATTAAATTCAAAGGACCAATTCACACACCCGTAGATAGGAAAATCCAATTACACTATGAAATGTTGATTTCCTACTGGCGGTTCATGTTCTCATAAGTTCCTTATTTATATTACTAAGGTGGCACACTATGAGAATGTGCCTGTTTGTTTTATGTGTCCTCACCCCTATTGGAATGTATTAGTTGTATACCTAAAATAACTTCATCCATCCATATATCATATATTCAATAATAGTGCTATTGAACTTCATGGTTCATATCACAACAGGGATCCTCTATGACACTTTATTGAATTTACTCTCCTTAGCACCTTATCACATGAATTTTAATGCATAACAACTATAATGGTGTGATTAGGTATTTATTAATATTCAAATCCATGAATATAGGTTTATCATAATGTAAATTGTAGGTTGTTTTAGGACACCATCTCCAAGAGATTCCCACATAAACGAGAGTCATCTTATATCAACCTTTCCCGAGCTAGCTCTCACATGATATTCAGGCTTCTGTTGAAATAGGTTTTTAGTCATGGGGTCTAGCACATTCTCTTCTGTGGACACTATTCTCACTATAACACAACAATTTTGATATAAATCCCTTAATTTGTGATACATTCAGGGAATTTTCATTGTCTGTTGATGTGATCTTGATTCATTTTCAATAGCCACCTCTATAGTATTATTACAATATAATGTGACTTGATCTCTACTTTAAGGAACCACATCATATTCCTAGAAAAATTTCCGAATCTAGATGGATTCTTTGCCTACATTAGAAGACGTTATATATTCGAAATCCACATTATAATCAAAGAAACCTGATTTTTTTGAACTCCTCTGGCTCACAGATCATATGATGGGACAAAAAACACATCATAATTGTGACTTCATATGGTTACGATCTGTCTGAAATCCATCATTAACATACCCTGTGATGAAAAGCACTTCATCTTTTCAATATACTAGGAACATATCATTATTTTGATTTAGATATTTAAGGATAGTCTTAACAGAGGTCCAATGTTGTTCTCCTGGATCTCATGGATACCATCCTACCATGTTCAGTGCATAGGAAACATCAATCCTGGTACGTAACATGGAACAAATGATGTATCATTTAGTCGAATTATATGGGATCTTAATAGTCAAATAATTCTCTTGTTGTGTATAAGGAAGTATTTTCATTGAAATATATCATCCATGTGACACTGGAACCAATTCCCTTTTGGATTGTTCCATACTAAATCTATTATATATCTGGACAATATAAGTACCCTAAAATTAACCAAGCAACCTCTTGGATCAACCACGAACTATCTTGATCACTAGAATATAGGCTAATTTTCCTAATTCTATCATGGAGAAACACCTATTCAACCATTCAATAAATTACTATAAGAATGGTACATCATTTCCAATAAGTAATATGTCAGAAGCATATACTATAGTGATAATTACTGCATTCCCATTAAACGAGTTATAGACAAATGGCTCACATTCATTCTTAATGAAACTAAATTCTATTATGGATTCATCAAATCAATTGTTCAATTACATAGATGCACTAATTAATTCAATAATGTATTTCTGAAACTTTTAAACCAGTTTGGATTTACCTAGTCTAACAAACCCTTATGTATGTGTCATATTGACATCTTCTAGAAGATTCCCATTATGGAATGTTTTTTTCACATCCATATGAAAAATATCATAGTCATGGTATGCCAAAATGGAATGTACGATTCTTATGTATTTAAACAAGGAAAATTGATAGAATGTTTCACCGTAGTCAGTTACATAATGTTGTCTAAATCCTTTTTCCACTATCCTTACATTATAGGTACTAACATGTCCTTCCATGTTCAGATTTCTCTGGAACACCCATTTATATCCAACTGAAATTACATCAATTGGCTCATCGACATAAAAATAGAAATTGTTCGAATACATGTACTCTATATCAAAATTCATGACTTTTATCAATCTAGATTCTTCTGATCTCTCTTGTAATTCCTTGTAGGATAATGATCTTTCATTTACTTATAATAATGATTCACCATTTTCCATGACTAGGAAACCAAATATTGTTTTTTTCACTTACCACTCTTGAGCTCCCATTCAGTACATGTGCTTCTAGAACCTCTTCCACATGACATGTGGATAATTTTCTTGTACCAACCATTGTTTATCTTGAGCAAAAGAATTTTTTATTCCAATCATTCTCCAACTATCCTTTTTGCTGATGTGGTCCCTGACAAAAATGATGGTTTATCAGGAAACTGTGACTTTATTATCTGAAGGGTTATATAGGTAATGTCTTTTTTTACTTACGATATCATATAATGATACATCTCATTCCCTAGGGTGATAGTTTGTTTCCTAATAAGGCCTTAAAAATGCCCTACAACTCCATAAACATATGTGAGACAAAATCATTTTTTTGGTTCCATAACTCGAAGGGAATTTCATTTTCCACTAGAGTTGGTACAATATTTAATGTGTATTCTACTATTTGTAATTTATATCCCTAAAAGGATAATGTAATATTTTCATGAATCATAATTGACAACACCATGTCCAACGAGGTGCAATTCCACCTTTCACTAGCACCATTCCATGGTGGTGTATAAGTAGTAATGAGTTACGATATAATACTAGACTCCAACAAAATGTCTATGAACTCTTGGTTAAGATATTCTTGAGAACGATTTGTTCAAAGATTCATTATATTCTTACCAAAATAATTCTATTCATCATTATTGAAATTTTTAACTTTCTCCAGGGAATATGACTTATACCTTATTATGTTTATATATCCATGTTAGCTAAAATCATCAGAAAAAGTAATGATGTAAGAATATACACCTATACATTCTACTAGAAATGGTCTATATAAATCCATGTGTATATTTGCTAGATGCTTTGCGTAGAATTCATCATGGACATCGAAATGTGGATTGGTTATATAAACTTGTATACAAGCATGAAATCTATGAAGTTGATTTATCTCAGAAGAGTCTAAAAATTAAAATTGGAAGAGAATTTTCATGTTATTCTCATTTACATGACTGAGATTGTTATGCCACAACTGGGTGTTATATGTGTCATGTGAGATTGTTTTTTTTATAAATTTCCAACTCTTGGGTTTCTTAATTAAATTCATACAAAAAATTGTTTATATGATCTGTAACATAAAATAATTTATTCTTCGAAATGAAACAACTTTTGTTTCCCAATTTGAATACAAAACCATTAATATATATATATATGATACATATATTTTATTTAGTAAAACTACGTACATAATAATATTTAGGAAAAACTAAAATCATTCTAGATGGAATGGATAGATGGTAATCTCCAATGGCCAACACAGCTAGCCAAGCACCATTGGCTGATTGAAGATCAATAAATCCTCTATAAATTTTTTCAAATATACCTTATTCCAGAATTTAAATATAATTTTTTACTCACATAATCTATAAAATACCCAATGTGAATAAATAGTTCAATAATAGTAGATAACAAATTCACCTTTACAATCCCCATTATTCTAGGTACAGTACCAATTCAAGTGGACATGCTTTCCAAATGAAAAAAAAATACTTCATCTCAATACATGTCAAGCCTCTGGTTTTCCCTTTATTGGAGGAATGTGGATTAGGGGCTTCAGACCATTTATAAATATTCTCCCCCTTTTCCTTTCCATTATTCATCTTATTATCCAGATAGACTATGGGTTTGTCACACTCCATGTTTTTATCTATCTGGAGAATCAAGTATAGAAATTCTGATAGACTCTCCTAATTATTTATCATGTTGTAGTATAAAAAAATTCTAGGGAAGGACTTGTTCAATGATAATATGATTACATTTGTATGAAACTCATTAGAGATCATAATCCCTTATATTTCCAAGAATTAAATTTAGTCAATAATCTTGACTACATGAGGCCCAGTTGTTATAGACTCTCCAAGTATAGTTCTAACCAAATAATTGGAGATCTCAAATATCTCATTTCCAACATTCTCATGATAGACATCCCTACTGTGAGATATCATGCAATATGAATCCATGTTTTCATGTATCTTTAATAGATCATTAGACACGACCAACAACATAAAACATTAGACATCTATGGAATCATTCAAATATTTTATATAGAGATATTTTTTCACATCACTGGATATTTTTCATGTTCAACTAGAATAGTCTCCATTGAAAGACACAATTACTTATTGTTGTGAAGGATGATGTGTAAACTCCTCTAACACTACTAAATATTAGTCTTGGTGATAAGGTTTTCCTTCATGAGTATGTTTCACAGTGATATGTTTGATTTCATTTTTCTTTTAGTTAATAAAATTTAATATGAGAAAATATTTAGCTCTTTATTATGATAAAACTGAGACAAATAAATAATTTAATACTTATTAGTTTCCCACTCTTTTATAGAAATCTAATAGCCCTTACCATTCAATTTGGAATATTTTGTAGCTTGAATTTTATAGTGGAAAAGATCAATATTTTTCTTCTCATTTCCCCAAATACTATTGGCCATGCAACATGAAGGTTTTTAGGAAGTAACTCCAAATTTCAAAAGCATTTACACATAGATCATTGATCCATTAACTGGAATCCCCAATCGAAAAGTCCTTTCATTTTTGATTTCCTCAACCTTTGCCTCCTGGTCACACCATGTCATGTTGTGGAAGTCATCCCTTAATGTGAATCAAGTCATGTAAACCCAAAACCTAGAATTTTAATTCCTCTATAATTTAAAGCACCGCATCTTTGTTTGATTATGCACTTTTAACTACGGTTAACTTCTATCCAATTTTTTCGAAAGATGTACCGATATATTATTTCATTGAGTTATTTTATCCATATATGTAAATTTCTAATTTATTATCTTCTTTAAATTATAATTAATATTATGTGGAATATACATAAACAATTAAACATGTATAAAATATTCTTTAGACATATACCGGTCTTATATTATTTCCATATTTCATGCTTATTTAATTCATTAATTGAGTGATTTTTACAACACACCCACAATAAATAAACCCTAAAACTTACTAACATAAAATAAATGACATGATCATGATAGTTTTATGTTGGTTATTTTATCTAGTGGTTTATAAAATAACCCACGAACTAGGGGAGAAAACACCATTATCCTTTTTGGGTTTGAGTCTATATCTTTCCACCAATCCACCATTGTATCACCATGGATTGGTTTCTCCTTGGATCCTAACATGAGCTACCTCCACTAGAATTGGCGCTCCATCGATTAAAAATCTGTTTATCTCACATGTAGGTGAGGGGTATAAAAATGTTAAATATAAAATAACCCTTGATTATACATTACCTACATATTAATGAGGGGAAGGCTCACATGCCCACATTTTTAATTTAAATAAATAATTTAAAAGAGACAATCCAAATTTAAAAGGATCTGGTCTATCTCATGATAATCCATACATAAAATATTATTTATAAATAAATAAAACAAGAATTAAATTATTAAATGGTTCTTATCTAAGATAAATAATGTTTGAATAAATTAATTATTATCATTAATTAATTAATCATTTTATCTTAAACACATTTCTGAATTTAGTTGACATTCTCATCCATCATAATTAAAAAAAATCATTTAAAATTATCCTTCTACGTAACATGTACCTTGGAGGCAACATGGTGAATTCACATTCATTACTACCCCATGAGTATAAATGAATGTTACAAAAATGATAAATTAAACACACACAAATATATATATATAACCTATCCCATGTTGTGCCCTAAAATTATTATTGCACCATTGTAATCCCATAAAGGGTTTTTATAATATAATAATAAATATTAATAAATCTATATAATTTGAATGAGTACATGACATATTGTTATGACTCCATGTATGGTAATATCATTCACCATCCATTTGCAGTATGTGCCCAGGGATACATCATATTGATTTACATCAAAATATTCATATTACTACACATGTCTATTCGGCCACATGTCATATAGTATCTGCGTTACATGGTATCCATCTAGGAAAGCTCTGTACGGGGTACACCATCAAACCCTAACATGATGGTACTAAACTCCAGGTACAGTGGGCCACACAATGTGTAATATGGAAACTGAGTTCCATATTTTATTGGTCAAAACATAGAGTCATACTGACATATAAAATCTCCACCACATGGCTTGCTTTGGCAGACCACTCTTGATGCATTGAACCTCGACTACATAGAGTGTGATGTAAAATACATGGCATATGAGACAAACAGACAAACCATGTATTTTGGTGTTGAATGAAAAAAGACCTTTGTCACCTCAAAATTATATCCTCTATTTATTTTATTTTAATAAAAAATTATAATAAAATATTGTTTCTATAAGCTGAACAAGAATGGAATGAGGAGGAATATATCTCAAGATTCATATTTACAAAATGATAAACTTAAATTGATAAAACAAAATTTTTAAATTCATAAATCAGAAATGAAAAAACAATATAATTATATTCAATTATATAACCCCTTTGATACAACTTGTAGGTTCTGAGGTCTATAGAATAATGTGGTTGGGTGTACCGAACATTAATTTTACAATTTTAAATGATCAATCTAGGATCCATCATGATGATAAAATGATATATCGTCAGAATAGAATGAAGAATGAAAATGAAAATAGCAATGTCCTGAAACCATAGAATGGTTCATCATATGTTTTTTGTAATTATTTTAATTAAAATATGTGAATTTCCTTGATAGAATTATATCTCCATTGATGTTTATAATAACAATACAATGTGAATTGTTGTCCTATCGCAGAATCCAAGTGTAGGCTTCCACTAGAGGTGATCCCCATGTGCTCCACATATAATTGGATATCGACGAAGGGATATTCAGGTGCTAGCAGTGAAGAGGTGTTTCTTGTGATGTCCACATTCAATCACCTCGAGAGCCACCTCAAAAGTTCTCCCTATGATCAGGTTGAGGAGGATCTCTCTTGTAACATGAGTGAGTACTTAAAGGAAAGGAATTTTGTATTTCCTTGAGATCTTTCACCAGATCCATTTTTTCCAACCACAATGAATGGTTAGGCTTAATTATAATAATTTAATTTTGAAGAATAATACATAGAATAGTGTAATAAAATAATTACATATAGGTATTTATTTATTTTATATAATTATTAGTATGAACCCATGTCTAATAATAGTGTTTGACTATTATAATTACATTACATGCACCCACACAATTTCACCTAATCCAATCTAATTAAATAAATATTAATATTTATCACAAATTTCCAAAAATAATCAATGCATGTACTTTTGTATTCCAATTTTTTATTTTCTCCACCCCATTTGTTAGACCATGAGTAATACATATTTATTTATCATATAAATATCACTTAATTAATCGATAATAATTATATTATTTCACCGACAATATATTCTATCAAATAACTAGAGGTGTAATAAATAAGATTAATAATCTTTGGATAAATATTAAAAAATAGAGAATAATATTTATTCATCTTTTTAAATGAACATTTAACTATGATACTAGGATAAAAGTTGTGTGTGACCCTCTAGGACTCTTTCTTTGTGTCATTAGGCAGATCCTAGCCAAATTCCAAGGTTAGCATCTTGAAACATGCTATGGAACCAATAGAGAAAGAAGTTAACACTTTAATAATGTATCCTCTCATATGAATGCTAACCGTGTAATGCAATCCATTTGTATTGATTTCTTTAATCAATAAGGATTCATGCTTGTGTCGTCAAATCATGGGCTCGATTATTATTTCTTTGACTTCCTATAATTGAAAATTCACATTAATCACCCTTTCCATGAATTTAATTAGGATATTTCAATTCTATCGAATGGCCAGATACATCAACATTAATTATATAATAGAATGGAAAAAACCATTCTATCATTATGTATTAATATTATATTACTCGTGACACACCCATCATATCATACCTCACTGCGAATAGTGTGTTGTCATTGTTTTTTTATTACATTTAAGTGATCGAGTTGTAATGACCAATAACAATAATTATAAATTCTATGAAACAATACTCACGTATATTGAAAGGAACATCCAATGACACTATGAAATGTGGATTTTCTTCTGGCAGTTCTCGTTCTCATAATATCATTCTAGATAATACCATGGGTTCATACCATGAGAAGGTGCCTTAATGTTATATGAATCCTCTCCACTCATCGACTATATTATTTTTATCAGTAAAATAACATCATTTATACATAGAAAATATATTCAATAATAGTTTTATGGTACATCCAGGTTATCATCATTAAAGGGATCCTCTAGGACCCTTTATTAAAAAAATAATCCATAGGACATTATCACAAGCATTGTCACCAAATAGAATAATCATGATGTTATAAGGTATTTATAAATATATATATTCCTAAATATATGTTTATCATAAAGTTAATTTTTTTTGGATCTCTTCCACCAACTCCAACAATATGTAATGACACCATTAATCCCCAATGAATTTAACTCTCCAATCAATGGTTTAAAATAAAAATCAATATTCATTTTTGAATGTCCATGAATTAATATGGTAAATAATATGTATGAATCATTCCTCAATATCTGCGTAGTTATGTTTTAGATAGTTATAATGATAGGGAAATGTGAATACATAATATCTTAAGATCCAAATAGTCAAACATCATTAGTAGATTGACTCATTTACATGTTTTGTGCTTCTAAAGAAAAAGATGGAAATACTTGGTTAAAATTTTTGTATGAATCACCATTAGTGGGATGATTTCTGATTTTACCTACGCAAATATTTTTTTTTCAAGTCATCAATGTCTTTGTGTTCTAAGATGTAAATAAAGGATGTAATCTTGTTGAAATCTAGAAATACATCAACTGTTTTACCATAATCAATCTGGAAATCCCTAATTGAGAATCATTATACCACAATTTTCCATATGTGGATAAATATTCATTTACTAATTTTTACTATAATATTAGATGAAACCATTTGAACCTACATGAATATTCTGATACACATGTCCCAAAGTATGAACCAATCTCTTTATCTCATAGAAATTTGTAGGTAACATGTTTTCATCGGGAAATTTTTTTTTAACCATAGATAATTTATTATAAAAACTGGTATTTAAAATTTAATTATCTGATATAAAAGCCAAAACTTTAGCAACCACATCAATTTTTATTATCATACAACGTGGATATAAAGCATCATCAACTGACCACAACAACTCATAAAATTTATATGGTTACAACTCAAAAGTTAAATCAATATCATCATGATTTTATGTTTGTTGAAATGACAGCAATTCCATATAATGCACTAAATTTTTAAATGTGATGGATCATGAACAAAATTATTAGTATCATCTATGGAACAATGTTCACTATATTGATTCCAAAAAACATAATCTATTATGAAAACCAAAATGCAATAATGACCCCAACATTTTCAAATGTTCCAAACAACTTCAGAACTTATTTTATACAAGGACACATAATTTTCCCTTTTGAATCAAATTCAATCTTTGGTGATGAAAATGATAATAATGTTTAAACACCATCAATAAATAAAGGAATTATACTAGAATTGTTGGGATTCAATCACCTATTTTTCAATGTGTGGTCACCTAATAATGATTTATTCAAATTCGTTATAAAAAATTATCTAAAATATATAAAATAATATTTTTTATTGAATAATCATATATTCGAAAAAAACCATTCAAAAGTAGATAATTTTTGTAATTATTCCTAATTACAAATAATTTCTTAATTACCATTAATTAGTTTTTTATCTAATTTTTACTAATTATTACATATTATTACAAATTATTACATAATATTATTAATTATTACATATTCTTACAATTTATTAGTAATTGTATCTATTTATTTCTAATTAAACATTTTTATTTCTATTTATTCCTAATTATGGCTATTTATTAGTAATTTTACATATTAATTACAATTTTTTTCAATTTTTTCCTATTTATACCTGTTTATGCATATTTTTTTCTATTTATACCAATTTATTTCTATTTAATTCTATGTATTACTAGTTATTAATAATTATTACTAATTATTAAAAATTATTTGTAATTATTACAATTTTTTAATATTCTAAACTAATTATAACCATTTATTAATAATTAATACTAATTATTAATAATTAATGTTATTTTTTTTACTAATTGTTACTATTTATTTTACATTTTAAATTTTATAAAATATTATTAATAATTATTACAAATTAATACTATTTATTAATATTATTTAGTAATTGTTATTATTTATTTATATTTATTAATAATTATAATTATTTATTAGTAATTATTACTATTTAAAGGTAATATATTATATTTATTACAATTTAATAATTTTTATTACTATTTATAACTATTAATTTGTAATTAATACTATTTTTCATAAATTAATAATGTTTAGTAGTAATTTATACTAATTGTTACCATTTATTTCTATTTATAGTAGATTATTCCTAATTATTAATAATAATGATATATTGTTACTAATTATTACTAGTTGATAATAATTAAAACATTTTATTACTATTTATTATTATTTATTACAATTTATTGCAATTTATTACAACTTAATACTAGTAATTACCAGTTATTAGTATTTATTATAATTTAGTAATATTTATTACTATTTACTACTAATTATTACAATTTATTAAAAAAAATATTACTAAATATTACTAATTATTGCCAACTAATACTAATTATTACAAATTATTAGGAATTATATATAATTAATACTACTGATTACTATGTATAACTATTTATTACTATTTATTGTAATTAATACTTTTTATTACTAATTATAACTATTTAGTAATAGTTATTACAATTTCTATATATTTATTTAACATTATTAGTATTTATTAGTAAATATTTCTAATATACACTAATTATTGATAATAATAACTAATTATCGCTAATTATTATGAATTATCACTAATTATACATATTTTTCAATAATTATTATTAAATATTCCTAAATATTAATTATTATTTCTAATTAGACCCTTTTGGTTATTAATATTACTAATTATACCTATTTATTAAAAATTGTCCTTAATTATAACCCTTTATTACAAAATGTTACTAATTATATATATTTATTTCCTATATAATTGTATTTAATATTATTTAATACACATTAATACTATTTAACACTATTTAATAGTAAATATTACTATTTATTTGAAAATATTACTATTTATTAATAATTATACAAATTTATTTCTAATTATACCAAATTATTACAAACCATTTCTAATTATTAGTGGTTATTAATAATTTTTTTACATTACTAATTATTAGTAATTATTACTATTTATTCATAATTATTAGTATTTTCAACTAATTATTCCTATTTATTACAAATTATTATCAATTATATCAATTTGATACTAATAATGACAAATTTTTACTTATATTACCATCTATCACACTTATACCAATTTATATATAATTATTACAAATTAAACCTATGTATTACCAATTGTTACCAATTATACCTATTTATTAATAATTATTACTAATTACACATATTTATTTATAATTATTATTAATTATTACCTATTTATTACTAATTATTAATAATTGTACCTATTTTCACTAACTATTTCTAATTATATGAATTTATTACTATTTATTACTAATTTTAAATATTTATTACTAATTATACCTATTTTTTTACCAATTATTACTATTAATTACTAATTTAACCTACGTGTTACTAATAATTTCAAATTATAACTATTTTTACTAATAATTACTATATATGTCACTTTATGACATATTATTACTAATTATTATTATTAATCTATATTATATTGATTTTTTACTAATTTTTTTGAATTACTCATATTTTGTAACAATTAGTAATAATTATACATATTTATTACTTATTATTACTAATTATTTTTAATTAGTACAAATTATTACTAATTATTGCATGTTATTACTAATTATTACTATTTTTTACCAAATATTCATATTTTTACTAATTATTACAAATTATACATATGTATTAACAATTATTAGTAATTATACATATTTATTACTAATTATAACTAATTATTACCAGTTATATCTATTTATTTTTAATTATTACTAATTATTACCAAATATTAATATTAATTTATAATTATTACTATTTATTAATAATTATTACTATTTATTACAATTTATTAATATTTATTGGTATTTATTGATAGTTATTAGTATTTATTACTAAATAATACAAATTATTACTATTTATTAGTAATTATTATTATTTATTATTGTTTAATACTATTAATAAGTAATTATAACCAATTATTAATATTTATAACTAATTATACATATCTATTACTAATTATTTCTAAATATACCAATTTAATACGAGTTATTACAAAATATACATATATATTTTAAATTATTCATAATTATTATAAATTAATCAAAATTATTCCCATTTAATAATATATATTCCAATTAATTCTTATTTATTTCTAATTATTCCTATTTATTCCTAATTATTCCAAATTATTGCTTATTATTCCTAACTATGACCATTTATTACTATTTGTTACACTTTCTTACTAAATATTATGTACACTTACAATTTATTTGTAATTATTATTTATTATTAGTAATTATTACTAATTATTTCAAATTATTACTAATTTTTACCATTTATTAGTATTTATTACTAATGATGCAACATATTTGTAAAAACTAATATTTCAAAACAAAACTATCTAATAATAAATTAATTATGGCTATTTAACAAAAACAATAAATAATTTATGTTAAATTAATTATGTAAAAAAATAAAAATCAATAGATAAATACTTTTAAAATATGAGATATTTAACGTTGCATGGCTTGAAATTTTTTCATTTTTTAAATCTTACAAATTAGAAATAATATAGAGAGACATATTATATTTTAGAGAGAGAGAGGAGTTGAGGGAGATGTGAATGAAAAAAAATGGAGGAGGGATATATATAGTTTAAATTAGTTGGGACATGAATATTCAGGATGAGACCCTTCACAAATATAATCCACCTGATAATTACAGGTCGATGATTAAAAAACTTTTTTCGATGAGACTCGTTGAAAATTCCTACAAACTGACTTAGCATTTGTAATGGGTGATAAATCACATTGAAAATACTATTATTTTTGACAGATCCAATCAAGAAATTCTAAACCCCTATAAATTATGTGGTTAATGATAAACAAGGTATTTACGACGGTTCCCTTCATAAAATGCTGAATCCAATAAATGGTATTTGGGATGGGTGTCATTGGTAATACTAAATCACTGCATGGTTGTTTGAGAAGGGAGAAACACACCCATCAGAAATAATCATCTCATGGTTTGGTGTATAGTGTGCACCGAACCATTTCTTGTGGAAAAAATATCGCATCAAAAAATACTCACTCCAAACTAACAATTTGTGATTAGACCATTTCCTTTTGCAATAAAGCTGTTGAAAATGACCGGTTTATCTTTAGTGAAGCTAAAAATACCTATAGTAATTAAATATTAGTTCTGAGCTAAAATACCTTAACTTAATACAACATCTTGAATGAGCTAACCGACCCTAAACTAAAGTAATATTATATCTGACCTAAAAGACCCTAAACTAAATCGATACGCGGTCCGACCTAAAAGTCTATAAACTAATGAAATATTAGGTCTATGGTAAAAGACCATAAACAAATGGAACATCATTTTCGAAATAAAATACTAAAAAATAATGAAATATCATGTCCAAGATAAATGAGCATAAAATAATGGAATAATACATCCAAGCTACAAGAACACAATCTAAAGCAACATTATGTCCGAGCAAAAAGACCCTAAACTAAAGAAAAACATGTACAAGTTAAAAGACCCTAAACTAATGAAATATTTAGTTTGATCTTAATGAACCTAATCTAATGTGATGTTAGGTCCAATAAAAAGACCCTAAACTAAATCAATATTAGGACCAAGATAAATAACGATAATGTAATGTGATATTACATCTGATCTAAAAACACCTAAACTGAAGCATTTCTTGATTCGAGGTAGATTTCCCTAAACTAAAGTGAGGGCGTGTCTGAGCTAAATGTCCCTATACTAAGGAAATAGATAGTTCGAGCTAAATTCCCATAAACTAAAGAAATATGTAGTCTGAGAATGGGTACCAGAATGTAATGCCTGACAACAATTTTGTCTTCAAATGATTCAAAAGGCCCACCATACAAACATGAATACCAAATGACACATGATATACAAAATGTCACCCAAGGAACATATTCATGACATTGCCAAAGACATTGGTTTGAAGTAGTTTCCCTATGAACTGAGTCCTCATCCAGTCAGACGTCTCTCCTGAGGTGGGAATT
This sequence comes from Viscum album, assembly GCA_963277665.1. Taxonomy (NCBI): domain Eukaryota; kingdom Viridiplantae; phylum Streptophyta; class Magnoliopsida; order Santalales; family Viscaceae; genus Viscum; species Viscum album. Next base: position 1,348,885,170 of record OY728122.1, read on the forward strand.
TATTGATTCACATCAAATGGAAAATGGAAATATCACAAAGGAAGAAAATTCTTGAATAGGGATATTATTGTATATGCCAAATCCAAGGATATAGAGGTGGATGGGACTGGTGGATCACATAGGCCTCTGAAAGACTCACGATTGTGGACCATTTCAAGGTCAGATGAATGGTAAAAACATGGCTCATAACCCATAGGAAGTCCCAAAGACCCACCTTCGACAACACTTACTACTATCATGATGGATACCCATATAAATAAATGTGTACCCCTGGGATGTGCGGTTTCCCATTTGCATGTTCTTGGTAGACCTAAAGAATTCCTTCGTAAATTTAGAGGGGAAATATCCAATAGAAGAGACCCCCATTGGTCATAATTTTCATTATCCATGTCATCGATCGGAAGAATAAAATTCATTGATGATATACAAGAAATATCATAGGACCCCAAACCATTGTATATTAAAACAATAATGTTAATGGGGATGAGGTGAGTGGTGTTCACGGTTGTTGAAGTACACGCGGCACACTCCTCATGTGATCCGTGAGATGACACAAGACCTTATTGACATGTAATCCTCGTCTCGTGAAATCCCTTTTTATTATCTACCCCAAAACAAAATAGTCCTCGTGTATGTCTAGGAAGTCCCTATTATGCTCTGAGGATATATGAATAGACTTCTCCTCTATGTTTTTACACACTACATATAACCCATATTATCCATGAAATTCATCACTGACAAATTGAGTAACAATCCAGGACATATCCCGGGAAGGATCACATTATCCTAGAATGTTTTAAATTATAAAAAAGGATAAATAGATGGAGGAGGTGAGAGGTTTTTTTGATCACTGAAGGACATGTGTTGCACCACCAATGATCTGCAAGACACAACGAGTCCTCACTGACACATCAATGACACCTCACAAGAAACCTTTTCCTTCTCATCCTCACTAGGAAAAGTGTCACTAGTCACTCATCGGAGATATAATGGTGAATTAATATATTTCTCCAAGGAAAGAATGTGCACCCAATGAGGCTTATATTGATAATGGGACACATCACAAAAAAGAAGAAGAAATACCCCCAAAAAAATTGAAATAACACATGACTCGAACCCTATATATATAAAAAAGGGGAACGAAGTGGTGGTGAAGCGAAGTATTCAAAGTATTTGAAAAGAATGTGAGGCTCCCAGCGCTCCTGCAACATGGTCCCACATGACCCCTAGACATACCATCCATTTCTAGTGAAACTCTATGGCAAGTGACCCGATGTCTTGCGAACACATTCCAACATGATCTTGGATTTTGCGAAGGAAATTAGGAATGAAAAATGACAACATGAATATACATCATCATGTCTAAATGATCAATAAAGTTCCTAATAATTAGATGTAATACAATAAATGAGAATTTATGGATGGAAATCTCTACAAATGATAATCAAATGACACACTCAGAGAACTCCCTAGAAGAGACTAACATATATCTATAGCACAAGCCCCCTTCCCTAACTACATCTTGTTTTTTCACTGGATACACCACAAAAATATCCATACAACAACGGTGTATATGACTATATGTTTCACACTATATCAGGATGAAAGGGTTATACTCTAGGAGTCTAGATGCATTTACTCTATGATATTCAACTCTCAGACTCGGTAGATTAATTTTTGAAACTTGTCACATGACAGTCAAAATTCCATTAGGTAATACACTGGTAGAGATTCAATGTAATCATTTGACCCAAATTCAGTGCATGATTATTCCAAGATCACGTGAATAAATTCTAGAAGTCTTGCATAGAAAAAATCAAATGTATTCCAGATCACATGAGACTCAACAAAACTTGTATTCAATATAGATAATGCCTTCACAACACATGGGATACAATTGAGATTAAAAGTGAAATTACTATGTGAACGACATGGTAGTGGCCCTCGTGCACTCTGCGTGAGTCACCGAAAGATAGGTGATAGTAGTAGTACATTTCGTATATATCTCTTTACAAAACTCTAGTATTCCCTCTAGGACATGAAAAATTGTCCAAACATGTCATATCCGGAAAAATAGACCCCCCTACAGACACCAATTTGATTTCATGAGACCAATTGGGTCTATTACCATAGAATTGTGATTTCCTTTGGAAATATATCCAAACTAATATAAAAACATTTTCACATGTCAGCCGAGTCTCTCAAAAGAATATGTACATGATGAAGAAGATCCCACCACACCATCTAGGAAATACTACATTGAATCGTAGCCACCTCCCAAAATGTTGACTAGTTCTCATGATATATCCTATAGGATTCATCCTTGATACTCAAAACCCCTATGTCTATTCCACAATGACCCTCACAACATCCTATGTATGTGTCATGTTAGTTCAGTCAACGGCTCTCAGGTCCTACCAACATAGTCATACAATGCCCTCCAAAAAAATTCCTTGTCAATAAGGATTCTCAGGACTTGTAAGAAATTTTTTTCATCGATGAGTAATCCCCAAATATTGGGAAATCTTATTGAGTATGGACCTATATAGAGAGAATGATTATGACTCTGATTCCTTCCATATGTATTATATGTAGGCAACATCAATCTAAGGTATGTGCCTTATATTTGTCATTTTGTATAACCTAGCTATTAAGTCCCTTATTCAAATAAATTAAATTGATTATTAAATTAACCATGTTTGTCATAATGAGCATGGTTCACATGTTTATAGGAGTAGGATTGATCATATCATATGTACTATAAACAAAAACAATTGTACAAGGAAACCACACTCTATAACCCTTCCCATGATGAGAACTATGATGACTATATTTATGGACATAACCAGGATATGTTGGAATTCTTCATAAGTTAAGAGATAAAATAATAAATCCCATACAGTATAAGCCTTTCCTCAAATCTGACGTATTAACTACTGCGACCCAATTGGTCCCAGTTGATGATCACCATATCACAACCATTAGTGGAATAAGAAACCCACAAATATATGATGATTATGAATGCTACCATAACATGGATATGTAACAAGGCTCTTCAAGACCCGAGTCCAATAAAAATAATCTCATATTTGTCCAAAAAAAATAGTATATCATCATGAGAAATTAATTGTAAAATTTCCATCCCTTATTTATCACACCGAGCACATCTCAATTGAGCTTTGGGATATTTTATACTCAGATCATCTACACAAGGAGTCTCTATAATGACACAGGAATCCACGATACATGATAACTAAGAAAACTATTATTCTTGATATACTTAGTATATGTATGAAACCCCCATATGTGTTCAGGATCGAATTTTTGGATTCATGGTACCTAAACATATGAATCCACCGCATGAAATTAAATTGTACAGTATAAATGAACTTTGATTGTTTTGATTAATAATATAATCAAGATATGTAGGATGCCTCATATTGGATAAAAACCCACCCTACAATATTTACCACCTCCAGACAGGGAACCACGCACTGAGGCACTTGGTTATTCGGATTCAGAACATAAGAAACTTTATATTAGCATAAAATGTTGAGGAACCTTAGATACATACTAATATATTAAGTAATGGGATCTTAATCATTTTCATATGAAAGATAATTATCCTATATAAGTTTTTTTAGGGTATCCATTCATGTATAGAAATTATTAAGATATTTACAAACATATAATAAATTATAATAATGTCCTGAAGTAGGCAATAATTCACCTCAAAGGGTGATATGAGTCCAACCTCCCATCCTCTCGACCAATGCACGTCCAAAAGATTTGATGGGCCTGAAAACCCAAATAACTGCCTGCCTTGGAAAAGTATATCCATACCAAGATATGGATTAGGAAAACATTGAATGTTTCACTATAAAATGAATAATATGGTAAACCAGATGTGTGAAATTTATAGAGACCAAAAAATATCCCTCAGGAGAACCGTCAAGAGGAACCCATCCCATGCCTCCATCAAAACCCAATGAATCAATAACAAATTAATATTATGGTTATTATTCAAACTGAGTAAGAGGATATAGTGCTATGATGTTATTATTTTTTTTATGGGGATGATGAATGTGAAATTAAATCTAGAGAGACTCCCAAATCATAATAATTTGAGTTGTTTCACAACTAATGATGTTGAATGAGTTAAAGACAATAATGATACATGTTTGTTTTCTGAATTATGAATTTTAGTATAGATAAATTTTTCTAATTAGGGGATGTAAATTTATCATGGTTTGAGTATTATATGGAGTATACTTTATATGAGAAAAATTATATAATGAGAAGTAATAAAGTTTAATGGTATCTATTATCATTCATCACGAGACAATTTCTATAGAGACAAGTAGAATGTGAGATTATGGGAAATATTCCTCACACAATAAAAGTGTAAAAAATTAGGAAGATATTTTGGAAATGAAATTTTAAGGGATTTTACATATTAAAATCATATAGAATATCTTGTTTATAACTATTTGTAAAAATATAATTGAAGAGTGAGATGTGGTGTTTTTATAAATCTATAGTATGAGATAATTTTAATGAATATGAGCTCAATTGATGAATATGAAAACATCCATCTTGTGTTGAGATGTTTGATAAATGGTGTGTTGATGATATGGGAAGACAATGATATTATAAAAATCATTATTATAGATTTTAGAGATGATGAGGTAGGGGATAGTCCAACCTACTATATATGTTTTGATAATTTTTATTGAGACATTGGGTTATTATTAAGTGATATTATAATCTCACTGAAAATTATCATTTTAAGAGACATAATGTTGAGAGAAAATAAGGAATATGATCATATAAGGTATTCTTGAAAAACCAATATAATTATAATTAATCGTGTTACGGAAAATGTAATTTTACATGTTGATGCTAAATCATCCTGAGAAGACCTATTGGTCAACATCATAAAAGAAATAAATGAAATAGATACATATACATGTGGTGATTCCTTAACACTTTGAGACTATGGGTATACAAGGACATCATATAATTACTATAAGAATAAAATGAAAAAATATATAAATTTTTCTAGTGTGAATCTAGTTGGTGAAGTCCTATGAGATGTAGGAAATTTTATGCATAGTGACACATTATGTAGTTGTCAGAAGAACCATACATTATATGAATTTATTTTTTATAGTTAATAAAACATGAATAGAATAAATAAAAAAATTAAAGAATGAATTATAGTAGAACATTATATAAAATAACAGGAATAGTTTACTTGATTTACAATTATTTCATGTGGTTTCGATTTCTAGATTAAAAAAATGATTCAAATATCATAATAAGAAATATAGTTTTTTTAGAAAAAGGGGGTAAAATTATTAATGGGAAATTTTATTTTTAATAAAAATAGGTAAAACCTCATTCTAAACCTTACAAATCTATCATCCATCCCTGTGTCTTATTTTAATTTCAAAATAATTCATTTTATATATTTTTTAAGATGATAATTTGTGTTAATTCATGTAGTGGATGATTAATAAGGAAATATAGTATATATTCATTTTTTGATTAAAATATGAAGTATTAGAAAATCAATTTACTTTGATTTTGATTTAGAGGCATCAAAGTCAATAAATCATGTTCGAAGAGAATCAATGATAATGGGTACATTATCATCTCATCTACTAGTGTAGATATATTGTATTAATTCATTTTAGAAAAAAATAGAACAATTTAATAATCCTGAATGTGTAGTTTTTTATGTGTCATGGTTTATGATTATAAAACTAAGTGTTCATGATGAATTTTTCATTATACTATTTAAATTACTCTTCAATAATAGATATTATGTTTTTTATGAATAATACGTGATGCGATGAAATTTACTTAGTTTTTTGATTATTAAAAGAGTTTAATTTCATCATCAATTATTTAATATTCTTTGTAACCATTATAATAAGGATTTTTTTGAACATATTTGAATATATGAACTGTGAAATATGTTATAAGGTCTTTTATTTAATGATTTTATCTAGTAAAATTAATTTCATAGATAATATTTTTATATAGTGCATATTACTATCGAAAATGAAATAATTTTAATTTTATTTCAATAATTTCATTTTAAGGGCATTTAAAAAACCTTTTATCGGAAATGGGACTTATGAAAGAATTTGGTCATTCAATTTATAATAATCGTTACTGTTGGAGATTGATTTCTTTGAATGAAAGAAAGGTTATTTATTAAAACTCTTAATTTTATAGGTTTAAATCCTGAATGAGTGGTAGTGTTTTGTGGTTTTTTATTTGGCTTTATAATTTATCATCCTAGTTTATATTTTAAATGTTTTTTGTACCATTTCTCAACAATATTTTTTTACTAATATTTCATATATAACCCATTAGTGTTATCCGAGATAATTCCTACAAATAACTAACAATATGAAAATATAAAAATGATATCCCATTTTTATTTTTTCCAAATTAATGAATATTTTATTTCTCTCCAACTATAGTGTTCCAAATTATTTTGAATTTTTTTAACAATAACATTTTATCATAACAAAAATAATAATATTCTAATTTTTTCCCATTTTATTTTTTAGTCACATGGTATTGGATAATTTAAATTATATTATAATGGTGAAAATTATTTTATAGAAGAAAATTAAAAAAAATATTATTCATGGTATGAATTTTTTTTTAAAAAATATATTATATTAGAGTGAAATGTCATGATTCATTGTTTTTACAAATAAAAATTATTTTTTTAAAATTGAATGTGTAACATCCCCAGTAAGTAATGAATAATATATATTTTTATCTATGTCTATTAATAACTTAGATAGTGTTTTAGAGGCTTAAAATGAAAATAAATCCAATCTTAAGCATGGAATACACTAATATTCTTAAAAGATTGGTTTACTGACTTATGATGGAAAACCCTTTTTTAAATCTATCTTTTGACAATTTTATAAACTATGTTTGTCAAAATAAACTTATTCTTTATGATTGGGACATCAAAATTAACTTTTTTTGAATTTTGGGTATTTTTCTGTCAATGTTCATTTTTTAATGAATAGTGAAAAATACAGCATTTTACATCAAAACTGCTTCTTAATCTAATTTATTTATATGATTAGATTATCTTTTGAATTGTTATTAATGTGTAATTATAATATATTTTTACCATTTAATCCAATGGCGGTCGTTGGAATCAATTTCACTTTGAAATTAGACTTAAATTGGTGTCAATCTTTTGATACATATTGTTTTATAAAAACACGCTATTTGCTCTGCCAACGGGAAATAATTATTAAATTAATTAATGTGACTTATATGATTTGAATTTTGTAAAATTGACTTAATTATTGAATTTTCAATATCATATATAGCTTAGGGTGAATTTTGGATAATTTTCTGAAAAACATCAATTTTTGATGAATAGTGAAACCACTAAGTGGTACTTATAAAAACTGATTTTCCGTTTAAATGAAATTTTGCCATCATTGTGTTTTTAATTTAAAAAATCCAACAGACATGGTTTTCATTAAGAAGTAAAATTTGGTTCAATGAGATTAAAATAATTTTTAGGTGAATAGTAACTTATTACGTTTTTAATCGCGATTAGTGGTAATTAGTGTAGTTTAAGGTAAAAATAATGATTTAATAAAATGAGATGAGATTGACACATGTCCTAACCCTATTTTTTGAGTCATGGCCGACCAAGAAAACCCATGGGTCGATTTATGGGACCCCATGGAGCCACATGGGTGAGATAATGACTTTGATGTCTTTTTTTTAAATAAAGGTGAAAATGACACTAACATAAATTGTTTTACTAAAACAAATTTTATAAGGGGTTATACTAATCCTATTTTTGTCTATAAATATTCATTAGAAATCTAAAAATATTTCCTACATCATATTTCTTTTTTTTTAATTTTTAGACATTAAATAAATTAAATTATTTATGACAACTTGATGATGCAGTGATGACCTCATTATTTAACGATTTAAATAAAATTGAAATATAAGGTAATATCCAAAACCTACACATGTCCAAAACCTATTGGTTGGGTATATTTCGAAGCCTTATCATATAATCTTTGAAATATTTAAATGTGGGTCCTTAGAAATTCGAAACACTTTTGAAAATAAAATAATAGTTTCATGATTTCCAAAAGTGCCCCTCCTCTCCTCTTATAAAAGGCCCCCACCTCTACCTCATTTCACACACTCCTCAAGCATTTGGCTCGGCCATCCCACTCCCATTTACTATCTCCAAATCCCTCTCCTCATCCTAGAGGATTCCCTTTGGGGAGAATCCTCTCAAAGGAAGCCTTTAGGCTCAAATAAAAAGGAGTTACACTTTTAAAGGTAATTTATTCTCTCATTTTCATTTGTTTTATTTTGCTTCTCCAACCCCGTAAACTCTTTTTATTTACTTCTTTTGTCACAAAACCAGTATCTTAAATATACTAGGATGTTTTTATAAGATTTATTCGAGCTACAATCTCACACAACTACATAAAATGGTTAAAGAACAAACGGTTTCCGTGGATGGCGAAATTCTGCCTCCAGAAACGATGATTGTTCAATACTCATTTAACTCCTTAAAAGGTGGCCATTATGATGTAACAATTTTTATATATGATATATAATATGTTTATTCTTTACTTATGCTTCTGTATTTTTCATTTATGGCATACAATTATTGTTTCCACTATGGTTAAACACGATATCATCATTTTAGGAAGTGCGGACTACCGCCCCCTGAAAGTGATTTGATTCGTTAATACCATATGTGGGATCTGTAAAGGATACAGTTAATGATATTATATATGTTATTATACTGGAATTATAATATAATCTTATATCATTATGATTCCATTCCATAAATACGAAATAGAAATGGAAGTAGCGTTCATGCGTACGTACGGCTTACCGTCTCCATGAACGGTGCATCTCATTGCTTACCTCTAAATGTGATGTAATATTATAAATAAATGTATATGCTGAATATATATGATATATATGTTATCCAAATCATTAATATCATTCTGTATATAACGAACCTTTGACCAAATTAACAACATGTAAGTGTAAGAAGTCTATTTTTGACTTAAGAACCAAATACCGACAAAATGAACATTATTAACTTAAATGATTACATGATGTTCATAACATGGTATAAAAGGAATAATGAACATTAAAAAGGTTCTAAAGAATGTAGAGATTATCTCAAGTTTATTATTCCGGAGATTAAAGAACGGTCAGGTCAAGTCGGATACGAGGTATGGGACTTCGTCTCAATCTCCTTTCATTGAGGCATATTTTGTTTTATACACAACCTTCTTTTATACGGTGTATAAACCCCTTTGACTTTTATGATTATTAAAAAGGAATCTTTTTTATACGAATCCTTTACTAAACGAAAAAAGGGAATTTTTTTTGTCATACGTAAGCGGCGACAATGACTTCACCTCCACCATGACCATTATTTAAGTTTCGGCATCCTCTACAAGCCAGACCTTTTTTAAAAAAGAAAAATAAATACCATGTTTTACTTTTCTTTTATTTTGAAATTGAAAATGGTTTTCATAATGTCTTTATATCAATGTGTTGTATTGATATCTTGTGATTGAACGATGGAAATGTTATATTTCCTTTATGCATGTTTTATGTGATTCGATTATGTTGAGGATCTTGGGAATTATTATGAAGACGGGTGGTTCCGTGATAAACTAAGGGCAGGTGAGCCCGATATAGCTCTCCAATGCATTGGGTAACGTGAAGGAGTGAAACGTTAAGGTTTCACCGAAGAGATTTACGGAATATACTGTGATGGGTATTCCAAACGTAACCAATAGGGTTACTCCCTACGTAAGAATGTTATGAATGCCTCATGTTACCTTTATGTCTTATGATTTCTATGATTTATTCATGATTTGATGAGGTATGTTAAAGTGCTTATGTTTTATGGGTAATGTATGATCTCATCCTTATGTATATATGTACCCATGTTTCCTTTCCATATTTTTATATCCCTTACTGAGCTTTTTATGCTTATCCCATGTTTTTTTGAAATGTTTTTCACGGGTCAAGGGAAAGGTACATGATATGATGATAGTGTCAAGGAAGTGTCAAGAAAGAATCCATGTTTATTTTAAATATGTTTCCATCGATGGGAATGAAGAATACTATCTTTCTGTAACCACTTTGTTTATATGTGGTATGTAATTCAAGTTTTATGATCTAATTCTCTAAAAATCTATACCCAAAAAGAACCTCAATGTGTAATCTTGTAATAACTCAATGTTAAGTAAGGTTTAAGGCTGTGGCCTTTTAGTTGTTATCAAAGGTCGGTTTAGATAACTTTAGGAGTTAGAATTCTATTAAATGATTATCCAAAAATATATTTTTTTAAATCATATAGCATTTGAAGATTACCATGTTGCTTCATCTAAGACATGTTTGTTCAGAATGGTTTTCCGCAGAGGAAATAGGGAAGCAGTGCTAGGAAGGCATATAGAAGAAAATAACTATCCGAATCAGCATCCTGAGATGGTCGAAATTGGAACTGAATAGTTTGTTGCAGTAATGGCACAGTTGACTGAGGCTATAATTGGTGGTGGTATCCATACACAAGATCATCCAGACCAACCGAAGAGGAACATGTCAGTGGTGAAACATTTCATGAGGCAACATCCCCCATTATTCAGAGGATCATCTAACCCTGTGCTAGCTGAAGGGTGGATTAATGCACTGGAGAAGATTTTTGATGTCATGGGGTGTTCAGACAATCAAAAGGTTAGTCTTGCTATTTACCGTTTGGAGGGTGAGGCAGATCAGTGGTGGTCGATGGTTAAAAATATCAGGGATGATGATGAGATTGATTCTCTCGACTGGGATGAATTCAAAGGTATGTTTCTTGAGAAGTATTTTCCTAAGGCTGTTCGACTTAGGATGGAAAAGAAATTCTTGGAATTGAGGCAAGAGGAAGACTCAGTGGCTAACTATGAAGAAAGGTTCACTCGATTGGAAACGTATGCTCCAAATTTTTTCCGAGACCTTGATATTAAAATCAATCGTTTTTAATTAGGATTAAAGCCAAAATATCGAAGGGAATTAGCTTATCGTGAGTTTAAAAGTTATGAAAAGCTTGTTCAATGTGCTGAGAAGGTGGAAATGGAGTTTGCCGATGATCAAGTGTTCTATAACAACCAACAGAAGTAGAGACCGAGGTGGCAGGAGAAAGGTAAGAATTCTTCAAAAAAGTCTTCTGGTAAGAAAACTAAGTTTCTAGTTTGTGATAAATGTGGCAAAAGGCACGCTGGGGAATGTCTTCTGAATTCTAGAAAGTGCTACCGATGTGGTAAGATGGGACATAAGGCTCGTGATTGCACTGAAAAGGATCAAGGTGAAGGTAAGACCAAATTCGATTTACAGTTAGTGAAATGTTTTAAGTGCAATGAGATGGGTCACTATGCAAATGAGTGTCCAAAAAAGTGCTTGAGTGAAGGGAAGTAGTTAGACTACAAGAAGAAAGGGGTGGTGAAATCCTTTGCAACTACTTCAGCAGATGTCGGGCCATCAAATGAATTTGTATCAGGTACTTTGTTTTTTTTTCAGATTATGCCAGTGTGTTGTTTGATTTGGGGTCTATACATTCTTTCATCTCTGAAAACTTTTCTAGTAAAATGCGTATAACATCTCAAGAAATGACTCCTGAACTTTTGGTAAAAACACCTGGGGGGAATGTTGAGGAAAAAAGAATTTATAAGAATCTTCCTATCCTTAGCTGTTGAACGATCCTACTTGCAAACCTTATTGTTCTACCTCTAGTAGAGTTTGATGTTATCCTGGGTATGGATTGGCTCTCTATTTACCATGCTAATATTGACTATAGAGCAAAAGAAGTTTCTTTTCAGAAAGACTTTCAGTTTGTGTACAAGAATGAACCCTTACTGTTGATAACTTATCAAGAGGCCGAGAAACTTGTAAAAGATGGAAATGAATGTTACCTTGCAGACATTGCTGAAAATAAAGGAATTGTTCAGATTAATGATGTTCCAGTGGTAAATGAGTATCCTGATGTTTTTCCTGATGAGTTTCCTGGAATAATACCAGATCGGGAAGTTGAGTTTACTGTTGACTTAGTTCTTGATGCTAAGCCAATTTCAAAACCCCCTTATCGAATGGATCAAATTGATCTTTTAGAGTTGAAGGAGGAATTGAAAGATTTATTAGAGAAAGGTTTCATTCGACCTAGCACATCACCATGGGGTGATCCTGTTTTATTTGTTAAGAAGAAATATGGTTCTATGAGACTTTTCATTGATTATAGAGCCTTGAATAACATCACTATTAAGAAAAAATATCCTTTGCCTCATATCGATGATTTGTTTGATCAGCTCCAGGGAGCTCAGTTTTTTTTTCAAAGATTGACTTGAGATCGTGGTACCATCAGCTGAAGGTAAAGGAGGCAGATATTCTGAAGACCGCGTTCCATACGAGATATGGCCATTATGAATTTGTAGTAATGCCTTTTGTGCTAACCAATTCACCTACTGTATTCATGGAATTAATGAATAGAATTTTCGATGAGTTCTTGGATAAGTTTGTGGTGGTTTTGATTGATGATATTTTTGTGTTTTCTAAAAGTAAAGAGGAGCATGAAAGACATTTAAGGGTTATCATGAAAACCTTAAAAGAAAAGAAATTGTATGGGAAATTCATCAAGTGTGAGTTTTGGTTGTAACAAATTTCTTTCCTTGGTCACATTGTTTCTAAAGATGGGATAACTATTGATCCTGCAAAAACAAAGGTTGTTGAAGAATGGCCAAGTCCCACAAATGTAACTGAGATTCGTAGCTTCCTTGGTTTGGAAGGCTATTACCAAAGGTTTGTTAGAAATCTTTCATGGTTATCTCGTCCAATGACTAAGCTAACTCGGAAGGGTGTTATGTTTATCTGGACAAAAGAATGTGATGATTGTTTTCAGGAATTGAAAAGAAGATTGGTGAATGCTCCAGTTTTGGCACTACCTTCCAGGAATGGTGAGTTTGTTATCTACAGTGATGCTTCATTGAAAGGACTTCGTTGCGTCCTAATGAAGAATGATCAGGTAATTGCTTATGCTTCACGACAGTTGAAAACTCATGAGGTAAATTACCCAACACATGATTTGGAATTAGTTTCTGTTGTTTTAACTTTGAAAATTTGGAAGCATCATTTGTATGGAGTAAAGTGTGAAATATATACTGATCAAAAAAGTTTAAAGTATATATTCACTCAGAAAGAATTGAACATGAGACAAAGGAGATGGATAGAATTAATCAAGGATTATGATTGTACAATTAATTACCATCCGGGAAAAGCTAATAAAGTGGCTGATGCCTTGAGTCGAAAAAGTAATGCTTAATTAGCAATGTTGAGTTTGGAATGTGGTCCTTTGGTTAAGGATTTGATGAAATTTGGCATAGAAGTTGTGGGTGCAGGATGTTCTACTATTTTGTTTCAGGTATCAGTGAGATCATCTCTATCAGACAGAATCAAGCAAGCACAGAAGCAAGACAGTGAGTTGCAGAAAAAGGTAGAGCTGGTTCAGAACGGTAATTTGCCTGAATTCATCATTGATAATGATTGTGTTTTGATATTTGGGAAGAGATTGTGTGTGCCTTGTGATTCACAGTTGAAGAGAGAGTTGTTATGTGAAGCTCATAGTTCTCTGTTTTCAGTTCATCCAGGCAGAACTAAGATGTACAGAGATCTACGGGAGTATTACTGGTGGGATGGAATGAAAAGAGATATTGCTGATTTTACTGTGAAGTTTTTGACAGGTCAAGAGGTTAAAGAAGAGTGGAAGTTACCAAAAGGGATGTTTTAGCCTTTACCAGTGGAAGAGTGGAAATGGGAGAATATATCCAGGGACTTTGTTGTGGGATTATCGAAGACATCTCGAGGTAATAATTCAATCTAGGTTATTGTTGATCGCTTGACCAAGTCTGATCATTTCCTTGCTATACGAGAAACATTTTCCCAAGATCAACTTTCCCGTTTGTATCTTAAAGAGATATTCAGCTTACATGGAGTTCCTCTCTCCATTGTATCTGATCGTGATCCCAGGTTCACTTCTAAATTTTGGAAAGGCCTTCAGAAGTCATTGGGTACTGAATTAAATATTAGTACAACTTTTCATCCTCAATCAGATGGGAAGTCAGAACGAACAATTCAGACATTGGAGGATATGCTACGAGCTTGTTCTATGGATTATCCGGAAAGTTGGGACCAACATATTTCTTTGGTTGAATTTTCATATAATAACAGTTATCATTCCAGTATACAGATGGCACCATTTCATGCATTATATGGGAAGCGGTGTCGAACTCCAGCTTTCTGGGATGAAGTGGGTGAAAGGAAGTTGATGGGACCAGAATAGGTAGAATAGATGGCAGAAAAAGTTCAGCTGATTCAGAAGCACATGAGAACAGCTCAGAGCAGGCAGAAGAGTTATGCGGATAACCGGGGAAGGATCTATCTTTCGAGGTAGGTGATCATGTTTTTCTCAAGGTTTCTCCTGGAAAAAGTGTGATGAGATTTGGTAACAAAGGAAAGTTGAGTCCAAGGTTCATTGGACCACGTGAAATTCTAGAGAGAGTTGGATCAGTTGCATACCGAGTGGCTTTACCTCCGAATTTATCTCAGGTACACAATGTTTTTCATGTTTCGATGTTGTGAAAGTATATTCCAGATCCATCTCATGTTTTGAGTCCAGAGGTAGTTCAGTTGGAAGAGAGCCTATCTTATGAGGAACAACCGGTCTAGATTCTTGACCACATGGAGCAAGTGTTATGGGATAAGTTTATTAAGCAGGTAAAGGTTTTGTGGAAAAAACCACATGATGGAAGAGACAACATTGGAATCTGAAAATGCAATGAGGGATAAGTACCCCCATTTATTCGATAAGTAAATAAATTGCGGGGACAAAATTTTCTAAAGGGGGGAAGGATGTAACATCCCAAGTAAGTAATTAATAATAGATACCTTTATCTCTGTATATTAATGAATTAGATAGTGTTTCAGAGGCTTAAAATGAAAATAAATCCAATCTTAATCATGGAATACCCTAATAATCTTAAAAGATTGTTTTACTGCCTTATGATGGAAAACCCTTTTATAAATATATATTTTGACAATTTTATAAACTATGTTTGTCAAAATAAACTTATTCTTTATTATTGGGACATCAAAATTTACTTTGTGTGAATTTTTGGTATTTTTCTGACAATGTTCATTTTTTAATGAATAGTTAAAAATACTGCATTTTACATCAAAACTGTTTCTTAATATAATTTATTTATATGATTAGATTATCTTTTTAATTGGACTTAATGTGTAATTATAATATATTTTTACCATTTAATACAATGGTGTTCGTTGTAATCAATTTCACTTTGAAATTAGACTTAAACTGGTGTCAATCTTTTGATACTTATTGTTTTATAAAAACACGCTATTTGCTCTGACAGCAGGAATTAATTATTAAATTAATTAATGTGACTTATATGTTTTAAATTTTGTAAAATAGACATCATTTTTGAATTCGTAATATCAAATATAGCTTAGGGTGAATTTTTGGTAATTTTCTGAAAAACTTCAATTTTTGATGAATAGTGAAACCAATAAGTGGTACTTATAAAAACTGATTTTCCATTTAAATGAAATTTTGCAATCATTGTGTTTTGAATTTCAGAAATCCGACATACATGGTTGTCATTAAGAAGTAAAATGTGGTTCAATGAGATTAAAATAATTTTTTGGTGAATAGTAACTTATTATGTTTTTAATCGCGATTAGTGGTAATTAGTGTAGTTTAAGGTAAAAATAATGCTTTAATAAAATGAGATGAGCTTGAAACATGTCCTAACCCTATTGTTTGTTTCATGGTCGACCAAGAAAACCCATGGGTCGATTTAGGGGACCCCATGGAGCCACTTGGGTGAGATAATGACTTTAATGTCTTTTTTTTAAATAAAGGTGAAAATGACACTAACATAAATTGTTTTACTAAAACAATTTTTAGAAGGGGTTATGCTAATCATATTTTTGACTATAAGTATTCATTAAAAATATAAAAAGATTTCCTACATCATATTATTTTTTTATAATTTTTAGACATTAAATAAATTAAATTATTTATGACATTATGATGATGCAGCGATGACCTCATTTTTTAACGATTTAAATAAAATGGAATGATAATGTAATATCCAAAACCTACACATGTCCAAAACCTATTGTTTGGGTAGATTTAGAAGCCTTATCATCTTATCTTCGAAATATATCAATTTAGGACCTTAGAAATTCAAAACACCTTTGAAAATAAAATAATAGTTTCATGATTTCCAAAAGTGCCCCTCCTCTCCTCTTATAAAAGGCCCCCACATCTACCTCATTTCACACACTCCTCAAGCCTTTGGCTCGGCCATCCCCTGCCCATTTACTCTCTCCACATCCCTCTACTCATACTAGAGGATTACCTTTGGGCATAATCCTTTCAAAGGAATCCATTAGGCTCAAATCAAAAGAAGTTACACTTTTAAAGGTAATTCATTCTCTCATGTTCATTTGTTTTATTTTTCTTCTCCAACCCCCTAAACTCTTTTTATTTACTTATTTTGTAACAACACCAGTATCATCAATATAATAGGATGTTTTTATAAGATTTATTGGAGCTACACTCTCACACAAATACATCAAATGGTTAAAGAACATACGGTTTCCGTGGATGACGAAATTCTCCCTCCTGAAACGATGATTGTTCAATACTCATTTAACACCTTCAAAGGTGGCCATTATAATGTCACTATTTTTATATATGATATATAATATTTTTATTATTTCCTTAAGCTTATGTATTTTTCCTTTATGGAATACCATTATTGTTTCCATTATGGGTAAACATGATATCTTCATTTTAGGAAGTGCGGACTACCGCCCCCTGAAAGTGATTTGATTCGTTAATACCATATGTGGGATGTGTAAAGGATAAAGATAATGATATTATATATGTTATTATACTGGAATTTTAATATACTCTTATATAATTATGATTCTATTCCAGAAATACGAAATAGAAATGGATGTAGCGTTCATGCGTACGTACGACTTACCGTCTCCATGAACGGTGCATTTCATTTCTTACCTCTAAATGTGATGTAATATTATAAATACATGTATATGCTGAATATATATGATATATATGTTATCCAAATCATTAATATCATTCTAGATATAATGAACCTTTGACCAAATTAACAACATGTAAGTGTAAGAAGTCTATTTTTGACTTAAGAACCAAATATCGACAAAATGAACACTATTAACTTAAATGATTACATGATGTTCATAACATGGTATAAAAGGAATAATGAACTTGAAAAAGGTTATTAATCAAGTAGAGATTAACTCAAGTTTATTATTCAGGAGATTAAAGAACGGTTGGATGAAGTTGGATACGAGGTATGGGACTTCGTATCAATCTCCTTTCATTGAGGCATATTTTGTTTTATACATAACCTTCTTTTATACGGTGTGTAAACCCCTTTGACTTTTATTTTTATTCAAAAGGAATATTTTTTATATGAATCATTTAATAAATGAAAAAAGGGACTTTTTTTGTCATACGTATGCAGCGACCACGACTTCTCCGCTGCCGTGACCATTATTTGAGTTTCGGCTTCCTCTAAAAGCCAAACCTTTTTTTAAAATGAAAAATAAATACCATGTTTTACTTTTCTTTTATTTTGGTATTGAAAATGGTTTTCATAATGTCTTTATATCAATGTGTTGTATTGATATATTGTGATTGAAATATGGAAATGTTATGTTTCCTTTATGAATGTTTTATGTGATACGATTATGTTGAGGATCTTGGGCATTATTATGAAGACAGGTGGTTCCGTGATAAACTAAGTGCAGGTGAGCCAGATATAGCTCTCCAATGCATTGGTTAACGCGAAGGAGTGAAATGTTAAGGTTTCTCCGAAGAGATTTAGGTAATATACTATGATGGGTATTCCAAACGTAACCAAGAGGGTTACTCCCTACGTAAGAATGTTATGAATGCCTCAAGTTACCTTTATGTCTTATAATTTCTATGATTTATTCATGATTTGATGAGGTATGTTAAAGTTCTTATGTTTTATGGGTAAAGTATGATCTAATCCTTATGTATATATGTACCCATGTTTCCTTTCCATATTTTTATATCCCTTACTGAGCTTTTTATGCTCATCCCAAGTTTTTATGAAATGTTTTTCACAGGTCAAGGGAAAGGTACATGATATGATGATAGTGTCAAGGAAGTGTCAAGAAAGAATCAATGTTTATTTTAAATATGTTTCCATTGATGGGAATGAAGAATACTATCCTTATGTAACCACTTTGTTTATATGTGGAATGTAATTCAAGTTCTATGATCTAATTCTCTAAAACTCTAAACCTGAAAAGATCCTCAATGTGTAATCTTGTAATAACTCAAGGTTAAGTAAGGTTTAAGGATGGGGACTTATAGAATGTGTAGGAACAACACATTATTGATCCCATATATGATTTTTAATAATTTTAAATAAATATTCTCAAAGAACTATTAAGTGTTTGGGTTGAATGGGACTATTTTGAATCTTATCGACTTTACAACATATCAAAAGTGGTTTTGATTATGATAACAATGTAATTTTATTACATTACAACCTAAATATTTAACAATTTTATTTATTTAGGATATAAATATTTAACGTCCAACTTGGTAAATTTTTTATATTATAATGATTTTCATGAAATAGTTTCGATTTCTAATTCTTAAAATATAAATGTCATTTATATAAGAGTAATATTATATGTATGACAAAAATCTTTTTTTACATTCTCTTGAACTATTATTTTATAATTTATTTTTGAATTAAAGAACAAATAATATGTATAATTTTTTAAAATTAAGAATTTTAATTGAAATATGGATGATGTAATTTAATTAAATTAATAAAATAATATAAAATGGGAGATAAATGAATATTAATAATATGAATAAATACAAGAATACATATATTGTTATATAAGATTCCAAATATCACTAGAGAGGTAGAATAATTATGACTATATATATGAAAAAATTACAAGGAACAATAATTTTAAAAATACTAGTTCAATTTGTGTTCATAATGTAATGTGGCACAACAATACCCCATTTTATTGTGGTACACTCTTCTATAGATACCATTGTTGGTGTCACTATTATATATTATGTCATTACTCATTCCATTGATCTGTATAAGATTATAACACTTAACAAAACCCTATATGATGGATTTTGCTACAATATTCTAACAATCCATGTCTTGGATACCAATCCAATAACAAATTACCTTCCTTATCCCAATGTATTCTTCCATATTCTTCATCTAAATATTCAATCATCACTAATTTATAAATGAGTCACACTAGTGACACAAATTATATATAAACATAAACTTCCTCAACATATCTATTAGATTATTTATTAAAAAAATTATTTTTATATCCTTTCAATTATTAATCCTATGACAATGTGGTTCCTCATCTATATAGGCATGAAAAATTTTGATCTTTGAATGATGAATCACCGTATGACTATAACAATGTAATAAATTTTACTCTCCATTTATTACAATATTATATAATAATTTATTCATCTATACCATTATCTTATTATTTTTGATTAAAAATAATTTATTCTACCTCTATGGTAAATTATACCAAATAATTCTATAATTTTAAAAAACCATCATAAATAAATTCACTCTCATGTAAACACATAATCGGAGATCCCCGTTTCCAATCATTGTTACATTAAACATTAGCATCAACATACATATATATATAATTTTGAATCTAAAAACATATTGATAATTAGTTCTTTATTTAAAATACCTTAGTATCAACATCAATGATTCATGGTGTTGTTTTCTATAGTTATTTATTTACTTACTAAATCTCTCACATCCTGATCAGTGTCCAATCATGTATAAACACTGACATTCATCAACCATCACATAACATATTCATTTGTAACATCTCTACATAAAAGATATCATTATATATCATTTGTGTTTATACTGTAAAAAATTTAAAATGTCAATCCACATCTATAGAAAAATAATTTTAATCCATCATACTAACTATACCATAAAAAATTATATGGTAGACATTATGTGAGGAAATCTGGGTTCTAGCCATAATGAGTCTACTAATTTTTATCCACATAAACATATTTTTTATGGAATATTATTTCACATCAATATTCATTTCCATATAAAATTTGGTCCCATAAATCCTATACCTATATGATTGTATATCTATAATTTCATTCACAAAAATATGCATGAAAAATAATATGTTATTATATTGACATCAAGTAACCAAAGTATTCCATGGGACACCATTTTAATGAATCTATACTGATTAGTTCATTAATTAACATAATTATATTTTTGTGTGTGATCTACTCTATAAATAAAATTATTATTTCAAAAAAATATTCCTTTCAACTTAAATAATTAAATATCTATACATAAGGAATATATATGTATTCCTTGTAATATATTTAAATGAAAATATTCTCCCCATAAATATTATAAATATGAAAACATATTAATTTAATAATTATATGAACCTCCATAATAGTGATGAGTTTCTCTAGATGTTGAAATAATTATATTACAGTATATAATTACTCTATTGTAATTCATTCACCTCAAGAATTTCCTTAAATTTAATAATAATATCATATTATTCTTTAACATTGTTCAAATATTTTTTGAATAATTATATCATTATTTTTTTAAGTGTATTATGACACTGCATATTATTTATATGAAAATAAGAAATATTTTCCAATATAGGAAACTCAAACATTTTCAAATCCTTATAATACATTGTTTCTATAAAATATTTCTTTAAATTCAACATTGGTTAATAAGAAATAATTAATGGAAGAGGAAAATATCTATATTTTTATTTTCACCATGGTTTACATCCTCATCTCTAGATGCTGATTAGGCTCAAAATATTGTATTTTCTCATTCTAAAGTATAACTTCATGCTAAACATTTTCCTCAAACCATTACTCATTATTCACAATATGATATTCAAAACCATTATAGTCCTTGTATATAGAACCATTAGTTTTCATATTCTTCTATTTTATGATATTTTTTTCTTATTATAAAATATGGGATATCGATTTTTCTTCATACTAATATTATAATGTCATGTTATTTAGCCTCACAACCATGATTGTTTTCATTGGAATTATTCTTATGATTATTCAAATGATCCATATTTAGTAATTTTGAATAACACATGAACCCTAAGATATAATATAAAAAATTTCATTCTATTTATTTGAACAATATATTTAAATTATGAATATAACTCATAAAATAATCAACATTACAAAGGCAAAAAAATAAAAAATAGGATAACTATAATAATAATATTTTTATAGGATTTATCCCAATGAATTATTTCACTAATGAAAAACACAATAAGTATTAATCATAATTATATTAATGAAATATAAATTTTA
Source organism: Viscum album (assembly GCA_963277665.1). Classification (NCBI taxonomy): domain Eukaryota; kingdom Viridiplantae; phylum Streptophyta; class Magnoliopsida; order Santalales; family Viscaceae; genus Viscum; species Viscum album. The sequence continues at coordinate 1,348,906,783 of OY728122.1, forward strand.
TTTATATGACATCATTGTGAATTAATATTGAATAAAATATATGGTTTTTATATAATTTAGGTAGAATGTATGACTATTAATAATATGAAAAAATTTTATTCTGAATATTATAATAAAAATCATAACACTATGAATGGTGACAAATATATTAGAAAACTAACCTCACATATTAAATTGTTATCTAATTTGTGTTTTCACGATAAAATGAAAATAAAGAAATTTTTACACATTTCCAATTGAATTTTACACATATATATATATAAATGATTTTATTTATATAAAACATATATTTTGTAGTTGTTTTTTTTGAAAAATGTAGATATCAATAATATTATTTATTTTTAGAATAGTTTTTTATAAAACTAATGTTGTATTATGATGAAAAAAATGTAATTAGACTATGATTAATTTCTAAAATGGATTGAAAATTGTTTTGTACATTAAAACTATAATTTTTCTAATAAATGTTTTTTAGTTAAAAATTAAAATTAAAATTTTTATTTATATATATTCATTAAATTTATTTCATTAGTTTAATATATATGTTGAAAAATAGTTAGAGTGATTTTTTATAAAATAATTAATTTCTATAGAATATTATAAGACAATAAAATATATTATGTTACATGTGATGAAAATTAGATAAATAAGTGATTCATTGCGAAGTTAAATAACAACGTAACCCAAGATCATCTGATTATATTAATTTATATTGTCACATTATTCATCACTCTTGAGTGTTTAGAGAATAAATAATAAAATAAACAATATTAAATTCAAATGATCCATTTCAACCCCATATAAACACCATAACTATCAACCCTTTCACCTCACCCCATTGAATAAAAAGAGATTTATAATGTTATAACCAATTACCTTCCCAATACACTCCCGCATGTCATAGGAATTATAGTCTCACCAAAAGATCATCCAATGTATTATTAAGGTGTTTTCAAGGGAGAAAATTCAAAGACGTAAAATTTTAAATCTCTATATTTTAAATTGTTTTATTCTTATACCACCTCTTAACTTTATCTATTAATCATTTTATAATGACACATTTAGAAAAAAATACATTAATTTTAGTATGTAAGTGAGATATCAATAATACAACCTCTTATAATTTTATTCTAAATTTAGAATGTGTGTTTATATTATAAATGTTCGCCCCATTAGTGAAATATATACATAATTTTCACCATCATTGAAATAAATAGTTTTAATAAATATTTTATTTTAATCAAATATATAAATTTGAAAATATTTTTTACATATTCTAATACTGTTTAATATCTATAATTGTAAAGGACACAATATAATTACACCATGGTATGAAAAAAAAACATAAGAGAATTATCTATATAATGACAATAGTTAGATATTTTGAATCATGTGTATTTTATTATTATTATAATCATATAAGGATTTTTAAAATGTATAATAAAATAAGAAAAAATTTCATTTAACTATTGATGTTATGGAACTATTTGGTAATGAACACATAGAATTATTCCACATAATGATAATTAAGTATAAAGAAATAAATTGCAATATAAAAATTGAAATTGACTCCATATATTAGTAATATGTTAACATAATCAAATAAATATTTAATAATAAATTATATACACTTCCATACAGTCCTCAGACAGGTATTTAATATATTTCATTTAATTATTTATGATTTTAAGTAAATGTGTGCAGTTAAACAGTACCTGAGGTAAAGAAACACTTCGAACCACCCAATTTTCTTTGAGTAATGATTTTTTATATACCTCACATTATCTCACCATTTATGAGTACATAATATTTATAATATATATATATATATCTCCCAATGTGTGAATGTGTGTGTGTCTTAAATATATAACCTTATTATTCTATATTTATTTATATGGGTTATAAATGGCTTATATTTCTCTGTCAATAATTTATTTAAAATTAATAATGATTTAGGGAAAATTAATATTCCCATAATAATTTCATTTTACACTATTTTAATGACTTTTATTTGTGAATTATTTCATAACATAATAATTATTTAGATTTAAATGTTTATTCCCTCTAGTTCAATGAAAATTCTACATTTTCCTCTTCAATATATTATTTTAACCATTTCCATAAATCTCTTTTTAAAATATTTTTTATACCATATTATATATAGTTAATCAATTTTTTCAAATCTAATCCATATTGAAGATAGTTTTTATTTATTTAAAAATGAAAAAAATATCCAATTTCCTTTCTATTTTAAATATTTATGAAATATCATTTGATAAGACATTGTCAAATTGTATATATCCCATTATATTAAATAAAAAATTATTATAATTACTCTTTACGTTTGATTGAATTATTTGAATCATATATGGATATAAATGATAATTTTTGTAAACCAATATATAAATATATTTCGTTATATATTTTTTATACCACACAAGATGATATTAATTAGATTAGGGAGTAATCCTAATCCATTATGGGACTATGTCTACCATAATATATTGTCTTTATACTTAAAAATATCTTAAGATTATGATATAATGTATTACGATGTAGTAGTATTCTAATTATTATTTTCACATATGATTAAATATATTTATTTAATTCACCTATATAAATATTTATTATCCATTAATTTTATGTTATCATTTTATTCCATATAAATCCATTTTTTCCTCATTATCATGATTATTCAAAAATTAGGATTTATAGATTTCCCATTATTTATATATATTATTCATAATATTTTATTTCTTTTTAATGGGTCAATGTGAATTTAGATCTAACTATTTGTATTCTGTTAATGATACTATAATTCATTATCATATTAGTTTTCTGTGTACCCAATATATCATTGATGCTAGTGCTTTAGATCCTTTGGTTTTATATTGTATATTTTGGTTAAAAATATTAGTATAATGTTTATGTGGATTGGGCCTCTATTGATGATATCATATAATTATATTGTTTATATTATGTATTTGGAATGAAATAAATATATAAAACAAATTTGTATAGGTCTCTGTATATGAAAACATCCTAATATTTTGGCAACATATGGAGGGAGTGTTTTCAATGAAATGAAATCCAAATGTTGATAGTAAATGTGGATCTAGAGGTAGTGTAGATATTGTAATGTGTATATACAATGGATACACTCTTTTGGTATGAACATGACCCAAACCTAGTACATGATAAAGAGAAGTTTTTTCACATCCAATTTGAAACTCCATGTGGATAATATTTGAGTTATTGAAAATATATTTAAAAATAAAAATAAGGGAAATGTATATATTTTTTGGGTTATAAATCCAAATATTTTATTAACATTATTTAACAAAGACTCAATCCTATGGATTCATATGTTATGATGTACATGTAATAGGAACATTTCATTCACATAGTATACTATATTTTAATAAAATTATTTATGAATTAATTGGTAGATATTCCCGGAATTAGAATTTTATTATTAATTTTTATGACTGATTCATATAAAAAAATATATTTAAAATAAAAAAAACATGACCAATAATGTAGGCTGAAGGAAGTTTAGGCCATTTCACGAAGTTTCTTTCCATAACATCAAATTTTTAATGATTGGATGAAGCATTATAATAAATATAGAATATTTAGATGACATTTTTATAATTTCAATGTAATTTAAGGTATGTATAGACATGAATCACATATATTACTTAGTTTTTGTGTCCTGTTTAAAATATAATAGTTTTTTGAAGAGTTAATAAATTCTACTGAAAATGATTTCACACAATAAAATTAATATTTACATAGTAAATGATATATGGGAGATATAATTTACATCGTGAAACCAATGTACATTCTATTTATGCCTATGGGGTATATATATTGAAAAATGATTCATTACTGTTATGTACCAAATAATCTATTTATGTCTTAAATATATAGACAATAATGAATTTTAAAAAATTATATAAGAAGGATTTGATTCATAGGAATTTATATTTAGTACTTGTTACACAAAATGCAGATTAGATATCTGTAGAATATGTAACACCCTGAGATTTTTTTAATTATTACTAATTTTGAATAAATTTAATATTTTGATATTTTATGTTTCATGCAACACTAAATATTACATTAGTTATATGAAATCACTAAGTGTGGCAGGCGTTATACGTAACACCATGTCAAGTTCGGACTACATGAAACACTTAGATAATCTTTTCATACACCAAACACTATGATTGGACTGTATTGAACACAATTCTATGTCCCATTGATAGCTTTTGTGACATGCTAGGTCTAGTTTTAACGTACTATAAGTTACTAATAATATTATTATTAAAATATTATTATGGATACCACTTACCTATTGGCATGTAATTATAAATAATATTAACTAATGTTTTAAAAAATTATTTATAATATTATATAAAATTAATCATTTTGTTTTAAATTATAATAGATGAATTTTAAAACTATTTGAATATAAAAAATAACTTTTCTAAGAAAAATATTTTAATTTTTACAAACTATATTTTTCTACAATAAAATAAACAATGATTTTTTTATTTTTTAAAATAAAATGTATAAACTATATAATGAATAAATAATATTTATAATAATACAATATAATTTATAAATATAATATATGAATAAATCCAATTTTATGAATAAAAAGATATATTTTTCTGAAAAGTAATTTTACAATATTTAAATTATGAACCCATTTTAAATATGATGTTGACACATTCATAAATATTATTTGAAAAAATAATTACCCTTTTTTGATGCACACTACCAAAATTTAATTTGGGATAATTTTTTGGTATTGTTTTGAGATATTCCATTTTTATGAATATTTTTGAAAATATTGAATTTAAATTCAAAAAATTCTTTTTCCACTAACATATTTATATATTTAATTTATATCATTGATTTTAAGGTAAATTTTTAAAAATAATAAATAATTGAATCAAATTTAGTCCATTGGAATCTATTTTAATTCGAAATTGGATATAAAACCATACAAACATTTTAACGTTTTTACTTTAAAAACATTCTTTCTCATCCCATCTATGGAATAAAATTCTAATTAATTTATGAAACATATATCTTTGGAATTTTATATAGGAATTAAATATTTTCCATAATCATTATATATAATTTTAGATATGTTAAACAAAATTTTTCACAAAAAATATTAGTCAATGTAATTAAAATTAATTACAGTTATTATGAGACAAATCATCTTAACAAATGAAAGGACCATAAACAGAAGGGCCAATTTTACCAGATAACAAATTTAGATGTCATATTAAGAAAATATTTATACCATATATTCAATTTTATCTAATTTTCTTCTATTATTTTAGATATATTAAATAGAAAAACTGTGGTTGAATTCCATTTAAAAAAAACAACCTGAATGTAATTCCTCCTCAATTAAAAAAAGGCACTCACCCATACAACTGATTCACATCTATCAAAGAACTTGTATAGAAATAAATATAATTAATATTTTCCTAAGATCTAAACCTTCATCACTGAAGCCTAACTGGTGGATAAAATCTATCCCAAGAATATATTTGGTTGAAACCAAGAGGTGTTATCCCAAGAATAGGTAACATCCATCCTTACGCTCCTTTTGTTTTTTTAATTCTACAACCTCTCAAATATTATTTTTACATGATCATATAATTTCAATAGTATAATAAAAATATAAAATTTTTATTTTATTTTATGGGTTATATTTACACTTACACACACTTCCATCTAATGGGTAACAAACATATATTTCATCTTTATGGTTAACTACCATTTCAAGAAATGTTGTTTTTCATTTTCTTTTACCACCTCTCATGGTTTGAAATTATATTGGAATCAAAGATTATATAGGATATGTTGGATATTTATTACGTATTTATTCTTGTTTAATTATTATACCATACATAATGTCATTATTCTAATTTTTTTAAATTATGAAAACTTTTTTGGGGAAGTGTTGACTACCACCTCTTCAATGTTATGTGATTATTTCAAACACAACAATGAATGACTTAAGGGTGGGTTAAATAAATTTATATTATATAAATTAAATAGAACTTCTAATTTTTTTTATATATATACACACACACACACACACACATTTATGTCATTTACATTCTTTTTTAAATGTAATAAGAAAACGAAAATAATTTTCTTGCATAAGAACAACCTACCGTCTATAGGATCTATGTGTTCCATTTCATTAAAATATATTTTATTGATTAATATACAAATTTATATAATTAATATTTATGATATATAAATAATTATTACATTATTTAAATATTTAAATACTGATATAATTAATAGGATCATGAAAAACAAGTGAAAACATATATAAAAAACAACAAAGATATTACCAAAAACATAATAGTATAATTGAATTGTTAATAAAATGGTAATATATTACCGTAATGAAAAATATATGGTATTAAATATAAAAATATTTTTTTGTATATTTATAAAAACCATATATTTATTATATATGATGTTTTAACAACGATGCATAAATTCAAGAGAATATGATTGGGTTTTGTCATCTGAATTTTATTTTCTATGAGACACAATTCGTGTTCACATCATATTAAATATGTGTGGTGTGTATATATCTAATGGATTTTTTATATGATTAATTTAATTGAATATATATGTATTTTTACATCCATTTTATGATATTTATTTCCCGGGAATAACATTTCAAATGTTACCAAATCAGTAAGGTATTTTTTTCTCAAATGTCATTATTTAATCCTTAAGACACATTATGCCCCTATATTTTTAAATGAGGTGGATTTACAATCATTCACATGATATATCATGAATATAATTATTTTAATTATATTTAATGCTCTATAAAATTTTATTATTTCAATTTTATTATAATGTAATGTCACCAGAGCAGTAATAGTTTCTTCGCCACAATCTCATTGCTTAAGATGATTCTTTAGGATAATGCTTCCATAGATGAAATATTATTATCCATATCAAAATAAATATAATGACTTTTAATATTTTATGGTAAATAATTTTATATCCATGTAATGTATAAAATTTTCCATAGATTGTTACTTATTTTTTTAGAGAATGTTCATTAGAAAGTACACATATTTCTTAATTTTGTTGAAAATGTTTGTTCTTTCAAAATAATTTTTTATAAAAATGTTTTCAAAAAGGATTTAATATTTTTCCTATGATTTAAAAAAACATTTTACACATGTATTAACTTTTTTTGAATATTTATTTAAAATTAATATTCATTACATTTCCAATAAAGGAACTATTATAATCATTTAAAGTCCAAACGGAATGATCTACTTGTACATACTCACGCTACATCATGATTTTCATTTCTAGGATTCATAATATATATGTGTACTAGTGGTTTTTTAATGAAATGTTTTTCTTAATATTCATTAAATTTTTTCTTTCTAATGTGTTTTACATTGAAATATTTTTACAAAAATTGTTTTATCATTATAAAATAATTAAAATTATATTCAAAGGTATATATATATGTTTTAAAAAGTTATTTTTTAGTGAAAAGGATTTCAAGGATATCAGTGACTATTTCATATGTTTCACATGAATTGTAAATTAAATTTTTGTTCACATTTTTCCATAATAGTTTATAAGTTTTAGGGGAAACAATATTTTTCATTTTGTTAAATCTTATTTTTAAAATTTTCATTGAAAAAAGTTTTTAAAACAATTTATGGCATATTTATCATGTTTTATGGTTTATTTCGAAATTTTATCAACATTCCATTATAATTATTCAATTTATTTTTCAAATTTTTTTGAATTATTTATAAAATATCAATGTTATTTTTATGTAAAATGGTCTTTAAAATGTGTTATTTTTTAAAAATACAAATTTCAAAACGTGACAAATATTTTCCTCAGTATTTGTTTTTAAAAAATGTTTCAATATTATTTTCCATATAAGAAGAAATTTATTTGTGTTACACATGAATATTTAGTGAAATTATACCAAAGGACCATTCATATTTGTTCCTTGAATTGTTGATGTTTTTAGGGAATAATGTTTTTAAAAATATCTTCTCTTTCACAAGTTGTATGTATATGAAATCCCATTATTTTCCTGGGTTATTCATTAATGAACTGATTATGAAACCAATATCTTTTAAATATGAATTTATATGACTATATGATTATTATAAAAATTTAATTTCATGGTATATGATATAAATTCATATGATCTAATGGTACAAATTTTTATGATTTTAATTATGTTATTCGTGCGACCTATATCTCTATAAACAGAGTTTGATAAAGATTTAAATATCATTAATTAATGATTTGATTCCAGTCTAAGTATTTGATACACAATAGATGATTGGGAAACCCAATCTACTATAGATTATGGGGAATCCCAATACACTATGAGAGGATGGGGAAACCAGATACACTTTGGGAATATTGGAAAATCAAATCCATTATATGAAGATGGGGAAACAAGATTCCTTATAAGGAAAGAGTCATTCTAAGGTATGGTGTTGTGTCCTTCCCATTAGGTGTAGTCCAAATTATGTTCCCTCATAGGCATCTCTCAATGAGCCATAACTTATATAAAAAATATCACATGTTTATATTTATTCCAATAATTATATGTCATATTCATATTATATACTCATATGGTTCATGTTATTGATTTTCTTATGAACATGTCTTATGAACTAAAATTCATTATTCATGGTCACATGATTTTGATCATTTATATGTGAGGTATGATATTATAATGTTCATATCATGTCCATGTATTCTTAAGTTCATGTTATGATTATTTATTTCATTTATTCTCCCTTAATGAGCATTAGAGCTCCTAGTGTTCCTATTTATTCTTTACCAGGATTAGGATGACTGGTTTTTATATAGAAGTATATAGTGGGAATATCTTTGGGGAATGAATTTAATATATTTCACCAAGTTAGATGAATTTTTTCCACAATTCCATATACAGTAAACTATTATGGGCATCAAGAATTTATTTTTTTAATGTTCTGCATATTCATCAATAATGATATAATATCCATGTATATTAAGCCTAGGTAATAATAGCTATTATCATGGGGAAGATTCAGTTATCCTTTGGAAACAATTATAATAAAACATTTAGGAGAACCCTATATGTGTTTTAAGGATATGTCTTGGGATATCTCTATAGTTATTTTTGAGGATGATCTTATTTTTAGTAAAATTTACATCAATAATTCGGTACAAGAAACACTATTTTTGGATTTTATTACAAAAAATTATATTTCATTTCAAAGTCAATTGTTACACGTATGATATGGTATTACCTAAGTACATGATACAATTTAAAATAATATTAAATAAATATTGTATCTACCACCAAGTCATTAGAATATAATTTATGAATATGACTAAGTAAATATTGAAAATATTGTTTATTATTTCATATAAAATTAAACTTTTATTTATAAATTTGTATAAGTCAATGTATTAAGTACTTGAAAATAATAAATTTTATATTCTAAGATTTTTTTTCTATTTTCAGACATAGTTTTATCTCAATAAACTAAAAATTCCACACTTTATTATAATTCTCAAATTAATTTTATTATATATTCAATCAGTTTTTTGACACTCATTAAAAATATTTGATAGTATTATGATAAGAATATATCAACTTTTGAGAATAAAAATATGTATTTTGTAAAAAGTAATTTTAATGCCTTTTAATGGGGAACACATTATATATATAATTATTGAATCATTCAATTTTTTTACAATAAAAAACATTAATTTCAAATAAGACATATTAGAAGTTACATTTGGTGAATTTTTGGTGAGTTTCTAAAAATATTGATTTTTTGATGAATAATGAGAAACACATAATTTTAATTCAACACTGGTTTTTTGCACAATTATGAATATAGGTAAATTATTTTTTGTAATTGGTTATAAATTATAATTAGATATATAACACATCAATTAATACAATTTTTTTCATTTCAATCCATTTCACATTTAATATTAGATATAAAATGTTACCATACAATTGAACTTTTTTAATCTAAAAACACGCTTTGTTATCCCTTCTGTGGGATTAAATTTGAGTTAATTTCAGAAACATCAAGGTTTAAAATTTGGAATAATGTATTCCATATTTATTATCAAAATAATACATACTATAAAATCACATAAAATTGTCTTTTTTTATAATTATTTAGTGAAATTAATTAAAATTAATGACAGTGATTAATAGAATAATTATCTTAATAAAAGACTAAACAATACACATAAGGGCCCGAAATATAGATAAACTTGTTCAAAATCCTTTGGATGGAATTACTTAGACCATATTACAAAAATTATATATTTCATTAATTTTTTTGATACATTACATATGAACATTGTTGGTGGAATCCCTATTTAAAAAATTTACAATAATTCATCTCCTCCACCAATATAAAAATACACTCAGCCCTCCCAGTTACTCACAAATATCATAAAATATTTCTCAGAAAAAATCATCCTAAATATACACCCAAAAACCATTAAATCATCATAGGATCATCTATTTGGTAATAAATCCAACTAATGAATCATTTTGGTGCAATCAAAGAGGAGTCACCCAAAGAGATTGTAACATCCTCCCCCTAGATACTTTTATTTATTTTCATTCTCCTCACCCACAATTATAATTATTACATAATCATATATTATCCTCAGTATAAAAAATGTATTAATATATTTATATTAATATGGATCATCCAACACATACAAACTCTTCCATCTAGTGGATACTGAACATACCACTTTTTTGTATGGCGTACTCCAACCTCATGAAATGATGTGGTTCATTTTTATATTACCTCCAATCATATTTGATATATGAAAAAATAATGTTATTATATGAGATATGTTATATTTATGTTTTAATTATTACTTGTTATTTAATATTTAATAAACAACATCATGATTTACATATTATATATATTTGATAATTTCTTTATAGGAAGTGTGGACTACTGCCTCCTCAATGCGATGTGATTCATTAACACTTTACATGGAATGTATTAAGGATGGATTTAGTAATTGTATATAATATATATGACCTAATAAATATACTATAATTATTGTATATATAATAATTAAATTCATCATCTCAAAACAATAGGGAACAGAAACAGGGTTCCGACATACATACAACCTACATTCTCCATGAACACTTTATTCCATTTCATATATCTATCTTTTATAAAATACATTAAATATTAATATATTTAATATTTATTATATATAAGTAAATTTTTACATTAAATATATAATTGAAAATTTTTATAATTAATATGATAATTAATAACATGTAGAAACATATACCAAATCCACATGGATATTAACTAAAACATAACATTAACATGAAATTATTAATAAATGGGTAATTGAAATTTAAAATAAAAATTTATATTTTTTAATATATAATTATATTATTCTTTTGTGTATTTATGATAAAATTAAATTTATTATACAATAGTTTTGAATGTGTATGTTGAAATTAAGGACAAAATTTAAGGGTTTTCTCATCTAACATTTATTTACAATGAAACACAATGCATGGTAACCTCATTTTTATTATATGTGTTGTGTATAATGATCATGTATTTATTCTATTGTTCATAAAATTATATTTATTTTTATTTTTCAACAATTTTTTATCTCTATTTTCTAGTGCCCACATTTCAAAAGATACCATATAGGTAATGTAATTTTGCAATAATTTTTTTTCATTGAGATACATGTCGTGTTATGCACCAATATTTTTCATTTGACTAATATAATTCCATGAATTTATATATAATGAATATTATTATTTTCAATATATTTTAATATTCATTTAATTTTATTATTCATATTTCATTATTATTCAATATTACCAATCTGGTAACGATTTATTTCCATAATCTCACCATTTATCGAGGTTGTTTAACACTATGCTGCCATTGATGAAATATTATGATCTATATCTTTATTAATCTCATAATGTTTCTTAAAATCTAGTTATTAGTGTAATATCAATGTAATGGTACGATTTTTTGACACCTTGATTTTTAAAATAAGTAAGATAATTTTTTTTAGAAAATATAACTTCATTTGTCATTCCTGAAAGAAATATGTGTTCTTTCAAAACATTTTTTATAATATATTTCAAATAAGAAATACCATTACCCTGTTATGTTTTAAAAAAATATTTACCCATATACAATTTTTTTATATAAAGGGTTTAGTTGGAATATGTTTTTACATATTTTGATATAGGAACATTTCTAAAAATGTGATGTCCAAAAATAATGTTTTTTTATGTATGGAATTACTATGTTTCATAAAAATTATTTCCATGATGCAGCCTTTATATTTTAATTTTTTATGTTGAATTTTTTCCTAAATATTTTTGATATTTTTTATTTTATAATTAATTTAGAAGGAAAAGGGTTTTAATAAATTTAATTAAATCTCCTTAAAGAAATTATTTGGTTTTCAATCCTATCAGTATTTTATTTGTAATGGTTGTTTTAAACATAATGTATTTAAATAATATAATATATTATTTAATTAATTTTACATTTATTTTGAAAGTAATTATTTTCAAAAATTTGTAATGATACGTTTATATGATTTAATGGAATGAAATTGTTAAAATATTTTCTATATTATTATATATTTTTATAAGTAAATATATTTGCAAATTTTTTCTCAATATTCTTTTATAAGATCAGATGGAAAAAAATCAAATTTTTTACGTTTATTATTTATAAATTTTTATGTTTATTTTTAATGAAATTGCACATAATGTTTTTTATATTTTAAAAATTATTTTCAATGCCTACAGGTTTTTTCATTGAAATTTTTTTTAGAAGATATTTGAAAATTATTTTCTATCTAAGATGATATCCTGTGGTGTTACTCGTGTATTTATGGAGAAATGATCCAAATTTTCATTTAATATTATTTTTCTATAGAGTTTTGGGCTTTATAGAATTATTTTTTTTGAAACTGGTTATTCTTTATCTATTTATATTTTTATTAAACCTACTTCATGTCACATGTAATTTTTATATTAATTAATTTGTAAAGGTGTATCTTTTTTAAAATTTATGATATGAATAATTGTTTTTGATACCCATTTAATTTCATAGGTAATTATATGATTTCAAATGATTCATTGTAACTCAAATGTATGATTTCATTATGAGATGGTTGGGACATATATCACTCTTTGATGCTTGGGGTAATGACTTATATCTCATGATACAGTTATTGTTTTCAATCCAATAGGCACGCTCCCCTACATATTGTATAGAAACACAATACACTATCGAATATGGGTAAACTTGATCTACTATGGGATGATGGGGAAACCAAATAATCTATAGTAAAGTGAATAAATCTAATCCACAATGGTTATATGGGGAAACTCAATCCCATATATGGAATGTACTCGAACTTGTTATGTTGATGTGTCCCACTAAATAGGTGTAGTCTCTATGATGTGTTTCTATAAGTCTATTGAAATGAACATTGACTTATAAGGAAATATATTACATGCATATTTTTCTAACACAAATTAAATTCATTATGATAATGATATACACACAAGGTTCATGTTCCTGATTATATTATGATTCTTCTCTTATATACTAACAAATATTTATCATATGTCTCATGATTATGATATTTGATATGTTGGGTGTGATCTTTAAATGTTATGCTCATTTTATGATATCAATATGTTCATTTTATCATTATGTATTTCCTTTATTTTACCTTAATGAGTTTTTTATCTCAACCCTCTGTTATGTTTCCTTTCCCTAGGTTATGAAGATATGTTTTGAGCTGAATTACTAAAGGGGAAAATATTTGGGGGGAAAATTGAAGATTACTCACCAATTTAGAAGATTATGTTTCACATTTCCAATGAAACTAAACTATTTCCATCATCAGGGATGTAATATTTTAATTGTTAGAATATTATTCTAAAATGGTGTAATATCTCATAATGTTAAGCCCGGTTTTCTATATAACTAGTAAAAGGAGAAATAAGAAAAAGATTCCAGAGATTCACAAATATTATTAGAATTTTTATTTTTCTACCCCCTTAAGAATATCATGATTTATTATATAATGTAAACTTAAATTACATTGAATGGGTTTGATATTTTGAGGTATATTATTTTTTGATTTAATGCATTTGGGTCTTTTTCTCTAACCTGGAAATCATCAATTTCCATATTTTATTATGAGATGTTCGACAATTGTGTTATTGGTGAAGTTGTGATAATATTAATTCAATTAATAATAAATTTTCCACACCATTAAAATAGAATTTATTATCTAATTTTTAAAATATTGTTCCGTGTAACCAAACCATTGATAAAAATCATGTGACATAACCATTGGGAAAAGGGAAAATAATTTATATTTTTGGTTATTAACTAAGACCATCGAACAGTCCTAATTTAAAAATTAACATTTAAGATTTATAATTAATTATATTATAAAACAACTGCTCACAAAACTATATATTCAATTACGGATTTAATTATCAATTTTCATGAACAAAATATTAAACATCATTCTTTATTTAATTAATTTGTTTGGAATTCCATATTTAAATCATTTAATTATTTTTTTTTATATTTTTATATTTTCTAAACTAGTATATGTGGGTTTGACCTCATAATGTTTTATCACATACTACCTTGTTTTTACTGATTTGGAAGATTCATGTTTTTTTGTTTTTAAATTTTATAACCCAATTGGAATTATGACACTTATATGTAAATAAATTTAATGAATCATTTTATGTGATAATAGAATGTAATAAATTAGTTGAATAACTTATAAGTGTAATTTTATAAATTTTTATATTTTTGGTTTTCATCATAGTTTATTTTATTATTTTTTACAACCTTTTATTACATAGTATTATTTTTGGATATGATGGCTTGATTTAAATAGAATAATAGATTAACATTACTTATATATTATTTAGGAAAATAATTAATGCACCATAAATGATGTAATAAAAATAAATTTTTTTTCATAAGTTGTACCAATGTAAGGTGGATGGTATAATCCAAAGCTATGAACTAAATTTCAAAAAGGTATATCTGGAGAAATAAATCCTGGAAATGAAATTAGAGGTAAAACTACTAGTAAAGATTAATTTGAAATTACATATGATTCCATTTATTATTATTGTTTAGAGGGTTAATAGGAGGGAAATATTTATCGTAAACTCTTATTTTCCTATAAAAAATTTAGTAAATCTTAGAAAAATGATGATAAATAGGATGATCGAACCAAATATATATATTCTTGAAAATGATTCCATACAAAACTTGGATTATTAATGAATGAATAATAATAAATATCATTTAATGTGACCATAAAATATTATATAAATATTCATCATGATATAATTTTTCCACTAAAATAAGAATAAGATCTCACATTCCTTTACACTATCATTGTTGAAACTGAACAAGAAGGAATGGAGAAAGGGAAAGAACCCGGATGAATCATTAATGAAATTAAAAAAACATATCTACATATTTCAATTGAATAATTTTACCAAATATGTATTATTATTAATCCAATACATTTTTTTAGTCAAACTATTCAGACATTCATCACCTACTTAGATTTTGATTCAAATTTTATTAATGATAGGACTAACTAATCTAGGTGGATTTGATAATAAGAATTTAACCGAACAGAGATTGTAATAACTATATCACACTGAAAACATCATATATAGATATGTTTGATCTAAAAAAAGATAAAAAGCAAAACATTTTTATGAAACCCAATAGAATTGTTGGTTTCTAAGATTTGGTATTTATTTATATTTAGGATTTTATTTTATATTATTATTTAATTGAATTCCTCTAATTCTTTATTATAATTATTTTACATAACTATACATTGACTATGTTATTTTATTTATTATAGTAAACAATAATGACAGTAACATGAAATTAGTTGGATGGAATTGATGAAGAATATAATAAAAACAACACATCCCTATAATTTTATTGAAATTAGAGTAAGTCAATTACTTCTATGTATTTTATTTTTATTCTCCATATGATATTTGAATTAAATTTAATTTTAATTTAATTAAATGTATTAAACATGATTTTTTACTAAATTAATTAATATAGGAGATATAAATTAGTTACTTTAAATTCATTCCCATTTATTAAATATATTTTGTAATAATTTTTAAAAAATAGAGGTAGTAGTTAGAAGATTGAAACTTGGGTATTTCCATTTATCGATTTATGTTTATGGAGAATAAATTTATATTTTTAAATGAAATTTTTATACGAACATTAATTCATTTAATTTTTTATATTTTCATTCATTTATTATATTAAACTTTTTAATTTCAATAATTTATTTTCCAAAACATTCATATAATTTCTCGGACATTCTCATATCCTTTTTAGATTATTATTTTATAGTATATTTCTAATCAGAAGTAAGCCCATTTTTTAATGAAAAATTATTTCCACCTTATCAACAATATTACATAAAAGAATCAATTTTAATATGAGGTATGAAACATTTTGTTTAATACCTATATACTTGGAAAAAAAATTTATTCATACTTATTTTTTCTATAGAATATATAAAGATAAATTTTTAAAAAAAATCCACGTTTTAGGCTCCATTTACAATTCATCAACTTTATTATATATATTTCTTGATTATAAAAAATGATTATGTGTGAGGTAATGACTTGTGTATATTATTATAATTTTAAAATGAACATGTTTTGGGGGGTTTACATAAGATTTTGGGAAGGAATTCATTTAAAATATCAATTTCACGCCATCTGAAAAAAATATATTTTCTTTAAAAACTAAAATAACACAATTTTTTGACTTGTGATCATGTTGTTACAATTATTAATTATTTCCTTTTAAGTTATATTGGGCATTTGTGGATTAAGTGATATTTTTCACATCCACGACCTTAAAAAAATTAATAGAGGCTAAGAAAAAAAGGGGTAAAATTAAAAAATACGTAGTGGTGAATTCATCATTATATTTACTTTGTCACCGGCAATATATATGTTTTCTAAATTATGGATGAATTTTGTGAAGGTATAAATTTTTATTTAATTTATTTTTTATTTCCAAATATAAATACGTTTTCCATATCCACATATTTTAGAATTAATTTTTTACAAATGTTAAAAACCTACCCTTATCCTCTAAATCATTGAAAATTAATGATGAATAAATCATGATTAACTCTGATCAATGAATTTATACAATTTATTTTCTATATTACCTGCAATCCTATAGTAGTAAATGTGTATATAAGGTTTGTGTATAATATCACATAAATAAATAACATGACGATGATTGGAAAAATTAATTTACGGTAGATTTCCATTTTCATGGTTATTAGTAATTAATTTCAATAAAAAATAATATAATGAAAATGTGTTGGTGTTTTTAATGACGAAATGTAAAATAAATTGTCGATTTACGTCAATGAAAAGTAATGCAAGGATAAAATTTCTAATTAGATTATTGTCATTTAAATACCTAATTTGATGAATTTTGTTTATTGACCTTGAGTTTAATATAGGTTATTATGACCATCCATTGTAGTATATTGAAATTATTTACTTGGAAAAAATTCTGAAATTTTTTGTGAGGGTTAGGGGTTTGATAAATATATTTTATGAATATAAATTTAACATTTTGATACATTTATTTTTCATGTAATTGAATATTCATTCACAAATTAATTTTTTTTAATTATTTTTAAAAAATTTGGAAGTATAAAATAACTATTTTGAAAAAAAAGAAAGGAAGAATAAATTTTGATAATGAAATTTGGAAATGAAAAAATATGTTCCATGCTCGGACATGATTTTTTTAAATCATGGTTTAATTGGAATAGAGTAGAAAAAATTTGACATGATTTTTTTAAAAACATAAATAAATTTAATCTAGGAACATATTTCAAATAATGATATGATTGATTTCATGTTTCATGTTTTCACATTAAAGGATATTAAAAAGATATTTTCACACTACAGAAAATGAATTCACATTTTAAAAATAATGTTTTATTGAAAATATCATTTTTCAGTAGTGATTTTCATTGTAAAACAATATATTGTGTAAATTTATCATAGGAGTAGACCTGAATATATGAGATTTTTTCGTTTTATTTATTAAATGATACATTTAAATCATGAATAAATATTGAAAAATGAAATTTAATATTATACAGTGAGGAAATTGTTGTAGAGGCCTATATATTCATGCATTACAACTCATTCTAGTGAAGGGATATCAATAAAATTGGGATCATTTCATATTAGGGCATGTATCAACAAATTACCTACTCCTATTATGAAATTAATTTTATTACCCACTCATTTTTAAAAGTACTATGGTGACATTTTGAAATGAGATTATATTATAGTTGGATTTATAGTTTAATGTAATATAATTTTAAATTAAATTCATTTGGGACTTTTTATACATCCCCAAAATTCTCAATTCTGTTATTCACTTTAGTCATGTCTAACAACTAGTTGATTTGTGATGTGGTGATTCTTTTAATGCATTGACTAATGAACAATACCCACTATTTCAATTTAGTGGATTGTCTTTTATTATTAAATAATGTACCATGATAACAACCAATTTAAATAACTGAAGTTAAATTAACATTTTGAAAATTAGAAATAAAAGATACGGGGGTTGTTTACAATGACCATTGGAGTCACCTATGCTCAGTAATGAAAATTTAGGTATTAATATAAATTATATCTTTAAAAATATAACCAATACCATATATTTAAAATTGATGTATTTTTTTAATTTCCATAACATCAAACCGAAATCATTCTATAAAAATTTAATTTGTCATATTTCTATCCAAAAATTGTTTTAGAGGTTATTAATAAATTCTTATTTCACTAACTATGTTTTTGAGTGTTTATAATAAGACTTAAAATTTTATACTACACTATAATTTTTATTATTTTTGATTTTTTTAATTTAAAAATTATGTATCCCTCTAATAATTAACATCATCAACAAGCCTATAAATATTTCATTAGTAATTTTTTATATTCAATGTTTCCAATATATATTAATACTTGTTTGAGTATTATAATTCCTATATTAATTTTAGATATAGTAAAACATTATAACAAGAATCAATTAGTGAAATGTGACAACATTTTCTATTCATTAACATCAAATATACTATATGATTATAGTTCTACCTAGTCATTAATTCCATTCATTGTTTTTAGAAATATAATAAATAAACATCAAAAAATTACAATTGGGTTATCTATATATATATTGAAAAACATATTTCCATCATTTGTATATATATACTCCTAAGTAAATTTTAACGTATTGAGACTCCTAAAAAATCATTTTATTCTTACATTACTATAATTTTATGATATAATAAGATATTATTCAGCTTCCTTATATAAACCCAACATCAACCTATAATATTTGGAAATAACTCTCCATATCATGAATCATCCACCTATTATATACAATGGTATAATGGAGGATGATTATCCATTGGACTAATCTTCACAATAATTGATATTTATTTTTTGTGAATGAATTTCTAGCATAGATAATTGATAAAATTTAGATCTATAGATAAACTTAATTCCCATAGTTAGGGTCTATAATATTATAATCCCTTGTGATATTCCTATTATTCCCATAAATTGAGTTTTTGATATCAAAATTGATCATATACTAAATTTCATATATATAAGAATAATTTTGTAATGAATGTACACCATTATTATAGAATAACTAAAGAAACTATTAAAGGAAAATATGTACAATATGTTTATATGATTGAGTGATTTACTATGTGGTCCATCAGTCCACCTAATAAATACTAATGGTGTTTCAAGGATACTATCTATTAAATATTGTGAACTCAAAAAAATCCACCATTTTGAATAACTACTCCTTGTAATGGATTGATGATTTTCTTATAATATATTAGTTTAATAGTACTTATATATCGTTGACCTCCAGTTTTGATATCACAAATTAATGGTATAGAAGGAATATCTTCAAAATACTACCTATTGAACAATGTATAGACACTATGAGTTTATTGTGATTCACTTTAGACTCATTATCATATTAGTAATCATCATTAACATAATAAATATTTTCTTCAGTGTTTACATTGAAAAATTCATGGTAGTCATTCTTTATGTCATTATTGTGTACAACTAAAGAATATAAGATCATGAGGAACATTTTAGTCTACTAGTTAAGGCTTTTTTAATGGATAAATATTTAATATATATAGAAACTATTGATTTTGGAATGTGGATGTTTTATTGTTTGGGATATTCCCCATCCGTAAAAGTAAATATGTATATACTTAAATGAAAAATGTTACTGTTGAGTTCATCAGAGAAACATATGTGATTTATACTCATAGTTTCAATAAACTAACTAGTTAGTATCAATGATTTGTGAATTAATTATTATGATATTAATACCCTGAAAACATGTTAGCAAAGAAGGATGTTGTCTTTATTTAGACTAATATATATATATATATTTAGAATTAATGATTTTAAAAAAGAATAGTACTATCCAAATACTCATATGTATTAATTTTTATTGTATAAAATAATTATTAAATTAATTTATTGATTTGTGTACTTATAAAAAATTATAATATTTTAGCCTATTCGATAAGGAAGTTGATTGTTCATGAGTATAACTATACAATACATGATTTTGATTTAGTGATAGTGGTATTTTCATTTGGAATTTAATATCATTATATTAGTTGTGAGAAAGGTGAAATATATATGGATCATCTGGTACTCAAATATCTATTCTCATAGAGAGAGTAATATTTTACAATAAAGAAGGATAAAGATGATTTGGGATGATGACTAATGAATCCATTACCATAAGTGTATAGAAACTAAATTTATAGGTTATTTTTTATTAAGGGATCCAACAACCTTATCAATTATAGTAATATATTTGGATCCTATATTATTAATCATGAAAAAGATAGATATGGAAGACATAATAAAAGTAAATAAATCCATTCCTAAGATAATTATTGCATGACCATCAACTCTGGATAAAATAATGTGTACTCAAATGGATTATATAGAAATATAGAAGAAGATGGAAACTATACTATATGAGAAAAACTATGTGAAAATTTTGTAGAAGAATAACCTACATAATTTGGGTTGTGATTGTGTATACAATCATTTACTAATATAAATAATTATCTAATGAATGAAACACATTTTTATAAATACTCCATTAAATCTAGGGGGCGTGTTGATAAATTTAAATTACTGAGACAACAACTAGTTGGGAAATATAAAAAATTATATCATAGAAAATACATAATAGTTCCTTCTATCTCATCCAGGTATTGAAGAAATTTATATTTTCAAGTGAATTATTAAATGATTATCCATACCTACTCGAAAATGGGGAAAAATCCCCATATATTTTTACACGTATTCATAAGAAATACTAGGTAAATAGTCACATATGGTTTATAGTGGATCACTATATAAGGACTTCTCAATTATTTTATATAATAGAAGAGTTCTCACTTTCTCAACATGAAATGATATAAATTACTAAATATGTGGGGAATTATGGAACACCCCAATCAATTTCATAATGAACAAGAACATAGATTCAAATAAAAAGTCAATAAAATTATTCAATATTATATAAAAATATCATTTTAATTTAGTATTACAAATGAATCATATATTTAAAGCCCGTATTATTATAGAATCCCAAAACATTGGGTATGTTTATATAATTCTCAATGGAATTAAATGAACATCGAGATCGTTATCTTCTATTGGCCGAGTTCACATATAATAGTAAATTTCACTAAATAAATCAAATTAAACCCATCAGTATAATGAAATTCAAAACTCCATTATGATTGGGATGGTTTTTTGAACACAATCTAAAGAGATTTTAAGGGTTAATTAAATGGAAGAAAATTTCATGTCTATTAAATAACAGTTAAAGATAGATCATATTTAATGCATGACCAAGGTAGAAATTCATCAAGTAGAAATTGAATTTGAGGATGTAAATAATTTTTTTTTACCACATTTATCAAAGGAAAAAAATTCATCGGATTTAAGAATATAAAAAATATATTTCCCTCATACAACCACCTTGTTGTGATTATTGATAGAATTGGATCTGTGGTATATGTACTATAAATCCATCCAAATTTGGTCCATGTATATGATGTGTTGGAAATATCCCTCACAACTACATATAATATCTATTATATATAAAAAATTCCATAGTATATATAGTTATTGAATTATTGTTAATATTAAGAGTCGTAATTGGAGTCCTTATACTTTAGACACAGTGTATTAGGAAACATTACTACCCACTTGGGAAAAGTAAAATGGTGGGACCATAAGAAGTATGAGTAAACATGGAAACCATAAAAAAATAAAAAAAATTCTTTCAATCTATTTCCATCATAAAGAATAAAATAGAATTTTTTGGTTACATTTCATAGTAATGGATGACTGTAATGACCTAAAATTATATCAATGAAATTTCCCATATGATTATGTAAATGTGTTTTATTTAGTAATGCATTATTACATAACTTTTCAATGCAACCTAAATGATCAAATTTTCAGTATAATTTTATTTTTATCATTACATTTAATGTATAAATGTAATCAATATAATTAATAACATTAAATCATATAAAGCACCGAATAATATAACAACAATATAAAAATTTCAATGTTCTTCATCCTTAGGAAAAATATCACTATTGGAAATAAATACTAATGAAACAAAATATTAGTTTTCCATTAAAAATTTATAATTTTGAAATTCTAAAACCTTCAGATAAAATTAATTTGATGAAAAATTTATTAAATATGAGGAATTTATATAAGGTATTAAACATATGTGAATATAAAATATATGACCATAGGAATTAAAATTTGACCATTGATATAGTCTTAATTCCTTGAGAACTGTTATCTCACTATTTAAATAGTATCCTGACTAATGTAATTCTAAAATAATATTATTGATTATAAAAATATTACAATATTGAAATTTTATATCATTATGTAGATTAATAAATATTTTCCAATGATAATATATGTGTTTTTATTTTTATAAGACATAAATAATTAAATTATATTGTATGTTTAATATATATATTTGAAATAAAATATTCTCTAAAAAAATTTTCTTCATAACCAAATAATTTTTTATTATAATTATAATATAATCTTATGAAACCATGCTTAAATTTTAAAATGTTCAAAAAATTATTGAAAATAAAATTATATTTGAAAAATAATCATGATTTGGAATCAAAATTAAATGTCTCATTTTTAAATAATTTATTCATAAATTTGACACCAATTTTCTAATCACTATGTCAAAAAAATTTGGGCTGAATTTTTCGAAATTCTAAATAATAGTTGAATTTCAATGAATGCTAAATTACAAAAAAAATCGGGTATTTATCATTATTTGATATAAAATGAATAAACAATTCATGGATGATGTAATAATACATTATCTCCAAGACTCAGATTTATATACTTATTTATATTGTAAAATAATTCATGAAAGTTTTATTTTTTGGGATAGAATAATTAACTAATGATTTTTATTTTCAATGACACCCAAATACCCCCTTATAAATACCACCTATCAAAACCCCTTCTCCTTATTATTTTATAGTAAAAAATTTATATATAAAAAAATTGAAATATATTCCCAATTATATCCCAAATGTCATAGTTTTGATGGTGACACCATATAAAATATATTTATTGTGTTTTAAGGATATGAAATTTAAAGAGGTAATATTATTCATATATATCATTTAAAATATTTTCATCATATACATCCTCCATACCTCCCACATAAGACATGAAATAGTGGCTCTATTATAAAAAAAATTATGGAATGTTATTTTTTAATCTAATATCCATTATCTATCACATTCTAATATCATTCATAAAAAAATAATTTTTCACAATATGTTGTGTTCACATCCTCTAAAAATGTATATCATTTTTTACCACCACCACCAATGATAATATTATTGCATTTATTATAAAGAAAAATTTTCTAAAACATTATATTATAATATTTTAATATTGTTAAATGGAATATTCATCATAATGGTATATGAAACTATATATTTTCATTATGGTTGTAAAAGCCAAAATGTTCAATTATCCTTATAATGTTTATAGATACTCAATTTTATCCTTGTGTATTTTAATACTATTAGTATTTTACAACCCTTTAGAACTCCTATAAAATAATAAAAATCATTTAATTGTATTTATTGAACTGTTGAACCATTTTTAATTAAATACCATATTTATACTGAACTGATGAGACCATGTAATAATGAAATGAATTAACATGGGAGAGTGAAAACAAAAATAATATTTTAATAAAATTATTCTAAAATCATAAAAATAAATAAATTAATACTATATAAATTAATTTACCATAAATAATATATTTGGAAAAATATAAATTTTTTATTTATAGAATGATATGAATGTGAAGAGTGAATACTGACTTTAATTGAGTAAAACATTTGAACCACCCTCTACAATTTTTGATATAGATTTTTTCTCAGCCACACATTTTGTATCTATTAAAAATTAGAATTTTATTATAATTATTTTATATACATTATCTTATATATATTACAATTTTATTTTTGTTATACCTTTTTATATAATGGTTTATAGGTGACCAATTAAAATTTCTCATATACAATTATTATAACAAACCTCATTATTTGTGAATTTTAAATCCTTATCAATTCTTGTAAAAATTTCTAAAAGCCTATTACAATTCATGATTTTATAAAGAAATTTGAAATAATTTTGGGATAAAAATTATGTTCTACCTATAGTTTCATTTTATATTCCATATTTTAACCATATTCAAGAAAATTTTAATTCTTTATAAAAAATTTGTTTTGAATGAAAATTTATTTTCAAAATTCTCAACACTTTTACCAAAAGGATTTATTTAAAATGTAATCCCTATTTGAAATTAATTTTTATTGATTCAAATATGAAAATAAAAAAATATTTAATTCCAAATTTTCATTATAATGTATAAAAAATATCATTTGATTATTTTATATGGGAATATTATGTGTCACATAACATTCTATGGGAATTTCATCCTCTAAATATATATGTTTAACCCACTTATATAAAACACATATTCAGGTTCATGTTATGATGGGTGTACATTGATAATGATACATTGTATTTTTTTTGTTATGAAAAAATATATTATGTTTATGATATTAAAGAGTAAACTTAATCTATATTAGGATACATCCCAAATTTTTATGTTGTCTCTGTAATGAACGTAGACATTTACTAATGATGGAATGTATCCTAATGCTGTAATATTCATTTGAGGTTTTCATATTATGATTCCATCATATTTATATCCTTATTATGTTTGATTATTCATGATCCAATCATTTAAATATATCTTCTATCTCCACGTGACACATTTTTTTTCTTCATTATCAGGCTTAATACAGTGTTTGGATTTATTACTAACCCATTTTATGTATTTCCTATATTAACTTATGATGTTTTAGTAGCTCCAAGGGAATAATGTTCTAATTATATAGATTACTGGCATGATATTTTTTTATACTGATGTTTTGTGAGGATATACATCAAAAAAACATTTCCTCAATATAATTTATATGGTTAATAGATATTTATATTGAAAAAACATGTCATAATTTTCTAAAAAATCATATTAAACTTCATAATTACATAAAATAACTCTTCTAAATACTATAAAAAGTTATATTAATATATGTTAAAAACCATTAGTCTCTTAATTGAGAGACACTTATATTTTTTTGACCCAAATAATATCAGTTAAATGTTTTTCCATTTGAATATATTAATTCCAAATGAAAACATAAATTTAATTATTTAAAATTTCTAAAAAACCTATGTGACATTAAGTGATTAATTATACTGTTGGTGTATTTATTCAATGTTTTATTCATCCTCTTAGAATTTTTTTTAATGTTGAATACCTATAATAGTTTCCCCCAAAAAATTCCATTTGAATAATTTTCTTTCATGAATTTTATATAATAAAAATATCCACTATTGTCTTATGTGAATAATTTCACAATAGATCCCGACTCATTATCCTCTAATGAATAATCTAATGAATAATTTTAATCATATTAAATTTTTAAAATTTTTAAACCCATTTATTTTCTTTGATTTGTTTAATAAATGTCAGATAATAAATCAACCATTTGAGGGAATGAATGATTAAAAGTCCCCAAAATTAATGTTCACCAATAATAGAATTCAAACCATCAGAGTCAATCATCCTTATATAAATGAATAATTCATCAATTATTATAAAATAATCACCTAGAGTAATTTACACCGAATTTAACTCTGATAGAATTATATTTTCTAGCACCATCATCTACTTCTCAGTAATGTTACCGATATTGTAATTCCACAATTTATAAAATCTAATGGTGTTTGTTTTTTTAAACCATATCCTTTAGATTTTGGGCCATATTTTATTATGTTTAATTATCCACACCATAAGATATTTCCATGAACCCTATTAATATTAAACAACATAAAATGAATGTTTCACTATAGCATGGATCATTAAATTATGAAACTAATATAATATTCCTAATCATCCCAAGAATATGTTTTATATTCATTAATATGAGAAAAATAAAAATGTTTCTTTTGTTCCATGAATCTCTAATTCATAAAATCTGAAATGATTCATCATTAGTAGGATACACATTTCCAACATACTTTAAATGTTAATTAATTTTTATTTTATCCCTATTATTGAATGTAAATGATATGATGACTATTAAATAAATATTTCATTGTGAAAATAAATAATAAATACAATTAAAATATTAATTCCATCAGCGATAATAATTTTTTAATCATTTTTCAAGCCTTATGTTTATACTAGATGTCTTTTTTAAAATGTAAATTATTCATATAACTTTATTATATTTAATCAGAGCCCTTTAAAACCTATAAAACATATTATCCTAATTTTTATCACCAGTATAATTATCCCACTATATAATGATAAATATTCTATAAATTAATACTCTTAAAATAGAGAATCATCTAAAAATCATCCCAAAAAATTCATAAGATGGGTATAATAATGAAATGAAATCTACATCATTTTTATACTCCTAAATAAATACTCATGGATATTACTATAAATTCATATCTATCGATTATTAATTACTAAAAAAATCATGACACATACAAATCCATGTAGTATAATTCACAATAATATCATCTCAGATGATATGATATTGATTAAATTGATGGGATCAATATTTTAATCCCATTAACCAGAACAATATATATTAAAATAACATTACATAAATTTTTTTAAAATTATAATATATTCTTATATAATTTTTTTATTTTAGTAATAAACCCATACATATTTTTCTCCCCAATATTGTTTGACAACATGTTATATTCCAATGTTAGGAGAACTACACCCAAAATTACCCCATTCAGTATCTCCCAGTCAATTATATTGATCTAGAATATTTTTACACTCAAATTACATTTTTGTTTCATTTTATTCTAAATATATCACATTGAAATTATTCTCTGTAAAGTGAATTTAAATCCAACAAAATCTTGAAATGTTATTATTCTTTTTCCTATTGGTATTTCTTAATTTAATAAATAATACCATGATCTACCAAACTGTATGAACTCAGGTCTTCATTTAACATATGGATATTGATTTATAGTGTATTTTATGAAAAAAGTGATTTCTTAAAATTTATGGAGTACATGTCGTGTACTTACGAGTACACATCGTAAACCAGGTTAAAACAGGTAGTCTTTTACTGGCCATGTAATGGCTGAGTACATGTCCATGTGAGGTGACCTTTAGACTGCCTATAGCACGACCTGGAAATGGAATATACATGCCGTGTATCCTTAAATAAAATTCAGTGTATTTTTACTTGTAATTGATAAATCGTACAGGGGTCATGTCTATTTGACAAAACCTACATCTTCTAGAATCCCCTCATCCAAGTGGGACATATATCACGAATTCTATTTTGATCACCTGATCGACCGTCTGTGCTCCGAATCGAACACCCTTAATTTTTCTGGAATCATATTTGTGAGTTATTCCTTATTCTAGAAAATCTTCAATTGATTTTCCTCTTTCATGATAAATCCTTGGTTAATAATTTTTTATGTTATTATATATCTATTTTCTTCTATGTCCATTCAGATGCTGAGGTTTGAGTATATATATCATGAAATAATGAGGTTGGTGGTTTGATTCATTCAATAGATTGTATTTGATTTATATGTTAAAAATTTTCCCAATCCTCGAGTTATGGTTATTGTGTGTTTAGATTATTTAACCATGTTAATTCCTTCCATGAAATTTTTTTATGTGTTTTTCGATATTAAATATTTTTTATTTACCAGAATATAGTTGTGTTTTAAAATTATTGATATGATATTGGACGTTGGGTTTAGAATTTCGAATTATGCTGCTCCGTTTTCCATGTCTAGTGCTATTAGGATGGAGTGATATTATATGAAATTCTTGTGTTATGATTTTTAGCCATTTTTTAGGTAGTATTTGTGATTTACATTGGCATTTGAATATATTTTGTGCACGATTGCATTAATAGTGTTGCAGGAACTTGGTTTAGTGAGACCACTGAGGGAATAGATGTTGAGGGCTTCCCCAGATTGTTTGTTGTACTTTTCACGCAGTGTGACCATAGGGGGATTGACATTGATTGAACCCCCTGAATATTTATAGTTATCATTACAAGACCATAGGAGAAATTTACATTTTTTTCTCTCCCACAGAGTCTTTAGTTTGTCGATAAAAGATTATATCTAGAATTGAAGTTGAGTTCATACTCAGATATTCATTGTTTTCACGAGACCAAAGAGTTTAGGATTTTTTAGTTTTCCCCAAGGGTTATTATATCTATTTTTTATATTAAAGAAGATGGGATAGATTGTGTGAACATTTCTAGAGGGTTTCTTGTATTTGTTTGGATGAATAATTGATAATGTAAATGAATGTAGTTAAAACTGTAGGACTATTTACTTTCTAGTACTTCCTAGTTTATTACATCATTTAGCACATTTTACAGTTATATATATTCACTGACAGTTAGGCACATATCCTTGGGAGGTTTCATACTAGGATTCCTCTCAAAATCTATTCGTTTCAGGATTTTGGTCCAAAATAGATTATATTATTGATAGTATAGATAAGGGAAATCACCCTTCTACCTTAAGTACTTGACTTCTTGGGAGCTAGGGAGCATTGGACCAAGCTGAGAATTTTGATATTGTTGGATTTTACATTGATTTATTATGGTATTCCAGCATTGTGACTTGTCAAGCTATGTACTTAGATACTTGTGACAGTATCTTTATTTAAATATATATGTTATTGTTTTTTATTTACTTATAGTATTCAGTTTTTTACTTATAATATGGAATTACTACTACTTATATTGTTATACATTTTTTTCACCTATGTTACTTTTCCAATGAGGGAATAGTTTCCCCATTCTCACACCTAAGGCCCTCACTACTAGTCAGCAACCTATTGTATTTGGAGAAATGTATTTGAGGACCTTGGAAGTAATGCGTACGAGGAACCTTTGGGAGAAAACTAGAACTGATACATTACAAAGTTGTATCAAGGGAATACCTTTATTCATTGGCTTACTTTTTGGAGCTAATATATAGGGATATGAATGAATCAGAAGTTGTAAAAATCTGTTCTTGGTAGTAGCTAACCCGTGTATCCATAAATTCCTATATGCCTTGATTATTGAAATTTTCTAGTTTTTTAATTGTTATAGTTGATCTGATTTCACTGGGGGTGATTCAACTATTTTTTGATATTATAATTGTTGTTATTGATGTTTTATTTTTGTTTAAACCCTATGCAATAAGGTTATTCCATCTCATGATTCGTATATGCACATTCTACAGATCACATGTCATGCATTCTTGTCATTCCATTTAAGATGCATTATCGATTACATGTTGTTGTGATAGATGTTTTGCTAGATATTCATGAAATTGTGTTATATTTCATGATATTATACCAACTATTTTATAGGGTATTGAATTGTGTATTTTTTTTGAATGAGCACAAAACATTGGTCCCTAATGTATTATTGCCCCTCGTTGATCCTGATTTGGTTGATCATGTGACTGATTGCATTGTTATTCTCTGTAATATACACGTATAAGATACCAGGTATTGATTCGCGGGGATTATGGGCCTTCACATATCTAGATTCGGAATATTAATGTCTGTTTCAGTGTTTTTATGGGGTTCCTGATTAGTTTCTAATGATTATTGTCTGGAAAAACCTAGAATACATGGTGTGTATTCATTTATACACTCTATGTATCCTTTTGTTCAAGAGGGATCAATTTTTCATAACTAAAATACATGTACTTTATGTACATGTCCTGAAGTCCTTAACTGTGTGACATGATGTCTGTCCAGAGACATGGGGTTGGGATATGTTTGGTGGAACATGTCGTGTACTTGGCGTACATGTCGTGTTGTAAGAGTCGTCTATCTAACCGTGGGACCAACAAAACATTTGGATAAAACATAGGTTGTACACGTCGTGTCCTATTATTGAACACCATGTAGAGTCAACCCTATCACTAGTCTTGTGACTAACAACTCGGATGGGTATATGTTATCGTGTACAGGTTGTGTTCTTGTTGCACTCACAATGTGGAGTTACCTAGGAAGGAACTAGGTGTTTATCCATAAAGTGGAACTCGAGCAGGGGGGAAATTATTGAAGTACACACTATGTATCTAGGTGAACATTCTAGGTGTATTGGTGTTACACAACCAGTTTTGGATGAATAACAAGAAATGTTAAAAGTATAAGGGAACACACCATGTAGGCACCATACACTCTATGTATCCATGTATTGAAAAACATGAATTCTTTCTTTATCCTATTTATTTCATGTACTTATATGTTTCAATCATTTATAATCATGAACTATGGTATACTCTTGACCTTGCAGATTCGTTCCACCATTAAGTACTCTAGTTTTACACTAGATAAAGGGGAGTAACCAGACACCGACATGGTAGATCAGGGACTACTAGAAGACCCTTATGTCATTCCCATATTTGAACCCACTATTATACCAGATAAAGGGGTTTATGGATAATTCCAAGAATTCCTCATGACGATTATGAATATCGTATAGGGAGAACCACATACTACCCCTTCTATGGATGTATTGATGCAGTTTTTTGCACAGTAGAAATATCCCACTTTCTAAGGGGATGGAGGACCACGGGATGTAGAGTCATGGTTAGAAGATATTATATATATCTTATAAAATCTGTATATTCCTCAATAAAGGTGGGTGAAGCTCACTACATATATACATCTGGATTCTACCAAGAGAATGTGGGATGTGATATCATAGGCCAGGAACCATTAGGGCATGTTTTGGGATGACTACCAGTGTGTCTTCTTTGATTAATTCTACTCAGAGACTCTGAGGGATGACTGATCCTGAGAGTTGTTGATTTTGAATCATGTTACACTCCCAGTCATGGAGTATTCCACTCGATTCATAGATCTAGAGTTCTTCACACCTATTCATGGGGGGTGATGAGTTATTTCTAGCAATGATGTTTGATGATGGTATTAGGGATGATATTCAATCTATTATCAACATCATCATGTTGATGAATATATTATCCCTAGTCAAACAATAACTGATCAGAGAGTGCAACATGGGGGATTATTGGAGATGTTGCCCAAGGAGGTTTAGCATCAATAGTTGGTGCTTCTCTAGATGACAGTACAAAGTTCCGTAGGAAGGCTACACATGGAGATTTGAGTAGGCAGGATTCACCTTTAGGTATCCAGGTGGTATTCTACCACCTTGGGGAAGGAAGAGAATATGAGGCCACAAATCTAGAGAGACCTAGTTGAGTGCCGATATTGCAGCAAGATGAGCCATCATCATTGTTTATCTCAGTATTTCTCACTAGTTTTTGGTGAATGTGGTTCTTTTATGACTCAATGTTTAAGAGTAGGTCAACCATATTTTCATCATTCTAAATACTAGAGTTTTTCAGTCTGTTCATGCTGAGGTGGAGGTCTTGGTTGTTGTACCCAATCACATGAATTTCAGTGACAATATGGTGTATTAGCTCAGGGTGGTTAGGAAGGGCCATAGGGATATGGTACTGGTCAATCATATTCCATGGATATGTCCAAGTAAGAGTAGGATCCTAACCCGTCTAGAGTTAGTTGAATAGTTTTTTTGCCTCAGTTTTAGCTTCTATTCATTTCAATACTAGGTCTTCCCATAGATTCATATCTATTGCTGTTGTGGAGAGCCTTCGATTCTATATCCATACGTCGGTTGATATCCAGATGCTAGAAACCTTGTTGGTAACATGAACAGATAGTGTACGTCAGTGTAAGGATTTCCCTCTTGAGTTTGGCGGGTTTCACTTATTATGGGGCATCTATGTATTAGATATGATAGGGTATGATATAATTTTATGAACTCACTGGTTGGTTCCATACCTGTCTGTTGTCTACATCTATCATCATAAGGTGACATGAAAATCACCATTGAGAAGAAGATTTCTACATAAGGGATAATAGGATGTCTAGGTATGCAGAGCGGGGCCCCCACATCATGGGTTTGGAGGAGTTAAAACCCAGATTTATAGTCAATATCTGAATGAACATGGAACTTCACATAAGAACATACATCCAATGGTAGATCGTTTCAGGGATGTTTTTATGGAGGACTATTCAGGTATTCCATTGGATCAAGAGGTATAATTTTCTATTGATCTTATTCCAAGATTGACACTAGTGTACATTAATACTTTTAGAATTTCTACAAAAGAGGTGCAGGAGCTCAAGAGGCAGTTAGAGTAGTTATAGGAAATGGGATTCATGTAACCCAATAATTCTCCTTGGGGTTCTATTGTCTTATTTGAGAACAATGTAGATAGTAACCAAACACTCTGTGTGGATTATCTGATGCTAAAACAGTTGATGCTCAATAACTAATATCTTTTTCCACGGATTGATGATCAAATTGATCAGCTTTGAGGAGCCTTACTGTTCTCGATGATTGAAAGGAGATCCAGTTATCGTAATGTTCATGTTTACCACCAAATATTACTATTGCATCATTTTAGAATAGGTATGGCTTATACGAGTATGTAGTTATTCAATAGAACAAACGAATGTGACTATAGATTTTATGGAACTGATGAACCAAGTGTTCCATCCATACTTGGATTCCTCTGTGGTGGTTTTCGTGGATGATGACTTTGTGTAATCTCAAACTCAACATTACCATGCTACCAATCTTGAGATCATTTTGAGTACACTGAGAGGGATTCATCTATATACTAAGCTCTTATAATTGCACTTTTTTATGGACAAGAATCATTTCATGACACATGTTATCTCAGAGATAGGAGCGTCAGTAGACTAAGAGAATGTGATAGAAGTATTTTCCTAGGAACTCCTAAATTTCATCTTGGAGGTACGGAGTTTTATACAACTACCTGGTTAGTACAGTCACTTTATATAGTACATTTTATTCTTAGAAGAACCACTAATAGGACTGACTATAAAGGGTGAAATGTACTTGTGGAAAATTCTTGTGATTCAACCTTTTATGACCTGAATCGATAGATTTACTACAGGACCAATAATAGTTTTTCAAGATATTGTAATGAGTTATATAGTATACTGTGATGCATCTGGTATTGGGAAATGGCTACTACTTATGCAGGAGGAATGAGTTGTTGTGTATAGGTCCTAGTAGTGGAGGCCACATGGGAGGAATTTCACGAAGCACCATCTTGAGTGGGATGTAGTTGTTCATTCATTACATTGTTGGAGACATTATCTATTGGGAGTGAATTTTGTGGTATACACTGACCCCAAAATCTCAAGTATATTTTCACTCAGCACAATTTTAATTTGAGATAATGAAGGTGGGTTGATTACCTTTTGTAATTTGACATTGATCTTTCCTCTACTACTGGGAATGGAAACAAAGTGGATGACGCGTTGAGCAGAATGACTCAGATACCAGCAGTTTAGGAGGATACTAGTGTGTCATAGCTTATGGATCTATTCTATGAGATGAATTTTCAGTTGCACGAAATATAGAGACAGACATTTCATTCATATGTAGCAGATACCACTACTCTTCTTGACTGTTTGTGAGTGAAGAAGTTATCAGATGATGAAGGCATAGACCTATGGGAGAGTTTGTCAATAGAGGAACATATACTAGGACGAACCATAGTTGAGGATGATACCATGAACATCCATGGAACCATATGGGTTGAAGATGAAATACATGAGGAGATGATGTGGGTTTTCCATTCATCAGTTTGGGAAGTTCATCTTGGTGTCACCATGATGTATAGATATCTAAACCATCAGTATTGGTGGCCATGAATGAATGGAGATGTGGTTGATTTTTTTTCATGCGGTGTTCCACATGACCACAGGAGAAGGAAGAGCATCAATGACCAACATGGATATTTTTGATGATTCACATCCCCATTTTGAAGTGGAATGATGTCACAATGGAATTTGTGTTAGAATTTTTTAGATACCCTCAATGAAATGATGTAGTTTGGGTTGTTATGGATAGACTCATGAAGGTTTCACTCTTCTTACCGATCAAGGAGATCATCAATGTTGATGGTATGTGAATGTTGTTCATCATAGAAATTTTATGTTTTCAAGGGGTTTTGCACTCCATCATTTCAGATAGGGACATCTATTTTAGTTCTTAGGTCTGACAGGGACTTCCGATGGATTTGGTTACATAGGTACTTCTAAGTAAAATATAAAATCCCTAGATAGATGGCCAGTTTGATCATACGATTCAGGTGCTGGAGGAAAATCATTGAGGATGCATCCTAGATTTTGGAGGTTCTTGGGAGAAGCACATACCTCTGGTGGAGTTTTCCTACTATAATAGTTTTCATGAAACTATCCTGATAAATCGATATGAGGATATGGCAATCCATACTGGTAACCCATTAGTTCGATGGAGATAAGAGAGGCAGCTATGATGGGACCTTATCTTGTACAAGCCACCATGGAGCATGTGGAGTTGATTAGGAAGTGGATGGATAAAACACAATCACGACAAAAGTATTATATAGATTGAAAAAGAATACCTCTAGAGTTTGAGGTCAGAGATTAGGTTTTCTTATATGTCGCACTAAGGTTGGGAAACATAAGGGTTAGAGGATAGGGTAATCTTTCACTGAGATAAGATGCGTCATTTGAGGTTTTTGAGAGATTTGGGCCAATTTCCTATCATTTTCAGTTACCTCATATGTAATAGGCTATGCATGACGTCGTCCATGTTTCTCAGCTACATCATTACTACTCAGACTCATCTCATTCTTTTCAACCTGAGGAGGTTGAGTTTGAGGTAAATTCATCAATTCAATGATCATCCTACCCAGATTTTTTTATCTTTGCGTGAAGTTTCTTCATGGCCAGTCTGTTACTGTGGTACCATTGTAATGGTAGCATGAGACATTCAATGATGACACATGACAATGGTAGACCGATGTATGATTGTAGTGGCCAGAGCTGTTTGAGGATTCTTCTTTTTCACCTTCTCGTTAGGGAAATTCATGAATGAATTTCATTAAGTGAGGATTTTCGTAAGAAATCAAGTCTTCATTTCCTGTAGGTATCATGATTTATTGTTTTTTTGGGAAAATATTAGTTTCTAGAAATTTAAGCAGTACACGCCTTGTAATTAAGAGTACATGTTGTGTACCTAGTTATTATGGGATGTCATGTACTTGTCGTGTAATGGCCGAGTACATGGTTGTGTGAGGTGAC
This sequence comes from Viscum album, assembly GCA_963277665.1. Lineage (NCBI taxonomy): Eukaryota > Viridiplantae > Streptophyta > Magnoliopsida > Santalales > Viscaceae > Viscum > Viscum album. The sequence goes on from OY728122.1 coordinate 1,348,942,935, forward strand.
TTGGAGATAGCCTAAATCAAGGCCCGGAAAATCTATATACACGCTATTTATCCTTAAATAACACGCCATGTATTTTTATTACTTGTTGATAAATCAGACTTTGGTCGTGTTTAATAGACAGAACCTCCTTCTTCAAGTGTCATCTCGTCCAGGTGCAACATATATCACTGATTCTTCTCTAATCCCCTGATTGACCATCTGTACTATGAATCGAACATTTTCAATTACATTGTGATATCATTTGTGAGTTATTTCTTCTTATATAGCCTATTATCATGATTTCTCTTCTTTTTTGAGACATACTTCGTTGAAATATTTTTATGTTTTGGTAGATATACTGCATTCTAGGTCTTTTAAGAGGCTATAGATCAACTATATCAATATTACAACATCAAGGTTGGTGGTTTGTTCCATTCTGTATATATTTTTTGAATTATACGTGAAAAAGTTACCAATACTCAGGTTTAGGGTATTGCATGCTTATGGAATTTAACACTGTTTATTCCTGCAATTCCATGATTGTTTGATTATCCGTTTTTGATTGTAAATATGGTTATTTACATTTATATGGATGTCTTTTCAAAAGTATGAACTAATTTTTTCCATTTTTCTATAATTACTTATTAGGACACACTATTTTTTATACATAGTGCTATTAGGATGGAGTGATATTATCTAACATGCTTGTTTAATTATTTTTTGCCATATTTCCAGGTAGTATTTTTGAATTACTTTGGTTACTGGATATTTTTTGTGCATGATTTCTTTATACAGGGTTGTGGGAAGATGGTGTAGTGAGACCATTGGGGGAATTTACGTTGAGGGCCTACCCAAAGAATTTTTTGAATTCATAATGCTATAATATCATAGGGGGGATTCAAATTGAGTGCCACCTCAGAGTGTCTACAGTTATCATTATGAGTCTATAGGGGGAATTAATGTTGAGTTATTCCCCAGAGATTTTGTAGATTATCACTAAATGAAAATAAGAGGAATTTATAGAGAGTGGTTCCTAAGAGATACTTTGATTGCATGAGACCAAATGGGTAATATTGTGTGATATTTCATAGAGGGTCATTATATATTTTTGTTTTATTGATCCATAGGGTTTAAGGTATGTGAAAATTTCTAGAGGTTTGCTTGTATTTATTTGGTTGAATATTTGATAATGTAAATGAATGTAGTGGAAACTATAGGACTATTTACTTTTATGTACTTTCTTGTTTATTAATTTATTTAGAATATTTTGCTATTATATATATTCACTGACAGTAAGGTACAAATATTTGCGTGGTTGCCTATTGTGATTCATACCAAACATAGTTTGGGTCATGCTTTAAGGACCAAACCGATTATATTTTTGTATGAATAGATTAGGGAAAGATCCCTTCTACTTCAGGTACAAGACTACTCGGGGTCAGGGGAGCATGGGTCCAAGCTGAGGCTTGCTATGCTCTTGGAGTTTAATTTTTTTTTCATTTTTACATTGTTTTAGCACTTTATTCTAGCATTCTGAATTTTAGTATTTATTCCTAGATACTTGTGGGAAGCACCATTATCTAAAAATATATGCTTCAGTTGTTAATTTAATTTCAGTCATATGTTTTTTCCATATTTTATTGAATTATTTCTTCTACTACTATTATACTTTTGTACATGTTGTGTTACTCTTTAGGTGAGGGATTAGTTTCCCCATTATCAAACCCAATGCCCATGTTACTAGTCGGTAGCCTCTGGAATTCGAGGAAATGCATATGATGCCATGTGACCAACTGGGTATGGGGCACATTTGAACAACACATGAGACTATAACATTACAAAAACCACTATTTGATACTAGTTATTTTGGAAAGATATGAGATTAAAGGTAAAAAGATTTTATAAATAACAGAAATAAATATAAATATAAATATTAATAATAATTAAAATATTAATTTTTTAATTATTTATGAAGTATTTTTGAATCCTCCAGTCAGTTGAATTATTTGATTTTATGTGATATAGAACATTATTGGACACATATATAATACAGAAAACCTAGCTAAAAACAAGATCAATATGTAATGTGGTGCTACAATTGTAGAGACCTAATCTTGATGTACAAAAACATTACATTTCTTTTATAGAATACATAATACATAACAAAAAAATATCCCAAGAACCATATTAGTTCGGTGTCTTTGGAAACATGGAACATAGTCTTCTAATCATGGTTACAGATCTTCAACATCTCCTATAATGATCTTCGCCTTTTGTTTTCGTACCTAAAACCATTCTTTATAACCTGGGGAAAAGAAAAAATAAAAAAGGGTGATCTAAAATTCTTTGTAAGGGTAATCATGGTGAAAATAAAACAAACTATTTACATTTGAACTTAAAAACATGAACACAATGCTTAAACATCAAAATCGTGAGTTGTGAAATAAATATTGTTAATACATAATTCATAGATCATAAATGAACATCAATCATGATAAAATAGCATGGGGATAAAACATGTAATTGTGGAAAACCCTTAATCACAGGGTATGATTTCCATAGTAGCCAGGGCATTCCTGTCAATACCATCATAGTAGACAATGTCCTTTACTGAACCGGGATTACTTGCATTTCCAGCCCTGTATTACTTTACCAGATTTTACTAGTCATTCCTTCCATGTCTATCCAATGATATATAAATCATTTCCCAATGCATTGGAGGGAGATATAAGTCCCACCAATGTCATAATGAAATTATTCATTCATGTTCCACAAAATAAACATAAATCATTCAACATAACCCAATGAATAAAATTGGTTTCATAAACATAATCCCATAATAACATAATACATATAAGACAAATGGATATCATTTCATCCTAAAAAATGAAACCCTGAAAATAATAGACATTATACATGAAACATAAACCTATTAAATAATTTAATCTTAGAGGGAAAAGGGTTTTGGTAAAACACTTGAAATGATTTCTTGAGGAAAATATCATTTCTTCTTCAAAATGATTTTCATTTCTCAAAATTCCATGAAATTTTAAAAGAAAAAGGATTTGATTGAAGATTCTAATGAAATTGTGTAGAGGAAGCTTCTTGTAAACAAGTTTTTATGAAACCATAAAAATCCATTCATTCCGTATAAGTTTAAAATAACATTCTCCTTGTACTTTTGCAAGAAAAGTAAAAAAGTGACTTGTATGGTAATCAAAAAAAATTCTATAATACCATGTAGTTAAAACAAAAAAATTTTAAAAAGGACTTTAAACATAATTGAAAACAATTTTAAAAAACATGTAAATGGATGATAAATATAACCCCAGTAAATACATATGAATAATAAATCTCAGTTATGAACGAAGTTAGAATAATTATCCATTACCTTAGGTCCAATTTCATCCCTACATGTCTGAAACACTTGTATAGTGTGTTTAAAAATATTATTAACTTGTAACAGAAATATAATAATATTTATGATAACACATATGATTCACTTATTACTTTATATTACCCTTTCTTTTGTCAATTCCATGTTGATGCTGCGTTTTGGGTAAAATCATTTCATTTATCATATGTGTTTGGACTTGTTGTTTTTGATATTATTATTTATATCCTGATTTACATAATTCCAAAATATAAAACATGATTTACATATAATATATATTCAGCATATAAATATATATGATATTTTGATAAATGAAATGAAATACAATGTTCATGCAGACGGTAGACCGTACGTACGCATGGACGTTGTTTTCATTTTTTTATTGATTTGAATTGAATTAAGTAAATGAAACATATTTTTACATAAATCCTGTATAATTATTATGTTATATTTTTTATTGATTATTTATTATATATTATTTATAATCATTCTTGAATGGTTAACATGGAGAATGAATATCATCGCGTTGTGGAGACGGTAATCCGTACGTACGCACGTGCAATGATATCATTCCCATAATTATTGAATGGAATTGGAGTAAGTGATATAATATCTCATAATCCTTATGATTTTATAATAACCATACATAGTTATTCGTTACACCATTATACCCATCCAAGTAAGGTTGTGGTGGAGAAACTGATTACACCATGGCATGGAGACAGTATTCCGTACATACGTATGTGCGGTTATTTCGTTTTTTGCTAGATGGATAGAAGGTGAAATGGGGTTGTTTCATATTTATAATGACATATGATTATATTAGTGATAGTTCTTGTATTTATTTATAAAAAACAACTGAATAAGAGGTATTTTAAGAAGATATAAACTAGAAACAATCGGTAGAAGAGATTACCTCTTCTTCGACGCACATCCTTTTTTCTTCCTCTTATGGGACTAGAGTTTGTCTTTTGAGATGACCAGAACATCCAGAATAGTACTAGGGATGTTGAAAAGGGTAATAGGAAGGGTTTGGCAGAGCATGAAGGCTCAAAATTATGTGAATAGGAGAGGGAAAAAGTTCCATTTTATAAGATAGGAGTGGGACACTTTTGGATACCTCCAAAATATTAATTAATAATAAACTCAATCCCCACGTAAAAACATCCAATGGGACTCAAATTCAGATATGATGTAATATATTGTTGTAATATCATTATCCAATCAAATTAATACATGTTTTGTTTTTATTTTAAACCTTACCATTTTAATTTATCCTTATTTAATCTATTTAATTTAATTTGTGGTAATAATATTCTAATATTGAAATTATTATAAATACTTACTTATGTGTTGTTAATTTTCAATAATTAGATTTATTATTACATTTTAGACCATTTAAATTTAAATTTGTAATTTTTATATAGTTTTGTGATTTTTAAACAATTTAATAATATGTTATTTTTATAAAATATCAATAGTGAAAATTTTGATACTATACAATTATTTGAATTTTAATTAAATCCAAATAGAAGATATATTCAAACTCAAATATTTAATATCTTCCTAAAATGTCATAATCATCTAAAAAATTTAGGGAAGACATTAATTTTTTCTTATAATATTTATATTAATATTTTTAAAAAAAATTATTTCATATTTCCCTTAAACAAATACTACAACATTTTAGTATTCTTATTTAATAAACATATTTGTTGCATAAAAAATAAAAATAAAATACTATGATGAATAGAAATCTATTATAGTTCATAGAAATAATTTTATTTGAAATTTTCATCTTAAAATCACAATATTCAAATTGTTATATTTATTAAATTATGAAGGTAACAACTTTGACATCATTTAAAATAAAATATTATAAATGTCATAACCTATTTTATAAGGCTCCAAATGGTCCAAAAGTAGACCCTTTAATGATTATGGTATAGCTATACTCAACCGATATTGTTTGATCAGGTTTTATGTCCTTTTGATGGGTAATATTATTTCAATATAAACATTATTGTTGATTTTTTCACAAAATAAATAATTTCAACATCTTTAATGTATCAGATATTAATGTAATTAAATATTTCATAAAAATTACAAATAAATTACAATAACATAGAAAAATAATTTTTCATTCACATGAAAATTTATAATTAAATTTATATTATGTATATACACATTTTTTAAAATACTCTAATTATTAACGTTTGAGTGAGACATATTTCACTTTATTTTGATAAAATAAACTAAGGGTCTTAATCACATCCAAGTGGGTTCCAATAGATTAAATTTCAACCCAATTATGATTTAGGACAATATATAATCATCTAATTATATTAATACATGTGTTAGAGTAATTTTATAATATTATATATAACCCATAATTAACTGATTTACCTTTAATTGTGGTAAATAAAATTTTTCATAGTTACTATTCATAATACCTAAAAATAAAAATTAGAGTGTCGAGATAATTTGGACCTACTGATTCCAAATAAGGAATCAATTTTTCCAAATTCAAAACATATATGTTGCAATATTTAATTTAAAATTAATCCCACTGTTGAGAAAATGTGTTTTAAAAGAAAAAATGTTGCAAAAGATTGAAATGATTTTATCTATGAATTCATTGTAAAATTAACTCTAATGACTTAAATTATATTAAATGGTAATAATATATTCTATTTATACATTAAAACCAATCAATATTATAATTTAACCATATAAATTATCTCTAAGAAAAAATTTATTTTTAAATAAAATTTAGCGCATTTGTACAATTCATCAAAATAAGAAACTTATCAAAAATATATCCATAATTTATCCAAATAATATTTTTATATCCTGATTCTAATGAAGAATTATATTTTTTCAAATTGAAGTTATAAACATGTCAAAAACTAGATTTAAAGTTGTTGTGCCATCGAAAGGTGGCAAAACTGCATTTTTTTAAAAATACGTATTTTACCTGAAACAATTATTATGTTCTCATACCATGATCTAGAAAATGTGAAAGATGAATTATAATGTTATAAAATTTAAAATTTTGTTAATACTATTCACAAATGCTAGTTCAAAATAACATTATAATACATCATTGTTTTGTAAAACATGGTATTGCATACAACACACACCATCGAGAAAGGTCGCTTTTGCGTGTAATGCAAGCCATGTCAGGGTTTCGTATAGTGAAAGCTTCCATTGGTGTTGTGTATAATATAATAAAAATATAGTTCATTTATACATTGATCATAATCTATACTTTTTGTAGTGTAAATCTGAATTTTATTTGAAAGAAAATGAAATTGTGTGAAGCACAAGAGAAGAATTTTGTTTGCGTATAATACATGTTAATACGGTGTTGTGTATAGCGTAAGCTTATTTTGGTGTAGTGTACAACACAAGACATCAATGAAATTAAAAATTATATTCCCCATAAAATCTCGTGGAGTTAGAACAATACCATATGTTGGTGTGGAATACATTCATATAGTAATTATTTATTATGTTGTAGGTTTTCTATGATAACATTATCATTCCAGTGTTTAATATAGGCATCAAACACTTCTATAATCAAAATATCATAGTTTAAGATCCACCATTCCAATAGGTGTGTGGATTTTAATTAAATTTTGTTCTATTTTTAGTAGTAATCTATACATATTATGAAATTATATCATATATTCCATGGGTTTGTATGATTATGTTATATCTAATAATCATGATCCTAATATCTTATTTCACAATAAATTATCTTTTAAGGACTTTGGATATGAACTGTTACAGTAATATATATTAAAATTTATCATATACCATTAACATATTTTTAGTTTGGGTTTGTATAGATATAATTTTTATTTACTTATATATAATTAATTAAATAATGGTTTTTAAAAATTTATTAAATTAATATGTTTAGAACATTATTATTTTTTAATATAATATTATTCATAAATAAGTAACTTAGATAAATCAAATATAGAGTTATATCATGAGATGAAATGATCACATGATATGAAGTAGTTTTATATGACATATATAAGATTTATATTGAGATTGATAGACTATGAAAATTATTGAAATGATATTTCTTGGATTACATTCATGGGATTATCTTTTTGATAAATTAATCATTCAAATATGAATGATAATGATATAGTTGGGTGGATATAGACTATATTGTATGGGCTATATAAATTGTTTATGTCCCATTGGGATGCCTCTAGATACCTATGCTTCTCAGCTACTCATAGATTTTGATCCCATGGAATAAGAAGTAATGGAAGCTTCATCGCCCCCCCCCCCGTACTGATTGGGGGTGGGTGAATAAACCATTAATAGATTATATAATAAATTCCATAGTTCATTTAAAGAATTTACCATCCCATAAGATATTCTATATATTTATTCTATGTATTCATCTGTATCCTAAAGACACTTCACATGATACTAGAACTTCAATGATATATTAATATTCATTGTAGTTCTTGGATAATTCAACCCTATTATAGTAATGTTTTGTGGCGTGTTTACGTTGGATTCAATCATTGGTAAAAAAATTTAAAATAAAATTAATTAATTATAATCATTTGAGAAAGATAATATTAATGAATTTATTGATCATTAAAATTTATCATTTCATTTCAGTGATGATGTTTTACATTATTTAATAAATTTCTCATGTCCATTGTTCTCTAACTCAATTATAATTCATTTTTTCTTAATCTAATTTCAATTATTATGTTCATTGGGACACCCTAACCATACCCATTTTTTCTAATAATATTATATTACAATTCCCATCTCAGTATCAATAAATCCTAAAAATGTTCGGAAATGTAATTGGGTGATTATTATATTTAGATTGTAAGAGAAAAAGTATTCATCTAAATTATTCATATTATCAATGAAAAAAATTTATTTATTTTAAATTTTTTTGAATTTCTTCGGATTTGAGATCAAACAAAAATTGTGATGTAAAAACCCATCACTAATGAATCCTTAAGTAATTTATTTTCTCTTTTCTATAATCAAGTTAAGAATTAATAGAAAAAAATTAGATATCAAATACAACTTTAAAAAACTGACTCATATAATAAGTTTAATGATTTTCATTATGGGTATATTGAATAAGTTATTCCTAATACTTTTTAATACATAATTACAAGATAATATAAAATTAACCATGAAAATAATAAGTAAATATTAAACCATCTACTTTTTAATTTTACGGATTATAGTAAATCCTACAACATAATCTAAAAGTTTTTTCCCATTATATATTTGATATATAACAAATTTATTTTTAAGAATTTTCAAAATATATTAAGAATATATTTTTCAATGGATACCATATTGAAATACCACCCTAAGTAGTTTTCATCAAATTGTCGAGAATGGTTACATTTAAATGGGTGAGATTAGATACCTAGTATGGGTAAAGATGAGGTAAAATAATAAAAATATAAAAATTGATCATAGGATAATCATATGGGAATGAGAACATAATAATTGTGTGTGAATGTAAAATATCTAATCATTCCTAGTGAAATAAATATCATAAAATATGAGTTGTTGTATAATGTTTTTTATATAAATATATATGTGTAATTGTAGTGTTGGAACATGAAAAAATAGTCATGATCCCTAGAAACAAAAGATATGCATAAGATTTTTAACACACATAATTATATAATACCGTTTATTATGTAAATGATCAAATAAAGGACCATAATCACATTGTGGATTGATTCTATAGTAGATTATAATTATAATAAACTATTATTTTCAAACATTTAGATTTAATTTTTTTTGATAAATATTAATTTCATTATACAAATACACACACGAGGACTATAAAGGCCAAGTGTAATTTTAAAAATAAAAACATATAAAATTGTTTCTGAAAAAATAATTACCATATTCAAAATTATTTCTTCATAATTAGATCCCTTTTAGCATATAACATATAACAACATTCCTTATATCCTATGTAATTAAAATGCAAGAAAAGGTTGAAAACATATGCCTAGTAAGGGTTAACATATATTATTTCAATTTATTAACATATGAAATCATATGATAATATATATATGTGGCTATGTGATCATGAGAATAACAAAAATTGTTTAGACCCACCCTTTAGTGTATCATAAACACGTTTCATGGCCTAAAAAATTAACATGAAACATAAGAATGAAACATCATAATAACTCATTATTGAACCATATGTTCAAAAAATAAATGTGTGTTCTAAAATCATATATATATAAAAAAATTTAATAGGACATAGTTATCAACCATGATTCTCAGATCAGGCCTTATATCCAATTTTTATTAACGGATCAATCACATTGACTTGATTCCGATTATATATAGTAGATCGACTTGTTTCCCATTATTGATCAAGTTCATAAACTTATTTCCCCTAACTATATCATGCGATATAATTCATTACGAAATTATAGGTTCCACCTTCCACGTAATAAAAACTTCAAAAATGTGCTCCATAATAATATAAATCATTCATCACAAAATATCCCAAGTAAATAAATTATATTTATAAACACCTCTTCATAACCTAACTCATGGAAAAGAAAATGGTTTCAAAAATATCATATAATAATAAACAGAAAAAACTCACAGAAAGGATATGAATGTTTACCATGTATCATATTCCTAGTAAATCATATGTAACATCATATAATGTTACTTGAGATGGAAATTTTTTTGTTATATTAAATGGAAAAAGTTGGAGGAAAATATATTTTCCTTTACAAAATTATTTTATTTGAAGAGATTATCCATTTGAAAGGAAACAAATATTTGGAAATAAACATAAAATCCTCTAATTGATGATTTAGGGAATTAATGCATCTAGAAGGTGGATAAATCTATTCATGACATATATGTTAAAAAACATACTTTCTAAGTTATTCCAAAAAATAAACAAAGTACCGAAATTGGAAAACAAAAAAAAGGCTGACATTAAAACCATTTTGATAAAATTAAAACAAGGGTAATAAAAAATTAAAATATTATCCATATAATAGTTAAATCATTTTTTGAAATATTTTTTAAAATACATGGAAATCTATGATAAATATTTCCTAATATATATTTTAAAATAAATAATCTTGATTATTTATGATATTTTGAAATAATCACATAAAGCATTATAGTTTGTGGAATAATAATCTCTATGAATGATAAGAAATTATATTAAAATTTAAATACCATAATACTCATAAGGTTACTCATAAAATTGATTCTTTGGATGTATATACAATAGGTAATGGAAATAGGTAGTTTATAAGTCATGTTTCCTATAGAAATAAATGTGAGGAAAAAATACCTTACCTAAAATATAACCTTTCTGTGTTCATGTATGAACCTCCTACATAAAAATTATGTATTAATAAAAATTTATTCTAGGACAATATATCTATAAAAAAGTAAAGAATATTTTATATCATCTTATTACCCATTTATTAATAATTAATGTCAATGTTATCCTTGATTTATTTAGAGTTTTCCAAGCATGTTTTCGTTCGAATTTATGAGTCCTTATATATTGATTATAAGTTTTCAGCCATAAAAATTAAATAATCATGAATTAAATGAATAATTAACACTGTGGATCTCGTTTTGTTTAGAGTTTTAGAGAATTAGGCCATCACAGTAACATATCAACTTTAAAATTAAACATAGACACTACTACTCAGTATCCATTTTTTTAATAATATAAAAAATCAAAAACAAGTATCATATATTGTTCTATGTTTGAAAGATCATGGAATTTAAATGATCTCATCCTCGAACCTATTCATCATTATGTCATGTGGAAATAATTTCAAGAAACTGGGATGAGATTAATAACGAACAGTATGTGTTATTAATTAAGGAAATAAAGAATTATCGCATCAATAAATACAAATCAGTTAAACCACACATTTCAATCATAACATACTTCAAGTAATCATAATATTTATAAATAACACATAGAAATCATAAATAATTAAGATAGAATTTGACATCCATATCATACATACATTTTAGATATCACAAATACATAGGGTGTTACGTTGGAATACCAACCATAGTATATTCACTAAATCTATTAGGAGGAACATTAACGTTAACCTCTGTCACATTACCTAATGCATTGGAGAGCTATATCTGGCTCACCCATCCTAGGTTTATCACAGAACCACCTGTATATATAAACAATGCCCAATAATCATAAAATATTCATAACACATAAAACAAATTGAATAGAAAGATAATATTTCCACATTTCAATAACAAATTATCATTTCATGATATTGATAAAATCAATTCTTTATCAAACCATTTTCGACAACCATATAAATTATTTAATAAAATAGATATTTTTTAATTAATGTTTCCATTACCACATTGAAATTTTTAGAGGTTTTATCAGTTTAATACATTAATTTTCATATAAATAAATTCATAAAACCATTAGGAAAATATGTATATTAATGAGGAAAATTTATAAGAATAAATCTTTAAAAATAATATCATTGTTAAAGAGTTCATAAAAATTGAGAGATTCATAAATAAAAACAATTACTGAATAACATTAATAAAAATGTTATAATAACATGAGATTAAATATAATCTTGGTATAATATTTCGATAGATATTATATAAACCATATATAAGTGAAATGGTTCATAACAACAACGAAGTCTCAATGGAATGTAAATTGAGATTAAATCCCTTATAATGATAGTATCGTCAGAATAAGGATAAATCCATTATATAAATTCATGTGAAAAATATAAATACAGTCAATATGATTTGATATTTAGTGAAAAAAATCAAGAGTTCATTCACACATATTTATAACATGAAATTATCTATAAGTAGATGTTTATCCCAATGAATTGAAATTGGGTTAAATGTTCCCTTATAGAAATTCAACCACTTAAAAACGTCATTTTAAAATTCCGAAAAAAAGATGATGAGAGAGAAAAGGTTATCTCATCACTTGGACATAATATATATAGATACATGTATATATAATAACTTATCCCAACATAAGAAGATGTAAATTAACATACATTACAAACAATGTTTTTTAAAAAGAGGACGGTGAATGATTCCCTTACTGATTTGGTTACATAAAATCATACACCCTATGATAGAAGGATCATACAATGAAGATGTAAATACACATAAATTAAATTAACTAAACACATAATACAATCATGGTCAGTTAATAAACAACACAAATTGAAATAGTGACAAATATATCATTACTCACACGAGAATAAAAAGTGATATGAAAAACCCTTACCACATTGTTACTAATCGAGTCATATTATCAAAATTAAATAACCACCAAATGAATCAAATAATAACATGAATATAAATAGAATCATGATAATATATATCAAATGTATTACGCAGTACACTACATGAAATAGATAATTGTCGAACAATGGAAATCTCACTGAATTAAAAATGAGTTAAGAAACCCCTTACCTCATGTCCAACTGGAATCATTTGTTCCATGTATATCCAAGATAATAATCATAAGATAATTTATACTTTATTAACAAAATTTTTCTCGTTTATTATTCCTTTTATATAACTTATTACATTTCAATAACAATGAGTTAATTATTTGATTTCAATTATGACATTGTTTCGATGTTCAGAACATGAGTCAAAATGAACTTGTTATAATTAAAAATTGTTCATTCCATTATCTCCAAAATAATATTCATGATTCATTTAACATATATATAATATATATATTTTATATATTTATTTATAATTTACATAAAATTTGATGATAATAAATGAAATGCATCGTTCCAGGAGATGGTAAGTCGTACGTACGCATGAACGATACTTTCATATATATTTCATATTTAATGGAATGAAATCATAATGATATATTTTTATTTTATAATTCCTTTATAAAATCATATATAAATTATTTATCTTAATCCTTTATACATTCAATGTATGGAATGAACAAGTCATATCACTTTTATGGGGAGATAGTCTGCACTTCCTCAAATAAAATTATCACATTTTCCCATTATGGAAACCCCAATAGTATGATATAAATTGAAAATAATGAAGAATAGAAACATTATAAATATATTATATATCACATATAAATATAGTACCATCATAATGGCCACAATGAGATGCAGAAAGAGATAATTTAGCAATCATCGTTTCGTGAGGCAGTAGTTCACCGTCTACCGAAACAGTATGTTATTTTTACCATTAGATGGTGGTGTGAGTATGTGTTGTTCGAATAATTACAATAAAAACCTATTCTATAAAGGATACAATTTTTAAAAATAATTTAAAGGAATACATTGATTTTAGTGGGTTAGAGAAGTAAAATAATACAAAATAATTTAAATTATTATTTTACATTTAAATCTGGTATCTCTCTTTGGTTTGAACCAAAATGATTAATTGAAGTTCCCATTTCCATGGAGAAGGCATCTAGGAGGAGGAGAGGGATGTAGGGACATTAATTGGGCAGAGTATGGTTGATCCAAGGGTTTTGATAAGTGTTATTAATGGGTTAGAAGTGAGGGAATTCAATAAGGGGGAGGAGGGTCACTTTAGAAATGTTTAAAAATATTACTGTATTATATAATGGTTTTCAGATTATAAAGGTCCAAAACACATTAAATTCAAAGATAATATGAATCATGTGGAACTTAAAATCATCCAATAATAATTGGAAATATTTTTTTATCTTATTTAAATTTAATAAACATATTTATTTAAATCATTGATTAATGAAGTAAACACTACATCATTATTGTTTCTTAAATAATTTTATTTATTTGATATCGATTTTATTTTAAAAAATTATAAAGATGTATTAAATATTAATTGATTTATAATGAAAAATTATTTTCAAAGATATATATCATATACCCCTAGGTAATATTTTATTTTCTAAAAGATATATGTTTAGTTCATTATTGTCTTCACATTTAATTAATTAATATAAATTGTCATTACCCCTCTTGAGGGGATCCATGGGGTCCCAAAATTGACCCAAAGGATTCATATGGTCGTAAATGTAACAAAAATTGTATTATGACACATGTTAGGGTAATTTATAAATATTATAATATTATTTGTTTATAAAACTTTACCTGATTTACCTTTTTACCATGATAAATAAAATATTTAGTAGGGAAAATATATAAAATGTATAAGAATAAAAGTTACATATTTATATAATTTGGACCTCACAATTCCAAATATGGAATCACTTTTTTCAAATTCATAGAAAAAAGTGGCAACAATTAATTTATAATTAATTTATGCTGTCAAAACAAAAAAGCATCCTTTTATAAAATAGTACCAATCAAATGATTATATCTTTTTTATGTACAATTTCAAGGTTAAAAGGATTCCAATGTCTAAAATTATATTAATTATTAAGAAAATAATGTAATTAAACATTAAAACCATTTATTATTATTATTTAACCATATAATTAAATTAGATTAAATGGCAGTTCTAAATTAAAATACATTTTTTTAATATTCTTAATAAATATCATAATGAGAAAAATAAAAAATTTATATCCAAATAAAATATTGATGTCCCTTTTCTAAAGACAGATATTATTTTATCAAATAAAATATAAAAATCTGGACAAAAATAAATTTTATGCGGGTTCTCCATCAAAAGGAAGTAAATTGAGCTTTTAATGAATATTAGAGTATTTGTGATTAAAATTTGATTCATTCTTATTTTAATCCTCTAAAATTTATTGGATAAAAGTAAAAACATTTTAAAATCATGTATATTAATATTATAGTTATTTCTATCCATTACCTCCAATACAACAACTAGGCATTAACTAACCTTTAAAAAAATATTATATTATTATTTTTCAGTATGACTCAATGTTCTCTGCAACATAAGTTATCACAGAAACCTGTTGTTTCATATCAGGTAAACCATCGATCATAACATCCCCATTAAAGTATAACTATTATTTAATTCACAAATTTTAATAAATATAAAAATTTTATATTCATTATAAACCTGGGATGTTACATCCTTCCCACATTTGAGAATTGTGTCCTAGTAATTTTAAAATTGTTCGTAAAAAATTCATTGGACATCCCACATAGGAAAACGATTTAATAAAAAATCATATTAAAATAATGAAATATAAATAGAAAGGTCACTTGAGAAATCCCTTACTAGGATTCCATGTAGGAAAAAATGGATATGGAAGTGAAACCAACCATCAAGGTTTGATGGAGATTATTAGAAAACATGATTAGGAGAATGTTAACCACTATAAAATCACAAATGTGGGATGGGTTAAACGGTCTATGATTCCCCTGTATGAAAATTTAACGGATTTGTTTTTTGTTTTTTGTTACTTTTCATATATTTTGATTAATCTAATTAAGATCTTGAAAAACAACATAATGAAACATAATTTCTTTTCATGTATACATTCATCATTTACTATATTTCTACCACAAACTCAACTTTTTCCCAAATTATGAGTATTCAAACTAACTTGGTCACTTACAAATTAGTATAATCAACTTATATAGTATCAGATGATCCACCAAAGATGAACTATATATTTCCCAAATCTTTTGACATCAACCAAGACCAAAAAGGATAGTACAAGATATGATAATCCCCAAAAAGGATAATCTTTTATAAAAATAAAAACTACTCTTAAACTCTAAACTTCAACCAATAATACCCAAGGTTCAACAACGACCATTAAATACACTATTGTCCTTAAATTTTTTAAAAATAATCCAAACAATGATTGAAACCCAAAACTCATAAAATTTTGATCACATAGTCTTCCATGATAAATCTTAATATTTATCTCCAAATAACATCGACTAATCTTAAAGTCTCATACTAATGTTTAATTAACCTAATCACATGTTCTCTATCATAGGTTAATCATTTCCATAAATAACTCCAATCACCATTTGTTTACAATAAAAACATAGATTCTTACAAATTAAAATTTCAACAATTACTCCACAAATAGGATCCCATTGTATTCTATTTACCTTATGTATATAATGTTCCCAAAAAGAGAGAATATATTCCAAAATAACCATTATCAATTAATCACCAAATCATTTTCTTATATTAATGATATCCATTTAATAAAACAAATGTTCCCAAAATCAAATTATTATTGATCCATAAAATAATTTAACTTAAATGAATAAGTCATAATTACCAGGGACTTTATGTAGGACAGTGGTAGGAGATGCGGCCTTGTCGCCCATTGGTTGTGGGATTGATTACAACATCCTTTCTAGATGTGACGATTTGTCTCCAATATTATGGGTTTCCCTTTTTATAAAACTCCAAGATAACCCTAAAATGTTTTAACCTCAAAGGTTTTGTTATACCATTAATTTTTATCCCAGTACATTATGTCCTCAACATATTATATATTTCCATTTTATTCTCCCCCATATGATGAATAAAAATATTCACAACATAATGAACATCATACATTGATCATGGAATCTATATGGTTTCATCATCATCTTGTTCATGTAGGTATAAAGTCCATGAATTGAGAAAATGATTTAGTGATCCATCAAAATCATTTTTTTCCTTCCTCCAAATACACCTTGTACAACATTGGTAAAATGGGTTTTTGCTAGAAATCAATTACATAAAATAATCATGTATGGATAATAATTTCAAAACATGTGATAAAACATGATTTTTTTAAAGCAGTCGGACAGATTTTGAGTTGAAACATTCAATAAGTGGTTCCTTAAAAAAATAATTATGTATTAAAAAACTATATTGTAAAAGTAAATATAAATAAGTTATGAATGATTCTACTTATTCAACACAATATTCAAAATCATAATATGCTTCAAAATCTCGTGATAAAGTAAAATATTTGAAAATGCCTTGATAAAATTTACCTTTCCTGAAATATTATAATATTGAGAAAATATTATTTGATTACATAAAACCCATGATCCATGATGATGTAGAAGTATCATGGAGGTGTTCGATATATCAATCAACTTCTTTCAAGTGAGTTGTATGCAAGAAAAAAATTTCCCAATCATCTGAACATGACTTTGCTATAATTTTTACGATGATTTCATCATGAAGAGATAGGAATGTTATTTGAGATTCCCAACCTTCAATTTTTAATAGAATTGATTCGATCTAAAAAATTTATAAAACAAGGATTTAACTGAAATAATAGACATAGTGTCTGACCATTTGTTTAATAACAACTCCTAATCCCTATAGTTTTCTAAATCGACCACTAATACCAACTATAAGGACCCAGCCTTAAAACTTTACAAAATCTTATATTAAATGAACAATTCATATTGAGGATATTTTCAGGTTCATAGTTTTAGATAATTAATCCATAAATCATACATATCAATATGAAAATTACACTTAGACACTACTACTCAATATTCATTTTTTCATAAAATAAAAACTTCTAAAAAGTAAAATTTCTAGTTCCATGTTTTAGGTAGTAATAATTTATCATGATCCCATCCTTAACACTATTCATCTTTAATTCATGAGGAAAACATTTCAAATTTTTTTTATTATCTTTAAATGCTGAGTAGGTGTTATAAAATAAGGAATGAAAACATTATCCCATCAATAAATACAAATCGATGAAACCATACTTTGTAATCAAAACATACATCATGAAATTGTAATCTTTATAAATAACACCAAAAAATCATAAATCATAAATGTAACTTGAGGCAGCCATATAATAACTACATTGTAGCTATCACTGTTACGTAAGAAGATATGTTGGAATACCCATCATAGTATATTATTTTAATATCTTAGGACAAACATTAATCATAACCGCCAACATGTTACCTAATGCATTGGAGATCTATCTTAGGCTCACCCACCATAGGTTTATCACATAACCACCCGTATAGAAAATCAATTCCCAAAAATCATAAAATATTCATAACACATAAAATAAGAATAGATTAAAGTTAAAATTTTCAAATTGAAATAAAAATATATCATTTCATGATATTTACATAATAAATTCTTTATAATTACTTATTCAAAAATCAATTAAAAAATTTAATAAATGGATTTTTGAATAAATGTGTCTTATACCACATTGAAACTATTAACTATATTAACATTTTAAAACATTAATTCCCATATTAATAAATCATTAAAACAATTTTTGAAAATATATACATTTATGGGAAATATTTTTAGAATAAATCTTTAAAAACAATATCATAGTTAAAGAGTTCTTAAACAAACGGGAGATGATTGAATACAGACAATTGGGGAATACAATTTTCAAAACATTATAATATCATGAAAATTTATTTATTCATGGTAAAATATTATAATGGTTAGTATATTCACAATATAAAATTTAATTGGTACATAACAATAATGATGTCTCAATGGAATACAAATTGAGACGAAATCCATTATAAAGATGGTATTATTATATTATGAATAAATAATTTATATAATTCCATATGAAAAATATAAATTAACTAATTATGATTTTATATTAATTGTAAAAAAATCCTAGGACATTCATAAATATTTATAGCATCCCATAATCAAAAAGTAGAAGTTTAACCCAAATAATTGAAATTGGGTTAAAAATTTCCCTTAGTGAAATTCGATAGCCTAACTACCTCACATTAAAATTTAGAAAATATTTTTATGTGGGAGAATAGGTTATATCTTCACATGTAAATATAATTTATAGAAATAAGGATATATAAGAAAATACCCTAATATAAGAAATTGTAAATTAAAAGACATAACAAAAAGAATTCTTTTAAAAAGAGGAGGGTGAGAGGTCCCCTTACTGATTTGGTAACTTAAGAAACATACACTCCATGAAATAAGAATAATAAAATGAAGATGTAAATGAAAATAAATTTAATTATATAACAAAAATAATACAATCATGGGTAGTTCATACAACACACCAATATAAACAGTGGAAAATATAGCACAAATCTCACGGGAATAAAAAGTGAGATGAAAACCCATTACAACATTGTAATAAATCGATTCATATAACCCAATTCTAATAACAATAAAATGAATAAAATAATACAATGAATATAAAGTTAATACTTATAATATATATCAAACTTTATTACCCAATACACTACATGGAATAGATATGTGGTGAACAATGAAAATATCATGAAATTAAAAGTGAGATAAGAAACATGTTACCTCGTGTCTGACCTGACTCACTAGTTCTATGAACTTCCTGAATACTAAACATAAGCTAATTTATATTTTCTTAAGAACCTTTTTCAGTATTATTCTTATTTGTATAAAACTTATAACTTTTCTATAACAATTTCTAAATTATTTGAGTTTATATTGGATATATTGTCGATTTTCGGAACATGAGTAAAAAATGAACATGTTATAATTACAAAATGTTCATTCCATAATCTCCAGAATAATATTCAAGATTTATATATCATATATAGCATTATATATAAAATACATATATAATAGTACATAACATTTGGAGATAATAAATGAAATGCACCGTTAATGGAGACAGTAAGTCGTACGTACGCTTGAACGCTACATTCATTTCTATTTCATATTGAATGGAATGTAATGGTGAATATATATATAAATATTATAATTCCTGTATAATATAATATATAATTTTATTATATCCATCTTTTATATGTTCCATGTACGGAATGAATGAGTAATATCACTTTTAGGGGGCGGTAGTCCGCACTTCCTCAATTGAAATTATCATGTTTACCCATTATGAAACCATAAGGATATGATATAAATGGAAAATATAGAATAATTGAAAAAAATATAAATATAATATATATCTCATATATATTGTTCCATATTAATGGCCACCATGAGAGACAATAGGAGATAATTGAACAGTCATCATTTTGTGAGGCAGTAGTTCGTAGTCTCCATAAACAGTATGATATTTTAACCCTTAGATTTAGGAATGTGTCATTTCAGATAAATAACTCACATAAAAAAGCCACCTATTTTTAGGATACAGGGTTTGATATAAAATATTTTAACAAAAAATAGTTTTGGGGATGGAAAAGTAAAATAAAACAAATGAACTTAAGAGAAGATGTTTTCTTTAAATCGTGTATCTCTCTTTGGTTTGAACGAAATAGTTATATTGAATTGCATTCATCATGGGAAAAGATTATAGGAGGAGGATGTGGATGAAGGTAGATTAATTAGGAAGAGTTTTAATGATCCAAGGGTCTTGATATGTATGTGGAATTGGTTAGAAGTGAGGGCTTTTTATAAGGGGGTGGAGGGGCTCTTTAGGAATGTTTTATAAAAATATTAAATTATTTTATTATGATTTTTTGTTTCTAAAGGTCCAAAACTCATTACAGTAGAATATAACATGACTAATTTTTGAAATAAAATCATCCAATATTAATTGGATAGGTTTTGTATGTTGTTTTAATTTTTATAATCTTATTTATTTTAATCATTCACGAATGAGGTAAACACTACATCATTATTCTATCATTAATATTTTTATTTGTTTATTTTCTAAAAATTAAAAAAAAAACATTTTAGGAGATGTTTTTATCTATATAATTAATATTTATATTTTAATTGATAACTTATATAACCTCATTTATGAATATATTTACAAAAAGATATATGTTTATGTCATTTCTGTCTTTAATTTAATTTAATTAATATAAAGTGTCATTATCACTCATAGGTTCTCCATTGGGTCCCAAAACTAACCCAAAGGTTTCCCATTGTTGGATATGAATCATATAATTGAATCAGGAAACAAGATAGAGTAATTTATTATTATTATAATATTATTTTTTTACCCTTATTTACCAAATTTACCCTTTAACCATTGTAAATAAAATATTTACAGAGGTAAATATTTTAAATATCTAAAAATGAATGATTAATATTTAAATACATTGGAAGGAGTGATCTAAATATTGAATCCATTTTTCCACATTCAAAACAAAGATGTTGAATAAATTAATTTAAAATAAATTCCAGCTGTCAAAACAAAAAATGTGTTTTAATGTAAATAATAACTATCAAAAGATTGACACGTGTTTATGTCCTATTTCAACGTGAAAATAATTCAAATGAAAAAATGGATAAAATTGTAAATATATAATCTAATTAAACATTGAAACTATTTATAAAGGTAATGTATTCTTATAAGTAAATTATATTAAAAGCTAGTTTTGAATTAAAAAATAGTATTTATACTATTCATAAAAAAGGAACTTTATCTGAAATGTACAAAAACTTTATACAAAGTAAATTTTGATTTTTTGATTCTAAAGAATCATTTTATTTTTTCATATAGAAAATATAAAAGTGACCAAAACTATATTTAATGAGGGATCAAAATCAAAAGTTGGTAAATAGACCTTTTAATGAATATTAGAGTATTTATGATTAAAATCAGATTCTTTCTTATTTTAAGCTATTAAATTTTGATGGGATAAATGTAAAATAATTTAACAAACATGTATATTCATATTGTAGTTAGTTATTTAAATTCCCACCAATAAAAATTGTATGCATTAACTACCATTTAAAATAATATTATATTATTATTTTTTAGAATGACACAACATTGTGTGCAACGTATGTTTTCAAAGAAATTTGTTGTTCAGTATTAACTAAGTCATCGATCATAGCATACCCATTAAAGGGAATGATTAAGGTATATCAATAAAAAGTTTATATTTAATAATATTGGTGTTAATGATTTTATTATTTTGTGTTATATATCATATAATTATATGAGGTACTGAAGACTATAAATGAGAGTGATCATTAGATCTATTACTTATTCTTCGAAGAGGATCCTTTAGATATCCTCTAATGGAATACAATGTTGGTCCATTGTGGAGGTCATAACCTATATAATTTAATAGTGATGTTTATAAGTGAATGTGGAAGATTTTAATTGTTCTAAAAGAATATATGTGGTGAAATGAGACAATAGAGGATGTGTCCTTTTACAATGAGTATGAGGGGCACTTTTTGAATCTATTTAAAGATTAAATGATAATAAATTAAATCTCAATTAAAATACATCAAAATGTGATGTTATTAGAAAATAATTTGAAAATATAGTTATTAATGACTATCAGATATATAGTTGAAAATATTTTTTTTTAATTTTAGTCCTTATCATTTTAAATAACCCTTAATTAATCTAATTTAATTTTCACTACTATAAAAAAATCATCAATATTAAATGTTATGATTTTTTCATATATGGAATAAATTGTACCATAAATTTGCTATTGATGATATTTTAGACCATTATGCAT